>CM066740.1:77949116-79199116 GCA_033961575.1 Aselliscus stoliczkanus | reverse complement strand
TTAGCTTTTGATAAGGCAGTTTGATATAGAGCAGTGGTTGCACATTAGAATCACAGGGAGGAAGGGAGGGAGGGAGGGAGGGAGGGAGGGAGGGCGGGCGAGAGGGAGGGAGGGAGGGAGGGAGGGAGGGAGGGAGGGAGGAGAGGGGAGAGGGGAGAGAGAGAGAGAGAGAGAGAGAGAGAGAGAGAGAGAGAGAGAGGCGGGGGGGGGGTAACGACACCAATATCCAGGCCTATGGAGTGGGGCCTGGGCATAGTGGGTTTTGTTTTATTGTTTTGTGTTTTTTGGTTTTGTTTTCTCGGCTTTTTTTTTTTTTTTTAACTCCCTGAAATGATTCTAAGGTGTAGCCAAGGCTGGGAACAACTTGGGTAGTAAAAAGAGCCCTAGCAAAGAAGCTAAACCCTTGGCTTCTAAGACTGGCTCTAACAATTTTCAGTTGTGTTGCCCTGTATGAGTTACTCGTATTGCAAAGCCTTACTCTACACAGTTGTAAAGGAAAGGGTACATCACCTTCTCACCTCGCAGGGCTTTTGGGCCCTCGGATGTGCGGTAAGTGCAAAGCACTTCAGACATGTTCCGGCAATCCTTTTCAAATACAATATTTACTAAGAGAGATTTCCGGGGCTCTTATTAAATCTGAGGATCAGAAACCTATGACTGCATATGCACACTTCAGTAGATTCTATAATGAGTTTAGAACATTTTCAATTTGTCAAGATATAGGCTGAAAACTTTGAGAAATGCTTTCTTAGAATTGAGTACATGGTAGGAGGAACTTCGCAATCGTAAGTACGATTCAGAGGGCTGGCCGGGTAGTACGGTGGTTAGGAGCTGGCTTGGGAAGCCAGCGGCCCCGGTTCGGGTCCCCACATATTAGGGCCAGTGACACTGCCCTCAAAAAAAAAAAAAAAGTATGATGCAGAAATATGAAAAAATACATATAGACATATAATATCATGTTCATGCCCAGGAATTTCTGCCTAACTAAAAAAAAAACCCACAAAAAACCTGTTCTATTTAAAATAAGAATTTTATATGTAGTTCATCTCTAGGCAAACAGACATGGTTAAAGAGCATGAGTTTGAGATCTCACCCAGTCCCAAGACTTTAAAATATTATCCAAACTGTCTGCTAAGACATCTGGATCTATCAGCCCACACCTCTTTCTGGAGCCCCCTGAAGCATTTGCCCACTGTCAGCTTGATATCTTGTCTCACAGGCACCACCCATTTATAGGGCCAAACATCGGCCCCAATTTTTCTCTCCCTTTTCCAGATCTTACTGTGGCTGACTCTTTTTCATCATTTGGAACCCCACTCAAATGGCCTCTCTTCAAAGAGACCTTGCTGACCACCTGAGTTTGAAGAAGGTATCCCCACAGTGGTGTTCCCTCGTTTTATCTTTCTCACAGGAACTCATCAGGAAGAAAATTATCTTATGTGTGTATCACATATGTGTGAGTTTATTGTCTCCATCCCCCCAGCAGGATATGAGATCTGTGGAGGAAGAGACTCTGTGTTGTTCATGGTGATGTAAAACATTATCTGGCTCAAATCAGTCCTCACTAAATATTCCCTCCAACTAACTGTGTGTGTGTGTGTGAGTGTGTGTGTGTGTGTGTGTGTGTGTGTGTGTGTGTGTGTGTGTGTCCAAATAGAGGCATATGGAAGGAGGGAGAGTCAAGAAGTTTAACAGAAAAAGAATCAACTACCCACAGAGGGTTAGGCTCTTTGAAAGCTATCCTCCTTTTCACATCTGAGACCCCACGTACCCCATAAAAAGGTACTCTGATGCAGAAAACCCCTCCTGTTCTCTGCTTCGATCCTTCCTCTTCTGGACTCTCTGGTCCATTATGCTAGCTCTCATCCCGTGCCCCTTTTGGGCTAACCACTCCTTCGCTCAAGCAGCTGGACTCTGTAATTTGGCTTTTCCTGAAGGCGACATTCACACTGAACAGTGGCCAGCCGGTCAAGGAGGGAGCCACACCCTCCTCCAATGCGGACCTGCTTCTCGGCACACCTTTCTGGCAGGACATCAGTATACCTGGGTCTCCCGGAAAAAGGAGAACAGGAAGCAATCGTTAATTCCCTGGGCCACACAATCCCTGGAGTCTATCACTGGTTCCTGGGCCCGGCTCAACGGCCAAAATAAGGGCAACCCTCTCCCCGAAGCTTTCTTCACCTGAGCTCCATGCTCTCTTGCTGCAGGCGCTGCTCGTACAGTTTCAGCTTTCTGTGCAAGGAGACAACACCTCACTTCATCACCACATTCCACCTTGCAGGGGCCCTTTCCAGCCAACTCTTCTGGAAATATACCTTGAGAGATAAGGATGAAGCCCCAGGGTCCCTAGGTGCTATGCTTGGTTCCGGTCCCTCATCACAGCCAGGAAGATGGGGGCACCTTTCCTAATTGCCTGTGATAGTGCCCACTGAACCCGAGAAAGGACACGACAACGGCCATGCCACTTGCTCTGCAGAGCGGCAGAGACACACGTTCACCCAGAGCATCTGCGGGTTCTCTCCTGGTGCTTAGCAGGGGCAGGTCATACGGGGTTTCTGGAATCAGTTCGCACCAGCAGATCAAATAACAACAGACTCAGGGGCAACTAGCACACACTTCACAGACCAAGTCTTACCCACAGGCCGGATTTCTGACCCCATCCAAGGCTACCAGGAGGCTCTCTGGTAAAGAATCCAGATATCAGCCCATATTCTGCCCTGTATGGAAGAGTCTACCAAGGGGCTGGTATATCTATTCTCCATTGTCCCCCTGCTCTGGGCCTCTCCTGCAAGGATTTCCTGGAAGCCCATCCTTCTGCTTCGAGCCCTGGCTATATTTCCCACTCCAGGTAGCCTCCACACCATTCAATGCCTGAGCTCCTGGGAAAATACATCACCTCCGGAAGAATCTCTCCCATACAGAGGCCGTGGTGCCACCCCCACCGGGAAATGACCCGTCTTAAGAGTCGCTCCCTGCCTCCTTTCACAGCAACTAGTTTCTTGCTCCACCACTTTCACCAACGGCCACTCCCACGGACTGCACTTAGGATTACAGATAACATTACTGCACTCCTCCACTTTGATCAATGGTGCTCACCCTTCTCTTTCACTGGTCAACCTGATCAACCTTCACTACAAGCTTCCCATTGAACTGCCATCATCTCAAACTCAAATGGGTCTAAAATAAATTCCGCTTCCCTTTATGACACCATTCCTTTAGTTACACAAAACCCATTACTTCGTCAGCTTTGATTTACTGCTTTCCTCAACATCCAGCCAACCTTCGAGTCCCTCAAATGCCTTCTCGTTGGAATCAAGACCCATTGATTCCCACCTCCTCCGTATTCCCCCTCATTAAAGATCCCCTCTCTCCCCTGAATCATAAAGGAACTCCTCAGGTTCTGTCCTTTACCTTATACATGGGCTCACATGCCGTTACCTCTCAAGCTCCTGCAGTCCCTGCCCCATCTGCACTAGACTGAAAAATTCTTCTGTTTCCATAGCGCTTCATCATTGTTTTGTCATAAAGCACATCATATGATCACAATTTAAGTGTCTGACTGCCCGCTAGTAGTAAGGGCTTTTTGAAGCAGAGATTCCCGCTTTTTCAACTGTAACTCTCCAAAGTATACCAAATTTCAACAAACGGTTACTAAGTGAGTGAATGCTCCCTATAATCTTCTCTAATAGCTACCCCATTCTTTCTATCCTCCCTGCCCTCATTCTGTCCCTCTTTATCTCATGCTAGGCTTACAAAGGGGTATTTTCAATTGGCCTTGAGTCTAATCCGCTCCGATTCATCATGAAAACTCCATCCAGACACCTTTTGTAAAACACTGATTTTATAATATCAAGTCCAGGGTATAAAAACACACACACACAAAAAAAAACAAACCATCATCAACAAAAACCTCCAGTGGTTCTCCATTGCTCATGGCAAGTCTTGTCAGAAGACTGATCCCAGGTTATTGGTAGATCTAGGGCCAGCTGAGAGTCTCAGTTGGTTAAGAGCTCGCTCAAGAGTGTGAGCTGAGCTCTGAGCAACAGCAGTTCGATGCCCAGTCCGAGCTGAGCTGCCGCTGAGCTGCCAACACGTGGCAGGATGGCTCAGCTAAAAAAAAAAAAAAAAATTCTTGGTTATTGGTAGATCTAAAAGACCATGGGGTGAGACTGTCATTTCCCAGCTTTCCAAGGCTGTGCACAAGAGAATTCCGCCAGCAGCGCCGTCCTCTCCTCCACTCTGCATAAGGCCTCCCATCGCAGGACTCTGTTATATGAGTGCTGTGTTTGTATACGTGCACCCTCGTACACAAACACACTTACAACACATACAAAGGCTTAGCAGTTTTAGTCAGAAGTGGGCCCCCTGTACCATTCACAAGCCCCATCCCTAAGAAAATGATTGGAGCCTTATAAACCATGTCAAATGCCCCTTCAAGACGGTAGAAATGCTTGCTTCATGAAATAGTAGAAATGCTTGCTTCATGAAATATAAAATTGAAACATCTTTAGCTGGGATTTCTACACCCTCCGATGACTCAGCCCAAACCACCTGCACGGGATTTTCTCTCACGCATGTCTTCCCTTCTGTGCTAGTCTATTAATCACAGTGCCCCCTCCCACCCAGTCCTCACACCTTCCTGTCTCTTGCTGTCCCTGGTCCTGCTCACTGGCTTACCTGTGGGGAATTCCACTCCCATCTGGAAGCATTTCCCTAAAACTCAGTGATCTCGCCTTTCCTTCAGCCTCCTGGTACTTAAGAGCCCATATCATTTATTTGGCATTTACCACTAGCTGTTCAAGTTACAACTTTTGAAATGTGAAATGGCGTCTGACATCTCCCAGTGGTCCTAAAGTACCTCCAGTCAAATCATGAACATTGATGACCAAATGTAGCATGAGCAGTTAACGCTAAGGCTAAAAGTGCTTGAAAGGAAGAGGGGATTGAATGGGCGGCGAAGGGTAGAGACAACGGTGTGAAGAATAACAGAGTGAGCGCCTTCATAAATTACAGAGTTGCTTCCAGTACTTTCCTCTGTACCCCATAATATGTCACCCGGAACAGTAAGCCTCAGTAAAAACATGAAAAGAAATAAGATATTCCTTGTAGTTTGCAGGAACTACGATAACTTTTTGAAAAGTTTAAAAGGTAGTTGATGTTACTTATGTAAGACCTGGGGAATAAGTGTGTGTTGTCTGTGAGTGGTGGGAGAGGGTTGCCAGGAAGCGATTACTCAATTGGATCGCTCGCTAACCTTGTTTGTTAAAAATGCTTTTAAATGAACACATTTAATGAAAGGAAAAAATAAAGAGGTTGTAACCTGAGTTTGGTTTCTTTGAGACGTCTGAATGGAGTGATAGATGGAAGAGTTACCCACTGAGTTATAGTCATCCCGATGACTTTATGGCTAGAAATCTCTACAGGCTTCACAATTCAACATTGAGGTGGATTCAGGGGAGACATGGAAGGGTCATCTGGGCTAAGAGTCTCCCACTTCATCTTGGCGTCTTTTGTGTTACAGACTTTATGTGTCTTACTGAATCCTCACACTTTCATTAGTGCCAGACCAACGACGTGTCTTTTTTGGTCCTAGGTAATTATGTGTCAGTAGTTACTAGGTAGCTTTGTGCAGTATCATTATCCTCATAAATACAAACACATAGACAGTATTTCACATTTTAGCATCTCTGAAATGGGAGGGGGGCATCTTATAAATGATGACATATTAGAACTAATGAAGTACGGTATATTTCCTCTCACCTTGAACGTCAGATCTTGAAGGCAGAGAGCATAACGGGGATTCAAACACTGACTGAAAAGAGCATGAGTGATCTAATGCAATCCCCTCCTTTCATAAGTGAAACGCACACAGATACGCACGCACTCGGTCAAGGAAAAACCAACCTGGAATCCAAAACTCCTGATTCCCAGTGATTGCTCTTATGTTCTAAGCCCATCAGCAAAAGTTCAGCTGAAATGACTCACTGATGCATGTAAACAACAGGACATCAAAGAGGTTTTTGGTTTGTTTGTTTGTTTTGTTTTGTTTTGAGGACAGTGTTCCTGGCCCTCATATGTGGGACCAAACCGGGGCCGCTGGCTTCCTAAGCCAGCGCTTAACCACCGCGCAACTCGGCTGGCCCTCAAAGAGATTTTTAAGAGGAGAAAGACATGAGAGAAAAAATTCAATCTACTATAAGCATTGCAAGGTGAGAAACAAAGTCCATTTCGTTCATTACGATATTCTGAGTGCCCACCACAGTGCACTGCGGATAGCAGGCACTGCATAAATTCATTTACAAATGAATGTTCCCAGCTGAAAAATCAGCCTGTTGTATTTGAGGTAAAGGCTGGCAGTGAAGAACCCAGTTTGCAGGCGGTGGCAGTAGCACAAAGCAGTATGGCCCATGGGCCATCTCATCAAAACCTCTCACTTATCTGTTACAAGTGCAAGATACCCAGGTTCTTCACAAGCCAAATGAACTAGAATTTCTGGGCTTGGCACCCAGCAGTTTAGACTCAACAAAATTCCATGGTGGTTTTCTCATGGCCATTAAAGTTTGAGACCTGTGTATGAGAAAATAATGGCCTGCACTGGAGGCAGTGGAAAGGAAGGGGCAATCACAGAAAAAATAAAAATAAATCTAAAGAACATAGGGCATGAGAGAGAGAGAAGAGACAGAGTTTGGGCGACAGCAAAACAAAAACAAAAAACAAACAAACAAAACAGGCAAAGTAGGTTATGAACTACTGTAAGACCCGTTTAAATCTAAATGTACAAACATTAAAGAACCAGGAACTCTGAGAAGCCCTTGGATGAAGGATGAATTCCATCAGTGTGCAAGAGGCCAGGAATGCCATCTGAGACATCATTAAGATAATTAAATAATTAACACACACAGGATTAAAATTTCTCTTGGGGACAATGATAATGAACAAGAAACACCTAATGTAGTTTCTCAAATGACTCTTCAAATATCTACAGACGAAGACAGCTGTGAACTAAATAGGGATAAAAGTGGAAAGCGTCTTGTTATAGTCACCTAAAACTTACAGAAGTTAAACTTAATTCACGCTACTCAAATAAGGCAGACATGAGAAGATAAGCTTTTAAAATGATAGCAAGGTGGGGAAAAAGACTAGGAGAAGGAAATTGCTGCTCAAAATGGGGTGGGGTACGGAATTAATGGAGACTAACCTAACTCAGAAATTGAACTAATTCTTTTTAACGTGTCTGTGACAAGACAAATGAAGAAGACGTTGTATAATTAGGGGGAATGAAGACTGCCAAAATAGCGACTGACAGAACACAGATGTGCAACACTTGACAAAACTGAACGCATCCCAATCTGTAGCCTGGATGACGGGAAGCTAAGGCTCTTAAGGTAATTCACTCACACATCTCAGGAGTCATTTACAATCATTACGGAAGTATCACGGAAAAAATGGGGAAGCAGGAGATTTGAAGGGGAGAAAAAAAAGGAGATAATGAAATATCCTATCAATCTTAAAATGATTACAAAGAGAAATGATGGAAAATGGGAAGGGTAAAAGCAATGACATTTTCTCCCATCTAGACTGGGAGTTCCATGAGTCTAGAGTCATTTTTCTTCACTATCCAACCAAATAGTAACTGATCATCAGATAGTTGAAATAGGTATAAAGACAGTGAGATAGAAGGTGAATGCTACCAAACTTTTCCATGTTTTCTAAGCAGAAAATTGTACCACAAAGGAGAGGACAGCCCATTTTTTGTGTGTGTAACAGGAAAAGGTAACATACATGAACATCTAGTAGATAATTAAATCATAAACTATAATCCGAATTAAAAACCTCAAAAACTCTAGCAAAATAACTACAAGACATGTGTGAAACTGTAAAATAAAGGTAAAATAAAGCTCAAAATATGCTATAAATATGGCCAAATATTCTCAGTACTTTCTTTAAAAAGAAATCCACTAATATATGTTTTTGGAGAACATGTTAAGTTTAAAGAGAAAGCAAAAATAAACAGAAATCCTAAAAAGCTACTGCTATGATCATAATGTAATTTAATGAATCATGAAAGCTCCTTACATACATACACATACACCACAACCCCAGCCACAGGCAAACACCTAAATACATTTTTATTAAATTATCCTCAATTTACAAATAGGGCTAACAGGCAAATTTACATGAAGGCATATGTGTTTTTCAGGGAGTCTACACTAAGCTAATGGTAAAAGATCTCAAATAATTATGAACATAAACAAAAAAGACTTTCATTCCCTACAAGCTAAATTAAGGTGGGGGGAGGGGTGCTTCATTTTTGGATATCTTTTATATACAGCATAGTGCATTCCATGTAGTACATATTAATAACTACACCCTGATTCAATTAAATTGAAAGCCACTCAACTCACATATAGGAAAGGTATGTGATACTTATCAAGGCTGTTTATGTCACACGTCAGTCCTAGTCCTTTGATCAGATCTCTGAAACTGGCCTCTGTGGCCTTAGTAAAGAAGGATTATGCCAGTAGACTATCCTGCAAAACATAAATGTTACAATGGGGCGGAGGGGGGGGGGGCGGGGAATTCTCTCAGGAAAAAGGAGATAAAGAAGAGAAAAAGGAAACGAGTATTGGTCCTGAGGATTGGGAAAGCATGTTTCATCATTTATGAGTCTTGACGCCAACTGCAGGATAAAGGAGAAAGCAGACTCAAAGGTAATGTCATTTATATGAGTAACGATAGCTCTGGTCTAAAGAGGGCAGCTACAGTCAAATTCAAGGCCCTTCCGTTCAGGGGCCAAAGCTCATGGCGGGCAGATGGGCAAGTGCAGGCACATCAGCTGAGACAGTGAAAACAAAGCACAAGGAAGGCCCCGGCGGTTCTAAGTGGGAGCCAGTTCATGTCCACACAGTTTGTCTGAATGCCAAGAAGAAAAAAATCTTTCAAAAATGTAAGAACCCCAATCTCTTAAAACAACCGGTAAGAGTAAATTTCATCCCCTTAACACAAAACAAAACACACACACACACACAAGCTGTTTAAGATAATTTACGCACACTGTACGACCCTTAGGCATAAAGCACATGAACAAACTCAGAGATTGTTTCCATGTCTTGTCTATCATGAATAATGCTACAACCTACGTGTCCATCAAGAAATGAATGGATAAAGATGATGTGTTACACACACACACACAGAAGACTATTCAGTTATGAAAAAGAAGGACATCTTGCTATTTACGAAAATACGGCTGGACCTTGAGGGCATTATGCTAAGTGAAAAGAGACAGACAGAGAAGAGTACAAACTCAAGGCATCACTTACACATGGAATCAAAAACGAAAAAAGTCAAACTCATAGAAACAAAGAGTGGGAAAGGGGTTGCCACAGACCAGCGGGGTCGGGGAACTAGCAAGAGGCTGGTAAAAGGGCACAAACTTTCAGCTATAAGATGAATAAGTGCCAAAAATCTAATGTAAAACATCGTAATTCTACTTGACATTACCAAAAAAATTGTTTTTAAAGAACAAATTAAGAGGAAAAAAGTCTAACCAAGGATTTGACTCAAAAGAAAGAAAAAAATCCGCTTGTTTCAGTGGTCAAAAGAAGCAAGTTTATTCATTCACTTCAACACAATCCAGGTAGCACAACAAGCAATAATAGACACTTCGTACCTAATCCAGACACTTCTGGAAATTAACAAATTACTAAATAATGGAACATTTTCCCTAGAAATAGATGTCCACGGAACCTCTAAAGCTCAAGTGCCAGGGATACAGACTGACAGGATTAGGAGAGAGGGCACTACAATAAACATGCTTTTCATGTCTCTTGATTGCCATTGTTAGCACAATAATAATAACCTAGTTTACCTAGCAACCTGGACCACTGAGAACTTGAATAAACAGGAAAGTGTAAAGGCGCATCTACACACCCGAAATGCACTTATGTTACCAAACCCACAGTGAAGGACCCCAGAGTGTGATGCCAGAGGGCACTTCTCTATTGACTTCTTCGAACCACCTTGGGCCAGCCTTCACTGTGCACATCAGAGCACTTGGGCAGCTCAGAAGCCAAGTGGAGCTTGTCTGAGACACACAATAAGGAGCCTGAGACTGATACAGTAAGGAGCTGGAGGTATGTGACAACTTATAGCCACACAGCAGGGGGAAATATGGCATTCAGAGCAGCCAGGTGAGACACACAGCAATAGAAGTCTTGGGGCAGCCGGTTAGCTCTGGTGGTTAGAGTGCAGGCTCATAACACCAAGGTTGCCGGTTCAATTCCCACATGGGCCAAGGAGCTGCACCCTTCACAGCTAGACAGAAGACAACTATTTGACTTGGAGCTGATAGGTCCTGGAAAGGCACACTGTTCCCCAGTAAAATTCCTTGAAAAAAAACAGAAGTCTGGGGCTGGTTCAAAGTGGGGGCGACGCTGTGCATGCGTCTGTCAGTGATAAGGTGACCATCCGACAAAGGGTAGCGGGTGCTGCAGAGTTCCAACGACTTCAAAATGGTCGCCCTTCCATCTCCAAAAAAGTCTAAATGTGCTCAATGTTTTGTGACAAAAAGGCACGGGGTTCACAGCACATCACCCCCAAAATATGCCCCTCTGGCATACTGGCTGTTTTGAGTTAAAGGGCCTTGAAAAATAGCAAATATAAGAACACTTGGGCCTTTTTCCTTTTTCTTAAAAGCAGAGGAAATTCCATATGAAACAGGTCCCCTCGACCGGGAGGAAAGCAGTATTCTTATCATCAAAGACAAGAAACTGAGACCAGGCAAACTCTATAGTAATACTCGGAGACCTTGTTTAAATAATTATTTTCTCCCGTTAACCTCCTCACTGTTTAATCACGTTTCTCCAACTGCCTTGTTCAGCCTAATACAAAAGAGCAAGTAGGCTGTGCCATGTCTTTGAGTCTTCATTTCCATATGAGGATTCCCAAGTCATGGAAAACTTGAATGAAATAAATGTGCATGCTTTTCTCCTATCGTTCTGGCTCTGTCAGTTTAATTTTCAGATCAAGCCAAGGGCCCTAAGACGGTGAAGGCAAACATCCTCCCTCCCTACAGACCCAATTTGAGAAATGTGCTGCACCAAATTTTCCACTTCAACATATTAAAATACAGTCTTTGGTGCTTGCAGGTGTGAGAATTTGTTTTCTGAAAAATGAAGCCACACTGAAAATCAGATTCCTAGACAGTGATAAATAAATTGGGCATTACCAATATTCTTTTTAAAGAAAATATGATACAGTACTTACAATAAAGCAATCAGTCTCCATTAGAATAAAGGTAACCATTTTTTTTAAAAAGCAGTAAGGATAAAACTTGACTGATGAAACCAAAGAGCATTATGGATTTCTTACTATGACGGCAGGTCTGTGAGGTCTGTGTAGAGGCACCTCGTTTCAGTCCAGGCCCACAAGCCTTAAAACTATGGTTAAACAAGCTCAAAGTATCTTTGAAGCAATGTCAGTGGTGCACTGGGTTTCCCATTTCTGTTGCACTGAGTTCAAAGTTAATAAATGTTGCAGGCAGTTCCTCTGCATTAATCCACAACCCACCAAACTCTAGAAAATAAAAGCAGCCCCCACCATCACTTCACAGTCTAGAGCGTTTGCAAAATAACATGGCGGGGGAGCTTTGAAGCCTAATAATAGGAAGAGAAATGTACCATGGATGCCAGTGGGGGGAGCTCAGAGCAAAGAGAAAGATGCGTAAACCATGGGCAAGAAAGGGAGATTCTGAAAACCTTCTGAGCTTTCACACAGTATCCTTCTCTCTTTTTTCAGTGTTCTCTTTTGAAGGAGAGGCTCCAATGCCTCTTGAAATAAACAATCTCCCCCACCAGCACCACCACTACCATTTTTCCTAGAAGAGGAAAAATAAATACAAGTACTGATGAGGGTAAGTGTTTAAACAATGGGCAGGTGTCTGGAATCTTTTCTTTGGGGAAGCCTGAAGCACACAGCCTCCCCTCAGAAATCAGTTTTGTTTGCAAATGAACCTTCACAGTAGGGTTGGCACCTAATGAGGCTGGCGGCACAGTGAAGAAATTAGCCTGAGACAATCACTATTTTAAAAAGGTGTTTGGCCTCCTCTGGTTTCCTTTATGTTTATCTCAAAAGACAAAATGGAATTTTCACAGGCTCTCTCCATAATTACAGAGACCCTTTTTGTGTCTTCAATGCCCTTTTCACCACTGCAGAAATCTCAGGACTTGACCCCGTAGGAGCCACTGGCCACCATCTTTGCTTAGAAACAACTTCCAAGGATAGACAGGTTTACAGAGACAGCCAGAGGCGACCAGCGCTCTCCTTCGTCCATATTGGAATTGGTTAGCATTCCTTTTAACTGAGCTTTCAATCCTGAACAGCTGTGTCAGTGATCAGACACAAAAGTGGCATTAGAAATAGATGCAATCAGGGCTGGCCGAGTGGCGGCGGTGCTTAAGCGCTGGCTTCGGAAGCCAGCGGCCCAGGTTTGGTTCCACATATGAGGGCCGGTGACACTGCCCTCAAAAAAAAAAAAAGCAATAGGTGCAATCGAACGCTAAATTTATGATTCTACAGGGGAGTTAAGGCACCCAAATCAATGCCCAAGGGAAACCTTTAAAAGAAACCAGCATCCCTTTGCATCTGCTACCTACCGTCGCAACAATGCTGAGTAACAAACCGCTTCCTCAAAACTCAGTAACAGCACAGCAATACGCGTTTCTTTCCTGCTCTCATAGAAGATGCTGGTTATCCAGGAATCAGCAAAAAAACAAGTCCAAATGCAGGAGCACACGTGCTGCCTTGGCTAGTGGCATATGCGCTGGTGTTCCATTGGTCGTGGTAAGTCACATGTCCAAGCCCAATATCAACGCGGGGGGAGGGGCATGTTGCTCTTGAGCAGGTGGGGGCTGGTGGTATTAGGTGGGTGAGGGACTGAATGCCTGCGGAACAAGAATCCAATCTACTGCCTCCTCAGACGCAGGCTGCCAGAGGTTGTTCTGTTTACCCACACCTGGTATCCTTCGTGGGACACAAAGATCGCATCACTACACCATCTGAGTGAAAGCATATTTTTATAAGCTTGCCAGTTAGAGGGCCATTAGAAAATAAAATTAAACAGGGGGACAATGTTACAACTGAGAGTACATTGTACTTCTGGGTATAAATGGCCATGATCGGGATCTTCACTATTATAGCAGCTCAGTAACGTGTTGACTACATTTTCTACCTTACATCAGATGCCACAATCTTTTATGCAGCATTAGCTTTGCATAGGAATATTTGGGTACATGGCAAAATTACACGGAAAGGAGAAGGTATAGACGCGCACGCAGAGGTTCCAAACTTGGATGATGTAAGCAACAGTGGTGACACTGGCAGAAGCCGAAGGAGTGGAAAGCACTTGACAGACAGATGTACAGCAGCTACTAACAAATCTTTACCGTAAACAACATTTTAAGGTCATTTTAAAAGGCTCTGATTATCCAAATACATTTAAGAGTGAATGTGTTAACCACATAACCAGATAAATCCTACTGGAAACAAGATGTGAGATGGAGATAGACTGGGGTGTGTGTGTGTGTGTGTACACATACACATAACAAAACCTTACAAGGTGGCCTACTAAGCCCCCGTTTCAGATTTCACTAACAATGACCAAATGCCGACTATGGGTCCCACATGGTATCTCACCAAATACAAAAGCTACATTGTGAGGAATCATTTATTATCCACATTTTACAAGCGAGTAAAAGTCCCCTTGGTGAAGTTCTGTAATTTAAACAAGATTACACATCCAGTGAGTCACAGAGCCAGAATTTGAACACAAATCCAAATAAAAGCCTGCTTTTTTCCTACCACCCCATGCTAATCCCTAAAAATGCCTTTATCTCTTATGTTAACAAAAAGGAGTATGCTTCAGTCTTTTCACACTTTCAACTCCCAACACTATAGGGTTGGCGTGGACCAGAAACACAGTTATTGTCTTCATAGCTTCGTGATCCTCCCTAGCATATGTCCCACAGATTACGACCAGAAGTCAGGAATCTGTTAAACCTCTTACTTCAATACCAGGTAAAA
This sequence comes from Aselliscus stoliczkanus, assembly GCA_033961575.1. Classification (NCBI taxonomy): domain Eukaryota; kingdom Metazoa; phylum Chordata; class Mammalia; order Chiroptera; family Hipposideridae; genus Aselliscus; species Aselliscus stoliczkanus. The sequence continues at coordinate 79,185,037 of CM066740.1, read as the reverse complement.
AAAACGGCTGGTGAAAAGTTCCAAAAAGTGGAAAATCTCACTACCTTCAAGTAATAATATATTAATATTCTGCTTCCTGGAATGAGTTTTAACTAACGTAGCTGAACCAACTGTTTCCCATAAAGCCTTATAAAATGAAGGCTTTGTCAAAAACAAGAAATGAAATACAGTAATACCTTGGTTTGTGAGCATAATTTGTTCTGGAAACAAACTACTCGTATTGCAAGACATCGCTCATTTACCACATTAAAATGTATTAGAAATGTTTGCTCGTCTTATGGAACACTCGCAAACCACGTTACTCGGATTCCAAAGTTTTACTGTATACACCTTTCGCACTCAAAGGCTCTAGATTCCTACCTATGGTCTATAGCTTTTGCACAGCAATTCTCAGCTTCATTATGGGTCCAGCCTACAAGCCTATTCTTTATGGCACACAACTCCACTTAACATGCAAATGTGGCTCTAAAAACATTGCAGGGTAATCTGTGCTTACTTATACTATGCTACATTTAATTTAAACATATACTACTCTGGAAGAGCAGAGGAGGGAGGAAAGACTGATCAAATGGATTCCTCCATCCACAAGGGTGATTAGGAAAGAAAAAAATACGAGTAAATAGAGAGCAAACTTGCATTAAGTTGTCTCACTTTCAGATAATTAGTTGTGAATTTTTTAAGCCAAGTGACTCACAAGGGAGGGTACAAATTTATTGTCTTCCACAACCTAATAATCTTGGCAGCTATGAAAGTTATCTATTTATTGATGGGCAACTGTAATTTATCTTCCCCAGGTAAAATGCAGTTACTTAAATGTTTCTCTCCTTTTATGAATGCTGGTCTCAGCAGTAAACATGCAAATGATTTCACGAGAACAAAAACACTCATTAAATGTCAATAAACCCCAAAGCAAAGCTATAAACCTGTCAGAAAATGCTGTATCCGGTCAGCAATGAACCATCAAGTTCAGGTAGAAGGGTGAATTCAAGATGAATGTGATGCCCAGAACTTGGCAAGGATGGATCCGTTAGAATCCTTCCACCTCTAAAATTCTATGACCTATCAAAGCTTCAGGTAATAATTCACTCCAGGGTACAGGATGTCCAAAAGCGCAGAAAACAAGGGGTAAACTTGTACTTAATATGTCAGTTACATTTTAAATAATACGACCAATATGGTGGAAGATATAATGGTGCGGCCAATTTGGAAAAGTTTGGCAGTTCCTCAAAAAGTGAAAGAGTTACCCATAAGACTCAAAAATTCCAGTCCTAAGTAAATTGAAATTGTAACTGTATCTTCATGCAAAAACTTGCACATGAATGTTCATAGGAACACTGTGCATAATAGCCAAACAGCAGAAACAACCCGGATGTCCATCAACGAATGAATGGATAATAGACAGGTAATCAAATGTCCATTCAATGGACTATGAGGCAATAAAAAGGAATGAAGTACTGATACATGCTATAACATGGGTGAACCTTCACAACATTATGCCAAGGGACAGAAGGCAGTCGCAAAAGATCATGTGTTATACTATCCTATGTATACGAAATGTCCAAAGTAGATAAACCCAGAGACGGAAATGAGACTGGGTGCCAAAGGCTGGGGAGAAGGAGGGATGGGAGTGACTACTAATGGTGAGTTACTGCCAATGAACAGGTTCTTTGGTGGGTAATGAACATGTTTAGAATTAGATAGTGGTGATGGATGCTCGACTTTGGGAATGCATTAAAAACCACTTAATTGCACACCTTAAAATGGTGAATTTTGTGGTATGTGAATTAACCCTCAATTTTTTTTATTATCAAAAAATATCTTGGTGCAAATTTGTAACACAACCACTTTACTGAGCAAAACGTAGAAAATGTCATATTGAAATAGAAAGCATTTGTACTGCTACTGAAATGTTTAAAATATTCAGATGATGATTTCACAGTAAATTTTACACTTTGCTCATTGTTTTAGGTCCAAGGCAAACATCCTTCCAATTGATTAAAACAGAATATGAAAAGGCATGTTTCTATCAAGTCTCTCTCTAATACTCTGAGAATTCATTGTTCCATTACCCTTGTACCTACTAAATCAATATATTCCCTATGTCTCCTTCATCATTGTTCTTCTAACCCATATTTTAATTATCTCAATCCCTATTCTCAAGTCATATCTCTCTTGGTTAATAATTTTCCTGCCGCTCCAGTCTTTCCAATGCATCAGTGTTTCTACCATCCCCTTTAATCAGCTTTTGACTCATATCAAATTAGGATTTTCAGATATACACATCTGCATAATAATCACAAGGCAATTTCTGATTAGTGAAAGAAAGGAAGAGAGAAAACAAAACTTTAAGAGAATTCACTATCAGCCATTTTACCAAAATTAACTTTGAGTCTTGGTATAACCCAGTTCAGAGCATATACACAGCAAGCACCAATAAATGCTTGCGGAATAAACAGCAAGTAGCATAACAAGGAAAGGCACCAATGTGGAAGGTAGCTGAAGGAACCGGGAAATTATATTATACGAGTCTGCAGGCCACCATTACTAAATCAGCTTCCTGATTTATAAATTTTCCAACAGCCAATTTCAGAACATGAAGTTTGTGCATCCCTAGCCAAGCCCGTCGGAGCTGCAGGGGTTTTAAGAAGAACTGCACACGGACCTGCATAATAAATTTAATAAAATCTGAACGCAGTGATTACCATTTGTTCTGAGATTGCTTCTTCCTGGTTAGTCCCAGGTATGAGCTCCTGTTCATGGCACAGGCTTCAGGCTGCTGGAATACCGAACGGCATTTAGATGTCAGAGAAGAACAGACAGAGTCAGGGATGGAAGAAATGTTAGTTAGTACTTTTCTGATGGACAAGCCCACGAGTGGAAGAACTGTTTAAAGCTTACTTTCATTGGCTCCAACCAGAAACGATTCTGTGGTTGAGAAACTGATACTCTGCCCCACAAGAAAGGATAGCTGCTCGTCACCTCCGACCAAGTGAATAAAATTGGACAATTTTAAATCAGGGCATTCTCTATGCTGAGGCTGAATAATCCATAGACATACAAATCCCTGTCAGGGGTGATCCAGCAATTCTGAGAGCGGCGTTTTAAGCTTCCATTAGGCTGGAGCACTTTTGCTGTGATCCCATCCGTCATAAGTTGAGAAGTTAAATACACTATTTCTCAAACTCTTGAAAGCATTGCAGGCTGAAAGCAAATAATTTGCAAACACAAAGTAGTTAGTTATGTCTCACCCTTTTCTGTAATAAGGAAATTGATTCTCTCCCTCAAAATCTACAATTGACTTTTCTCCTTTTAACAGGATTATTAAAAGGTAGTATCAATTTTCTACCTGGAGACCTCAATCTGACAAAAAGAACAGAGGAACAGTGGATCCCGGGTGGGTGGGTGGGTGGGTGTGGGTGTGCGCGCGCGCGCGCGCGTGCGCGTGCTGCCCTCACACACCCCATCCCCCAACCCTCCAGAAACAGAATAAGCAAATATTTAGCTATCAGCCTTCCGAATTCTAATATCTACTATGGTAATCAATGGAGACGATTAGCCAACAGAGCCCCCAAAGGCAAGATGTTAATTTGCAGGATTCAGTGGTCCAACCTTCCTATGCCACTCCCAAGTTGTCCGCACCCCAATACACATGTAACCACTAAATGGCAAAATGCGGATGGGGGGTAAGTGACACAAACTAACCCCAGATACAAAATGCTCTGTTTTCCTTTGGGACTGGAAGTTAAAATTCCCACTGTACCAAAAATTAAAGCAAAAGTCCCATTTCCAGGGCCGGCCGAGTGGCGCAGTGGTTAAGCGCTGGCTTGGGAAGCCAGCGGCCCTAGTTCGGATCCCACATATGAGGGCCAGTGATACTGCCCTCAAAAAAAAAAAAAAAAGTCCACTTCCATTCTACTTCCAGTTTGTGGGAACTAGAGATAATTAATCACAGTGTTTGGCATGCCGTGATGTAACAGCTTTACAAGTATGTCAAAATGTCAGGGTTGTTGATGAAAAGGCACAGAGGTGAGCAAAATGCCAGAGACGTCGCATATAGAGAGAGCCTACGAACAAAACAGAAAACAGGGGGAGGTGTGTGTCACCCGGTCCAGAGAAGGATTCAGGGGAGAAGCCCAGCCTGGAAAGCTGCATAGAAAAACAATTCCTCCTTATCTCCACCAAAATGTTTCCTAGTTTATGGGGCATGTGATATACAATCCAAGTTTATGAGTCACAAGAACTGATTACTCCGAAAGAATGAAAGCATTCATCTAATCGCCTCAGAGGTACCTCAAGGAACACACCCAGGAGCCTGGCCAGTCCCAGCGGGACCTAGGGGTTTCCTCAGTATGGGGGGCGCTGGGCAGAGCCCAGTCCCTCATGAAGGGAAGGCAGAGCCCACACCACGGCTCACACTGTTGCTACAAACTGCTCAATCCCCTGCGTTGTCTTAAGAGAGAAAGCGTCTGAAGTTCACCAAGAGGCTGACATCAAAAGATGTTCATGACAAAGAGTGCTAATATCCAATAATAAGAACCTCTGTGTTACACAATGATGCTTATGATGGCGGCCACTTGGAGACAGGAAAAAACCCACATACCATTACAAGTTCTTTCTTCACCGTGTACACACAAATACCGGCTTTAGAATTACCCTTGGCAAGGAAGGCAGTGATAGCAAAACAAAGTACCAGTTATTACCATTTCCATCAAGTATTCCCAGAAGAAAGGCGCAAGGAACTAAGTATTTATCATTTCCCACAGGAAAATTAGCAGAAAATTGAGCCATGTCAATAAACTTACCATAAACATCCAAACAGATACTATTATTATCCTGCACTTCATGAACACCAGTTATTTGCATGTAATGAATTTGCTTACTTCTGGTGCCTCAATGTAATATGTTTATCAGCTTGGTTTCTAAACAATAAGTGTTTAATTCTTCCTTTTATGAGAAAATATTTGTCTTGCTCTTTCCTACGCAGATCCAAAGCCATCTGCAGGCATAACACGGAGAGCTGCTTCCATGGCAGCTGCAGCCATTACAGCCCCCCAATGGAGTATGATGTCACTCACTCTACAGTGAACATGGAATTAGCAGGGCTGGGTTCACCTGTACTACCCAGGCAGGTAGGCATGCTGACCAGTGATATATTTTGTGCCAAAAGCATCGTTGCCACAGACAGAGAAAACATCAAAGGAAGGGGGCTGGGGAGTGTGGATCAGCACTAGAGCCAACTCCTAATCCTGTCCTCCCTTGAAAGGACACAGTGGCTCGGCTCACTGTCATCATGGTTCCTCCCTCCACAGACCCATAACTGTGATCCAGGGGGCACATCTCTTCCCACAGGGGGTACCCACGCAGTGTCCGCCTGTCTCCTGAGCTCTGGCCCTGGGAAAATAGCAGTTTCCTCCATGGGAATTGCAGCCCGCCCACACACACACACACACACACACACACACACACACACACACTTGGATTGCAGCTGGGAGAACTCCCCTGTACCCTGGCCAGCCTAGTTACTGGAAGCTGTGCCCCACAGGACTTTGGAGGTCATCTACCAAAGCACGGGTTAAAGGTTAAAAATGCCCCATGTATTGTTCCCTCTCGATCACTCTTCCGTTTTCTTGTTTTAAAGTTAACTTCTCTCTGACACAATATGAGAAATATGAATCCAAGTGGTCACATTTTTAATAGATTATTTACTGACCATATACACAGTGCTAAACCTCACATCAAATATACAGTAATCTGAGAGCCTAAAAATGATGTTACTTATAAACATGTCTGGTGTACCTTTGTAAGAGGAATATTCGTAGAGAATACGTTTGCAGGGTTATATGAATAAATACCAAATCTCCATTTATTTAATAACTACTGAGTACCTGTTATGTCCAAGGACAATGCGAGGTACTGGATACATTGTAACAATAAGGTAATCACAGGGTCCTCATTCTCAATGAGCTTACAATTTAGCAGGGAAGAAATGCACAAATATGTACACATACATGTACAAGCACATATCTACACATACAGACAGACACAGATAGCAAATAGAAAGGTAAAATACAGAGAGCTGAGAAAACTGCCCATGGCTTATATAAGTAAGGAAAAATGGGTGAGATAGAAAATCTGAGGCAGCATTGGTTTCAACTGTGGTTTCACCTTTCTTTATTATGAAGCCTCTGGAATAATTCTAGAATTAATATCTAGAAGAATTCCCACTTCAGAGAAAATTATTTAGCTCATCCTTGGGTTACTTCATTAATTCTATTACTTTTCCTCATGATACTTTCAAAATAAGACTAATTTTAGTTTCTCCTTTTCTTTTAAAAATATAAGCATTTCCGACACAATTTCTTTAATAAGATATAGCCCCACGTACTTATTAAAATTCTTCCTAACTACAGGTGTGTTTTTTTTCTACTATGAAGAACGAGATTCCTGGCTTTAAAAAATTGCTCCATAAATTCCCAAGGGATTTTCCACCAATGCCCATTTCAATCAGCTCTCTGAGTTGCATGTCATTCTGAACTGGGTCATTTTGAAGAACTGCACAAGCCAGTAAAACATGTAACCTATATAACCTCTCTGTTAGGAAAATGGAGTTCTAAAATCAGCCCTATACAGCTTGCCCATCATTTCACTGGCTTCCATCTAATTTAAGCATCCTTTTTATTATGCAATGCAAGCTACATAAGTACCCTTACATAATTGCAAGCTATAGGGAACACAGTACTCTTACATTAAGTTCCCTTTTGAGTACAAATAAGCTTTATAAGTACCCTTTTTATATGTAACGTATGCTATCGGAAACACAGAATCTCTAAGAACATTAAACATGGAAATATTCAAGGAATCCACAGGGAAGGTTAAAGTCATCCCAAGAGAGCCAATGACTTCACTGAGTGAGTTTGTTTAAAAATCACAGGTCTGAGCTTCTGTTTTGTCTTGTTTTCAGTGGTGCCTCCATCATCGTAATTCACGCCACTTACTTTAGTAAAGAAATGCATATGAGTACGTGGCCAGACAGCTGGCCTGCTTGCAAAACTCAGAGGCACAGGCCAAAATGATGGGTCCAAAAGCATTAGCTAGCACCTTAGCCTCAGTGAGGGACAAAAGGGCTGCTTCTCTGCAAAAAAACTGAAAATTTTAAATGGTCTTAGGTAAGGCTATGGAGCGAAAGATTAAAATCACTTCCTAGGAGCTGCGTTGCACATAGTACTTCCTTCCTTCTTCTGCCTAATATTATGTGGTCATTTGCATGTCCTTCTCCTTCAGTAAATCAAAAGTTGCTTACGCGGCAAGGATCATGTGTCTTCATCCCACATCTCTAAAGTACTCTGAAAAATACACTCAATCGCTGTTCAATAAATGAAGGACTATAACGGGCCTTAAAAACAAATTGTATAGACATGAGGGAAGAAAAGGGAATACGGGATTAACAGTAGTTAGGGGATTTTTTAAAAAATTTTAAATTACCATACTTATTGATTAAACAAATTTAAATATATAGTATATAACTCAAAAGCAAAAAATGTAGCCAGAACCAGGAAAAGCCAGCAGGAAATGAAAATTAGGGTTGCTAGGCGTGTCATCTCTCTCCATGAGTCTGATTCGCCATGCAAGTCTAACGCCCCTCCACCCTCTGCACCCAGCTTTGTCTGTTACTCCCCACAGCAGAGGACGGCTGCACAGTGCTGCCTTGGTCTCTCATCTCCTTACGTGAGATCAGCAAGGCCGGAACTATTCTCGTTTGGTCCCAAATTCCAATTCCAAAAGGGAGAATGTGTGTGGCTCTGTTTCAGGGATCCATCCCTGCTCTGATAGGCTGTGGCCAGAAAGACACAACGAAGGTACAGTCGTGACTCTTAGGTCCCAGGGCAGCACTGTGAATTGGGCACATACAACAGAAGGAGCCCGCTGCTACGCTCTATCACGCTTCACAGCCCACGGAGAACGTCCGCAGTCTGAATTCAGTCAGGTCGTACAATAGCCTCTAAAACTGAAACGCTGGGACTCACCCACAAGAGAACCGAGGCCAAGGATATTTCTGGGATCCCAAGGTTACTCAGTTATCGGGGCAGAAAAAAACAAAACCCAAGGCTAGTTTTTCCTACCACCCCCTTGACCAAAATGGAATAATAAAAGGGAAAAGAACCACTTTTTTTCCCCAAAAAGTCAAAGTTAAGCACTCACAGGCTCTTCCAGAAAGAAGTGCCTGAGAGCACCACAAAAACAAAAAACGCTACACTTAATTGGAGATGACTCAGGGTGTGGGCTGTGGGCAGTGGTACGAGAAACAACAAATTCTCTAACATAAAAAAGCCTTCAGACGACAAATGATTTTGCTGGTCATAAAACAAGTCTGTGTGGTCAGGCCAAGTACAGGAATTTTCTTCTCCCTCTAAATCAGCTTTCGGAAGCTACCATCAGTAACACTGCTTCTTAAATGGAATTGTCTGGGAAATATCGTTGAAACGTACATACTTATTTTGTAGGTGTCGCAGACTTCCTTTAAGGCGGCCCTCGTGATCCCCACCCTCTGGTATCCACACTTTTGTGTAATTACCTCCCCTTGGGAGTGAGAAACACATCACTTGCTTTTAACCAGTATGATGGGATGTCATATCATGACACAGAAGACTGTCTTGCTAGTAGGCTGCCACTCTCTCTCCACTGCTGGCTCGGAGGAAGCAAGCTGCCATGAGTCCTGGAGCAGCAAGGAAATGAATCCAGCCAACCAGAAGCCTGAAAGCCAACTCTTTCCTGGTCAAGCCAGCACCATACCTGCAGCCTGGTGAGAGGCCCTGATGCAGGGGAGCCAGCGAGGCTGCCGACCCACAGAAGCTGAGATCATAGGTCGCTCTGTGGTCCTTGGTAAGGCAGCCAGAGAAAGCAAACAGAGTCGGTATGGGTTGGCACCTGAGATCCGAGATTCCCTCTCTGAATAGCACTATTCATTTCACCACCAACGCATGTGGCCTCCTGTTTGGGTTGACATTGCAAGTGGTCCTTGTCCGGATCAAACCACAGTCTCCCTAAAACACAGAGCACATACTCCCGGGCTCCCAGGCAGTGCTCAGTAAATACGTGAGTGTTGGGAATGTATGACCATGCCACTGTTACCTTCCTGGTCCCACTTCATCCCGACATTGATTTATCCCTTTAAACCTGCTTCATATCAAAACACCCCGGTCAGATGGTGTTAGGCATATTTAGGAGCAGAAACCACCTTAGCCTAAAAGCCATCTTGTCTTGCTTTGTACTTTGTACCCGCTGGCTTGTGTTGGTCTCCTCAGGGCTTATGATCAGTGGACCTGGGTGGTCCAGATGCGGGCTGGGGGCCAGAATGTGGAACCAAGGGCTTGATCCTGCCCCGAAACCCTTTGTTGGGAGAGAAAACGCAGTGAAGAAGCCCCTAAGCATTGAAGGGAGAACAGCCCCGTTTACCCCCTCCTAGAAAACCCCATACCCATTTTTGCTCGGAGAGCTTATGGTCTTTTCTAGCCTGACCTCCCGCAGCTCAAACATGCCAAATAAATTCTAATAGACCAATTTTGGTCTCCGATGCCTCCTTCCTCCAGCTGTGCCTAACAGACAGTAAGTTTCTTTACTGCTGGTTCTCTGAACTTACTTCTTAATTCTTTCAATGATAAACATCAGCTTGGAGAATTGGAGAGCTTCACACTGGCACCTGTAAAAAACACCCTTCATCTGCTCCATGCCATGAGCCTCTTCCCTGGTATTTCCCAAGTCCTGCTGTCCATCCAGCAGCTCACCTGCCCCGGACGGTGATTCCACAACCACCGACACTCTCCCAAGCTGATTCCTCTGATGCCCCTCAAATCGACACCACCTTCTTTTCCTGGAATCACTCCTCCACTCTCCCTTCTGTACTTCCGCCTCCCTGGACGCCCTGCTACTGGAAATGACCCTGTTCTCAGGGCTCGCCTCTGTCTCTCCGGCTGCACAATGCTCCCTGAGTCCACTTATACCAGGACGGTCATATTGAGCCACTTTATCACTTCTGAACATAGTCAGGGATGACCTTTTTCTCAACACTGAAAATACCTGTCGACCTCAGAAAATTTCCCCATAAATGTCCTTTCCTTTTTTCATTTTTAATTTAAATTCTAAAAGCTTACCTGATAGGACTTTATCTAACCCTATGCCCTACATAAGAATTTGCTATAAAGTAGCTAGCCAATCAATTACAATGGTCTCCCAGCCTCAGAGTGAATTCACTAGCACTGCACGTCTCAATCCCTCTTATATCTAACAATATGCTCAATCGTCCTAATGGCAGTTACAGGTGGTGAGTATATACAATGATTCCAGGCAGGAAAAGGAAAATGTGGGGGCCCAGAAGTGAGGGCTGCATCAAGACTCAGGAGGTGGGCGGGCCATGCGTATTTAGGAAAGTCTGAACCAGAGATTCTGCTGTGGTCTCTTAGAAATTGAGCCCCCCCACCCACCCTTACCCCAAGACAATCAATGCACTGACCCCTTTTTTCATCCTCCAGCACTTCACCAAACTGTGTACATTTTAGACATTCTTCTTAGTCATTTCTAAATATTATTTCCCATGAATACTGTGACTTTATTTAAATAGTACAGTAGTTCGCCCTTATCCACGGTTTCATTTTCTATGGTTTCAGTTACCCGCAATCAACGGCAGACTGAGATAATTAAATGGAAAATCCCAGAAATAAACAACTCATAACTTTTAAATTGTGCACCGCTCTGAGTATCACGATGAAACCTCGCACCTGGACGTGCACCTCCCCTTTGTCCAGCATCTCCGCACTGTGCACGCTCCCCACCTGTGAGTCAACTAGCAGCCGTCTCAGTTATCAGACAGACAGTCACGGTAGTGCAAGCGCTTGTGTTCAAGTCACCGTTATTTTACTTAATCACGGCCCCAAAGTGCAAGAGTAGCAATGCTGGCAATTAGTATACGCCAAAGAGAAGTTGTGAAGTAATTCCTTTAAGTGAGAAGGAGAGTGCAGCCCAATAAAATATTTTGAGCGAGACCACATTTGTGTAACTTTCATTACACTATATTGTTATATTCTATTTGGTTACTGTTGTTAATCTCTTTCTGTATCTAATTTATAACTTTTATTATAAGTGTGTGCATACAAGAAAAAACATAGCATAAATAGGAGTTGCTGCTATCCATGTTTCCAGGCATCCATTCGGGGTCTTAGAACATATCTGCCACAGAGAAGCAGGGACTACTGTATGTTGGCCACACAACATGAAAGTAAGAGGCTGATGATTCAGTGTTCTCTAGGAACTGACACACAGCCTTAGCAAGCAAAAAGGAGCTAAGTGGCCAACCATACGATCCAAGCTACTTCTCCATTCCTTCCACATACAGATGAAGTTATCAATACTAAATACGAGAATGAATACTAAATTTCTGGGCACTAATGTACCACATCAAAACAAAAGTGGTGAGTTTCAAATTCTACATGATCAGACCTTATATATGTGAAGTGCTGAGCCAAGGAAAAAAAAACAAAAAACTAACGCATGAATTTTGACTAATTAGTTGTCCCTTGTCCTGGACATAGGATGTGCTTGATGACACTCGTCACAGGATGAGTGAAACTGATAAGATTGCTGTTGTTTCTACTACTAAGAGGAGTTGAAAGAACGGAGAAAAGTTAGGAAACAAGAATTATTTAGGAATTGTGGTTTAGTAAAAATAGAAAAAAATAACATTTAGTTATTAATAGTATGGCCTTTATTCAAAATACTAATTGATGCCAGTGAAAGAAAATCATGCAGAAACTGGATGTGTTAAAAAATGTCCAGGTTTCAAAAAGGAAGCCTACTGAATGGGAGAATATATTTGCCAATGATATATCTGATAAGGGGTTAATATCCAAAATTTATAAAACACTCATGAAACTCAACACCAAAAAAACAAACAACCCAATTAAAAAATGGGCAGAAGATATGAAGAAGAGACATTTCTCTAAAGAGGACATACAGATGGCCAACAGGTATATGAAAAAAAGTTCAACCTCACTGGTCATTAGGGAAATGCAAATAAAAACCACCATGAGATACCACCTCACTCCAGTCAGAATGGCTATCATCAACAAATCAACAAACAACAAGTGCTGGCGGGGCTGTAGGGAAAAGGGGACCCTGCTGCACTGTTGGTGGGACTGCAGATTGGTGCAGCCACTCTGGAAGTCAGTATGGAGGTATCTCAAAGAACTGGAAATAGAGCTACCGTTTGACCCAGCAATTCCACTCCTAGGTATTTATCCTGAAAAAACCAAGACACTTATTCAAAAAAAGTTATGCACCCCTATGTTTATAGCAGCACAATTTACAATAGCTAAGACTTGGAAACAACCAAAATGCCCATCAGTAGATGACTGGATTAAGAAACTGTGGTATAAGGGCCGGCCGAGTGGCTCAGTTGGTTAAGAGCTCACTCAAGTGTGCAAGCTGAGCTCTGAGCAACGGCGGCTCAAGGCCAGCCCGAGCTGAGTTGCTGTTGAGCTGCCAACAGGTGGCAGGATGGCTCAGCTTAAAAAAAAAAAAAAAAAAAAGAAACTGTGGTATATTTATACAATGGAGTATTACTCCGCTATAAGGAAGAATGAAATCGTGCCATTTGCAATGATATGGATGGACATAGAGACTATTATGTTGAGTGAAATAAGTCAGTCAGAGAAGGACAAATACCATATGGTCTCACTCATATGTGGAATCTGAAAAACTGTATGAATGAGCAAAGTAAACAGAAACTGTCTCATAGATACAGAGGAAAAATCAGGGTTGCTAATTGGGAGGGGGATGGGGATGAGGGAGAAGGGGAAGGGATTAGACAGCAAAAATAGGCAACTACAATATTGCCACTGGGATAGGAAAAACAGTTTGGGGAATATAACTAATAATGTTGTAAATATTCTGTGGAATGTCAGATGGTCATAGGTCTTGTTAGGGAGACCATTTCATGGATGGAGTAGAGGTTTGATCACTGCACTGTATTACTAAAGCGGAGGTGGTATACCTACTGTAATTGAATATATATAGATAGTCATGGGATGTGGATTATACTGTGGAATAGAGTCAGAGGAAGAGTAATAGATATATATGATATGGGGGGGAGTGGGGTGGTGAATTGGGGGTGGGCGGTTGTCACTTTGAGGAGTAAAATGTATAACTATTGCACTGTGTTGTACACCTGAAACTAATTAAAAATAAAAATAAAAAATATCCAGGTTTCACACGTGCAATCGACAAACTGAAAATTCCTTATTTCAAAGAAGTTAATTACAGTTATTCACTCAAAAATGAAATATTAAATGAGTGTAAAAATACGTGCATGGAGCCCAAAGGTACTGGTGAGACAGGCTGGCTGAGGACCGCTGCACAGAGTGGGAGATCTGCCTGATGACACTGTGTTGCTGATACCGAGAGGAAGAAGCAAAAGGAACGGTGGTGGTGACGGCACAGATATTCCACAAACGTCTGAGATCTCTGGCTCCTGTCTGGCCACAGCTGACATCCAGTCTAGCTTGGGCTCACAGTCACTACGTTTTTTTCTGCTCTTATTGACCAACTAGATTTTCTTACCCCATCAACCTTCTAATCAGAAGACCTTTTATCGCCTTGCATGTTAAAAAGATTTTTAGTTGACATGCGGTCAGATCTTCCAGCCTTCACATTCCAGCTTCTCTTTGAATCGTTCTCAGACAGTAAACTTCCTATCTATTAAAACAGTGTATTCCAATATTAGATAGCTCTAATTATTGGCAAATGTTTTTAACTGAACAGGAAATCTGTCTTACTTCCACTCTTCAGCCTGAGTTCTGTCCTCTAACAGAACAGAATTAAAAGAATGACTTATCCATATGGGAACTACTCAAACATTCAAAAGGAAATTACCATGTCGCTGCCAAATCTTTCATTCACAGCCCTCCGAGTCCCTTATATTATACATTCTATATGCTTTTCTTCAATCCCAGCTTCCAAAGCATAAAGATCACACATTCACATAGTATCATTCACACCATCTAAATTCAAATGAACTCTCAGTGTTGCCAGATACTGCATTTAGTCATCTGCCTTTTATGTCCTCGCTCATACAAAGATGGTCCAAATGTTTTTCGTTGTCTTTAATATCCCACATTGCTGCCTCTATCACAACAGGATCTCATGTGACCACACAGAAGGCAGAGACCATGGATTGTGTCATCGTCCCTCCTCCATTCCAACACCAGAGCATCCCCCTCCGCCCATCCCTCCTTTAAAAACCTAATCCTGTCAACCTTTCAGCCTCTTCTAGAATTGTTTTCCTCAGCTTTCTCCGCTTAAGTGTCTGGTGGGGGCGGAGGTAGGAGGGAACATTCATTGACTGTGAGTTAGGTATCTCTAAAGTTTGAACACATGGTGTCATATAATTGGTCTATCTTTTTGATGGCTTTCCCATAAGGTCTCCGCACACGAATTAAGTAGTTCCTTTGAAAATTAAGATATATTATTTATGCCTCTACTATATGCCAAGTACTGCAGTTGGCAGTGGTACGAAGATAAATAAATAAGCTAATCTTCCTTCACTCAAAGGATCTTAAAAGCTAGAAAGCAAAACAGCCACATATGCAAATAATACAATGTTTTTAACAAGGACAGGAAGGAGAGAAGATATAAATAAAGATCACTCTCCAGTTTCTAAATCAGAACAGTGTTGCTGAAATTGCAAACTGCTCACAGTGATGCTGGTCAAGTTCTTTACCAAGTTTCAAGTTCAAGGCTAAAGAATAAATAACTCAAGATCTTTGCTCCATATTTCCTTTTAAACTATTTCCCAATTATTTCTCCCCAATTCACTGACAACCTTTTTAATGTGTTTTACTCTGTGTTCCTCACACACCATGTATTGCTTACCCCCTACTATTTGAATTTGAACCTTGCTTCTAAAATCAAAACTCCATCCTTGAAGGATGTTAATAAGCTAATTGCCAAACAAAAAGCTTTTTAAAAAACATTATTTAACAAGAACACATTCTCTCCCTCTCTGCAACATCTGACATTGTAGACAACCCTACTTAGTATCTAATAAAATGATTCTTCAATTTAGTACATTTTTGACCAAACTTTACTTACTGTTTCTCATATTTCACCAAAATGGAAGCATGCACCAAAGCATTTCTGGGATTTCTATTCTTTTCTTATTCTTAGAAAACTTTCCTACTCTCACCACATCAGCTATCATTTTCGGGTAGTTGCCTTTACAGGTAGACATAGATATAGAATACATACCGTTGATTTAAACACAGGTACACACACAAAAACAGAATACACTGTAACAAGACAACTATGCATCTACCACCATTATGTAACAAATGCTAACATTTTTCCTTATGTGGGTCATGCTTTTCTTTTTTTCATTTTTGAGGAAGAAAAATGATACAAATACAGCTTGAGCCCCACTCTCCCCTCTTTCATTTTTATCCTTTGATTATACATGCATATATATTAAGAAACAACATAGAGTACTGTTCTGTTCGTTTTAAAAACGTGGAGTCAGTAAACACATGAAAAAACAACCAACATCATGAGCCATCGAGGAAATGCAAATTGAAACTGTAATGAGATGCTGCTTCACATCCTCTGGAGTGTTAATAATAAACAAGATGGGCAGTAATAGTGTCAGAAGGATGTGGAGCGAGTGAGACCACCATACAGGACCGATGGGGATGTAAAAGGATAGCGCTGCTCTGGAAACCAGTTTGGTAGCTCCAACACTGAGTGAATTACCACACAATGCAGCAATTCCACTCCTAAGTGTATGCCCAAGAGAAAGAAAACACATGTCTATGCCACCCAAATGTCCATCAATGGGTGAATGAATAAAATGTGTCATATCCATATAATGAAATATTATTTGGCAATAAAAAGAAATGAAGGACTGATACTCTACCATGGATGAATCTTAAAAACATGATCCAACTGAAAGAAGCCAGTCACAGAGGACCACGTAGTATATAGTTCAATTTACATGAAATGTCCAGAACTGGCCAATCTATTGAAATGGAATATGTATTAGTGGCTGCCAAGGGCTGGAAAAGATGGGAGATTTGCAGGGGGTGGAAAAGGGGTGCGGGGGGTGCGTGGCTAAGGGTTTCTTTTAGGGACAATGAAAGCTCTAAAATCTATTGTGGTGATAGATGCAAAATCCTGTGAATATACTAAAAGCCACAGAATTATACACTTTGAAAGATGAATTGTACGATATTTGAATTACATCTCAATAAGGCTAGTTTTATATATACATATGTAGTACACAGATATTATAAATTATATATTACATATAGCTATAATTATATACATAGATAGATCTTTTACAGCTTATTCATTTAGTGCAGTTTCTGAAATTTATCGATGTGGACACAAGTATAAGTTCATGTATCTTAAGTGCTCCAGTGTGTGGGGAGAAAATTACACTGCATGTATCAAGTTCTCTACATTTTTTCTATGTGAAGTAGGGCCACAATGAACAGCCTTGTATATGTCTCCTTGTTTTCTATGTGTGATAATTTTCTAAGCTAATGCCTAATGTAGAATGGCTGAGTGGCAGAATATCCACAACTTCAACTGTACCAGGTACGAGTGTTTCCAGATTGGTCGCTAAAAATACTAGTGTAGTTTATTCCAATCAGCTATTATACAAGAGTTCCTCCTTCATCTCATCCTTGCCAACACTTGCTGTTCTCAGGCTGATTAGGTTTTGCCAGTCAATAGGTGTAAAATGAAATCTCACCGGGTTCTTATTTTTCATTTCCCTGGTTATTAGAGGGGGTAAGCATCTTTCATAATTGGACATCTAAGCTTCTTCCTCTGTTAATTGCCTACTCATGTCCTTTGCTCATTTTCAATTGAGTTTGTCTTTTCTTATTGATTTGTATGAGTTCTTCCAAACTCGGGACACCTATATTTGATCACTGAAAAGAGCGGCAAATATGTATTCCCAGGCTATGGTCTGTCTTTTCATTTGTTTTTAATGCCTTTTGTTATCTTGAAGATTTTTAATGATAATATACTCCAAATGTCAATCATTTGTTTTAGGGCTTGTTATTTTTCTGTCTTAAGGAATTATTCCCTACCATAATGTCATGAAAATATGTATTGTGTGTGCTCTTATACAAGTTTTAGAGTTTTGCTTTTCACACTTAGAACTATCACTTATCTGGAATTTATTATTCTATATGGTGTGAGGTGGATATTTAATTTTAATTTTTTCCATATAGAAAAACAACAACTCTTGGTCCAGACTTACACCCACTAATCAGTAACTGATACATTACTTTCCAATCTGTATTACCTATTTTATAACCACAAATGTAATAATAATTGATTCAGACAAAAATCAAAACTGGAGGCAAGAACTATCTGGTGAAATATTACTGAGAAAGATGATACACGAATGATCTCTAAGTATCATTCTGTAGATAATTAATTATAAAGGAGATGTGTTGCCTTAGATTGGGGTTGGAGGAAATACTTTAACACGTGATCAAGCTCAGCATCACCAGTAACAGAGCCAGGCAATGGTGCTTCTGGGAGTGACACAATGGAAAGTACACAGCACCTCCGTGCAGGGTTCTTGCCCAGATTTGTCACACTGAATCTAATCAGGAGGAACGAATTAGACAAATCCAGATGTGGGGCATTTTTACATGACAACTGTCCTGGACTCTTCAAAAATATCATTAAAAACAAAACAGGTGAGGGCCGGCCGAGTGGCTCAGTTGGTTAAAAGCTCGCTCAAGAGAGCGAGCTGAGCTCTGAGCAACAGCAATTCGATGCCCAGCCCAAGCCGAGCTGCCTCTGAGCTGCCAACAGGTGGCAGGATGGCTCAGCTAAAATAAAATAAAAATAAGAAATAAAAAATAAAATAAAAAAACAGGTGAAAGGACTATTCTAGTTTAAAAGAAAGCAGGGCAAACAAAAATGTCATATGCGATCCTTGTGTGGATCCTAGACTATTCCTAAAAGCCCAGCTGTAAGATACATTTTTGGATAATTGGAGAAATTTTAATAGGGACTGCATATGAAATAATATTGTATCAATATTAAATTATGTGTGATAACGGTACGAAAGCTATGTCAAAGACTGCTCTTATTTAAGAAGATATATGCTAAAATATTTAGAAGTGTCTTGATGTGTGCAACACTACACATGTTAAAAATATACATATACATACATACGCATTATAACTGTATGTGCATGTATACACACACACAGAGTGCCAAAAAAATGTATACATATTTTAAGAAAGGAAAAAACTATTGAAATTGTAGTACTTAATATATACTGATAACAAAAGATGAACACAAGTCATGTGTATACATTTTTTTGGCATCCCGTGTGTGTGTGTGTGTGTGTGTGTGTAGAGAGAGAGGGAGATATTAAATAAATGTGGCAAAATGTTAAGAACTGGCAAATCTAAGTTAAGGGTATATAAGTGTTTGTGGCACTATTCCATCAATATTTTTTTTTTTAAGTTTGAAATTTTTCCTCCAAAAAAGCTGGTGGTAGAAAAGTTATATTGCCTCTCCTGACTTTTGTTTTTAACTACTATTACCTTTTAGACATTTCATCTTAATGCCCACTGTCATTTTTATATCCACCTGTCTAAAAGGCATTTCCCCAATACAATCTCCCCTTTTGACTCTCCTATTTCTAACAAGTTGATTTAGCATCACATTCTCTGTTATTTAGACTCAAAATCATGTAGTCAACTTGTAGGATACTATTAGGTTGATAATTAATAAAAACTATAATAATCTATTCAGATGGAGTTTATTTTTACAACGATGATTCAAAAATTATTTTATCTAAAGAGACCAATGAATGGGAAAAGAACGCGTAAGTGTGAGGGAGTAAGTTTGTCAATCAGTGAAGGGCAAGGTAAGTCAAGGAGGATTTTTAAAGAAAACGGTCCAAAGACACTCCTCATCAGAGAGAGTGAATACAGACTCATTGCAATTTCATTGCAATTTCATACCTCCTAGAATAAAAAGTCATCAACGGACAAAACATCTTGGAGCCCTAAGGCACAGCTGATAAGGTATCAGAGACTTCTATTTACCCAAGGTTCTTGGTTGCAAGTGATCAATATGCAAAGCAGACGTCCAAACCTGTCCAGGGAAGTGCTGATGCAACACAGAGCAGCACCCACACACACCCTGCGCTGTGCACTATTCCCGATTCTGCCAGCCTCTCAGGGCTCCACCCCAGTTATCCTGCCTTCAGGAGAATCTGGCCACAGCTAGCACAACACAGGATGTCTCATCCACCTATTTTCAATGAGCTTTATGAGTGCACATGATGTGCCATAAACACCACTCTGTGTGCCGAGAAATAAAAAATGAGTACAACATAGGCCCTGGGGCCAAGAAGGTCACAGTGAAAATGGTGACATCAACACAACATGAGCACTGTGTGCAAAGTCGGAGAAATGGAAATGGATACAGTATACAGCTCAGAAAGTGAATGGTTCTTCTCTTTTTTTTTTTTTTTTAAAGATTGCTTTTGATATATCCAATCCAACTGAAATGTAGAATGGGGGGAGACTGGAGGAGCACAGTCTTTTTTTTTTTTTAAAGATTTTATTGGGGAATTGGGGGAGAAGTACAGTGTTGGGGAACTGGGGAAGGGGCGCAGACAAGTTGCTGTCCTTTTTGTTCTTCAGTCTAGTTGTGGAGGACGTTGTTTCACTGGCCCATGTTGGTATCGTCATTGCGCTCTTCCCGGATGAGGCAGATCGGTCGCCGGCCTCTGGATGGTCGCTCACAGCAGCTATTGGCAGCTCATGCTGGCTGCCAGCATCTCACTGCAGCCTGTGGCAGCCCACTGCAGCAGGGGCTACAGCTATGTCTTCCCGGGGATCCAGCAGCCCAGCTCCAGGTGGAGCTGTTGTTCACCATCTTAGCTGTAAAGGGCAGTGTCACTGGCCCTCACATGTGAGATCTGAACTGGGGCTGCTGGCATCCCAAGCCAGCTTCCAACCAATGCGCCACTCGGCCGGCCCTGAGTGGTTCTTCTGAAGGAGCAGGTTACCTGCACAGGCACTGTGAAGGTGAACAGAAGTATACCAGGTGGAGCAGAGAGACAAAGAAGCATGGACGCGGGCAAAGAGGCGGGAAGAGCTCGGAAAGCCCTGCTCTGCTGCAGGCATGTGGGAACATCAAGGGCATGAGACGAGCGGGAAATATCACAACAGAAGGAAAGGTCTCCACTGACAGACCGCGAAGTCCGCGAAAGGCCAAGCTGAAAGGTTCTAAGCAGAGAGACAGCTGCGTGTGCAGAAGAGACGTGCGGGAGTGTGTCTGTGCACAGGTGTGTCAGCAGTGATGAGACTGTGATTAATAAATCTGTTCAAAGGAAGCAGCACTTACCAAGTACCAAATATGTGCCTGACATTATCTCATTTAATCCTCTCAAACCTGATATCTGTATTCATTCCCTATCTGTGTGGACCAGAAATCTAAGGTTTAAAGAGACTAAGTAATTTCCCAAGGCCACACAGCTGGCAGATGGCAATGGTCCATTCCTCTCCCCTATTTCATTACTGCCTATTATTCCTTGCTTCTCTCACTCTCTCATAATGATCACTCCAGACTCACCCTGTGTGATCCATATGGACGCCAGATCAAACACTGAATCCACAGCTTTCAGCATATTGCTTCTGGGCTCAAATCACCTCAATGGCCTCTTATATAGAGGAAAATATCAAAATTCTATCAGTTCATCTCTGTCCTCCAAACTCCCAAACTGGGGTCACCAGAAACCAGACTCTGAGAAGGGTTTTAGCATGAGAATGTTTATTAAGGAGTACTCTAGGGATCCACACCCACTGCTTCCTTTCAGAGAAGTTAAGGAAAGCAGGATGGCGCAGACAGAGATGTTAAGCTACAATCAAGGCCCAAGAGGGGTAGCAACTGACACTATGGGGATGTAGGCTGGTGCAAAAGTAATTGGGACGGGCCAGCCGAGTGGCTCAGTTGGTTAAGAGCTCGCTCAAAAGTGCGAGCTGAGCTCTGAGCAACAGCAGTTTGATGCCCAGCCCGAGCTGAGCTGCCACTGAGCTGCCACTGAGCTGCCAACAGGTGGCAGGATGGCTCGGCTAAAACAGTTTAAAAAAAAATTAAAAAGTAATTGGGGTTTTTGCAGTTATTTTTAACCTATTAAATCGCAATTACTTTTGCACCAAGCTAATAGACTGGCTCTTGAGAGTTGTCCAGAGTTTGGCTGAGATGGCCCAGACTTCCTACTCCCTCACTGAGCAATCCCTGTGAACCAATCCAACAAGAGGCATCTTGGGCAACGTGCTTGTGCATCCCTGGCAGCCTGTGAGGAGGCTAAGAGCTAGAGTGCTGGGCACCAACACCTCTGGTCTGATCGGCAAAGCAAATACGAATGGTGCCCCATTCAAAGCTCATTGAAGACCACACTGCCCTTCCAACAAAGTCTGCACTCATTAAGCACGGCTCACACATCCCTGTGGGGAAACTGAGGTTTATAAAACTTAAGTCGCGCACCGGCCAAGTGGCTCGGCTTGGAAAGCCAGTGGCCCTGGTTCAGGTCCCACATATGAGGGCCAGTGACACTGCCCTCAAAAAAAAAACAAAAAAAAACAACAAACTTAAGTCACTTGCGCAATATCACAGAGCCAGTCAGAGTGGCAGAACTGAAAGTCAAGCCTCAATCTGACACCGAACTCACTGTAATTTCTGTGGCATCACCAAAAAAATGCCAAAATCAGGGTATGGAAGGGGTTCAAGCTAAGGATGATGCAAGAAAGGCCATCTACAGCAAGATTTTCTTAAGGGCAGTTTTACCATCTATCTAGGTCTCAACAAAACATAATTATTAAAGTGAATTAAGAATGCTCCCTAATAACACCTTTGGATTTAAGAACTAAGCAAAAAGACAAGGGATTTCATTTTGAAACAAATTACCAGTTTCAGCATAACCTCATTGGAGCTTGTAAATCAGAAGAAAATTCAACGAGCTGTACAAAAGGAAAATGACTGAACTCAAGAAGAAGAATCACTCTGAAATGGGCCTTCAGTAGATGGAGCTGTCCCCTCTGAATTGGTGCTGAACCGCGGGAGCAGGGAAATCTGAAGAGCTAAAACTACAGCTATTTGGATAAAGGTTCTGAACATTTGCACTGATTAAAATGCCAATCACCCTTCTCCTAAGAGCACTGGCATTGACCCTGGTCTATCAGCCACATTTCAACCCTGAATAATGTTGTTATTATACAAGAAATGAGTACCAACAATACCATCAGCACCTCTAAGAGACAGAGTACTTACATGGTACTTGGCCATCAAACCAGTGTTTTGGGAAAGACAGCAGAATGACTGTAAACCCCTTTGGACTTCATTTTCATGGGCAAAAAGAAAGCCTCAAGGCTTATCTCTCCCCTTGCATGTTAATTTGATTGAGGAGTTTATTTATGGCAAAATGTTCTTTATGATTGCTACTTCTTTTTCTCATGCTTCCTGCTGTCCTATGCATTAGGCTTATGGCCAGGCTCTGTTTTAATCAACTCAGATATTTGATTCTATATGCTGGCTTGGGTTAACATACAATTGTGAGGTTGCAGAGTTGGGATACCCTTAGACAGATGCTGAAGGACTTTATACCTGAATGTGGGAAAAGAATCAGACATTACCCCAAATGAACATAAAAATATTAAATATCCAAATACATGTGGTGAATGCCCTGCCACAACATGACACTTTTTGTCAGCTAACTAATGCCAGCCCTTCAAAAGCTGGCCAAAGAAGGCTGAATTCCAAAGGACTCGGCAAGTGCAAATCAGAAATTCTGTACACTCTAGAACATTTTTCTAGGCTTAAAGTGAGATTGCCCACTGCAGAGCAGGACTAATGGTGGCCCAGCAGTCGAGTAGCAATCCCTGAAAAGCAACACACTATACACAAGCTCAATGAAAGGTGATTATTATCTAATGATTCACTTTAAGATTTAGGGTTCTATTTCTTCCCTTCAAAGGGCACATGTAAAAGTACACTGCATTACTGGAGAGGCACAAAAAACTTGCAGCTCAAAATTGAGGAAAAAAATTGCTTTGTGATAACTTAGCCTATGACTTTTAAAAGACAGAAGAAGACAGACAGCAGGTAAGAATATACGTTCAAGTACATCAGTATGAACAACACTGCAAGAATTCCACATAAACTATGTTCCACTTGACATTGGGATGCAGCTTTCCCTAAGCCAGCATCCTTTTGTGACCTCAAACATAAGTCTTTCATAATCTGATCATAATTTTCACCTAGAAATGCTTTTACTAGAGTATTTGATGTTGGGATATTTGTTCAAATGACTTTCTTGAGAATGTCAATATGTGTTTAGATGGAATGTAAAGGCCAATCAATTGTTCCACATTTGCTGATGCTGAGTCCTGAGAACATTAAATCTACAGATACACATCTCTGATAAGATCTAGTGAGACTTCTGTAAGAGTAAGAACATGCCTAATGTCATGGCAAAGGTCATGAAAAGAACAGGAAGTGGGAAATACTTTTAGAATGCACAAATGATAAGAATATTTGTTTAATCATGAGAATTTTTGAGTTTATTTCTAATGGCATTACAAACTATTACAGATAACATTATCATAGGTAAAATTGTTCAGTGAGGATCTCTCACCTAAAGATGGCAGAAACATGCTTCAACTTCCTTATACTAGGTTAACAATATTAACAAACTGTGTAAGGCCCTTTCTTTTGTATCCAAAAATGACCACAGTTCAGTGCGATTCTTAGAAAAACCAGCTCAGGAGCATAAAACTAGGGTTTTACTAGTCATCAAATACCCCTAAAATATACACAGAGGGTGCCAAAACAATGTATACACATTTTAAGAAAGAAAAACCTGCATTAAAATTGTAATACTCAATATATACTGATAACAAAAGATGAATACAAGTCATGTGTATACATGTTTTTGCACTCTCAGTATATATTCCAAATCCTTTTCCATTAAAAAAATGTAATGTAAAAAGATGTAACACATGAGGTCTAACTGCTTTTTGCAAAAGTGAATATGAGTTTACACTAATCACCCATTCTTTATCCAAGTTCCTTTGGATACAAAAAAGATGGCTGACCTTTATTTACTTATTTATAAATTAAATATATATAATTTATAATCTCTAGCCACAAAGGCAGAAAAAAGTTAACTGACCCAAGATAGCTGCATCTATAATGTCAACCTCTTAAGATTAGTGTCCATTTTCTCCAATGCAGTGCCAGTCCTAAACTTTATAGTACAATGAGAGATGTTGATCTAGCACAACTTAAATGGTCTAGATCTACAGATGCTAACACAGGTTTCAAGCAATACATTTTACTACCATCTTTTGAGACCTCGGATGTACTTATCCAAGCAAAATTCAAAATAAGACGGTACACAGAGGTCCAGGTATGCATAATATGACTGAATGAATGGACAGCCTCATGCAAAGAAGAAAATCAAATACATACAGATACGCATTCCTCGATCTTAAGGCTCTTTGAATAACCCTATGCAAAACTCAAATTTCCCCATTATAAAGCTTTTTTTTCCCCTCTAGTAGAATGCTTTCTTTTCTTGTTACGATACACTGTAAGTCCTGATAAGAAGACTCTGAGCTACCTTGAAACACACGCCTGACACATTATTATGATTCCTACAAACTAACTGTGTGGCACTCATGAACATAAGACTATTTCTAAACTACACTTACTGAGTATTGGCTCAGCAGGATAGGCTGTTTGGAGGCAGGAAACAAATGAAAAGGTGATAAGCAGGCAAGCCAGGGTAAAACATAATTTCATTTTTCAGCCGGGAAAAGAGACTCCCTGCAAATCTACATGCCTAGTCTCTATGTCCTTATTTGTAAAACAAGGCTAATAATTTTGAGTATTCTCTTAAGAACATCATACAGATAGGCTAATTAACAATAATAAAGAACCAGGAAAATGCAAAATTCTTTTAAAATGTTAAGTGACAACTGGTTTCCCTGCAGGTAAGGTCCAGTAATTTATTTCTAGTTTTCTTTCCTTCAACTCCCCTCCATCAGCTCTGTAAGGCTAACTAACCCACAGCCATGAAGAGCAAAGTATTTCCAATACTTATCAAGCTGGCCAAAAGTAACATTCTTCAGAAATCAGATCCCGAGGGTAATTAAAATATATGGAAAAGAAAAAAAGGAATTAATTGAACATAGCCAGCCTGCCAAATGTCTAAATAAGACTAGCTGTTAATAGGTTTCACAGCAAGAAAAGTTACACAGGAGTCAGGGTAAGGACAGAAGCCAGTCACACCCACTGCTCTGAGCTAGTGATCTCTGAAGGAATTAATGGAAACGCTCAGGGGAAACAAAAGCAGGTCAACCCCTCTGGTCATTGCTTGAAACAGGTTGAGCATCAGCAAAGAAACTGAGCCTCCAGCCCACTCAGCCCCTTATGGCTGGTGAGACACCACACGGCTGCTTCGCAAAGATGGAGGCAAAAAGCACTGTGCTCAGCTGCAGAGTGTGACACAGATTTACACACTCATCTCTCTCAGATGTGCAGCTGGCAGGTTCTGTAATGGAAATAAATTAAGAGAGGAAACCGAATGCTGCTCAAATTCTAAAATTCTACTACTTTTAGACCATCAAAATGGTAACTCTGTAGTAAGAAAAAAAAAAAAACTTAATAA
The DNA here is from genome assembly GCA_033961575.1 of Aselliscus stoliczkanus. Lineage (NCBI taxonomy): Eukaryota > Metazoa > Chordata > Mammalia > Chiroptera > Hipposideridae > Aselliscus > Aselliscus stoliczkanus. The sequence continues at coordinate 79,159,275 of CM066740.1, read as the reverse complement.
AACCAAACTACAATACAGCTTGATCGTTCTGTTATTGTATGTTAGCTAAACATTTATAAATTTTCTAGTGTGTTGTAGAATCCCAGATGAGCAATGCAGAGGTACAGCCTATGAATAAGAACAATGATGATTTATCTATATACTAACCCACTGGAGGGTTTATCTGATTTTGATTACACTTCTCTTTTCATGCAGTCACTCAAGATAGCTTCAGCAAGAGAAAATTGTTTCAAGAAGATGGTCCTAAAACAGGCTACCAATGTGCTTCAGAAAGGTCATTTGGTCTTAAAACTAAAGTGTTGAATGCTAAAATATGCAAAGGTAAATGAAAAGAATCATTGATACCTGTTCAATCTTTTTCTCCTGTCCCAGAATCCATGGCTACTATCATTATTCTATGAAAATATATAGAATTCACATATGCTGGACTTAAAAAAAAAATTCGGGAAGCAATATAACATTCCCGCATAATATGTAGACTCTGGTGTCACACTGATTTAGGTTCAAATTTAAGCTTTGACATCCGGCAGCCATGTTGTAAAACATGACAGAGCATTGAAATGTAGGTGAGATGAGATCATTTCAGAGCTCAGAACAAAACAATCCTAACCAGTAATTTTCAATAAACTCACTTACTAGGATTCTTGCTAAGACTGGACTCGGCAAGGACAGATGCATAAGTCCAAAGTCAAGGCCGAGTGGGGAAATGGGCTCAGAGGAGCTTAACTCAAGTTTGGTCAAGAAGAGTTTTTGTCCAACCCAAGAGTAAACAAGCCCTGGAATGAGGACAAGAGTAGCTGTCCTTGATTTCAAGCAACAGTGAGTATTTTTTCAGTAAATATGAGGTTGCTGTGCAAGTCCTTTAGTGCGGCCCCCAAGCTCTGGTGTCACACCCTTGTGTGACCTTCTCGCCTGAGTGTTGGGTGCTTGCTTCCAGCCATGGAGAATATGGCAAAGGTAATACAATGTACATAATTAGGTGTACAGTTCATCTTGCTAGGAGACTTCCTCTTCCTTTCTAGATGGATGAAGCAAGTCATTATGTTGGGGGAAGTCCACACAGAAAAGAAGCTGTGGGCAACATGTGGGATGGGCAGAGGGTGGCCTCCAGGTGACGGCCAGCAAGAAATGGAAGCCCTGAGTACCAGAGCTGCAAGGAAATAATTTCGGCCAACAACCTGAGCTTGAAAGTTGGATCTTTCCTTAATGGAAGCTCCAATGAGAGCCCAGGGCCGGCCCATGTCTTGACTGAACCCTGTGAGACCCTAAGCAGGACAGCCAGTGGATACACACCTGAACCCCTTCCCCACAGAAACTGGGGGATAATAAGTGTACATGCCAACGAAGATAAAACAAGAAGGAAGGAGTAGCTGTCCTTATAAAGACCATGAGGCTCAAGGCATGCATTCGGGGACATGCACATTGATAGCAATGGACTGTCCCCTCTCACGCTCTGTCCAAGTTGATTGTATTATAATAATACCACTTTATGTTCATATAGATGTTACATTTAATAAACCATGGTTACATTCCTTTCTGTCAATTGATATTATCAATAGAAATGATTGTTGCCTAAATGAAGACTTTCTGTACATGTAAACATAAAAATACTTTAAACTCAAATTTTAGAACTATTAGAACTGAATTTTATTTATATGCTAGAATTCTAATAACATATTTCTTTCTCTAGGTCCCTTCTAGCTGTTAGAACTTCACCCTTTCTAGTCTACCAATATAGCAAAGGAATTACAAAAGACAAAGAGAAAGACTCAAAAGAAATTTCAATATACATACCTTCATTTTACAGCTCAGTAAAAATACAATCTCAGAAAACATTATGGGCGAAACCATATTTTTAATGTGCTAAAGCAACCGAGACCCAATTAGTAATAAGTTGGATTAGTCCACAATGTTCAAAAATTACTAAGCATTGGAACACATGCCATAAATATTTTAAATATTAGTAAAACCATGATCTTCAAAACTCGGTAGGGCTCTGGGAGGTATGCACAATGGAGGCAGTAGAGAATGTTGCAAGAAAATAACTTGGGAAAGGGAATAAGCGTCTATCAAGGGTTCAAGTATACTTTCTCCACTGGGAAGCCAAGTGATTGTATAAATCACTCTCAGCCTCAGTTTTCTCAACTGTGACATAGGTATAAAAGGAGATAAGTCACATGAAAGAGTTTTGCAAGCAAGAAATCATTACACAAGTATTAACTATATCAGGAACACCAAAGCAGAACTCCTGCTTGAGATGTTTCTATGAATTATGGACATATTTTATCTTTAAGGTCATATAACCTTGCTTGCAATCCCAGCATCTAACAGTGTCTCACGTACAGTAGGCGCTCAAATATTTGCCAAGTGAGGTAGATGGATGGGTGGGTAAGATACATAAACAAATAGTTGCAATTTCCCTTTCTTTTGCTAGCTCTCAATTATAATCCCATTACCCTCTTAGGGTGGTGCATTTGCCCAATGGCAAATAAAAATCAAATTCAGGAAACAGGAAATTATAATGTCAATATTGGTTGGTAATACCTACATGACTTTACCATGCTCTGAATAGAGAAATGAGAAAAAGGAGCAAGAATTTTTTCTCACAATATCCACAGCCTCTCTACTCAATTATTTATTATTGGTCTTATGACTATTATTCCAGATCTCTTCTCTCCCCCTTCATATTTAATATGGATCACTGCCTACATACTAACATTAAATTACAAATTTTGTTTTATTGACATTTGCTCTATATATATCATTAAAACTTTACTACCAAATCAATGTTGTATGATTTTAATGTAGTTTCTATAGCCTCAAAAATCACTGTAAATTCTATCTTAGATAAAATAAAGACATAATACCTAAATGTTACCTTTTTCATTCAGCCTATTATTCAATAAATATTTCTGTGTGCTGGGTACAAAGAATACAACTGTGAGTCTTTTCAACAAATTATGCTGGGAAAACTGGATATCTATATGCAAAAGGATAAAACGGGATCCTTACTTAACACCGGATGCAAAAACTAGATTACAAACCTAAATGTATGATGTAAAACTATAAAATTCTTATAAGAAAACATAGGGCAAAAGTTTCACGACACTGGATTTAGCCATAATTTCTCTGGTAGTAAACCAAAGGCACAGGCAGCAAAAGAACAGTCAAATAGGATCTCATTAAAATTTAAGAATTACGTGCATCAAAAGAGTAAGAATGTAACCCCAGAATGGACTAAAATATTTGCAAATCATATATCTGATCAGGGATTATTATCCAGGACATGTACAGACTCCTAAAACTCAGTAACCAACAAATAAGCAAACTGATTCAAATATGGGCAAAGAACTTGAAAAGACATTTCTCCAAAGAAGATATACAAATAGCCAACAGGCGCACGGAGGTACTCAGTATCATTGATCATTAGGGAAATGCAAATCATAACTACAATGAGATACCAACTCACACTCATTACAATGAGTATGAAAATTACAATCAGAAAAAATAAGTATTGACAAGGATATGGAGAAACTGGAACCCCTATGCACTGGTGGTGGGAATTTAAAATGGTATAGCCTCTGACCTAAAAAAATTAAAGCCAGAATTACCATATGATCCAGCAATTCCACTTTTGGGTATATGTACACTCATGTTCATAGCAGCATTTGTCACAATAGCTAAAAAATGGAAGCAGTCCAAATGTCCATTGATGGATGAATGAATGGATAAGCAAAAGGTGGTATATACATACAATGGCATATTGCTAATCCTTAAAAAAGAAGAAAATTCTAACACATGCTACAACATGGCTGAACCTTGAGTATACTATGCTAAGTAAAATAAACCAATTATCAAAGAACAAATACTGTATGGTTTCACTTATATTAGGTACTTAGAGCATTGCTAGGGGGTGTGGAGAGAGTGAAATGGGGAGTTATTGTTTAAGAGAGATAGTTTCAGTTTTACAAGATGAAAACAGTTACCAAAATGGGTGATGGTGACGGCCGCACGTTATGAATGTATTTAATACTACTGAACTGAACACTTAAAATTGGTTAAAATTAAATTTTATGTGTATTTTACCACAGTGAAAAAATAATGGGGGGGAAAAAGAACACCGCTGTGCAGGGGACCCAATCAGCCCTGAGACAGCTCCCAGCTGAGGGTGGGACTGCTAGACCAGGAAGGTACACAGGGAGTCCAGCACAGTGGTCCCTAATCCTTCAACAGGGATTTGGGAACTGCCTCCCAGAAAGCTTGACATAGAAGTTGAGAAGTGAAAAATAAATGAGTGTTATCCACGGAAGGAGGGGTGAGAAAAGGTATCTTAAGCGGAGGGCCCAGTAAATGGGAAAGTTTGCAGGCAAGAACTAGGACCCCAACAAGGAACTAAAGTGAGAGGTAAAGCTGCCGAGGCCACGCTCAAGGAAGGCCTGTATCTGGGCTGGCTGAGTGGCGCGGTGGTTAAGCGCTGGCTTGGGAAGCCAGCGGCCCCGGTTCGGGTCCCACATATGAGGGCCAGTGACACTGCCCTCAAAAAAAAAATAAAAAATAAAAAGGAAGGCCTGTATGCCATGTCAAGATGTGCAGACTTACTCTTCAGGGTTTGGATGTTAAGGAGGGACGGGTCATTTAGAAAGAGGATCCCAGCTGCAAGGTGAAGAGTAAATCAGAACGGGGTTAGAAGGTCAGTTAACCGGCTAGTTACCGAGACCTGGCCGGGCTGGAGAGAGAATGGTACCTTGAACAAAAGACGCAGCCTTGCAGAGAGAGAAATGAGAGGGTGGTAGAGACGCTACGAGATGAAATTGTTAGGCGTCAGTGATTGATGCAGGATGTTTCTGACGTGGAGCACCTGGAATGGTGACATCCTGAAGCCACTGAGACGGAGGGCACAGCCAGCTTGGCACCCGCACTGAGCTCAGCAAAGATGCAGGCCTCGATGTATAATGTGGGCGTTGCTTTAATGACCAATCACTCTGACAGGACAAATTTATTTCTGTAACACTGACAATCCACAAAGAGGTTTAGTACTTGAGTTCCAAGTCAGATATGATGGTTTGCCAGCAGCCTTTCCACAAATGCGGTGGGATCACAGAAAGGAGAAAAAGATACTGAAAAAGCAACAGTAGAGACCACAGCCCTTTCAAGACCCCAAACACTCCCCAATTTCTCTAGGTAAGAAACTCTAAAGATGACATGCGTGTGCGTCTCAATGAGAGTGTGTGTGTGTGTGTGTGTGTGTGTGTGTGTCCCCTATCAGTAAAAAATTCCTCCCCTAGTTCAAAGAAATATTCATTAATGTCTTGCTACTCAAACTGTGGTCCAAGCAGCACTGGAATCATCAGACAGCTTGTAAGGAATACAAATTACCTGTCCCCACCCCAGAACTACTGAATACAAGTCCTCTTGTTAAGATCGACAGGTGATTCATATGCATGTGAAAACCGGAGTAGCACTGAATTAGGGGAATTGTCCACAAGTCACCTCGGGAAAGCGAAAATGAAATGGCCAGCAATCCTGCCCACAGGCCCGTCTGAAGGAGTAACACAACAGCCTTAAAATTATGCAACTTACAACGCACTTAACGACAATTAGCAGGAATCCAAAAGGAACATCAGAATTGCTGTACTCAACAGGCCAGGTACTTAAGGAAAACTAACAGAATTATGATTTGTTCTTGGTTTAAATACTTTCCAGAGAAAAAAATTCATTTGCAATACACGTTTACTTAGTAGAGAAGCAGATAACTCACCTACTTACAGTACATCCCCATGTTTCTAGTTTCCCAAAGGGCTTTGCGAAGCCCTTAATTACATACTAGTCTGAAACAACTATTTCATTAGCTAATTTGCTGCCCACCCACTTTTGTCAGGTGAAAATGTGTTACCACGGCTCTTAGCGGAGGCACAGTTAATGTGTTTTGGATAGTGATTTGCTTAAAAGGCGTAATTAATATTCTAGTGCGAAAATAAACACTAAACCAATCTAAAATAGTGCATTTGGGAACAGATTAAAAGGTTAAAGAAACTAAACTTATCTCAAAATTTAGACAAAACACAAAACAAGGCACGGCAAAATCACTGTATGTACGATTTAATATCTTTAGGTACTTAAAAAAGTCTTTAATGGAAAAGATTCAGACTGGTGATTTATCCTCTAATTATTAAAGAACATAAAAAACACTGTCCATGTTAAGAACAAATTTTAGTACAACTACAATTACTTGAGAGGTCAAACAACTGATTTAATAGAAAAAAGAAAACATGGACACTTCCGTAACTTTGGATCAATATTAGTACAAAAGCCATAAATGAGGCTCCATTTATTCAGACCACCCAATCAAAAACCATGGACCCACTGGCATCCACGTATACAAATGGTGATGGGAATCAGGACTCAGGTACCCCAGACTGGTACAAAAAATGATGCACCTACTCCAGCTGGTTTAAAAGCAAACAAACAAAAAACTTGAAAGACATTTTTATAACTTTCACTGCTTCCTGCACAACCACTTAAGAGTTTCCGAGCCTGAATGCAACTAAACCTATGGCGACAAACAGCTTCTCAGACCTCACCACTCACCGCTCACACCTTCTCGTTTTCTCTGTCCCTTTCATTTCATCTATGTTTTATTCCCCGCATCTGCACTTCCTTCTTTCCTTTTTATTTCTCCATCATGCAGTCAATTCCCCAGAACACCCACTAATCTTCCGATCTATAGCCCACCTACCTTTATATTCATCTTTTCATTATCCAGTTGATTAATCCACCAGGTGACACAAAACAGGGGAATGAAGATCTCTCAGCGGAGAGGTGGAAGGAAAGGAAGGGGGCCCTCAGATAAACCTTAGATAGCTGCTATGGCCAACGAGCACTAAAGCTGAGAGAAAGCGGTCAAAAGTGATGTCTCAGAGAGATCTGGCTTTTATTCCTAAAATGATAAAGTGAGAAAGAAAAAAATAAGAAACCATAAACTAGATTCAGTGATCGGACAGTAACACGCTGCTGTATTAAAAAAAAAAAAAAATGTCCTAAGAAGAAAACTGGGGGAGAGAACACTATAAAAGCACAATCTTCCGTCGTGACGGTGACTTCCAAACTGTTTACATACAGGTATCAGGAAGTACTTATTAGATGGTCGCACGTAAATTAACCAATACCAAGTGACCAGAGGCCCAGAATACAGGAATGTCATTACAGTAGGCTATTGATAAGTATCTACCAACTAAATTCTCATTATATTATTGTAAACTATTACATTAGATTGCATATAAAATAATCAAGAAACCTAAAGTCTCTAATCTCTAGATCCAGGGTCTTCAAGTAACTGGATTTACAAATTTTAGGACCAAGCCTAATCCAAGATCTCATCATTTACGTCTGATCAACCCTAACAGTCTTCTAACTGCTTTTCCTGCGGTGGCCCCATTTTGCTCATGTATCTTCCGAGTCATGAACCTCTGCACTGACAGCCCCAACTGTCCTAAGCATAAACTGAAAATGCACAGAAAAGCACTGCGCACTATGTCTAGTACAGAGGTGGCATTCAGTAAGTGTCAGTCATTATGAATCCTTAACTGTCATTCAAGCTCCTCCAAAATCCGGCGCCTACCTACCTGTCAGAGGTGAAGTGTCTGTGCCCACTCAGGAACCATCCACTCCAAAATGGCTATGATGTGTCTTGGTGTGGACCTGTTTGGGTTCAGCTTGTTTGGAACCCTCTGCACTTCCTGGGCATGTATGTTCATTTCCTTTACCAGGGTAGGGAAGTTTTCAGTCATTATTTTTTCAAATACATTCTCAACCCCTTGCTTCTTCTCTTCTCCTTCTGGTATCCCTATGATTCGAGAGTGGTTGTGTTTCACCTTGTCCCATAGGGCTCTTAAACTATTTTCATTGTTTATTATTCTTTGGTCTTTTTCCTGTACCAACTGGGTGATTTCTGCTATTTTATCTTTCAAATCGCTGATCCGCTCCTCTGCTTCATCTACTCTACTGGTGATTCCTTCGAGTGTGTTATTCATTTCAGTTATTGTATTCTTTAGTTTTAACAGGTTGTTTTTTATGGTTTCCCTATCCTTCTTTATGTCCTCGCTAAGTTCCTTAAACATTCTTATCATCAGTGTTCTAAACTCTGTCTCTGATAGGTTGGATCCCTCTGTTTCATTTTGTTCCATTTCTAGAGGTTTCTTCTGATCTTTTACTTGTGACATGTTTCTTTGTTTCCCCATTCTGGCTGTCGCTCTGGGATTGCTTTGATGTATTAGACAGATCACCAGGAGAGCCCTGGCTGGATCACGCAGGCACACAGCTCACGGCCCAACACTCCCAGGAAAACTCCCAGTCTCAGCCTGTCCCAATCAGCCCCTCGCAGATCAGGCCAAGCAGCCCGCCAACCAATCACCAGCCTGGCACCTCTGCAAGCGCAGTGCAGAGAGCAGGGACTCGAGGCGGCTTGTGCACTCCGTGGGAAGCATTTTTAAAGGGCCCAGCCTCACCCCCGTGACACTCAACACTGTGTTTTGTCTGCACCAATCATGAGGGGTGCATCTCTTCCTGTGACTATGAGGTGCTACTTTAAACCAGTGGGAGAAAATGTCTGGAACGTACAAAAATGAGTTTCACCACTGAAGCAACATCTCAGCATGAAAAGTCATTATGGTCATACTTCGAACTATACTGATCTTTGTGTGTCTCGTCTGTGAGAGAGGCTCTTGTACTTCAATGAGCACAAGTAAGTGATAAGAGAGCTCCAGGGACCCTGGTAGCGTGGTATTTCTTGACCTGAATGTTCATTACGTGGGTACATTTAGGTTGTGAAAATATGTGAAAAATATAACTTATGATGTATACACATTTTCACATGTCTGTTCCCCTTCCCCAATTCTCCAACGCTGTTCCCCTCCCCTGATGTCCCAATAAAATCTTTAAACAAAAAAAAAAGTATATATTTCCCTTTAGGTTTTTTTTTTTTTTTTTTTTTGAGGGCAGTGTCACTGGCCCTCATATGTGGGACCGAACTGTGGCCGCTGGCTTCCCAAGCCAGCACTTAACCACCATGCCACTCGGCTGGCCCGCCCTTTAGGTTTTAAAAGCTATTAATCACCTTCACCCTTTTAACAAGGTGTAGTTTGGCTGAAATTAAAATAGTAACTAAAAACTAAAAAAGTCACCATTTCAGAGGATAATTCCAAAATTTATAGAAATGCCAGGTGGACCAGCTAATTTACATGAATAAAGCACTTTGGAAATGTAAATGGTATTTGAATTCTAAATGCTGATGATAATAATGGTTGCATTATCAATACTGTAACCTTTATAAATATAATTTAAAAATAATAAGCACCTAAATACTGCTTTCCATTCTCTAATCAGTGTAGAGATACTAATTATGCCACAGGTCATCCCCTGAAATACATGTAAATAATGCCATCTAGAGAAAATGGAAGTCAAAGCACTAAGTTGGGTGCACGGTGAAAGGAGCTAAAGGTTATCCAGTTCTCTTTGGTCCTTAGAACTTCGGCTGCAAAGGTGAAATAAACAGAGGAAGACAACAAAAACTCAACTTTGTTGTTCCATTTTGAGGTCTTTCTGTACACCTTGCTTCATGAAGAAAGGATTCCCGAGAAATGTCTGGAAAGGGAATATTATTAAATTGAAGATCTGGCCCCACCGTGCTCTAGCCTCCACCAGGAGTCCACCACATCGAATAGAACAAGGGCAGCGAGTGTGACATAAAGGGTTGATGTGCAAATGCACGAAGTGACTAAGATCTTGGATTCAAAGGAACTGTAACACCAAGAGGATAGAACTAAACAACGAAAATGCTGATATAAGCCTATTTCCTAACAGCACCATGTACCCAACCTTATCCTTACCCTTTGTTAGAATCTACTACTGAAAAAGGCATGCAAGCGTAAGTATGAGGCTATCACCGTGCCACGTAAAATAAATCTGTACCTGGGAGGTTGCAGCTCATCGTGGCCCCTTACGATGTTCACAACATTCTAGTAGGAGATGGCCATGATTTTACTTGTGGGACTTTTGGCCTGGGTTGCCTGCCTAGTATTTTCTACGTCATTTTTTTCAGATTACAACAAGCATATGAAGCCTAACACATGAGTTAAGATACCATAATAATGGGAAGCCAGACAAAACCATAAAGGCTTATACACATTTTGAAAACAATGGAGGCATATGTCATAGGGGGTAAGTGTCTAACTGCCATTAGACAAAATTGACTTTGAACATCAGCCTCACCACTTAATAGCGGAGGCAAGTCACTTAACCTCCTTAAACTTAAACGTCACTTTTATCTCCTATAAGTAAGAATAGTAATGTCATTTCAATGCGGGGACTACATGGGATGTCTGGAAAGTACTAAGCATAGCAGCACGTGATATGTGCTCAGGACATGCTGGCTATAATTTTTTTAATTATTCGTGGAGACAGTAAATGTGGAGAAAAGAAGAGAATGGCGCACCTGCAGCAGGGGAATGACAAATACAGATGCTTAGAGGTAACAGGATGAATTATGAATAGTGAAACATAAATGGAATAATACAGAGGACAGGCTTGAAATGACAGGAAAAGATAGCAAGATAAGGAAGCATCAAAATATTATTAATTCTTTATGAAATTACTGAGCAGCTGCTGTGGAATGGTACAGTATTAGTTGACAGACAAAAAATTATTAGCAAGAGCTAATAATTTCACTGAAAGTGACAGGGAGGTGGTCAGCAGAAAAGACAATGAAACCAGAGGGTATGTACAGGCCTACACAGGATGCGTAGGTCACCTCTGCCTGTAGCAGGTCCAGGCTGGTGCAGAGACCGTTTTGAATCAAGACTTGAGATGGATAGAACCATGATTGTTTTGACAAACAGCAAAGTTGCACATCAAAGAAATACTTTCAGTTTGCAAATGGACTCCTAAATAAAATGCAGGGAAAAGTGAACGTCAGCATCTTGGTTTGGATTGCTTTGCTCTCTGAAACAGGATCATAGCAAAGCCTCAGTCTTCCAACACCAATAGGCAGAGAAGTAAACTAGAGCTTTTCTACTTGAAAGGAGGTGAGGACCTTGATGGGGCCACTCCACTATGCTAATCTTTCCAGTTAGACATAAAGGCTTTGCTTTAAGAGGTGGCACACCTCACAGGGAAGTGACAGTCACCTAAAGAACCACGACTCCTAGGAGGAAGCCTGTTCGCTAAGCTATCAGGCTGACGAAACGAGCTAAAGAGAAGCAAGGCAGGGCTGGCCTAGGACTGGGTTCTAGGTTAACACTGATCTGCTCTCAGAAACCGACCAGCCGTGTAACAATCCCCTTGGGTACCTTGTTAACGATGACATGCTTAGCTGGAAAGAGTCACAAGAACAATCACTTAAAATCATTCTTTTAAAAATCTTCCTATTGAGGGGCCCATCGAGTGGCTCAGTTGGTTAAGAGCTCACTAAAGAAGGTGAGCTGAGCTCTGAGCAACAGCAGTTCGATGCCCAGCCCAAGCTGAGCTGCCGCTGAGTTTCCAACAGGTGGAAGTATGGTTCAGCTAAAAAAAATAATAATAAGTGGCACGTTGGTCAAGAGCTGGCTTTGGACGCCAGAGGCCCAAGTTCGGATCCCACATATGTGGGCCACTGACACTGCCCTCTACAGCTAAGGTGGTGAACAACAGCTCCAACTGGAGCTGGGCTATTGTGAGTCCCGGGGACGGCATAGCTGCAGCCCCTGCTGCAGTGGGCTGCCACAGGCTACAGTGAGTGACCAGCAGCCAGCGTGAGCGGCCGGCAGCCGGTGTGAGTTGCCAAGAGCAGTCGTGAGTGGCCATCCAGAGGCGGGCGACCGATCTGCCTCACCCAAGAAGAGCGCAATGATGATACCAACATGGGCCAGTGAAGCAATGTCCTCCACAACTAGACTGAAGAACAAAAGGACAGCAACTTGTCTGTTCCCCTTTCCCGGTTCCCCAATGCTGTTCCCCTCCTGCAATTCCCCAATAAAATCTCTTTTTTAAAAAATCAATAAATAAAATAAAATAAAATCTTCCTACTGAAAACAGTAAAGACAGTAAACATTGAAAGCAGACACATGTTCAAAGCCTGACCCCACCATGCCCCAATCATGAGCTTGGACAGAGTCATCGTGCAAGTGTGGGAAATTCCACCACTAAGCTCTCTGCGTGTTGTGAGGATTGAAGGAAAGAATGCATTTTTTTTTTAAAGATTTTATTGGAGAACTGGGGGAGGGAACAGTGCTGGGGAATCGGGGAAGGGGAACAGAAAAGTTGCTGTCCTTTTGTTCTTCAGTCTAGTTGTGGAGGACGTCGCTTCACTGGCCCATGTTGGTATTATCATTGCACTTTTCCCGGGTGAGGCAGTCGCTCACTGGCCATTGGACGGCCGCTCACAGGGACTCAGAGCAGCTCACGCCAACTGCCGGCCAGCCCCACGGCAGCCTACGCTGTCACCGGCAACTCACGGCACCCCAGCTCCAGGTCGAGCTGTTGTTCACCATCTTAGCTGTAGAGGGTGCAGCATCACTGACCCTCATGTGGGATCCGAACCGAGGCCCTGCTGCTCAGAGCTGGCGTCCCAAGCCCACTCTTAACCAATGCGTCACTCGGCCAGCCCAAGAATGCATTTAAGGCTTGGCCCAGGTCAGACTCATTTGCACTAGTGAGTGTGAGTGCCGAAGTTTCCGGAAGAAACACCAGCATTTCCTTCTTACAGGCTGGTGTCTAATTCCTGGTTCTGAACATCAGAAGACGTGTTCAACACAGATGGCAGCGGCCCATCCTCCCCAAGTTTCTCAATCAAGAAGTCTGGGAGGGAGCCCTAGAATTTGTGCTTTTAACTCATTCCCAAGTGATGCTGATGACACTTGGAACCACTGGTCTGCCTAAAGTCATTCCAATGCCACTGTCTACCCTGAGAAATTTTTAATGATAAGACAAAGGAATGAGCCTCTTCCAGAAAGAGTCAGAAAAGGCTAACAGTAAAAAATATATACACAATTGTCTGCCGTATACATATGTAATAAAGAAAAAAAGAAAAAAAAGCATCTGAGTTGGGAGCTAAATAATCCCTAAGGAGAAAGTTTTGGTTGCCCCCTCCCCAACCCCTACACCCCACCTCCTCGCATGCTTTTTCATAAAATGTTAGCACAGGTTTATTTTTTACAAATCCCAAGCGATTCATGTCAGATTAAATCCCTACTGAAATACAGGCAAAATGAACAGCTGGCTTTTTCCTTTCTAAATACTGTTGTGTGTTATATTTTTTTTTTTACTTGAGCTGTAAAACTCACTGCCTCCAGAGTCACCAAGAGGGTACAAACAAATAATCTCAGTGTATTCATACCCAGCCCAGCTCTGGGGCCCGATTCCCTTGCCCCTATCACACTGTGAACTGCTCAGACCAGACCCCGTCCCAGCTGGCCATGGGTGAAGGAAGGCAGAGTGGATAGAAAGTCAAGGGCAGAACAGATAGAGAGAGGAGGGTTTCCCACACCCTTCTGGCTGTTCCAGGTTTTCAGGTTTTTTTAAAGAAAAGGGTATGGTTGGTTCTTCACTGCACACACTTTCCCATTTCTCAGGCCTGCTGATTGATGGCCCACAGAGAGCAACAGCTCTTCACACACACTGAAATGGTGTTGATATGAACACAGAGGAAAATTATCAGTATTTTATATTAAAAATGCAAACTTTCTTGAAAGTGGACATTTTACATGGCCCTATTTCACTTGAAGAATTTCACCTTTATCTTTCCACAAGTAAATGGATGTTTCATCGTCTCCAATTGCTAATAGGTGAAAACAAAAACAAACAAAAGGCAAAAGTACTGCTTTTTGACCAGCAACAATAACAAAGATTTGGTGGCCACACAAACTGATACTAATTACCGGAGCCTAGCTGGGCATCCTCAAATTGAGGCTCTTGGGAATAACCTACTACCATAAACTTACTCAATTACAGCAACTTTAATTTCATATGCTTGTAGTTCCTTTTCGCCATCCTCTTTTCCCCTTGTCACTTTGCTGGTCTTTAAAAGGGACCCTGTCGGGCTCTTCGGGTAAGATTTTTATGCTGGATTTGTAACATTCCCTTGAAGCTTGAAATTAAAATTTCTTTCTCCCACCAGTTTAGTCTCTTCCCATTTGGCAAACATCTTTCTTGATTCTTGCATCTCTAATGGAGCTGAAAATTAATGTGACTTTTTCGTTTAATTCTTTGATTATGCAAAAGAATCATCGATGGTGTTGGCATGGTTCTTTCTGTACAGTAGGCCGGGATTGTAAGAAAAGTCTTACGTGTCTATAGCAACTCATCTCCCAGTGGCCCAGAGAACACTTCACAAACTGTGCTCAGGGGAAATACCTCCACACCACTCACCCATAGCTATCCCCCTCCTCCCCCACCCCAGTGAAATGAGTAGTCTGATTAAACGGAATTTCCTCCAAAGAATTACACAACAGAAGCTCTGATGATTCTAAAGAAAGACTTAACACTTTAAAAAGGTAATTGCACATGAAAGATGTCACTGAAAGAAGTGGATTTAATTTACAAGTGCAGTTCATTTATCGCAAGATCAGAAGGGAAACTTTTTTAACAAGGAGAAAATCAAAATGAAAAAAATCAAAATGTAAAAATCTCTTCTTTCTTTTTCCCCAAAGAACTAAGGACAATTTTGGACATTGTAACTTAACCCGCAATCAAAATTTTCACCCTTCTCCCAAACCTATTGTCACACCCACAATGAAAATGATGGCGATGAGTGAGCATGGGTGAGCCAGTGACAATACCTACTGTGATGCTCTCAATTGCAGCGGTTCCTCTTGCCAATATGATTTCATGCCCCTCATCTGGAACCCTGAGCTAATCTGCCTGGACATCAGAAACCCAAGGATGACTTACTGCCCCCCACAGAAGAGAAAGCAGGAGGGACAGGTGTCCTGGGAACTAACAAACCTTCACAGTGTTATGATTCCTCTGCTTTGTGACTTTTAACTCTACAAAATTCATCACATTTACAGGGCACTTAATATTCAACTTAAATCAACCAATCAATAGACATGTTTTGGATATCTACTCATTCATTCAAGAAGAATTTAGTAGGCACATCCTGCACATAAGAAGCTGTGCCAAATGCTGGGGCTGGGAGGAACCTCAATTAATAAATAATAGTCCCTTCTCTGAATTAACAACTGAAAGTGCAAAAACACTGTGAGAAATTTAAAGACAAGTAAGAAATGGTCCTCCAGAGGACTTTTATCTGATTGAAAAGGGAAGATGTAGATTCTACAGAGGAAGAAAAATATAACTATGAGATATGTCAAATGAGTAATAAAAACAAAAAGTGTGATGAGCTCGTCAAAGGAAATGATCAATGAATGCCTCATAGGTGTGATAAGATAGAGCGGACTGCAGCACCTCAGACAAGATATTCAAGGATGGAGCAAAGACAGTGGAAGACGCGCGGTACAAACAAAAGGACTGGTATGAGAAAGAACAGTCATATTTAGAGAACACAGAGAGACTAATCTAATGGGAACACAGCATTTCTATAGGAGTGGAGTGCAACCACTGGGAAATAGTCTAAATTGTGGAGGCATTTGGATGCCAAGCCAAGAAAACAATCTTATCCAATTGACTCATTCATTACAGGGAAGCACAGACCACTTGTAATGACCCTAAAATTTAGTTGTATTTTTAATGTACTTCATTGATGATACAAAGACTGGCCCACCCTCATCCCCAGACCGTAAGGGGTCCAGCTTTTGTTCAGCAGCCCCTTCCTATGCAGGAACCTGAACTATCGCGTTTCTACAGAATACAGGAAGGTCCACAGTCACCTAGCCTGCTGAACATCCTTCTTCCTTAAAGTAAAATCCTGGGAGGAGGGGGGAAGGGCTGGCGTTATCCCCTGCCCCTCTTCTGTTCCCAAAGCACCCCAGAGGGGCAGGCTTGCAACCTTGTTGGGTTATCGTGTCTTTGAAGACTGTGACCGCATACACACCAATCCACTCTTATCAAATCTACCTGCCTTCAGTCAAGGGACCTATTGACCTTACTAGCGCTGCATCCCACCCAGAGGGGAGTAACTCTCTAAAATCAGGGGGATGATGCAGGGTCACCTTCAGGTCAGCAAAGCTCCCCTTTAGCCTATCTCAGTCAGCAGAGCATCTAAAATGCGCCTGGGCATCCAAAAACATGAGATTGTGTTTCTTTCTGATCACAGCAGGTGAACAGATCATCATCAAGGGACCAGAAACAGAGAAGAAATGAAAGAGCCTACAGGGATAGGCAGCCTACTTCCCTCCTGATCCCCACTTAGCTCCGCCAGGATCAAATGCCCAGTGAAATCCGAGTCTGTTGCCCTAGGGGACTATCCTGTGGTCCAGCAGTTCTCACTGTAGAAACGGTCCCTGACATTCCGTTGACGCTCCGCATTTGCTCTTTATGCTGCACTCACCTACACCACTGTGCAAAGTAATCATTCCTTTATTCCATATTTGAATTTTGTAAAACTACGACAAAGTCTCACCCTCATTGCTTCCAATGCATTTGCCTTTGAGCTGCCAATCAAAAGCATCTGAACTACACTATTGTTTACTAGCGAGTATTCCCTTTCCCGGTATAGCAGGCATCCCCTGTTAAATACACTGTGGACAACAAACGAGTATTTGCTTAATTTTGCTTTGGAGCTCCCTTTTTGATCATCAGCTATCTGTGAAAATGCATGAGTAATCCCTCAAAAAGTGCTCTGTCTTAAATCGATGCCAACACCTGAGTGACTCTGAGTGACTAACTTCGCAGGGACCATCTTTCTAGAGTATCCTTCTTTGAAAAGGTTAACATCTCTTTGCTTCCATGCCTGTTCCTACACATGCCAACTTTTCCAAAAAAGCACTGAAATTCACCTCGTCTGAGTCCTTCATCGCCACAGACACCCCGCTGGGGACTCCCACCCATCTGCCTGTCATCCCAGGGCACCCGAGTCCAGAATTGCAGAGGCGGGGTCGATGGGCCCCAGATCCGTGATGCGACGCCACTCTGTGCATCACAGCCCAAAATACTGCTGGCCTTTTCCACTGCCATATCACGCTGCTGACACATATCTAATGTGCTGTCATCTATCACCCCTGTGAGACTGGTTGTGTCGTGCTGAGTTTTCGTCATCTGTGGTGTGCCGTTCACTTGGCGGCAGCACTTGTCTTCCTGAGATGGAATCATATCTCAAGCGGTGAATTCTGTTGTCGTTGTTCACTTTCTATTTTCAAAATCCTTCAAAACTTGTAGGTAGTTAATCAAAAAAGGCGCATGCCACTCACCAATGCGACACAATACTTTGGCAACACCAACAAATACTCTGGGAAGCTGAGAACTAAAAAAAAAAAATCTGCACCTTTGAGAGCTGTAAAATATCTTATATGATCTTATTAAGGATAAACACGGTTTAGATGATTTTTGAAGATATTTCCCCTGTAAAGAAGTTCCCATCAGCTTTTTTTCAACACTTGTTTGTATTATAGGCATAGATTTGACAGGAAACATTTATTTTGTCCATTCTTCTAAAACTAGGCAGAAGTATACATAAAGCATACGTGGGTAGGTCTGACGCTGCTTAACAGTTTAAGATCTCTGAATAACACATTTTCTTAAGATCCTTCAAGTTAGGAAGAGCTTTTCTAGGACTAGATACAGTTTTTGTGGCTTCCCATCAACCTCATTCCCTGGAGTTCTGATGGACATAAGAAAGAACAAACAGGAGAGGATTTCAATTAACTGCTACCCAACCCTCACTAACGCGTTCTCAGTCATGGCGCAGGTCAGGCTGGCTGATACAGGGATAAAGAGGGGGATAATATCAAGTCATCTCAACTTCAAAGTCTTTCCCTTATGGCTAACCGAACGTACATTTTGTGCTGCTCGTTCTGCTTCACTTTCATCCAGGCTCGCTTGCAGACCTGTTAACACAGGATTTTCTTCCTCTTCAAGCTGTCTGTCCCTGTCCAACTTTGGAAAGCCAGCTTCTAAAGCCACCACCCCTGAGCTGAACAGAATTTGGGTCCTGCTCAAAAAGTTGCTATCACACCACCCACTCGGGATTAAAAAACTCAAAAGCAAAGAAAGGCAAAATGTGGCATGACTACAAGAAACACCAATCTCTAGGGACTGTATAATATGCTCCTGGCAGCTACTCTGGAGATATGGAGAGCTGACTGAGCTGATGAACCACGTAAGGGAGACAGTTCTTGCTTCACTTCTACACCCACGAGCTTCTAAGCCAGTCCATTTGTCCAGCTTCAGCTATAATCCCCAGTCAGATGACTGACTGCTAAATGTCTACCTCTTCCCCTAAGCTCTCTCCTAACCACCCAAGCTCAACCTCTCCCTGCCTATAACGCACCTCGAAAGGATCTTCTGCCCACACCTCAAATTCAACAGGGACAAAGCACCATCTTCCTGATCCTAATTCCCAACCAGCCAGGCTCAAAACTTCACCTTGACTGTGACTCTCCATTTCTTAGAGTCGAGGTTAAAAGTTTTCAAAAACTCCCTCTTCTTTCAAAATCCTGATTCTCTTTGTCATTGTCCCTGCCCTAGCTTAGACTTTCCTTCTTGAATTCAACATGCCTCACTGTTAGCTCCCCATCCATTTTCTTCCCCACCAATTCATTCTGCACCTTGCTGCTAGATAAATAATTCTAAAAATATTTTCACCATTTTATTCCTCTATCAAAAATACATAATATCCACCATGATCTATGAAGTTATCATGCCCTCCCCCTTCCAAATCAACTTAAATGTGATTAAACATCTAGACCCAAGATACAGGCCAATATTAATAGCAAATGACACCATGGAGAAACAATCAACAAAATCCAGAATGTGGGAAGTTCTATAGGACAAATGATTCAGTTTCTTTAATAAATAAACTCCAAGGGATTTAAAAAAAAGAGAGAGAGATGGAGGTGCACTTACAGATTAGAAGAGTTTTAAGAAATTTACCGAACTGCAATTATTTCAACCTTATTTGGATCCTATTTGAACAAGCTGTAAAAAAAAAAATATGATTACAATATTTGACATAATATGAAATGTGAATGCTGGATATTTGATAATAATGAAATTGTTTTCAGGTACAATTATGTTCTTTTAAGGTGTCCTTATCTTTTAGAGATTCATACCAGAATACAGATGAAACAATAGAATCTCTGGGATTTTGTTCAAAATAAAGGAAAGGGAAACAAGTAGGGTACAAACAATATAACCATAAATTGATAACTCCTGAAACTGGTGAAGTTGGATGATGAGTACATGGGAGTTCATTAGACATGTCTACGTATTTCTGAACATGTTTGAAATTTTCTATACTAAAAAAAAAACAAAACAAAAATGTAACAGCCCACTACCAAAAATCCAAACTGCTAAATATCTTATTCAAAGATCTCCCTGCATCTAAAATTATTCAATCTTATTTTTTTGGTAACACTTTCTAAGAAAACCAACCAACCAACCAAAAAAATGCATTCTCATGCATTTCTAAAATCATGCTCATATTATGTATTCAACCTTAACTATGTTAAATGTACAAATTCTACTTTGTCCATGAACTCAGCCACGTTAGCCCATCCTGCCCTCTTCTTTCTATGTTCTTCGATAGCACTTGTGTTCACACTGAACATTTTTTCATGGTACCTAAACTGCTCTATATTGTTCCTGATTTATGTTTTTGTCTCCCTCAAGGTTAAAATAGTTTCATGAATTCCTTTTGTATGAACATTTTTTTCTCATCAGGTAAAAAATTATAAATGAATATAAATCTAGAAAATTCATACAATAAATAGGGGTGGGGGAAGAAGCAACATAAGAAAGCCCCCTTTCTTATTAGCAGAGTAATAATAAATGTTCTCATTAATTGTTTCCAGTCCAAAACCATCTTTGATGATAAAATGTATTTGTCAACGTTCTCAACTAGTCAAGTCAAAACCAGGAATTACCTGTTTGCTGTCATTGGGCTACTGCCCTAAATAAAGCTGATCAAAATCTGTAAATGGAGATCAGTTATAGCACAGTCATTTAGTTTTTCTTTTCCCTCTAAAGTGTGTGTATATTAGAGCATTTTCCCATATTTATGGCATTTCAACTTGCTATAATTATTTGCTATAAGTCGCAGAAACAGATACTCTCCTAAACGTGCAATAATGATCTATTTTCCAAATTAAGTTCACTTTTTGTTAAATTCTCACATCCCTTCAGAGTGCCTTTAATACTTAGTTTTAATATGACCAGACCTATAATTCACTAATCCCAGCTCTTAACTGGATTGTACCTTAGAATCAGTTGGACTTCTACTGAAGAACGCTCTCCAGATGTGGGGTCCACAGGGAATTCTGACTGTACACCCCCATTTTAAAATAGTAGCGATGACAAAACTAAGACCGACCATGACTAGTGTAACAGAATCCAGAAGATTTCATTAACTAGATTATACATATGTTTGAAACACAGGAAATCAGGGGATTCAATAGGTCACAGTGCACTGTCTCTGGCTTTTGCATCAGTCTTGTCACCTCTTAGCCATGACAAATGCGTTCTGCACAGCACAGCAGAGGTTCACAGAAGACTCTTCTTTGAGTATCTCTTTCATTAGCAGAACTCATTCAAATCATGCAGATCTTACTGGCTAAGATCAAAAGAAATACTATAACAGCAGGTTCTACATCATCTTTCACCCCAAAAGGTTTAAGGTCACGGGCATAAAATATTAATATCTTGCTGTTTAACTTCCACTCACTTTTTAAATTAAGTTTTGCATACTCACTCATAGTATGAAACACATCAGTAATGCCCCTCATTGCTGTGTTCCGACCTTTATTCCAGAACAAGAATACAAACGGTACAAACTCACACGGTTACTAGAATGCAGTCATCGCTGGAGTGACAACTAAGCACAGATGCACATCCATAAAGGAACAGCAATCACCAGAGCTTCTCCATGCTGCCTGCCGACAACCATTTCATAAAGGCAATATCTACCAGAGAAAACTAAATTCCTCTAAAAACAGGAAGGAGGGGAGGACAGAGGGACACAAGGAACACAGAGTTGGAGCGAGGAAGTGGGGAGAGGGAGGCCCAATGACCACTAATAGCTGTGACCCCCAAAATACTCAGAGCACTCAGATAATCTCGTCTGAAGCCACTGCAATAACATGAATGAAATAATCTTCATTTCCTTAAGCTATGCAGAAATGCAAAAGCTTAAACCAATTTTAGTGCATTTCCCACTGGAAGCCAGCGATGGCGTAAGAAGGTCAACTATCCCGAGACCACCATATTGGAAGGTCCTATGAAAGGAGAAACCATGCAGAGACTCCTTCTTGGACCTTCTTACCCAGCCCAGTCTGTAGGTGAAGCAGGCAAGTGAATGATGTCAGTTAACGCCACGTGAAGGAAAAGCACCACCCAGCTGAGCCCTGTCCAAATTCCTGACTCACAAAGCTGTGAGCAAATAAAACGGCTGCTGTCTTAAACCACCAAGTCTGAGTAATTTAGTATGTAGCAACACAATCAAACCAAAAGAACTATCGCTATATTTGAAAATGTATGCATACTCAGAAATTACTTTTTAGAATAGGTTCAGAAAAAGGAACTGTTTAAAAAAAGTATTACCAATTCATGAAAACCTACTTATTGTTGCTCTAAAATCTTCTCAGGTAGGTGAGGGAAGCAATGTCAGTTGCTTTCATTTCACTCCAATCATAGAATGATCAGCTCTGCCTCACAGAGCTTTCCCCTGTCATCACTCATCACCACCACCTCTTACGGCCTCTTGGTTCCCAGCAAGCCCCTTGCTTTGGCCCAGCTGCCCCAAACCTCACTAAGCACACAGCCTTCATAAGGATACTGAAATCCACAGCGGTGAGAGCCTGAGGGGCACGTGGCCTCTATGGGGCCACCCTCTAACATCTCATACAAAACCAGACCAAGAGCAAAGTCCTGGAGTTGGTGGATTCAAAGGAAGAGCTGCCATTTCTACCCATGGGTCGGTCCTCTTCACCAAGATCTAATCGGGCCCAAGAAGACCCTTCATGAGTCACCAGAATTTAAGGAGAGCAGGCTTTTTACCAGGTCCACCTATTCTGGGGTACCAGCCGCCAAGCTACTATTTTCTGAGTTTGGCCCAGTGTATGAAGATGTCCGTGACATTCACCGCAGGTTTCACGGGGCTCAGACACCCAGCCCCTCTCACTGTTGCACTTGCCACATCTGCACTGGGAGTCAGAGGCGTCTCCTTGGATGCCATCAAGTTGTGCTGTAAGCCTGAGTGGTGAACATACACAACGCCGGGAGCTGAGTCCAGTTTAGAGGGTGAGTTCTACTGTAACTCTCAAATGGGAACTCAGTTCTGTTCGTTGGGCAACAGACCCTCCGTTGACAAGGCAGAACAAAAATCCTGGGAGCAGGCCCCTTACTGGAGGCTCAGTGGCCCGGCTGGCGACATACATGACTTCAATATGTCACCCAAACAAGAGGCTATCAAAAAGTTTTAAAGGCTGAGAAATGAAGAAAACTATTTCTGGAAGAATAATTCCACAAGTAATCTGGCCTGAAATACTGGAATGAATGAATGAATGAATAAATAAATAAATAAATAAATAAAAGCAAGTTTTACTTAAAGGTATGGAATCCTCAGCTAGCCAAAATATCAAATGAAACAAAACCTAAGAATAGCCCAGTTTTAGACCTGGATTCGAAACAGAAGTTGTTATCTGTCTCCTCGAAAAACCCCTCCAGGTCATGGATCAGTGCCAATAAAATGTGTGGATTTTCTTACCTGACAGCAAACTTCAAGTTCTCTCTGCATGAGGTTAATTTTATCATGATTTAAACATTTATGTGGCAGTTAACAAAAGCAAAATGATTTTACATTCTGTCTCTGTTAATCTCGGGACAGAGAGATCAAGGCACTGAAAAGTGAAGTGACTTATTCTGGGTGTCGCTGTCGGCGGTAAGCAGTGTAATTAGAAGCCCCTGCCTCCATCTATAGAAATAGAACCCTGCTTAGCACGCCAAGGGGTCACACATTTCAGCCAACAATGGCGAAATGGGCAGTTCTGTTTTGAAAAGAGATATGAAAAAGCCTGAGTTATGAAAAGAAAGACGGGTTTGTTCAAAGTGATCCTTTCATTTCCTGCTATGCAGAATCCCACAATATATGGAATACTGTGTGTTTCTCGTGCACCTCACATCTTACGCACTAGAAAATGTGCAGCCAATAGTATGACAGGCATGTCACTAAGTAGGTGACATTTTGGGAAGTGCTACTGCTGCTCAGAGGGGCAAAAACGTGTATTTCTATTATCACAGCTTCGAAAAGAGTGTGAAGCTGAAAAGGGGATGCAGCAGTGTGTGGTTGCAGGGCCGATGCCAGGAGAAAACCCTGACACCCTGTTACTGTCATAGCTGCAGCCTCATCTCCTCACTAAGCTGTCTCCAGGCACAAACACACCGCGACAAACGAGCCTTCCAACTACACGGTGGATTCTGCCTACACAGGGAAAGCCCAGGTTCCCATGTGGGGAAGCTGCTGAAATCTTTACAGGATCAAAAATTATTTCATTTTCCAAGATTCAATAAACAAAACAATGTTTCCATTTTTTGGCAAGAAACATTTTCCATTCAAACACTGAAATTCGAACTCCAAACACTTGGAACTCCATTCATCGTATGATCCCATCGCCTTCATGCATCTGGTAAAGGTTCAACTGCGGGTTTCTATTGGTCTTCTCAATGACTTTGTATGATTTTAACCTAAAGAGCACTCCACCAACAAGCATATGAAAACTAAATTGGCCCTAAACATAAAAATCCATAAGTATAATATCCACATGGACACTGAAACCAAAAATAATCCTTTCTAACCCCTCCACATTGGGGGACATGCTGTGTTACCACTCGTGCCAGACCTCCAACACTGAATTTAGTGGAAAAACATACACTAAACATGCAGGGTCCCCTCATTTCACCAGCGTGAGCATTCTGTCTTTTGTTCATCTTTATTCCCTAATATCCAGCACAGAGTGGGCCCCAATAATTGAACACTAAATTATCATTAAAATAGCTGTTATATTGGAAACCAGGCTGACAGGCTGACTACATGGTCTTACAGCTAAAAGATTCCCAAAAGGTTTACCAATCCTGGTCTCTCTTCTTTGATCCCTTTACCATGCCCCAGGAAAAACTATTGTATTTATTTCACGCTTAGACAACTCATCAATATAATCCTGATTCTCCATCCACCTAGAATGTCCCAGCTTCTCCATCAATTCCTTTCACTGCTACCAAGTTAATCCTCCTTCATCCCATCACACTGCTTCTCCTGAGTAGTAAAAATTTTTATCACTAGAAATGTATCTTTTCCTCTGGCTATGTTTTTTTTTGGAAGGCAGTGTCACTGGCCCTCATGTGTGGGACCCAAACCGGGGCCGCTGGCTTCCCAAGCCAACGCTTAACCACCGCGCCCCTCGGCCGGGCCAAAGATTTTTTTATGTGGATTTCAGCTCCCTCATGAGGCGTCTAGGTTTTCTTTGTGTTAGTCTTGCTTCAGAATTGTTGAGATTCTTGGATCTGTGGATTTATGTTCCTCCAACAAATTTAGAAAATTTTGGTCATTGTTTCTTCCATAATTTTTGCCCCAATCTCTCTCCTCTCTTCTTCTCTACCTACATCTACACAAATGTTAGGCTGTATGATATTGTCCATAGGACATATGGCTTTGTTCATTTTACTTTTCAGTCTAATTTTCCCTGTGCTTCAGTATAATTACAATCGATTTATCTTCAAGTTCTCTGATTCTTTTTTCTACAGTAGGTAATCTGCTGCTAAATCTACCTGAACTTTTCATTTCAGATATTAATTATCAACTTTTTGAAATCCCAGTTACCAGTCACATTTTTCTGCTTTTTCACAAGTATAATACTTGTATGCTGGATATTGTGAATGCTTCATTATTGAGAATCTGGATTATACTGTCTTACTTTACAGTGAGTTTTGTTTTGGCAAGCAATTAATACACAGGTAGATCGGGCTGATACTGTAGAGACTCGATTTGGGGCCCTGCTATGTGAGATCTAAAGTAACCCTCATTCTGCAGCTAAAACACCCTTATTTCTAAGGTATAACCTCTCTGAGGTCACATCAAAAACACAGGATGTTCAACAAATTCTCCCCACACCGAGTGATCTGAACTCCAACATCTGGCCACTTCTGGAACTTCCGTTCAGCTCACCGTCCCACAGTAGCTCTTTTCCACCAGGATCTGGGGTGTGCACAGCTTCATATTTGAACAAAGGCTCAAGGGCACTCTTTCCAGACTTCTGGGGCTCCGTCTCTGTGCAATCCCTCTTCTCCACTATCCTGACCCAAAAATTCCAGCTGCCTCCACATCCCTGAACTCTGAGCTCTGCTTAGAGTCTGCTGCTGCCTGTTTAGGCTTCACTATGCCATAGTTTGGAAAGTATCCCCAAAGCAGCAGCTGGGAGGACTGCAGAGCTTGCTGCAGGGGTTCTGTGCTCTCAGCTGACTGTGCTGATAGCCAGAGCCATCCAGTTTTAGGGCTGCTTATAGCAGGAGATTCTTCATCATAGCATGAAAATGAGGTCCCTAATTTTAGCTATTTTTGAAATAGCTAAAAAAATTTTTTAATCTATTTTTAAAATCTATTATATACTTATTTCATCCTTAATATGAACGTATAACATGAAAGGCACATATTATATCTAAATGAAATATTAGCAAACCAAGATATAAAATGTTAACCAGCTTTGAAACAATAACAATATTTTAGTCAATACACAAATATTCATCAAGCACCTACTATGGACTTATAGTAACTGACATAGTAGCAAAAAGAACCTCAGGGAATATATTTGCAATCCATATTCTTTCTACTGAACCATCAATAAAGCACACAGACTGTAGCCCCCCCAAAATGTCTAATAAATGAATAACCAAAAATCTATCTGCCAGGAATCTGTCTATACTCTCAGAAACTAACTACAATTTCCATTCATGATTTATTTATTCCTGCAAGACTCCTATTTGCCATGCAAGTAATTTCATTCCTACAGTTATAGTGTTTTCAATTCCCTACATATAATTTTTTTCATATTAGTAGATACTATTTAATCAAGACATTTATATTTAGCTATGTCAAATCTGTGTCAGCTGTCTCTTAACTGTATTTCTAATTTCCACCTGGCCAAATCAAATACATTTTCCTGGCACACGGAGAGAAAATATAAAAAAATTTCTAAATACCATCCCTGCAGCATCATACCAAACAGTCATATCATCCCTCCGATCTTAAACAAATCAATCAAAATGATACATTTTATACTTATGAGATTTACTCTCATCTCAAAATAAGCTCTTGACCAGTCATTTACCCCCAGGGTATGCAAGAGTCTACTGGAGGAAAATGGTCATAAAATTAAGCTACATACATGTTTATAAAATAGTGTTTAAGAACATTTGAATATTGATTACCTTAATATATGCCTACTTCCAGGAAAGTAACCTACCTTACAACTGAAAGCCAGACATCCTTGATTGCTACATATTGAGAAACTCCTTCTAATTTTAAAGCCTGGCAAAAGAAGTTTGTTAAAAGGTCTTTGGAAAGTGACAGAAGTTCATGCGATCAGCCACCTCGCCTTTAAATAGAAATATGACTTTCTCACTCTACTTATTAGATTAGGGGAATATTTTATTTAGGTGGCTGCTTTTCCTGGTGTTGTTTGAACCTGTTACTCTGAATCAAGAAAGGGCCTTACCTGGAGGACGTCTTGGATCTTCACCCACACATCCGCCATGTCATATAATTTGACATCTTCCTGCTGAGTCAGTGGTGTCACAACGGCTTCCTGCAGGTATCCCAGGACCAGCGAGTGTGCAGTGGCTACAGCATTAAACTTGTCAAACAGCAACTCCAGCAGTTCTAGAAGTAGCCTAGTCAAAAGGAAAAAAACAAACAAAAAAACTAGTCAATAACAAACACACACACAACGATGATTTCCACTGGCTGCACGAAAACCACCCAACTAAAAGTAAGGTAGCACAGGACAGTGGTAACAGCGTTAACAATAGATTTCAATAGGTTTAATTGCAAACAGTTGTAGGATTTGAGAAACTTTAGAAAACTTATCTGAGCCTCAAGTTTCCTCTGCTATAAAACAAAAAGGAATAATGTAAAAACCAACTGTAAAGTCCCTGAACCAGCAGTAGCAGCTCAATAAACACGTGTGTCCTTTTTAAGGTATTTTAATGATTACAATACTACTATCCTGCATTCATATAGACAGTTTCTCCAAGGAATTCAGGCAATTTTTCCAACCACAGTTCAGATGTTGCACAGAACATGCACTTTCCTAGCAACACACTGGGCACCCAGGTATGGCCCTGATCCTGTTAGTCGTGGGCAGCTGGGCTTCCTACCATTCCAATGCACGACCTAGGCTGCCCGAAAAAAATATACACACCTGCCAAGCAATCTGACATTCACCACAGGGAGCAGCTTAGTCATCCACATGATCTCATTTTTCATAGTGAGAGATGCGGGACACATGTTATGACATCGATTTTATAGACTCAAGGACACAGAATGAGGTTGCAAGGCAGCTGGGCCCAGAACAGAAGCTGATTTCCATGTCCGTGCATTTAGCCACCAACCGCTCGCTACAGTCCTAGAATGTAGGTGTCTATTCAGAGATGGCTCGGAGCTTTCTGTCATGGAAGGAGCGCAATTCCTCTATCACCAAGCCTTCCAGCTGCCCTGGTCGCCCAGGCTCAGGATCCGCTGTTCCTCCTCTGAACTTGTATAGCCTTTTATCCGGCTTTTAAGGAACTGAACCACATGCGGCTCACACCTGGGACTCAATCAGGGTGAGTCCCAGTCATTTACAGATAGACAGTTCCCCTGCCTTCTCCAGTATTAGGCTTCCACTGTGGGCACTGCTTACTCACCTCTACACTGCAAACAGCGACCAGTAAATTCTGCTGGACGGATTTAATGTTATACCATGAAAGGGCATAGAAAATTCTGGAATGTGACCTTTATTGCGTATTGTGTGGCTCTCAGCTCATAGGTCCTTAATAGACGTACTTATAAACCAAACTGGAAAGCAGAAAAAGAAAGCCAAAGAGCTTGTCGGCAGTGTCAGTTAACAAGATCTCATTACCATAAATAAGAGGTTATGACTACAATCTCATCTAAACGCAGAGCGTATTATCTACTGCTCTGGCTGTTTTACTGCCCAATTATTATAATTAATGTGCCAATGTGACAGCCAATAACTATCTTATGATAAAACCCTAATATCTATTTGACAGTTTCATTTACATGAGACAGAATCAATAAAAATTTATGTAGTACCTCCAGTCTTGAATACACATTATCCAGAATTTACACGTTGGATTTGTAAATAAGAGCTATCCTCCCTCTTGAATGATGATTTTTTTTTTCATCTCTTAAAGGGCAATTCATATTTATATTCATATAAATAATTCTTCTTTTTCATCTATGTTATTGGAGAACTATTCAACTATCAGCAGAGAGGGGGATAAAGAACAGGAGATGTGTGTAACAGTCACAATAGTTAATTCAGTGTAAGAAAATAATCTGGTAAAATAGCATCACAGAGTAAACACCTGACAGAGTGAAGGTCTACTTTTCACGTAAGGATTTACGCTGCGTGTGTGCGCCTGTGGTGCCCAAATATCAACCCACAGACCATAATGTCTTTTTCAGCGGCACAAAGCAAAATAAAAATAGGACTATGTATTGACTTTTCACCAAGGTAAGTTTATTTAATTTGGTATTTTTTGTACCCTCTTGACAGGAAAATCTGCTACTTTCTCTCGTGATGGCAGTTATATTGCCAAATGTCCATACTTGACAAAACTAAAACTTAATAACCTTGTGTTGTACTCGAACATTTTGTGAAATCGCATTGATCCGTGCCGTTCAGTTGCCTGAGGCACACTGGTGTCCAGCTTCCCAGTGGCATGAAGCTCTAGGCACAGGCCAGCGACCCAGCAACGGGGCAGAAAACCCTGGGGAGAAGTGGCTCCTCTGAATGGAGGAGGGGCATCTGGTTGTCTCAGGGCCACCAAGCTCAAACCATGCTTGCCACTAGAGGACAAGAGCGACTCAGCCAGCAGGGGCAGCAAGGCCCAGCAGGGAGCTGAGGTACAAGGTAAGACTCATGGTATCTATTGACGTCATAGAGATAGAAACCCCTTGATAAAATGCTGACAGTGACAGCTTATGTCACTCCTGGAGGGTCAAGGCCAAGACAGGCCCATTGTGGTGTGGCCATCAGAGCCATAGGAAAGGCTGCATGGGGAAGAGAGGGGAGGAGACAGGCCGGAAGTGCTGACAGCTCTGCCTACTTTGACACATCCACCCAGTTCAAAGAGAGGGGAGCTCTCTTCTGCGTTAGCATCGCACAGTCAGGACACTATTCATAAACCTGCAGCTCCGACATCAAAAATTAAATTGTCTATGCTGCGAATGATACCATCAAGACGGTGAAAAGACAACCCACAACATGGGAGAAAATATTTGCGATTCACAAATCTGATAAAGGATTTGTATTTAGGATACCTAAAGAATTCTTACAACTTGAAAAAAAAAAGACAAATACCTGCATTTAAAAATAGTTTAAAAATAGGAAAGCATTGCTGGGCCGGCCGAGTGGCTCAGTTGGTTAAGAGCTCGCTTAAGAGTGCGAGCTGAGCTCTGAGCAACGGCGGTTCGATGCCAGCCTTAGCTGCCAGCCAGGCAGGATGGCTCAGCTAAAAAAACAAACAAAAAAAAGAATAGGAAAGCATCGGGCCGGCAAAGTGGCGTGGTGGTTAAGTGCTGGCTTGGGAAGCCAGCGGCCCTGGTTCGGGTCCCACATATGAGAACCAGTGACACTGCCCTCAAAAAATAAAAAATGAAAAAAAAAATAAAAATGGGAAAGCATCTGAATATACATTTCTCCAAAGAAAACATATGAATGACCAATAAGCAAACAAAAAGATGCTCAACATTATTAGCTGTCAGAAATATGCAAACCCAAACCATAAGACACCACTCCAACCCACCAGGATGGCTATAATCAGAAACACAGACAAGAAAAAGTGTTTGTGTGTATGTAGAGAAATTGTAACAGTCGTACAGTACTGGTGCGATGTGAAATGGTACAGCTGCTTTGGAAAATAGCTTGGCAGGTCCTCAAACCATTAAACACGGAATTACTCTCTGGCCCCAATGAGTCCATTCCTAGGTGTATACCCAAGAGAAATGAAAACATACGTCCGCACAAAAACTTGTATACAAATGCTCGCAGCAACATTGTTCGTCATAGTAAAATATTAAAATAATAGTAAAATCCTGAAAGGGGAAACAATCCAAATGTCCACCAACTAAGGGGCAAACAAAACATGGTGTATCCACAGAATAGAATATGATTTGGCTATAAAAGGGGACGCAGTTCTCACACATGCTACAACGTAGCACATCATGTGCTAGGTGAAAAGCCACAGAAAACTATATATTGCATAATCTATTTACATGAAATATACAGAACAGGAAAATGTATAGAGACAGAAACTGTATTAGTGGTCACTTAGGTGGGCGGGAATTGACCGATAGTGCACATGGGATTTGTTCTGGGTGAGGGAACAAACATGTTCCGGAACTAGATAGTGACAATAATTACACAATCCTATGAATAAACTAAAAACCACGGAATTGTGTACTTTCAGTGGGTGAATTGTACGGCATCTGAATGATATGCCAATATATCTGTTTTTGAAAAGACCATTAGCTGTGGCTCCAAGTGAGGATGATGAGGGCCCAATAGCTGCCCTGCAGTGAAGAGAAAATTTATGGGGGAGTGAAAACAGGGATCTGCTGTCTCAGAAAGGAAGGTATTCCTCCTACCAAGAGGACACTAACTTTTCTCTTTGGGTTCAATTGGTTTTTTTTTTTTTTTTTTTGCTTTTCCTTCTCCTGTAAGTAACCTGCAAGAAACGAAAGATTCACATTCTTTCCGGGCACTGATCATTCCTAACCCTTTAATTATAAAATAATCTTTCAACTTCTCCAAGGGTTCCCATCTGTAAAGTCAGAGTATTCATTAATACCTGTTCTAGGATCATCACAGAACTGCCTGAAGGATCAGCTGAGAAAATGAATAGAACTAGTCAAGGTCACGGTGCAACATTAAAGAGACACGGTACTCAGGCTCCCATTTGTATGTGTTTCTGGCATGAGCAGCTCCTTGGGGAGATGGTTCCCTTTCCAGAGGGACAGGAGATTACAGATAGACATTTGGCTGAGGGCCAGCCGAGTGGCTCAGGTGGTTAAGAGCTCGCTCAAGAGTGCAAGCTGAACTCTGAGCCACAGCAGTTTGATGCCCAGCCCAAGCTGAGCCGCCGCTGAGCTGCCAACAGGTGGCAGGATGGCTCAGCCAAAAAAAAAAAAAAAAGACATTTGGAAGGAGCAATGTTGGGTTTAGATATGAATATGTATGTGGAAGGCGTTATGTATGTACTTTGAGTACTTGGATACGCAAGTCTGGAGATCAGGACAGTGACGGCCACTAGAAATTTAGAAAGCGAGAAATATTTAAGAGAATGAGATCAGATCACTGAGGGATAACATGCAGAGTATGGAAAAAGGAAAGCAAGCAAGGTCCAGAGTCAGCACTGCCTAAAATAGCAGCCTGGAAAAAAGATGGCTAGTAAGTAGCTGGGGAGGAGGAAGGAAGCCAGGAAGAGACATTTTGGAAGACAAAGGAGAGGGGAGCATCAACAGACTCCACGGCTGTCAGAGATCCGGTAAGGTAAAAGGAGCAAGTCACAGCTCACAGGTCCCCAGTGACCTTGGCAAGAAGGTTTCGGAGGAGCGCTGGAAGCAAATCTCAGCACAGGGATGAGGAGTGAATGGCTAATAAGGAAAAAGAAACCAAAAGCCAACCACGCACTTGGCAACCAACATACGCACTTCTTAAAAAAGAAAAGGAAGGTAAGACGACATTCCCCTGATGCATCAAAGAATAAGAGACTCGGAATCACTCACATAAACAGAACGTACATCTGTACTCCTCTGGCCCAATTCAAAGCCCCCAGAAATAAACTGAAATATGTTAATACTCACATACGCTCTCCAACTGCCCACACAACGCTAGACCGAGGAAACCAGGGTTCGTCTTTAGCTGCAGACATGCTCAGAATGACCTAAACACACAAAGCCCCACTACAACCATTCCCCACTCCACTCCCACCGCAAAATAGTAAATAAATGAGATAAAACATTACGTTTAGCTCAGTTACTTCACTCCTGTAAGGCTCAAGGTTTCCACCCCTGACTTAAAAGATGACAGAGCAGGAAGAATCATTACATTACTAGATGATTCCTTAAGTTGAACTGAATAAGAGAAAGCCTCATATAGGAATAAGCCTGAGAAACTTAAAGAATTTCAATTAACTGCAAGAAGAAAACAGATATTCAGAGTCTCTCTCTTTCTCACACACACACACACACACACACACACACACACACAGGTTAGTTCAAGAGTCAGAAAACAATATACAATAGTATGCAATGCAACATCAGAGTTGGTGAAAGAAAATATTAATCCGAAATGGCAACTGGTATGAACGTCAGCCTGAAGGACTGTCATTAGAAACCTGGGCTGACGCCAGCTCTCTGAGGAACAGGGGACTTTCCATGTGCCACAGGGCTGTTCCACATCTCCGGCTCCTCAAACGCAAATTTCCTCAACTACAACTTCCCAACCACAAATGGATTGTGAGAATTAAATGCAACATTGTACGTGAAGGTGTGATAAAAAAACCAAACTCAGCGTAACAGTAAACTGCCGTTTATGTACCTCTAGCAGTTACCATCTAGAATTCAAAAAGGGGGAGACGAGAGATACCCCGCATATCCCCGTGGCTCACCAGCACCTGTCCTTCCCTCAGCTTGGTTAGTGGAGCCCTGCTCGTGTTCTGTAAAATCTGCCAGTATCACTCCAATAATGCTCCCTCTTTAATTAAATTAGCTGGAATTTGGTTTCTGTCACATAAAGAGGCCTAATTCACAGGATAAGAGCCAATTCCTTCATTCCTCTGATTCCATAATCTGTGTCCTCCAAACAGACACAGATGATCACAAGGGACAGGGAAAGTGACAAGAGAGTGACACGCACAGCCTCCTGGGCCGGACAGTGAGGATGGAGCCCCGAGTCCCTGTTCATGTTTCTCTGTAATCGCCTTTACCCTAACACATGGCCCAATGGCCAGAACGGGAAAAGCAATCGGTCGAATCCCGTGGGTGCCCGAGTTCCTAAGAAGATGAGCCATGGAGGGCAGCAGCGTCAGGAGGCACCTAGGACTGGAGGCCAACCTGGGCCACTCTGCACGCAGCTGGCAGCCAACGCTGGCAGCAGGACTGCCCGTACCACCTCTCCTTTCTCACTGCAAACTGGTTTCTGCCCCTGGCACTCTGCTGAAAAGCGCTGCGCCAGTCTCACATGATCATTTCCCTCCATCTAATAGATGGCCTCGGTCCTTACTCAAACAAGGGCAGCACTTGTTTCCACTGACTACTCCCTGAAAACACCGTCCTTGGCGGCGCCGCCCCCCCATGCTCTCCCTCCACTCTTGGCTTGCTCCTTCCTTCGCAGGAACCTCTCCTCAGCCTGCCCCGCACATGCTGTGAGCCCTTCTCAGTCCCGGGCTCTCTCTGGGGGAGCTCCCTCACCGCTATGTCCCCAGCCACCCACCTCCTAATGACTCCCAAATATATCTTCGGGCCAGACGGCTGCCCTGAGCTGTAGACCTCAAATCAACATGTCTTCCATGGAACTCATCCAATTCCTTCCCAAACCTACTCTCCATGTTCCCCAAGTCAGTGAATGGTAACACCTTCCCGCCTCCCTCAAATCCACCCAATTGCCAACTTTCCTTCTCCCTCTTCACTCTCTCCCCTTTGGGCCGAGTCCACTCCGTAACCATTGTTACCCTGCTAATGCAGGTCATAGCGCATCTTCCTTGGATTATTAAAACAGCTCTCTACTCTCCTTTCCTCTCTCTCTCTAGACTGTTGACTCATTGAGGGTAAGAACTGCATCCGAGTTATCACTGTATTCTAGTATTTGTCATAAGATCCAGAATATGACCAGCAATAAATGAGTATTTGTTGAATGAAAACACTGAGCTCCAGTAGATGGGAGATGCAGAGACCTGATTCCAGGTAATAAATGGTGAGGATATATATTTATAGATAATATCCTGACTTTAGAAGACAATAAAAAAAATAATTTCACATAAAACCATCCTCTCAAAAAGATAACCTTATCTGCCTACACATCAGAATCAGAAGTAGTTACCAGCTGAAAGATCCATGCCATCAGCACTAACTTTAATAATACTGTGACAAAATCTGTTTTACATTAAAAAAAAAAAGTGTCAAGATGAAAAAAGTAGTTGTTCTTTAAATACACATCCAATTACCTGGCAAATTTTAAAAGCAGTCTTTTTATAGCTGTAAAATGTCACCTATGCTCCCAGGTCATCTTCTAACGTCCTACCTGCAGCTATCCCTCTGTGTCTCATCTGCAAGTGCCACCATGAAAAAAGGCAGAGGAGTAAGAAGAGAATGTTAAGTCACAGTTCTGCAAGGCAAGAAGTATCTACACTATAAATCTACATCATCAAGCTGTGGAAAATGTTTACTTTTTAAGGTGAGACACAACTGTCTGAATCGAAATTTAACATCCAGGAAACCTTGAATCAGTCATTTGGCTGGAAAACCCAGGCCTGCAGCCAAGAAGCTGCCTTCCTTGGTGGTGAAGCGAAGACACACACACACACACACACACACACACACACACACACGAGGTAGAAAATCAGCTTGGTTCTCCTTCTTATCTGCTGAGACTTCAATATCAGTTCTGCATTTTCCCACTGACAGACAAAGGCAATCAGCGCAGAATATTTATTTCCCTACCATGACTATGCTCTAAAAGATAAGAAAGTGCTGCACTCTGAGCTTAGGTTTAATATGAAAAATTAAAAGAAACTGATCATCAATCATTTTACTTCAAAATGGCCATAGTTTTACACGTCAGTATCTCACACACACATTTTCCTAATAAGCTTGGCTGAGCTAGTATTTTTCAAACAGGACACAGATCCCATTTAATCTTCAAGGTTATCTAATACCTACTTTTAAGGGGAAGAGATAAGTTTCAGCACTTATTAATAACCATATTCATGTAAAAAGAAGTTACTATTTGAAGAGTGCTGACTAACTCTCCATCTGCACTATGAAAAGAACAGGAAAAGGCTATTAGCAATATGCAATGAAACACAGTAAAACTAAGAGCACTGAGCTGGGCCCTGGCTCGAGCCATTTCCTTCCAGTGCCAGTTCCCTACTTATCAAGGCAGCCTCTCACATTCAGTTTCTGAATTCTAGAGAGATGACTTGGTATGAATGTCTCATTCTAATGAGCAGCAAATGAGTGACCACAATTACAAAATAAACCCAGGCCAACCAGACTCATTCTTTTCATTAAAGTATCAGTCTCCTTCTTCTATAAGCCTTTCCCAGGATAAGTTCTTCAATAAAGGGTGTAGGGAAAACTGAACAGCCACATGCAAAATAGAACTGAGCAACTGAAATAAAACTGAAATCATAAAACTCTTAGAAGAAAACACAGGAGTTAGCTCCTTGACATCAGTTTTGGCAATAATTTTTTGGATTTAACAACAAAAGCAAAGGCAACAAAAGAAAAAGTGGGACGACATCAAATTAAAAAGCTTTTGCACGGCAAAAGAACCTATCAACAAAATGAAAAGCAGCTCATGGAATGTAAGAACATACTTGCAAATCGTATATCTGATAAGGGGCTGATAACCCAAAATGTAAAAAGAACTCATACAACAGCAAAAAAAAAACAAAAAAAAAAACAACCCACAATCTGATTTTAAAATGGGCAGAACTGTATTGACATTTTTCCAAAGACGACATACAAACTGGCCAAAAGATACATGAAAAGGTGCTTAATAATATTAATCATCAAAGAAATGGAAGTCAAAACACAATGAGGCCAGCCGAGTGGCATGATGGTTAAGTGCTGGTTTGGGAAGCCAGCGGCCCCGGTCCGGGTCCCACATGTGAGGGCCAGTGACACTGCCCTCAAAAAAAACAAAACAAAACAAAAAAACACAATGAGATATCCCCTCACACGTTAGAATGTCTGTTATAAAAAAGACAAGAGATCAGTGTTGGCAATGATATGGAGAGATGGGTACCACGTGCACTGTAGGAGGGAATGTAAACTGGTGCAGTCACTATGAATACTAGTGTGGAGGTTCCTCAAAGAAGTAAGAACAGAGCTAGTAAATGGTTCAGCAATCCCACCTCTGGGTGTATATCCAAAGGACATGAAAACAGGATCTCAAAGAGATACCTGCACCCCCATGTTCCTTGCAGCATTACTCACAATAGCCAAGATAAGGAAACAACCTAAGTGTCCGTCAATGGATGAATGGTTAAGAATATGGGACAAAGACTATATACGATGTATTATTATTATTCAGTCATAAGGAAGAAAGATATCCTACCGCTTACGCCAGCATGGTGGGCCTTGAGGGCATTATGCTATGTGAAATAGCTCAGAGAAAACCAAATACTGTACGATATCACTTACATGTGTAATCTAAAACAAAACCAAAGAAACAGAGGCTTGAGTGGCTGTTGCGAGGGGCTGGGGGAGTGGAAGCAATGGGGAGATGGTGGAAAAAGAAGACCAACTTCCAACTCCATGATGCCTAAGTTCTGGGGATCTAACGACCAGTGAGGCGATCCCAGTCAATAACATTGCATTTTATACCTGACAGCTGCCGAGAGAGCAGGCTGAATGTCCACACCGCAAAAAGGAAACGGAATTATGTGATGTGATGTAGCTGTTAGCTAACGCTATGGTGGCATGTGCAATGCAGAAGTGTATCGAATCAACACGTTGTTAAACTTAAACTTGCACGCTGTCCTATGTCAACTATATCTCGATAAAGCTAGGGTGGGAAAGAGCCTTTCCCCCATTCCCAAAGTAATATTTCATCACAGTGGAACATCAGAAAAATTATCCATAAATTCACTTCCCAGAGATAACAAAAGTCAAGATTTTAAGTGTACGTTCTTAGTACTTGGTTGTGTTATATATTTGACTTAGTACAACTCTATGCAAAGTCTCTAGGGGAATTGTTGAGGTGTCTAAAAAGTCATCAGTTTGATTCTCAGGTGAGCTAATTAAGAGCCATTTACTGTGTGGCTGCTGATCAGACTTCTTAACATGTCCAGCTGATCGCAATGGGGGATGTGCGAGGAAGAAGGAAAATGTCAGAGCGAATCTGCCCTCTCCTGAAGAAAAACAAACTCCGGCCCAGGAAATGAGTCAGGAACATCATCTTTATATGAACCAGAAGGCTAACTTATGTGGTGCAAAGTGACTCCTTCCACTCTGCATTCCACCGCCACCAGGCTCTGTGAACTGTCAAATTACTTCAGCTTTCACATTTCCCCGGGGAAACCTAGGCTTCATAATAATACCCCTACCTGTGATGAAGCAACAGGGAGGCTCACTCAGGTGAGACGCCAGATGGCAGACTGCTTCGCAAAGCATAAATGCTACAAAACTGCCAGCTCTGAGATGTCTGTGGTGTTGTAAACAGTGTTTGCAAACTTTACCATGCATCAGAAGTATGTACTCCTGTGGGCCCCACACCCAGAAATTCCAATATCATCACCCCCTGCTACAGGGGAAATTCGCATTTCTAACTCTCAAGCAACACTGGTGCTGCTGATCCTTAGACCTACTGTGAGTAGTGCTGAAATTAAAAAAAAAAAAAAAAAAAAAAAAAGTCCTCTTATTAAAAATTGTATTCTTTGCCTCTTTTACTTATTTATTCATTTGTTAAACTTCTGGGACATTTACTATGTGCCCCCTCCTCAATCAGGGTACAAACACAAACTCCCCTCTTCGAAACTCGTGGTCCAAGCTGGTCAGAGGCCATAATAATGGGATGGGTCAGGAACCTGGAGGGGCCCAGAACATGAAATACAGCCTGAGATACACACAGGGGCGCTTTAATCATATCTGACAGCATGCCTAAACATCACTAAGGGAAGAATTTCCTCCGCAACAAGTGTTTGTGTATTTCTACATTGAAAAAGATGCAGTGCCAGTTTGAAGACAGGCTATCTTTTGCATTAGGATACCAACAAGTGCACAGAAAATGGCAAGACTTATGGCAGCGCCCACGGTCTGCCCACAAGAGGAGTGGCCGTGATGCCGCATGAATACTGGGGACCAAGTGCCATCGATAATAACCCATGAAATTAGAGTTTATCTATTATCCCCTTAGCTGAGCCCATCTCGCATTTGCAGCTGCTGTAATATGCAAAACAAGAGAAATCGAAAGCAGACTCTTCCTTCACTCTGACAAACATAAAGCAAAGGTTTAAGAAATGTAATACAGGGCAACGCCTCTGGCCCGTTCAGCCAAGCACCCTCTCTCTAGCGGCTACAGCCAAAGGGCAGTACCCCATCAGAAAGACGGCTGTCCACACTCGTGTTTACAAAAGAGCTACTTTACTAATTCACCGGATATGTTATGGAGCTCTCATCGATTAATTTATGTAAGTCTTACTAGATAGTGCATAGGTTTGGGACCAGTGCTACCTTCCCTGGTAATGAACTGTATGTTTTAGTTAACAAGGGGTGTAATAAGTCCCATATGCAAAGAATTAATTCCTTTCATTTGGTCTAAAAATACCTCAGTAAAGCTGCAGGGGATACGTTCTAGTTGGGGAAGAGTGGAATTTCTTCTCTATGTCCCCGGTTCACCCTATTCATACCCTTCAGTATTTAATCGCTGGGTGTATTTAAAGCAAGCTCTAACTGATACATGTAATCAAAAGTAGAGATTTAATCAAATGGAATCATAATCGCTGAACTCAAATTTACTTGCTTGCCACGTGCTCTGATTCGAATTAACAACTCATCCCAATTCCACTGCGGCCCTTCCAGATTCGGCCATGCCCAGGTGTGGCAGGCAGCGCTGCCGAATGGCTCGAGGAAGCCACAAGGACAAACGCTTGACCTTGCTACAAAGCTGCTCTTCAGGACTTTTTTGTAAAATAAAATGACCGATGAATCTTACGTTTCAGGTACTTAGAAGAGTAACTATAATAATAGAGAAAGAAGAGATGAACAGAAATGCTATTTATCTGAAAAGGAAACACAGGCTGACTCCGGGCGCCGCTCTAAAGGAATCAGGAGAAATCTTTCGTTTGCTTCTCTTCCCACAAACACTCTACCTGTACAACAAAACTAACCTTGGCATCAGTGTCTATAGACTTTCTCCAGAGAAAACCACTTGGTAAGACCCCCCTATTCCAACAGAAAGCCCTCACTCCGAGCTCTAGATTCAGAATTTTTGAAATATATATTTTTTCAACACTTAGAGCAACAATTCAATGTATTCCTACAAATCTACACC
Organism: Aselliscus stoliczkanus; assembly: GCA_033961575.1. Taxonomy (NCBI): domain Eukaryota; kingdom Metazoa; phylum Chordata; class Mammalia; order Chiroptera; family Hipposideridae; genus Aselliscus; species Aselliscus stoliczkanus. Next base: position 79,119,640 of record CM066740.1, on the reverse strand, counting down.
CTTCATAGACTGAGAAACCAGGGGAACATAATTAGGAAATAAGGCAAATACCAACATTGAAAATAACCCTGACTATAAAGTACATGATTCAGTGTTAGAATTATTCAGCGCTCATTCAGCTAACACTATCCATCAATTACATGACATACACGTAAGGAGGCAGAAAGGAAAGGGGTACAGCCCATTAGGGTACAGTCTAATAAATGGCATCTGTTCAAGTGTAGTGCAACCACTCCTTCAGATTCCAGATGTATCAAAATATAACTGTGAAGAAGGAACTAAAAGAGAAAGTTTGGGCAGTCCTAAGGTTGATACAAGATCCAGGAGCCGTAAAAGCAAACCCTGATAAATATAGCCTCCTAAAAATAAAAACTAAATGTCGGATGGTCAGATATCATACAGTCAAAAGCGAAACTGGAGGGAGGGGCATGCGAATTGCAATATAGATACCTAAGAACGAATTTTCTTAATATATAAAAAGTTTCTGCAAATCAATAAAAAGACAAACATAATAGAAAAATGGACAATTGGCTGAAAAAGGACATAAACCTTATTTAAACATTGTATTATTGAAAATTTCAAATGTTAAAAAAGTAAAGAGAATAGGATAAAGAACCACCCTACAGCTCTCACACTGCTTCAGTGTCACTTAAGGCTAATTTTGTTTTATCCATCTCTCTATCCACTCTCAATCCAGATTTTGAAGTAATACATCCAGATATAATCCAGGTATCATGACAACAAATTATTTTGTACACAACTGAAAAGATGTTTAACTTCACTTATGTTTCAAAAACATGCACATCAAAACCACCTCGGAAATGCCCTTTTCTCACCGATCAGGTTGTCAAAGATACAGACATTCGATAGTACAGTCTGTTGACAAAGGAATATAGGAACCCTCAAACATTACTGATGACATGAAAACTTGGTATTATTGCACACTTGGCAATATGATCACAATCAAATCAACCACGGAGGTCAGCGGAAACTTTGTAAATGGCATATCCAGAATCTGGTTGCTTTCCTTCTCGTATGTCAGTATCACGCCAACCACACAACCAGAAGAACCGGTAAAGGACATCAAATGTACGGAGCGTGATAACTACAACTAATACATAAACAACAAAAGCTGGCTTATTTTATTATTTAAAAAAAAAAAAAAAACCAAACCACAAGACTCTCCCTAATGCCCACCGACCCAGACCAGCTCAGGTCGCCATGGTTACATGCACTCGTGGCACGACTGCACTTAACACATTCTGTAATAATATGCTCATCTCAGGGTTCTCTGATGAATGCCTTTCTTCCCCTCCAAACTTTAAGAGCAGAGTCCACAAGGATAGAGTCTGTGTCTTATGTGTTTGACTCAGTTTCTGGTTCCTGGCAGATATTCAACATCCATGGAATTCCTTCTTTCATTCAACAAGTATTTCTCACAGGTCAGGTGGGCATGGTGCTAGATTCTGGAGGGATGGAGCTCAACAAGGCAAACTAGTTCCCTCTGCTCTTGAAAATCCCATGAGAGGAGCAGTCAGAAAATAATCAGACACACACATATATCATAAAAGGTCATCTAACAGACATGACACCACAATAACAACCCATGGTATGCCAACAGGTATTACATTTTTCCATACTGATACTCCCAATAAATAGGATTTTCAGTTTTAATTTCTTCTGATTAAAATAACTTGAGTACTTCACATGAGTTCTTAAATAAGGAATTTATTATTCAATATAACAGTTGCAAAACAGAGGAGAAAAATAAAACGTACTACACCATACTATCCAAGCACAACTACATTTAGCATTCAGGTATATTTCTTTCCTGTGTTTTCCATGATCCTTTCTTCAATAAGACAGGGAGCACTGAGCATGCAATTCTCGGCTTTTTCATCAGACACTTAATCTTCTTTCATTCATAGTAGAGATCTGGGAACACAGCACAATGGTCTCCTCCCAGAATGGAAGAAGTCCCTGGCACCATGGCTTCCCGCACTGCACCTTTCTGTCCTCAAGACTAACAGTTTCACCAAAGTCCAAGAGGCCTCTGGCCCCTCCCCCCACAACAAATTTTCCATCTTAACGTTTCGACAGGACAGTTTTTTTCCAAACAGGTGGACCAGTTGCCTCACACATGCCAATCATTCTTTTCCCACGTTCTTTCCTTTTTCAGATTCCTAACAAGGTATCACACCTTTGAGGAGATCTTATTTCTTCCATCTTTTCTTCGTGCTTTTCTTATTCGTCAAATATTAAGAGAACTTCTTCCAGCTTCTTTGAAGCAAAACTATGAAAATGCTCACGAGCTCTATTTGGAGAAAGGATTAGGCAGCAGCAGTGGAAGAGGCTGGTTATGAGCTGCCTGGGCCACACATGACATTAGCCGTCTGAAACTGAAGGCCCTCCTGCCTGCCTTCCTGAGGAAATTATGGGGAGCAGGTCGTGCTGGGAGATGAGCAAAGCACATAGTACCCTAATGTGTATGAAGTTGGCAACAAAAGCAGGTGAATAATTTCCTTTTAATAGTGAGCAGAGATGTACTGACACGAAATAGATTATGAATGAACAGAAAGACAAAATATTTCTCCTATAAATAGACAACAGATAATTTGGGAAATTTTTGTTTAGATAGCTTCGGGGGTGGGGGGAAGGCAAAAATAAAATAACGCCTCCAAGTAGTATTTATAGCGACTCCCCAAAGTGATTTTTGAAAACTGACTGTGAAAGTATTCTGGTTCCGCAGGAAGTGGAAGCCAGAAAGAATTCGCTAGTCTAGTTCCTTCCACTTTTCTAGCAAAATAGCACACAACATTAATTCTCTTTACACAAAGACAAATGAAAACAGGCCTGCAATGCATCACAACCAGGATATATTTAATAAGATGAGGCTGAACAATGAAACATTTAGAAAAAGTTACAGTGCGGGTAGCTTGCCTGGAGTAGCATTTATATGCTAATGATTTGGAATTGGTTATTTCACTGGGAGGGGTGAGGGAGAGAATTTGCATACTGGGGAAGAAGGAATCAGAGTTCTTTTTACCTATGCTCCAACGTTCTTTAAGGAAAACAGAGTCTTATACTTTTAGCATAAGATACCTTGAGATAATGGTAAAATAATAATAGTGTGACAAACTATGACTTTCCTTCTCCCTAAAATAAGTGCCACTAGCACCTCCCAATCAAGTTCAATGAACACAAAGTACCATGCAAGCTTCAAGGGATAATCTGCCAATATCCTTCCTCAAATCCTAAACCTCTAGAAGCAAGAATGCAAATCATTTTGGAATAATGTATCCAAGGTAATTAATTCTTGAGAAGTTTTTGAAAAGCATTTGCTGGCACAGAGCCACCACAGACTAGCTCAAAATGATCAGTCCTTTGGAATCCCAGCCCAAGCAAGAACTTAATCTTTGATCTGCAAAAGGGTTTTTGCCCCAAATATTTGCTTTCTTTGTACTATTTGATCTCAAAGAATTTGGGCCCAACATTTCAGATTTGTACATTTTATAAAATGAGATGTTACAGACATGAAATCAAGACATACAGCCTGTTCGTTTACAGCGTCCAACATGCGCTGCCCACAAAAGCCTTTAAAATACTGACAAAAATGAAACATAGAGGAAAAAACTCCCCTGCGGACTCATTCCTCGTACAGAAACACTTATTGTTTCCGGGGGGGCTGGATTTCCAAGTCCACTCCTGTGATTTCCACTTGTGAATTCTGGAAAGGGCTTAGGAAACAGAAGAGGAAGAGGTCAAAAGCCTTTGAAAGACACATTGCTTTTAAGGCGACTGTAATGAGATCTGCAGAAAAGTTATTGATCCGTGCCCTTTCGTTTTCTATCCAATATATACTATAGTCATGTTATTTCCCTATGAAAGTTCAGCGTATTCATCTAGGGACTTGCGCACTGGGGCAAAAAACAAACCAGAGTTTTGGAGTGTTCATTAGGAAGAAGGCAAAAGGTCTTCAAGGAAATCCAGGTGCCAAGCAAAGAAAGAAGAAAAGCCAAGTTCAATTTCAAACCATTCCCCAATTTCTCTGGATCCCAATGTGAGCGATCAAAGAATGTGGAAAGTTGAGGGAAGAATCACCTATATATAAACGTGTGCATTCATATTCACGCATATGCGCAGGTAACAGGAAGTACTTACTGGCACTACCCTACTAGACTCTAACCCTATAATCTCGTCTAACACAAGCCACCCTATAACACAGGCGTTCTTTTCCTCAGATTACAGAGCTGACGTTCAAAGTCAAGTCTGCTCGACTCCAAAACCCATACTCACCAAAAAGATGTGTTTTTGCAATATTCTGTGACAGGAGAGGGGTGGCGATGGTTTCTTCAACAATCACACTCTCGAATTTTACAAGGGAATCAATTTTTGAAGAGTTTCAAAATATAATTCGAATCAATGTTATTTAGATACATAAAAGTATATTTCAAATGCAAACAGAATACATTCATTTTTCCAAAACATTTAAAGTCAGTGCAGGGACATCTATACCAAGTAAGCTATGATTATTCCTCCTTAAATTTATCTTCTTCTAAAAGTAATTTTAAAGCCCTAAGTACAAACAGGTAGAATTTCCTTAACAAGATGTCAACATGTTGTAACGATCCCTCCTACACACTGTCTAGCACCTCCCAGGAAGTCACATTATTTGAGCAACTGAGAAAACATGCTTTCCTTTGCCCTCTAGTTTCAGTTCTGTAGTTCCCCTTGGCCTCTGCCCCACCTACCCCCTTACCAAATCCCCACCTTGTCCACGTCTAGTGTAAGTGAAGGGTTGGTGGGGTGGGGGCTGGGAGGAGAAGCAGAGGAGGAACAGGGAACAAAGACATATGTAGAGCGATCTTTGGATTTTCTAGGAAAGCCTCAATTTTAAATATCTTGTCCCCAAGTCAGATGACACTCGTCCATGACGCCCTAACTCTGGTTTGGCAGACATGTCCTCCCAATGTCTGATACTCAAGACAGAGTTCGGATCAGAGTACAACTCCAGCTTCCCCCTTAGAAACAAGAATTATGAAATCCAAACCCTATTCGTTGTTTGAAGTAGACACAGGAATTCCAGAGACTGCTTTGCTTATGGACAAATATCACCACCCATTCAAGGAGAAAGCATGGGACAGAAGAAAGACCATGGACTTGCATTCAATTCCAAGACCGGACACTCGTTCTGTGACCTTGAATCAATTACTTAATCTGTGAGGCCCAGTTTCCCTAACTGTAAAATGTGGATACTAATAAGTGGCTTGCAAAGTTGTGGTGAGACTTAAACGAGATAATATACAGACACTGCCTTCAATTCTGCTGAGTACTAAGTAAACATACAATAATGCCGTCATTCTTTCATCTGAGTATGGACAAAAATGCTTTGAAGCTTGTCAACTACATCACAGAAACGGCTAAACGATGCCTCTTCAAAGCTGTTTTCACCCATCTGAGTATGTATGGGATACAGCGTCCAAGTTCAAGAAATGACATCAACAGAAAATAATGACTTACCCCTCCCCCCAGCCCTAGAAAAGGTACAATCCATAGTTATCGGAAACACACACTGCACCCCCACTACCTTGGTTGGTTCTCCGCAGTGAGGTTCTCTCCCCGCTGATAGCTGCTGTCTGCCACCTGGGTTGTAGACCTCTTCACAATCTGCTTTAACTCCTGCTCCAGCCGTTCCTTGATGGCCTTAACTGTCTCTGGGATCTTCTTCAGCTTGGCCAGCCCCTTGATGAGAATGCCCATGAAAAGGGGGCTGTTCTCCTCTGGCCCCAAGTCCACATCCTCCTTGATGCCCTGCAGGTTTAGCTCCCTCACTGCAAAAGGAAAAAGGCTCCGTTACAAAATTCCGTTCAAAATCAGAAGGAGCCTGGGAAACAGGATCCCAGCTTTGATCACCCCGTAAAGGAAAGAGAGAAGAGGTTTCCATTACCTTGATATAGAATTAAATTGTATCTACACAGTAGCTATCTAAGAATCACAAAATGACAGTACATTCTGCAAGTTACACCCATCAGTTAGTGATGAGATGGAAACAGAAACAAGTAAGCAAGTCTCCAAGGGAAGCTTCTAGAGACTAGACTACCACTTGTACACCGAGTCAGTCGGTCCATGACATTTATTAAGCATTCAGTTTATAAAATGCCAGAGCTGGCACTGCAGGAGAATTCTGAAGAGGCGCACGGCAGTCTCACACTCCTGTGTATTAGTTAGAAGAGATCATAAGCAGCTTGATAGAAAGACACTGCAGATACATGTAGCAAAGGTCAATAGGTTAAAATGATAACAAATGACAAAAGAGGTGAAGAACAATAAGGGAAAAAGTACAGTGTGTCCACGTGAGACAAAACTTTGAGGAAGAATCATGAAGAGTATTTCATAAATGAAAAACAAAACAAAACAAAAAAAGCGCTACTTTTCTTTAAACCTGTGTCTACCATAATATCATCATCTACTGAAGATAGATCTTGCTAATCCATGGACGTTTTCTGAGAAATAACTGTATATGTATATGTCCATCTTGAGCCTACAGCATTCACCCAAATCATGTGGTTTGGGATGGAAGAAACAGGGGAGAGCAGTGGCTCTTAGCCCCTGTGGGAAATTGGGGAGAGGGTGGGGCTGGGGTCTGACACATCTCTTATCTACTGAAACCCACAGGCTTTTGCCTCCAACTAATGCACAGATACGCAAACCATCTCACACGATTTCAGAGGTTTACCAGCTGCCAAAAGAACCACGGGTTTTAAACCTCTGGCCTACAAATAATCTTCTCACTTGAAAAATGGCTGGATTCAGATAGACAAAGCAAACATGAGTACAAGCGTAAATATGGACCCTAATCGTTAAAGTTTTCCCAGCCTCTCCTCTTCCGCTCCTCAACACAAATGGACGGTTTCTTAAAATAGATGATATCCTGAAAGAACGTATTCATTCTTGTTTAGGAGCCTCAAGCTCACCTAGCCGACAAGCCCACTCTAAGTTGTTTGTCACCACTGAATGCACAGAAATCTATTTATTTAGGGAAGAATGAAAATATCCCAGGATATGAAACAAGTTCTTGTAACCACAGCATACATTTGCTGAAACCTCTAGTTCAGACGGCAGGTAAGCTATTCTCATTCTCCTCAATCCCTATGTTTGTTCCCAGCTCATTAAAAGGCACTTAAATATGAACCAAAGGTATTTAATGACAGACGTGATATAATTACTTACACAAGTTTGTTTCAAAGTAAGTAGGTCCTCTATATGTTTATCCATGATGCTGCTGTCTTCCTTAAGATTTGCTAGAGCCCTGAAACCCATGAGGACAGAGAGAAGCACATAAAAAGGAACCAAATTCCTATGGTCTTCTTCCCAACATAGAAGGCATTTGGTGACCTAATATTCAAGTTCTGTAATACTAGTAAACAGAGTAGAACCAAGAAGCCTGTGACTCTAAAGATCACATGACAATTCCAAAGGTAAATCCAAGAAAGTACCAACGTTTCCAAATGTGACATCTTAAGAATAGACATTTGAGTTGCAGGTTTTGTTTTACACCTAAGGTACCAGACACCTCCGGCCACAAAATTCCTCCATCCTGCAAGACCGACCCCAACAGCAAGAAGAGAAAAGTATTCAGCAGGCAAGGGGCCACCTAAATTCTGCATACTAGAGGGGAAAATGAAGGAAAGCAATAAGCAGAACTTCAGGCAGGAAAGGCAGCGACAGGAACTTAGCTGGGACAAATGATCTTCACAAACGAGCACATATGAGTCCCTAACAGGACGGTGCAAAGGGCCACTGAAAATCACAGCCACCTGACCCAAGGGTGATTGGCGATGAGATCAATGCAGTTTAAATCAATAAGCCCCTAGATTATTACATGCACACTAGTATCGTATATGCACACTAAGTGACAGAGGGCCTATTAAAAAATAACAAATAAGCAAGATATGAATAATAAAATGCCACAGCCCCAAATGGCACATTTGTTTAGACTCGTATCTTTGTTTGTCTCCTGAAATCTCCTGGAGCATAAACACTGAGCAGACCCCATATTAATTAATTTATATCATCTATTTCACTGACATCAGCTGAAAATTAAAAGGTAATTTAAAAGAGTAAGATAATCAACCATGAAGGCTAGTATAAGAATCACAAAAACCCAGTGAGGTCAGATGGAATTATTGGGGCTTTATGGGAAAAGCCTGTATACAAAAATAATTTAGCTGAAATTCGTTAAGACCTCACACCACAATTAGAACTAAATGTATATAAGATAATAGCCTTTTTTTGGTAGAGTGGATGTCTAAAGTTTGAATTTGTAGTGACATTTTGATCAGAAGCACAAGAATTTTTTTTTTTTTTTTTGAGGGCAGTGTCACTGGCCCTCATATGTGGGACCCGAACTGGGGCCACTGGCTTCCCAAGCCAGAGCTTAACCACCGCACCAAGTGGCCGGCCCTAACAAGAATTATTTTTAAGCGGTAACTGTCTTATTTTCTGCTTGAGAATACTCTCAGTATTTTGAGGCCAGTTTCCCATCTGTGGGGGCAGCACTGTGGGTATGTAATTCTCTGATACTTTAGTTGTTTATTAGGCTTGGCAATTATTTTGAAGGCTCCTTTCTATGTTGAATTCTGTTCAGTAGTGGCAGACAGTTCTCTTATATAGGAAGAATGTTCTTGAATACATATAAATTAAGGTATGTAGGTCAAAATCATATATGTGAACTTTAAGCAATTTAGGGGTCATGCATAGTATAAGGAATGACATCTACCAGGAATTTTTTTATAGTAAACACTACCTCACTATCTCTTCTACTTTAATTAACATGTATAAATACCAGGGATGCCAAAAAAGAAACGTATACAAGTGGACACTTCGGTCAACATTGCTCAAGCAGTAGTTCGCTGTCATCAGAAGTGTCTGGACGCTGATGGTAACCACTTTGAGCACCTCTCCTAATTGCAGAACTCAAACATGACTTGTATTCATTTTTCGTTATCAGTATATACTGAGTATTACAATTTTAATACAGTTTTCCTTTCTTAAAATGTGTATACATTTTTTGGCACCTTCTGTATACAAAATGTAAAGTAAGAAATTAAAAAGAGTCTGACTCAAAATTGAGAGTAACATCTCTTGTAGACGAGAAATGCAAACCACGAATGTAGCCCAAGTGTCTGTCCAATGAGCTCTGCGTAGAAAAGCAGGCAAAGGCAGGTAGGGTTATAGAGTGATGCTTCCCTGTCCTGGTTATCTGACAGAATCCCTCACCAAAGGCTGCAAGCACAGGACCAAAACAAGCTCTAGACCCAGACAGGTAGATTGCTGGCCCTACCAAATCCTTATCCTTCATCCATGTCCCAGTGGAGGTACTTGGTCAACTACATCTCTTAAATACCTTTCGGTTCTCCAATGAAAAATTGCTTCTGACATCTTTCTTTCTAATTAATGCACCCACTGGTGCAGATTGAGAAAGCAATGTCTGATGCACTGGTTGCCTCTGGAGTATAGAATCTTGATTAGGGTCTTTCAAATGTTAACTAACTACCCCTGGAGTGTGGATTCCTGATTAAGGTACTTCAAAAATGTTAACTAAGCACCCCTAGGGTGCAGATTAAATTACTTTAAAGAAAACTATGTAACATCCCACTCCAAAAAGGAGGCTGCCTAAAGCTATTGCCAACTGCTACTTGGGGCCATCCTTTACCAGATCGAGGAGGTTTTACAGGCTCAGCACAGGGATGGTTTCAATTCCACGGTGGAGACACACCCCACATTCAGTGAGTTCTGAAAGTACAGTGAACCAGCACCTGTCCTCTAAGTAAAAGTGGGCTAATGGGGGAGAGTGGGGAATGATGGTTTGTTTGCCTCCGGGAAGGTAGAGTGAAAGGTTCCAGTAGGATAAAACAAACAAAACTAACATCTGTTGAATTAGTTTCCCTTGGGACAATGCCTAAAGTGCATTATCTCCTTTAGAGCAAAGAGGGTGTATCTTTAAAGGTCAAAGAGTAGCAGCCAATGGAGAGAAGCTACTAAGAATTTAAGGGATACAGGATAAGAGAAGGGACAAGGAAAGGATGAAAAATGGGCAGTTTATATTCACTAAAATGTATTGGGTTGCAGTCCTTTGTTAATATATGATTTTGTAACTTCAATTCCTCATGGAGACAGCATGATGTAGTAGAAAGAACAAAAGTAGCATCATATATTTTAGGTTTGATTATCATCTCTATCAGTTACTAACTGTGTGATCTCTCTCAAGTCACTAAATCTTGCAGAACCTCAATTTCTTCCGTAAAATGGAGATAACATGATCTACAGAATTGTGTACATTAAATGAGATATATCAATAGACAAAAATAAGCCCACAAAAGTCAAAATAGGCAATTTGAAAACCAGCTTTAGGAACTTTGGGTTACTAAAGACAATAATGGCTGCTTAGGTCCCCATCTCACAATATTTCTTTCAAAAACAACACAGAACAATAAGAATCAACAAAACTCATAAAAACCATGCCCTCGGGATAACTCGAAGACAGAAATTGCCCTGTGGGAAGCCGACAGCCCCCCAGTGTCTGACAAGGCCACATTGCCCTGCTCAGCACTGGATATTAGGGGTGCTGCCTTATGGTTGGTCATGTAATATCTCCTGCCTCTAAGAACCCATGTGCCTTTCCTCCTATAGGAGACAATATACTCACTGCATTTATGGCAAGTTCCTGTATACCCCAATGAGCTAACTACGCAGCCAAAGACGGGTAAGATCTCCTAAACGAGGGGAGACAACCTAAGCCAGGCGGTAGTTCCGTGGGGAACCCCTAAATTGAGATATTGGGGACTCAAGCCCCTTTGGAAACTGAGGCATAGGCCTTTGGCCACATAGGCCTAAAAAAGCCAGTCTGTGAGAAACAGACAGCCTCTGTGAGAAACTGGTGCTATCGTTCGTCCTTGCCTGTGCAGCTGTGAAAGGTTTCCTTGGAGACCAGGAGACCAAGGTCTCTCGGCCATGAAAGTTCTGATAAGAGGCAACTTACTGACCATAAGTTATTTTAATTAACAGCCTTATTTTAACTCTTTGTTCTGTACATTGCTAGCAACAGATACTGAAGCTTTGACTGAGAAACAGATGTTACCCTCTATTACAAAAACATGCAGCTCTTTGTAAGATAGGAAAAGTTTGAAACTCCTTTTGCTACTAAGTATTATAATCACATAGAAATAGTTTCTTGCCTAAACTCTTGACAATAGTTCAAGTATATGCCCTGTAAGGTAGCCATGGTAACCACTTTTTAGATGATAAGTAAAATCCTTGAACAGGTCACAGTGTAGCTAAAAAGATACAATTACAAAAAAGTAAAAGTTCTGAGTAAGGGAAAACATCATGGTCATGTGAAACGTAACTTGTAATTAAGATAATAGTCAAAAGCCCCTATAAAAGGAGCTAGGCTTTAACAATAAGCTGTGACACTTCTGAGAACCTCTTTCCGGTGTCTCCACCTTTTTTCTGCCTTTACTGTAATAAAGATTTTCTGTCTTTCGTATCGCCGACTCCGTGTCCACCTTCTTGAGCCCTGGTCAGCGGGGGCTGGCCCCCCGCATTGCCCCCAATTCAAAACAGCTTTAAGCAAAAATAAGAAAAGAACATCTATTCCCAACAAGTCATCTCCCATGCTCCTGCCCCTCCCCTGCTCAGCCACAACACTTTGCGGCAACAAAGGTGACTGTGGAACTCAGTGGCGAAGAGCCAAGAAGCGAGTTAGTGATGAAGCTGAGGTTGATGTAAAACAAGCGCTTAAAAGACAAAATCTACCCCCTACATGTTTCAAAATACTAAAAAAGCAACCAAGCAGATCAGAGCATGAACGATAGGGAAGGGACTTAAAAGCAAACAACTTAAAGGAGCAGTGTTTGAGATGTCTAGTTTCTGCAGGAGAAATAAGAGAAAAGGAGAGAAATGCCCTTTGGCTACTGGATAGTTAAAGTAAAAAGAAGCATAAAGGGAGAATTCGGGATCTTATAAGACAAGAGAGTCAAAATTTCAAGAACAAGAAATCTACTGAAGTATCTAGATGTTGCTATACTGACAGAAGAGGGAGCCAATGAGCTAAGATTTCCATAAAACACCCCAATCGCATAAAAACGAACAGAAAAAAACTGCAGATTAATATAGAGGTATATTAAAAAAAAACAAAACAGGAAATCCAACACACACCAACATCACAAAGCAGAGGAAAATCCCTACAATAAAACAAACATGAAGCACAAGAAAACTAGATGGAATTAATAGACTCAAATAAGAATTTGTGGATATAAAAAGCTACCCTAAGTCAAAAATCCTAAAATTAAGAACATACATGGACAAATAAAGGAAGGTGTGAGAAGAAGACTGACTAAACTCAGGAAATATATGAAAGAAAAAGACAAAATAATCTCATACATGAAGACTAAATTATAAATTATCTAAAGGAGAAGAAACTCATATGAATATTTTATAAAGGATACTGAGGAAATGCATAGAACCAAAATTGAGACTAAAAGGGGATATAAAGAAAGAAATAAGACCAAAGAGAAAGTAGTAGAAGTACAAAACAGCCAAAGAAAAAAGTAACATATTAGAAGAAAAACAAATAGTAGAACAGAATACTTAAATTATAAACGAAGAACACTGGCCAAAAAAAATAAAACAAAACAAAACAAAATCTTGAATCTACAAAATAAAAGAGCCTATACGGTATCTGGGGAAATTAAACCAAGAAAAGCAACTCAATTCTATCAATTCCTAAGTTAAAAAATTCTCAAGGATCAAACAATTTAAAAGGGCAAAAAAATTTAGATTGGCATAAAGATTTTCATAACACAGACAAAAAAAGGACAACAATAATATAGCATTTTTTTTTAAATTTCAATAAATATAAGTGTAAACCAAGGAATTTATACCCAGTCAAGCTGTCCTTAAAAGGACCAAGGGTATAGGGAAAAAAGTATTTTCAACGTACTACTGCATAAATGAGCTTTCCTTGAGTAATATTTTAGATGACGAGCTTCACCCAACCAAGAATCAACTGGAAAATTTCAACAAAAAGATGGATAAGCATCTAAACTACTTCAACATAGATTTAAGACAAAAACAAAAGTAGGGATGTGGATGAAAGATAACTATACAAAAGTAGTGTTCTGTGGAAATGTAAAACCAATGCAACTAAAAATTGGCAAAGCAGAGAGGAAGAGGAAATAAAGTGTATTGTTTGTTACCTAGGCAACAGATGGGAATTAAAGGACACCAATAAAAACAGAAATTTGAGAGTAAAAGATTAAAGAAAAAGGGGCTAAGAACATTTTTTCAAAGGTTTTTAAATACATTAAAAGACAACCACTGGGGGGGGGGGGGGAACCTGCCTAAATAAAAGATTTTATAAACAGCAAAGAATCTCTCAGAAACATAGGAAACATAATACTCAGAGATACAGAAAAAAAAAACTGTTGGTTGCTAGACGGAAAGGGGGAGAGGATGGGGAGAAGGTGAAGGGTTAAAAAGAGCAAATTAGTAGACACAATATAGTGACAGAGATATGAAATACAGTGCAGGGAATATAATCAACTTGTTGTAAAGACTATGTAAGGTCCCAGATTGGCACTGGACTTTTCAAGGAAATCACTTCATAGATTGTAGATTCATGACCAATGTGCTATAAAACTGAAGCTGAAGTTGAGTAATATTATGTGTCAACTATAAATATATATATATATATATATATATATATATATATATATATATAGCCATGGGACGTAGAGTATAGCACAAGGAAGATAGTCAATGGTATTGTAACAGGTATATAAATGTCAGAGGGGTAATAGCTTGGGGGAGGGGGTTATCACTTGGGGAGGGGGTTATCACTTGGTGAGGGGTGTAAATGTCTATTATGTTGCTTTGTACACCTGAAACTAATTTTTTTAAAAGTAACATAATACACATATTTATAAAGTACTATGAAAGAGCTGAGATAAATATAGCAGTCATATCAACATATGTAAATAGATTCAACTCACCTATTAAAAGAATTTTCAATTTGACTCACAAAGCAAGGCCCACCTATGTTATGCTATACATATATCTATTAATAAAAACAAACTAATTTAGAAAAGCGAAACATAAAGAATAAACCACTGTATGCCAGTCAAAAAATATTAACCATAACAAAGAAGGGTATTTTTTTAATACCAAAAGCCACAATTTGCAATAAAGCTCTAACACTTATGACTACTTACATACCAAATAAAACAGCAACCACCTTTTTAAAACAAAACTACAAGTGATGCAGAGATAGAGGAAAAAAACACACTAATAAAGAAAACTTTAATACATCACAAAAAAAATAAAAGAAAACCAAAACAATATAATTAAATAAGGTAGATCTTATGGATATATATCAAACTCTACACCTAATAATAGAGAATGAACCTTTTTCTAAAGTACCCATGGGACAGTCATATAAATTGATCACATATTAAGTCACAAAGAAAATGTCAGTAAGTTCCATAAAGCAGAAATATTACAAACATTCTCTGAATTTAATACAATAAAACTAGAAAGTTCTAAGAAAAACAAAACAAATACAAAAGACCCTTTCATCTTTAAATTTAAAATCCTCCTATTAGAAACACTTGGATTCTCATCCAAATATAAACAGAACACAATTTTTTAAAAAATGATAATGAGGGCCAGCCCAGTGGTGCATTGGTGAAAAGCTGGCTTGGGACACCAGCTCTGAGCAGCAGGGCCCTGGTTCAGATCTCACATGTGGGCCAGTGACACTGCACCCTCTACAGCTAAGATGGTGAACAACAGCTCCACCTGGAGCTGGGCAGTTGTGAGTCGCCAGCTACGGCGTACGCTGTGGTGGGGTTGGCCAGCAGCGGGCATGAGCTTTCGTGAGCTTCTGTGAGTTGCTGTGAGCCACTGTGAGCCTCCGTGAGCAGCTGTCCAATGGCTGGCAAGCGACTGCCCTCCCCCAGTTCCCCAATAAAATCTTAAAAAAAAAAAAAAAAAGATAATGAAAATATTATCTATTAATAGTTATGGGATTCATTGAAAGTGTTGCTGAGAGAAAAATTCCTATCATTGAGCACTTTTATCAGTAAAAATGAAAGACTTAAATATGATTTCAATTTCTAGCTCAGAAAAAAAAAGAAAGCACAAAGAAGGAAATAATAAAGATAACAGCAGATAATGAAGTAGAGAACAGAAAGACAAAAAAACCTACCTTATCAATAAAGCAGAATCCTGGTTATTTCTTGAAAATGAAAAAAAAACTAACACAACAGATAAATCACTAGCTACTTTGAACAAAGGGGGACATACCACAAATAAATAAATGACAAAAAGGAAACAAAAGAAAATTGCAAAACCATAATACTTTATAGATCTCAACATATAAAATTGAAAAATTAACTGGAATGAATAATTTCCTAAGAAAATACAAATTATTAACATTGAGCTCACTAGAGAGAGTATGCTTAAATTTTTCATAGAAGTAAAGAAAATTATTACGAAATAAAAAGTTAAAAAAAAAATCCAGATCGAAACGGTTTCACAAGATAATTTTTAAACCTTCAAACATCAGATAGTCCCAATATTCTATAAATACATCTAGAGAATTGAAAATGAAGAAAAACTTCCTAATTCCTTTTATGAGGCAAATTACTACATTGAAACCAATATCTGATAAGATTTAGACTATAGGCCAATATCACTTATGAACATCTATACAAAAATCCTAAATAAACTACTAGCAAACACAATTCAACACCACAGTGAGAAACTAATACACCATGATCAAAAGGGATTTATTCTAGGAATGAAAAATTGGTTCAATATTAGGAAATCCATTAACATAATATATTAATAGATTTAAAGACACAATGGAAAAAATGATAAAGACAAAGATGATTTACAAAAGATATATAAAAATGAACTTCAAACATAAGAAAAATTCTTCAATCTGACTTATAATCAGAGAAATGCAAATTATACCATTTTCATTTCATAGGTGATATCATTTTCACCTATCAAATTGGCAAAAATGAACAAGCATGACAACACAATCTTTGCAAAGACTGTGGGGAATACAAGCACTCTCATGCCATGTTGGTGGCGATATAAACTGATACAAGTCTTCTGCAGGAGAATTTGGCAATGCCGAAAGAAACACATACAGGGCTGAGCTTTTGACTGAGTTATTCCTTTGAGATATTTATCCTAATGATACACATCCAGCAATATAAAAATAAACATGTGAGCCAGCCAAGTGACTCAGTTGGTGAAGAGTTAGCAACAGGGCCACCGGTTCAATTCCCACATGGGCCAGTGACGCTGAGCCCGAGCTGAGCTGCTGCTGGGCTCGTGCTCCTAATAACAAAACTGCCTGTTCGATGGTGGGCTACACCCGCCAGCCCGCCAGCAACCAAGACTGAACTCGGCATCTTGAGCTGAGCTGCCACCCGGATGATCCAGTGGATAGAGCGCGCGCTCTTAACAACAAGACTACTGGTTCGATTCCCACATGGGATGGTGGCTATGCCGACCTGCAACTAAGATTGTAACACAGCAATCTAAGTTGTAACACAGCAACTAAGATTGTAACACAAGCAAATTATATATAAAATGAGCTTAAAGGCCACGAGCTGCAGACGGGTAGCCAGATGGCAACTGGCACCCTCCACAATGAAGATTGAAGAACAACAACTTGGCTGGTCACCTCCCCAATTCCCCAATTTAGAATAAATAAATATATACACACACACACACACACACACACACACACACAGAAGATTATTCATTACATCATTGCTTGTAATGATTCTTACATATTAGAGGGTGGTTGAGCTATGGTAAATAGGTACAATAAAGTACTATGCAAGCATAAAAAGAAATCTAAATTTCTATTAACTAATATGGAGCAATTTCCAAAATACATTATAAAGTGAAAAAAGCAAGGTATAAGAGAGTATCTCTAGTATTCTACCCTTCATGAAAGAAAGATGTAAATATATCTATCTGCTCCTTTGTGCCAAAAGAAACACAGAAAGGATAAACTATCAATAGACACTAATGAGATTAAGTAATTATATGGGATGGGTGGAAACAGAACAGAAAAATGATTAGCATGTACTTAATATTTTTACATGTCAATGGGGAAAACCTGGACAAATAAGAGACAATTCACACACACACACACACACACACACACACACACAAGAAAGGAAATCCCAAATGATCCATATACATGGCAAGATCCTCAAACCACTAGAAACCTGACAATGGCAGACTAAAATAACTTAAACTAAAAAAATAAAACAAAATCACAAAACCTATCATATTTGTAAACATCAATTTTCAGGGATTAAAGTCTCACAAAGCCAATTTTAAGGGCAAAGAGTAGAAAAATAAAAGTCATGCACACCTCGGAGGATTCTACATTGCCATAATCCCTCTGAAAAGCCATTTGGCAAGAAAAGTTTAAAATGCAAAACATTCCTACACACATGCTCCTAAAGGTAGGGCTGCCCCACCTTCTGAGCATTATGGCACATGTGGAAAATAACGGTGGTGGCCACATGTGTCTAAAGAGGGCTTGCCTAGGGACTCTAACTGCCCCAAGGCCCAGCGGGCTGCCCCACAGGCTAAAGGGCTCAAAATCTCAAACGGGCCTATAACCCATTCCCAAGAGATCAGTGGTTGGCAACTCTCCCTACAGAAATAGGTGCTAGAATACTCATGGCTGTAGGTTCCTAATAATGAAAAACTAGAAATGCCTTATACTTTACTTTAGGGAATGGACAGTGATCTATTTTATAATAAAATACTACACAATAGTTAAAATTTTAAAACTACAGCTATATTGTCACATGAAAAAACCCAAAAGATACGATGTTGAGTGAAAAACCCAAAAGTAGTAGAATATACATTGTATTATACAATTATAAGTAAATTATACAATTAAAAATTAAATAAATAAATATGTAAAGTAAGTTATGCAATTTTCGTAAGCCTTAAAATATTCAAAACAATGTCTATATATATAAATACATAAACACATAACATACAGTGTTTATATGTAAATATACACACATATATAGAAACTATATTATTTTGGTGTTTACAACATAATACATATACACACACATAGGGAAAGCATGAAGACATACAGGAAAAAGATAAAGAATAGTTTCAAAATAGTAGTTACCTCTGGGGTAAAAGAAAGAGGCAAGGGACTGAAGAAAAATTCCCACAATCATGGGGGATTTTGATTGTACTTGTAATGTTTTATTTTATTTAAAAGAGAATCTGAAGTGAATATGGAAAACTACTAAGATTTGCTAATCTGGTAGGAAGCACATGGTGGTGGTTATATTGATCTCTGAGATATGAATAATGTAGTGTTCATATATTATAATACATCGTTATAGTAAATATAATTTAAAGAATTGAAAAATAAGCTCTGGCCTTGCTTCACTTTTACATTTAGAAATACTTGAACTGTTAAGTTTATTTTGCCTGCCTTGTATATATTCCTCAAATGAACTTATGATCTATCATAGAAATCAACACAGAGAGCCGGTAAGATCAAGGGCAGGATATTAATACTTTAGGAAGAGCTGACTTAAAATGACAGGGGACCCTGCCCTGAGGACAGAAGTGACTCAAAAGGTGTCATAATATTTTGGAGAATCAGGCCTTCATTTTTCTAGATATATGAGTTCCAAAAAGAGAAGATTCATCTCCCTTTAAGATGGGATTCCTAGCTCCTGCCCCAAGTGGAAAGAATTTTTTAAATATGAGATCCAAAATCTTAAGAGAAATATTAAGTCTCAGAAGGAGAGTATGACATAAAATGCACAGCAAGAAAACAGCAGCAGCAGGAAAAAAAAAAAAGAAAAAGAAATCATTTAATTTGTGCTCTCTTTAGGTTTTATTGCTTAACCTATGCTGGTACCAAAAAGAAAAGGAGTAAGAAGTCCAGTTTCATTATAGTTATATTCACAGCACTCCCAGCAGGAGAGTGAATGAAAATGAATAAAGAAATGCCTGTGTACCCTGGGAGTAATTGCTCAGTCAAAATGTTCCAAGGGCAGTTCGCCAAATGAAAGGACACACTGAGAATCCACAAGCTTAAACCAACATTTTCCTACAATTACTGGCTTTTCTCCACACTTCTCCACCCTTCTACCCAAGTTATAGTTGAATTACTACATCAAAATTATGCACTAGGTTCCCCTTACATTACAAAATACTGTGACTGATGAAAATGAATAGGAAAGAGCTTGCAAAATACGCCCCCAAACATATTTAGAGTGTGAACAGCATGAGGCCAGCCTTCAGCAATTACCGTCTTGGTCCTGGTTGAACCTGGACCAATCACTCAAGCTTCCTGGATTCAATTTCCACATTTGTAAAAAGAGTTTTCAAAATACCTGATTCACTAGAGAATATACGTTTTTCATATATTCACTAACACAGGTATTCTTATGCAAGCCACCTGGTTATATTTCTGCCTATTTTTCTATTATCTTGTTTTATTCATTTACAGAAGTTCTTTCTATATTCTGGAGACTTAATCTGTCAGACAAATACCAATCTTCCCGGGTATACGGACTCTTCTGTGAATTGCCCATTGCTTGCCCAGTTATTTATTATGGCATCTCTTTTCTTCATTATGTAGAAAAGCTAAGTGGGGCAGTCTGAGGCAGAAGCTCAGGCCGGGCAAGTGCGGGAGGAGAGAGAGGAGACGACTGTGCAGAGGTACGAGCTGCACCCGTGGCTCGCCGGGTCCCCAGGAAGCAGGGTGCAGAGCCCCGCAGCGGCAGGGCAAGATCAGTCCCTGCACCCTCCCGGTTCAGGGATCAGTCTCTGTGCCCACCGGGTCCCGCGGAGCGCAGAAGCCTGAAACCCGGGAGCAGGGGAAAACAGAGGACTCGCCCGCGGAGGCAGCGCGCTGGGCGGAGACGCAGGTCCCGGAGAGACGGAGGAGCGGGGATCGGAGCCGCGTGGAAGGTGCGCGCAGTCCCCTGAACCCCGGCGGCAGTCTCTCCAGGAGCGCAGCAGGAGAACGGCGCGGGCGCGCGCCGGCTCCAAGGCAGAAGCCTTAAACCCGGGAGCAGGGGAAACATAGGACTCGCCCGCGGAGACGCAGCGCGCCGGCCGGAGTCACAGATCCCGGAGAGACACAGCGGGGATCGGAGCCACGCGGCACGGTGCGCGCAGTCCCCAAATCCCGGCAGACCGTTTGGGAGAGCAGCAGGAGATCCGCGCGGTGTGCCACCCGGCTCGAGGCAGACGCCTGGAACCCGGCCGCCGGGCAAACAGAGGACTCGCCCGGACAAGCAGTGCACCGGGTGGAGACGCAGGTCCCCCGAGAGACGCGGAGCAGGGATCTTGGCCACACGGTAGG
Organism: Aselliscus stoliczkanus; assembly: GCA_033961575.1. Classification (NCBI taxonomy): domain Eukaryota; kingdom Metazoa; phylum Chordata; class Mammalia; order Chiroptera; family Hipposideridae; genus Aselliscus; species Aselliscus stoliczkanus. The sequence goes on along the minus strand of CM066740.1, from coordinate 79,099,185 downwards.
GTGCGCACAATTCCCTAAATCCCGGCAGACCCTTTGGGAGAGCAGCAGGAACTCCGCTGGAGCATAAGAGGCAAAGGCCTTAGCTTGAAACAGTGTTGGAACTGTGGCTTTGTTTATTTTTATGTTTTTTATTTTTTTCCCTTTTTCTACTCTTGAACAGAAAGCAAAAAAAAAAAAAAAAAAAAACCCAATAACTCACCCACTCCCACAAACTTTGTCCCCGCCAAGACAGTCTTAAACTGACTCCTGAAGGGAGCAATAGGGGCAGACTAGGAAGAAATCCTTACCTGCAGGGGGTTGAGAATTTCCACACCCAGTAAAGGCAGCAGAGTGAGACTACCCACCCCGCCCCCACCTTTAGGCAAGGCTTGGGAGGCAGGGCAGGTTCATCTGCTGAGGCACTAATTAACAGATTCTTAGCAGCAGGCTTTTGGTAGTGAGGAATTCTTTAATTCTCCACGGCTGTCAACCCAAAGGGTGCCCAGAGACACTCATTGAGCCTTTGGGGTGCAGCCTGCCTTGGGACAGGCAAAAGCAAAAGGCAGTGACTTTGTAAAAACCACCAATCACACGTCACAACCACACTCAAGTACAGCAAACCTGCAGTGCCAGGATCACGCTAGGCATCAGGTGGCCTACTGTTCCCACAAGACGCACAGGAATTTTTGTACAGCAGACAAACTGAAGAGAGCTTGGTGGACTTTAGCCTAGACCAGCACGGGTATTTTTGGTTTGTTTGGTTTTATTCTGTTTTGTTTTCCCTTTATTGGCTGCTTATCTTGGTTGTTTTTGGTTTTTATTTCTATTTCATTATAATCATATTGTAGTTTTTAATATAGGCATATATATAGGTGTATATAGGTGAATATATGTCCATATATATGGGTGTGTAGACAAATATATATATATTTTTTTCCTTTTTTCTTTTTCTTTCTTTTCTTTTTCTTTTTTCCCCACCCTCACTTTCTCTCTTATTTTATTCATTCTTCTCACTGCTATACTTTTCCTCTTTTCCTTTTTTCTGCAAATTTTATTTTTTAAATTTTTCTTACTTTTTTATTATTATTTTAGTTTATTTTTATTTTTTATTTTTTAGGTATAGCTAATCGGTTTCTCATGTTTATTCTATTTTTTATTTTAGGATATTGTATTTTATTCTGTTTCCTCTTCTGTTATTATTGAGTATGTGGTTTTTGTTTTGTTTCTGTTTGTTTTCTTCATTAGTATGATTGATATTTCTGTACAAGTTGACTGTAGTTTGATGGTTGGTTGTTTTTAATTGTGCGAGCATTTGGTTTCCTTTGGTGGCTGCGGAGGTTGTTCTTGTTGATCTGTTATGCTCTAAAATCACTCTGCAGCAGTGGGTCCAAACAAACAGACACAAGAATCATCATACCCGGAGGCCAACTTTAGATAAAACCACAGCATTTCTGGGTTTGACATACAAGAGTCACACCCAAAAAGAAGTTACTACAGGTACTAAGACCCATAGGGTCCAAGTTTCATCAGAGGGGTCAATCCTCTCACAGCAGCTCATAAACTGCAGACGCTGCTGATCCTCACAGCTAATCAATCTGGGAGTCAATCCCACCTAATGACAAACCAAAAGTAATCAAAACTAAAACTTCAACAAGTGAGGACGCACGACACAAGGAACACCTCAGATACAAGCACAGGAGAATAGGGAGACTGAGTAATTCAAATATAAAGGACACACACCATATAAGTTTACCCAGAAAAGACTGAGAAATCTGGGGGATCTATCTGTTATATTGAAGCAAACACAAAGAGTAAGCCAGAATGGGGAGACAAAGAAACATAACACAAATAAAAGAACAGAAGAAACTTCCTGAATCAGTGGAAATAGAGGAAATAGAGGTAACCAACCTATCGGAGACAGAGTTCAGAACACTGATTATTAGAATGTTCAAGGAAATTAATGAAAATATAAAGAAGGATAGAGAAATCATGAAAAGCAACCAGCTAGAACTTAAGAACACAATTACTGAATTAAATAACAAACTTGATGGAATCACTAGCAGACTGGATGAAGCAGAAAATCGAATCAGTGACTTAGAAGACAAAATAGCAGAGATCACCCATGCAGTACAACAAAAAAAGAAAAAGAATGAAAAATATGGAAAATAGTTTAAGAGAGCTGGGGGACAACATCAGACGCAATAACCTAAGGGTCATTGGAGTACCAGAAGGAGAAGAGAGGGAGCAAGGGATTGAGAATATATTTGAAGTAATAATGTCTGAAAACTTCCCTAACCTGGCAAAGGACATTGAAATACAAGCCCAGGAAGTACAGAGAGTTCCAAACAGGATGATTCCAAACAGGCCCACTCCAAGACACATTATAGTGAAAATGGCAAGGGTTAAGGACAAAGACAGAATCCTTAAAGCAGTAAGGGAAAGGCAGCAAGTTACTTACAAGGGTACCCCCATAAGATTATCAGCTGACTTTTCTACAGAAACTTTGCAGGCCAGAAGAGAGTGGCAGGAGGTTTTCAAAGTGATGAAAAATAAAGGCCTACAACCAAGATTGCTGTATCCAGCAAGGTTATCATTTAAAATCGAAGGCGAGATAAGGAGCTTTGCAGAAAAAAATAAGTTAAGGGAATTCATTACCACCAAGCCAGCTTTGCAGGAAATGCTAAAAAGGCTTCTTTAAGTAGAAGAGAAAAACAACCTATGAAAGACTACGAACACAAATAAGAAAATGGCAATAGATACACACCTATCAATAATCACATTAAATGTAAATGGATTAAATGCTCCAATAAAAAGACATAGGGTGGCTGAATGGATAAGAAAGCAAGACCCCAGTATATGCTGTATACAAGAGACTCACCTCAGATCCAAAGACTCATACAGGCTGAAAGTAAAGGGATGGAGTAAATTATTTCAAGCAAAATGGTACTGAGAAAAAGCTGGAGTAGCGATACTTATATCAGATAAAATGGACTTTAAATTGAAGAATATAACAAAGGACAAAGAAGGACACTTCATAGTAATGAAGGGATCGATCCAACAAGAGGACATAACTCTAGTAAACATCTATGCACCTAACATAGGAGCCCCTAAATATATAAAACAGATATTGTCAGACATAAAGACAGAGATCAACAGTAACACTATCATAGTAGGGGACTTCAACACCCCGCTGTCACTAATGGACAGATCCTCCAGACAGAAAATCAATGTGGAAACAGCGACCTTAAATAACACATTAGACCAGCTGGATTTAACAGACATTTTCAGAGCATTTCATCCCAAAGCTACAGAATATACGTTCTTTTCAAGTGCACATGGAACATTTTCTAAGATAGACCACATGTTAGGCCACAAAAACAAGTCTCAATAAATTTAAGAAGATTGAAATCATTTCAACTGTATTCTCTGACCACAATGCTATGAAACTAGAAATCAATTATAAGAAGAAATCCGGGAAGCTGACAAATAAATGGAGGCTAAACAATATGCTATTAAATAGTGAGTGGGTCACAAATGAGATCAAGGAGGAAATCAAAAGATACCTCGAGACAAAAGAAAATGAAAACACCACGACCCAAAATCTCTGGGATGCTGCGAAAGCAGTCCTAAGAGGGAAGTTTATAGCAGTGCAGGCCTACCTAAAGAAGGAAGAAAAATCTCAAATCAACAGGTTATCCTTACACCTAAGGGAACTGGAAAAAGAACAGCAAAAGAGGCCTAAGGGAGTACAAGAAAGGAGATAATAAAGACCAGAGCAGAAATAAACAATATAGAGAACAGAAAAACAATTCAAAAGATCAATGAAACCAAGAGCTGGTTTCTTGAGAAGATAAACAAAATTGACAAACCTCTAGCCAGGCTCATCAAAAAAAAAAAGAGAGGACTCAAATTAGCAAAATCAGGAATGAAAGAGGGGAAATGACTACAGACATCACAGAAATACAAAAAATTCTAAGAAATTACTATGAGCAACTATATGCCAACAAATTTGACAATCTGGATGAAATGGATAATTTTCTAGAAGCATACAACCTTCCAAAGCTAACGCAAGAAGAAACAGAAAATCTAAATACCCTGATTACTACCAAGGAAATTGAATCAGTAATTGACAAGCTCCCAAAAAACAAAAGCCCGGGACCAGACGGCTTCACAAGTGAATTTTATCAAACATTCAAAAAAGAACTATCACCTATTCTTCTCAAACTATTCCAAAAAATCCAGAAGGAGGGAAGGCTCCCAAACTCTTTTTATGAAGCCTCTATCACCCTGATTCCAAAACCAGATAAAGACATCACAACAAAGGAAAACTACAGGCCAATCTCCCTGATGAATATAGATGCAAAAATTCTCAATAAAATATTAGCAAACAGAATTCAGCAATATATTAAGAAGATCATACATCATGATCAAGTGGGATTCATCCCTAGTGCACAAGGCTGGTTCAACATCCGTAAATCAATTAATGTGATACACCACATCAACAAAATGAAGGATAAAGATCACATGGTCATTTCAATAGATGCAGAAAAAAGCATTTGACAAAATCCAACAGCCATTTATGTTAAAAACCCTTAGCAAAGTGGGAATACAGGGATCATATCTCAACATAATAAAAGCCATATATGATAAACCTACAGCTAACATCATACTCAATGGGGAAAAGCTAAAACCATTCCCCTTAAGATCAGGAACAAGACAAGGCTGTCCACTTTCTCCTCTTTTATTCAACATAGTGCTGGAAGTTCTAGCCACAGCAATCAGACAACAAAAAGAAATAAAAGCCATCCAAATTGGCAAGGAAGAAGTAAAATTGTCATTATATGCAGATGACATGATACTGTATATAGAGAACCCCAAAGACTCCATCAAAAAACTATTGGAACTGATAGACTAATTCAGTAAAGTAGAAGGATATAAAATCAATTTTCAGAAATCAGTGGCATTTTCATATACCAATTATAAACTAAGGGATAGCGAATTTAAGAAAACTGTCCCATTTACAACTCATATCAAGAACTATAAAAGACCTAGGAATAAATTTAACCAAAGAAGTGAAAGATCTGTACTCAGAAAATTATAAGACATTGAAGAAAGAAATCATAGAAGATACAAATAAATGGAAACACCTACCATGCTCATGGATAGGAAGAATTAATATAGTTAAAATGTCCATACTGCCTAAAGCAATATATAGATTCAATGCAATTCCTATCAAACTACCAAGGGCATTTTCACAGAAATAGAAAATATAATCCTAAAGTTTATATGGAATCATAAAGACCCAGAATAGCCTCGGCAATTCTGAGGAATAAAAACAAAGTTGGGGGATCACGCTACCAGACATCAAAACCTACTACAAGGCCACAGTAATCAAGACAGTTTGGTATTGGCATAAAAACAGGCACATCGATCAGTGGAACAGAACAGAGAGCCCAGAAATAAATCCAAGCATTTACGGACAGTTAATCTATGACAAGGGAAGCAAGAATTTACACTGGAGTAAAGATAGTCTATTCATAAATGGTGCTGGGAAAATTGGACTGACACATGCAAAAAAATGAAACTGGATCATCTCCTTACGCCTTATACAAGAACAAATTCAAAATGGATTAAAGACTTAAATGTAAGACCTGAAACCATAAAAATCCTAAATGAAAATATAGGGAGTACATTTGCAGACATTACCCGGAGCAATATTTTTACTGATACATCCCTACGGGCAAGGGAAGTAAAAGAAAAAATGAACATATGGGATTATATCAGACTTAAACGTGTTTTCACCACAAAGGCAACGCTTAATAATACAAAAAGGACGCCTACTGACTGGGAGAATATATTTGCCAACGTTATATCTGATAAGGGGTTAATATCCAAAATTTATAAAACACTCATGAAACTCAACACCAAACAAACAACCCAATTAAAAAATGGGCAGAAGATATGAAGAGACATTTCTCTAAAAGAGGACATACAGATGGCCAACAGGCATATGAAAAAAGTTCCACCTCACTGGTCATTAGGGAAATGCAAATAAAAACCACCATGAGATACCACCTCACTCCAGTCAGAATGGCTATCGATCAACAAATCAACAAACAACAAGTGCTGGCGGGGCTGTGGGGAAAAGGGGACCCTGCTGCACTGTTGGTGGGACTGCAGATTGGTGCAGCCACTCTGGAAGTCAGTATGGAGGTATCTCAAAGAACTGGAAATAGAGCTACCTTTTGACCCAGCAATTCCACTCCTAGGTATTTATCCTGAAAAAACCAAGACACTTATTCAAACAAAGTTATGCACCCCGATGTTCATAGCAGCACAATTTACAATAGCTAAGACTTGGAAACAACCAAAATGCCCGTCAGTAGATGACTGGATTAAGAAACTGTGGTATATTTATACAATGGAGTATTACTCCGCTATAAAGAAGAATGAAATCGTGCCATTTGCAATGATATGGATGGACCTAGAGACTATAATGTTGAGTGAAATAAGTCAGTCAGAGAAGGACAAATACCATATGATCTCACTTATATGTGGAATATGAAAAACTGTATGAATGAGCAAAGTAAACAGAAACTGTCTCATAGATATAGAGGAAAAATCAGGGTTGCTAATTTGGAGAGGAATGGGAATGAGGGAGAAGGGGAAGGGACTAGACAGCAAAAATAGGCAACTACAATATTGCTACTGGGATAGGAAAAACAGTTTGGGGAATATAATTAATAATGTTGTAAATATTCTGTGGAATGTCAGATGATCATAAGTCTTGTTAGGGAGACCATTTCATGGATGGAGTAGAGGTTTGATCACTGCACTGTACTACTAAAGTGGAGGTGGTATACCTACTGTAATTGAATATATATAGATAGTCACGGGATGTGGATTATACTGTGGAAGAGAGTCAGAGGAAGAGTAATAGATATATATGATATGGGGGGGTATGGGGGGTGTATTGGGGGTGGGGTGTTGTCACTTTGAGGGGTAAAATGTATAACTATTGCACTGTGTTGTACACCTGAAACTATTGGGGGTGGGGGGGTTGTCACTTTGAGGGGTAAAATGTATAACTATTGCACTGTGTTGTACACCTGAAACTAATTAAAAATAAAATAAAATTAAAAAAAAAAACAAAACAAAAAACAAAAAACAAAAACAAAAAAAAAAAAAAAAAAGAAAAGAAAAGCTAAGTGGATGCTAATCATTTTTCTCTTAATGGACTACCTATTTCTGCTACTATGTGTCTTGATTTTGCATTTTATAATTAAGTGTTTTATTTCCTAATTAGACGATGCATACACATATATAATTCTATACAGCTTTTATGATAACCTAAATATTTGCTAACACACTTAACTAAGCCTGCCTTAAAAGTACCTCACAGGACGGTTGCATCAGTTGAAAGATGTAACTAACGTATCTCATGAACTATTAACACATAAGCTATGACAGAAAATCTCTTACAGCAAGTCGCTCACAACTCTACTTCTAAATACGACATTTGAAAAATGGCTCATTCACAAGCAATCAAAATTCTCATTTAATTAATAATCTGAAAGTTCTCAGTAATCACCTCCAAACTTCATTTATGGCACCCCAATGGCAGCGCTGTTCTACCCAGGGCTCCCTATTGGAACTCCCTCCATAAAAAGGTCAGTTTTAATGGATGACGCCCTCAATCCCACTATTTCAACAGCTGAGAGGGGGGCCCTAAGAGGCTATGCTAAATTCCCTGCTGAAAATGGTTATTACCTTATCCAGGCTGACCTGCAGAGGTCACAAGCAGGCTCTTAGGACTGACTTAGTGCTCATTATTGTAAAAATAAAACAAAATTTCTGACCATTGTTATAGCATATTTCATCAGCTCCACGCTTTTACGTGTACTTGATAGCATTTTACACAGTTCTCTTCATAATTTCCATCTTCCTCATTTATACAATCCCCTTTAATAATGTGACCCAGATGAATGCAGTCCTGAAGACCAGAACTGCAGAGACTTAAAAAGACTTCACACACAATTTCAAAAAAGACAAATTTTGACATGTGGGCTCCTAAAGATAACTTAAGTCAGAAAACAGGCAGTGCAGCGTGTGACAAGCAGCATGGAGGGCCCCAAAAGATTTCCATGCCCTGACTGCCAGGAACTGTGAGCTATCTTACATGGCAAACGAAACTGCAGAAGTAAGACAAGGTTCAGGACCTTCAGACAGGGGGAGTATCTGGAATTATCCAGGTGGGAATCAATCTAATCACGTGAATCCTTCTAAAAGGAATAAGAAGGCAGAAGAGTGGGTTAAAAAGATGCGATGTGAGGAGGATGTGAGCGTGGAGGAAGTAGATTGTGAGCGGAGGAAAGCAGCAGCTGTTCCAGGAGCAGGAAAAGACAGGAAGCGGTTGTCCCAGAGAGCCTCCCTGCCCACACATCTCAGCTCAGTGATACTCATATGGGCTTCCAACCTAACAAAACTATAGAACGATAAATGTATATTGTGACAATTTGTTGTGGCAGCAACAGAAAACTAATGCACAGAGCAGACCTAGCTTATTTGCAGGGAAATAAATCACAGCTCCTACTACTTGTCAGCTGGGCCAATCTAAACCACTTCTTAGGGCCGGCTGAGTGGCGCGGCAGTTAAGCGCTGGCCTTGGAAGCCAGCGGCCCCGGTTCGGTCCCCCATATGAGGGCCAGTGATACTGCCCTCAAAAAAAAAAAAAAAAAAAACCACACACTTAAACCACTTCTTACCCCTCCCTAAGCCTCAGTGTTCTCATCTGTAAAATGGGGCTAGTGGTATAGTAAGTCCTCACTTAACTGTCAAAAGGTTCTGCAACTTTAAGCAAAACACCATACACCAAAACCAATGTTACCACAGGCTACTTGATATAAACAGGAGTTCAGTTCCTATGGCATTTCATCTACATCATAACCAAACGACATTATTCAAAGTCCTGCCATAACATCTATCTCCAAAGATTGTTAAGGGACTATATGAGTTCACTCGTGTAAAGCACTTAAAATACTGTTTCACAGATAGCAGCCACTAAACATAGCTTAACGAGGCTATTACTGACTTTAATCAATAATAATTTAACTGCCTTGTTTTTCCGTCAACCACAGAAAAATCACAAGATCAAGAGTCTTCAAAACAGTGAAGGAATGAGCCCTTCTAAAAAGAAAGATTTGTACACATATCTACGAGTCTGCATGATGGTCCCCGCTCCACTAACCTACCATGCGGTTCTTCAACAGTCATTCCTGCTCATGAAGGAACCAACTGCCAAAGTCAGTGTCAACAGGAACTCCACTAAGTGATAAACGCTAACAGCAGGCCCTGACAAAAACCGGGCCCATCAAAAAGTTAAGCGTTGTCTTATTAAAAATAATAGATGTTGCAAAATTAGTTCCTAACTGAAATTTTCCATAATTGGCCTTTTTTTCAGCTTATTTGGTATTTACACAGCACTTTTCATTTGCAAAACGCCTGCCCCATCATTTCTCCATAAACAATTAAAATTTTATTTCACTTAGCTACTGACCGGGCAACATGTACATAAACTGACATAACCAGACTAAGCAATGATGATTTGCACTATAAAAACACTAAGATATTGTAATTGTTAATTTCCACCAAAGCCAGAGGTAAAATAGAAATCAAATGTAAAGATATTATTTTCTGTTTCATAATTCCACACTATAATAGCTCAAAGTAGCGTCAAACTCAAAGAATAGCAACACTACATCAGAAAGGAGAAAACAAAACCTTTTAACTCCAGGAAGAGACTTGAGTACAAACCTTTGTAAGGTACCATAATAAAAATCAATGTTTGGGGTTTTTAAAAAATCAGTAACCAAGCAGACGAACAGAAAAATTATTATAAAATAATTCCTGCAGTAAAAAAATCAATAAACTTCAACATTCAAAGCCCAAATAACCATAAAATCTAATTAAATGATATTTAATAGGTAATTAATATGCCCCAATAACAAGAATATATTGTTAAGCTCTCAAAAAACAAGAAAAACAAAAAACTTTCAATCGGTTACACAACACGTATTGATTGAATCCAAATTGTTTTTCTGGCCTTTTCCTTATTTCAAGCTCTGTAAGACTACAGAACTAGTATGAACTATAAGAACTAATTGTTATCTGAGAAGCCAATGATAATCAACATTACTATTTCTTTAAAAGGCACTGAGGACTTTGGCTGTCAAGGGCAGCACCTGCAGGGCACCCACAAGACCCCCAGGCCCCTTCTCCCCATCCCAAGGCTGCCGGAGCAGTGAAGCTCTCTGCAGAGTCCCAGAAGCTGAGCCCCGCTGAGCTGAACTCTCTGATGGGCAGGTCGGAGCCATACCAGATTCAAAGGACACCCTCCTTTCCCCAACTTTATTATTATTGTTTTATCTTTTTTTTTTAAGATTTTACTGGGGAATTGGGGGAAGGGAACAGCGTTGGGGAATCAGAGAAGGGGAGCAGACAAGTTGCTGTCCTTTTGTTCTTTAGTCTAGTTGCGGAGGACATTGCTTCACTGGCCCATGTTGGTATCATCATTGTGCTCTTCCCGGGTCAGGCAGATCGGTCGCCGGCCTCTGGATGGTAGCTCACAGCGGCTCTTGGCAGCTCACGCTGGCTGCGGGCCACTCACTGTAGCCTATGGCAGCCCACTGCAGTTTGGGCTGCAGCTATGCCGTCCCCAGGGACTCACAGCAGCCCAGCTCCAGGTGGAGCTGTTGTTCACCATCTTAGCTGCAGAGGGCAGTGTCACTGGCCCTCACTGTGGGATCTGACCTGGGGCCGCTGGCATCCCAAGCCAACTCTTAACCAACGCGCCACTCGGCCAGCCCAAAGGCCAACTTTAAATATAGACCAGAATGGCTCTCCTTTCTCTTATTCGAAAGAATGCTAGGCAGCCAAGAAGCACCATGATCTGTGTGGGGATACATCTTCAAAGCGCTGTGTGTGTGTGTGTGTGTGTGTGTGTGTGTGTGCGCGCGTGCGCGCGCATGCAGGTACAGGTGGAAGTGGAGAGACCACTGCAAGATACAGGAGTCAGGATACAGCACAGGGGTCACATGCTCAAAAGCTCTCAAGGACCAAACAGGGAATGTAATACACAAAGCAGCCGGGTAAAAGCTAACAGGAGCAACAGAGGTTATAGCAAAAAGGAAAACACACATCCCATCAAAACACATTCAAATTCAACTTTCAAAAAACCAACAGTGCGGGTCAAATAAAACACATCTACAGCTGGATCCGGCAGGCAGGCCAGATGCAGCTGGCAGTTTTCAACCCCGACAAAAGCAACAGGTCCAACCAGTCATCTTAAACCTTATTCCCTCTGAGGGTGTCAAAGGGCTCGTCACAGGCCCCAGGGCACCAGCCACCCTGTGGACCCACCACCCTGGACCCACTGGCCTCCCGGGGCCTTTGCCTAGGAACTTCAGCATACTAAAGAGAAGTTTCCTGCCTGGAGAATTCAATACTCACCACTTGAGCTTCCAGGAGTAGAAAACTGAGGGGTATCGAGGAATTTCCGAGGAGGAGAAAGGTTTGTAACATCGATCAGAGGCACCGGAGACGCATCTTTCACAAGGGAGCTGAAGGGAAAAAGCAGTCGTTACTTACCACGCTCTCCAAAACTGAATGAAGTCTCACTACGTGCCCATCCCTTATCACTTTCTTTTCATCATAAGCCCTCTTTACATTGTGACTTCCAATACCCCCCAAGAACATTTCCAGTAAAGTGGTGATTGGCACAGACAAGGGTAAGGAGGTATTCTATGGGTTCCAAGTACTTAAATTGTTATTGTCTTTTCATTTCGATGCCGAGGTTTAAAGAAAATGATGTATGTATGTTCTGGAAGATCTGGATAACCACCTTATAACCAAATGAGGCCACACAATTTCAATACCCTCCTTTGTTTCTGTATTAAAATTCATTTATTGGCCTAGAAAGATCAAATGACACCATATTGTGATAACGAAAAGAAGGTATAACTGCGGTTAAGCTTAGTTTAACTTGTGTTTTTCAAGCTGGAGTTTTCCAGCATATTCTGGGAGTTCAGTACATTTAGTTTTCTTCAAAAGAGGTTCATGCATTTCATCAAGTTGAGAGTCACTACAATAAAAGATGACTGAAGGAATCTTAAACAGGCTAATTCAGTATTTGATGACCCAGTTCACCTTTTCCAAAAAGGCCTAGCCCCTCCTCTTAATGATTAACGTTCCAGTCTCCAAAATAAACACATTAATTTTAAATGACACAAAGACTATCAAAATACAATTAAATTTTCAAGTTGATTCCTATTTATTGGCACCTGTTAGGTGCAAGAACGTAGGCATGCGAAGGTTAGCAGCACCCATGCCCTATACCCCAGAATCTGAATCGTCGAAATCACATTGCATCTATAACAGAAAAAGCTTCTCTACATCAAGTCCAAAGGGCAAAGGAGTCAAAGCCATAGTTCCCACCACCTCTTCCCAATCCCAACACAGATCTTCTGTCGCAGTAGCTACCCCTGGAAGTTATTCCCAAAGTGGGTTATAATGGGAGGGCAGGCCGCGGGAGGGCAGGGGTGAGACCACACCTGCAAGAAAGCTGTCTCCAAATGGCACGGAAGGATGCCTGCAATTCTGAACATCCACCCTTCTCCCATCATGCTATAGCCCCATCTCCCTCCTACACTACTTTGGGAACCAAAGTATGAGGGACGTGTGCATTTTTAAGCTAACACAAATCAATAAATAAACATGCTGTTTCACAGAAAACTTTGAAAAACAAAGTTTATGTGAAAGGGCACAATTATCAATGAAGGGATTTTTTTTTTTTATCAGGTGCTGGTAAGGCTGATCCATTGTGCTAGGCCACAAGGATAACTGTAACGGTCATTCCCTCTTTTCACGTACTCCAGGGAAGAGTGGAACCATTACTCCTGTCTTGAGCACCTGTTATGTGCCTGGCACTGTGCCCAGTGCTGAGGCTCCAAGTATGACGAAGATATGAGCTAAACCAAGCTTGGCGTATTTCCAGTTGTCGCAGTCACCTGCAGACTTACGTGAAACCTCAAGTGAAGAATAAGATATAAAAGTAACAGAAACCACATTTAACAAGAACTGAACTGACATAGTTCCAGTACCTCTTGTCCTCCCATATAAAGCTATACCTTCCTATTTAGCCTCAACTATCTTAAGAAAACCCAACCGAGCTTTCACACCCACTGCGTGATCACAATAGTTGGTCTGTCAGATCAACAGACAAGTCCATGAAGATCACACATGGATACATTTATCTTTTATATGACTACTATGGTCTTCTCATTTTTCTTCTCAATGGTCTCATCCTCTTGTACCTGCACTTGGCTCGCAATTGGCAAACCAGCTCTGCACACCCCCCAAGCCCCTGGATACACGCGATGCCCAAAGAGCAGAGGGGACTCACTGATGTTCATGGATGAGTGCTAAAAAGAAAAATTCCATTTGCAATGATAGGAGAAATATGTAATACATTTTATAAATATTTCCATATCAAAAGTAGAGGAGTTCTTTTTAAAGCACTGATATATATGGAGGTATCAATTAGTGGGAGAACTCAGGTATATAGTTGGATTACTGCCTGCCACGCCTATAAATGAAGGGGTACAGTTCACACATATGTGTGTTCCCAGCGATATGTATATATGTGTGAGTATAATACACACTTGTGTAAACACCGGTGTGCACGATTTACTTTACATTAAAACCTATAATTATTTTCTCAGTTTTACTCTAAAAGTATATTTCAGTTAAATACAGGGTGATAAATGGCGTGCCACTTTAACTTTGAAAAACATAAGCTGCTGACTTTATGATCAGAGCCAGGAGGGCTCTCCAACTCCATCAATAAACTTTCAGAAAGTCAATTTACTGCAATACTATTTTCATAGGCTCATCTCTCTGAAATTTTCTCTTAGGCTTCAATTTTCTCCTTTGTGAACACTGCCCCAAAGGAGAGTCATTCTGGAAATGACTTTTAGTTTCTCTCCTGTTCTTTTAGGGAAGGACTGAATCTCCAGAGTTCAAGAGAAATGGAGCCCACCCACTCGTTTAGCTCAACAGAAAGGTGGGTGCTACTATAGAGTATGTACCTCAGTTTCCACTTCAGAACAGAGGGAGAACAGCCTGTTCTCACCGTGAGTCAGAGATGAAGCTCAGAAAGTATTTATGAATTAGTATCTTCAAAGTGTTTTGTGAATCTCCAAGGAAGCACATGGGAAAGTGAACAGTCAAGTCAAAATGAGATTGTTCTTTTCAAGTTTCTAATTCATATGAAGGATCTGAACTGCTTTATTTTGAAAGAAACATTGATGAGAGTTATTTTGCCTTTTAAATGCATGAATCCAAATTTTTATTTTAAACCCATTCAGAATCATTCAGAGCTGAGTGGACAACAGCTGATGGACATAACACCCTCCCTAGTATAAGACCATCCAGCCAAAACTACTCGCTGTGTATTGTGATTGAATGCATTGGATTGTCAGATAAGTCATGACGTACTTCTTCTGGTTTTCATTGAAAAAGGCATCATGACTTTTCCGACAACCCAATAGTTTGCTACTAAATAACCACACAGTGGTGGACAGAACACTATGAAGCAAATTAAACTACCCCCAAAACAATAGCCCGTACACCACCAGAACCCCAAAGACCTTACGCCATTAACAATCCATCCAACGAGCATGGAGCTACTTCTAAATGTGTTTGATTTCCAGCCATGAAAAGATTGAGTATTTTTAAAAAGAAGCGTTAAGAGTGCTAAAAGCTTCTTAAACATTTACTTTTTAATTATAATTTATTTCTGTTCCTTCACTTGGTAATAAATATGTCTAACCACATCCAAAATTTACAGAGGCAGCTCATTTGGCTGTTTTATTGTCAGACTAGAACTTGACAGAGGTGAGTTGAACTTTTAGTTGTAAATCTAGGAGCTAATATATTCACCCCTCTAACCCCAACAGCTGGCACAGTACCTGACAAAGAGCGAGTGCTCGTAAAAGTTTGTTAAATCAAACTGAACTAAGAAATATCTGTCAAAGAGATGTCCTTAGGAGCGAAACTTTAACTGAATAATGAAACAGAAATGACCGGCATAGTAATTTTCTCCAGTTCTAAGATCTGCTGGAACATACAGGAAGGATAATGAATGATTCAGAGGGTATAAAAGTCAAAAACAATCAAGGTCTAAAATGCTAGACCAAGAGTGAAGATATACAATACAAAATAAGGTGAAGCTAAAATCAAAGCAAAGAGAGGAAAAAGAGAGAAAGAACTGAAAGCTAACAAAAAGAAAACAGATATATGTAAAAAGAAAAACATCTAAAAAATGAGTTAGGCAGCTAATGATACAATCAGATCACCCAGAGCCAAATATGGATGCCAAAATCCATGTGTCTGAAATTTCCTCCCCCAAGAGCTGGTGCCCAAGAAAGCAAGGTTAATCACATATTAACCCAGGATGCATGCAATAAGTAACAGGATTTACTACATTTACAATAACTTTTTATTGATTTTATCTACTTATAAACGTATTAAGGGTCCTGTTTGAAAATACAAAGAAGATAACCTATTCATATAATTATGGTGTAATGCCTTCCAAAACATTTAACAGAAAAAAGTCTCCATTTGTCCATGCATCCCTGCCCCTACACACACACACACTCATACACACAAAAATGTGCACTTTCTTTTTTTTTATTTTAGCTGAGCCATCCTGCCACCTGTTGGCAGCTCACCGGCAACTCAGCTCGGGCTGGTATCGAACCACCGTTGCTCAGAGCTCAGCTCGCACTCTTGAGCGAGCTCTTAACCAACTGAGCCACTCAGCTGGCCCTAAATGACACTTTCGACATTCTTTAAATGCTAGTATTTCCCTTCAATAGTAAACATTTTGCCATTTCATAAAACATCCTCTTCAAAAGTATCATCAATAATTACAGTTATTCCAGTAATAATATGTGGTCATGCTGACTACATTCACAGGGCAGAGGGTATGGAGTTAAGTCCTTCTTTCCTAGTCCCCATCCCCATTCCCATTTCCCAGAGGTAATTCCTTTTATCAGTGTTTCAGCATCATCCTTTCAGGAATTTTTATACATGTACATTTATATCTATATACAAAGGATACGTATTTCATTATCATTTCAATTCTTTTCAACTTCTACTTCAAAGCTATCTGTTCTTCTTTATATGTGCGTGCGTTCATGTGACTTTTGGGTTTTTTCCTGTAGTAGAAACTTGGTTTTGAGTGTTTGTGTATTCTTTTGTATACTGACAATAGGGACCATCTTCGTATGTGGAGATACCCTCCATTGCCTGGGTCAAAGCAAAAAAAGAAAGGGAACCTTACTTCCTACTATAAAAGCTGAAGGAGGCCGGATGTGTTCCAGGCTCAACAAATGGAATGATTCCACCCTGGACTTTGAATCTTGGGGAGATAAAGGAAAGATTAAGGAACGTTTAGAGATCCTTTACCTGAGAGTCAAAAATCCAGCTGTTTTAGGCATGGTGCCGGCTTGGCAGCAACCCAACCAGACAGACCCTTCCTGTGACTTGTCTATGACGTATGTCCAACTGCTTCATTTCCCTCGGTCCTTCATTATACAGACTTCCTTCTCTTAGATTCTATGGCCTGCCTGGTCACTTTTCACTAAGTCCCTTTCCTCGTTTCAGTTACCAAGGCTGACTCCTGCTATTTGCAATCAAGAACACTGGCTAATACATCATCCTCTGTAGAGGAGAATATGTTTTACTTGCTCTGCCTTCTCTGGTGACTTTTCAACACAGAAATCTTTAAATATACATATCTAGGTTAATAAATGAATTAAACATAGTTTCTCTAATTATTAAAATCCAAAATAAAACAATTTCTGACTCATCTTTAAGCAAGAATTCAGCATTCCTTTCTATTTCCTGCCTATCCAAATTACCCAGTCTCTATTAACTTAATGTGGGGATATAATTACAGTCTTTGACCAGAGACCTTCTTTTGCAAAAATAATCTTCAGCTAATATTTTCAATCTTGTAAAAATAGATTTGTCATTATTTATATGCAAATTTATATATTAATGGCATGTAGTCCTCGCAGTAGTTATTAACTAGCTACAACTTTATCGTCCTCAAGTTGCAGAATCTGATTTGTATCTCAGAGTTCATCTTTGAGTAGTCTCCTCAGAAAAAGAACACCAGTGATGTATTGTTGTTGTTAATTTATATCTAGGAATGTCTCTCTGCCACCCATGCATATCAATGTCCCTTCAGCTGGGTATAGAAATCTTTGGTCCCAACTCTTCCACATTCAACACTTTGTACACGTTGCTCTGCTATCTTCTGACATTCCGTGTTCCACAAATCCTGGCAAGCCTGATTTTTGCTTCTTTCTGAGTATACGAACTAGGTTTAACTATAGAAAACAGAAGACCCAAATAGCTGTGGCCTGAGTAAAACAAAGGTTTTCCTTCCTGTCATAGAAAAAATGTCACCTATTCAGGGCTTTAATGGGAGCTCCATGCCATTAAAGAGATTAAGACATGCCTTCCATCGTCAAGGTCCCCAGGTGTCCAAGAAGGATTGATGGCACCAACCCATGTCCTACATAGGATGTAAAGAGAGGCAAGTGAAGGACAAAAGAGTAAGCATACCAGTTTAGTTGGCACCTTTAAGGATTTTCCAGTGAGACTCGATTCAGCAGCTTGCAAGCAGAAATCTCACTAATGACCTTCAGCTATATAGGAGTATGGAAAATTTAGCCTTGGAGCAGGGCATGGGGCCATCAGGTACAAAATAAGGCTGTTGTTAAAAATGAAGAAGGGGAGAAGAATGGACAAATAACTATATCATAGCAGATAAATTTTCTTCCTGGTGCTTACAGAATTTGTTTTTGAAACGTATAAAAATTTTCCTATTACATCTAAGAGTAACTTTTCTCCTTAATTGAATTCTATTGATTTGCAAACCAAGGTCTTTTTTCTTTTTTTCTTTCTATTTGGGTAGGTTTCTTTTTTACACTATAATTATTGTTGATGTTTCTGTATTCATTTGCTAGGGCTGCCATAATAAAATACTACAGAGTGTGTGGCTTAAACAACAGATATTTATTTTCTCACAGTTGTGAAGGCTGGACGTCCCAGATCCAGATGTTGACAAGGTGGGTTTCCTCTGAAGCCTCTCTCCTTGGCTTGTAGGCGGCCGTTTCACCACTGTGTCTTCACACAGTCCTCCCTCTGAGCAAGTCAGCATCCACATGTCCTCTTCTTATATGGACGCCAATCATACTGATTAGGGCCCACCCTGATGGCCTCATTTTAACTTATTTATCTCCATAATCAGTCTGTGGCACAGGGAGTTTGGACTACAATATTCAGCCCATTACACTATCATTTTAGTGTCATTTTGTACCATACCTAAAATCATTGGATTTTTCTCATCTCCATCTCTCCTATTATCTTTCTTTCATCAGCTTGTCTTTTTCCTCTTCATGATGAGCAAAGTGTTCCCTCCATATCACTGATTCAGTTGTTCCCACTAATGACTTTAAACAGAGATCTCATTTCCCTACTTCATTTTGGTTTTCCTTATATTCTGTTCATGTTCTAGTTATTTCTTTTTTTTTTTTCATTAATTGTTTTTGTTTGTTTGTTTGTTTTTGAGGGCAGTGTCACTGGCCCTCATATGTGGGACCCGAATCGGGGCCACTGGCTTCCCAAGCCAGCGCTTAACCACTGCACCACTCGGCCGGCCCTAGTTATTTCTTTTTACATCTCTCCCAATTCCATTCGTATGGCTCCCCATTTAACATTTCATAGAAGCTACATACTTGTTGCATACAGCCACAAAATCCCAGTGACGATCAAACACACACACACATATAGGTGGCTGGCTCATAATGGATTGGTTCCACATGCCTCTCATCCTTCTCCTGGGACCAATGCCACCACGGCAATGGCAGAGGCACAAGGGGGCATGCTCACTGGCACAAGCACATTTCAAGCCCCTCCTTGTGTCACGTGCCAACAATCAGTAAAACAAGAGCCCCAAAATCAAAGAGTAGAAAATACATTTCTCCCATTAAAGTGAAAGGGGGGGGGGGGGGGATGATCATTTTGAATAATAATTTAATCTACTACACCATCTTGCATCTTTTGAGAAACCTTTGTTTAAGCCTCCTCAGTTTTTCCTGTTTTGCTTTATATACTTTTTTCCAAATAAATGCTCTTCTCTCAAACCCCAAAGTAATGCTCATTTTCCCTTCTGCAATAGAGTATGTTCACAGGACCGACCCAGAGTGGTGGTATTTTTGTTTCTTTTTTTTTTTTTTTAATCCATGCATGGGAAGAAATCTATTCAGACCTGTTATCTACCACCAGACACTGTAGAAGGAAATTCCTTAGCATGGCGCCCACCCACCACTTCAGTCTCTGCTCAAGTATTGACAGTTATTCTATTGAGATCCAGTGTTGAAGTTTCAGGTCCGTAACCTGTAGCTCAATTTGTGTGTCTGGCAGAACTTGGTCTAGTGCCCATCTGCAGAAAAGAGATAGCAACTCCTCTTTCTGAGTCAGGGTCTCCGACTAAACTAAAGCATCACACACAAGGTTGGCAATTTTTGTTTGAATGGGATTGGACTTCGAAGACTTTACTCCCAGCATGCACCGCTTCCATCGCTCCTCTCGCCCATAGCTGGATGAAAGGTATGAAGACATGTATTTCAGTTCAGCAAACTGCCCTCTGAAAAGGTCACAGGCTATTTTAAAGGACTCTTGGAACGACATGACATGCACAGCCCTCTGATACAGGTCTGTAACACCAATGGTCTGCTGTCTTAACTGTCATAAGATCTGGTCTTATTCCCTATCAGGTCTATGCTAACCTAATGAATTTCTTGAGTCCACCCAGGCCCTTAAATACAGGGCTATGCTACAATCAGCACAGGAATAAAAGAAAAGTATTCTCTCTGAACCTCTACTGAACTATTCCAGAAAGAGAATTGTCTAAAGAAGGAGAGACTGCAATTTATTTGGTTCTTAATTAGGTTGACTTCGCTATCCGATTTAAGGATTTTTTTCTTCTTCCTTCTGATATATATCAGAGTATCTCTGATCCAATATATGAAAGGCTCACAGTAAGTGTTTTTTTATGTATTTTTACACATAAAAGGACCATAATAAACGTGCAATGGAGAAATGAACAAACTTTGAGCATCAACCTTCCAGAACATATATTGTAGTATTTGCTGTTATAAAACCATCTTATAATTTCGAAGACAGTATGTTAAAAAGAGAAGTAAAATATCCTATGACCATATTCTGGGAAACAAATAACAGCCCTTCACATCCTACAACGCCACTGTACACTGTAGCAAAGGGCCTCCTCACCCACCTCATCCTCCCCTTTTCCTTGCTGCGCTGCACAACTCGGCTAGTCGATTTGATGTACAGGTGCCGGTGCAGCTCGTCTATGAGGACCAAGTGGAGGTTCATCTTCTTGCTGTGAAGCTCGAGCCGCAGGTCACTCAGTCCTTCCACCTGGAGCAGGGGGCCCTCCAAAGACTCGACTGCTGACACCTAAGAAGGGGGAAATACAATGAAACACAACTAAATAACCTAGCAATATTATACAGGTGACACTATTTTTTACAAGACACACTCAAAAGAGAGTTCAGGAAAACCTTGCGAGCATACATCACACTTTGTAGACTACAGCAGTCCCCCTTACCCACGGTTTTGCGTTTGGCAGTTTCTGTTACCCACGCGGTCAACCAAGGTCCAAAAATATTAAATGGAAAAAAAAATCTCAAAAATAAACAATTCATGGGGCCAGCCGAGAGGCTCAGTTGGTTAAGAGCTCACTCAAGAGTGCGAGCTGAGCACTGAGCAACAGCAGTTCGATGCCCAGCCCGAGCTGAGCTGCTGCTGAGCTGCCAACAGGTGGCAGGATGGCTCAGCTAAAAAAATAAAAATAAAAAAAACAATTCATAAGTTTTAAACTATATGTAGTTCTGAGTTATGTGATGAAATCTCATGCCATCCAGCTGTATCACACCCAGGATGTGAATCACCCCTTTTTGTCCAGTGCATCCACATTGTATATGCTCTCTGCCCATTTGTCACTTAGTTGCCATCTCTGTTACCAGATCCACTGTCATCGTAGTGCAGTACTTGTGTTCAAGTCACCCTTATTTTACTTAATGGCCCCAAAGTGCAAGAGTAGTGATGTTAGCAATTTGGATATGCCAAAAAGAAGACATAAAGTGATTCCTTTAAGTGGAAAGGTAAAAGTTCTCGACTTAATGAGGAAAGAAAAATCTCATGGTGAGATTGCTAAAATCTACAGTAAGAATGAAACTTTCAGCTGTGAAACTGCCTGATTTTTAAGTTCAACTTTCTAACAGGCACATACCTATAGGCAAAAACATAGCACATATAAGGTTCGGTACCCTTTGTGGTTTCAGGGATCCACTGGGGATCTTAAAACATATGACCTGTGAATAAGGGGGGACTCCTGCCTAATGTGGACAGGCCTAGCTCTGCCTTTGAAAGGTTTAACATCTGAGACAGATAACATTGAAGAGAGAAACATGAAGTCACCTAACATACCACAACAAAGCCTAACGTACCACAACAAAGCCTTACGTACAAACTTATTCCCAAACACACTGCCTATCAGTGGACACGAGTAAAATGACCTCCCCAATTAAATGATTGTATCATTCATATTCTCACAAGAACCCCATGTACTAATGGTTTAAATCAACTTTCAAAGTTAGCTTTTTAAGACTAAATAAAAGGGCCGGCCCAGTGGCACGGTGGTTGGGCGCTGGCTTGGGAGGCCAGCGGCCCCGGTTCAGGTCCCACATGTGAGGGCCAGTGACACTGCCCTCAAAAAAAAAAAGACTAAATAAAAGCACACTACAATTTTTTTAATAACTACTTCTTATGATGATCAGGAATCCGAGCAGGGTTAGCCTAAGAGTACGTGTGTCTACCTATAGGCAGTCTCTCTCTCCCCCTTTCTCATACACACACTCAGAAGTAGGTGGAACTGTTACATGAATGCTGCAAGTGGACAACGGCAGTCATCACCTCTTTTTGGCCTAATCCAGTTTGACAGAAGAAATGGGAATTGACAGTGACTAGAAGATAAACTATGGAGAGGGAGATACTCCTGGTGTAAAATGCAACTTGGGAGATGTTAAGACAAAGAGAATTGGATGAATAAAAATGGTGTAGGAATGCCCACAACAAATGGAGAAAATAAGGGACTCGAGGAGCCTGGTTGCAGCAACTCATTTTAAAACCCAAGTGATAAGTGTAAAGGAAAAATAACAGCAAGTATGATACAACCCCATTTATGCATGTATATAAAATTATGTCTCTGTGTAAAGATCCTGTATACTTAAAAAGCAAAAAACTTAATGTAAAGAGTATATTCCAGGTACTATTCCTTGGAGAAAAGTGGGGAGGTGGATAGAGAAACACCAAGAATGCAAAACTAACAACTGAGAAGCGATGGCTACGAGCTGAACTCAGAGGGAAAAGACGGCCACCAAGCTCCCTAAAGGGGTTAAAGTGCTGTGGCTATTCCCTGCTTAGTTTATACTTCTAAATATTTCTAATATGGACACATAAATAACTAATAATGCTTCAATGTAATTATGCATATAAACATACTCCTAATCACGAAAGCATTTATACAAAACCAACAGACAATGAAAGCCGTGAGGCATACCGGTGGTAAGTGTCCCTCACAGATCTACACCAACGGTGAACACGGTGAACACGGGAAGCTTGGCAGCTGCCAAATGCAACCTGGCCTGAGATACGGAGGAAAATGCAAAGGCTCACTAGCAAACACATCACTTGCTCTGTGATGTGCTATAATCAAACGTCAGTAGCAAATAAAGTTGCCTTAAGTTAAAGAAAGAATCGAGGAACGAAAGAATGACGAGCCCTGGGCCCGCTCTGCCCTCTGACGCCCGCCAGTTCATTTCCATGCTGACGTGGACAGGCCCCCACTCCAAGCGCCCCTGGGACTTGTGCAAGCTGCCAGCAATTCCAAATGGGAAGGCAGCCTCCCGAAATGACCAAGGAGTCCCCAAGGAGGGACAGCAACAACAAATTCATTTACACTTACGCTCTCAAATGGATTTTAACCTGGGTTGCTAGCAGAGAAAAGAGGATGCATTAACCTTTAGTGACATGGAGATCCAGAAATGAAAAATAATTTGGTAAACCACTGGCCCATCATGTAGTCCTAGCCCTGAAGGTAATTAAATCCAGCTGAAATGGTTAAGCTTGAAAACCACCCACAGCACAGCCACACGTGGCTTGTGTGTAGGAATTTGCATGAAGATTTTAACCCAAACAGCTCTCGGTCCAAACACAAAATTACATGGCAATGTCAAGTTGCAAGGCCACTTAATTAGAATTTTTTTTTCTCTTAATATAGCTTAAGCACTTAGCACAGTGCCTGGCACATACTGAATGCTCATTGAAATTATTATTTTTGTTTTATTTTTTTAGGGCAGTGTCACTGACCCTCATATGTGGGACCTGAACTGGGGCCGCTGGCTTCCCAAGCCAGCACTTAACCAATGCACCACTCGGCCGGCCCTCATTGAAATTATTTTTAACAGAACCTATTTATTCTGTGAATAAAGAACTCTTAGGGGGTTTTTTCAACATGTTTTAATGTAACATTTTCAATAAAGTGCTGTTTCCATCAGAGAACCATTATAATCATTTAGATGACAAACTTTCTGAATATGTTCTTTTGACCCAAAATACATGTACAATTAACACACACGCACATATATACACAAACATATGTATATACATAAAATCAAGAGCAGTCTAAGAATTTCAAAGGTTTGCAACCTTACCACAAAGAGAACAGAGAAAAGAGAATCATCTATTTTTTTCTATATGAAAACACAATGCTTTATTTTCTGGCCTTCACCTATTAAAAGTATTTGCAAAGCTATAATTAGAGAAACTCGGCAAGGCCATTGTCCTCCCCTACTCTAACCTTACTAAGTGGTACTCAAAAAAAATTGAGTGAAATAGTTGTCAATGCAACATCTGATCTCTAGAACATCAATTTAGAAACCTGACATTTATCTTAGCTGGTTTTAAGTAGCGTGTACCGTGACGTTTACACATAATGAAATACTCGGTGAGGCACCAGTCAACACAGCAACCATCACCGATGGTCAATTCTGTTGTACAGAAGGAGAAATGGTTATTTTATAAATCATTTCACTGCCTTCTAAACTTAATGACTACAGAGCACTTAAAGGAACACACTGTTGAAACATCAACAGGAATTCAAGAGATGCAGTTGGATCAAAGCAGACAGCAACAAAATGATCTCACAGGTTAGTGGTGATGAGAAGTTATCAAAACTGGATTCACAGATGTAACACACAGCACTGAATAATGTCACAAATAGGTATTAAAATTACAAGACAAGACATGGCAGATAAAAGATCAAATAGGCAATATACAATGTAACAGTTAATTGGTAAATACTCTTTACACATCAACTCACAAATCAAGTATCATTCATTCTTGCCCCAAATTATTTATTTCTATCACCTTGTAGAATTCCCAGGTATGCCACATTATTTCTTGTGGTAGATTACTACACAATGAGCCAGCTAAATATATCTGGAATTTTTCTGACACATATTTTCAAAAATAATTTTTTCGGGGGAAAAAAATGATACTACTAGTAGGAATTTTTTCACTGAACACCAATTATTACCAAGAATACTGGTGTTCCACACAACATGGTTATAAACTGCTCATGTAGATAACAGAAAGCTGTTTGGGAGTTGAAGACAAATACTTCATTTAGGATTATGAAAATTAGCATACATTTACAAAACATTTTAACACATGATATTGAACAGGACAGTATGTTTTGCTACTAGAAACCTACCCGTTAAGGATACAGAAATTCCAAAACATGTTGCCATTACTGAAAAAATAGGTCAAGGGTACCGTTAAAAGGCACGCAATCAAGAATTGTCTGGTATTTCAAAAAATTTTGCCTTGAGATGAGACGTAAGTCTCCAACAACATAAATCTTTGTAATTAGGAACTATAGTACCCATCGATTTTCTTCCCCAAATTCCTATTTCTCAATTTAATTTTAGTTTAAATTAGGAAATGATTCTTTCATAGCTAAGTGTTAGATAAAAATATCTAGTTTGGGGCTTTAATCAAATAAATGAAAAACGTTTTGGAGAAACACCCATGTTGGCCATTCTGAACAACTATTTCACTGGGGAAAATGCTAGGAAAGAAACTAATGGTCTTTGTTATATTTTCCGTTGGGGGAGGTGAGTACACGAAGGTAAATGACATTAGTAACTGTTTCTAAATAGAACTAAGATTCAAGCCAAAAAAGGAAGAAAAACTCTAAGTATAAACAACAACAAAAATCAACCTGATAAGTAAGCCATCTATTAGCTAACAAAATGCTTCTTTGGACAACAATATTCCCTAAGAAAGCAAGCGGACTCCATGTGGACTCCAAAACAAACATTTCCTTCAGGACTCTGATAATTCCAAAATGTTTTATCCCTTTTCAACAGGTCAGTTTGTCTCCCCTAAGGAACCATTTTTCTAGAAAGACGACATCAACATTCTGAAAATGTCTTGGCCCAGCTTACAGATGCAGTTAAAAGATATTAAATTAGACTATTTCAGAGAATTGATACCAGCTCCTTACACACACACACACACACACACACACACAGGGTGCCAAAAAAACTTATACACATTTTAAGAAAGGGAAAAACTGTATT
Source organism: Aselliscus stoliczkanus (assembly GCA_033961575.1). Lineage (NCBI taxonomy): Eukaryota > Metazoa > Chordata > Mammalia > Chiroptera > Hipposideridae > Aselliscus > Aselliscus stoliczkanus. Next base: position 79,073,341 of record CM066740.1, on the reverse strand, counting down.
AAAATTGTAATAATATATACCAATAGCTAAAAAGGAATACAAGTCATGTGCATACATTTTTTTGGCACCCCCAATATATGAGTATATATGACACAAGATAGATAAACTTTTACCACAGTCTTAACTAAAGAAGAACACCGAATGTGTTTGGCCACAAACAACAAAGAAACATGCCTGGGAATCCAGAAGATGAGGATGTTTTAGGCTCCCAGGGGCTCAGCTCGGCCAATGACTGAAGGCCTCGGGGCTATTGACCATTGGGTACTGAAGCCAGACTCCCCCAGAAAGCAGCAGCAGGCAAGGCCAAGCGCCTGGGGCAAGAACTCATCCCCCCCCCTCCTCTGCCTGTAGCTAATCAACAGTGATCCAATCAAGCAATCAAAAAACAAAGGCCACTCTTAGAATCAGTGTGCTGGCAGTCATATTGATCTGGCCCGTTTGGCCGCGTCTCCCTCAGGAAGCCCAATACCTATAATGCAGACTCAGCTTGCTCCTGCCATTAACAACAGGACGTCGTCCACCTCCATTCTCCCTTTATTACTGCCAGCGTTAGTGCATGTTTTTATTTAATAAACCTTCATCAGCTCAAATGAAGGGTTGTTATTAGTTGAGCTAACAGCCCAATGATCATGCTCCAGAGAGGTATCAGTGCTCATTGGTGCATTAACAAAGAGAGGAGAAGGGCTGAGGTCAAGTGCATGTCGATGGAAATGAGGCGATATTAGGGCCTCACGGCTTAATGCAATGCACTGCCTGGGCGATAATGGAATTTTCAGGATAAAGCAAATGAGATGAAGTTATTGATAAGTGAATGAAGGCGGGAGGGAGCTGTAAGATAAAGTGCTGTCAAAGACAAGGCCTTCCACTTGTGAATTTCATCTTCAAAGTATCTTCAAATCTATCTTAGAAAATAAAACTCAAAAGAGATCAAATGTGACTTCTGCTTCATGAGAGGAGCCTATGGTTGCTGTGAAACACTGACTTGTTCTAAAAGCATACCATTTTATTAAGTTATTCTGCAGCTTTCATTGGAGATCCGCCCCCCTTATTTTTGTTTTCATTTTGTTTCATCTTTTTTGTCTTAAACAGCAGGACACATTCTACCACAAATAATTCCCATATTTTATTACAGCAAAAGTCTTTTTTTTCCTCTGGTAAAGCAGGGAGGGGAAGCCAGATCTTCCAAAATATTCCATCAGCTCAAGCCCCACAGAATGACAGTATCTGAGAAATAAAAGAATTTTCTATTGTAGGGACCTTTAAAGGTTGTCATGACTGGGGTCCTGCCCCAGTTTTACAAATTAAAAAAAAATAAAGTTTAGCCCAGAAGTACATTTTTTTTCCTTAACCTTTATTTTTCTTCCAAATTACAAAATATATGCTCAATCAAGAAAACTTTAAAAAAAAAGATGATCCATATTCTCAATCAGATAATATTTTAAACTGACTTCTTCCAGTCATTTGCTGCACAAAATTTTTACAAAAACACTGGTATTTTTAAATATGCTTTAGCACTTGGCAATATGTTGGGAACATCTGCCATCACTAAATATATGATTTTTAGTGTTTTCATACTAGTCTATGATATTATTCCACAAATGACTTAAACCAATTCCCCATACTTAAGTAATTGTTAATTATTTTTTACCTTCATACACCTTACCATGATAGTTATCCTTGTATAAATGGTTTTGAATATATAACAATTAAAATTGTTAATTCTTTCCTTAACACAACATTCTACAAACAGAATTCCAAGTCCAAAGTTATGCACATATTTAGGGATTCTGATGTGTAGCATCAAACTAAGAGACTCTGTTCTAAATGGACTTAAAACAGACCTGTCCACAATTACTTTCCTGATGAAATTATAAACTATACCCAACACCTTATGAAAAAGATAAGAATTGTAACTGCTTATGGAAAAAGCTCCCCTCAATTCTCAGTTCCCATCAGTGTTCCATATAGAGGGCACTGAAACCTAGATTTCTACTCCAAAATACAAGAGACCACTAGGAAAGACAGTCTCATGTAACAAGTGTCCCCAAGACATTTACATTTGTCATCGTGTTATTCTGGGACAAGAAAAAGTTACAACTCTCCTCTTAAGAGTTGGCAAACGAGGCCTCTAAAAATCACTTCAGACCCACACTTAAATCAAGACAATTCACCCACACGCAGCAAGAGCCCCAAATCTATCAGAAACACTCTGCAGTTATACACAGCTCTTTAGGAACAGGAGCTATTAAAAGCCCATAAAAGAATGTGAGAGGAATATGGCTTTTTTTTTTTTTTCATTTCATGAACTAGGCAACCACAAGTCATTCGTACTGGGATGACTCTCAGAGAAAATACACTTCTTTCACAAGCTCCTCCTATCCAGTCAAGCCAAGCAAACAAACCTCAGACCACTGTCAAGTTGACACTGGGGATTCCCAAGAACAACATGCATTGTCATCTGGGGCCATTGACACATAGCTAGGATCCCCATCTGGCCACAGACTGACCAATCAAAAACCTGTTCAAGCAAGTCCATTTGTAAGGCTGAAGCCAGGATATCATGAAGGATGTCAGCAAAAGACACTGGCTTAGATCATTCCTCCTACAGACTCAATTGTGTAAACATGTGCAAAAACACACACAGTGATAATCTGATTAAAGCAACATGTATGCTTCAGTGATGGTGGCACCAGGAGAGAAACTGCTACTTGCCCAGACGACTTTTACCCGGCACTTTGTGATAGTGACAATGACAATTCCACCTACACCATTTTACATTTGTGTATTGCCTTCTATTTTTACAAAACGCTTTACCTGTACAAAATTTCATTTTTATTCTCACATCCATTCCATAATATAGACAGGATAAGAATTTGTATATCCACTCTATTGAAGAGGATACTTAAAAACAGGGAGAGAAAGAGATTGCTTTGTCTAAGCTCCTAGAACTGGTAAATTATTGGATCAGGACAGGAATTAAGACCGTCTTGCTTTGAAATGCATTTTGTTTGCATTATACCACACTGTACCTAGCCACCACCTGTCAATAAATACATTTTTGCTCCAATTTCTATCCATTAAATCCCAGCAATAAATCAGATAAGAACCCACAGGAAAGACACAGGAATCAGCAGAAAGAGGACAGCTCTGAAGAGTCCCACGTCAGCCCAAACCTGGGAGCACCTACTTTCGACATCAAACAGAATTCACAGTGACCAAGTAATCATTCTGTGAAATCAGAATAAAAGTCCAATACTCATCAGCTCTATCCAAAAACTGCAAGAGAAGAAGGCAACAAAGCAACATTTGTACATGAATGTGAGATAGCAATGGGATGTCTCCCTTATTCAAATACTTGCTTTCTAACTACTGAGAACTGGTGTTCTAGTCAAGGGCAATTAGTTTTGCTTTACTGCATAGCACAGGCTGTCCCCTCCATCAGCGGTTCCAAATTTGTCTATGCATTGGAATCACCTGAAAAAGGTCAACAATTACTGAAGCTGGTGTCCCACCCCTGGAGAGATTTCAATGTCATCAGTCTAGGGTGTGACTTGGGCTTTAGAATTCTGGAAGGATTCCCTAGTGTGCTGGGTCTGAGAATCACTGCCCTACAGCCGAGTGAGCCAATTGAAAATTGCTGAACCTGAAGAAGTTTAGTGCAACAAAATAGAATTTCTATTTGCTTTAAAATAACAGGGGCAGCTGAGGAGCAGATCAAGGCATGAGCGAAAAGGGAAAGCAAGCTCATACAATAAGCCGGTGCCTATCAAACAGTGTGGCTTTTAGAAACCCAGGCCTTCAAAACCAAATCTAAATAAAAAGGGCATTGAGCAAAAGAAAAATAGTTGCTACAAAGCCCTGTGTTTTTCCTCTCCAGGAGAGAAATAAAGCTGCCACACTAAGCCTACTCAATTTTGGACACAAAAAACAAAGGTGACTTGTTTCATAACTTTATTTGCAGCTTTTCTTAAATCATTTTCGAAGACAAGATTTAAGTGTTTGAGAGGAGAAAGGGGTCCCAAATGCAGCTAGAAGCAGCTACAGCTGAGCCCCGTATCTATTAAATAGCAAACCATGCTACCCCACCCCCAGGATTTCTGGTGCCCTTTGTTTTATCATGATATGAGAGACACTGTTTATCTGTTCATCGTGTGTCTCCCTACCCATATGTAAGTACCTTCAAGGTTAAGGCCACCTTCACAGATATATATACCCCAATAACACACGTGCTCGACAATGGCATCATCACATTCATTTGTCTATCAAAATATGTGCCCGATTCTTTCCTGATAAATTATTAGAATAGAATACGGCATTGGTCTCTCAGCTCAATGCTCTCCACCAGAAACAGATGGGCATTAATAGCGGCTATTTCATTATTGATCAGTGATACATTTTTTATCACGTTGTAAAGAAATCAATATGGAATACTGAAACATTTTTGCTGAGTCACTGAACCACTTTCAGGATAAGCACAATAAGTTCACTTGAATGTTCCAGCTCTCGATATTCATCGAGTTTTCATTTCCATACCATTTCCAGAGTCACAACGAGAAGAAAAAAAAACGGTGAGATCTCAAACTTTCAAGCCAGATGAAAGGGATATGTGTCTTGGCCCCATTTTTGCCTTCCTTGTACGTCAATCATTTGATACTGGACACATGATCACCCCTTCCCTATTCAGAGTCAGAGAAAACAATTAGTTGATTTGCTAATGACACAGTTTTCCTGGAATCTAGAGGCACCACCTCATTGGTCCACTGGTCCTGCTATCTGAGCACTGACAGAATAGTTTAACATCAACTACTCTAACAGTAAAATCAACATTTTTGATGTGCATCCTCCAACAGTGAACTGGCTTATATCTAATTATCATACTCAGAATAACATTTAATTACTTAAGAGTAGATTTTGCAACAAACTAGTCTTGGACAGTTTACCAAGAAATTACACTGCCTATAATTAGACAGCCACTGGGTACCCTGCAAACATATGTTTGATGTAGGGTAAAGAGGTACCAATAACTGAATCTGAAATTTGACCACGCCATGTTCCAAAAATAGCCTTATATTAATAGAACTCTGAGGTCTTGATCATCCATTAGTGCATGTGTTCGAGCAGACTAGACTTGTTTTTGGAAAAAATTCCTATCTCTGCCTGCAGTAGCTCCTTTGTATACAATGTAGAATAGCCTTTCATTCTACCTGTCCAAGGAATGAAAGGAATGAAAAATGCTTAACTTGCCAGCCCTATTTCAAGTCTTTTGTCAGCTCAAAACAAGTCTGCCACAGAACAGTTTTTGAAATTATAACATGGAAGCCATCACCACATCCTTTCTTACAGTATCAGTAAAAATAATCAATTGATTATAAATAACATTTCTAAGCACTTAGTATGGCTACTGCGACCACTTCACATGTATAACTTAATATCTCTTAATCCCTTCAACCGCCCTTGGGGGTATATATTATTTCAACTCCAACTTTCAGCAAAGTCAAATGAAATAATTAGCACCAAGTCATGGAGCTAGGAAAGTCAAAGCTGGATTTAAACACAGGTCCATCCAACCCACTCTAAGACCCATGAGAACATTCACAACCTTGACTGTTGTCCAACAAATGCAAAGGATCTTATAAAATGAAAATAGTACAAACATCCTTATTGTTAGTATAGGGACTTAGAAAACTATGCAATGGCTCTTGGTTAAGAGTTGGCTTGGGATGCCAGCTCTGAGCAGCAGGGCCCCGGTTCGAATCCCATGTGAGGGCCAGTGACGCTGCGCCCTCTCCAGCTAAGATGGTGAACAACAGCTCCACTGGCGTGGGTAGCCAGCAAAGGCTGCAGTGGGGCTGGCCAGTAGCTGGCGTGAGCAGCCATCCAATGGCGGGCGAGCGACTGCCTCACCAGGGAAGTGCGCAATGATCACAATATCAACATGGGCCAGTGCAGTGATGTCCTCCACAACTAGACTGAAGATCAGAAGGGCAGCAACTTGTCTGTTCCCCTCCCCCAATTCCCCAATAAAATCTTTAAAAAAAAAAAAAAAAGGAAACTACGCAATGAAGCGGCTGCCTCCCTCTCTCATCCCCACTGCGGCCACTTCTCAGTGTACACGATTCCACCACACCTCTCAGCAAAGCATTCTGGGATACTCTGGGAAGAAGGCAACTACATAAATATAAGTTATTATTATAATTATCGTAATAATCCTTATCGGACTACACAGCTATGGATTCGTTTCTAAAAGGCATATTAAAAAAAAAAAGACAATATGATTAAGAGACATTCAAACCTCTCCGATCCCAGGAAGACTTAGAAATGAAAAAATTATTTTAGTCGTAAGCCTTGTGGCTGTCAACGAAAAGTGCCTCAGAACCCCTGGCACGGGCTTGGTTCCCACTGACTGAACGCAATTATGAATTGACTTCTAAGAGTTGATAAATCAGAACTTGTGTAAGTGGTTTTCAAAGCTCATCTGTGCAATTTTAGTTTGAGGCAGACTTCTGCACACATTTTCCTTAAAAAAAAAAAAGTTCATAAAAATATTAACTATCATGAAATACCTTCCTGGTGAGCTCATGCCACTGGGAAGAAGCTGCTATTCTCATATTAATAATTCTTCCCAGAATTAATCAGTCATTGTACATTAGAACCAGCAGCTGGAGTGTTTTGAGTGATAATGAAACCTGTAACAAGGCATCTCCAGCCGTCTTTTCAAGACAATAAGGGAATTAAAATTTCAATTTAAATGCAGAGGTTTGAAACACGCTTCACTGGCAAAATTACTTCAATTAATGTGAGTGGAATACAAAGAACAGACTGCAGAAATGTGATGCAGCAACCAGAAATTATGTCATTAATGTGCTTGCATCCAGCCAGCACAATGACTGCGAAAGTCTAATTTAAACCGTACCTATCACGAAGCTACAGGCTACAATATAAATCAAGTCTCTGGTTCCAATGTGACGGATACAACCTTCTTGGTGGATCGCGTTGAGCTTTTTTGTAAGCAAACCACAGCTGTTTACCTTGAAGACGGAAACAAAAGGCCATGCCTCGGTGCAGGCAGTCCCTGTCATGACAATTTAATTATTTGATGCAATACTCGGGTTATTATATCACAAGGAGAAATAAATACCCCACCCAGGAGCCAAGTCTGATGCTATCAGGCCAGTCCAATGGGGAGGCAGGAATTGCAGGAACTGACAAGAGCCATGGGTCACCACTGATTTCTTTACTCTGGATTTATTAACCTGAGGAGGGATTAAATTACCGGGCATCTGCCTTGAAATAAAAATGCAAAATCTTTTGTTAAACGAATCCAAGGAAATCAGAGGGTTTTGAAAGACTGGATTATTTTGTCTTTGCTTCCCGCTGATGTCTTTCGGCACAGGTTTCCTTTTGGGCCCTGTAGATGCCTTAAGTAGATTTTCCTTCTAATAGCACATAACCATGGGGAAAGGAAATGTGATTATTTTTTCATATGAAGTCCAATGAAAGAGCAATTATAGACAGTACTATTCACTCTTACCGACAAAAGGCCAAATTGAAGACTATTTCCAACCTTTTAAGCACACCTTCAATCCTACCTCCATTAAATCTTCATTGCATATCAATATATGCCAATTCCCCAAATCACACAAAACAAATTCCTCATCTGGAAAAAGGGGGATGACATCAGAAACCTATTTCTCACAGGGTTGTTGAGAAAATTAAATGTTTAATAAAGGTTACCATACTTAAAATGGTACCAGCACACAGTGATGCTCAATACATATTATAATAATTGCTGTTTTTGCTGTTCATTTAAATATTTCAAAAAGGAAAGATTAGAAACTAGAGAACCTTGCCATTACAAACAAAAACAAAGGACAAAAAAACAAAAAAACAAAAGAAAGGGAAAATTCAGACCAGAGCTCCTAGAGAGAAATCTCCTTTTCTGTTTAGTGGCGTGAAAGTCTTTCACACAGTGACCCATTTGGCTAATGATCTGTGAACTCTGACTACATAAGGTACATCATGCTACGTACAGGACAAAAACAGGTAAAACAGAGCCCTTAATGACCGACCATACAAACAAAAGCAATGTCATAATGAAACACGTGCAGCTTATGGAAACAAAGAATAGCATTACTCTCATTTAATACACAAATACACACAATATGTGTTTTTTTTTTAAAGTACATAATTACCTGGGACATTCAGCGACTAGATGAAAGTGGAACCAAGTCTTAAACAATAAGTGATAATTTTCCAGGTAGACAGGATTGGGATGAATTTCAGGGAAATACATGACCAATTACAAAAGAAAAATCTATTGCATCCCTATACATCAGCAACAAATAACTAGATATTATAATTAATAAACCCATTATTTAAAAACAAACAATATGATATTCAGAAATAAAACAAAATATATGTAATTCAAAATCTCTAAGAAATGCATTACTAAGCATTATTGTAAAGGACATAAATGAAGACTTCAATAAATGAGAGACATCCTGTTCACTGAAAGATTTGATATTAACTAGATGAAATTCTCTAAGATTTAATCAAAATCCCATCACATTTTTTGTGGAACTTGATGAGCTGATACTAAAATTCATATGGAAGAGTAAAGGGCCAAGAATAGCACAGATAATTCTGAATAGCAGGGTGAGAGGATGTCTTCACCTGCTGTCAAGATATATTATAAAATTATAGTAATTAGGGACCGGCCAAGTGGTGCATTTGTTAAGAGCTGGCTTGGGACGCCAGCAGACCCAGTTTGAAACCCACATATGAGGGCCAGTGACACTGCCCTCTACAGCTAACAACAGCTCCACCTGGAGCTTGGCTGTGCGAGCCCCAGCGACGGTGTAGACTGCAGCCCCTGCTGAAGTGAGCTGCCACAGGCTACAGTGAGTGGCCAGCAGCCAGCATGAGCTGCCAATAGCCGCAGTGAGCGACCATCCAGAGGCCGGCGACCGATCTGCCTCATCTGGGAAGAGCACAATGACGATACCAACGTAGGCCAGTAAAGCAACATCCTCCACAACTAGACTGAACAGAAAAGGACAGCAACTTGTCTGTTCCCCTTCCCTGATTCCCCAGTGCTGTTCCCCTCCCCCAATTCCCCAATAAAATCTTTAAAAAAAAAAAAAAGAAATTATAGTAATTAGAACAGCGTGGCTTAGGTGCAGATACAGATGAAACAACCTAAACAAAATAAAGAGCTCAGAGACAGACCCATGCATATGTGAAAACTTGGTATGTGACCAAGATGGCATTCAATCAGTAGGAAGAGGATTCAATAAATAGTCAGAAGTCAAGTGGCTACTTAAAGATAAAATTAGATCCCAAGTTCATACCATATATGAAAACAGATTATAAATGGATTAAACATGATGACATAGGAGACTCTCCTTATGACACTGGAATAGAGAAAAGATTTCTTAAAATAAAAATCATATAACATAAAGGAAAAAGAAGGAGAAATTTTACTGGATTAAATTTTAAAACTTCTTTACAACAAAAGATATACCATCAACCGGGAGAACACATTTACAATCCATCTAATGGACACAGGATTAGTACCCAGAATACATAAAGAACTACAAATAGAAAGAAGCGTATGTCATATACTGGGAAGTGTATGCCATCTACTCAGCCTTTTCTGAAGGTGACTGTGTTTCCTTCCCACCCCACTCCCGAGGCTCACCACACCCCCAACCATAAAGTTTCAGTTAGAACTCACCATGGCAGAGCCCAAACTGGCCCAATCTACATCCTACCATGGATTTCTGAATTAGAAAAAAAGTTTATTTTCCTCTGCAAAGCTGAAGAGACGTAGGCTACAGTCTCCACCCCTTCTTCTCCTGCCCACATGTGGAAGAAACATCCACAGTAGAACAATGAAGAAATCAGACAAAAAAAACATACCGGTTGCATTCCACATATAGGCCTGTCCTTTTAGCAGATTGGTTACATGAATAAAGCAATTTTACCTAAGCTAGCTACAGCTGGACTTCTGTAACTTGCAACCATGAATTTAAAGAACTATTTAATGGGATCCTTAAGAAAATCGGTCAAAACAAAACAAGGACAGTATTCCTTATTGATTAGCTCTTAAGTAAATAAACTAGCACTTAAGTAATACAACCATAAAACAAAAATCTAAAAGGAACATAACACAGAAATAAATTCTAGCAACCCATTTTTAACACATGGCACGTATTTAAAATCAGGCCCACTACAAAAATCCATGTTTCAGACATCTACATGCTAAAAAACATATATATAAAAACTTATCTACTCTGATCACTGAATCTTGATTTTGCACATATATGCATTCCTAATGCATAAACCAAGAGCAAAGCTGAAAGGTGACTATTTTTTTCTTAGACACTCTATGGCCATTATTAAGGAAGATGTCACTATGAACAAGACACTGGAAGCAGCCAATTCCCAAGAGGAGGTCATTATTAACCACTTTCCTCGGTGGAAACTGACTCCTCCTTCCCATCACATTGATATACAATAGAATATCACAGCACATCTCACCTCCAGGTTACCAAATTTCCTTAAAAGCTTCTTATGAAGGACTGACAGCAAAATTCTTCTTGAGAGTCGAAATGCATTAGAGCCACTGAGAGGATTTAACCTGCTTCTCTCACCAATTCCTCTCAGTATTTTCTCCAGTTGGCTACAGCCAATCTAATTTGGTGAAACAAAGATAAGGGACTTGGACCTACCACGGAGAAGAAAAGCCAAAAAAGCCCATCTGCGACTGAGACGACTCTGCGTGAGATGGAAGTGGGGTGTTTAAGTGAAGCGGGGAGGTAGCTCTCGCCAGGAACCCCAGGCCCTGGGAAAGTTAGGGTTGTGAGAGAGCAAGATGTGGACTTTTATTTTGTACTCATCTTGCTGATGCTCGGCCACATGGCCACCACTTGCAGTCTCCTCTGAGTTTCCATTTCTAATTCAAAAAGCAGAACGGGCTAAGACTGAAGCTAATGGCGAGGCTGGGAAGTACTCTTACTTGACCAAGTTATTTCCAGAATTATTCCACCCAAATCATTTTCCTTCTCATCAATATAAAGGACAAAACCACGGCCCATGGAAAAATTCTTGCAAAGAATTTGCGGAACATCTAGTTTATTCATCTCCTAAAGTTTTCTTTCATGTGGATTTCACTCTTTAAAATGGGATTCATGAACTATCTTCCTCTGAAGTTAAAACACCTCTCGTGACTATTCCAACATGATTAAATCCTGGTTTCTTACCATTATACTTCCTGCTATTGTTCGGAAGGCAGACAATACATAAGTAATGGTGGCCTGCCACTTCAAACACTGGTATTAGGAAGAGAAGCAGCCATGCAAATTACAGAATTCAGGGATAACTAAAGGAACGCATCGATATCTCGGCAGAAACAGCCAGTCTTACCAGCATGTCGGTGGCACTGAGGTAGTGCTTGTTGGCCATGCACTGCTCCAGCTTTTGGGGCACTTGCTTGATATTCTCGATTTCATCCAGTAGGTTCAGGACATGCTTATGCTCAATGCCTTCGATCCACAGTTTCCGAAGCTCGTCCCGTTTGCAGTGCAACAGCATCTTGCAGGAAAGCAGGTTCTCTTTGACCTACAACAGAACAGAGTCAGTCCTGGGGAAGTCCAGAGGCGTGCGGCCTGCACCCCTGAGCTGGTTAGTACTCTTCACTGGTGCGACTGTAAGCATTAATAACAGGTCCTCGTTCCCACGCCCAGCTATGCCCCTTAGCCTTGGTCCAAGCTTGGTCTGCTTGGAAAAGTCTAACCCTGGCTCTGACATTGACTCACTTGGGTACATCTCCACCTCCCTGTGTCTGTATTTTCTCTCCTATGAAATGAGAAAATGACTCCTAATATACCTTTGAGCGAATCTACAAAAAACTGCTTTGCCTATAAAGCACTCTGAGAATAGGAAGTACCACACTGATGTTAATATATCTAAAAATGGGAATGCCTGCTTTGAGAGTCCATGCTTTTATGTCTTCCCCATTCTTTCTTGCTTATTTCCTATTCAGCTGATAGGTCACTTGGTCCATTTTTCGAGATCAAGAACTTCAGGTAACTTTACAACCAAGGAACGGGGCGCTCATCTCCACTGACGAAAAGGAAAATAAGGTCAGCTGCCAGAAAAGAGTACACACATCCAGAGATAATCTCAAAATAAAAGGAATTAGGGGGCTGGCCGAGTGGCGCGGTGGTTAAGCGCTGGCTTGGGAAGCCAGCGGCCCAGGTTCAGGTCCCACATATGAGGGCCAGTGACACTGCCCTCAAAAAAAAAAAAGGAATTAGGACACTCCAAGGATTTTTCCATGTATTCTGATTTTTAGATATTAAATAAGACAATCGCAACCATTCTCATAGATCTATACAGTTTAGTGACCAGCACAGTCACAACTTAACAAAACAGGAGGAAGAGAGGGAGTAGGAGGGGGAGTCACAACGAGCATGATAAGTACATGCCTCTGCATTTTTCACATTAATTACATTTTTAAAATTTTTACAACATGAAAAAATAAAAAGATCAAAATAAAATAAACTGTGAAAAACGACCTTTTAAAATTCACAGAACTACTTTCATACCCTGATGACACTCCTCACATGTATTTTTATTTAAATTAGAATTTATTATTTGTTTGTAGTCTTATTTGGGGAAGGGAGGGTAATATTTATGCACGAATACATCTAAAGCATACCATTGGATGAGTTTTGGCAAACGCATACACCTGTATAATCCAAACTGTCAACGTACGAGTATAGGTCATTTCCATCACTGTAGGAAATCTACAATGTTTCTGATAACTGAAAATCTGTCTTCTTCTTTTACAAGATTTGGTGTGGCACTGCACATACTGACGCTGTATTTCTGGTGATTTACAGAGCTAAATTTCAACATGGTTCCAACAAACATGGAAAATATAAAAATAGAATGCTAAGATTAGAAGGTTTCTTGAGAAAGCATCTCATGTATTCCTACAACGTTAGGACAATATTTTTAGGAGGCTCTCCAATGTAAAAAGAGCCCTGATGAGGCTTAATGGAATGGTTATCAGTTTTGGATTTTTTTTTGGTTGAAGACGATCCTAATTACCTGTACTCCTTCCTGCAGTGCCAACAAGGTGATAGCAAAAGAATGTTTTTTAAGCATAAAACACCAAGAAAAGAGAAGAGGAGGAAGAGCAAATAAGAGATGGCAACAAGACTTTGGGAGGAGGCAGAGTGATGGAGGGTGGGCAGAGGACCCTGAAAAACCTTAGCTTGGAGTGGGGTTTGCTAACACTGAAAAGGCAGCACCAAGAATCCTAAGGGTTTAAAACTTTCTATAAGGAGTATTTTGACAGCTAATTCCCTCCCCCCAACAATGGCCAAATAGGGGGTTTATGATCTGCAGAGACTAAATCAGAAAGGCCCTGGGACAGGAACGCCAGACACGGCTGAGGGGAGGGGTCCAAGGCCCTGGATAGAAAGCAGGAGCAACAGGGAGATTCTCAGCCCCCTCCGGCCCCCTCCGGCCCACCAGCCTCCTGCCAGGGTTGGCTCCAGTAACACTCAGCCTGACTTTTAGTTCCAACACAGGAAACTCACAGCTTTCCCCTGGCAAAAGTGGCCAAGTGAAAAGACCTATAGATAGTGACATCTGAGGTTTCATCAAGATCACGGCTGGGTCCCTGTCCAAGCATCACTAGATGAACCCCAGCAAGTGTTCTGAGCTTCCAATCAGTTTTGTAGTGCCTCCCTCTACATACAGATAGTGAGCCAAGGATCACCAGACAGTCAAGGAAAGCCTATAATATGGAAAAACAGGAGGCAACACAAACCGAAAGAAAAATGTACTGGAGGGGAAAGAGGGAACAAACTATGCAGGAAAGAGTTTTAAAATAAAAACTATTGGGATGTCGGAAAAGTCATGAGCCATTTTTGCAATGAAAAACATCAAAAAAATACATCATGTCTTTTCCGACAACCCAATATAATCAATATTTTTAGAAACATAAGAGAAGATATTCCATCAAAGAAACAAGAACAGAATGCTATAATAATAATAAAAAAAATTAATTTTAAAAAACTCAATGAAAAACAACTCTTCAAAATGAAAAATATGATAAAAAAAATTCCAATGCCAAGGCTAGAGGATACTGTTCAATAAATATCTAAAGAATAAGACATTAAAAAAATAAGATATAGATAACAAGATAAAAGAAAATGAGGGGATTGATTCAAGAGATCCAATACTTGCCAAATAGGAGTTCCAGGGGAAGAAAAAAGAAAAATATGAAGTGGAGAAAAATATCAATAAAATAAGAAAATTACCCGGAACAATACACATGAGTTTTCAGATTGAAAAGGTACACCATGTTCAGACAATGGAGTGGGAAAAAAAAGACCCAAGCCAGTGCACATTATCCTAAATTGTAAGAACACAAGGAATACAGAGACAATTTCTTAAAAGTTTTTGGAGGGCAGGGAACAGGGCCCAGACAAAAGACTGTGAGTCAGGACGCGTATCAGACACGCAAGCTCTCAAAAAATAACCTTATATGCACCATCTCTCACAGCAAGCTACTGAGATAGGGGGCTGAGGTGCTCCAAGGCAGAAGCAAGGCAACAGCAATATGCAGTCACTGTCTCCAACGAAAACATTACACAAACAGAAATCTATGCCGGATGGCTTAGCTGTAAATACTTATAGTTATAATACAATATGCAGTATCAGCTTAACTACGGACTAGGATGCAACTACGCAGAGAGGGTGAGGGGAGAAAGAGTGGGAAAGCGACTAAATCCTCAGCTGCCGTAGCTGGAAGTTTACTTGCAGTGTCAAAAATAGGAAAATTCAAGAAAAATTGAATAAACATATTTAGAAATTAGACATAGAAATATCCAAAAATAAAAAACTGAAAAAGTCAGTGCCTGTGAAGAATTGGAATTGGGGTTGGGATAGGGTGAGGTAGGGGGTGGTGCTAGTTTTTATCAGCATTTGTGATTGTATTTGATTTTTTTAAAACACTTCTCCAGACCATTCCCAGATCCTCTTGGAATGTTTGATCTCTGGGTTAAGAACTCTAGCTATTAAATCCATTATATTTTAAAATCTTAGTTTAAAATTTTAGAATTTGATTTCTGACATTCTATTCAGATCACCTGCGTTCTTACAAACCTCAGCTTTTTCCTCTGTGCAATGGTTACTATGGAAACAATTAAAAACAAATTTTAGGTCATACAACACCCAACTAGGCTCTTGATCATGAGAAGGGGATAAACATACAAACTAGCAGTAAAGCTTGGCAAACTCCTTTCTGATTGGAAAGAAGACCATGGCATTTCACACTAAGATACAGCTCTCTTCCCACCTTTGCTTAGTCCTTGAAGGGAAAATAAAAAGGAAGGTAGCATGGGGGAGGGAGGAGATGGCATCAGGCTGTGTAGAAAACGAACATCACCAAAATTACTCCCTACACTGAGTTAGTTAACCAAAGCCGCAGACCTAAGACGCTATAAGAATGTTTAATACTAAACTTCCCTGAGGCTTCAGGGTTTTTCTTTTTATTAGAAAGTCACAGTTATGAAGAAATGTTATTTTAAGAGTTGGGATATGGTGGGGGTGGGGGGAGAAATAATAGCAATAAAAGGGAATACAAAAAAAAATCTCGAAGACATTATGCTGAGCAAAAACAGCTGGATGCAAAAGAGCACAACACACTGTAAGACCTTCCAAAACAGGCAAAAAAAATCTAGAGTGACAATTTCAGATCAGCAGTTGCTTCAAACAGGATGGGGAGGTAGGAATGGAAAGCAAAGATGCAGGAGGGAATTACTCTGTGGTGATGGTAACACATTTAAGGGCATACACATTTGCCAAAACTCATTGAGCTGTACTCTAAAAATATTGCATTTTATTGTGTGTAAATTACAGCTCAATAAATATGATTTTTTTAACAGAGAGGGGAGAAACAAGGCTACGTCTGTCAATGAATAATAACATCTAAATGTGAGACAGGTACCAAATTACACATTTATTTCTCAGGTGCCCGTTCTACTGTTATACATGTGGTGACAGCATCTTTACTTCATTCTACTGAATTTATCAAGAGACTTAACATTGAAAAATGGTGTTACTTTCTGCTGCTTCCTTGAAGAAATCCAGGACAACCCAAGCTGTTCGAATCATGACATCAAAACCCAAGTCTACAAACCCTGCCTCAAAACACAAGTGTCTTTGGCTTCCTGAGAATCCCAGTAACCTCCGGACTGCTCCTAATCACCTGTTCAGCAATAGTGAGCATTTCAGTTTTAACATAGAAGAGCTGCAAGTCACTTTAGAGACCATTAGAAACAGAGGAAATAAGGAAGACAGGGCACAAGAGGTTACTGCGAATAGCTGTGTGAAGTGATGCAGACAGCGGAGCAGCAGAGATTTTTGCAGTGCCGCCCTGGGGAAGATAAAGAGAAGAGGAAAGCTAACTGAGGCCTCTGAATACTACTGTGGTAGCATTTGGGAGAGGGAACGGAGATATGTGAGACAGACTGATGAATACACGCGCAAGGGAGGTGGTGGGAAGCCGTAACTTTTAAGTCATAAAATCAGAAAAGCACTGAATGTGGAGCAAGAATAAAGCAGGGAGAGCAGGCCGAGTGACACATTGGTTAAGAGTTGGCTTGGGACGCCAGCTCTGAGCAGCAGGACCCCGGTTCAGATCCCGCATAGTCCAGTGACGTTGCCCCATCTATAGCTAAGGTGGTGAACAACAGCTCGACCTGGAGCTAGGCTGCCATGATTTGCCAGCAATGGCATGTAGGCTGCAGTCCCTGCTGCAGTGGGCTGCCATAAGGTACCGTGAGTGGCCAGCAGCCAGCGTGAGCTGCCAATAGCCGCGGTAAGCGACCATCCAGAGGCCGGCGACAGATCTGCCTCATCTGGGAAGAGCACAATGACGATACCAACGTAGGCCAGTAAAGCAACATCCTCCACAACTAGACTGAAGATCAAAAGGACAGCAACTTGTCTGTTCCCCTTCCCCGATTCCCCAATGCTCTCCCAGTTCCCCTACAGGAAGTACAAGCATGTAAACACCTCTTTGAAACTAAACAAGAAATCTCCTGAAAAGTTCTCCATGTATAAGGGACAGTAAATGAAAATGAATATAACAAATTATTCTTAATTCTAAAAGTACAAAAATCACGATATTTTCTCTTTGTTATAGTGTTTTCATGGGTCTTTTCCTGATGTCAATGTCCTCCTGTTTTTTCCATTATCTTATAAAGTACCTATTGGGTTGTCGGAAAAGTCATGACACATTTTTGTGACGAAAAACATAGAAAAATATGCCATGACTTTTCCGACAGCCCAACAGAAAGAATGAACTTCAGAAACACTGCTCACTATTCTGTTGAGAAGCCCATTATCACTAAACACCATTTCTAAATTACCCTTGAACTTATTTCCATGCTTTTGTTCCTTAGTTTTTTAGCTACCATTCTAAGGTGCTAAAGTCCCAGAGAGGCTCCACTCAACCCTTCCCAAGTGCAATACTTGGCTTTTGAGTTGCAGAGAACGGATACACTATGTGAACACAAATACAGTTCAACTTAATGGAAAGACGGCCTCATGGTTCTTGTAACTGCATTAACGCACCGCAAACTACTGCCTAGAATTTAATTCTGAAATCTCATGATTGCCCACAGCTTAGGGTGTCCATTTCTAGGTTTTTTCCCCCTTTCTCATAGAAGCAGCTAGGATATTCCATCTTCTATGTGGGCTGTCAACAACTTCCTACCAAAACCATATTGGTTTACCACGATTTTTAAAATATTCATTAAGGTTATTCTTCAGTCTGATTCTACCATTCAAGGTACACAGTCATATAAAAGCCACAAAAGTACTGTAGTTGAATGTTAATGAATGAATGTTGCACTCCTCAATGCTTAAGTCCTTGGACAATCATGTATAGTTATTTCCAAGTACAGACAAAAAAAAAAAAAAATGAGTTAAGAGCTTGATCTACCACCCATAGAATAGCCAAAATTGGGGTGAAATGGAAAATATCAGTTTTCCAACTTTAGCCCCCCTGCTCCTAGGAGCATTAGATGGGCTACACTGTGTCTTTAAAGTAATCTGATATCATCTCATCCACCTAGGATACCATGCAGGAAGCACTCAAATTCAACTACCAACAAGCATCACCCCTACAGCAAGAGTGTCCCACTTGTATCTACTCATACTCATCTGTTTCGGTGCTGCTGCTGTATCTGTCATTATATGAGACACTGACAGAAACTGTGGACTCAGAAGTTTTCTAATGTATTAACATCTCATGTTGACCAATTTTACAATGTATGCAACAGTAATAGGATTGCCCAAGTATGCTGCTTATTATTCACATTACTTGACCTGATCAGTCAGTTGCACATGGTTTATTGTTTGTTTTTTTAAATCTAGAAAGAATTCCAAATGGACTTGACTGATATGAAAAACTTTGAACCATCTGGGAAGAGTCAAACTTGCATGCTCTTATTATCCCAGGGCATATAGACTCTACCAATGCAACAAAATTTCATTGCAACAAATTAGTGTCACTAATCCAAATGGGAAACGGACACAGTTCCGAGCTCTCAAGCTTTTAAAGGTAACACAGCACGAATGCGACCATTTCCGTGTACCTTGGTCCCCACTAAAATCTATTCCCAGCATCGAAGCTAGAGTGGCCTTTTTTGTTAAATCGTGTCATTCCCGTGCTCAAAACCACATCATGGGTTCACATCACACTCAGACCTGAAATCAAAGTCCTCCCAGTGATCTAGACCCTGCATGATGGGCCCACTTGGCTACACCGCACCCCCCAGCTCTCATCTCTCTCCGGCTGCTCTCCCCACTTTGCTCCGGCCCCACTGGCCTCCTCGCTGCTTCCCTCAAATTCCAGTCGTGTTCCTGCTTCAGGATTCTTTTATATCCTGTTTATGCCTCCTCATTCCTTCTTCCGGAGGTACTCTCCCATCTCCCTCACCTCAAGGTGATGCTCAAATGCAGCCTCAGGGACGCCTGCTCTGACCAATTTACTGAAAGCGTGACTCCCTGTCCTCTGTGCCTTTTTGGTTTGTGATTTTGGGGGGCACATCACTTCTAACCATTTGTTATGACGTATTTTACTTATGTACAGTCTGTCTCCCCTGACTAGAATGTAAATGCCAGGAGGACAGGAATTGCATGTTCGATTCCCTTCTGTACATCAGCGCCTACACTCAGAGCAACACAGACACTTCATATCCAGAGACTATGTCAACGCAGTTCCGTGTCGTCTGCTTTCCTATCTCCTGCCAGTAGCACGTAAGCTCCATGCGGACAAGGACTGGTGCTTTCCACTGTTACTGCCCCAGCATCTATAACAGAACCAGGCATGTAGGTGGCACTCCACAAAGACTGGGGTGCCAAAACAATGAGCACACATTTTACGAGATGTTAATTAACACTTTGCTCAAGCAGTAGTTTGCCGTAATCAGAAGTGTCTACACGTGGATGGGAACCACTTTGAGCACCTCTTGTCAGTGCAGAAGTCAAACGTGACTTGTATTCATCTTTTGTGATCGGTATATATCAAGTACTACAATTTTAATACAATTTTCCTTTCTTAAAATGCGTATACATTTTTTGGGCACCCTCTGTATTTATTGAACTTTTAGCAGAGAGCGAAGAGAAAATTTCTACTTGGATCTATACATTCTCATCTTCTTGCTTGGATCTGAAATAATGTAGTCCTGTGATTACTGAATCGTCCCACTTTTACTTTAAAAATACACATACCTATATTTTGTATAGACTCAAAGTACAATTAAAAACCACAATGACAGGGAAAGATTGGGGAGGAAGCATCAGCATTTCCTTGGTGATAAGAAACAGATGAAAAGGAATTCACTTTCATTTTTCCCCAACATTTTTCTTCTCCCATCTATCAATTATTAAACGCTTTTTTGAAAAGAGCTTTAGCCCCTTCTTTCTCTTCCCAGGTTTGAAACTAATTCGTAACACAGAATCATGTGACTTTTTTTTCCTTTGACAAGTGATATAATAAACACCAACTTTTCTTTTTTTTTTTTTTTTGGTTTTCTTTTGCTCACAACTCTGCCATACTTAAAAATGAGGATGGTGAAAAGCCTGTGGCTACTAAAAGAAATGGGAAATAATCAAAATGAGACTCTTTTTTCAATACCAGCAAATGCTCTTTGGGCCAAGGTGCTACCGACTCAGAGGGATAGACAGTCCAGACAGAAACCACCTCAGTGCTTCCCTGGAGAGTAGGATAAAGTCCCAGCAGACCAATCAGAAAACACCAAGAGCAAAAGGCCCCCTTACCCTTCCCGTGCTTACCCGAGGCAAAGCCAGGGGGTCAGTGGCTCCCTACATTCATGTTCTGACCCTTCTTGAGCTTAGTGTCTTGGCTCAAAATGGACCCCAGTTTCCTTTAAACCTAGAGCAACCGATCTGTAGCTTCACCTGGTTTCACAGATAAAGCCTCAGGATCAACTCGCCACTGTAAAGGCTAAGAAATATAGTGTTCCTTCCAAAACTGTCCACTTAATTTTAAAATGTAAAGAGGTCAGCGTATTGCTTCAAAAAAGGTTAAGAGCTCACTGATTCAGGGACTGTGCTCTCAGAGGCTGCAACATATATAGCAACAGCATTCTTGGAGGAGCAATTTATGTATCTGATTACAAAATCAGGATATAAGGTCTTGAAGACAGTAAACATATGAGAATGCCATAAGCCCAGCTATTACTGGGCAGGTACAATCCTGGGAATCCCCGGACCAACCAAATGGGCCAGGGCAGTGCAATTCGAATGGTCCGTACAACACCCCAGAAGTCCGTGAGGGGCAATGCTGAGGGGACTGAGCATGAGGCTCCAAACCCCGCACCCCGACATCAACAAGAGGAGAGCACCACCTTCCCTAACGTTTGGTATGCTGGGATTCTGCAAAAATACCTCATTTAAAAAAGGGGGGGGGGAGCAGTGGATAGGGAAGGTTACTGCTTTAAAAGTGTCTGAAAACCAGCAACAGGGGCTTTAGAGTCAGGGAGACCAAAGTCTATATTCTAAATTTGTTCAATGAGGAACAGAGGCAGAACTCGGTGCTCAACAAGTGGTAGAAATTATTATTTATCAGAGTCGTACTAAAAGGTATTAAAGGGGGCCGGCTGAGTGGCTCAGTTGGTTAAGAGTTGGCTTGGGAGCGTGAGCTCTGAGCAGCAGGGCCGGTTCGGTTCCCACATGGGCCAATGACGCTATGCCCTCTACAGGTAAGATGGTGAACAACAGCTCCACCTGGAGCTGGGCTCCCGTGAGTTGCCAGCGATGGCGTAGGCTGCAGTGGAGCTGCAGTAAGTTGTCGTAAGCTACGGGGAGTGGCCAGCAGCCAGCGTGAGTGGCCAACAGCTGGTGCGAGCTACCATGAGCCACCATGGGCGATCATCCAATGGCCGGCGAACAATCCACCTCAGCTGGGAAGAGCACAATGACAATACCAACATGGGCCAGTGAAGTAGCATCCTCCACAACTAGACTGAAGAACCTAAGGGCAGCAACTTGTTTGTTCCCCTTCCCCGGTTCCCCAACACTGTTCCCTCACCCAATTCCCCAATAAAATCTTCAAAAAAAAAGAGAAGAAAAGGTAATAAAGGAGTGACTCTCAAAATACATAACTAAGAACCACATAACTATGATGTGACAGTACACAATATTTATTTGATCAGTTCCTCCCTTGACCAAATATAAAAATACCCCTTGTGAACCCACTTTATCCTTTAGGCACCAAAGACATGGTTCCCAGGAACCAAGAGCTTTTCATGCACCTACCAGACAAGGAAGGAGGCAGAAATGGGAGGAAGGGAGAAAGGAAAGAAAGAAGGAAGGGGTGGAGGAAAGAAGGGGAAAGAAAGAAAAACAGCAGTAAAATACAAAAATAACAAACATGAAGATTAATACATACTTCTCACTACTAAAGAATGATATTGAAGAACTTTGGTATTCATAAATATTTTATTATATGTCTAAATAATTTGTAAGATCGATTTCCTTCACAAAAGTTATGGACAATCACTGCAGAGAAATCACAACTAATTTCATGTTAGATGACATATTCAGAGGCAAAATTTCAAAAAACTTTTTCAGCCACTAGAGCCACACACCACATACTCACACCGTGTACAGTATGAGCACATTAAATATACTGGATACACTGTGATGGGAGCCTCTCATAGTAAGAGGCCCTAGAGTCGGAAAACTGCTCTCCTTTCTTCCTGGATCATTTCCCACTGCAGTGAGAAGATATGGCGGAAGCCAAGGGCAGACAGAGGAGGGGGAAAAGCCAGCCCAGGTGCCTCTGGGACCCTCTGCAGCCAGGAGTTCCCACAGACACCTGTCCACCTGCATGACTCGTGAAAGCATCCTTAGGGATCACTGCTTAAGGCCATAACCGCTGCCCAGGGCAGCCAGCTCCAAGGCAGACCTGCATGAACAGGAAGGTAACTGCCATCCCCAGACGAGAGGAAAGGAGAGCTCACCTGCTTGATCTTATTTCGGGAGTTGGTGATGCGCTCAGTGATGCTCTGGTACGTGCGGATGGCTGTCGTCAGTTCCGTATAGTGCTGCACAATCAGTTCATCCAGGTCACGGTCACACTTCTCATAGGCTTCTTCAAGGCGACCCTTCTCGTTTTCTCTGTCTTCAACATCATCACTGGTAGACAAAGTCCTGATAAAAGACAGAATATATCAAGCTGAGTCAGAAAAAAGCAAAAAGGAAAAGAAAAATGAGTTAGACAATATGCTAGCACATTCATCCCACTCCCTACAAAATGAAACAGGTTAGTAATAGGAAATATGAAGCCATCTTCATAGTAAATTCCAACAGAGCATCTAAGTGGATTTGTCGGTTGCCTATCCAAGGAGGCTTTCCCTTCACTATCTCCTTGGCAGACCAGTTTTAATCAGGTAATAGGCAGCATGAACTCCGCAAGAGTCTGGGCAGGTCTGGATTTGTTTGAATGAATCTTAGGAATTCCTGGCAATTCCAATCCCCTTACTACTGGGCTGTCGGAAAAGTCATGACTCATTTGTGCAACAAAAAACATAGAAAAAATATGTCATGACTTTTCCGACAACCCAACTATAACACGTCTGGCCAATGAGACCTAAGGACTTCCAGGAATAGTCTGCTTGCAAGAAGATGAACAGGAAGCAGTTCCCTTTACTCAACACTCTATTAGTACCAAGCTGAGATGCTCAAATACTCCAGCCATCTTACAACCATGGGAGGGAAAGCCAAGAGAGATGCCAAGCTACCATTATGATGTCACAGGGCCATGGAAGCAGCCAATCCCGCAGCTGCCTTACCTCAGGACTTCCTGTTAGCAGGGATAATACCCACTGTTTAAGTCATTTTCAGTGGGTCTTCTTTTATATATACCTGAAAGTGCACTAATGGACAAAATTACTCATACACTGAGGAGCCACCATTCAAATCGCTCATTTAAGTAACTTCGATTTGGCACAGGGCCCCCAGCAGCCTGGAAGTAAGGGCGTGTGAATTCTAAAATCCGTTACAACAGCAATAATAAGCTGTATTACAAGATGGCCTCTGCATTTACCCTTCGTTCAACAGCGCCAACAAGGCTGATATGAATCAACAATAACCAGGGAATGCGATAGATACACTTATTGAAAATCTTTCAATAACTTAGTTTGACACATGGGCCATAGATCTTTGTTTTCTCTATTGTTTTTCTGGGATAATTTTTTTTTAAATTTAGTGTTATAGTAACAAAGAAACCCATTTATCTGTTGGCTGCAGTAATTTAGTTTCATTAAATTCCCTCAGGTTTGTCAGCTTATCCAATTCAGCACAGTTTATTTCACTTACCTTTGTTTAATTCAGGGCGGGGGTTATTTTAGGCTCTCAATGATGGGTGCCATCAATTATAAACCCATCATTAGAATTGCTTTCAGAGATGGTCTATCAGTGAATCAATCACATACACACTGCTAGATATTTGGAAGCGAAATTCTGTACACCAGACTTCTCCAAACTGTCATTTAGAGCCAACACTCTTAATTCATGAGCCACTTAATATTTAAAACTTCTTTCTCAATTTAGAGGGGGATTCAGTTAGATTGACTTCAATCTAACCTCCAAAAAAAAATTCTGTAAATGTGAAATGGATGACAAGAGATCCGATCTAGCAGGAGATGGGGTTGGAGGGAGCCCTCAGGAAAGCATTACACTGGGAACCCCGAGGCATGGAGGGAGAGGCCTTGATCATGTCCTCCGTCAGCTGGTCAGACTACCTCCAAGATCACTCTCACCTCTGAGGTTACTTTCACCCCGCCGAGGTCACTTCAGGCAGAGAACAGCACACAAGTGTTTGACTAATACAGTGATAAATCAGAGTGGGGAACTTAGGGGCAGAATTTCGTTTCAAAGACAGAGCAGCCAGTATTACAATATTTGCGCACCAAGCAGCTTGGCATGTCTTCCCGCTGTTTCTATGACACATACCTTTGCTCTTTTAGCCTGAAACCTTCCAGGATGTTAATCTAAAGCAAAGCACAACCAGAAAATGCTTTCAATGTGTCAACTGTCCCAAAGGGAAGAGTTCCTGGATATTGAACTCTATTATTTTTCCTCCTTGTAACGGCAAATGGCCGCAAGACTTGCAAAGCTACCCTGGATCAGTTTGCCATCCTTATAACATTTTGCCTAATTTCCCCTCCACCACCGTTTGTGGAAGGAGACATGCCAAGCATTTCACATGGTTTACATGAAGCAGAATTACTATTTGGGAAAATGTCAGGCCCCAAGAAGCCCCTTCTTCGACATCAGCTGTCACTGTAACATATTACCGGAGCATAAGGAGTTATTTAAGAAATAGAAAGGGTTACTGAAAGGAAAACTGAAGAGTAAATTGGGTCTACAGGGGGTTTAAGCCGTTTTCATTTTTAGAGAAAATATTTATATAAGGAAAGCAGCTCGTGCCAGGTCGGCCCCACATTTGAAATTCATCTTCTTGATGCAAAACTGGGCTGAATGACATTTTGCCTTTAGTAAAAAAAAATACATTAGAGGGTGCAAACCATTCAAGTTTGATTTTTTTTGTTTTTTTTAATTAGAGGAAAGGAAGGTAGCAAGGATGAGAAATAATAATGGCCGCTAATATTTAGAGAGGCTTACTAGCTGCCAGGAGCCAGCTGTGCTGCACGCTTTCTAGACCGTCTGTTCAATCCTCCTAACAGCCCGCTAGAGTGGGTCCTATTTTCCTGCCTCTCCCTGTTCACAGACATAGCAGCTGAGGTTTGAGGAGGTTACTCTGCCCCTCTCAGGCAATGAGAATAAGGGATAGTACAGAGACTGAAACCCAGCGTTAGGGGCTCTGGGGCTCAGACTGCCTGGGTTAGAATCCGGGCTCCAGAACTTACTGCCCATAGGACCTTGGCAATGGTACCTCATCTCGCTCATCTATAAAATGGAGATAGCAGGTATACCTTCCTTACAGGGTTGTTGGTGAGAATTAAATGACATCAAACACGGCCCACCATATCATTAGCCCTCAACATATGCCCGCTGTTGCTAGCTATCATGGTCGCAGTAGCAGTGGTGCTGGTAGTGGGAGGGGCAAGTGTAAAAACAGTAGCATTTTTCTGCAATGTAATGGACAGGACATCCTTTGGAGACCGGTTAGAATTTCATCACCCCCAAAGAGAAGATCACTCAACACTGGACGTGAGATCTGCTCTCTGACTCACACCACTCCTTCTCAATGTCAAGAGCTGTGAAGAGTCTGAGGTGTTTATCCTACCTACAAGCTAACAAGTTAGCCTCCCAGTTTTATGGATGCTGGTAGAAGACACAAAGCATCCAGGTCAGAGGCCAAGGACTTTATTCCTCATAGCACAGCAAGTAGCATAAGCACCAGCATATCTGTTCAGTCTCCCTTTTACCCCAAGTCCCATGGGGGGTAAGCAGATGGGCTCAAATGGATGTCTGCACACACTGAGTTACTGGAGAGGAACCCTGAGTTTGGGAAACCGAATCTTTTATACTAGGCAGTAAACATGTCTGCCTTTTACTCTGGAGGGAGAGATTTCTATCTTCCAAAACTGTTTACTAAACAACCATCCTTGACAAGATAGTCTAAAATAAAGGGCACTCTGTGCTTTGCTCAAAAGAACTCGCAAAACACAACACTCCCAAGGAAAACGGTCTGTCTCCCAACAATAATGAAACCTAATTCATTGGGTCCCTCCAAGGATTGCATGGTGCCACGTAAATTAAGATTCATTTCCAATCTGTTTTCTTTTCTGCAGAACGAGACCAGAAATACAATGTCTCACACAATAAATATTTGCAAAATGAATGAATGATAGGCAACAGGAGCAGCCTAACCCCAGGGAGAAGGTTCCCTGGTACTGTACCAATACCCACCCAATTTCAGAATGGGGTTATTTTACTTTAAGCCACTTCACTTGATGTGAACTGATGGTGGGGGAGAGGAGAACGCCTGCCACCTAGCTCACCCCATCAGCCAGGTCAGAAACCTCTCCTTAGGCGTCTGAGCCTCAGTGCAATGGAGAGTTCACTAGCTCCCAAGCAAGTCATTGCAATTTTGAACAGCTCTACTTATGACAGCCTTTCATTAAAATAAAATCAAATCAGCCTCTTTATAATGAACACCTGTTGATCCAAGGTCCACCTTTTTCAGTAAAACAAAGAACAAATCTATTCTTTCTTCCATACCATTTCTCTTTAAATGGGAAAGGGCTCTCATCATGTCTGTCTTGCTCAGGTTTTATATGCCTCCAATGTCTCCCACTGTTTCTTCAACATGAAAGCCCACCATCCTTGGGCTTTACTCCTAGGTCCCTCAAAAGCAGTGAACACGCACAGAGAACTTCCTCGGGGCCGGGCACTCCTCTGAGTGGCTTACACATAACCATTCACTTACCCCTGACAACAGCCCTATGAGGTAGGTGCCATCGTGACCCCTGATTTGACCGATGACGAGATGGAGTTGTTTTCTTCTAGGCACAGAGCTATTAAGGAGGGTCGGGCTCAAGCCTGGGCAGCCTCCCTATTCGGCCTCTCAAGGTGTGGTCTCGGAATTGAACCACTTCTAATGTGGTGTGACCAGTCCAAACAGGAAGAGGGTTTATAATGCATAATATAGACCCCATCCTAAAGCTACATTGCCTTTTTTTATTGAGTTCAAAAATTATCCAAGATCCCTTTGATGGCTAAGTGCTAACAAGCCAGCTTTCACTCATCTTCTACTGGGGAAACTTTAACACTAAGTGCAGAAATTTACATGCACCTCTGTGTCCTACATTTTGGGAAGGGAAGGCGAAAGCAAAGCAGAGAATATAAATTGAGTGTCTATTATACGCCAGGCAGGGTAGTGATTATTTTGCAGACATAATCTAAGGCCATCCTCAAAACAGCCTGGTGAGATACCACCCTTTCTACAGATAAGGAAACAGAAACAGAGAGGTCAAGTAACTTGCACACATGCACACAGCTAATAATATCAGAATTGGAACTAAAACCAAGGCTATTTGACTCCAAAGCCCACACCCTTTCAACTATACATGGTATGAAATCCTACCTTTCCTGCCTTCAGCTCCACAGCTGCAGGACTGCACCTAAATCAAGCTAAGGGCATAAAAAGAGCTCTAGGCAACTTTTTTAGTAGGAGGTCTTGAAGCTGGACAAGAAGACTTAAAAAGCATGAGCAGAGGACAAACAGCTAGCTCCAAGTTGCCACCGCAAGACGCATTCAAGATACTGACTTGTTCTTTAGAGCTTTTTCCCCCATTCCTATCTCAAAACCATTATGATTTACAAACGACTGCCAGGTGCATGGAGGAACCAAAAAGCATAAACCAGATTCCAGTTAAGTCAGACACAAAGATATTTCTGGATCATTAAGAATTTTTTTTCCTAAGACAGCTCTGGCATTATGCATGATGAATTACACCTCCAACCATGACTAATAAGCCCCCAGGAAAGAATTTATTTACTTCATGAGCTCAAAGAACCATGGTACAGATGCTAAGCTACGTTAACAGTACCTAGTAGAAACATGGATGTTATATGGTTCTAGTGAATTCAGTCATTAGCTCTAAGCAAGCCCTGTAAACAAGCATGACAGACCCAGGGCAAGTAACTGCAGGGCTAAAATTGCATTTGTCAGTTTCCTTGCTTTTCATCAGCTTCTGTAGTTCAGTGTAGCCAGTCAAGTGTTTTGAAAAGAAAATAACTAGTCGCCATCGCTGGCTCCTTCTATGGAGCAATTTTGCTTTCACTTTGCACTTAATACAGTAATGGAGTGCAGACAGGGCAAAGTACACCAAAGTCGATATTCCTCTTTAAAATGACCAAAGGAATATCAAAAGAAACAGCACCCCTATGAAAATAAGGTTAGTCACCCAAAGGTAACCCATCATTCAGGAGGAACAGTAACCTTCCAAAGACAGAGAGGATGCAAAAAAGAAAGACGATGAACGTAGAGAACCACCATGAGAAATTCACCGGAAAAATTTCTTACTACTCTCATCAAATACATTAGTCAAGAGGTATTTGCGACCTCCAAGCTCTTTGACCTTCAATGAGTCCCTTAACTTCTCTGGGTCTGGGTCTTGCCTTGTCAAACAGATGAGACAGGAAGAGCAGAGGGTGGTGAGGACTGCAGAAGTGTATGAATGGGCTCTTTGTAAAACAGAAAATGCACGCAATGTGTGGGCTGATACATCATTAGGAACAAAAATATATCATCTGTGAATCACAATACTGGTAGCCCCAATTTCCTAAAGCCTCCCCATTCGAAAGTGCCTGAGGATATTAATTCATGGACTGAGATGAGGCCTCTTCTCTCTATTCTTAGGGCACCTTAGAAAAAGCTAAATAATAAGTAGCAGCAAGGTGCAGGATCTGAAGAAGTCAAAGGCGGCAGCTCCCCGACTTACGTACGACACAACTGCCAACTAAATTACCTCCCGAAAAGAATGTCTGTTCAAAACCTCTAGGAAAGAACAAACAACAGTCCAGCTGCCCTACTTAGTTCATATATTCATTCAACAAATAATCGTTAAGCACCTGCTACTTTGCAGGCACAGTTCTAAGCGGCTAGAGGTACGGCTATGAATAAAAGCAATCCCTCCCTCGTGAAGCTTATATTCTTATGGGGAAGCAGGCACTAAAATAAAGGAAATAGAGAAACATAACACGTGGAGGTCCAGAGGTAGCAGCTATGGAAAATGGAAGGCATATAGGGGGCCATTTTACATAAGGACACTGGGGAGGGCCCCTCAGATGAAGATGGCATTTGAATGCAGTTTTCCAGGCAATGAGGGTGAGGTGGGTGGCACTATACAGAAAAGCTGATTCCAGAGAACAAATGGACAGGCTTTGAAACAAGACATGTTTGACCTGTTCAGGGAACAAGGAATGGCAAAGACGGTCAATGTGGAGTTAGAGAAGTGAGAAAGGGTGACCAATAGGAGGTGAGGTCAGGGAGGAAGCTGGGAGCCAGGTCAGGTACAGTTTTGTGGGCTTTTACTCTGAAATGTTCTTTGAAGCCACTTGGGGGTTAGCACCCAGGCAAAGAATAATAAGCTTTCAACCAGGATTTAATAGTGAATACTAATATTGAATCAATACTTACTTTCAAGTTTCACTTTATTTCTATCTTACCTCTTTCCAAAAAAGATCTGAGCTGGTTCGTACAAGAACGTAGGTATTACAAATAGAACTTGTTAAAGAGACGCAGGACAAAATGACGCCACATAAGTGTAAAACACAAGTATGCTGGTCATATGGGCAAACATAGTAGTTTATATGAAATAGTCCCAATCCAACTGAGGTTCCTGGTAGCCAGTGCAAAAAGGGAAACATAGCCAGTTATATAATCTTCATTATCAAAAAGGTAAGATTCTTGGGCTGGCCGAGTGGCACATTGGTTAAGAGCTGGCATGGGATGCCAGCGGCCCTGGTTTGGATTCCTCATATGAGGGCCAGTGACACTGCCCTCTATAGCTAAGATGGTGAACAACAGCTCCACCTGGAGCTGGGCTGCTGTGAGTCCCTGGAAGGCAAAGCTGCAGCCCCTGCTGCAGTGGGCTGCCATGGCCTACAGTGAGTGGTCGGCAGCCGGCATGAGCTGCCAAGAGCCGCTGTGAGCGGCCATCCAGAGGCCGACAATCGATCTGCCTCACCCGGGAAGAGCGCAATGATGATACCAACATGGGTCAGTGAAACAATGTCCTCTGCAACTAGACTAAAAACCAAAAGGACACCAACTTGTCTGTTCCCCTTCCTCGATTCCCCAACGCTATTCCCCCTCCCAATTCCCCAATAAAATCTTTTTTTTTAAAAAAAAAAAAGGTAAGATTCCACTTCCTCTAAGAAAACAAATAGTAAATTAGTCCCACATTCTAAAATAAATCTTTCACTTAAAACAATAAGGAAGACATTATACAATATAGTAAACAACGTCCTAAGCAATCTTCTAAAAACCAATAAATTTACATGGCCATTTCTTCTAAGTCCCTCATGAATGTAACATTAAAACGCAACTCAGCCCTACTGATTTTGAAAGACTGAATATAGTCCAAGTATGACGCTTTCCAATGACCCATATTAATTAATTAAGGGTAATATTATGGAATGTATAAGACTAAATGGATCAAATCATGTTTTATGAATTTTGACCTTTCAGCAAGCCTTTTACTAGTTCAAGCTGAACAGGCAGTAGTTTTTGAAGAGAGTCTAGAATGTAAGTATTTGGTATTAGAGTTAGTTAAATAATATCAGCCAGAAAAGCAGCAGTAAGGTTAACAACCAATTGTGAAAAATTAAGAGCCTGGCCAGGGCTCTTGCCTGAGCCTCAAGCAATGAGCCATAAGCCTACAGGTAATGAATGGCAGCCTATCACTCTGGAAAGAGTTTAGGGTACTTTAACACAGTACTAAGAGTCCCAGAGTGTACCTGGAAAGGGCTGAATGGTGACACCCCTCCCCCAATGCCTATGTTGAAGCCCTAACTCCCAATATGACCATATTTCGGGGTAGTCTGTCAAGGAGGTGATAAAGATGAACTAAGGTCTTAAGGAAACAGGTGTCTTTAGAAGACGAGGAAGAAACTAGCGAGCCCTCTATGTACAGAGAAGAAAGGCCATGTGAGGACACATGAGAAGGTGGCCATTTACAAGCCACAAGGAGAGCCCTCACCAGAAACCAATTCTGACAGCACCTTGACCTCAGACTTCCAGCCTCCAGACAGTGAGAAAATAGCTTTGTTATTTGCTTAAGCCACCCAGTCTGTGGTATTTTGTTATGGCAGCCTGAGCAGACTAATACGCTGCC
This sequence comes from Aselliscus stoliczkanus, assembly GCA_033961575.1. Classification (NCBI taxonomy): domain Eukaryota; kingdom Metazoa; phylum Chordata; class Mammalia; order Chiroptera; family Hipposideridae; genus Aselliscus; species Aselliscus stoliczkanus. The sequence continues at coordinate 79,041,911 of CM066740.1, read as the reverse complement.
CTATAAAACCCAGGTGGTGTTATTTTGGTTGGGTGATTCTTAAGGCAGATGTTATCAGTCACCCCTCCGTTAGCCACAGCAACACAGGTTCTTAGGAGATCCACAAGAATTAGCTGCCTAATACAGCCTCAGACAACTGCACTACTTAACCTGCTGTACGAAATATTTAACACAATACGCCTGAATTTTGGAGACACTGCAGAATAATTAGCATTAAGGCCTGCTTAATTGCCTACTAAGGTCATTCCTCATTGGCACCCAGTGACCTCTCCTCCAGGAATATTAAAGATTAACGAAACAATTAATGGAAATCCCTTCAAGCAACTTAGGAAACCTAATTCCAAGGAAGGCTCCACATATCCAAAAAATCACTTATCAGGAAGTTACAGTTGTATAGAGAAAATTTCCAATAAGAGTCAAAATCTCCTCACTGATCCCCAGTCTGGAAAGTATGACAAAGGGCCTCTGAGGGGACAGCCTGGAAGCCACAGAGGCACCTGCACCTTTTACTCATTAAGCTCCTGAACCCCTCAATCCGTGCTCCTTTCTCTCTTGTTGGGACAACGATAATGAATTTTTATAAACTGCATATTGAAAAAGCACTAGACGAGAAATCGCCTTTACTTTATTTACAAAATATTCTAACATAGTAATGATAAGGCAAAAAGTCTTCTTAAGCTCTCAACAAATATTCAAGGGTTAAATGGTTTCAGAACCTCACTCCAAGTAGGACAAAAATTAACTATTAGCTTACTGATCTTTTTAGAACATAATATTCCTTTCTATTATTGATCCCAATACAAGAAAAAGGGGTGGAAAGCTGACACGATTCTTCAAAACATTACCCTATTTTCATTCCCAAACTGCTTTTAACCAGAAGATTTTTAGGTTATACTATTAGATCTATTTAGTCCTTATTTCAAAGTATGAGCATTAGATAGTCTTTTCCTTTAAAATATGAAAGAGCCAACCTAAGAAATGCCTGACAACAAACACCTATGATGTCCACAGGGAAACTAAAGACAATTCTAAGTATGAGGAAAGTCAAAGTACAACCTGAAGAGGAGGAAAAGAGATTGCTAAGAATATAAACACTAACCAAACAAGTTAAGAAGCAGGCCTTTAAGCCTATTACAATTTGTAGATGAGGGGTAGTTTATAAATGCTTCCAACGAATTATAAAAACAACAAACCCCTCATCATAATTCTGAGTTTGTGTTAAAAAAATCACACGTTAATGTTTCAGATGTGTATCACTATATAATCAAACAAGATATGGCTTCACTCATACCCAACCGACATTACACTTTTAAATCAGGTTTTATGATATCAATTATACACTGCAATTGCTTGTTTCTTAATTATGTCTTATTAGAGCCCACAAAATACAAGATAATCCCATTCCAACTGACGGCAATTCGTGATGACAAGTCCCTCTGAAAAAGTTTTCTGATGCATAAAAACATCCCTTAATTCAGTACAAAGAGATTCATTTCAGACCAAGTGACAGTAAGCGATTTCTGCTTTAAAGTCTATTGCAAATTCACTGTTGTCTTGCTTCAGACAGCTCTTAGGGCCAATTACTACACCACACACATGCAGTTTTTCAATATTTCAGTTAACTCGGTTCTACAAAACACTTTTGGGGACCAAAAGCTACAAATTTTGGAGCCAACAGGGAAGGCCACTACCCAAAGTTAAGTAAAATCACTCCCCCACTAAACCATAAAACAGAGTGCAGGGCTGACAAGGTCAAGTTAAAATCTACCCCGACCCTCACTGAACCAAGCTCTCCCTCTTTTCCCTCTTCCCTTGGAAGCCCCACCTTCTCCTCAAAGCTCTGTCCACAGTGATCTTGTTTTTCATCTCCAGTGGAATGTTTCTGTAGCTTTAACACATTATGGCACTTGGTCATTTTAAAGGTCGACGCTATTTCCTAATGTGGAGTTTCTGGTGAATTCCTGAGAAATCATGTTTTGTAGGATATTAACAGGCATCAGGGGAAAATAGGTTATTTGCGAAATTCTGGACTGCACAAATTGAAGGCTTCTTAAATGCAGAAATCCAGGAAGCTTTAATAGGTTACTGTGCAAGGTACCCCGGGGAAGAAAGGTGTCAGAGTAGCAGCTGGGCTGGCAAGGATATGCAGAATATATTATGTAGCGTTTCTGTGACTTAGTAATCTACAGAACCTTGTCATTCCCACCCCTCCCTCTCTCCCCAGCATATACACATATATAAGCACACATATGCATGTACATTTTAATGATAATTTTCAAACACTATATAAAAATTAAGAGACTTGTCAAATAAATCCAGCTTCACGAATTAAACATTCCAATCTTGTTTCAACTACAGCCTAACTCAAACCCTCTTCCCCAATTACTTTGAAGGAAATCCTAGACACATCATTTTTATTGTTATATATTTCAGTATGTAACTCTTAGAAATAATCTTTTTTTTAAAAAAACAAAAAACAAAGCCATAATACCATTATCTCAGCTTTTTAAAATAATATGGTAAGATGCTAACTGGTCTCTTTAATGTGCATTTGGGTCACCTGGAAATCAATAGCAGATTCTAGTCAGGTGAGTCAGGTGGTGACAGCTCTGTACTTCTAACAAGGTCTCCAGTTTTTTAAATATGTCTTCCATATTATTCAGCACAATGATAGGCACCAAGTTGTAAATGGAAAAACACCTTTTGCATTATATGCCACTTTATACTTTTGCAATGGATTTATAAAAAAAAATTTTTAAATAAACGTCTGAAACAGTTTTCCTAAAGATCTAAAAATATTTAATTTTCTTACCATGTCAAATGGTACACAACACTTTTCCCTTATAACTTCCTGTTAAATGGTGAGGTTCCATGTTTTTCAAGGCAAAGTTCCTCAAAAATAAAGGACTGGCTACTAAAAAGACCAAAGTCATAACTCATTTCAAGGCTTGAAAACATAAAAAAACTGTAAAAAGCAGCAAACTGGAAGACTGCAGGAACAGAGCTCACCACGGCAAACTGAAAAACGCAAGCACAGACTACAAACAGCCAAATGCAGGCAAAAACAAAAAGCAAAACCAACAAAAAAAAGAGTCAAAATAGTATGCCACCCAAAGAAAATCTATTTACCAGCTCCGTGAGACCTCAGGCTAACAATTAATAATGCTATCTCAGGCGCTAAATAAACAAAACAAAAAATCATATTCTTAAAAACAAATACATACACAGATGCATAATAGTGCCAAGGCATTTCTAAGAGTTCTAAAGGAAAAGTTCCTGACAAAGTACTATATGAACCGAAGGTATTTAACTGTTTAATTATGCTGCAAAATCAGAAAGACCAACATTGCAGAGATACCTTAGTTCACCTCCAAGCCACAACTTTTTTCGTTTCTGAACACATGCAACCATCTGAGCCAACTAATAAAAAAAAGAAGGCTTCAAAACCGTGGACATTAAGGCAGTGAGAGTCTGCAGGGCAGAGTGATGGAGAGGAGAGAGCAGACCAGGGGCACTCTGCAGAAGGTCTGCCTGGAGTCTTCAGCGAAGTACCCTCAGCGCATCACGGGAGGAAATTACTCAAGGGCAAGAAAAGAACCACCTGAAAGGATGGATGGACTTGATGGACACAATTACCTGAAATCACACACAGCCGGAGTTAAAACTCTCCAAAGGGAATTGGGAGGAGGACTCAAAAGGATTTTGCCATACTGCTGAAACATCGGCCCTAGGCTAAATATTGCTCTGCCCCCAATTAGCAAAATTTAAACAAGGCCTGAAAGGACCGCAGTATTTCCAAGTAACTCAACCACATCCCAGAATAAAGCTCTGGAATATTCATAGGAGAGCAAAGACATCCAATATCAGTTCCCAGCAAGGTAAAATTCACAATATCTAGCATCTAGAAAGTACAAAACATGTAAAGGAAGCGGGGGGAAACATCAATCAACTGAAACTAACCCTAAAATAACACAGATGATAAAATTAGTAAACAAGAACATGAAAACATTCATAATCCCTGTATTCCATATGTTCAAGAAGCTATAGGAAAGAATAAACATATAAGCAGAGACATTAAAGATAATAAAAAAAACAACACCCAAATCAAACTTCTAGAGATCAACAGTACAATTAATAAAACTACATTACATGAAATGACCAGATTAGGAATTTAGAAAAGATTAGTGAACTTGAACACAAGGCAGTAGAAACTATACAAAAGAAAAAACACCAAGAAAAAAAACGACGGGGGAAAAAATGAAGCTCAGCCTTTAGTGAGTTGGGGGACAATTTGAAGTGGCCTCAAATACTCAGAGATAAATCTGACACACAAGATGTCAGACTGACACACGGAAATCTAAAAAACCAAAACAATGCTGAAATTAAAGAAAAATTAAACGGAGAAATACACCGTTAGTGAATCAAAAGACGCAACACTGTTAAGGTGTCAATTCCCCCACATGAATCTGTACGTTCAATGCAATCCCAATCCAAATCCCAGCAGGTTTTATTTTAGAAATTGACTAGCTAGTTCTACAATTGCTGTGGAAATGCAAAGAACTAGAATGGCCCAAATGACTTTGAAAAAGTAGAATACAGTTGGAGAGCTTACACTAAGTGTCTTCAAGACTTTTAAAAGTGGTCATCACCAATGTGTGGTATTGTCATCAAGATAAGCAGATGAATGAAACAGACTAAGAGTCAAGAAATAGACCCACGTTAGTCAACTGATCTTTTTTTTTGTAGAGGGCAGTGTCACTGGCCCTCTTATGTGGGATCTGAACAGGGGCCGCCGGCGTCCCAAGCCAGCGTTTAACCACCGCACCACTCAGCCGGCCCTGGTCAACTGATTTTTGACAAAGGTGCAAAAGAAAGTCAGGGAAGAGAGGACAGTGAACAGTAATGGACCAACAGAATATACTTATACACACACACTACACACAAATGGAAGTGGAAAAAACTGACGGGGATGCTGGAAGTGTTCTCTATCTTGAGGTGAAGAGGTAAAAATTCATCAAGCCATATACTTAGCACACGCACATGCATGCACTCTACTATAGGTATGTATATGTGAAAAAGGGAGACAAATAGAATTAGCATATAGAGTAAGATCTCATATTTATTTAAAAAATTCTTTCTATCTATCCATCCAACATTTCAGACACACTCAGGGAGAAAGAAAGGGAAGGAATAATTTTTACTAACAAGGAATATATATACCCCATTCTTCTTTGTTGTTTTATTGACATATAAATGACATAAATAACACTGCTTTCTAGGCACTTTTAGACCTTTATTTAATTTCCCCAGAAACCACAGCAGATACTATTATCCTATTTTACAAATGAGGAACCAAGGTTACGGGGGATAATGGATAATACAGTAAGTTTCCACCAACTATACACCTTCCACTGGAGGCTGGGACCACACCTCCCTGTAAGTAATGGCTTGAAAAAATATGACCATATCACCCAATATTAAAACTATATGCCTTGAGGGCCGGCCGAGTGGTGCGGCAGTTGAGAGCTGGCTTGGAACGCCAGCGGCCCGGGTATGGATTCCACATATGAGGGCCAGTGACACTGCCCTCTTAAAAAAAAAAAAAACAACATATGCCTCGAAGCATTCAAGAAATTCCAATGTTAAAGATTACATGTGAGGTCAGAAACTACAACACAGGTTCCCAACATATTAATACTGCATGTTTAGCCAGGAAAAAAATATATATGGGATTTTTTTTTTCTTTTTTCTTTCTTTTTTCTCTTTATATCCATTGTCAGATGCTGTCAGACATCACAGGACTTCCAGGAAGTTTATAAAGTGTCTAGTCTCCAGGTACTCTAGAAATTTTCCAATAATACTCCATCTCTGGTGCCAAGACTTGCCAGGGTGCAAAGAGCCAGAATCCCTAAAAACCCTCACAAGAGGGGCTCACATGAAGACAGAGAGCGATGCTGGAGACAACACTGCCCACCTCACATAAGTTCCAGGACTCCACCTGGAACAGCGTCCGTGTCCCTTTCCAGCCACAAACTGTGTCGTGGACCTCAAAGGGATTTTTTCAAAGCTCTGATCAAAGCCTGGACCCCTTTACCAAAGTTTACTTTGAATTAAATATGGGGCAGACCAAAACACTCTCTGAGGAGGGACAGAATTTAACAATAAAGGATTTCCTAAGTTTTTGAAATTCCATCTTCTGTGAAGGTATGAAAGTTGAAAGGTGAGCCTTCAAGCTGCCTTGATATCTGTAACCAGAGGTCCGTCTACAAAACCTCTCTGCCCTAAGGTTTCAATAAGGTCTCCTCAAGTCATGGCCAAGTGTGTCTTCCCAATTAAACCTGCTATTAAAGGCCAACTTATAAAGAGAGTTGACATTTAATTGGAAAGCAAATCACCTAACAGTAAGTGGTAGACACATTTCCCAATTAAAAATCTGACAAGATCTCACAAAAATAAAATAGCATCTCCCAAATGGCACCTTGCTTATTTCCTGTTTAGAATGGCTGCCTGCTCCAACTTCACACCACACACAGGTTGAAGGCTGGGTTTAGGGAAGAGGGGAGAGGGGGGAGGGGTGCTGATGGATCAAAAGGTAAGAACATGTGAGTGCGTGCACATACAACTGTCCACATTGTACATCAGCAGATAATCAGGGCTCTATCCACCCAATTAGTTCCATTTTAAAGGGCCAGGGGCAAGACTTGAAACCAAAAACTCCAGTTAGCCCAGCCTCCAGCAAGCTCAGTCCCAAGTACTGGCTCTCATCAAAGCCCCCACTTCATAACCTGAGGAACTCTTCTGCAAAGCCATGGGAGTGTACCGTTTGAAACATCTGACTGTCCTGAAATATTTTCATTTAGTGATTTTTAAACGGTTAAGAATTTCATTTATGAGTCTCAAGGTACACACAAAAAAATACCCATCTCCCAAATGTAATACTTCCATTACAGTTACACACTACACTTCATCTTTAAATTCTTTTGACTTTTAAATACTTTCAGATGATGGACTATCACACTAGCAAAATAGAGTTCATTATTTAACTATTTGTACCATGACCAGAAATAGTGGTGAGATTTGGATATCCCGTGTCCACACCTACTCTGTCCTTAGGTCAAACCCTTATCCACATGTACTTTTTTATCCACTGTTAAAAGATGACTGTAACAGTAAATGTTCTTTCTACTAACAGGAATAGCATTGAAAAATACATAAAAACTGTTATGTTAATACATAACAAATGTAGTCTAGAAATTATATTTTTTACATATCTGAACAAGAGACAGAATTTGTAAGATTCACTATTCGAAAAACCATTGCTCAGTGATAAAAAAAAAAAAAGATACATAAAGCTGAACTAAGCAAACTTTTCAAAGGACAGTGGACTGTATCACGAACAAGTAATTTATTATGACAAAATGACAGGTCCAAGGAAACATAAAGAGAATTGGCACATCCAGTTCCATGTACCCTGAAGATACATCTCCAGGTATGCTCAGATTTTACAAACGTGAGTCTAACATGGGTTTTCCTTTTTGAGGCTTGTTGCCAAAGCAACCAGGAAAGCTACAGTCTCTGAGAAAATTTGAATAGAGGTTAAGGATAAGAGGAGGTAATCAAAGTTGTATAGGAGGAATTAAGAAGCATGAATACAATGTTGCAAGGAAGGTAACAAAGAGAATACAAATTGAACAGGCAGACAAAGCAGCAACTTCAGAGCGACAGAATAATTTTTTCTAACAAGAAATATACATACCCCATTCTTTTTTTGTTTTATTGACATATAAATGACATATAACATTGTATTCATGTACGGCATACAGCATAATGATTTATGTGTATGTTGCAAAATGGTTACCACAGCATGTATGTTTAGCTAACATCCATCACCTCACAGTTACAATTTTTTTCTTGAGATGAGAAGTTTTGAGGTCTACTCACCTAGCAACTATATTCTTCATTCTATTCCCAGAAGTGCTCTCTCTCTGACTCTTCCCCACCCCAAACAGCAAAGTAATGCTACCATCCTCTCATTCTGCCACTGTTTATGAAATTTAAGCCACTGGGTATGTTCAAAAGCATTTAAGGGAGAAAAAAAGGAGAGTTAGCAACATCTTCACTCCAATTCCAAAATTCCTGTGACTCAAAGAAATGTTGAAACATAAACATCAACACTATGAAACCAACAACATCCAGTCTTAAAAACATCACATGTAACCATGAAGCCCAATGCTTATTAAACTTGCCCAGAATGCTACGTCTGGACACCCCGTTTATACCATGCTGGTAACATACATAACAAAATAAAAGTGTTATTCAAGTGGTCAAAGGAAGATATACGAAAACAATATACAAAAGAAAGATTAAAAAATGCCTAGGTCTGAATCATGATGACAATGTGGTCATATATTGTACATAGGCATAAGGGAGGGATGAATAGACACAAATCACACTCCAGTAGTGGGAGATGCCCCCCAAGAACCCAAAGGCACTTAAAAGCAATGTACGTTTCTCAATCAGTATCCGTAAAAAAGCTTTTGCTCAGTTTGTATGCTTTTTTGAATACAGGACATTTAGGGTAAAGTTAACTGCATTTAAAAAATTGATGTATTGCATAAAATAAACGGGGAAAGCCTACAGAATCGTAAGTGCACAGGTAAGGTGGTGGTACGTTTGCATATAGCTGCTACCTTCCCTAATACCCCAACTCCACTTCCCCTGGAAATCATCACACCTTCTCCTGGATTCCCATATTTCATCTGTCTCTTCTAATCTTATGTCATAGTTTTTACTTACATAGTTTATCCCTCAAGTATAGCCACTATCACATCATGTCCGATTCATTTTTGCCAAACTCCTGGCCTTCCCTCATTCATTCGTTACCAAATACATACAAGTGCCAAGCACCATACTACAAATGGGTGGCAAATAGGCAGTTTAAATGAATGTGGACTGCAAGACAGAAAATAATAAAACACGTTCAGAAAGAATCCAAATAAACTCATGTATTATATTAACACAAAGGATGCAGATGGGGAGCTACAGATATCCTAATATCATGAAACACCTACACTGTGTATTGTCACAGCAAGAACGTGTGTGGACAACTGAACAGCATTTCCTCTGCATGGCCTACCAAGTATATTAACTACTTCCATACAGAGAATTATCATCTTAATCCTTTAAAAACATCGGTAATAATGATTTAATATGCCATCCTCTTAAACCAGAGGCCCCCCTAAATAACACTCATGAAATGGGCCTTTATCAGCCCATGAGGCGTGGGCAATTTTAAACGTTCAATCTGTTCATTTATTGAAGGGCTTATTAGCCAGATATTATCAGGCCTGGGTTTTAAAAAAAGATCGGCACATGCCAGGAGCCCTCGAAGATCTCAACTAAAAGTTTAGCTTAGGTGCGGGGAGAACCAAGGTGGATAGAAACGTGTTGTTTTATAAAAAAAATACCTGAGTTGAAAGTCAAACGTCAACAACATAAAGACGTGTCATATCTTTTATTCAGACTGTTCTTTATAAGTCACTCGCTCTGCGATCCTTAATGGTATTTGAAAGGGTCTTCACTCTTAATTTTTTACTTAAGAAAGGAAGGAAAAAAGGAAGGAAGGAAGGAAGGAAGGAAGGAAGGAAGGAAGGAAGGAAGGAAGGAAGGAAGGAAGGAAAAAGGAAGGAAGGAAGGGAGGGAGGAAAAAGGGAGGAAGGAAGGAGGAAGGAAGGAGGGAAGGAAGGAAGAAGGAAGGAAGGAAGGGAGGGAGGAAAAAGGGAGGAAGGAAGGAGGAAGGAAGGAGGGAAGGAAGGAAGAAGGAAGGAAGGAAGGAGGGAAGGAAAAAGGAAGGAAGGAAGGGAGGGAGGAAAAAGGAAGGAAGGAGGAAGGAAGGAGGGAAGGAAGGAAGGAAGGAAGGAAAAAGAAGGAAGGAGGAAGGAAGGAAGGAAGGAGAAAGAAAGAAAGAAAGAAAGAAAGAAAGAAAGAAAGAAAGAAAGAAAGAAAGAAAGAAAGAAAAAAAGAAAGAAAGAAAGACCTAACAGAGCCACCACCCCCCCCCCACCATAAACATTCTGGGAAACCCGTGTGCATGGAGCATAGCCTGCCTTTAAGGACTGGACAGGGCAGGGCCCCTCCAGCCGCTCGCTGCGGCCTCTGGCACGTGAGGCCGTGGCATTCACAGGCGCTGGGAGGCAGCCACAGCGTGACCGCGCGCTCTGCCACCCGGGACAGGCGTCCACCCAGAAGCCCAGGACACGAAGCCCCTCCCGCAGCGAGCGCTGCTGCAGACAATCAACAAATAAACGTGGCGTGGATCAATGCACACACCTGGCTTTCCCTGCCGAGCCCCAAAGAGCCAGCGTGCATTTAGGGCCCAGGCACCCAAATGCAAAGCTCGGGCTCCAGGAAAAAAAAGGCTGAGGCGAGGCTCCTCCCTGTAGCCCAACCCCGGAGGAAAAGGGGGTCCTTGGGAGGAGCTGGGGGAGGCAAGGAGGGGAGGGAAGGGTCGGCAGGGTGCATCCCAGCGCACCCTTCTCCCTTCCGAAGCGGAGATCGAGCCGCGGCCCCCGGCCCCCAGACCCTGCCTCCTGCCTCCCTCACCTGATCACAGAGATGAGCAGCCCCGAGGGGTCTTTGCTTTTGCTGACAGTGCTCCTGTATTTCCCACCAGCCGCTTCTGCCGCCATCTTGGCACGGGGCGGAACCGGGGCGCCAGAAGGAGCCAAAGCCCGGCCGTGGTGATGGACCGTGCGGCGAGCTCACCAATGGGAGAAGAGCAATGCACGGAGCTGTCCGATCGCTGGAGGGAGGAGGCGGGACGAAGGAGGCAAGCTTCCAGACCCGGCGCGCGCGCTGAGCATTCTGGTAATTGTAGTTTTCCTACCTCGTTGCCGGTGGCGCCTTGGCGACGTCCTCTAATGACTGTCCTGTTGATATTTATTCTGATCTTGGGATCTTGGGTTGTTTTGTTTTTCTTTTCAGTTTCCTTGTTTTTAGAATTATATCAATGTTTAATTAAATTTATTTGACAAGGCCAAAATGTGGTGGGGCGGGGTGGCGAGTGGGAGGTCTACGCTTAATGTCTCTGCGCCAAGTTTTTACTTTAAACACAGTGGTTCAAAAAAAAAAAACCAGGAAAATGTGAAAATGAATAGAAACAAAAATGGTTCTCTTTAATAGGCTCTAAAACTGAGTTTTGCATTTATTTTATGTGAGTTCGTTTTCCAGTGGCGCTGTATTTCCAGATAGTCCTAAAAAAGCCCACTCAGGGTTAAGCGCTCGCTGGCTTGGGAAGCCAGAGGCCCGGGTTCGGGTCCCACATATGAGGGCCAGTGACACTGCCCTCTAAAAAAAAAAAAGAAATAAACTTGAAAATAAAAAACCTACTCAGGAACACTCAAATGAATCTTGATAAAGAAAAGACAAAAAAACCCGAAACTGACCAGGTTGCAAATACCTTACCTTCCCAAGCGAAATAAACTATGGCTAGTAATAATGTTCATGCGTGCTTTATTAATATTTTTCCTGGTAGATTTTGATGTTGCTTGCATTTGACTGTAGGCTTAGTCATTCGTGCAGAGATGAAAGGAACAAATGCAGATTAGACTATGGATAGAAAGTGGGCCCGTGGAGAAACAAAAGGGAACATAAATATTGAGAAGGAGGAAAAGAGGTGATCTGCGCTCTCTCGAGGCAGGCAAGAAAAAAAGACGAAAGAAGAAGAAGAGCAAAAGGGCTGCCACAGGGCCACAGGAACCTGATAAAAAGTATCAGGAGCCTCAGTTGATGAGGTAACAAGACAACTGGAAAGACAAGCATTGGAAGAGAAAGCAAGAAATGATGACGATGGAGATGGGGCAACAGGAAAGAAGAAAAAGAAGAAAGAAGAAGAGAGGACCAAAAGTTCAAACAGACCTTCCCTCAGTTCCAATACATGACCTGTATCCTAATAGCGTTTTTCCCAAAGGACAGGAGTGCGAGTACCCACCCGCACAAGATAGGGGAACAGCTGCTTGGAGAACTCCAAGCAAAGAAAAGAAAGCATTAGATCAAGCTGGCGAAGAGATTTGAAATGATTTTCGAGAAGATGCAGAAGCACATCGACAAGTTAGAAAATATGTGATGAGCTGGATCAAGCCTGGGATGACAATGATAGAAATCAGTGAAAAGTTGGAAGACTGTTCATGAAAGCTAATAAAAGAGAATGGATTAAATGCAGGCCTAGCATTTCCTACTGGGTGTTCTCTCAATAACTGGGCTGCCCATTAGACTCCCAATGCTGGTCATACAATAGTCTTATAATATGATGATATCTGTAAGATAGACTTTGGAACACATATAAGTGGTAGGATTATTGACTGTGCTTTTACTGTCACCTTTAATCCCAAATATGATACATTACTAAAAGCTGTAAAAGATGCCACTAACACTAGAATAAAGTGTGCTGGAATGCATGTCCGTCTATGTGATGTTGGTGAGGCCATCCAAGAAGTTATAGAATCCTATGAGGTTGAAATAGATGGGAAGACATATCAAGCAAAACCAATCTGTAATCTAAATGGACATTCAATTGGGCCATACAGAATACTGGGAAAACAGTGCCCATTGTGAAAGGAGGAGCGGCAACAAGAATGGAGGAAGAAGAAGTGTATGCCATTGAAACCTTCGGTAGCACAGGAAAAGGCATTGTTCATGATGATGTGGAATGTTCACATTACATGAACAGTTTCGATGTTGGACATGTGCCAATAAAGCTTCCAAGAGCAAAACACTTGTTAAACATCATCAATGAAAACTTTGGCACCCTTGCCTTCTGCTGCAGATGTTTGGATCCCTGGGACAAAGTAAATACTTGATGGCTCTGAAGAATCTGTGTGAGGGCCGGCCGAGTGGCGCCGTGGTTAAGCGCTGGCTTAGGAAGCCAGCGGCCCCAGTTCAGGTCCCACATATGAGGGCCAGTGACACTGCCCTCAAAAAAAAAAAAAAAAAGAATCTGTGTGACTTGGGCATTGTAGATCCATACTCACCATCATGTGACATTAAGGGATCATATACAGCGCAGTTCGAACATACCATACTGTTGCGTCCAACATGTAAAGAAGTTGTCAGCACAGGAGATGACTATTAAATGTAGTCCAAAGCCACTGCAATGTCTTTTATTTTCTAAGCTTTGTTGGGATACATTATACCAGAAATAATTTGCAACACATTGTCTGTTTAACAGTGGACCTATGCAATGCTTTTATCCGTGTTTAAAAAGGAAGGAATTTGATCAAAAGCAAGCCATCTATATAATTAACAAAGGAAAAAGCTTTCAGGACTTTCAAATGTTAACTGTTTTTCTCCTGTCTAAAAAATGCTATCATGTTCATATTAGTTAGGAATGACTTATACGTTTTGTTTTGAACAACTAAGAGATGCTTTTCAGGTATTTATATTGCCATATTCTTAATGGAATGCTTTGAATGACTATATCCAATTCTGCACCTATACCCTTCCTGGAATCCATTTTCTAAAAAATAAAGACATTTTCAGATTTGAGTGCTACATTTTAATTGTACACAGGAAATAGCTAAATTTAGTGTAGGGAAATGTAGAACCTTTCATCTGGATTATAGACCTCTACACTGAAACTTTTCTTCTGACGCAGTGGTGAAAACAAGCTTTATACATGCATAAAGTGGGAGAAACTTCATAACTTAATATACAGCTTTAGGAATATTTTGCATTTCTTTTTAGGACCATATGAGTCCTTGTCTTTTTTTTCTCCATGATATTGGAAAGATCTAATTGAAACACAACTTAGTAGGAACAGTATACCAACTTGAAACCTTAATTTAGTAAAATCTCAACATTTAGATCCTTTGTCCAGTGGTATATACATTTATCAGGAAATGTATTCAGCTTGCTTAATAAACCAAAAGGGCATTTAAAACCACAAAAACAAAAAACAGGAAAACTCCCCATGATTGAGTCTTATTCTAGTTAGAAAAGTTAAATTGAATTATTAGGCTTTTTCATTTGTGAACCAAATTCTTGAGCACCCTGCCCCTCCACTGGCTTGGATTTATAACATGGGTAGTGTTTCAAGAAGTGAGGTTACAGTGACTCATTATAGCAGCTAAGTGCATATGTTAAATGTAAGATGCATACTTGTTGAACTGAGCCCCAAATACCGATTCTTGAACTGCTTGAATTCTACGTAAATGATTTGTTGGGAATGTTCCAACATAATTTCAAAATTGTTATGTACTCAGGTAAAGCCTTAATTTGTATGCTTTAGCACAATAAGATTTATTGCCTGTGGGATGCTGTTTTGTATTTTGTTTTAATGTTTTTCTCCTAGGAAGAGAAACCTGACTTCTGTATTTAGATCATTTATTATACATTAAAAAGTTGCTTTCAGCATTAGAGCTATAAATGAAAGGTATCTTGTGGGATAAACTATCCAGTTTAGCTATATGAGCCATGTTTATTACGGTGCTAATGATCAATAGCTACCTTTGAGTAAGTTTTCCATTTTCTGTGATGTGCAAGTAGCAGAGCTCACTAGTTCATACCTGGCTGCGTTACAGGGCTCGGGCCCTCCAGCTCACTCTTGGGGTTTTGAGTCCATATCATTTTGATGTGCTTTGGTGGGAGGTATAAAAGTATCTTGACTTCCAAGCCCAAGAGCTTTAGAGTTGACCCTATGAGTGAAGAATTTTGGAGCTCTGTAAGACCTTTTAGCAGTAATGTTCTCACACCATTTAAGAGCTCCAAGCTCCCTTCCCAAGTAACGGTTGGGAGCAATGACACCCATCACTGCATGTCCCTGGAGTGCCTGGAAGGGATGTGATCTTGTCACTTAAAAATTTGTATTGTTTACCTCCTAGCCATGTATCTCTCATTTTGTCATGTTTATAATGATGTACCTTATTGGTAACAAATTAGTTGGAATGTTTAACAGTAGTGCCTTTAGTAAATAAGTTTACAACCAAAACATGTTGTTCTTTGTTAGATCAACTTAACAGAATGTAGAAGTCCACATTGAGACATACAGTAAGAAATCTAAATTTCTATTCATTGTCTTGGTTTCAGTTTTATTTTAATTGACTTTTTTTTTTAGATCAAATTTAGGTTTGTAGCACAAGTGAGCATAAAGTGCCGAGTTCCCATATATCCCTTGATACACAGCCTTCCCCATAGGTTTTAATTTTAAGGGATTAAAAAAGGCCAAGCCAAAAAAAAAAAAAAAAAAGAGGTGATCTGCTTAGAAGTAATAAAGGTTAAAGAGCTTCAGAGATGAATAGAAAGCAAATTCAGAGGTCACAGAGTTATGAAGCAGCAAGCACAGAACACATCAACTACTTTTATTAAACAGATACTGAGCTGGTAGAAATTCACACTGATTTTTAAAAATCAGTTAGAAATTTGTTTGTTTCTTTGTTTAAAAGTGCTCATTGCCTTTGACCCAATAATTCCAGTTTTAGGGATTTTGCTCCTAAAGCAATAGAGATATTGAAATTTTTGAAACAACATGAAAGGCTTAAATAAATGTTATAATATCCATATGAGGATATAATATATAGCCGCTGGAAATCATAATTTTAATGACCTTTAATGAAGATTTTCACGCTGTAAGTGCAAAAAGCAGGATATGGAATTAAATAATTTACATATGTAGAGAGGTAATTGGGCCTACTGGCTAAGAATACAGGCAGTAGGAAAAAAAATAAAACATGATCATCTCAGTTGAGACAGAAAAAGCTTTTGACAAAATCCAACACACAGTTGAAACTATACAGAAAACTAGTACTAGAAGGGAAGTTCTTCAACATAGTAGAGGAGATTCATTTTAAACCACAGATTACATACTCAATGGTGAAAAACTGAACATTTTCAGCTATGATCAGGCACAAGACAGATTCCCATTTTTGCCATTGCTATACAACACAACATAGTACTGGAAATTCTAGCTAGAACAATTAGGCAAGGAAAGAATAAAAGGCATCCAAATTGAAAGGGAAGAATTAAAAGTATCTCTCTCTATTTTGTATACAACATGATTTTACTTATGGAAATCCTAAAGAATGTTTTCAAAGAAATTATTAGATCTAATAAATGAATTCAGCAAGCTTGCAGGATACAGTATCAAGACAAAAATTCATATGGAATTGCAAGGAGTCCCAAATAATCAAAACGATCTTGAAAAAAAAAAAAAATTTAGAGGACTCAGACTTCCTAATTTCAAAGCTTACTAAAAGACTACAGTAGTCAAAAGTGTGGTACTTGCATAAAGATACACACATTGATACATGGAATATAATTGAGGGGCCAGGAACAAACCCATATATCTATGATCAACTGATTTCCTATAAGGGTGCCAATATCATTCAATGGGTAAAGAAGAATTTCTTCAACAAATGATGCTGGAAAAACTGGGTATCCACATCCAAAAGAGTGAAATTGAACACTATCTTAGTCCATTCAGGCTGCTATCACAAAATAATACAGATTGGGTAGTTTATACACTGAAATTTATTTCTCACAGTTTCGGAGGCTGGAAAGTTCAAGATCAAGGTCATAGTTGTGTTTTGATGAAAGCCCACTCTCTGGTTCATAGCCAGTGCTTATCTCTGTGTCTTTACGTGGTGGAAGGGGCGAGGGATATCTGTGAGGTCTCCTTATAAGAACACTAAACTCTAATCAGCTTTCAAAATGCCCACTTCCTAATACCATCACCTTTGTGGGTTAGGATTCAACACATGAATTTTTTTTAGGGGAGCAAGGGAATACATTTAGACTTCACACCATATACAAAATTTAACTTAAAATGGATCAAAGACCTAAATGTAAGAGATAAAACTCTTAAAACATTAGGGGTAAATCCATACAACCTTAGATTTGACAATGGATTCTTATATATAACACCAAAAGCATGAGCAACAGGAGGAAAAATGGATGAATTGGACACCATCAAAGTTTAAAACTTTTGTCTACCAAAGGATACTATGAAGAAAGTAAAAAGACAACCCACAGAATGTGAGAAAATATATATGCAAATCATATATGTGATAAGAATCTCTATCCAGCACATGGAAAGTATTCTTACAACTCAATAGCAAAAGACAAAAAGTCCAATTAAAAACTGGGCAATGGACTTGAATAAACATTTCTCCAAAGGAGATATAATCCACAAGCCAACAAACATGTAAAAAGATGTTTAACATTACTCATTAGGGAAATGCAAATCAAAACCACAATGAGATACCATTTCATAGGCACTAGTATGGCTATAACATTTTTTAAATAGAAAATAAATATTGGCAAGGATGTAGAGAAATTAGAATCTTGTACATTGCTGGTAGGAATATGAAACAGTGCAGCACTGTGGAAAACAGTTTGGTGGCTCCTCAAAAAGTTAAACATAAAATTACTATATGACCCAGAAATCCCACTTACAGGCATATATCCAAAATAATCTAAAATAAGCACTCAAAATAAAGTTATACACAAATGTTCATAGCAGCCCTGTTCACAGCAGCCAAAAGGTGAAAACAACCTGAATATCCTCAAGGAATGAATGTGGCATAATATGTGCTATATGATAGAGGTATAGATAAAATATGACATATCCATACAATGGAATATTATTCAGTCATAAAAGGGAATAAAATACTGATGCATGTTACAGCATGGATGAACTTTGAAAACATTGTATTAACTGAAAGAAGCCAGACACAAAAGGCTACACAGTGTATGATTCCATTTCTACAAAATATCCGGAGTAGGCAAATGCATACAGACAGAAAGCAGATTAATGAGTCCTAGGGTTTGGGGGAGGAATAAATGGAAAATGACCACTTTATATACACAGGGTTTCCTTTGGGGATGATGAAAATGTTCTGGAACTTGATAGTAGTGATGGTTGAGCAATTTTGTGAATGTATCGAAGATCACTGAATAATACACAATAAATGATTAAAATAGCAAATTTTAGGTGATGTGTATTTTACCATAATAATAAAAAAAATGCAGGTTGTGCAGAAGGATTGCTTAGATTCAATCCTAGCTCTCCACCTCAAAGTAAGGTTACCTCAACCTTTCTGTGCCTCAGTTTCCTTATCTGTAAAGCAGGTGATACTAGTACTTCTCTCAGAAGGTTATTGTGAGACTGAGTTATGCATGATCAGCACTTGGTAAATATCAGCTATTATTACTAAAGTATAGTACAAATTTTATTCAAAATACACCTCTGTGGGTATTATGAAGTTGTTTTAAGGAGCAAAAATATGGGTCATCTTTCATTTTTTGTTTTTACGCTTTTCTGTTTTTCAATTTTTTAAAAATGTGTTGTGCCTTTATACACAGAAATAAACAAGAGAACGTTTTTAAATGGCAAGAATTGGATAAGCATCTGAAAGGGCTTATCCAATTTTAGATGGGCTACTTTTATCACAAACTGGAAATGCAATTATGTAACATTAATCAACACACCCCCAACTAAACCTTCACTCAATAAACTGTTTTTGTTTCTCTTTTCTACTTCCTTCACATCCACCTCAGGAAACCTTACCCACTGCACTTTTCATCTTCAGGTGACAGACATACCCTTTCACATTGCTTCTATGCTAGTTGTTCTTCAAAACTTACTCCAAACTTGCACTAAACTGTGATCAATGAAAAAATAATAATAAGGGGAAGGCTTAGTGGGTCTGTCCATTTGTAACCTTCAGCCTTCAACTACAGACTCCTAAAGTCCCCAAGCTACTTGAACCTTAGAATCATCTGAAGTTTATGAAGATGTAAGGGATTGACTATAGACTTCTCTGTGTGGAGGGTCTCACATGCTATGCAGGGAAATAAAAGGAAACGACCATAAACCACAGCACCTGCTCAGTGCCCCCAGAACAAGAGCATTAATGCTACAGATGTTTCAATGGGAAATAAGCAAGGAAGGCTAAGATGACTATATATAGCAGCCTCCATGAAATAGGTGGGTTATAATTGAGCTAGACCAAAAATAAGGAGAGGGGGAGGAGGGGTGAGGGTAGAGACTTAAACACCTGAAGAAGAGAAGAGCTATATAGACAGGTTAAGGTACAAAGTGCAAACATGCATTCTGTGTCAAGGCAATAATTTGACTAGAATAAAGGATTTATGGAGAAGAAGTGGGGTCATAGGTGAAGAGAGATATAGAGATCTACTCAGAAAAGACCTTGAACCTCATGGTCAAACATTGGATGTGTTTGTGCAGTCAAGGTGAAAAGCAGTGTATGTTCAGGTCCTGTTTTATATTGTCTATTATATTGTAAATCAGGGCAGACTGTTTCTTATTATTACATTTATAAATACCCAGAGGCTCTTAAAGCCACCAGAACATCCAATGAAATTAAAATGCTTTGACCTTTTTGGATGAGAGGCTCTATATATAAATCCAAGATATTGATGTTCTTATTATTGCGGATAAATGAAATGTGTAAGTCAGGCTAGCTCAGCAGCAGAATTGCTTCCCTAAGATTCATAAAAACATGCCAGGCTTGCCTGCTGTCTACAGGACACCCAGCCCAGACCCAGGGAATTTAAAAAAGAGTGTCTCATAATATCAGCCAGATGGGCAGACCTCTGGAGAAGAAGCTATTTTGTGCCCCCATTAACATTTTCCAGTTACAAGAATCAACTCATCTAAGATATAAAATCTGTGCTGTAGGCATGGCTGAGTAAATCAAGGCACTGCATATAGATCATACACTGAAGGAAAAAGTCAATGATCCTCTCATCACGGAAAAAGCAACTGTTATTTATTCCAGATCTGAATGTTGTATCAGCTATTTCAATTACTTCAGTTTAAATAAATCTTACAGAAATATAAGCTTAGTTTAAGATATGCACACATTGTATTCTCTTTAGAAGGAAATTTATAAGTAGATCACAATAGGCTGTAACTCTCGCTGGTTGATTTTGTTTTCTGTGTTCTCGGTACTGGTTCAGCCTATGTTGTCCAAGCCGGAAGTCGTGGTTTCATCTTCACGTTCCTGCGTGTTTCAGGAGGTTGGCCAAGAATGGTATTTTCATATATCTGTTGGTCATTTGTATGTCTTCCTGGGAGAAATAGCTGTTCAGGTCCTCCTCCCATTTTTTTATTGGATTGTTTTTTTATTTCATTGTTGAGTTGTATGAGTTCTTTACATATTTTGGATATTAGTCCCTTTATCAGAGATGTTGTTTGCAAATATCTTCTTCCATTCAGTTGGCTGCCTCTTTGCTTCATTATTGGTTTCTGTTGTGGCGCAGAAGCTTTTTGTTAGATGTAGTCTCATTCATTTATTTTTTTCTTTTATTTCTCTTGCCTTTGAAGTCAAATTCATAAAATCCTCTCTAAACCCAAGGTCCATAGTTTGGTGCCTATGTTTTCCTCTATGCAGTTTATTGTTTCAGGTCTTATATTTTAGGTCTTTGATCATTTTGAGTTAATTTTGGTGTATAGCGACAGATAGCAATCCAGTTTCATGCTTCTACATGTGGCTCTCCAAATTTCCCAGGACCATTTATTGAAGAGGCTTTCTTTTCATTGTACATTTTTAGGTCCTTTGTCAAAAAATTATTCGCCATATATATGTTGGTTGATTTCAGGGTTTTCACTTATGTTCCATTGGTCTGTGTGTCTGTTTTTCTACCACTGCCGTGTTGTTTTGATTATTGTCGCTTGGTAGTATAAATTGAAGTCAGGGAGTGTGATACCTCCAGCCTTGTTCTTTTTCCTCAATATTGCTTTGCCTATTTTTTTTCATTTGTGTTTGTGGGTCGTTTGTGTTTTCATACAATCTGCTGATTTTTTTGTTCCATTTCTTTAAAAAACACCATCAGGATTTTAATGGGAATTGCATTGAATCTATATATTGCTTTGGGTAATATGGTCATTTGAACTAGCTATTAAGGAAATGCAAATCAAACCTCACACCTGTTAGAAGGACTATTATCAACAAGAAAAGTAATAATAAGGGTTGGAGAGGCTGTGGAGAAAAAGAAACCCTCATACACTGCTGGCGGGAATATAAACTGGTGTAGCCTCTATGGAAAACAGTGCAGAGATTCCTCAAAAAGTTAAGAATAGAATTACCACACAGCCCAGCAATTCCTCTTCTGGGTATCTACCCCCAAAAATCTAAAAACATTTATCAGTAAAGATATATGTACCCCTATGTTCACTGCAGCATTATTCACAGTGGCCAAGACATAGAAACAACCAATGTCCTTTGATAGATGATTGGATAAAGATGTGGTACGTATATACAATGGAATATTACTCAGCCATAAGAAAAGATGAAATACTGCCACTTGTGACAACAAGGATAAATCCTTAGCATGATATGCTAAGCAAAATAAGTCAGGAAAAGTTGAGAACCATATGATTTCACTCATATGTGGAATATAAAACTGAAAGCAACAAACAGACAAGACAAACAAACAAGCAAAAGCTCATAGACACTGACAAAAGTTTAGTGGTTGCCAGAGGGGAAGCGGGGTGGGGAGGTAGAAGAGAGTAAAGGAGGTCAAATATATGATGATGAAAGGAGATTTGACTTTGGGTGGTGAACACACAATGCAATATGTAGATGATGTATTATGGAGTTGTAGACTTAAAACCTATATAATTTTATTAATGTCACCCAATATGTTTAATAAAAAATAAAAAAGAATAATAATAAAGGGTAACTTTATTGAAAGAGGCATGTCCTTTGTTTCTGTGGAACACAAGCCTTTGCTGGTAGCTAAGGCAGCAACTGTCCCCCAAATTCTTTTCCAGATTCCACCAAACATCAAATGCATAAAACGTAATATATAACCAAATACTTTCTGGGTATCGCCACCCAGATATCCAACCAACGCTTCTAAGTAAACTCACTTTTCCTTCCCTCTTCTATCCCAATTGGCTTCTTCCCCTGTGTTTCCTATTTCAAAAAATGGCTTAAGAATCTATTCAGTGAAAAGACAACCTACAAAATAGGAGAAAATATTTGCAATCATATATCTGAGAAAGAGTCTCATATCCAGAAAATATAAAGAACTCTTACAACTCAGCAATATAAAGACAACCCAATTTTGTAAACAAGAAAAGGATCTGAACAGACATTTCTCCAGAGGAGATATACAAATGACCAACTATCACATGAAAAGATTCTCAACATTATTATTCATTAGGGAAATGCAAATCAAAACCACAATGAGATACTACTTCACATCCACTAGAATGTCTATAATTGTTTTAAAAAAATAAAGGAAAATAACAAGTGTTGGCAAGTATGTAGAGAAATGAAACTTGAGCACATTACCTGTGAGAATATAAAAGAATGCAGCTGCTATGGAAAACAGTTTGGTGGTTCCTCAAAAAGTTAAACATAAAACTACCATATGACTTAGATATTCTACTTATAGGTATATATGCAAAAGAGTTGAAAACAGGCATTCGAATAAAAACTTGTACATAAATGTTCATACAGCACTATTCACAGTACCCAAAAGGTAGAAACATTCCTGACGTCTATGAATGGATAGAAGAATAAATAAGATGTGGTATATCTAGATAGATTTTTTTTTTTTGAGGGCAGAGTCACTGGCCCTCATATGTGGGACCCGAACCGGGGCCGCCGGCTTCCCAAGCCAGCTCTTAACCACCACGCCACTCAGCCAGCCAAAATGTGGTATATCTATATAACAGAATATTATTCAGCCATTAAAAGAAGTGAAATACTAATAGATTTTACAACATGGATAGATTTCAGAAACATAATGCTAAGTGAAAGAAGCCAGACACACAGGGTCACATATTGTATGATTCCTTTTATATGAAATATCCAAAAGAGGTAAATCCAAAGAGAAAGCAGATTCATGGTTGTCAGGGGCCAGAGGGGAGCAAATATGGGGAGTGACTGCTTTATGGGGGCAGGGTTTCCTTTTGAGGTGATGAAAATATTCTAGATCTATTATAGTGTTTCATACCATTGCGAATGTCTTAAAATGCCACTGAATTGTATACTGTAAAATGATTGATTTTGTATTATTCTAAACTTTACCTTAAAAAAGAAAATGGAGAGAGAGAGAAAATGCTAGGATCCCTTTAAGTCATTGTTCAGTTGGACGCCAAGTTCTATCAATTTGACCTGCATGATGTTTCTTATTATAGATCTGTCCCCTTCCTGGCGTTTGTATGACCATAGGCTGATAGTCACCTCTCCTCTCAACTCACCATCCAGCCCACATGTTACTCCTTCCTCTACAACCGCCCTCATTCCAATCCACCCACCACACTTTTTGAAATCTGTCCGTTCATATATGTCACACATGGTGTTTCTGGCCTCTGCTGACATGAAGCTATTCGATGAGGTTTGCTTATCATCTAATGACTTAGAGATCAAACTGTGCAGTGCTTTGTGCAGTCTGGATTTTAAAATACTTTTTACTATGTGTTTTGTCAAATCTACCACTGCGTGAGTGGACATTAAGGCATTATGTGGTTTTTATATGTTGTGATGTATAACAAATAAATCTCTCCTATAAACATCCCCACCAAAAAAAAAGGGGGGATAGAGAAGGAATCTGATCCATTTACCCTTGTTTTAAAAACCTCCAAGGACTCGTATTGTCCATAACATTGATTTTCAACTGTTTACTAGAGAACCGGCTCCAAACTCTCTTTCCAGCTTCCTTATTTATTACTCCCCATTGTACGCACTCTCTCGCCATGTCCCAAATATGCCAGATATTCTTTTTTTTTTTTCCTGAGGGCAGTGTCACTGGCCCTCATATGTGGGACCGAACCAGGGCCGCTGGCTTCCCAAGCCAGTGCTTAACCACCGCGCCACTCGGCCGGCCCCAGATATTCTTATATTTCCCTTTTTTCCTATGTACTTTTGCTCAGCCTAAAATGTCTCTGAGCCTCACATTCCATATCTGTTAAAATATCGCTACCTATCTTCAGGTGTGTTGAGAGGCTTGGAGATAATAACGTATTGTAGGAGACTCCAAATATGTTTATTTTTAAGAAAATTACCTGGTTAAAATTCAGCTTACTGTTTAAGACCAAAGGCCAGTAGCGCACCTACCCACTCATGCACCATGGATATACACACCCTAGCTCCCTTAATTCTTGGTTAGCAGCAGTTATGATAATTTAATACAATGGTTACAGAGGGTATGTTTGTTCCCTTCAGTCTTCTTCGTTTGTAAACATTATTGTATTCATTTTCATACCCTCAGTGTCTTCCAGAGAGAAGGGTCTCAGTATTTATCAAATTGACACATCCTCTATATTAATTTAATATATAGTGGGGCTAAGACCAAAACTTCCAAAAACACTTGATTTTTAAGGAAAATTATACCAAAGAGGCAGGTAAATGTCACAACAGCATTTCCTTTAACCGTTTTTAAAAAGATTTCACTGTTTAGTGGAAACTTCAAATTAGGTACTAAGAATCAACAAATTAAGTACGTCAAACTTAATTCAAGTGTGTGGGAACAATGACAAAAAAATAGAAATCATTTTTTGATAGATTCATCAATTGTAATTTCATCTTAATATATAAAATCATGAGGAACATGAAAACAGAATCAGCAACATAATTTCATATCTGAAATTCTTCATACTGTCTGGAGTAAAATCCTCTAATATGTTGCTTGCTTTATTCTCATATATAAGTAAAATTGTAAGTAATATGAAAATATCTGTCTTTGGTCTGTAAAAATGCTTATCGATGTTTATTGTGGAATAAGACAAATATCCAAAATCCAACAGCTTTTGAATTTGTATTTAAATATTGATTTTTGTCAATTGGCTAATCATTGATTTAAAAAGCAAAACAAAACAAAGTTGCCCCAGACAGTGAAATAGTGAGGTTGTCCATTCCGAGATTTCAAGTGTTAACGTCTCAAAAAGTTCAATAATACTGAAATCACATCATTTATCTTCAACTCTTCTTAGAGGGTCTTCAACCATCCATACTTTTATTTGTTATGACAATGCCTTTTGTCATCCAGAGATTGGAAGGCATCACAGGGGACTTAATTCACAGTGGGATCAAGTATTCTTTATTGATTGAACATCTATTGAACAGATAGATTATCAGATTGAATTGGTTCAGTTGATAGGTGAAAAACAGCAACCTATAATTTGATTAGCTCTCCACAACTAACTTGCCTGTGTTACTCCTGTTTTATAAAACCTTGTGAAAACCTAGAACCGTTGTCTATGTGTAGAGAGTGATAACACATTAAGATGTATTTACCTTTTATATACCAGAGGTGCCCCAAAAATGTATACACATGACTTGTATTTGTCTTTTGTTATTGGTATATATTATTACAGTTTTAATACATTTTTTTTTCCTTTCTTAAAATGTGTATACAGTTTTTGTGCAAACCTCTGTATATATTTTTCCCAACAGATATATGAGTACATGTGCACCAAGAGACATGTAAAAGATATTCATGGCAGCATTATTCCTAATACCCTTTAACTGGGCATTACAAGAAAATGCCCAATAATAGTGGAGTACATAAACAATGTCACAGTCATGCAATAGAATATACCCTAGGGCAATGAAAAAGAGGCCAATGTCAGCTGCACACAACAATGTGAATGAATCTCAAATATATAATGTGGAGTGAGCAAAGACAGACACACAAAAAATACATACTGTATAATTTCATCCATATAAAGTTCAAAAACAGGGAAACTAAACTATCCTGGTATAAGTACTGCTAATGTTCTCTTTCTTGATTAGGTAGTGGTTACATAGATATTGACTTTGTTTTATATTTTATTTATATTTTATTTTTTATAGTCTATTTTACTAACGTTTTTGAAGGTGACAACAATGTGTTGTTGAATACATTGTTCACTTTTCTGAATGTAACTATATATACTGAATATATATATGTGCCCAAAAAATGTACACACATTTTAAGAAAGGAATAAACTATTACAATTATAATACTCAATATATACCTGTTAAAAAATATGAATACAAGTCATGTTTGACCTCAGCAATTACAAGAGGAGCTCAAAGTGGTGACCGTCAGCATCCAGACACTTCTGATTAGGGCAGACTACTGCTTGAGCAACGCTGACCAAAGTGTCCACTTTTTTTTACCACCACTGGTTTTATATATATTCTGAATATATTATGCTTCCATGTGCATTGTATATCCTTTAAGAATACAAGAAGTTGATAATGTGATAATCTTGGTTGCCTCAAGAGGGACCTGAGTGGCTGCAGGGTAGGGGTATATTTTTAGAATTTTGAACCATATAAATTATGTATTCAAAAAATAGTAATTTAAATAAATGATTACAGTAAGCTTTACCCAATATAACATCCATTGTTCTGGGAGACTTTAATAGTTTCAATATTCTGGCTTTTGCTTGTTGTGTTTTATTTTTTATACAAATATCTTGCACTGCACAGTTCTCACATTGGTATTTTGCGAAGGTAATGACAACCTATTAACTATTAGCATTATTTGAGAAATTCTATGGCATTTCACTCTTTTCACTTCCGATCATTCTTTCTTCAGCGTTCTCTATCCACGTTCCATTTCAGTCTCCAAAAATCCCTTCTAATATTTCCCTGGCAATTCTGACACAGTTTTTCAGAGTTCCTACACACCATTCATTCACATTTTCATGAAAGCTTTAAAAAAATTAATTAAATGACTGCTCAAAATCTCATCAAATTCTTTGATTATGTAAATAATTGCCCAGAAGCACCACTTTTATAAACACTTGTATGCATTAAGTAAATGCAAAATAGATGACATTTATTTAACTTTACAGGTTTGTGAAATTTCCACACTTAATTTCAAAACATATTAGGTAAACAAATGCTCAGCTATGCACACAATTCTTAGGAAACAGTCACTACCACCTGTTACCTATTAAGTGCCAACATTTATGAATTAATGAATATGGTTTTCACTTGAGCACTGAATATTGGGTTCTTTGGCTGGAGAGATCATGTAGAAAATATGCTCTTCTTTGGGGAAACATTAATAAGATTTTTATATATATGATGGAGTAGTATGAGTATCACGAAAAGCAAAATGCAACGAATTATGGGAACGGGTAAAATAGTAAAAGCTGTTTAATCCTAAACCTATTGAGTGACTTGACAAAATATCAGAAGTTCTAAAATAATTTTTTCTTTTTCTTTTTTTTTTTTTTTTTTGAGGGCAGTGTCACTTGTCCTCATATGTGGGACCTGAACCGGGGCCGCTGGCTTCCCAAGCCAGCGCCTAACTACTGCGCCACTCGGCAGGCCCTAAAATAACTTTTTTAAACAATAATCTTAATTCACAGATGGGAAAACTAAACTAGAAACAGAGCAATCTGGAATGTGTCTATTCAAGGTTTTCATTTTTTTAATCCAGGGGTGATATTTAATAAATTGAGAATGGAATGATGCGGGTACTGACCAATTAGAACAGACGTCTCAGACTTGGTCCTGGAGGTCATCTGTGGTGCCAGGAATTAAGCCTGTAGGTGCTTTATTTGTAGCTGTGAAAGGTTTGAGGAAAGGAGCACCCTGTGGGGGGCTTTAGGCAATAGCTACTTACCAAAGTACAGTGGTTCTACCCCCCCCACTCCCCCCACACACACACCTTTATTCACAGTTTCACTTTCCATGGTTCCACTTACCTGCAATCAACCTGGGTCCGAAAATATTAAATGGAAAATTCCAGAAATAAACAATACATACGTTTTAAGTTGCACGCCATTCTAAGATGCATGATGAAATCTAGCGCTATTTCACCCTGGACGTGACTCACCCCTTTTTCCAGCGTCTCCACGCTAGACAGGCTCCACGCCCATTGGTCACTTAGTAGCCGGCTGAGTTTTCAGGTGGACTATTGAAGTATAGCCATGCTTGTGTTCAGGTAGCCCTTATTTTATTTCATAATGGCCCCAAAGCTCAAGAGTGGTGAGGTTGGCAATTGGATAGGCCATAAGGTGCTTCCTTTAAGAGAACAGGTGAAAGTTCTTGGCTTAATAAGGAAAGAAAACCAGCGAATGCTGGGATTGCTGAGCTCTCTCGTAGGAACAAATCTTCAATCCATGAAATTGTATAGAAGAAAAAAAAAAATTCGTGCTGGTTTTGCTGTCGCACCTCAAACTGCAGAAGTTACGGCCACAGTGCATGATAAGTGCTTCATCAAGATAGAAAAGACTTTAAATGTGTGTGTGGGAGACATGAACAGAAAATGTGTTCTGATTGATGGCAACAGGTTGTGCCAGAAAGCACTGAGCTTTCGAAGACTTCAGCAAGGGGTACCCTGCGATGAGTGACACCAAGCCATTTACTGCAGTTCGGGATGGTTACACAGATTCAGGATCATCTCACATCATCACAGGAAGAAGAAAGGTGAATGCAGTATAATAAGGTATTTTGGGAGAGAAAAAGAGAATGACCACATTCACATAACTTTTATTACAATATATTGTTATAATTGTTCTGTTTTATTATTGTTATTGTTAGTCTCTTCTTGTGTCTAATTTATAAATTAGGCTTTAATCCTAGGTATGTAGATCTACGAAAAACACATAGAATATATAGAGTTCGGTAATAACTATGGTTTCAGGCATCCACTGGTGGTCTTGGAACAGATAAGCTGGGACTACTGTAAATATCATTCCAATAGTAACACCATTGCAACTACAGTAAAACCTTGGATTGCGAGTGACGTGGTTTGTGAGTGCTTCTCAAGATGAGCAAGCATTTCTAATACATTTGAACGTGGTAAACGAGCAATGTCTTGCAATATGAGTAGTTTGTTTCCAGAACGAATTATGCTCACAAACCAAGATATTACTGTATACTGGTGCATATTAGGAAAATATCAACCCTGTTCTAATCCTAATAACAACCCTAATCTTCCCAATAATAGGTGATTGATATATATGTTAGACCATGTTCTCTGTGTTCTGAACATTTTATCTCTAGTCTCTCTATAATCTTTCTGGGTAGAAGCAATTACTCCAGATGTTACCAAGCAGAACTCTGGGACAGACACAGTAAATAAGTAAATAAATGAATTCGAGCTTCCACATTCATTTAAAATGACTTTTTGGATGTAAGAACAAAATGCAATCCATGAACTGTAATGAGATCCTAGATTTTTAAAAAGCAATAACAACAGCGATAAAAGATATTCTAAGGCAATTCCGGAATTTTACATATGGACCCTATATTATTCTTTTTTCCTTTGTCATGAGAATATTGTGGTTACATAGGGAAATGTCCTTATGTTTAGGAAATTGTTGAAATATTTATGAGTGAAAAATCATGGTCTCTGCAGGACATTTTCAAATGGTTTAGAAAAAAAAAGTATATGAATAAACAGATAAAGCAAATATGACCAAATAGCAATTGATAAATCTAGGTATACAGGTTTTTATTGTTCTGCTCTTTCAACTTCTCTGTAGGTTTGAACATTTTAAAAGTAATATGTTGGGGGCCGGCAGAGTGGCGCATTGGTTAAGAGCTGGTTTTGGGATGCCAGCGGCCCCGGTTCGGATCCCACATGAGGGCCAGTGACACTGCCCTCTACAGCTAACAACAGCTCCACCTGGAGCTGGGCTGTGCGAGCCCCGGTGGTGGTGTGGGCTGCAGCCCCTGCTGCAGTGGGCTGCCATAGGCTACAGTGAGTGGCCCGCAGCCAGCGTGAGCGGCTGGCAGCCAAACGTGAGCTGCCAATAGCCGCGGTGAGCGACATCCAGAGGCCAGCGACCGATCTGCCTCATCTGGGAAGAACGCAATGACGATACCAACAGTGAAGCAACGTCCTCCGCAACTAGACTGAAGAACAAAAAAACAAAAAGACAGCAACTTGTCTGTTCCCCTTCCCCGATTCCCCAACGCTGTTCCCCTCCGCCAATTCCCCAATAAAATCTTTAAAAAATAAATAAATAAATAAATAAATAAATAAATAAATAAAAGTAATATGTTGGGCCAGCCGAGTGGCGCAGTGGTTAAGCACTGGCTTGGGAAGCCAGTGGCCCCGGTTTGGGTCCCACATATGAGGGCCAGTGACACTGCCCTCAAAAAAAAAAAAAATATGTTGAGGCGGAAATATATAAGGTATATGTGGAAAAATCATATTTATTGGGTATTTAATACATGGAAATAATGTTCATCTTGTAGAAACACACCAGCAATTTGGAAAATAACACAAGCATGGTACATGATTATCATTTGATGGTACTACATAGTTTTAGAAATTAAGTGGTTAAACAATAACACCCCACCCCCCGTCAATGGCCCAGGGAGGTAGAAGATGTTTAATGGTGTTACCCAGAAAGTGCCACTGTGCAGCTCAAAGCAGGAACTTTTATCACAGCTGCCCAGCAGGAAGTAACACTTCCCACCAAAGGGGGATGAAACAGCCCTGCGATCACTACATCACAGGGAACAAGGATTGCACCAAGGCAAAAAGAGAGGACCAAGAGATTGAGGGTGCAGGACACTCTGGGCAGAATGAGAGAGGCTGCAGCACCATACAGCCATGTTTGTTCACAAGTTGCGTGGGCAATTACAAGTTATTTGTACACTCCATGACAGATGGGCAAATCTTCCATAGAAAATATGTAATGAAGATTCAGTTCTTAGAGGGGAGGCTTTGACAGGCAAATGCATCTGTATTTGCAGCAAGAACAACATGAAAACACGTAAAAGAGGGCACAAACTAGACCTGAATCGTTCTCCTTAACATCCTGGCTAAGGCTTTCTACCAAAGCCCTAGAAGATATACTTTAGAGTGTGTTTAATATAAATGCCTAGAAAAAAATAAGCGATTTTTTCTTACAGGGAGAGCATTCAGTCTTTCTCCATAAATCTTTGCTGCCATTTTTGTAAAGTTCTGAGATCAGGAATCTTTCTAAGTATTGCTATACTTAGATACCTGGACCCATTAAATCCCATATCATTAAGTCCATATTCCCCTATCTGAGCAAGCGAACAAAAGCTAAGGTGCCCCCTTTGCAGAATACAATTTCAACAACCTTATTCCTATCTGGTCTGTGATGTTACATTAACAGGAGGGATGCAAAGAGTAGAGGTTTGAAAAGATTGAATGCTTAGAATGGAACTAGGGAGAAACTGAATTGAGAGTCTGGGGTGGCGGGGGCACAGTAGCTGAATTGAGTCTGGGGTGGCGGGTGCACAGTAGCAGGAAACCCAGAAAGATAAAATCAGGCTATGTAGGAAGGAAGGATTTGCTGACTCTGCAGAGTATGAGTCACATAAAAATGAGTGACTGTGGAAAGTAAACACACACACACACACACACACACTCACACTCACTCACAGACACACAAATCATGTCGGTCATGAAAATTCTGTTCTCCCCACAAAACTAGAATTGTTCTTCCTACAACAGGAAGTGCTCCCTGGCTGACCTTCTCTATCCTTCCGTATCCCCAAAATGAGAGAACATAAGCCTGAGCCTGCAGCAGATTCTAAAAGGCCTCCGGCATATCACACTGGGGTTTGCATCAAATTTCTTGCTGAATTTCGCTTGCTTCTCGTGATCTGGCTTATTGCTGATTTTAATCTTGTTTGTTTTAGGCTCCTGAGCCCCACGGCACAAAGACCTAATATACTCTTTGTAGCTAGAGACTGTATAAATAACATGCATCATATTCCCAGGATCATCACACTATATCATATCTACATTGTGCAGCATCCACAGGTGGCCTGCATTTTTAATTATTCTCCCCCTCCAACTCTAAATTAATACAATGAATTCAGAAACTCCACCTCTCATCAGAGCAAGTAATTGAATCCTCCATTATGGTAATAAACCATTTTGCGGGGTAAGTGCTCATTTCCAGAGAGCTTTTTGCTTTGCTCGGTGGCAATAAGTCTACAGACAATTGTTCTGCAAGGGCGCCGTGTATTGTGTATTCAGATAATAGTACTTTGTTATTTTGCCTTAAATGTAAAGCACTTTTTCTCTAACAAACTCCTCCCCCCTCCAAGATCCTGTGTTAAAATGTGTTAAGGGGTTCATTTCCTGGGGTTTGGAAAAGCAATTCCGGATGTCTGGTGGTGAAGGTGCCCTCTTCCTGGTACAGAGAAGGCACCTTTCTCATGGGATATTTTATGGCCTGCTTTACGGTAGAAAGCGGGAGGTCAGAGAGCTCTCCCTGCAGCTGCTGTTTCTCCAGTGCCTTTGGCTCAAAATCATCAATGTGCCAAAGCATCCTGTTTGCAGGTAGCATGTCCTGAACTCCTTCAGCAGGCTTGGTAGGCATCCAACACCATGGTGAGGATGGAGGGCTGAGAAAGGGGCTTTCTGGACAGGTTCATGTCCCCAGCAAGCCACAGGGATGACAAGTCACTCATCAGTCTTACACTTCCCAGCAGAAATCCCTCAGGAAATAAAAATAATGATGAAGGAGAGGAAGATGATCAGTATCTGAGCAGCTCTTTCCAAACCCTCCAAGGATTCCTGACTGCCTAGCAACAAATTCTCCCCCTAGCTTTCAAAGCCCTATCCCGTATGGCTTTAGAGTGCTTTTTCTACCTAAACTATTTTTTTTTCCCCATTCTATTGGGGAACACTGTGTTTTTCCAGGAACCATCAGCTCCAAGTGAAGTCGTTGTCTTCAACCTAGTTGTGGAGGGCACAGCTTCTTGGCCCATGTGGGGATCAAACTGGCAACCTTGGTGCTATGAGCCTGCGCTCTAACCACCTGAGCTAGCCGGCTGCCCCCTCCCACCTGCACTCTTAACTACATTCCATATTTACTTAGCTCTGGGCCTTTGTCCATCGAGCTGCTGCTCCTAATGTCTATTCCAACTAGAAATAATTCTTCTCAAGGCATCTTTTCTAAGGAGGAGAGGTCTCTTGACTCAATCTGGGCATAGGAACCCTTGACAGCAAATACTATTCAAGCCCATTGAGTTTCTCTCTCTCTGGCAATACCTAAAGGGTTTTCATACCAATAAGATTAACTGCCAGCACAAGAGTGGCAAATTTCTATACATTGCTCTTCAGCATAAACACAACATAAAGTTGATATAGTGTCATTCTCTTGCACTTCCAATCCCTTCACCCTACAGGGCAACCTATGCTGTGTACTCAGCACAAAGGGAAGAATTTGTTCCCTTGAGGAGGGGGCTTCTGGGGATGGTGCCAGGGATACTAAAAGCCACAAGACAAACATAGAGCTTCTTTCTGAATGTTGCACCATGCAACTATTGCTGTGAAAGTACACACATGATTCACAAATAATTGGGAGACCAATTGGCAGATGAGTTTGTCTCCCACAGAAAATTATGCAGATTCCAGACTTAAAGACAACTCTTTCACAGGAAAATGCTAATGGGCTGGAGGGACCTTCTACAATGCTAGTTATGTTCTATTTCTTGATCTGGGTGATAGCTACCTAGTTATATTTCAACTGAAAAAGTCATTGAAGCATTGAGGAAAATTGAGTGTGTTAAGGATATGTAAGACTTGAAATTTTAAAGGGATTTTAATTTACTTGGTAAGTGGATTAAACATTAATCAGTCTGCTTAAAAGTGATTGTTCAAAATTTGTAATTCTATGAAATAGAATAATAGTCATAAGCTGAAAAACTTAAGGAAAATATTGGATTGTTGGAAAAGTCATGACGTATATTTTCTGTTTTTTGTTGCAAAAATGCATCATGACTTTTCCGAAAACCCAATATTAGTCAGCCACAAAAAGGAAAGAAGTACTGATATAGGTTACAATGTGGATGAACCTCCAAAATATATTGAGTAAAAGAAATCAAACACAATAGGTTGCAGAGTGTATGATTGCATTTATGTGAAATGTCCAGAAGAGATAAAGCCAGAGACAAACATGCAGATTAGTGGTTACCAGAACTTGGCGGAGGGGAAAATGGGCAGAAACTTGCTTACTGGGTAAGGGGTTTTACTTCAGAGCGATAGAAATATTTCAGAACTAGATAGAGTTAGTGGTTGCACAACATTGTCAGTGTACCAAGTGTCACCTTAAAATGGCTCATTTGATGTGAATTTCGCCTCACTAAAAACTTAAGATCAGGTTTAGATTTTAATACATTAAAATTTAACACATTCAAGAGCAACTTAAAAACCTCTACGTGGCCTTTTCTGTGCTCCCATTCTAGTCTTGAATGGCACACAATGCAATCGTACTTTCTTTTGGCTTTGAACACGGGAGCTATCAATGGGGTCAGGTTCATGGTTGGGTGCACGGGTAAAGGAATCCCTCTACGCTCTCTGTATGCCATGGTTTACTGTCCTCCAAGTCCAACTTCATAGGTTCTCCTAGCAAAATGGGGACTTGGATACAGCAATTAAAAATATCAATGGAATTTGAAGAATGGTTCCATCCTTGCCCCGCCATTTGGTAAACCTGAATTCAATCCATTTGAGATTGCCTGTCAAATTAACTCACCCCCCCGCCCCCGCCGAAGGAGATTCTACACACTTTGGGTGCTAGATCTTACATCCAAAGAGTAGGATTTGTAGGGTGAATCCTGACTGACCTCAAGGATTAAGCCTCTGTAGGGATGTGCTAATGTCGACCCTAAGACGGTAGACTTTAAGTTCACTTTGTGATTTAACTAGGAGATGTTTGCTAGGGTGGCAAAAGAAAGGAGTGGACTGAGCATATCCACCATTTAGGGGGAAAGAGAACAAATCCCGAAATATATCTACTTGAAACCTTTTCCCAGCATCTGCAGAGTGGGACCATGAACTTACAGCATGAACTTGGAGGAACCACGGACAGACACTGAGAATTCTTTGCAACTAATACATGTCCTAATACAAGAAAAGGACCCTTCCGTCATAGGCCAGCAGGTGACAGTGATAATGTGCTCGGCACCAGTCAGGCTATAGACAGTGGCAGAAAGTGGACCTGAAATTCAGTTAGAATAGCCAGATTTCATAAACAAAAATATAGGGCATCCAATTTAAGTCTGAATTGCCAGTAAGGACAAATTTTTAAGTATAAATATACACTGTATATTGCTTGGAATATAGTATTGAGACTAAAAAAATTTTTTGTTGTTTCATCTGAAATCAAATTGAACTGGATATTTTGTATTTTATCTGGCAAACCTACATCAGGGTGTGTGTGTGTGTGTGTGTGTGTGTGTGTGTGTGTGTGTGTGTTTAGGAGAGAGTGTAATTGAAGCTCAGAGAAGACTTGTTCATCTATTAGTTTACACAGTTTTACATGGTGAAGCAAAGTCTCTGTTTGTTTTACCCGAAGATGCTATGAAAAGGTGAAATAATCGTCTGAAAAATTTGGAGTTTCCTTGATTCCTCTTTTTCCCAATCCTCCTATCCTGCCTGACTTTTCTGCTTTATAGCCAAGCACATGTCTAATTAACCTCGTATGTCCTTTACTCTCCATGGGACCTGTTCTCCCTGTTTTCTTATCCTGCCCCTGTGGCTTAGGTTTGCTTAGGAGTCTTCTCCAAGCAAGTAGAAGGTAAACAAGGACTGCCAACTTAACCTCAACCTGCACCAGGTCTGGGGAGGGCAGGTAGAGAAAACATGAAGCCCAAGAGTAAAAGAAAAATCATCTTTTACTTTCCCTTTTTGCCACATATCACAGACACAGGACCTGCAGTGCCTGTGTATATTTACCTTAGAAAAAAGCTTTGTGTAAATTGGGTAAGCCACTCGACCTCAGGTTGTTCAATGGTAAATAAAAATAATGTCAATCTAGGATGGCAAGTAGGCTCCAGTGAGAAAAGGATGTGAAGGTACTTTAGAAAATGTTAAGGGCTACGATGAAGGCATTGTTTACTTATATATTTTTCCCTCTTGGAATACCACATTGAATACACACTTCGATCTTGATAGAAAAATAAAAAATTGTCAATGTGTTCTGTTCACCTACACCCTAATCCCAACAACTAGTCAAAGGTGTTATAAACAGTGATAAGAAAGCTTAACTAAGGTGCTCCAAGTCCCACCTTCCAATTTCCCCGGTTAAGCCCTTCCATCAGAGAGTAGCTGATAGGTGGGGGGACAAACAGTCTCTTTTTAAAGCCACATTGGAGTCTCTAGTAAATGACAGTCCTTCAGAGGCATGAAAGGAAACGTTCCGGAGCTAAACACCAGGAAACATCTATCAAAACACAAAAGAAGTGACAAATTACTTTATAACATGCAGAAAAATATGCATTTGAACGATCGTCTTTAAAGACTTTTTTTTTTTTTTTTTTGGAAAATAACACATTTGTGGATGTTGTACAGGAGGATGGGTGACTGCTTTATTCTTCTATTAAATCTCCCTGAAAAGGAAACTTTAGGGCCCCCAAAGGTGTTTGCAAATCACGCTTATAGCTTCTTGCTTTATCTTACTGGCTTTTTTCCTTTCTTTCCTCTCTCTTTTTTTTTTTTTTTTTTTGACTTTTGCTCTTAACAAAGCACCACAATTCTGATGGTTACATCTATCACCCATGTTGCTTCTCTGCTGTGATTTTTGCTTTGTTTTGTTTTGTTTTGAAAATATCCTTCTTGTGGTCTCTTCTTTTCAGCTCCACAGAGATAGCTACAGTTTTCTAGCTGTTTGTGTTCTTCCATTCCTTGCATTCAACCCAGTTGTGTCAATCCAAGTTACAGCGATTCCTTACCTCCTATGAAAGTGGGTGTGCTCTCAGGAGCCCTTGTTCAAGGCCCTAAATGGCCATTTAACACCGTGTGTCAGCTTTAGTTGCCAGCAAAAGATTAGTTAGGTCTTAGGTCTCTACAGGTGAAATGAGGGAAGACACTGATCTAGGGACTGGATAACATGATCCATTGGTATATCAGGAAAAAGAATGCATTTTTTTTTATTAAAAAAATGAAAGGAGTTAAACTTTAATATTTGTTGTAATAAATGGCTTGTCACTGTCACCCTCATTTGCTCCATTCAGTCACTTGTCACCAGTGGCATGCCCAATGTCCTAGGAAGAATGAGGACTCCACAGTGAGTTGAGATTGACAATGGCCCTCATTCTCATTACCTCTTTTTCATAGAATGGTGAAATATTGCAATTTTCATGTGTAGTTACACGGTCTTGCAGATTCTGTTTAGCTTTAAAGAAAAAGTAGCTTTAAAATATTACTACAGAGAAACCATGAATTCAACTGAGCTTTAATAACTCAAGTACAAAGGAACACCAAGATATTGGCAGGACTGACCCTTTGTCCTCCCCTGGCACCAGCTGTACTTCAGATGAAAACAGGGATGACCTAATAGGGCTGAGCCATTTGTCCTGCTCAAAAGGTTCCCATTGAAAGTCAATATTTTACATCTTAAATAAATAATATCTATTTTTAAATATTGTTTACTTTTCCCTTAAATAATTTCAGAACCATATTTGTACAATGGCATGTGTACATAGTGTAAAACTAACGACCGATATTTTACAGTGGTTCGTTACTAACAGGTACATACAAGCAAAAATTCATGGCAGCCACTGGATAAAAGTTGGTAGTGTGCTGGGACTGGCTCATACAGGCTCATGAGAACTGATCGTTAAATTGTCAGGAGTTTTTCAAGCTATACGTTAAACACGAGTATTATTAAAATTTTAATTATACAAACATAATGATATAAACGATATTAAAAACAAAGGTAGTTCGTATTCAAATCTTGTCATTTCCTAATTATTTTACTACCATTATGTTACTATTATCTATGCTCTTCAGGTTTTTTACATCTATTTTATGTGTATGGTGGTATATTAGGTATCTCTTACTGTATAACAAGTTATTCCCAAATTGAGCAGCTTCAAATAACGAACATTTATTAGCCCAACCAGGTTCTAAATCAGAAATCTGAGAGCAGCTTAGCTGAGTAGTTCTGGCGCAGGGTTTCTCATGACGCCGCAGTCAAGATGTCAGTCGGGACTGCAGCCATCTCAAGGGCTGACTGGGGCTGGCGGATTCTCTTCCAAGAATGTTAATTCATATGGCTGTTGGCTGGAGGCCTCAGTTCCTCTCTATATGAGCTTCTCCACCAGGCTGCTCACAGCATGGCAGCTAGCCCTGAAATAAGTGATGAGAGAGAGACAGGAGCTGCAGTGTCTTTTACAGGCTAACCTTGGAAGTAACATACGATTACTTCTGCCATATTTTATTGGTTACATGAACCAACTCTGGAACAAGGTGAGAGGGGAGTAAACATGAGGTGTGACTATGGGGAAAGGAAGCTATCTTAAAAGCTAGCTAGCACAAGTGGAAATACTATGTAATGATGTGCTACTGTGTCTCCCTCCCCAACTCCATATTTAGTGACATCACATTCATTGCTTGAAATTAGCCAAAGTAGAAATATTTGTACCACAAAAATCAGCAAATGCTACAAAATCAAGAGGTTTTAGTTGGGTTTCTTTGTGTGTCATTTTGTTTGTGTTGCCTGGAGCCAGTTGTTAAACACATACCCAACATATCCCAAATTAGAGTACATCACCACAAGTGCTAAATTTGATGAGGTAATGGTGGGAGTGGTGGGGAGGAGGGGTTACCCAAAGGTAGAAACGTGCATTAGGGAGAACTAACTGGAATTTAGTTGGAACCGGATGGGGATTAAAGAACCAAGGCAGAAGCAGCAAACCAAGATTGGCGTTGTAGGTGGTGGGATTAAGACTAGGGGTTGGTCCCTCAGGGATGCTGAAGAAAGACAGCCTGCAGATTGCTCCATGCTCATTATCGATGTCTAGGATAGGAAAGACTAAACAGGCCCTTCCCAAGTATGACATGGGGCAGACCCAGGGCTCCCACTCCATAGGGGATTGATGGATTATACCTGAATTTTGATCTTGAGCTCATATCAGTGCACTAATCTGAGACTGAGAGAGGAGTGATTTAAGATTGGAAAAGTGAGAATTTGGGGCTGGCCGAGTGGCGCATTGGTTAAGAGCTGGTTTTGGGATGCCAGCAGCCCCAGTATGGATCCCACATGAGGGCCAGTGACACTGCCCTCTACAGCTAACAACAGCTCCACCTGGAGCTGGGCTATGAGCCCCGGCAACAGTGTAGGCTGCAGCCCCTGCTGCAGTGGGCTGCCATAGGCTACAGGGAGTGGTTGGCAGCCAGCGTGAGCTGCCAATAGCCATGGTGAGCGACCATCCAGAGGCCGGCGACCCATCTGCCTCATCCGGGAAGAGCGCAATGACGATACCAACATGGGCCAGTGAAGCAACGTCCTCCGCAACTAGACTAAAGAACAAAAGGACAGCAACTTGTCTGTTCCCCTTCCCCAGTTCCCCAACGCTGTTCCCCTCCCCCAATTCCCAAATAAAATCTTTAAAAAAAAACACAGAAAAGTGAGAATTTGAAACAATGGCTAAAAACACAAGGAGAGAAACATGTTCGAGGAACAAGAGACAATGGGAGTTGTCTCCTGGATAATAAAAGGCTCTTGCACAGAAAAGTGAGCAGAATAATGACAATAATGACCAGAATTGAATCTGTCCTACGAGAGGAGATTTGTTTCTATTTCTATTCACTACTGGATAATGAATGTAGGCTTGTTTCATCTTCAGTATAACCATTCAAAATTCAATTTAATAAGTGCTATTTAAGTCCTGCTAAATATCAGAGACTGGGCCGAGCTCCTGGGAATGAAGGTTGGGGTGGGAGGTAAGAGAACTCTATTAGAAAACTACATTAAATAAATAGTCTCTACTCTGGACGACTTTACAGACTTCCAGGTCTAGTTTACAACATTTTAAGGAACTCCAGTTTTTTCTGATAACAAGTGAGATAAGGATATTGGAACTTCAAAGGTTTTGTGTGTGTGTGTGTGTGTGCAACTGTGGTAAAATATACCTAACATGACATTTTCCACTGTAACCAATTTAAGTGTACAATTAAGTGACATTAAGTATATTCACAGTATCTTGTAACCAGCTCTCACCACTCTCCATTCTCAGAACTTTTCATCATCCCAAACAGAAACTTGTACTCATTAGACCATAAAGCCCCAAGCGATGTTGGAGCTTTTTGTATTTTAGATTGATTTTCTTTGTCTTAATACCTTCAAAGTCTGGACAGTAGGCATTAAATACGGAAGCATCCAGTCATTCACCCATGCTAGTGAGCCTCATATGGATCGAAATGTTTTAAACACACATAAGCCAAGGCTTTAACCTACATGATATAATTGTTGATGAGTTAAAACTGAAACTGTAAAAAGAGCAGTGAAAGAATGGGTTCATCAATTTAATTACAGAATTGGGCAACACATGAATGCAACCAGCCCAGCAACAAAGACCAATTAATTCAAACATACACTGAACGAAGGAACGAGGTGGGCTAAAGTAAGAAGCATAGTTGTATCTTTTAGAGCCTTTAAACTGTATATGGAACCCAGTTGCTCTACTCTGACTTACAGATCAGTCACCAGATAAACAGAAGTTTATTAACATGTATACCTCATACATATATGAGAGGTATCCAGGGAACAACGAGTAACTCTCTGAGGTGGCTTAGAATTCAGGCTTAAATAGCATCTCAGCAGGAGAGTGAATGATTTTGGGGGGTGATAAATGGATCCTTAGAGGATATATGGGAGCGATGATAGCCTGTGACAGTGTGTCTGGGTGTGGTGTTGACTTCTAGCCTCCTCTCTTGTGAGGAGAGTCAATCTTTCTTCATTGATGAAACTCCAAAAGGAGGGGATTTTTGACAACTGAATTCCTTTTGGAGGACGTATCCTTAGGCAGATAAGGGTTGTTCAGAGAATGCCTCTCCCTGCATTTGCTATTTTTCAAGTGCCTACAGCTCAAAATAGTCAATATAGCAAAGCGGTGTACTTTGGGGCGGCATGTCCTGAACTCATTCAATCACATTTTGGGGCAGCATATTCTGTTATTCTCTGTTATTTACATACCAACTCCCAACAGTCACTGTTTGAGGGCTGTTCTGGGGGTGGATAAAAAAATTGCATATAATGTAAGACTGCACTTAAATTCACATAAGAAGAAGTTGGAGAGTACGACCAAAAGGCTGCAGGGAGTTGAAAACATGATGAGCAGTTAGAATTTTAACGTGAAATCAAGAATTTGTATCCAAAAATTTATTGTTGAATCATTGGAAAGCATTTTCAGCATAAAATGAAAGCATTTTTCATCATGGGAATGTTATCTGGCATATGTTTTCAGCTAAGATGACTGTGGCTGCTGTGTGAAGAATAAATCGTAGGAGAGCAATGGTAGAAACAGAGAAACCAGTTAGAAGCTATTTTAAATGAGTAACTGGGGCAAGAGGATGGGGGCTCAGCTTAGGTGATGGCAGCAGAGATTGAGAGAAATGGTATGATTCGAGATATATTTTGAAGGTGGATCCACAGTTTTGTAAGAAAAGAGTGAGAGGAAGAAAAATCAGGGTGACCCTTAGTTTTTGCCTTGATCACCTGGCTGCCTGGCAGTGGTATTGCTAATTTTGGAAAGGCTGGGGAGACACACGTTTGGGGGTAGAAATCAAGAATTCTGTTTTGAACATGCCAGTCTTGAGATGTCAGTTGGACATACAAGTGAAGCTATTAAGTTGGCAGTTGGAGCTCCCAGTCTAGATTTTAAAGTCCGGTTTGGGATAAAAATTTAGGCCTTCATAGCATCAATTTAGGTGTCAAGTATAGAAATAACACTTAAGGTCAGGAGACCAAGCTTCCAGTTTTAACGTAGTTGACAGATGCCTGTGTGCCAGGTATCTACAGCTTGCCTCTCCAGACCCACTCTCTTTCTCTTTCTACCCTGCTTTCTGCTTCAAGGAGATTGATATATATATATATGGAATCATCAGTGGGCTCTTTTGACCTCTGGCTCCTATTTGAGTTCCCACCCATGAGGGACCCTTCCTCCACCCCCAGAAATTGAAAGGGAGGAAGGAAGATGAGAGGCCTTGTGTTGCCTCCTCATGGGTTCATTTCAACCAAAAGTCACTGTTACTCCCTCAAGGTGGCTTCTTCCCCTGAACTCTCTCTTCTGCATCCCAGTTATACCTGCCTCTCTTCCCCCTTGGGCTGGGGGCTTGGGTGACTAACAGCTCTGCTACAGCATCTGGCCCTGTCGTATCTATCCCCTTTGGTTCCCTACCTCCAGCCCATACCTTTGTAAATAATCCATTTATTGACCATTTTCACATTAGGCTATGTTTAGAATGCCATGTGTTTCCTCTTGGGACCCTCAATAATACACCTCCTTTGTCTTCTTAAACATTATAACACCCCCACCCCCCAAAAAAAGGCAATGATAACAATGAACAGAAGCTCAAATTCCATCTTGTCATGTGTAACCCTAAGTCACACTACACGAAGATGGAAAAGTAGGTGAGGAATGATACATGATTTGGCAAAGCTTAGGAAGGTCAAGAATTGGAAGCAGCAAGTTCTTTGGAAATGAGGGGTGAGACAGAGGGATAAAAACAGGAAGCTTGGTTAAAAGGCCATATAGCAACACGCATGGCCCCACCTCTGCTTCAAATCCAGGACAGTTACTTTCCCCACACCTGCAGGAAACAAGAGGTTTATTTTCTGGAGAAATTAAACCAGAGGCAGTCTCAACTGGAGCAGGAAGGCAGAGGTTCCAAGAAGAATATCTCCAGGAAATAAAAATGGGAAAGGATCAATTTCTGGACAAGTTTGACTATAGAGAAAGTTCCTTGCAATGG
Organism: Aselliscus stoliczkanus; assembly: GCA_033961575.1. Classification (NCBI taxonomy): domain Eukaryota; kingdom Metazoa; phylum Chordata; class Mammalia; order Chiroptera; family Hipposideridae; genus Aselliscus; species Aselliscus stoliczkanus. Next base: position 78,999,239 of record CM066740.1, on the reverse strand, counting down.
CATTTTACATTTCTCTGTGATTGTATGGGAAATCTTAACTCTGTGTTCAACAAGTAGTAAGCAAATTTTTAAAAATGAGTATTTTTAAGCTCCAGGTAAAACAAAAATGTGCCCAAGAAAATAAATGTAATTATGGTACATGAGTTGCCTCAGCAGTGAACAATATTTATATATTCAGTATACTGAAAACGGATATAACATGTTACAATGTTGCAAAGAAGGGAAATATCTATTAACTTAAAATGTGCATACCTTATGGCCCAGAAGTTCCACTTAAAATAACTCTGAATATTTGCACATATTCGAGGGTATTTATGATAATGTTGTTTGAAACAGCACAAGGTTGCAAACAACCTAAAGGATAACAATGAAGTCAATAGTATTATTCCAAGTAGTGGATTACTATTCAACCACCGGAAAGAAATGAGGCAGCACTATATGAACTGACACTGAAAAAGTCTCCAAGATATATTAAGTAAAAAAAAAAAAAAGCACGAGTCAGAGTATTGTGCAAACTTTATGTAAAAGTGTGTGTTCGTACATGTCTGGAATATCTCTAGAAGGAGATGCAAAGCACCAATATCATTGGTTTCTCTGAGGAAGGGAACCAGGTAGGTGTCCAGGGGATGGGGTGGAAGGGAATGAATTGGGATGGGGTAGGAGAGTGGTTATTTTTGTCATACAAGTCTCGGGCACTGTTTGACTTGTTTAAAAGTATATGAATGTACCGTTTATTCCCCCAGGTCAATACCTGAGGCTCTTTCCCTGTCATTCATGCATATGCACATAGCAGCACAAAATGGGAGTCCCCAATTCCCACGTTCCCTGCTGATGTGCAGATGTCTGCCTTCAGTTCTCATGCTGTAAACCAATATCCTTGTTGCCGCGCATTTAGCGCCTCGTGTTTTTGTATGTTTGTCCTGCGTGTTGGTGAGTTCACAGTACAAAATGGACCCCAAGCATAGCACACATGTGCTACTAGTTCTAGAGGACGAATTGACATAGAATGGGCATTTCTGGGTCAAAAGAAATGAAAATGAAAAATTTTGATAGAAACCTCCACACTGTGTTTCTAAAATTTATCTTCCCAGCCTCAGTGGATGGAAACGTTGATTACCCTTATCAACATTGTAGGTGATCCACCTTTAAATTTTTTTACTAACAGCATGGGGAAATAATGCTATCTCATTTCTTAAACACTTTTAAAATTGAATGTGGTATTCATATGGAAAACTGCACATAAGTGAACCATTGAATGAATTTTAGAAAACCTAATACAAACATGTGACTCAGCACCCAGATCAAGCAATCTGAATGGAAGCCCTTCCAGTCACGGCCCATATCCAATGCTTCACTTTTAAAAGCATGGATTCATTTTGCTTGTTTGGGTACATTATATACATGCAGTATAGACCATTTTGTGTCTGGCGTTTCTGACATGCCATGATGCCTGTGAGAGTCTTTCCGACCATTTCAGGGAGTTGTAGGCCACTTATTCTCATTGCTCTTTCTCTTACTGTTATTTAAATTTGTATTTTGTTGCTGTTGGGTTGAATGGTATGTCATTTATAGACAGAAAATAGGTGTCTTTAATTAAATGCCCCCATTTAGAAACATAGCAAGTCTCTCATTTATATTATTTTATGTATCTTCTTATAGGTATTCCACGTTTCTTATTGGATTGCCGTCTAAGTAATTCATACCTTTCATTACTAGTATGAAAGAAATCCCTTTTATTTCTATGACATATTATTGTGGGACTTTAAGAAAAAATAGGAAATATGATTTTTACATGCTGATTTCAAACCTGGTCAAATTCCTGAACTTTCTTTATCAACCCTAATCATTTTAAGTAATTATGTTGAATTTTCTAGTTAATAGTAATTTGTAAATGAACAAATAAAAACATGTTTATTACTTTCCCCAATATTGATAACTTATTTCTTTGTCTTCTGGCTCAAAGCTCCAGTACAATGTTGAATAGCTGGGCTAATACAGACACTCTCCCTCATCCTGATTTCAGCGGGAATGTTTCTAGAGTTCCACCCAAAGTCCCACTGCTGTCTCTGAATTTATGGCACATATCATTTATCAAGTTAAAGGTGTTTTCTTCCTTTCCTATTTTAGTATGAGGTTTTTAATGTTAATCAGAAATAAGAATTGAATTTGAGCAGATTTTTAAAGCATTTATCAATGTTAATTTCTCTATGTATTAGCTTGCAAAATTACTGAAAAGATTTTCTAACACTGAAATATCCTTATAGCCATATTGTCATGTGACTAAATGACACTTGGCTACAGTGAGGATTTGCGTATATATATATATATATATATATATATATATATATCGATTGTATAATATATTACTTAAGATATTTATTTATATTTATAGCCATATAGTTTTGTTGTTGTTGTTCTATTCATAACTTTATGGCAAATGGAATGCTTTCCATGTTTTCTTATTCTGAAAATAACTTATATAAGAATTATTTGTCTCTTGAAAGTTTGGTAGAACTTGTGTATAAATTTTCTGGGCCTGAGCCTTATAAAGGATAGATCTTGACTACTTATTCAATTGCTTTCATAATTATTGAGTTATTCAGTTTTCTACCTCATATTTCCCCTTAAGTCAATATAGAAAAGCATATTTTTCTGCAAAATCATCGATTTTTTATATTTTCAAACATAATGGTATAAAATTTACATAATAGCCTATAAGTTAAAAAATTACTGTTGGACCTTTAGTTTATTTGCTTTCTTTTTTCTAAGGGTTATTTTTTTATCTTTATAAGAATTGCCAAAATTTGTTTATTTTACTATTCTTTTAAAATAATTTATTTATGTCTATATTGATAAAGCCCACTATGTTTATATCCTGTCTCATCAATTTCTGCTTTTATTTTTATAATACTTCCCCTTTGTGTTCTTTTTAAATGTTCTTGTGATGAATTACTAGTTCATTTTTTTAAATTTATTTTTAATCTTATTTTCTAATAAATATATTTAAGGCTATCAATTTTCCTTGGCCACAACCCACAGGTTTTGATGTGTGGGGGGGGCAATTGTGGCCATTCATTTCTCAATAATTTGTAATTTCTCATTGATTGCCTTTTTAAGACAAGAATTATTAGAAGTGTGTTTTAAATATAGAAATTATAGTTTAAGGGGACTTGAATTTTTTTTTAACCCAAAGGAAGTCATAACAATGCAAATATATTTAGCACTACCGACTGTTTACTTAAAACTAGATGACAATAATAAATTTTGTGTTATGTATATTTCACCACAATGAAGAAAAAAACAATTTTAATGCAAAAAGAAACAAAAAGATAAATAGATTTCTGGGTGGGCTTAATGTAACCACAGGGTCTTTTAAAATGGATGAGGGAGGGCAGAAGAATGAAAGAGACGGCAGCGTTCAAAGAAGCTGGCCTGTCCTTGCTGACTTTGAACATGGAGAAAGGGGCCATGAGCCAAGAAATGCAGCAGCCTGTAGAAACTAGAAAAGGCAAGGAAACATTTTTTCCTGACAGCCTGTAGAAAGGAATGCAGCCCTGCCAATATCCTCTGTAGCCAGAACTCTGGAATTCAGCCGTCCAGAACTGGAAGATAATAGATTTGTATTGTTTTCATATAGATATAAGTTTAAGAAATCCAATTTTTAAAAAGGCTATACTTATGCTAATTCTAATGAAGTTTTATTTAGCAACAGTTAATTAAGCCCAGAAGTTCATATGATACATAGCATTAGTATTAGCCCCTTTCTGGATCTGATATAAAAGCAATCTAAGCATAGTGATGTATATAGCCTCACATACACGTATAAGCCACTGAGAAATTCTTCCTATAAGATGCTCAGAGCCTCTCATCTTCTTGCTGTCCTTCTGTACAACTATAGTGCATACAGCACCATCCAAAGTTTTCAATGAGAAAATGGAAGCAGAGGGAAGTTAAGCTCCTAGACCTCAGGGTCTCAGCGGTGGGTGAGGGGCTGGAACCTGCTAGGTCAGGGCTATTTCCATCATCCTAAATGAGCTCTGTCCAGAACCCACTGTACACAGCCAGGATTGAAACACAAAGCCCCTGGAACCCAGTCTCAAAGAGGCCCGAGAATAACAGCTTAGAAACTATTAACCTGAAACACCATTAAGACTCATCTGCAGTGATTGTCATGGAAGTGAGAGAGTAGGCTCAGCAGAGGGAGAGAGAGGCCACTGCTTACCAGCCTCTCTGCCCTCTCCAGGGCTTAAGGGAATTTCGTGCCTGGAAATGTATACAGAGCCCTTGCTACCGTGTCCCAGATGTGTCCCACCTGCTCATCCTTTGAACTTTAGACTGCGTTAGAAGACCTAACATTTGTCCCTTTAGAAGGAGGCTGAGCGCCTTCTCACCCCGTCTCCCTGGCCATTTGAGAAAGTCCTGAGGAGAATGATTCCTTTCATAAATGGAGACAGAGCCTCTCCTTGTCAACAATATTTTCATCCATCTTTCATTTGACTATTTTTAAAAACAAAATTAAAGTGATTTTCAGGTTTGGTACAATTCCTCTGACGTATGAGTCCCCAAGTTCATAGTTTGTTGCAGGACTTCCTGGTGGGGGAACCCCACCTTTATAAGGTGGGGGAACCAAAGGCAGAGATTGGGAGAGTGATAAAGTCAAAGTTACTCAAGATTGGAAAAAGGGGCATTTCAAAATCTGTGATGACATAATGAGCTCATGAGAAACTCAACTAGAAGGTTTCTAATTCCCCTCCCACTCTTCCCCTCAATGATTCCTCAGCATCTTAGAATAATATCTCTTAGGCTTTCTGCATAACTTTCTATAAAGCAGAAAATTCACGTGAACATGGACTCCACATGTTTAAAGCAGAAGCAATACTTTCTCTCTTATCCTGCCCCCCACCTCAAATTATCCAAATAATTTCTGCAGACCTTGAGTCCGATAAAAAAACCCACACAAAAAAGACCACAAACAAACTGATAATCTCCTTTAATACTATTCTAAATGTGAATTTTAAGGGTAAAAATATTTGAACACACAATAATTTTTATTAGGGCTTTTACAAAGTATAATCTTTACAAACTACTTACTTAATGTAAATTTCCTCAGAAAGCAGTTTATGTAAGAAGGCAGTTTATCAAAGTTGTAAGTTGTTAAGAAGTTCTGAGGGAAATCATTTATGGGCAAAGCAAAATATTGATCAGATGATTATAACTTGAATTGAGCTCTCACATAAAAGAAAAATAAAAAGCAAAGATGTAAAGGCACTCAAGTGAAGAGAGATGTATAACAGAAATAGAATTCATTACTTAGAGGCTTTTATTCTGAAGGACTGAAATGCCTTACCTGGTTGGAATCTTTTCCTTTTTTCTGCTCCATGGAAAGAATTGATGAAAAGACCCAAAAAGTATAAGAAACTCCTTCAACAGGAGCTGTGAGAAAGTGGAGTCATTGAAAAAAATTTTCAAGCTAATGCAATAGCCAACAATAGTTGAAGGAAGCTATGAAAACAACTTTTCACCCTAAGGCAGAACAACCATGGACATGAACCATATGACATATCGTATGACTTTAAAATAAGGGTTAAAGAGAAATTACAAAGACATTTTAAAATCAAGTCTAGGGGAAATAAACTATGCTATGAATGACCATGGTTAGAATTTATAAGAAATGTTTTGCCACACATTAGGGTTTTTTCCAACTATGATCATAGATTAGCACACCTGAGGCGAAGGAAACTAGAGTTGGAATTCCAGTGTTCACCAATATCCAAACCTTTTCTGTTCTACCTGAACATACTATGAGACTACATTCCCCTTTCCATCTTGCACTTAAGTGTGACCTCTTGATTGTGTCCAGCCTTGGACTTATTATGGTACAGCCCCCACAATCTGTAAAAACTCTCATGTACTATATACATCACGTTCTCAACCTTCCATCATTTCTTGGCTGAGGGTTTTGCCATGGAGGACTCCCAAGTCCTTAAAAGAAAACAGGGCCATGAAATTTAAGGAGTCTGTAGTGTCCCTGAATCTCTACATGGAAAGGGGCCAATCCATTTGGATTGGGATACAAGTAAGAACTGAACCATCTGTGGTTTGGGGGTTATTTGTAATGGTAGATAGGCTACCTCGATTAATACAATGCTTATTAAAATAACACATTCCTTGTTCCAGTCCAAGATGTATTGAGTCAGAAACTCCTGGAACAGGATCCAGGAATATGGAATTCTTAATAAATCTCCAAGTAATTCTATCCACACTGATGTTTGGGAAGCACTGGCTTAGACTTTGATTTCTTTAAAAGTCATCCATATATCTCCACGTGAAACCTTTCTTACAGGTGTTGATTTTGTTCAAAAGAGTTTTAAATCTGTTAGTATATAATAATGCATTTGAAACAATATTAATCTTGTTTGCAGTGCCACACTCATAGTTTACATCATGTAGGTCAGAGTATGCAATATTTATTCAACAAGTATTTTTTAAGCACCCTCTATGTGCCATCAACTATACTAGATGCCGGAGATACATGATCAACAAAATACATTCTCTGCTCCTAAAGAGCCTCCTATGGATATGGGTGTTGTGATAAGCGGAAATACCTGATGTTATGGCAGTAAATATGAAAAACATGGATTCAAGGAAGACATCTCAACTTAAGTATGAAGGATGAATAGGGATTAGCTTGATGGAAGGGAAAAAGAAAGGAGAAGAATAAAACAATGTTCCAAATGGGCAAACAGCATGCACAGATCAGAAGGTGAGAGAGAGCATGCACCATAATGTTAAGAATGGGCATGATGACAAAGGAACAAGACAAACAAATGAAGAAACAAAACTCAGACACAGACAATAGTTTAGTGATTATCGGAGGATGGGGGGGTAGTAGATGAGGGTAAAAGGGATCAAACATATGGTAACAGAAGGAGAACTGAGTCTGGGTGGTGAGCACACAATATGATATATAGATGATGTATTACAGAATTGTACCCCTGAAACCTATGTAACTCTGCTAAAAATTGTCACCCCAATAAACTTTAATTAAAAAAAAATAGGCATGATGAGAGCTGGGGTTGGAGAGCTAGGTGGGCCAGGTCAATGAGGGTGGTATAAATCAATTTAAGGAACTTTAAAATTATCTTGAGGGGAATGAGGTGCCATTGAAGGGGTTTGAAAGGAAATGTGCTTGATCAGATTTGCTTATAAAAATTACCCCAGCTATATTGTTGAGAATGGATTGGATGGGCCAAGACTAGAAGATACCAGTTAAAAGATTGGTTTGTTGGACCGGCCGAGTGGCGCATTGGTTAAGTGCTGGTTTTGGGATGCCAGCGGCCCCGGTTCGGATCCCACATGAGGGCCAGTGACACTGCCCTCTACAGCTAACAACAGCTCCACCTGGAGCTGGGCTGTGCGAGCCCCGGTGATGGTGTGGGCTGCAGTCCCTGCTGCAGTGGGCTGCCATAGGCTACAGTGAGTGGCCCGCAGCCAGCGTGAGCGGCTGGCAGCCAAGCGTGAGCTGCCAATAGCCGCGATGAGCGACATCCAGAGGCCAGCGACCGATCTGCCTCATCCGGGAAGAGCGCAATGACGATACCAACAGTGAAGCAACATCCTCCGCAACTAAACTGAAGAACAAAAAGACAGCAACTTGTCTGTTCCCCTTCCCCGATTCCCCAACGCTGTTCCCCTCCGCCAATTCCCCAATAAAATCTTTAAAAAAAAAAAAAAAAAAAGATTGGTTTGTATGTGTTGGAGGTAATATGTGTCCAGGAAATACGTTAACTAATTAGTTTGTTTATTCAACTGACCTTTATTGAGCTGCATGCAAGGGGCTTGGGATACATTGGTGACAAGGCAGACATGATTCCTGTCCTCATGAACTTTAAAGCTGAGACAGAGAGAGAGAGAGACAGAAAGAGAAGAGAGGAGCAGTTCAATGCCCAGCCTGAGCTGAGCTGCCGCTGAGCTGCCAACAAGTGGCAGGATGGCTCAGCTGAAAAAAAAAAAAAAAGATGATATGGCCCAGAATAGCCACAGTAAGGGTAGAGAGAAGGGCTGTACTGGTCATTGATGAAATGTAGGAGTGCAGGAAGAACTCCAACGTGATGCTCTGGTTTCTGGTATAAATAAATGGCACCAGCCTTCATTCAGATAAAGAGGACAGGAATAAGACTAAGTTGAAAGAGACAATATGTTGAATTTTGGGTTTACACTACCTGATTTCAAGACATAGTATAAAGATACAGTAATCAAGACAGTGTGCTATTGCATAGAGATAGATCAATAGATCAATGGAGCAAATTAGAGAGTCCAGAAATAGATACACATATGTGGCCAAGATTTTCCACAAAGGCTCAAAAACAACTCACTGAAGTAAATACAGTCTTTTCAACAATTGAGTCTGTGACAACTGGACAACTACATGTAAAAACAGAGAAGAAAAAAACCAATTTGATCCATATCTTATACCATATAAAAATAAACTCAGAATAGATTTTAGATCTAACTATAAAATCTAAAACTGTAAAACTTGTCGGAAAAAAATATCTATGAACTTAAGCAAAGATTTCTTAGATATGGTACCAAAAACCCAAGCCATAAAAAAAAAATATGGATACATTGGATTTCATCAAAATTAAAAACTTCGAAAGAAAGAAATTCATCAAATTTAGAACTTCATAAGATAATGAAAAGACAAGCCACAGACTGGGAGAAAATATTTAAAAAACATATCTGGTAAAAAATAAAAATAAAAACTTAGATCCAGAACATGTGAAAAATTCTCAAAACCCAATAATCAGACAAGAAACAATTATATTAAAAATGGGTAAAAGATTTGAGATGTCACCACACCAAAGAAGATACATAGATGACAAATAATCACAGGAAATCAACATCATGGTCATTAGAGAATTGCAAATTAAAAGTACAATAAGATGCCATTTCACGCACATTAGAATGGATAAATTAAAAGACTGATCATACCAAGCCTTAAAGAGAAAGCAGAGTAACTGGTACTCTCGTAAGCTACCTAAGCTGTTGGTGGGAATGGAAAATGGTACAACCACTTCGAAAACCAGTTTGTCAGTTACTTAAAACGTTAAACATACGCATACCTTTTATACGGCCCAACCATTGACTTTTAGGTATTTACTGAAGGAAAATGAAAACATATGTCTATACAAAGACTTGTATGGATATGTATTTTGCAGCATTATTCTTAATAGCCCCAAACTGGAACCAACCCAAATGTTCATCAACAGGTGAATGATTTGAAAAACTGTATGAGTGTCTATACAATGGAATACTACTCAGCAACTCAAAGGAATTGACTATGGATAATATAATAACATAGATGAATCTCAAAATTATTATAACTGACAAAAGTCATGAAAAAATAACATATGCTATATGATTTTGTTTATTAAAAATTGTAGAAAATCCAAATAAATCTATAGTGTGAGGAAACAGATCAGTAGTTGCCTGGGGACAGATGGGGAGTGGCAGCATGATGGGATTGGAGGGAGGGGTTACAAGGGAATACAAGGAAACTTTTGGGGGTGATGAATGTGTTTACCATCTTGATGGTGATGATGGTTTCATGGGTATACACATATGTAAAAGTTTTTTGAATTGTACACTTTAACTACGTGTAGTTTCTTGTATATCAATTATACCTCAATAAAACTGTGAAAATACTTCTAAAAATGAAGCTATGTGAATGGGTCTCATCCAGTTAGTTAAAGGCCTGAACAGAATAAAAGGCTGAGGAAGAAAGAATTCTCTCTCTCTGCCTGATTGTCTTTGAGCTGGGGCATCATTCTTCTCCTGTCTTCAGACTTTAACTCAGACTGGAACTCACACCATTGGCTCTCTTGGTCTTCAACTTGGGGCTACAGATCTTGAGACATCTCAGCTTCCATAATTGCATAAGCCAATCCCTTAAGGAAATAATGCTCTCTCTATGTATAAATATGGAATATATGAAATTCTATAGAATCATAATATAGAGAATTCTAAATATATAAATATACCATTATATATAATATATAATATAAAGAGGGTGCCAAAAAATGTATACATATTTTAAGAAAGGAAAAAACTGTATTAAAATTGTAATACTCAATATATACTGATAACAAAAGATGAATACAAGTCATGTGCATACATTTTTTTGGCACCCCTGATATATAGACTTTACAATATAAAGTCTAAGAGTATATAGATTTATATATAATATAAAGTATATTTCAGCCCGTATAAAGCCTATATGTAGAGAATATAGAATACATATATAAGTAATAGTTCTGTTTCTAAAACAGACTAATACAGCCTAATATAGACTAATACAGAACTGGAATGTGGACAGTTTGGTCAGTTCAGAACTGCTATCTGGCCAGGCAGTTGAATCAGACAGACAACAAGACAAGAGAGTTGACAAAAGACAAAACACTGAATACATACAGAGCAGAGGTGCTAGGTACAGGGAAACAGGAGGGTCAGGGAAGTAGGGGTGCCAACGTGTAAACTAACAGGTGCAGAAAGAACAATGGCTGAACAGAAGTAGTTGTCAGGAAGAAAACTTTAAGCGAAAGCTTTCGGAAACTGAGACATGCTAGATGATGACAAAATCTAGGGATATGGTCTTGGAAGCAGATGGCTGAGAAAAAAATGGAAGTGATGGTTATTGGCATTTTGCGAATATGGGAGCTGATTGGCCAGGGTGCTGAGTCACCATGTGTTCTTAGAGACACTTTCAAAAGGATCCAGACATGTCACTTAACTAACTGGCATCAGCATCTCCCATTTGCAGGTTTTGCTGTTGTTAAGTGATGTTGTTAACCTCTGGAGAAATTATACCCCCAAACACATAAAATGACCCTGAAAAATATCATGCCTGAAATATTTTGATCAGAAAAATTGTATATTACTGTTCTATATGATACAGCCTTTTTTCTGATGTTGCCCTCTTATGGTGTATTTAGGCTTGCAAGCTATAGGACTTAAAAACAAATCTTATTAGAAAACTTCCTTTCCTGCGATTGATCTTTCCTAATCGCTCACCTGGTAACTCAGCTTTTGCCCAGTAACTGAAGTTAGTGATGATTGGATGAGCTCTGTGAAATGAGGGCATTAAATTCGATCAGTGAGAGGTTCTGGACATCTTTTCATTGTTGATCTCTTTGTAAATTTGATGAAAGTAGGACTCTTTATTTCCAGGAAAATGAACATTTGCACATACCCACACAATTATGCATTCAATTTGAAGGTAGTTTACAGACTGTCACTTAATATAACATGAATTTTATTATCATGAGTATCTTTTCAGTTCTACAATATTGTGACTACAGTTACGCTACAAAATCAATTGGCGTATTAGCCAAAAAAATGTTTAAGTCTTATTGCAATCTTTTCTCCCAAACTTGTCTCTCAGATCCCTTTCTATAATTGGTGAGGTCTAGAGTAGCATATAAATTCCTCTCTGTGTGGCCTGATATTTCTCTCCTACTGTGACCCTTCCCTGTCAGAGTACCTAAGGGTCTTATGTTATTCATCCCAACAGATTATATTTAAAAAGGATCAGTCTCTTTAACTGAAACAGCTGAGCCTGACATCCTGTTTGTTGACTGGCAACAGCCCAGTCCCACAGCTTAAGTGGTGGAAAGGACATCAGAGACACTTACCATCAGCCAATTCACTCTGGCCTGGGAATTGCAAATCAGAGAGAGGAGTTTGGCACAGAATGCAGTGCAGTGATGACAGAGTCTTTGCTGAACACATTTGTACTTGGGTTCTCAAGAATGCTTGGAAATGACTAGCCTAGAAAGAGACCATGGGGTGAAATGAGGAAAGAGGCAAGAAAAAAATCCCCCCAACAAGCAAGCAAGCAACAAACATACACCATTAGAAAAAATCATGTCTGGAGACAGGCCTAATTTATTTTTTTTAATTAAAATCAATCACCAAGGTGGTATCTCTCTCTGTTAAAAGGTCACTAAGAGTTTCCCCAAAGCCCCAGTAGGAGATCTAACTGCTCAATATCGAGAGTAGGAGCAAACTCTAATCCATTTTAGAAAATAAGTGGGCTTCAAAGTTCAGATTATTTCTTCTCACTCTTCTTCTTAGACAGAGAAGTTGCCTTTACTCTGTTTCTTTCCATCTATGCCTTCTCCTTTTTTTTTTTTTTTTTTTTTTTTTTTTTTTTTTTGCGGGCAGTGTCACTGGCCCTCACATGTGGGACCCGAACTGGGGCCGCTGACTTCCCAAGCCAGTGCTTAACCACCGCGCCACTCAGCAGGCCCTCCACCTTCTCTTCTTTATGGCAGTTGTTTTTTCTTTCCACTTTCAGCTAACCTCTATCAAATTCCTAGAATGGCGATATAAAATTTTGCTACAGTTTATTTACTTATTATTTTGATTTTATCTCTTGTGCAAAGGATTTAAAATGATTTACAAACATGGCTCAAATAATAGAGAACCCCTAAAAGATAGCAAAAGAATAAGAGCCAAGCAATAGGTGGACTGCAGTTGTGTCATAAAAAAATTAGGCTAAACAAAAGTACTAAAATTGATTCCAAACTATAGTTTGAGCTCCCTGGAAGCCAAAGTAAAAAATATAATCACTGAGGTAGTCTTTATTATCTATTAAATTAAGTATGCAAGCATGAAGTTTTTTCCCCCCATTATTAAATTCTAAAATGAATTTAATCTGTCATGGAGATATTCAATTATTATGGTATATTTAAATACCTTTCAATTTTTTTTGAGATATAGAAACATTTTTGTATGGGGAGTTCTCAAATACACCTTTGATAAATGCCAAGGGGAGAAATTAAGTCATGGATTTGTTAAAGCTTTCTCAGAGGTAGCTTAAAGAAGTCTATCATAGTAGTATTATTTGCTCATGTTTGACTTGGTTTGAAGAGAGAATTTAGGATTGCGGGCAATTTAGTCTAGACGAATAAATTGTTAGGTATGCTTCTTAGAAAATTCTTTTCAATGATCAGTTATCTCAGGTGGGTGATTCACAAACAATGAAGGCATTTGAGACCTACAGCATAGATCTTCCATATTGTTGGTATAGGAAGGTTCATGTGCTTTGTTCCCGGTTGTGCTGATGGCAATGGCAGGGTTTTATTATGAAAACAAAGGAGCTTGATTAATATTCTTACCTAGATGGAAGGTCATTTCATTTTTACCCTGGGTAGGTTTCAGGTACATATGCAAACAGTGAAAATTTTTCTTAGGAAATAGCTTTGGGTAAGTAATATATGTCTGATAACTACATGAAATAACAAAGTTGTTTAGTCTGGAAGCTGGAGCACATCTGCCCATGGCAGCTGTTTTGAATTTGGCACAATTAATTTTTTGGCTTTTCTTTTTGATAGCAGTTATTTGATGGCAGTTATTTGCTTTAGGATGATTGTTCAAGAGAGGAAGTCTATGCAATCACCAACACAAAAAATCTTCCTCCTGTTTGCTATGGGCCAAGAGAAAGCATCCAGCTCCGCTAAAAATTGTACCAATACATTAGGTATGAGTTCCATGGACTTGGGAAAAGTTATATAGTTACTACTAATAAGGCACAGGAATCTCCATGTCTGCTCCTCAGGACTCATTTAAAGGTACTGTTGAAGTTAGACAGCAGGATCAGATTTACATTATTCATTTCAGTAAGGACAAAAGGGTACATGGTACAAGCTATGAGAAGCAAAAGATTCATAATGTCAGCCTGGTTGTTAAAACAAGGAGAAATTTGCATTACAGCTTTTCATATTATACCAAATTTTTTTTTCCCTTTAGATTCAAAGTCTACTCAAGCACCTGTGCTATGATTTATCCTTTGAGAACAAAAAAATTCCCTTGCTCTGTGTCCAGTTATTTCCCCTCTGGGAAGCTGATTATCTTGAAAATCAATAACTAGTCAGGTAGAATGGAGGTGCTAAGAAGAATATGGTAATAAAAGATGCTACTCTGAGTTTTAGGATTTGAAAAACAAATCCAACCATTGTTGACAGTGTGCCATGAACAGAGGAATATAATCAATAGAATCATCTGGACCTGGCACCAAATAAACAACAATAAATGCAACAACAACAAAATGCCTAGGTCTTAAAATAGGCTTTAATAATATTGTAATAAATACATATGGTGTACGGGGGGTACTAGTCATATCGGGGTGATGACTTTGTAAGTTATATAAATGTCTAACCACTATGTTGTGCACCTGAAACTAATATCTATTGAATGTCAACTGTAATTGAAAAATTAAAAAAGTTTTCCAATTAGACTTTAAGTCAAAATTGGTTACAAGAGACAAAGAAGGTCATTATATAATGATAAATGGGTCAATTCATCGAGAGGCTATAACTATTGTAAATATATGTGCATACAACATCAGAGCACCTAAGCATAGTAAGCAAATACCAACATATCTGAAAGGAGTAATAGACAACAACACAATAATAGTAAGGGACTTCAATACCCCACTTTCAACAATGGATAGATTATCCAGACAGAAATTCAATAAGGAAACATTGGACTTGAACTTCACCTTAGACCAAATGGGCATTCCACCCAAAAGGAGCAGAATACATATTTTTATCAAGTGCACACAGAACATTCTTCAAGATAGATTGTATATTAAGTCATAAAATAAGCCTTAGCAAATGTAAGATTAAAATTTTATCAAGTATCTTTTCTGACCACAATGGTTTGAAACTAGAAATCAATATCAGGAAGAAAACTGGATAATTCACAAATGTATGGAAATTAAACACACCCCTGAACAACCAATAGGTCAAAGAAGAAACCAAAAGGGAAATAAAACAATATCTTGAAACAAATTAGAATGAAAACACCACATATCAAAATTCATGGGCTGTAGCAAAAGCAGTTCTAAGAGGGAAGTTTGTACCAATAAATGTCTATATTAAGGAAAAAGAAATATCTCAAATAAACCACCTAATGTTAACCTGAAATAACTAGAAAAGGAAGAACAAACTAGCCCAAAGAAAAGATCAATAAAACTAAAGACTGTATTTTTATAAAGATCAACTAAATTGACAAACTGTTACCTAGACTTACCAAGACAAAAAGAATGGTTCAGCATCAACAAATCAATAAATATGATATACCACATTAATAGAATGAAAGGTAAAAATCATTTAATTATCTCAATACATGCAGAAAAAAGCATTTGACAAAACTCAACATCCTTTCATGATAAAAACTCTCAAAAAATTGAATATAAAAAGAGCATATCTCAACATAATAAAGGTCATATATGACAACCCCAGTTAACATCATACTCAACAGTGAAAGGCTGAAATCGTTCCTTCTACAAGACAAGGGTGCCCATTCTCACTACTCCTATTCAACATAATACTGGAAGTTCTAGCCAGAACAATAAGTCATGAAAAAAGAAGTAAAAGGCTTCCAAATCAGAACAGAAGTCAAATGGTCTCTGCAGATGATGTGATCTTATATACAGAAAAAAATCTAAAGACACCACCAAGAAACTGTTAAAACTAATAAGTGAATTTAGTAAAGTTATAAGATACAAATCAACATACAAAAATCAGTTGCATTTCTATATACTATCAGTGAACAATCTCAAAAAGAAATAAAACAATCCCACTTACAAAAGCATCAGTAATAATAAAATTCTTCAAAATAAATTTAACCAAGGAGGTGAAAAATCTATATGCTGAAAGCTGTGAGACATTGATAAAAGAATGTGAAAAAGACATAAGTAAATGAAAAAATACCCTGTGTTCATGGATTGGAAGAATTAATATTGTTAAAATATCCACACTGCCCAAAGCCATCTATTGAGTCAATGCAATCCTTATCAAAATTCCAAAGGCATTTTTCACAGAAATAGAAAAAAATGATCCTAAAATGCAAACCATCTATCTCATAAGGGGTTAACATCCAAAATATATAAGGAACTCATACAACTTGACAGCAAAACACAGACCAATTCAATTAAAAAATGGGTGAAGAACTCAAGTAAACAGTTTTTTAAACAAGACACACACATGGCCAAAAGATGGATGAAAAGATGTTCAGCATCACTAATCATTAGGGAAATGCAAACTAAAACAAAAATGAGATCTCATCTCACACCTGCTAGAACAGCTATTATGAAAAAGACAAGAGACAGCAAGGGGTGTCATAAAACTCATGGTAAGGCTGTGGAGAAAAGGGGACCCTTATGCACTATTCGTGGGAATGTAAATTGATGCAGCCACTATGGAAAACAGTATGGAGGTTTCTCAAAAAAGTACAAATAGAGCTACCATATCATTCAGCAATCCCACTTCTGGGTATATATCAGCTAGGAATAAAATTGCTATCTTGAGGAGATATCTACACCCCCATGTTCATTAGAGCATTATTCACAGTCACCAAAACATGGAAACAAAAGTGTCCATCACTGGATGAACTGATAAAGAAAGTGTGGTTTGAGGGGCCGGCCGAGTGGCGCATTGGTTAAGCACTGGTTTTGGGATGCCAGCAGCCCCGGTTCGGATCCACATGGGGGCCAGTGACACTGCCCTCTACAGCTAACAACAGCTCCACCTGGAGCTGGGCTGTGCGAGCCCCGGTGATGGTGTGGGCTGCAGCCCCTGCTGCAGTGGGCTGCCATAGGCTACAGTGAGTGGCCCGCAGCCAGCTTGAACGGCTGGCAGCCAGCGTGAGCTGCCAATAGCCGCGGTGAGCGACATCCAGAGGCCAGCGACCGATCTGCCTCATCCGGGAAGAGCGCAATGATGATACCAACAGTGAAGCAACATCCTCCGCAACTAGACTGAAGAACAAAAAGACAGCAACTTGTCTGTTCCCCTTCCCCGATTCCCCAACGCTGTTCCCCTCCGCCAATTCCCCAATAAAATCTTTAAAAAAAAAGAAAGAAAGTGTGGTTTGAATACACAATGGAATATTACTCCGCCATAGAGTAGAAGGAAATCCTGCCTTTTTCAACAATATAGGTAGCGGTCGAGGGCATTGTGTCTAATTGAAGTCAGTCAGACGGAGAAAGACAAATACTGTCTGTTTTCACTTATATGTGGAATCTAAAATAGCTGCACTCAAAGAAATAGTAGAATGGTGATTACCAGGGTCTGCGGGGGCTTGGGGTTGGGTAGAGGATATGGGGTGAAGCTGGTCAGAGGGAACAAACTTCCAGATATAAGAGGAATAAGTCCTGGGGATCTAATGTACAGCGTGGTGACTATAATGAACAATATTATATTATACACTTGAAAATAGTTAAGAGTACGTGTTAAATGTTATGACTACAAAACATAATGGCAATTAAGTGAGGGGGTGGATGTGTTACCTAACTTTATTATGGTGATCGTTTCATAATCTCTATGTGTAGATGTGTATCAAATCTTAACATTGTACACCTTAAACTTACATATATTATGTGTCAATAATATCTCAATGGAGCTGGAAAAAGTCTATGCCTTGACTTGAGAACTGACTGGGTGTGTAAATTATGTGTGTATCCATTTAAATAGATCAACATTCCCTGAAGTGTGTTTCCCAGAATATGACTTCCACACTAGTTCCATAGCAGCTCCATGTTCAGGCAAAAGAAAAAGAGTTTTCCATAGACAAATTTGGGGATCTGACCCTGTGTCGTATTTCCTGGTGAGTCACATGTACATCAGCATAGGCAGAGGAACATATTTTGTTCAGCCCAGAGAGAATTTTCCAAACTTGTTTCATCAGGGCATTCTTTTTTATGTGACACTTATGAATTTCCCACTAAACACACTTTGCTAAACACAGCAGTAAATGAATTGCCTTTTTCCCATATCGTATCGCTGCAAATTTAAAATATGTTGACTATGCTGTAAGCAGAGCATTGCATAATAATAGCTCTGCTTATGTTACAAACGCAGAATCCACTGGGCAGAAGTGTTTATCTCCGTGGGTTTTTCATCCTTTACTCAAGCTTCTGACAAAGTAAGGTAAGTGCCTGTTCTTTGGATTTTTTCTTATTGGCACAATTGGTCCCTTGGTTCTTTTTTGGTATATACAACTCTATTCTGAATCTAAGGAGGAAATTAATCTGCTTGTGGAGATCCAGGCATTGGTGACTGCTACCATCCCAAAGGTGCCTGGAGTCAAAATTGTAAACATTTGTTGTCAAAATTATAGCTGCGTTTGGTTTAATATGGATAAGAAAGTTTTACATGCATGGCATTTTCCTGTAATTGATCATCTCTAAAATTATAACGGTTTTTGCCTATTTGCTTAAACTGGCTGTTTAACAGAGGAAAAGTGAGAATGGGAGCTATCATTTGCTTGTCACCAACTTTGGCCCAGCTTCTTGTATGCTAGATCCTTTGCTTAGGTTGTCCATTTATGATTTGCAACAATCACATAATGTGGATCTTATTATTCTTTTCGGATTTGAAAGTTGAGGGTCAGTGACATTAATAAACATTCTTCATAAATGGAAGCATTGGAATTTGAATCCAGGTTTCTTACATTCCCAAACTCACGTTTTTCTACTCTTTCATGGAATATAGAATATAGGACACCGGGAGAAGGCGATGAAGACAGGTTGGTCACTTACCAAATGTATGGCCTTAGCTCAGTGCTGTCCAATAGAGCTAAGTAATGCTAGCTACTTATGTAATGTTCAATTTTCTAGTAGTCACATTTTAAAATGTTAACAGAAACAGGCGACATGTAATCAATATTTTTAAAATTACTGAGATCGTCTACATTCTTCTTTTTGTACTAAGTCATCAAAATCTGGTGTGGTTTTTACCCATATGGCATATTTCATTTTGGACTGGCCACATTTCATGTGCTGAGTAGCCACCTGAGCGGGTGGGTGCCATATTGGGCAGTGCAGCCTTAGCTTAGATAATTTCCGCTTTGGTAAAATAGAAACAATATTACCCTGCCTCTCAAGGTTTTGTCTTAAGCATTGTATGACATAATAATGTATCTTAACATGTTCTTTAAAAAACATAATGAGTGTGATGGACTGAATAATGGATGCCCCCCAAAGATGTTCACATCCTGATCCCTGGAACCTGTGACTATATTACCTTACTTGGACAAAGGACCTTTGACGATGGGGCTAAGTTAAGGAGTTTGAAAACGGGACATTATCTTGTATTATCTGAACGGGCCTGATGTTGTCCCAAGTGTCCTTTGTAAGAGCCCTGGAAATCAGAGCAAGAGTGAGAGATGTGATGACAGAAGCAAGAGGTTGAAATGATGTGAGGAATGGGTCATGAGCTAAGCAATGCAGTCAACATGTAGAATCTGAAAAATGACAAGGAAATCCTTTTCCACTCAGAGGCCCCTGGAGCAAACATCCCTGCCACCACGACGTTAGCCTAGTGTAATTTTGGACTTCTGGCCTTCAGAACTGTCAGATACTAAATTGGTAGCAGTCTAACCAACCAAGTCTGTGGTAATTTGTTACAGTAGCATGACAAAATGAACACAATAGGTAATGTAAATGCAGTGAATTGTTGTTACAGTGTGTTGATATAAAGGACCATTTTAGGGTTGGCAGTAATTGGAGCTTAACTGTGTGTGTGTAGGGGCGGAGGGAGGGTTGGTGGTAGTGCTGGATTAGGTGTGGGTCCTGGTCATTACAGAGAGAGGGATAATTCCCCAGTGCATCCTACATCTATATGCATGCAGAAATAGAGGCAGTAGAGTCACTTGGGGAAAATATAGTAGACCCTCAGAGTATGAAAGACGGAAAGGTATAGGTGGTGCTTGTTCCCCAGTCTGAGCCAGACTGCAGAGCAGCACATGTGGGTCCCTGAGAGAAGACAAAGACACAGAAGAGGGAGCAATCTGGGCTGGGGGCCTAGACAGCATGAGCAGTTTGGCTATCAGCCAAAAGGGCTGGTTTAGAGCAAAGTGCATGGACTAAACTTCTCCTCACTCAGCCTTTCCAGCACCCTGAAACCACCATGGTGAAAATGGTGGTAAACTCATGGAGCTGTTCCCCTCTGAGAAACAGGAAATTGGGTTGCCGGCCGCCTCTCCTGGCATTCCATTTTGTTTGATGGCAGGGGCAGAGATGGAGACCCCAGATCAGTGGGAGACCCAGCAGGTCCCATTGCTGTTGAGTGACTGGCTGGCCTCCAGGGCATGTGTCTTCTTTTTCTCCTGGCTGCCAGGCACTGAGTGGGGCCTCCCAAGAGACACTGTGGGGTTCTTGAGGAGGTCTGGCAAGTGGGGCTCTGCAGTGTGGTGATCTGGGGGTCTTAAAGAAAACGTGAGCATCACAAGCTTGTGAGTTTGGGATATTTGGGTTAGTTTAGGAAGCTTCTCAGACCTAGATTTGCCTCAAGAACTAACAAATGAGCATGGGTAAGGGATGTGCTGGGATTCGTATGCTTACAAGGTAGAGATTATACAATGTCCATTGATAGTGGTGTGGAAAATGACAAACTTCCCTGGAGAGGCTGTTCTTGTCTTATCAAGGAAGATTCACTAGGGCAGACCACCTGTATATTTAAGAGAGTGGGCCCCTGGGGTGTGACGAACGTTGGCAAGGTCGCTCACAGACGGTACCGCTTAGTATAGGGGTTCATCTCTAAGAAAGGGCAGAGAAGTTGACAGAGAAGAAGACAGCCCTTAAAGGTAAACACAAGGGAGTGACATGGGGAGGACTTAAGGCCTGTAGTGTGTGGGGGTGAGCTGGCTCTCAGGAAGGGCTGTCACCCCCATTCCCAACACCTTCTCCTCAGGGATTAAGACTTTAGTGCCCGTTTTTAATTCAAAGTATCAGGGTGAAACTCAATAGTGAAATCCTGGACTTTCTGCCAATAGGTACATGGGAAAGTTTTGCTGTAGGCCCAATAATAATGGAGAAAGCAAAATAACTGTGAACGGATTTATACCCTGAATTTGTGGAGTGAACAGTTATACAATTGAAATAAATAATGCTCCACATCCTGAAACATTCAGAATTCAGTTAGGACAGTCAGTGTCGCCGTTTCACTCCAGCTCAGACATTTCATGACCTTGTTGTCTAAAATCTCAAATAGGCCAGTCTTAGGGGAGGCTGGGAAAAATTCACACACCCTTTTGCTACCATCTTTTGCAAAGAGGATTCCAGATAAGCATCACTGGGTTTATCTGCCCAATGTTTGTCCAATTCCTACATAAATAACCGGTACCTGAATCTCTAGCTGCAGGAAAGCGAAGATTTAATTGGTTTGGGCTGATAAGGTGGTACATTCTGGCTAACTTTGTTTTGAAACAAGATTAGATACCCTTACAGGAGCTGTGAGAGTGTAAATATGTGTAAAGATGATGCTGAAATTGTGTTAGACACAGCTCTGGGCTTCACAGAGGTGTGAGGGGGCAGATATTTCCTTGATGCCCAACTGTAGAACATTCTATTTCACACCCTCTGTCTCTGGGGATGAAATACTGTCACCCTGTTCGGTCGAAAGGCTTTCTGTGTTCTTTTTTAACATTCAGTTTTATTCAGAGAAAAATGATACACGGTAATTTTAAGAGGGAGCCATCACTGGCAGAGGTCAGGATGGAAATATTAACTGCCTCAGGCTGCTGGCACTCTTATTAAGGAGACAGTGTATATGCAGATGAAGACAAAGACACACTTCAAGATGGAGGGAATGCTTACAGCAGTTTGGGAAAAAGACTTGAAAAGTCTTTTCTGATGGATTTCCCTGCTGGCTTTCCATGGTACTGACCTGCAGACATGGTGGGATTATAAATCTCTCTTTGCAGCAGTACTCAGTTCAGTCCAGAGCTTCTGGTACAATTAAGGAAACTCTGAATACACTCATTTGCATGAAAGGAAGTGCGAGAAGTGGAACTAACTGGAAGAAGAAGGATAAGGGAATTGGTGGTGGAGGAGGCCTATGGGAGAGTGGCACTTCTGTCTACTTCCTCTAAAATGTCTTCCAACTGTTCTCTGATTCACCGGGGAACAGTTCAAAGCAGGTCTGGATCTCAGTAGTAAAGCCCAGGTGGAGCTGGAGCTCTGCCACCTGATCCCAGTCACCTGGCTCAGGTGGGTGCTGGGACTTGGTTTGCAGCAGAGACAGCAGGAGTCCAGAGTGTTGGCAAGCTTCCAGCACTCTGATGTTTCCCAGTGTCCCAAGATTGACAGGAAAATGAGTGGGCTCATCCTATGGCTTAGTGGCACAGGCTGGGACATTGGAGCATATCTCATCAGGGCCACACATAACTCCAGTGGTCTAGTCACCAGTTTCAGGGATGAAGCCAAATGCGTCCCTTCGCACTGGAACTGTCAGAAGAGACATAAGGCACTAATAGTAGGTTATGTCGAGAATATGGGCACCTTTGTCCTGGTGCTAGTGACAAGTATGGGTTATGGAAATCATTCTTTGTTCAGCTATGACATGGTGTAGCCAATTTCAGACCCTTTGAATTTTTCTTCCTTAAAACTCTAGATCCTGTCTTATCAGTAAAAGCTGGATGCTGTATTTGGTTAGTTGATGGGCTGAGACCCATCAATTTCAATATCCATAGATTATGGCAAAGTCATTTGGAGGCTCCTCTGACTGATGGGTTATTCTTTTTCTCTTCCATCATCACAGCATGTCGACTATGCGCTTGCCATAATTAACTAAGTTAATAGCAAACTTCAATGATGTATATCAGCTCTCAAACTCACTAAGATCTTAGGAGGAAAAAGAGACTAATTTTTTTTTTCTTACTTAACACAATCCCCTGGGGAAATCAGAAGCTAAGGAATTTTCCAGCGATGAAATTAAAAACTGTTCCCTCAGTGGATTAAGTCAAATAATAGAGAACAATAGCGTAACTTAACTGTAAGGGATTTTTGAATGTCGTTTCAGAGTTGACAATGCTGGCACACAATAGGCCTTCCATAAATGTTGAAAGAAAATGGCGGAGTGGGGGAGAGAGAGATTGAGAGAATGCGGGATGGATAGAGAAACCGTGGGAGAAAAGGGACATGGAAAAGGATTGCTGACTCAAGTTTAGCTCTAATTTGTGAGGAAGCCAATGAAAAGGTATATATACAGAGGGTGCCAAAAAACAATGTATACACATTTTAAGAAAGGAAAAGTGTCCTCTTGGAACTTTTGGATTCAAATGACAAAACAATGTTATCCCATATTCTCAACTTCTTAAAAAGATATATATATATATATAATATGTATTGTTTTTAATAAAAAGATTCAGTTGTGTAAATCAATGCTCACTTAAGACCCTTTGTGGTGATTAGATTAAAACTGTCTATGAACACTTGAGAAGCCCGGCTTTATAATTTGGGAGCTGAACATTAGCATAACGTTGACAGGTGATTTGTCCTAGTCTGTAGTGTTTTAGTTGGGGGCTCTGGGTTAGAATTATATAATCTTCATCACTCTGCCAAAAATTCTAAGTGAAGGATGTGACCTTAATCCATAGATATTCATCAAAACCCAATTAAATACCAAATGATTAATGATGACGATCTCAGGTTCCTCTTTTGAACTCCCTTGAGGAAGACAAGACTGAAAAATATAGAACCATATAAATCGGACCAAAGGAAAGGGGCAGGTGGGAAGAAGGAAATAATGAGAAAGGGCTTGAGAGAAAATCGGAAGTAAAAGAAATCCCCAAAAAAGTCATTGATTCCATGGACCAGAGGCACCCAGCCCAGGAAGGTGATGGCCTGCCTGACACCAAGGGAAGCATGTGTCATCATCCCCTGAAAGGCAAAGCTCTTGCTTCTCTAGAAGTCTTCTGTCATTGCCTTTGCTCCCTCAGGTGGCATCTTGCAAACACATCTTCCACACAATACGGGCTCTGCCCTCCAGAGTGTAGGGATCTGACGATTCAAACTGGGCAGGGAGTGAACACTTCCTCATTCATTCAACCTACTTCCCCACACCAGTAAGGTACCCACAGGGCCTCCAGTTTTCTGTCCCAGCTCTGCCTTTCTCTACACACTTCTGGGGTAGATATACTTAGACACATCCCCTTCTTTTAATCTGTGTTAGCCAGTTTCTTGTCCTCTCTTCCTCAGTTTTTAAGGTTATCTAGTCTATTCGTTGTGGATTATCATTTGAGTACACAGACACAAATTAAGATTTTGTTGTTGTTGTTGTTTGCAAGTAACAGATATCTAATTCAAATTGACATTAGCACCAGCAGGAATATGTAGGCTCCCATGATGGAAAAGTCCAGAGCTTCAGGGCTGGCTGGGTCCAGGGGCTTCAGCCTTGTCAAATTCTTAGAACTCAGTTTTCTCATCTGTAGTAGCGTTATTATTTTGGAGAAGATGTTCCCTCGAAGGGAGCTCCCTGCCACTTCTCTCATCCTTCTGTTAATAGCTGGAAATAGCTGCAAGAGCTCATGTTTCCCTATAATTCCAGCAAAAGTGGCAGGATTGAATCGCATTGCCTGGCTTCTATTGCATACGCATCATTGAACTCATCAAGGTAGTGAGAAAAATGGAATAGCTATCTGGCCAGACATGGGCCACATGCCAGTTCCTGGACCCATGGGTGGGATCAAGTCTACAGAACTACACAGACTGGGAGAGGTGTTATTACCAGGAGAAGGTCAAGTGCAATCAATGTCCACTCCACAGCCCTTCTCCTGCCCCTCTTTTTCTCTGCATTCCTCGATACTTAAAAATGTCCTTCCCTTTGCTTTTCAGGAACCGCTTCTCTTACCTCCATCTCCAATGGGCAAATGAATTAATTTCTCAGTTACTGACCAACCCAAATGGCGTGTTTCTCATCCCCTGCCTTCCTTTCTCTTCTCTCCGAGCTTTCAAACTACGTGAAAATAGTCCCCTCAGCACTTGCTGCCTTGTTTTCGAGACTCTTCTGGATGACTTGCCTCTGCTTGGGGAATTTTCTCTTTTCTGATTAATTATGCTTTCCTCCAAATCATATTCCATCAGTGTCTGCACCATTTTCCTGCCTGCTCCCATGCTCCTTGGTGCTTCTCTTTACCTCATTCTATCAGCATCTTTGAGCTACCAGGCCTAAAGAGTCGTAAGCCTGCCAAACAGTGCTCAGGTTAACATATAGTCACACAATCCTTTGTTAAACTATTGACCAAAAAGAAATCGGTTTTATTTTAATCCACAGGAATTTGGGGGATGGTGGGTAATTTATTATAAGGAATGATGGTAAGAATTGCAAAATCCTTGCGCTTTGCTGCCTGTATGGAATTATTGGGTTGTTGGAAAAGTCATGACGTATTTTTTCTATGTTTTTTGTTCCAAAAATGCATCATGACTTTTCCAGCAATCCAGTATTTTCCTTTCAGGTCCAAGGGTTAGTAATTTGGTGGTGTGGCAAGTATCCTGGGAAGTTATATGGAGTATCCTGAATTTATAGGCTGGCCTTTCTTTCCTTCACAAAATACATAGTGCTTTTTGAAGGTTGCAAGTTCAAAGGTCTACAGAAGCCTGGCGTGTTGACATAAATGAGAACAGAACTGGGTTTCAGATGGTAGAGAGTGATGGGAAGACTGATGAGCATGTGTGACCCTTCTAATGGTGGTGTGCTAGTTAAGGTCACAGATTCTGGGACCCGGCAGCCTGAGTTCAAATCCTGATTCCACCATTTCTTACCTCCGTGATCACAGTGTAAATATCCGACCTCCTGTGCCTCTGTTTCTTATCTGTAAAATGGGCATATCAGCTGTGTCTACCTTTGCTGGATTGTTGTGAGTACTAAGTCAGTTAATATAGGTGGAGCACTTCGAAAGGTTTCTGGCACATACTAAACACGGTGTAAATGTTGGCAGTTATTATTTTCAAATCCAGCCTGTTGTTTCCATCGAGGAATATGTCCTATCTTGTGAAATCTTCTAATATTTCAAGACAAACTAGAAATGCAGTTTTTCATGTTAAGTTCCAAGATTATGTTTGTTGTCACTGACTCAATTTCATTTCATTAATTTTCAATTTAATTGAAAAAATATTTTAAAACACCAAGAGGGCTCTATTGATTATGCATTTCAGTTGCAAGATACTGAAAATGCAGCTTACAGTGGCTTAACCAAATATGGCTTTATTTTATTTTTTTCACATAAAAAGATTCCTGATGCAACCACTTTAGAAAACTGTTCAGCACTGCATCTCCTAAGACCCAGCAATTCCACCTCTAGGTACATCCCCAACAGAAATGTGTCCATGTGTTTATCATTAGACTGTTTAAGAATGTTCCTTGAGAAGCCGGCTGCGTAGCGTGGTGGTTAAGCACTGGCTTGGGAAGCCAGCGGCCCCGGTTTGATTCCCACATGTGAGGGACAGTGACACTGCCCTGAAAAAAAAAAAAAGTTCCTTGATAATAACCCAAAACTGAACAGTACACAAATGCTCATCAACAGTAGAATCAATCAATAAATCGTGATATGTACACCTATGGATACTTATAGTAATGAACGCAAATGAGCCATAACGCTGCACACCAAGATGGAAGAATCTCACAAACATAATATTGAGTAAGCGGGGCAAGACACACTATGCAATTCCATTGATATAAAGTACAAAATGAGGTCAAATTAGCCAGTGGTATTAGAAGCAGGAAGAGGGTTATCCTTGTGGAGGTAAATAATGAAAATGGGGATGGGAGGTCTTGAGGGCTGTTCACATTTTGCTTCTTGATCTGGGTGCTGCTTTGTTGGGTGTGTACAGTATGTGAGATTTCATTGACTTGTATACTTACAGTTGGTGTCTTTTCTGTACGAATATTATACTTCAATGAAAATATTTTTTAAAAAGAGGAAGACATCTACAGGTGAGTGGTTTCTGGTGTTTATTCCAGGACCCAGGTCTTTATACATTTTGGGTTCCCCATCCTCAGCTTGTTGGCCTTCATCCTTATGCCTGTCAGCACATGTGACGATTGCCACAGCCCTCTGTTTCATGTTCACCTTCATGGCTATCTCCTTTTTTATCAGGAAGTCAAAAATTCTTTCCCAGAAGCTCCCCTCACCCTAGCCCAGCAGTCCTTCATGTACATCTCAAAGGCCAAAAGTGAGTCATGTACTCCCTTCTAGTTATAAGAAAGCACCACCACCACCACAACCACCATATCCCCCACCCCCATACTAGGAAGTGCCAAAGAAGAAGACGTCTAGAAAAGACGTTTTTTTAATCAATCAACAGTATCTACCATGCAGGGCAGACACATTTGCAAGCCAGGTGTAATGGTTACTCCTCCTCCTTAGATCCATACGGAAGGGTATTTCCCTGTGTGTGTTCATGGATGGAATTGATCATATTAAATTTAAGAGATTTTTTTTTTTTGCAGTTAATATGGCTGATCACTGCATTGTCTGAACTGATAAGTCAGGCTTACCCAAAATGATAAGTCAGAGAGGATGCTGAGCATCACGTTTGTCCAGAGCGATGGGACATTTTCATAATGAATTGTGAGACCTTCTTTTGATGAAATAAGCAATAAAATGTAGGATGGCTCTCCTACAAATATCTGCACTAGTCAGATTTCAGACTATTCAGGCTAATTTTGTGCATATGAGTAAGTCAAAGCACAAAAGTTCATTCTTCATTTGAACACTGAACACCCCCTCCAAAAATCCTAACTGAGTTCCTAGTCATCTTCAATCTACTTTTGGTCTCTCTGAATTTGCCTCTTCTAGGTATTTCACATAAGTGGAATCATACAATATTTGTCCTTTTGTGTCGGGCTTAATTCACTTAATGTAATGTTTCCAAGGTTCATCCATGTTGTTACCTGTGTCAAACTTCCTTCCTTTATGTGGTTGAATAATAGCCCATTGGTTTGGATTGTTTCCACCTTTTGACTTGTAAATAATGCTACAATGAGCATTGGTATAGAAGTTTATCTGTGTCCCTGCTTTCAGTTCTCTGGGGTATATATACCTAGGAGGAGAATTTCCAGGTTATATGGTGTTCCTATGTTTTGCTTTTTGATAAACTGCCAAGCTATTTTCCACGGCTGCTGTGCCATTTTACATTCCCATCAACAATGTAAGAGGTTCCGCTTTCTTCAACAATATGTTCTTCACTGAATTTCTGCCATTAGTGGGTATACTATCTCTGTGTGCCCTCACTTCACATTTCACATTTCGGTGAGAGAGAATGCAATCGACCCAGCTTAGGCTGGACCGGGTGCTTGCCCCTGTGTCACTAATCAATGGGGGGATGGGGTTGTGGGTAGTCAGCCCAGGAGATTCCTACAATACTCAGTTTCTTCTTTTCTGAAATGGAGATGATACTACGTAATACAGTGTACCTGTGAAGCTTAGACAAAACAATGCGTATAAAGTTTTCAGTCACTGCCCAGCATTCAATCAAGGAAGGATAGTAGCAACAGTAGCACTAGCAGCAATGGTCTCAGAGCAGGAAAAAGGATGTTTGTGGGGAAGCACTGTTATTCTCCGTCAAGTGTCAGATAGACCTGGATTTCCTATTACAAAAGAAACCTTCTGCTGTAGATTTATACATCTTGACTTTCTCCAAAGCAATTTTTGAGCCCATTTCTATTTTCATCCTGTATTGCCTACAGGGGCCCCATGTTTCATTTCTTTTCTACCTGCTTTGTTGAGTAGTAATTTGTTGTATTTGTCCTGAAACCACCCCCTTTCACACTCCGGAGACAGCTTTTGTTTCTACCTCGGTGGCCCTGGAGACTTCCCCATAAGAACTTGTTCCCATTTCCGAGTTAAAGTGAATGGAAGCGCTTGGACAGACACCAGCTGTCTTTGTACCTTCCAAGTCATGCCTTTTTCTTTGTATATCGTCCCAGACAAGCTTAGGTAGCCTTTTTAGCTTTATTGAAGTGTCACAGTAAAATCACTTCTTTACACCATTCGCGTGAGCGCCTGTAAGGACAAAACTGAGACACTGAGTGGCTGCTTACTGACTGGCGTGGTGCCATCCCCCTCCATAGGCCATGTTCCTGTCACTTGTCACCCAGCACAGGTGATCCAAACTCATGCCTCAATAAAATGACAAATTACCTTACCTGTCTTGGGAGTTGCTGTGACCACAGCCAAACTGCATGACTGCAATTCTGCTGAGTCAGCGTTTAGTGAACACATGTATTTTTTTTTTTTGCCCTCTTTATTCCTTTGATGATTAGCAGTGCAATTAGGAATATCTGAAAAGAGGGTTTTCTTTCTATCAAATGATAGAGATCTGACTCATGCTATTCCCTGGGCTTCACCAATTGCATTAATCACATGAACCCAAACCCTGAGAAATGCAACTGTGAGGGATTTCATATGTGACAACGTGTATCTCCCCACTATGTCGTCACCTCCCAATTATCTCCACAAAGGCAGGGGTGTGGGTAATTCAAAACAGCACACAATCCAAGTGCCATTTCTGCTAGGCTTGAGAAGAATTATGTGAATTTGGGGAAGCAAATTTACCTTCTTTATTGCGTTTTGCTTGGTTTCATATTTAAAAATTGTTTGCACTCTCAGTGAGTGTGTGTGTGTATGTGTGTGTGTGTGTTTGTGTTTTGGGGGAGGGGATGGTAAGAAGGGCATTCCTGGAATTCAAGAGAATCATAGAACCTTAGCACTGCAAGGAGACTGTGAAACCATCTTGCAACTTCTTCATTTTTTTTTTTTTTTTTTTTAGAGGTGACAGCCTAGGCCCAGAGAGGGGTTGTCACTTCTGTAAGATTGCCAAGTACACACACTGGTGGCAGAGCAGCAACCAGGCTTAGCTCTCTGACTCCCTCCTTCCAAGGAGAGGAACACACACTGTTATTTAATCAAAAGCCCGATTGAGTGCTCCAGCCTTTGCGTTTCTAAACCCAAACACATAAATAGTCTTGTCAGCCCCTCCATCTATGTTCTCACCCCTGGAGAACACAGTTTCCTCGAGAGGCTGGCTTAGGAGGCCCCGCCTCCACATGGACTGGACAACGCCTGTTTCCCCAAGGCAGCAAGTAGCCCTGGTGGGCTCTGAGTCTCTTTCCACCTGTTGTCAGGATTTGAGTTGCTTGGCATCAACCAAGAGCTCTCAAAGAGGGTCACCTGAGCTCTGTGTCGGCTGGGAGTAGGGACTTGCTGGGAGGCCACAAACCCTGGAGTGAGTGACTCTGTACCTCGGGGGGTGCCGCAAGTGAAGGTGCATGTAAGTGTTGTGTTTTGAATCGGGATTCCAGCAGCCTACACCAACCTGATGGGTAACCTGGGGTTGGGCTGCCAGTGAGTTATCTTGACCTCGAAATAACAGCTGAAGAGCAACCACAGAGCAGGCAGGCAGGCCTACCCCTCGGGCTGACCTCCCCAAGAAGTCCATCAGTGAGGTCTGAGATCAGCCAGCCAGCAAGCATCAACTCAGATGCCCCTGACGAGTTGGGCAGTCAGAGGGGCTAGTTATGAGCTGTGCTGTGTTGTCACGCTCTGTATCAGATTCCCACCTGACTGGCAGCAGGGCCAAGGGTTATTATCAGCTAATGGCTCTTTGTAGCTCGGAGGTGTCTG
Organism: Aselliscus stoliczkanus; assembly: GCA_033961575.1. NCBI lineage: Eukaryota > Metazoa > Chordata > Mammalia > Chiroptera > Hipposideridae > Aselliscus > Aselliscus stoliczkanus. The sequence goes on along the minus strand of CM066740.1, from coordinate 78,968,771 downwards.
GCAGTCATTCCTTGAGCTTTCCTTTGTGAGCAGGTGTTCTCGGCGTGCTGGGTGCACCTGGAGCCGATCAGCAAAAGGTGCTGGAGTACCTGGAGGGGCTCAGAGGCTGGCTTGGCATTGGAGGCTGGCTTCAGATGGGATTGAGACCCAAAGATGGAGAAGGCGTTCTGGGCAGGGACCCCTACAGCGTTTGCTTTAAGCTTCCAGCCTGGCAAGTTGGTTCTATCAACACCACTCTTATTTCCCGCCAAGAATGAAGACAAATATGTACCTTTGAATGCTGAATCTTGTCTGAAGCTACTTAATGGGTGCAAGGCCCTCCTTTTAATCAGGGATGCATATTATTCATGTTTTATTAATTCTGTCTTCTGGGCAAAGCCTTTTTTTCTCTGCTTACAGCAACATCTGCTTAGAACTACTAGAATGATCAATAACAGCAAAGTTACAGTATCATAGGTTACACATGATACTACCTAGCAGTATAAGTTTAGTTTATGAAATGTTAGTTTATGGAACAGTTTGTAGAAGTTCTCATTTAATTCCCACCACAGTCACTTAACATCGATAAGAACACTTTATGATCTTCAGGGTTTCAGAGGGGCGAACTGACTTACTCAAAGACACAGTAGACTGCAAACTTGAACCCAGGTCTGATAATCCTTTCCCAGGCTTTATGGCTATCCCTCTAAATGGCTGGGACGAGTGATGAAATAGCCTATGACAGGACAAAGCGAGAGTTGCAAGTTCAACTCCAGTGCTTGGCGGAGTGCTCATGGCACAGTGGGCAGAGCTAAGCTACCTTGAATGCCCTGCTCCAGGTCGCACCTGCCATTTGGATTGAGAATGTCCTATGACCAGCTCATACACAACACAGAATGGGTATTTGCCTACCCAGGGTAACCTGAGGATCATTAGAAAGAATTGGATGAAACCATAAAACTCCTAGAAGAAAACATAGGGAGTAAGTTTGCTGACACTACCCTGAGTAATATTTTTACTGATATATCCCCTCGGGCAAGGGAAATAAAAGAAAAAAATGAACATATGGGATTACATCAAACTTAAAAGTTTTTTCACAGCAAAGGAAATCATCAATAAAACAAAAAGGCAGCCTACTGAATGGGAGAAGATATTTGCCAATGATATATCTAATAAGGGGTTGATATTCAAAATTTATAAAACACTCATGCAATTCAACACCAAAAAAACAAACAACCCAATTAAAAAATGGGCAGAGGATATGAGGAGGCATTTCTCTAAAGAGGAAATACAGATGGCCAACAGGCATATGAAAAAATGTTCAACCTCACTAATCATCAGAGAAATGCAAATAAAAACCACAATGAGATACCACCTCACTCCAGTCAGAATGTCTATCATCAATAAATCAACAAACAACAAGTGCTGGCGGGGCTGTGGGGAAAAGGGGACCCTGATGCACTGTTGGTGGGACTGCAAATTGGTGCAGCCATTATGGAAGTCAGTATGGAAGTATCTCAAAACACTGGAAATGGAACTGCCGTATGACCCAGCAATTCCACTCTTGGGTATCTACCCAGAGGAATCCAAGACGCTAATTCGAAAAAGTATATGCACCCCTATGTTTGTTGCAGTGCTATTTACAATAGCCAAGACTTGGAAACAACCGAAATGCCCATCGGTAGATGATTGGATTAAGAAACTGTGGTACAGTTATACAATGGAGTATTACTCCGCTATAAAGAAGAATGAAATCGTTCCATTTGCAACGATATGGATGGACCTAGAGACTATTATGTTAAGTGAAATAAGTCAGTCAGAGAAAGACAAACACCATACGATCTCACTTTTATGTGGAATTTGAAAAACTGAATGAATGAGCAAAAGAAACAGAAACAGTCTCATAGATATAGAGGAAAAACGGTTGCTAGTTGGGAGGGGGGTGGGGATGAGAGAGAAGGGGAAGGGATTAGACAGCATAAATAGATAACTACAGTATTGCCACAGGGATATGAAAGACAGTTCAGGGAATATAATAATGTTGTTAAAATTTTGTGGGGTGTCAGATGGTCACATGTCTTGTTAGGGAGACCACTTCATTGATGGTGTAGAGACTTGATCACTGCACTGTATACCTGAAATTGATGTTGTATAATATTGTATGCCAACTGTAACTGAATATATAGATAGTCACAGGATGTGGATTATACGGTGGGAGTCAAAGGAATTGTAATAGATAATATGATATGGGGGGAGGAGTGAGGGGGAGAATTGGGAGAGGGGGGTTGTCACTTTGAGGGGTAAAAAGTATAACTATTGCACTGTGTTGTACACCTGAAGCTAATTAAAATAAAACAACAAAAAAGAAAGAATTGGAAATGCAAATTCCTACGGAATTGGAAACTCTGGGAGTAGACACCGCAGCCTGGGTTCTAATAGGTCCTTTAGGAAATTCTGATGCACACTAATGTTCCAGAACCACCGGCTCAGACCAGGGGTCAGCAACTTTTTTTCTGTTAAGGACCAGATAATAAATATGTTAGGCTTTGGAGGCCACACAGCCTCTGTCAAGATTATTCACCTCCGCCATTGTAGTGAAAGCGGTCATCGAGAATATGTCAATGAATGGATGAGGATGTGTTCTAATAAAACTTTAGAGTTATCAGGACTCCCTTTTCTTACTGGTATTAATGCACACCAGTCTGAGTATACCTATAGAATAAATTCCTGTAGGTAAAACTGGGTTTTCCAAGTGTAATGCATTATTTTATGGAACCTTAAGCAGATTCAAGTCTAGTCGAAGACACTAGCTTCCCAGTATTACAAAGAGATTTCCCACTGTCTTTTAATTTGCAATAATGCTGCTGAGAAAGCCTGTGCCATTCTGATTTCTGATCTTTTGTATATGACTTTTTAAAAATCTCTAGGGCCAGCCGAGTGGCACATTGGGTGAGAGCTGGTTTTGGGATGCCAGCAGCCCCGGTTGGGATCCACATATGAGGGCCAGTGACACTGCCCTCTACAGCTAACAACAGCTCGTGGACTGCAGCCCCTGCTGCAGTGAGCTGCCATAGGCTACAGTGAGTGGCCGGCAGCCAGCATGAGCGGCTGGCAGCCAGCGTGAGCTGCCAATAGCCATGGTGAGCGACCATCCAGAGGCCGGCGACCAATGTGCCTCACCCATGAAGAGCACAATGATGATACCAACATAGGCCAGTGAAGCAACGTCCTCCACAACTAGACTGAAGAACAAAAGGACAGCAAGTTGTCTGTTCCCCGTCCCCGATTCCCCAATGCTATTCCCCTCCCCCAATTCCCCAATAAATAAAAAAAATCTAAAAAAAAAAAAAAAATCTCGAAAAGGCTTAGGCTCTTTATTCCTGATGCATTGGAATTTTACAATGATATTGCTTGCTGTGAGTCTTTTCCATTCTTTATATTGATATGTTGGGGCTCTTTCAATCTGAGGACTCATGTCCTATGATTGTCTTGTATTATTTCTTTAATTAATTCCCTCCCCTTGACTTTCTTTGTTCTCACTTTCTGGTATATCCATTAATAAAATGTTGGATCTCCTGGTTTTAACCTTTAATTTTCTAATGGTTTCTTCTATGATTTATCTCCATGTCATTTTGTCATACTCTCTGAGGGATTTTTTTTAAAACTCTTTTTTATTCCTTTATTGATAAAACATATAAAATTTTTCTGTAACATTTTTAATTTTTAAGAACTCCTTATCTCTGATGATTCTTTTTATAGTTCCCATTCTTTTCCCACAGGTGTTTTATTTTCATTATTTCTAAGAATATCAGTTATATTTATGTTTTGAAGATAACTTTTCTGCTGCCTTCTCTCTCTCTTCCTAGCTCCTTTTTTCCATTGTGTGTGTGTGTGTGTGTGTGTGTTTATGTGTGTCTTTCCTATTGGAGGATTTCCTCAAATGTCAAGAGATCCTTAGTTATCAGTTCATATTTTAAAAGGAACTGTTAGAGAGCTGAGCCCACGGGCTTCATTGTAAATTAGTGGAGTAGCAAGATGCTTGGTTTTCATTGGTGGGATTCACAACTATCTGTACCTTAGGTATTTTCTCTGGCACATTCAATTAATCCAAAGAAGAATTCTAAACTTTATTTTCTTTGGGTAGAAGGTGGTGGGAAAGAAGGAAGCCATGCAATAACTCTGGTTCCTGGTATTCTGGTAACTGAGCATGGAGTGAGGGGGAGGGGAGGGTATAGGTGGGAGGCAGGGTGGTTCTGGTCATTTTATGCATAATCTTTTTCTTTTTTCAGCCTAGCGCTATCCCCTGCCTTCTACTGGGCTGTTGGCCTGAGTTTGGATCTACTCTGGTTTTGATTTCATCTTGGTACAACGTATGTCAGGATGGGGTGAGGTTCTGAGGGGTTCTCTTTGCTCATTATATAGACTTTTAATCCATCTCCCCATTTTTAGCTCCTTCCCTTACTCCTGCTTTCTGTGGTATTGAGTGTCTTAGAAATCCTATCGTTAGCTAACTATATAGGCTTCCTCCACTCTGTTATCTAATTTTAATTCTCTCATTTATTTTCATAGAGTTGGAGGTCATCAGTATTTCTTAATTTTATGGGTTATGGAGTTTTTCTTTTTTTTCTTTTTTAAGATTTTATTGGGGAATTGGGGAGGGGAACAGCATTGGGGAACCAGGGAAGGGAAACAGACAAATTGCTGTCCTTTTGTTCTTTAGTCTAGTTGCCAAGGACGTTGCTTCATTGGCCCATGTTGCGATTAGCATTGCACTCTTCCCGTATGAGGCAGATCGGTTGCCGGCCTCCGGACAGCCCTCACGGCAGCTCTTGGCAGCTCATGCTGGCTGCCGGCCACTCACACTGGCTGCCGGCCACTCACTGTAGCCTATGGCAGCCCACTACAGCAGGGGCTGCAGCTATGCCATCCTGGGGACTCACAGCAGCCCAGCTCCAGGTGGAGCTGTTGTTAGCTGTAGAGGGGAGTGTCACTGTCCCTCACATGTGGGATCCGAATCGGGGGCCGCTGCTCAGAGCTGACTTCCCAGGCCAGCTCCTAACCAATGCGCCACTCGACCAGCCCCTTAACATACTTGTTTTTGAATCTCAGTCAATCTTAGTGTAAAATGGAGCTTTTAAGAACTATATCTTTTGTAAAGGGCACAATTTTAACTGTATCTTTTGTAAAGGGCTCTAAAGCCTCCTTCGTTCTAAATTTACTCATTCAGCACACCCATGTCCTTGCATTCAGAGGTTTGTAGATAATTTATTATAAACCCCTCTTTGGAAAGTATCTCAACACACTCACTTTTCTGGTCACAGAATGTCAACAGACATTGACACTGTCAGTATCAGTTGAGTTGTATTTGTATTTGAGAAATCGGCCATGAGTGGGCTTGTTTGTGTGTAATAAAGGGCCCAGGGAGGTGGACACTTCAGACCTCTGTGTCCTGTGTCATTATCCCCTAGTTTGTCCTCTAAGAGATTCCTCCAGGGAGGCAAGGAGAGGTGATGGAATGGGGATGGGAGACTTATGCTGCATGATGCTTTTTTCTCAGGCTCCTGACTTCTTACTCTTATTTTTGCATAGTATGCGTCCTCTAAGCTGTTCAAGGTGCTACATAATCTCTTTGACTATGAACACGGCATAAACGGCACCATAGCCCAGCTGTCAGGCATCATGCTAAAGGGAAACATTTGGCCCAGAAGCTAATCCAAATCTCAGGACTGTCATCACTGAGGGTTGTGGAAGGAGATGTTTAGAAGAGAAAGATCTGATTATCTATTGTCATGTTTGAGAAAGGAGAGGGAGTTGGATTTTCCAGTCAGTGGCCAATTCTCCTCCATGGAGGATCTTTAGCTATGTAGACATACAGAGATGAAGTACCAAGGACACTAAAGGGAAGGTCTGTAAGGGGGATTAGGCCACATTTGAGCAAACTGAGTAAACCTAATTGTGAAAGAGCTGTGCTCATATGTGGAAGACCTTGCTTCCTCCCACTTTATTGACATAACTCTCATACCTAATTCCCAGTCCCTACCCAGCTCCCGTATCTGTGGCTCCTTTGGGGAGGTAATCTCAGTCCAGAGATAAAGACTGGTTTCCACTTAATATGGCAAATTAGCTATGCAAAAAACTTTTTTTTTTCTGGTGAGTCTTAATGACTACATTTTGTCTTCTAAGGGTTACTTTCAAAGACTTAAATTGGTCTTTAATGTTCTGAAAAATTAAAAAAACGAATGAACGATAAGACGAGGTTCACTTAAAGATGATTTATGTTTCAGAATCTACTTCACTGCATTTCATCATCCTCATAAAAAGGCAAAATGGAAATAAACCTCTTTCTTCCTTGACATTAGCTAAGAAAACATAACAACACGCTCTACATGGAGTATAGACAGGGATCTCTGCCTTACATTTCAGTGACATTTCAAAGCATGATTTTTAGTTTCCCTAGTGAATGCCGAACACCTGTGGGTCTCCAATGCCACACTGTATTTTTATGTTATTTCAGAGACACCTAGCAATTTCATCAGTAAGTTTTGCTTGTTGTCACTTGACGAGGGAACAGTATGCTGACAGACTAAGCCCACAATATCTTCCATCAATCAAGCACTTCGGGAACTCAGAGACAGCACTGAAACCCAGGGCATTCAATAACCCATGGTGCTGGGAATTAATCAGAAATCTGGTGTTGTTGAAAATAAATGAGTTTTTAATAAATTAGATTTGAGAATCACTTACAAGCTGTGGAGTAGGGGTCTGGGCAGAGGAGACTCCTGATTCATTGGGAAATCCACAGGAGGGTAACTGCTGTTAAAGTAGGCAGGAAAATATGTTCTGTCCCCTGGGGTGAAGGGAGAGGAGGTTGCCCCCATCTGTGCCAACTTCTCTCTTTCTCATTCCTTCATCAGCCAGGCCCACTGTTTGCCTGAGTCCCTTATTTCTCTTTTTTAAAATTTTTCCCTACTTATACTCTTACTCTCACCATCTGCTTTGCACCTTAGACTTCAATGACCTAAAGTTTTAGAGTAAATTATGTATAATATGATGACACTCAGCTTCATAATTAAATTGATCAATATAGATTGGGAGACATTCCATTAATGACCTACATACAATAGGCAGCAAGACCTGATTCACCAGACCCTAACAGTTAATTCAATTTAATTCAAGACAATACACCAGTTAGTTATGGAGTGCCTACTATGTGTGGGATGCTATGCTATGTATTAGGGCTACAATATGGCCAATGTTCTTTCAAGGATCTTAGAAACTTGTGGGGAAGTTGGACCTGAATACAAAGCCAGGTGTCCTAAGTGCTTAGATGAAGTTACAAATCGCTATAGAATGACAGAGGAGGGGCAGGAAACTCTAGTTTAAGGTGTTTAGGAAGATGTCACAGATAAGGGAGCATTTACAGTGTATGCTAGAGAGCTAATATAATTACCATAGATGAGGGAAGGGTTAATGGCATTCCAAGAAAATGAAACAATATAAACTGACACTGTGATGGAGTCTTGAAAATGCAGGGCAAATCCAATTAACAATAATGTATGTATACTTAAAATTTGTTAAGAGGTTACATCTTAAGTGGTTTTACCATACACACAAAAAAAGAAAAGGAAAGGAAAGGGAAAAAAAAAGATATGTTAATTAGCTTGATTGTAGCAATTATTTCACAATGTATATGTGTATCAAAACATCAAGTCATAGACCTTCAATATATACAATTTTTATTTGTCAATTATACCTCAATAAAGTATGGGGGAAGTGCAGGTCATGTTTGAAAACTGTCTTTCATTCATTCATTCATTCATTCATCCACTAAACATTCAACATCTGCCCTAGCTTAGCTACTGTATACGCTGGCTGAAGTCTAAGTTTGAGGCAGGCATATAGTAGGAGATGGGGCAAAGGAAAAGTTTAGGACTAGAGTTTGAAGTGTTATACTGAGCCTATTTTTCTGTTGCTTTAGTTTTTTCACTTACTATGCTTTGGAGATACTTTCATGTCCATATCTATAAGACGATCTCCTTCTTTTCATTTCTGTATCATACACAGAGATGGGCTACAATTTATCTTAAGCATTTTCTTCAATAAAAAGAAGTCATCCCAAAGGCCAGTACTATGTTATAGAAATTTTTAAAGGAGGATATATTAGGACCAAAACTAATATCAGTCAACCAGTCAATCAGTATATCAATCAATATTTGCAGTCATGTCAACACAAAGACAGTGCACTCAAACTAGGTAGTTAAACTTTGATAACGTTAATGAAGCTTAATAAATGCACTATTTACAAAAGTGTAGTGAGGGTATAGGGACGCTAACAATGGATGGTGTTACACCCCCTAGCCTAGCATCAGGGAGCTATCAACACCTCTAGGCCAGACTGGTAAGGAGGGGGAGTGGCTACCTGAACCTAAAGCAAGTAGCTGTGCAGAGAGGTGACCAGGGAAAGAGGGGGGTCCTTGGGGAGTAGACATCTTGAGCTCACTCTTTTCCTGACTGTCACCTTTTTCTTGGATTTCCCATTGGCCAAACCATTTAGCAGCCAGAGGGCAAGCTGATTGCATTCTACAGAGGTCACAAAGCAAGATGGAGGGGAAAAGAGAATTTGGGGCTGCACAACACAAATCACTAGTATGAGGACCAATTAAGAGTTATCAAAATGATTACATTAAAAAAATACTACAAGATGGGAAATTTTCATTGAGAGTTTCAGGGTATATACTTGTTGCGGAAGAAATGAAATATGTTTGAGGGTGGAAAACAGAACTTCTAGGACATTCTACAATATGCCTGATCAGTATTCCACTAAAACAGGGTTTCTAAATCTATGGGTACATCTGTATTCTTCACTTTTCTTCTGAGTTCCAGGTTCAGACTTCACTTGACTACGGGGGTTATTTCTATGTCAAACTTACTGTGTCTCATTGGTGCCTCTCCAGACCTGTCGCTCACCGCAGCCCTCCTCAATTACTCCCTCCTCCCCATCTCTATTTCTCTCACCTCCCATTATGTGAGCCATCACTTCAACTTTCTTCCTCAACTAGATTGTTAGATCACTGAACTCAAGACAAAGAAGTCGCTCCTTTCTTACCCTCCACAATGTCCTGTGTAGAGCCTGTCTACTTCCATCTTGGGTAGAAATAGAAACTTTCTCTCCCAAGGCACATCTGTCAGGGTACTCACCCTAGTTTGTATCGCTTTAGTTAGTCCCAGGCCATTTAATTTTTGTAGCCATTTCCTCACTATATTGTAAGTTATTCAAGGGCAGGGGCCATGTTTATTTGTGTTGACAAGTCTCCCATTTTTAGAGGAAAGAATTTAACACCCAGTAGGAGATCCGTGGCTGCAGTTGACATTTTTTTGCTTTCAGTCTTTAATTGTGTCTGGAGTAAACCATGTCTCAGCTTGGGCACCGTCTAAGCTTCCTAGACAAAGTTCAGTGCAAGATATGTTTGGAAGTGTAATATTAAAGGTGGATTCCTGTTGTGTCCGGGCTCCCAACTGGGAAAATTGTTTTCAGTGCTGCCAATATTTAACTGCTTTGTCAGCTGACATGAATATGCAAAGGAAAAAAAGGCCACCAACAGATCCTGTGACTTGGTGATTAGGCATTAAGAGACAATCAGAGTTTGGATAGACCCAGTCCTCAAGAGCTGCAGGTATCAAGGAAAGGAACTAAATTGTTCTGATTTCATTGATAGCTGTTAAGGAAGACTGAAAAAATTGTGAGATTATAACTATCCCTTTGTGGGTCTTTTCTGCATTCATCTGAAAGAGGGATGGCAGCTTATAATGAATGGCAACTTCCTTGCAAGCCAGGGGGCTTAAGGACGAATTAAGGATACTGCCACCTTGTTGCTAAAATAATAGAAAGAAAATTGAATTATTCTCCCCATATTAAATGCATATATTCCTGAGTGTTTTTTGTCAAAATGACTTTGCTAACCACACGGAGTGAAATACACTTTGTTTTCACATGGGTGCATTAAGCAAGGCTGTGGGCCATGTTGCCTAGAAGGGAACAACAACAAAACAAACCCAGAATGAAAAAGCACTCTCAACGTATGGTTACATTGGCCCTAAATTGTATCACAGCTGCTTCTGGCACCATAAGACGGAACACTGGGCAATTTATAGAAGTCATTTTTAACAATTTGCTGGTTGGTATATATCTGCTGAATTGATTGGTTGCGGAGACAGATCTTTATTTGTATAATAGCAATAACATCCCTTGCAGATTACCGCTCAATTTATTCCTGATGCTAAACATTACCAACCGGCATCTATCAATTTACATTGGAAAAATATGTCCTTATTTCTTAATTATCTGTTTAATTGTAGGGAGACTAGAGTCCCGTGATGCCCTGATTTGCCAGCACTGGGGAGCCTGCCAGAGTCACTGCGAGTCTGGCTGTTTGGCTTCCACAGGGCTCTGTGCAGCCTCGTGATATTAGCAACCTTTACCCCTGTGTATAAGAAAGAGTCTGTGCCCTGAATCACGCAGCCTGCTCTTCTGTCCCCTGACTGGAGTCCCCACAAGCTGGCAAATGCCTTCTTCATTGACCTACTTTCCCACTGATCTAAGCTTGCCAGCTTTAGTCATCAGGAGCCCTGATGATGCCACCCTCCATATGCTCTCCCTTGGGCATCACAGACCTCTCTGTAGAGTGATTGGCAGGAGGGCGGGACTGCCCACATTTGGGGGCAGCTCCCTGGAGTAAATTAAAGGCCTCAGTTCTGACCAGTGGGTGCAGACTGACAGCAGTGGAAGTTATGCACATTCAGCCAGTTTCCTCTTCACCCCAGCTACCACCACCCCTAAATATAAACATAAATCTACATCAGAGATGTGCATTAGAAAGTGATTAATGTAAGTCATGCCATTCATATTTGCTCACGTTTTTTATTGTGAGATTACCTTTATTTTTATTTGTGTTTCCTTACTGTAATATATATATATGTGTATATATATATATATATATATATACAGTAATACTTTGGTTGCGAGCATAATTCATTCTGGAAACAAACTACTCATATTGCAAGAAAATTGCTCATTTACAACGTTAAAATGTATTAGAAATGTTTTCTTGTCTTGCAGAACTCTCTCAAACCACGTTACTCTCAATCCAAAGTTTTACTGTATATACATACATATGTATAATTTACCATTTTAACCATTTCTTTTTTTTATTTTTTTAAGATTTTATTGGGGATTGGGGGAGGGAACAGCATTGGGAAATTGGGAAAGGGGAACAGACAAGTTGCTGTCCTTTTGTTCTTCAGTCTAGTCATGGAGGATGTCGCTTCACTGGCCCATGTTGGTATTGTGATCATTACTCTCTTCCTGGCTGAGGCAGATTGCTCGCTGGTCATTGAACGGCCACTCATGGTGGCTCACGGCAGCCCACTGCAGCCCCACTGCAGCCTATGCCATTGCCAGCGACACACGGCAGCCCATCTCCAGGTTGAGCTGTTGTTCACCATCTTAGCTGTAGAGGGTGCAGTATCACTGTCGCATGTGGGATCTGAACCAGCAGCCCTGCTTGCGCTCCCAAGCCAATTCTTAACCAACAAACCAGTCGGCCGGCCCACCATTTTAACCATTTCTAAGTGTACAGTTCAGTGACATTAACTACTCTCACATTGTTTTGCAATCATCACCACTACCCATCTCCAGAACTTTTCTTCTTCATAAACCGAAACTCTGTCCCCATTAAACAATAATTCTCTGTTTCTCCCTGCCCCCACCTCTGACAACCACCAACCTACTTTTTGTCTGTGAATCTGACTGCTCTAGGTACCCTGTATAAGTGGAATCACACAATATCTATCCTTTGTGTCTAACTCTCTTTATTTAGCATACTAAAGGTTCATCCATGTTGTAGCATATATCAGACGTTTCATTCCATTTTAAGGCTTAATAATATTTCATTGTGTGGATAGATCATATTTTATTTATCCACTCATCCATCAGTGAACATTTGGATTGTTTCCACCTTTTGGCTATTGTGGCTTTTTTTGTAGTGGTATGCTTTCTTTTCTTTCTCTTTTGTGTATCTACTAGAGATTTTTTTTTTTTCTTTGCAGTTACCATGAGGTTGACATAAAAGATCTTACAGTTATAACATTCTATTTTTGGCGACTGTGAATAATGCTACCATGAACTTGAGTGTACAAATATCTGTTAAAGTCTCTGCTTTCAATTATTTGAGTCTTTGCCCACTCTTTAGGGGTACTGCTTGTTTCCTTCACCATGTGACCCCCTCCCAACTTCCATCTCCCTGTGATTCACAGGTCCTGCCAATGCCTTGCATTGTTCTTACTTGGATTTCACTTCTTCTCATTACCTGCCTTCCCTGCATCCCCTTCTTCAGCTCACAGATTCTGATTTATCTCCCAAGCTTCCTTTCCTCCATCAACCTGCTGTGAAGGATGCAGAAGCCTAGGGCTAGGCTCCTAGAGGAGGGATGCTCCTATCTGTTCCCACGGATGCCCATTATCCTATGCAGATCCCATTCCCACACCTTCACAGCTAAAAGAAGCAATCCCTAATTTCTACCCAGCAACCCACATGAATGCACACAGCTCATCCCTGACTTTGAGACTGTGGCAGAAGATAAAGGAGAGGCACATGATCCATCGTCAGAGACCAAAATCCAGCACCATGATAATGGCCTCAGCAGCTTTGAACTCCATCAGCACCATGGCAGGAGGAGATAATCTTTGTCCATGTGGGATCAAGCTCAAGAAAGGAAAGCCCTCTCTCCAGTAAGGAGAACACGTTGGTTGGGCCAACAACCCTTCAAAGGAATTATAATTACACCTTTTTTAGATCGCTTTGTTGTTTTTTTTTAAAGATATTTATTGGGGAATTGGGGGAGCAGAACAGATAAGTTGCTGTCTTTTTGTTCTTCAGTCTAGTTGTGGAGGAGGTTGCTTCACTGGCCCATGTTGGTATCATCATTGCGCTCTTCCCAGATGAGGCAGATCGGTCGCCGGCCTCTGGATGGCCACTCACAGCGGCTCTTGGCAGCTCACACCGGCTGCCAGCCACTCATGCTGGCTGCTGGCCACTCACTGTAGCCTATGGCAGCCCACTGCAGCAGGGGCTGCAGCCTACACTGTCTCCAGGACTCACACAGCCCACCTCTTGGTGGAGCAGTTGTTCACCATCTTTAGCTGTAGAGGGCAGTGTCACTGGCCCTCATATGTGGGATCTGAACCGGGGCCACATCAGTCCCAAGGCAGCTCTTAACCAGTGTGCCACTCGGCTGGCCCTAGATCGCTTTGTTTTTTAATTGTTCTTTTTTATCACAATCATCATTGTTTTAGGTCACTACCATTTGTTACATGCTTGCCATATATAAAATACATGATACAAAATTTACTGAATTTTTTTCTCTTTTATATTTTAACAATACAGAGGATGCCAAAAAAAATCTATATACATTTTAAGAAAGAAAGAACTGTATTAAAATGGTAATACTCAATGTATACCAATAACAAAAGATGACAAGTCATGTGTATACCTTTTCTTTGGCACCCCTGGTATGACGAGTATTATTAATAGGAGGCAGAAGGTTCTTTAGATCCAGACTGCCAAGTTCAAACCTCAGCTTCACCACTGACTAATGGCTTGAACCTCTCTATCCCTCAGTTTCCTCGTGCAAGGTAGTATAATAACAGTATATAATTAAGAGCTGTGATAATTGACTGAGATAATCTATAGCATCAGATGTAGCACATAATCAATGCTTAACTAAGTAAGATTAACTCTTCATAAAGATCAAGAAACAGAGAGATGGGTGGTTGGTTAGCACAGGTGGTTAGAGTGCAGGCTCTTAACACCAAGGTTGCCAGTTCAATTCCCACATGGGCCCGTGAGCTGCGCACTCCACAACTAGATTGAAAGATAACGGCTTGACTTGAAGCTGATGGGTCCTGGAAAAAGCACACTATTGCCCAATAAAGTTTAAAACAAAAAAATCCTGAGAGAGAGAGCAGATTAAGAGACTTGCCCACAGCCATGTGCTAGGTCTGTTGCCTCTCAGGTGTATGCTTATAATATTTCTCAGGTTTATAGGTGCCTGCTCTGTCATCCAAGAAGAAGGAACTAGAACAAGCTATATTTCAACCTTTTATATAAATTATCAATATGTACTCATCTCAGATATATTTTGTGTTAACTCGCCTGCTTCTACGTTAAGAGTAGATAACACAGAGCGAAATACAATTTCTGCTTCTGATTTTTACTGACCTAAGGCAATTGGATATCTAAGACCTAAGGCAATTGGATATCTAAAAGACTGATATATTGATAATATCTTTTACGTACAAACTCACATAAAGCATGGAGATCCCTTATCTCACCCTCTGCTAAATATCTAGTCTCCACATTCCCAGTCACCAGAGAGCAGACTATTAATCCTTTCTCCTATCTGACCACCCTCAGCACGCTCTACAAATTGGTACATGGGAGATAGTGAATGGAGATGGCAGGCCATAGAGCCAGAAATGATCTCTACAGGTATTTCTCGTGGAGAAAGCTCCCCATTCCCCAAGAAGGAGGACAAGATGAATCCTGCTCAAGTGCATTTCCAAGTCATGACAGGAAAACTCGTTTAAAATCTGGACCATTTTAAAATTACCTTTAATAGACTTACTTCCCTGGGCTTTACTCAGATCAGAAGCAGTTTTGCTTTTTTTCACCTCATATCAAACCTGACACTGTGATTCATAATAATCGGTTATTTATGACCATATGAAGTTATGGGGCAAGTTTCTGAATGTAGCTAGTTTTACATTGAAGCATCATTCTGCCTCAGTTATAGAAGGGTCTCTGGATGTAGGTGTGAGATCATCTCTGAAAGATAATACCATATAATTTGGAAATAATGGGATGCACATGAACTTGTTGTCTTCTTTAGAGGTGGTTAAGGAAAGGCTGGTGGTGGAGCATATCTAGATTTTATGGAAAATTTCCTTACAGAAAACAAGGTGTTAAAGTAGAAAATGAAGTGTAACGTTTCTTTCAATGGCTGTATTTTTGGATTGTATAGGATAGAGTAAATGTTATGTGTTGGGAAAAGGATTATATCTAGGGCAGGGGGTGGCAAACATTTCCACATAAAGAGTCAGATAGTAAATGTTTTAGGCTCGCTGACCATATGGTCTCTGTCACAACTACTTGGCTCTGCCATCGTAGTAGGCAAGCAGCCACAGGCAGGACAGAAATGAGTAGTCATGGCTGGGTCCCAGTAAAATTCTGTTTACAAAGAAAGGTTGTGGGCTGATTTGGTCTGTGGGCCATGCTTGGTCAGCCCCTGAATGAGACTCTATGCTGGACACTTTATATACAGAGGGTGCCAAAAAAATGGATACACATTTTAAGAAAGGAAACCTATTAAAATTCTGACGCTCAATATATACCGATAACCAAAGATGCATACAGGTCATGTTAGACTTCTGCAATGACAAGGGGTGCTCAAAGTGGTTACCCTCAGTGTCTTGACACCTCCGATGATGGCAAACTACTGCTTGAGTGACGCTGACCAAAGTGTCCACTTGAAGACATTTTTTTGGCACCCACGGTATATATATATATACATTATCTTAATTGTTCAGACCACTAAACATCAAGATATAGTCTAGTTATGCTAACCTAGTTAAATTATATGAACACAGGTGAAGAGCACCTTTCTCATGCACCCAATAACGGACAATAAATAAGGGTGGCCCTAGGCTTTTCCAAAAGAGCAACCAATGCTAGAAGACAGTGAGGAAAAAACATCATCTGAGTTCTCAAGGAAACATCACACTATCCAAGAAGGCTTCTGGTAAATAACTGAAAGAATACTGACCCATGAGCGCTTATGGAAAAACTATGCATAACAGAATTCCACATTGAGATAAATGAAAAGAAAGAACTCAGGAATGGACATCCCGTGATAAAGGGTCTGGCAGTGAGCATTTAATACATTTGTCTCCAGGGCTAAATATGGAACCAACACCAGATTCCGAGCAACTGTGGGAGTTATGTACAGAAATTAAAGTGAAAACTACCAATGTGGACAACATAAAAACAACAATACAGCTAACACAGATGTTAGGAGGAATTGTGAGAATGCTAATGTCTAAAATAGAAATATGTAATGACTCTAACCTAATAATTTTCTGATTCTCTTTTTAGTTTTGGAGGAATCTTTTTAAAAATTGTTTCTATTGTAGTGAAAGAAATATTTATTTGAAGTTCAACATTCTTCTGTTTTACATCTACTGAAATAAAGTAAAATTAAGTTTAATTCTTTTAATTTAAAACAGCATCTATAAAAAATAAAAATAAAATAACATTTATAATGTGAGCTCAGTTTTTAAATATGTATTTCTATCTATTTCTGTAGTTCCACATTTGCATTTTAAAAATATGCTTTGGATAACCAAGATTTTTTGGTTGTGTTATCCTAAAGAAAGACAAGAATTTCAAATATTGAGCTATTTCTAAATTTCTATTTTTTTTTTTTAACATTTCCGTGTTAATTAAATTCACATCACAAGCAAGTAAATTTTTTTACAAAATGGTGGAGGGCTTTTCATAAAGAAAAGAAAAAAGAATCAAATATGTTGGCAGTAGTTAACTTGTTGTGATAATACAAAAAAATTGATGATTTTTGTTCACTTATATATTAAAACAATTTTAAGGAAACCAACATGGATTTGTAAAAACAGAATATATGGCCATAGAAGCCATAGAAAGAACATTTTCAAGAAGGAGAGAATGGTCAATTAGAAAGAGGAGGGGGAGGGGAGGGGGAGGGAGAGGGGGAGGAGTAGGGGAGGGGGAAGAGGGGAAGAAGAAAAGTATTAGCAACAGGAAAGTCATAGCTGACCTTGATGAAAACAATTTCAAGAAAATGGTGGAAGCAGAAGCCAGAAATGAGTGTGTATAGAGTGAATGGGAAGTAAAGAAGTGGAGATTCTGAGTTTAGGTGACTCTTTCCAAAATGAGTCATTATTCCCCAAAAACACCTTTTGGGATAGATGCTATTTCCTCTGTTCTAGTAGAGAATTCAAGGTTTTGCTTCTTAACCAAGGTCATATGGCTGGTAATGACTGAACCTATATTTGAACCCAAGTCTATCTGACTCCCAAACATATTGTTTCACTATACTATGATCTGTGTGAAGTTTTGGTTGGAAGATACAATTAGAGAGAAACCAGAAGTGACAAGGATGCATTTTGAAGTGCACGTCCAGCCCACAGTTCCCACTCCTGACAACTTCCTATAGTCACAGGAATGGATGGTGACATAGCTATGTGTGTACTGTACGGTCCTGCCATCCAGTCCATATTGAATGGCCTAGCAGGGCCGGCCAAGTGGTGCGGTGGTTAAGCACTGGCTTGGGAAGCCAAGGGCCCCAGTTTGGTCCCACATATGAGAGCCAGTGACACTTCCCTCAAAAAAAAAAAAAAAAAGAGAGCACATATCACATATTGAATGGCCTAGGTGGACAATCAGTGGACAATAGTGATTGAACCTGAGTAGATCAAACACAAGCCTGAGACTTCTGGGAGTTTTTATGGCAGCTACAAGATACTAGTTCTTTTTTTCAGACAGTCACTTGAGCTAAGGAAAATTAAAATAGGCTAAGGTAGCCATATTTGTCCATGCACCTATGGAGAGGCCAAGAAAACTGATTAAGAGAGACAGATACACTGAAAAAGATAAAGATGGAGCTAGAAATAATGAGAAAGTGAGAGTGGGGGGAGAGAGAGAGAGAGACAGAGAGACAGACAGAGACAGGAAGACAGACAGAGACAGACAGACATGCCGGGAAAGGAAAGGTGAGAGCTCATGTCTCTCCAGAGAGAGAAAGGGACCAAGTGGAGCTGCTTTGACTCCGATGCTTTTCCATTTCTGGCTCTGGTGAGGTTTAGTTGCACTTTTTTTGGTTGCATTAGTTTGAGTGAGTTTCTGTTACTGCCAATCAAATAGTCTTCACAGAGGCAGGAAGGCAAGAATTTAGTCACATCAGGGACTAAATTAGTCACATACACTAATGGGTGTATGAAAGTTAAAGGATTACTTGACATCACTACAGCATGGGCCTGCTCCTTATCAACAAGTCATTGAATAGATAGATGTCTTATCCATTGGAGGGTACCAATTGTACTTACTAATAAAACAAATGTCTCCTGAGAAATATAGCCTTGACTCCTCTTCCCAGATGTTTTCCTCTTTCTCTGACTGAGACGAGATAACCTCAGAACCTGGACTTTTTTTTAAGGCTATAACAGGAAGCATCTATAATCTAAATGCAGGTTGGGGGCTCTGGAAGTCCTCCCAAAATTGCAATGAACTCTCTTTTCTTAAGAGGAATCTGTAAGGATTCCCAGAAGGCTGTGAAACTGGCAGCTTGAGCTATACTCCAGTGCTTCTCAGTTTTCGAGGGCTGTATGTTCCCAAGTCACCTTACTGCTCCTTGAGTTGGATTTGGAGAGCATAAAGTTTCCTATAACTACCAGTCTCACCTCTTCAGGCAGCAACTGGAGGAGGAGAAGACGACAGAACTCTGGTGTCAAATCTTTATGTATAGTTGGCTTTAGACACGTCATTCATTGATTCATTAACCATTTATCATCATAATTCTCCTGAAAAGTCTCCCGTATTTCATCAATTGGCTAGAAAAATGATGATAACAAGATCTTCAGTTTAAACTCCAGGAAAGTCACTTAGCATTATTCTGATTTCAGGTGACACTGGAAATCCAGTCAGATGCTTCATAAGTCACTTGGTATTCATTCATCAGCATCCATTGCACCTATTGATTCCTCAGTATCAGTACACAAAGATCTCTTCACAGGGCATGACCCATCCCACGTAAATTGGAGGCACCATCCTCTTATCAAAAATTAGGAATATTTTCACTTGTCAGGTGGTCTCTCCTAAGGACGCCCTGGCTATGGAACTTTTCAGCGGAGAACTGTAATTCAATATAGTGAATGACCTTCGGCTCTCGGATGGAGTGTGACACAGATGCTCTCCCTTGATGCATTTTAAACCTTCAGCCAGCACTTTTGGCACATTAGATCACACCCTCTGACTAACAAGTGTCTAGTGTCCAAGCCAATGCATGCAGCTCAGCTGAGGTAGATTTCAATGCTACAATGCATTACAAAGTGCTACATGTCACCTCAGGTTGTGTTTGCCTCCATCACGTCTTAGGCTGATGGGACGCCACGTAACAGAAAGTGGCAAGCTGGGTGATGTATAATGCAAAGATACATGAACTGCCTGCAAAGCAGTGTGCTCCCAGTGGAAGCAGCAGAGCACAACAGAAAGCCCTGCTTTCAATGGATCCCTCATCTGTCAGTGGACAGGGGAGCCGGCTCACTTAGGTAATGGGCTCTCTCAACACCTTAGAAACTGCTGCTCACTTCTAAGCTGCATTTACCCAATTCTCTCAGCAATTGCTTTCAAAAAAACGAAGCCTATCAGCTTCAACTTAAAACCACCTCAGGGAAGAGAGGAGCCTGGAATTGCATGTCTGTGGTTCGAAATTGGATATGCTGGAGATCTTGGCATTTGCCTCAACTTTTGAAGGTTCTTGTCAGGCCAGCTTTCCATAAAGGCTCTGATGTATTTGCCATGTTTGCATTTCACTCTGAATATGATCAAGTCACTGACACCAAAGTTGTCTACACAAGGCTCCTAGTAGCTTAGAAGTTGCCTTTTTGTAAATAGGAAAAAGACACTGCTTTGTCCACCAGGTGTCTACAGGACTGTCCATGCTGACAATGACCATTTGCTATCCAGAACAATCCCCAGTTCTTGGTCACTTGGAAGGATCTCTAGCTAGTCTCTTCCTGGAGTGCTTCCTCGGTCATGCACCCTGTTTCCGGCCCTCCGGCATGGCCCCTTGAATATGGCTCCTCAGAGAAAACTTACATGGAACGTAAAGGGGGTATATAACATATCCCAGGACATGCACTTCCTAAGGGCAGGACCAAAGAACACCAATACTGAAGGTGCCAAAAAAAATGTATACAGATTTTAAGAAAGGAAAAAACTGTGTTAAAATTGTAATACAACGAATGGTGCTAGCATTCATTCGATGAACGCCATCTTTTGAGTAAATGTCATACTACACAGTGCTACCACAATTCAACTTTGAATAGTAATACATAGATAACATCTCTTAAAATGTGCACATTTTTTTTTGGCCCCCCCGGTATGTGTTCACAACAGTGAAGAGAAAGTGGGCTTCATTGAATACGAGATACTAAGTCATGATTAATAAATGAGGTATTATTGGTGTTTAGAAATAATCAGCTTTCCCAAGTATGGTGTCTGTAAAGAAAAATAGAAAAGTACAAAGTAAAAAAGGTATAAAGTAGAAAATTGAAATCACTCATAATTCTACCACTCAGAAATGATCACTATTCAAGTCTGATATATTTTCTTCCAATTTTTGTTATAGACATGCACATGCATTAAAAATACTCTTGAGATTATTTATATATATAACATTATTATATACAACATGTTATATATAATGATTATCTTATATTATATATAACATTATATGTATAATAATGTGTTATTACATGTAATATATATATATACACATATATATGTATATGTGCATATATATAATCTATGCCTCTTTTTTCCACTTATTATAATATTATTAACATTTCCCCATGATTTACTTTGGATAAATTACTAGCACAGGAATTACTAGGTCAGGGGGGCGTTTGTAGATTATGCGATACATATGATGAGATGATAAGGATATAGTCTGGCTTTGAAATCTTAACAACCTCGCAGGTCAGTGAAAAACGATCCATCACCTTCCCCTGTGAAGGACCCAAGTTCATTACAGGAACAACCCCGCAGTGGCTGGAGGCTGTGAGTGCCGCTTCCGTTTCACTCACTGGCACGCCATTATATAATACATATCTCCACTCCCCACATCTCAGTTCCCACTTCTGTAAGATGAACTTAAAAATGAGTACCTCCAGGATTCCTAAGATCTGAAGAAGGTCACAAGACACCAAGGGTGATTTCCCAGACTTCCTCCCACTTTTCATTATCCTTTGGGGAACCAAAACAGGTCTTCTCCTATGCGCAGATCTGGACCAGAAGTGAGGGATGAGAGGAAGAATGCTAAAGAAGCCTTGTGCTCTGTTCCATTTCCTAAGTCTTCCCTAATTCCCACAGGCTTTTCTCAGAAGGTGGGAATAAAACAAATTTTTCCTTTCCACCAGTCCAATTCAGTAGCCACTAGCTCCATGTGGCTACTTAAATTTAAATTAATTAAACGAATTAAAATGGACTACAATGAAAAATTCAGTCCCTCAGTCTCACTACCTATATTTCAAGTACTCAACAACACATGTGTCTATATAGAACATTTCCATGATTCCAGAAAGTTCTATGGATGGAGCTCTCTAAAGCATATGTAGATGGAAAAGAGTAAACATGCATCCTTGGGGTTCCGGGGTATCTTCCAGAATTGTACAAGGGGAGAAATTTCTTTGAAGACCCTCATGTTCTTTTAAAAGCTCATGTACATTTTTCATTCTATGATATAATGCATACTCCTTCACTGTAATGTAAAATATAATTTCAAATACAGAAAACTGAATAAAATTGACAAACCACAAAGGCACTGGATTTATCCTGCAGGTTTTTATATTGCCATTGGAGGAACACAGCTTTGAGGGTACTGAGGGTCTTGCCCTACTCTGCCCATCACCCGTGGTGAGCCTTCCTGCCTTGCCAGGGAGAAGGGGCCATTCCAACCAAGTAATTCCTAATTAGACCTTATGGGTGTTAAGGGCGATTTATGTGCAGGCCTCTCGGAGAACCTCCACCCACACCCAATGAGACACTGTGAAGCACAGGGAACAGTTACAGTCATTTAGAATAACTGTACTTATTTTTAAAAGACTTATTTTAACTTTATTGGAGAACAGTGTGTTTTTCCCAGGACCCATCAGCTCCAAGTCAAGTTGTTGTCCTTCAATCTTAGCTGTGGAGGGCGCAGCTCAGTTCCAAGTCCAGTGGCCATTTCAATCTTAGTTGCGGAGGGAGGGGGCACAGCCCACCATCCCATGAGGGAATCGAACCAGCAACCGTGTTGTTAAAAGCACGATGCTC
Source organism: Aselliscus stoliczkanus (assembly GCA_033961575.1). Classification (NCBI taxonomy): domain Eukaryota; kingdom Metazoa; phylum Chordata; class Mammalia; order Chiroptera; family Hipposideridae; genus Aselliscus; species Aselliscus stoliczkanus. The sequence continues at coordinate 78,946,612 of CM066740.1, read as the reverse complement.
TGACCAACTGAGTCATCAGCCGCCCACTGGCAGCTCAATGGTAGCTCAGCTCAAGTCGTTGTCTTCAATCTAGTTGCAGAGGACACAGCTCACTGGCCCATGTGGGAATTGAACCAGTGACCCTGTTGCTCAGAGCTCACGCTCTAACCAACTAAGCCACACAGATGCCCCGAATAACTCTATTTTTTAAGCTGTACTGTAACAACCTGAGCATATGCAGGTTGAACTTGTTGACAAGATAACAGAGTTCCTGTCTGATGACTGAGGTCCTCGCACTGTGTCCTAGGATGTTCTCAGAGATAGCACTTCAAGCCCAGTCCTGAGGTTTGGCTGTCCTGGGCCAGGGGCTTTCACCATCACTTGGAGAGGTTATTAAATATGTAAATTCCCTGATAAAAAGAACCTTGAGGAATGATATTGCATGTGGTCCTTTAGTAGTGGGCAATGGAAATACAAGGCAAGTAATCATTAATTCCTATCCTCTTAAGAAACCTCCAAAGGATATATAATCCACACCTAAGCCTTAAGTGGCTTCAGTTATCATCTACAGACTGACCCCAGTTCCAATGCATGAGATCAGGTCCTTGGTTATTGATTTGGTCTAGCTTTTTTCCAAAGTAGTGCTTTCATCTAGCAAAGGCTGCTTAATGATTTCCAACAAAGGAGATGTCCAGAATAAGATGAAGACAAATGAAAAATTGTGTAGAGCATGGAGGGGTGCCTGTGCTGGAATATGTGACCCCTCTGCAGTTCTAATTACTTCAAGGGAATGAGATCAAATATCTGTGCAACCTCCTGTCTGTTATACAATCTACAACGCTTAAATTTGTACTTCAGTTCAAATTTCTCATTCCGTAGTTGGCGTTTAGTTCTTTTTTGTGCTCAGGAGAGATAGAAATGGTAAATTTCTATCCTTGAAAAAAAATTGAAAACTTCTCATGGTTTTGAAAGCTTTTATTAATGTTTTATGCAGATTTATAGCTTAGAGGAAATCATCTCTTTCCTCCCTCACCTTCCCCATAGGTGCTATTTTCCAACTTGAATCACTCTTGTTTGTTTCTGAAACTGCTCTGAAGTATCCATGCCCACTCTAGGGTAAAAATGCTGCACAAAATAAGGTTCTAACCAGCACTACTGAGTTGGATCCAACCAAAACTACAATGTCAACTGGTCCATTGGTTTTTCTCTAACCCCGGGGCCTCACACCTGTTTTTCTGTTATTTTCACCCCATCACACCCCTCTGCTAAGAGTCTCTCAGCAAACTGTTGCCTATATAGCATATACAGAAATTTTTATTGCAAATATTTGTTTCAATTAATTAGCAATGACCTTACGATGTAGCCTGCCTGCATTTTTCTATTGTAACCATGTGGTAACTCTAGCCCCAGGGTGATGCACAGCCCAGCAACATTCCTTAATGACCCTCTTAATTACACAGTTGGGGTAACCATTCTGTCTAAAAAATCTGCTTCGTAATTACAAAATCACCATCCCAGCCAGCCGTGTTGACCCATCAATCGCTTGCATTCCACTGTGCCCTTAAAATGTGCGCTCTCTTCTCTCTCCAAATGACAGGGAAGCTTTGGGAACTGGTGAGCGTGGGACGCAGATGCTCCTGTAATAAATGACTGTCTGCCCAGGGCTGCGCCATCGCTGGGCTTTCTTCCTTTACCTCCTGCCATCTTTTCCTCCACAATAGCCTCAGAAAAACATAAGGGAATTCATCCTCTCTTTCAAAAAACATCTACCAAAAAGCGAGTTGCAGCAATTTAGCAGAAGCCTGAAAAAGTAATTATGGCCCCTCAGGTTGATTGGCGTGGTTCCTTGGATCCATAAGCTGCTGTTGAAATTGCCACTGAACTTGTTCCCGTTTACATACCAGTTTTGTATCAGCAGTTCCAAAATCAGTGTGTGTCCCTTGGTTGTTGTGAATATCGCATTGAATCATGATGATGTGTGGACCTTGTTGGTCTCCTTGGATGCACTGGGAGCTCTGGGGTCCCAACACCTAGCACAGTGACTGGCCCATAGCACAGGCTCAATGCATCTTTGTGTTCAGATGTTGGCAAATGGAAAGGCTGCTAGTACTTTTTTTCTTTTTCTTTTTTAAAGATTTTATTAGGGAATTGGGGAAGGAGAACAGCCAAGATGTTGTCCTTCAGTATTAGTTGTGGAGGGCACAGCTAGCTCAGCTCCACGTCCAGTCGCCATCTGGCCACTTGTCAGCAGCTTGCAGCCTCTCAGCTCAGCTCAAGGTGCTGTGTTCAATCTTAGCTGCAGGTGGGCGTAGCCCGCCATCCCAAGCGGGAGTCGAACCAAAAACCTTGTTGTTAGGAGCACGTGCTCTCACCAGCTGAGCCATCCTGCCACCTGTTGGCAGCTCAGCAGAAGCTCAGCTCGGGCGCAGCTCACTGGCCCATGTGGGAATCGAACTGGCGACGCTGTTGCTCAGAGCTCATGCTCTTAACCAACTGAGCCACTTGGCCAGCCCACGGCTGGCAAGTTCTTAACTTCTCTGTTATGTCAGATCTTTGCACTTTGAAGGCTCCTGCTGGTAAACTTGTCCTGACTGCAGGGTACATGAGAAAATCTTGGGACCATGTACCATAGGTGCATCTTGAGTGTCTAGTGAACAAAGCTCTTGTTTGATGCAACAAAACCATGGTTGGGCTGTGTAATGAGATTTGCTAGTCTCCTGGGTGTCCTCTAAGGCTTGCCCTTATTTCATCCAGGGAAACATTGCCTCCTTTCTTTTCTTGTCTTTTTTTTTTTTTTTTTTTTTGAGGACAGTGTCACTGGCCCTTATATGTGGGACCTGAACCAGGGCCGCTGGCTTCCCAGGCCAGCGCTTAACCACCGCACCACTCGGCCGGCCCCCATTGCCTCCTTTCTACTGCAAAAGTATTGCTTCTCTGGGCTGCCTTTTGGAACTGGTCACCCTGAGAGCTATGGAAATGGATTCTAAGGACTTATGCCTCAGCCACTGTCTCTTCTTATGGAAACCTGCCTTGTGGAGTAGTGGAGATAGGCTAGGACATGATCTGAATTCAAAGGGAAGGCTTAGAGTGACAGGGATCCTCATTCATTGCCGGTGGGAATGCAAAGATGGAACAGCCACTTTGGAAGACACTTTGGCAGTTTCTTGCAAAGCTAAATACAGTCTTTCTATACAATCCAGGTTTTGTGCTTCTGGGTATTAACCCAATTGATTTGAAAAGATATGTTCACACAAAAACCTGCACCTAAATGTGTATAGCAGCTTTATTCATAATTGTCAAAAACTGGAAGGAATCAAAATGTCCTTCAATAGGTGAATGGACAAACTGTGGCACATCTCTGCTACGGAATGTTACTCAGTAATAAAAAGAAATGAGCTACCAAGCTGCCAAAATACATGAAGGAACCTTTAAGCTCCTGAGTGAAAGGAGCCAGACTAAAAGGCCATATATTGTATGATTTCAGTCATATGACATTCTGGAAAAGGCAAAACTATGCAGCCAGTAAAAATAATCAGTGGTTTCAAGGGGCTGAGGGGAAGGAGGGGAGGGATGAACAGGTGAAACAGAGGGGATTTCTAAAGCGGTAAAATTATTCTGTAATTTTACTGTAATATATATTCTGTAATATTTAGTATGAATAACATCGGTACATGACGTTATGCATTTGTCAAAACCCATAGAAATTTGCTGCACTTAATGTGTATAATTTAAAAAAAAAAAAATCATGGGCCGGCTGAGTGGTGCAGTGGATAAGTGCTGGCTTGGGAAGCCAGCGACCCTGGTTCGGGTCCCACATATGCGGGCCAGTGACACTGCCCTCAAAAAAAAAAAAATCATTTAGGGGATTGAGAGGTCCCAGGAAAAAAATTTAGGCTGTGATAAGAGAATCTAAATGTATAAAACAATCTCACTGAAGGGGGCAGGGGAAAAGGGGCTGACCTAAGTACCTCTGGACATTGAAAAGGTCTGTACCCATAAGCACTGTGTTCTAGTTGATAAAGTTGGTAACCACAAGGGCATAGGTGAACAGTTCTCACATTGCTATACATGTACACTGGAAGTGAACAGTTCAATAAATGAGTGGCAAATGGTGGAATCCAAATGGTGGAAGCCAGGTTTCTCACCGTTGGAGTGGAAATTTACAGATCAGCAAAGGAAAGAACCCAGAATGATACACGTGGTCATGAATTTGATTTGGAGGCATCAGTATCAGCTCATGTTTAGCTAAATACAGATACAGATGATCATATATATATATACAGTAAAACCTTGGATTGCAGGTAACACGTTTTACGAGTGTTCTGCAAGACAACCAAACATTTCTAATACATTTTACTGTGGTAAATGAGCGATGTCTTGCAATATGAGTAGTTTGTTTCTGGAACGAATTATGCTTGCAAACCAAGGTATTACTGTATATATTGGGTTGTCGGAAAAGTCATGATGTCTTTTGTCAATGTTTTTCGTTGCAAAAATGAGTCATGACTTTTCCTACAATGCCATATATGTATGTATGTGTGTATGTGTGTGTGTGTATATAATTTTTATTTATTTGTGTATTTATTTTTTTGCTGTTGGCTGAGAAGACCTAAGTGAACAATGCACCCCCCCCCCCCAAGTAGCAACAAATATACTCAGTGCCCAGATTTTGTTTTCTAACACCATTCTCCAATAAAAGGAACCAGGGCTCCTTGAAGAAATGGCAGATTCTAGGAGGAGGGCAAGCGTGAGATAACAAGAGATATTGACTTGGTTTGGCTGCCTGGTTCCTGGCATAGAACTCCTAAAATCCTCAGAATTTCCTGAGTGATAGGGTGAGAGGGACATCTTTTGTTATTCCTAATAAGCCCTTTGCAGCCATGCCTGAGTTTATGCTAATGAAGTGACTCTTGGAGGCTGGAGGCTGGTTGCTGGAGGAGCCAACCATGTGATGAGAGAGTTGGAACTTCCAGTCCAACCCAACCACCTTCAGAGAGAAGAGAGGGGGCTGAAGATTTAATTTTTTGTTTGTTTGTTTGTTGTTTTTTTTGTTAGCTGAGCCATCCTGCCACCTGTTGGCAGCTCAACTGCAACTCAGCTCGGGCTGGGCATCAAACTGCCGTTGCTCAGAGCTCGGCTCGCACTCTTGAGCGAGCTCTTAACCAACTGAGCCACTCGGCCGGAAAATTTTGTAGATCCCTAATCTGCCATTTTTGCCAGATTTTTTTTTAATTTTTTAAATTTATTTATTTTTATTTTTCTTTGGGGGTGGGGCTGAAGATTTAATTTATCACCAATGGCCAATGATTTGGTCAATCATGTCTCCATAATAGAATTTTCATGAAAACCCTAACCCACAGAGGTTGGAGACCATTCAGGTTGGTGAACATGCCAAGGAGCTGGGAGGGTGCCCTGCCTGGAGAGGGCACAGAAGCTCCACACTCCCTACCCCTTCCTTGCCCTATGCATCTCTCCCATTTGGATGCTCCTGAGATGTATCTTTTAGAATCAACTGGTAATAGTAAGTGGTTGTTCTCTGAGTTTTCTGAGCTTTATAGCAAATTATCAGACCTAAGGAGGGAGTCATGGAGCTTCCAACTTATAGCCAAATAGGCAGATGTGTGGATGACCTGCGCACCCACTGCTTGTGACTGGCATCCTGTAAGACTGAGCCCTTAACCTGCAGGGTCTGTGCTCACTCCAGGCAGTTAGTGTCAAAGTTGCTTAACGTGAGGGAACACTCCACCATTTGGCATGAGAACTGTTGTGTAGGTACAGGAAGTAGTTTTAGCAAGAAATACACAAGATAAGCCTGGAGCTTCTTCCAGTGCAAGGAAGTGGGAAAATGCACATTAAAAGCAAAAACACATTGTTTCTTTGCAAGAAACAAAACAAAACACATTGATGGGAATGTGTCAAAGGAGCAAGGAGCCAACTGAAATAGCTCCCAATGGCCAAAGCTGGGACAATTTGAGCAACAAGATAGATAAAGTAGTGTTGATTATAACCCAAAGTAGCAAATAAATATCCACGATTCCATACTGATAAAATAAGGATTGAATAAAATAATAAATGGGGAGAAAAGAGAAATTTTCCATGCAGAAGAATTCTAAATAATTTATATAGATATTCCTCCTTCCAGGAAGGAGAACAGAATTCTCTGTTGCTTTGGGTCACACATCATGATGGCCTTCCAAGGAGTACAGTATGGGAAGGGGGAAAGCAACTTTACAGTGCAGAAAGCTCACAAACACTACCTCAGCCAGGTGGCCAAGGTCAACATCAAGTCATAAATCAGGTTGATAGTATACACTCTTGATATGCGGTGATAAAAATGGTACTTTACCTCTGTGGCTTTCTTTTCCATCACTGCTAACTCCAGTCTTATGATGAGGAAAATATAGAAAAATTCCAGTAGAGAGACATCCTACAAAATACCTGACCAGTGCTCCTTAAAACTATCCGGGACATCAAAAACAGAGAAAGTCTGAGAAACTTCCCCGGCTAATGAGCCTTAGGAATTGTGATGACTGAATAGAAAGGGCTACTTGTATGCTATATGGCATACTGGATTGGAAAAAAGACATTTGAGAAAACTAAGGAAATCTGAAAAAAACGATGGACTTCAGTTAATAGTACTACATCAATATTGGCTGATGAATCATAACAGATGCACCATACTTATATAAGATATTAATAATAGGGGAGCCTGGGTACAAGGGTAGATAGGAACTCCCTGTATTATCTTTTTTATTTTTCTATAACTTCAACACTGTTCTAAAAATATAGTCTATCTCAAAATTGGGGACTGGCTGTATGGTCATCAGGGCTGCCATCCTGGTCCTTCTCCCTTACGCTTCCACATTCTGGGAACCTCACAGCCGCTCTGCTCTGCCCTCCTTTACCTTTGGTGAGGATGGCAGGGCCCCCCTGAGTATACTGTTGGTCCCTGTATAGTCGCCACCACCCTTTCTCTCTGCCTCTACAAGTTGTGACCATCAGCAATCACACCAACATGGCTCCCTCGCCTTTTGACTTCTGTTAGGGTCTGCAAATGGAAGGCCCTGTGGGAGATCAGAAAGTCAAAGGAGAGAGAATATGGGATATTTATTCCCCCGGTGCCCCTAACTGCTTATCTCTGGGCTGGCCGTGACTGTGGTGTTCAATCTAAGGCCAGAGTCCCGTCTGGGTGGGCCTTTCGACGTCTCTGTCTCCAACTTTCCCTAACAACTCCTTCTTCTTGTCCCTTCAGACCTAGGCTGGTAACTGTTGCTGTTGCTATCCAGACATTTTCCCGTCACTTCTCAGTTTCTTTTAACGTTGCCCACACCCTTGTAAGTAGCCCCTTCATGAAACCTGTTGGGCTTTTCCCACTTGAATGGTTCAGCTGTGTCCTGCCCTGATGCTACGGAGCTCTCAAGGCTTTAGGGCCCTAATTATTATCAATACCCGCTACTGTGCTTGATCTACCCACTGACACCCTGTACCCCCACCAGCCTGTGACCCGCAATGCTACTTTAAAAGAACAAGATACATGTGTCTCTTAGGCGCTCTTGAAATGCGTGCTACCTGCGCCATTGTCTGCAGACAAGGTCGGAGTGGATGATGAGAGATGCATTGAATTACTCAACATAAACTAATGGGAACGACCACTTTTACTACTTGCCTGTGTCTTCATTTGAAAAATGGGGGTATGGCCACAGGCCTACCTTATTTTTCTCTGTAAGAACTGCTAGTGATAACAAAAATAAAGTCGTTAGTAAACCTAAAGAAACATGCAATAACATCATTTTTATAGTCTTTTCTCCTCATTATAGAAGTCATATAACGTCTAGTGTTAAATTTGTTTACCATAAGCACATATTCATGTATTACCATTATAATTAAAAGACAATAAAAATGAAAGCAATATACGCATATTATCAAAAATTTGAAAAATATTTTAAAAATTTAAAGGAAGAAATAAAAATGACCTACAATGCTAGCACAACAAAACAGCATGTTGAGAAAACATGAGAAGTCTCAGCTCAAACACTGGCTCCATCACTTTTAGCTGTAACCTTGTACAAGTTACTTAGCTCCTCTGAGCCTCATTTATCACAGCTATAAAAAGGGGACACTAACACCTCCCTAGCAATATTGTTGCAGTAATTATAGATAATCTAAGCATGGCCTTTAGCATAATGCCTTATGCAGACTGTATATGAATAGAGACAGCCCTGGGTTTGAATTTCTGCCTTGCCAGTGGCAAGCCATTTGACCTTGGAAAAGCTAGCCAATCTCTCTCTAAGTCTGTAAAACAGAGGGATAAACATGATAACCATTTCCTGGGGATTATACAGGGTAATTAATGAAAAAAGAGCATCTGAATATAGTGACTAGCCCACGGCAAGCAGATGGCATTGCACCACTGTCTTCATCTTTTCATGCTCATCTTCTTTATACCTTCATCATACCACCAACAATCATCATCCTAGGAAAGGAAGTCAATCCCTAAGTGACCCACCAGGTCACAAGAGTATTCTCCCCTCTACAGCCCCAGACAAATAAAACCTGGTAAGAGTCAACAGCAGCAATAGCCTGAAATTGAAGAAAAAAAAAAAGTAATTTGGACTGAGAGAGAGGGAGGAGGTTGATAGAGGTGGATATTAAGAGAGTCTATCTTTTCTAATTTGTCTCAGCAACAGGGGAAGGTATGCCAGCTTTTTATTTATTTTATTTACGCTCGCTGAGGAAACTGTTATATTGTTTTCTGTGAGCCAGGCTCTGTTCTAAGCAATTTACAAATATTAAATTTGTTACAAACATACAAACTTACAAGTATAATTGTCTGATTCTGTGCCTGATTCTAGGAGTCTGAGGCCTTTTGTAAAGCAGTGGGTATATCTCTTCTCTCTCATTCCAACTCTCTTTTCGGGGGTTCAGTAAGACAGCATTTGTGTTCCCGACTACGCACCACTCACTCATTAATTCTTTCAAGAAAGTTTCACTGAGCACCTGTTAAGTCATCAAGAAGCAGCTCACACTGACCTGAAGCTTATATTCCAGTGGAAAGAGACAGACAACAAAAAAACATAGTTATAAATCATTATTCTAGGGAACCCAGCATTTCAGGATGAAGAAGTCCATCAGCTAGTCTTCCTGAAAGAAGCTTTTGATAGATGAGTGGGTGGCAAAACCCTGAGGACCTGGTTTGGGGAATAAGGTTGTATGGTGACGTGTCAACTACAGGAAGACTCAAGTGGGGTGATCAGAGGTCTGGACTGTTGCCCCCATGACATCTTTGCCTAATGTCAGCTCAGCATCCCTGCCTGAAAACTCCAGGACCTTTGGCATCTTTTGGTAAACGGTTTTTTTCCCAACCTTACTGTATTTCTCCAACAGCTCTTGGATGTGGCGTGTGCTCATACAATCTCCAAGAATCAGAGTAGTGCTGAGCCCAAAGGCCACTCTGTTTCAGAACTTCCTATCTCCTTATCTCTTGTGGGGACTGTCTCAACAAACCAGGAGGGAACCAGGGATGATAAATTTTCTTAGGAAAATCAAATTAAAGTTCTATTTGTTGAATCAGCTTCCTGATCTTATCAACAGTGGGCACTTGTACTCGCAACAGAACCAGGGGGTGATAAATACTTTCGGCTGAGTCCGCTGTTGGTTATCCTAAATGAGCGTGAAGTCATTGGCAGAGGTCATCTAAGGAATGTACTTGGGGTTTCGGAATACTAGGCTGGTCATATTGTTTGATTGCTTGATCCCATTGCAACTAGTTTTACCCTCCCCGCCCTGCCAGTGTGTGTCCTTTCAATAGCAAAGCTTTTGACATGGTTGGAATTTTCCTCTTCTGGTGAGTGTAGCAGAAACACCTGTTACCTGCATTCCTGTTTGCCCAACACTGAAATTCGCTCACCTACTGTGTCAAAATGCTTCCTGGAAATTTTTGGAAGCAAGTCTGGAAAAGGAGGTTTTGCATTGCTGGCCATTAACACAAACCCACGTGATGTCAGTGCTGCCCAGGAAGCCGTTAGTGCTAAGGAAAGCATCCTGACAGCCTGAGGGGTATGACATTGGGGGAGCACCTGCCTTTCGGGAGACTTCACAGGTAGATGGGCCACGAGGTTAGGCAAGTGAGTGTTTTTTAGGAAGCGGTGTAGGGGCCAACATTTGCCCCACTTCTTTAGTCCCCCAGGAAGTGCTGAGCATGATCCGTGTGCCAGGAACTGTGCAAAACACAGAGCAGAGGCTGCCTGAACGAGTCATTCCCTCTCTCGAGGAGCTTTGGATGTAGGGCAGTGTCATCCAAATCTGCGCCTGATTGTTTCCGTACAGCCGGAGGGCTAAGAATGGCCATTAGATTTTTTTTTTCAATGGTTGGAAAAAAAATATTTCATGACCTGTGAAAATGACATCACATGCAAATTTCAGCGTCCATAGTAAAGTTTATGTTGGAATGCAGCCCTGTTCACACATGTGTATGTTGTGTATGGTTGCTTTCTCACTACAATAGCAGAGTTGAGTTGTAGAGGACAGACACCTAACAACCTGCAAAGCCTTCGATATTTGTTATCTGGCCCTTTAAAGAAAACATTTGCTAGGGTGGCCAGATGGCTTAGTTGGTTAGAGTGTGTGCTGTTACCAACAAGATTGCCGGTTCAACTCCTGCATGGGATGGTGGGCTTGCTCCCCCTGCAACTAAGATTGAAGGACAGCAACTTGACTTGGAGCTCATGGGTCCTGGGAAAAACACACAGTTCTCCAATAAAGTTAAAAGAAAAAAAAAAGATTTAAAAAAAAAAGAAAATGTTTGCTGAACAGGATCTAAGGGACACAGGCAAATAAGAGGAAGCTATCTCACAATGTGACAAGTGACAGAGGGTGTAAGTGCAGCAGTAGCTCCCTGTGCGTATGACTCCAAGACAGCAAAGATACTGAATCAGTCGTTAGCAAGTGTTATTGCTGTGATCAAGAGAGCTGACACAGCAAAGAAGTAGTTTTTAAAAAAAGAGGAGGTGGGGCTGGCTGGTGGGGATTAATAATGCGAGTCAGAAGGCAGCAATCTAGTGAGAGAGGCAGGGGAGGCGGATTAGGGAGAGGACTGATGTGAGGATGGGTTTTTCTGAAAGCAGAGCCTGAGACAAGGACTCAAGTACAGGGAGTTTATTTGGCAGGTGATCTCAGGAAACAGGGCTGAGAGGATAGAGAGGGTGAAACAAGGAAGAGAAAAAAGATAGTAAAGGGTATGTTGATGACTGGTTACAGCTGTGGGCAGCTAGGACTCAGTCCTGGCAACCCTCTGAGGAACTGTGCAGAGTAAGCCTCCAAGCTGCCCCACCCACCATGGGGCAGGGAAGCTGGGTCCTTTACTCTCTGACTCTTTATTGGTTAAGCTCGCATCACCTTCTCTGTACTGCAGGGTTCCACCTGCAGGGGGCTGCTGAGTGCCATCTGAAGCTGGGGAGAAAGCCCTGGGCTGGCAAGTGAAGACCTCATGCTGCCACGTGCATGGAATTGTCCCCCACTGCTGGGCCGAAGGCAAGGGATCAAAGAGACGTGGCAGCATGTACCATGCGTATTTACTGCACGGAGGTCCACGGAGCTGAGTAGGAGTGGAATTAAGCTCTGCCCCCAGGCTATGGTAACATTCTATGGGACTGATAGCTCCTGCTGCTGGCTACTCTGATGCCCTGGCTAGCCTGGCAGTCCCTGGGGGAATCATGCACCAATGTATCAGTGTGCTAGGATGCATGGGTCCTGGGAGCTGAAAGGCCTTGATTTACTGTATTAGGGTTCTCCAGAGAAACACAACCAATAGGACACATCTATCTGTCTGTCTATCTATCTATCTATCTATCTATCTATCTATCTATCTATCTATCTATGATTTATTTATCATCTATCTGTCTATCATCTATCTATCTATCTATCTATCATCTATCTATCTATCTATCAATCTATCAAGAGGAAGAGATTTTTTATAAGGAATTGGTTCATCCAATGATGGAGGCTGTTAGCTGGAGACCCTAGAAAGCTAATGGTGTAATTCAGCCCCAGTCCGAAGGCCTGAGAACCTGGGGACAGTGGTATAGGGTCCGGCCTGGGTCTGAGGCTTGAGAACCGAGAATACTGAGTGCCAGAGAAGATCGATGTCCCACATTTTTCCTTCCTCTGCCTTTTTCTTCTATTCTGGCCCTCCATGGATGGGGTCATGCCCACCACATTTGGTGCTCCATCAATTCAAACGCTAACTTCATCCAGAAATTGTCTCAACAAACATGCCCAGAAATATGCTTAGCCAAGTATCTGGGCACCCCTTAATCCAGTCAAGTTGCCATGTAAAATGAACCATCACAGTCGCTGACCGGCTTTGGCAAGCTATTTGTCCTTTAAAACTAGAAAAAACTGCCCTTTCTAACTCATACATTTGTGATGATAGCTACAGATGTGTGGTCAAGCCTCATCAAAGAACAGAGTGCTGTGTAAATATGACACTATTATGTCCATCAAAGCCCCCCTCTCATTCCTTCTAGAACACAGAAGACTTTTCAGAGCGTGTGAGTCGCCTGTCAGCAGCTTGCCACGAGCCTGATCTGGGTACAGCAGCACTTCTCGGCAGGGGAAGGTGGCTTTGCTTGGCCCCAGAATATGTCTTGTTACCAATTCAATATATTGGCATTTCCCTATTTTGTGGTGGACCAGTCCAGCTTCCAGGCAAGGGATCGCAAATGTCCATGCAAATGGTAGGAAGGTTCCTGTTGCTGACAAAAGCAGATAAACCCTTGACCAGAATTGTTCTTTGAAATTAAATAATAATAACAATAAGGCAGTTGTGGAATCTTCCTGAACCTCAGCCCACTCTGTTTCTTGAAAAAAAAAAGGACTATGTTTGGGTAGCAGGTGGTAAACCTCTCCACAGTATAGGTGTCTTGCTTTCCTGTGACTATTGAAAAAGACACTTTTTGTATTTCCAAGCAGTTGATCTTTGATTGTGTTTGCTACTTGTGCCATGTCTGGGGAGTGGGGGGAAAAATCCTGTTGTTTTTGAATATATGCAAATTATCTCACCCTGACAGAAGACAGGTTTCATCAAAGGGAGAAATAAAAACACAGGGAAAGGGAGAGGGAGGGAAGGAGGGTGGGAGAGACAGGGAGGGCAGTGAGCCATTTCAGAATGCCATCCATATCCCAGGCTGTCAAAGGAGAGGCAGACGCAGAGAGACATAACAGCAATAGGGGTTCGTCAACATCTGGAATTCCCCGCTCATCACTTCTTGCTTCGCTCTAGGTGAACATGTTATGAGAAGATCTATTCTGCTTAAATCCATTCATTTTCACAACAGCTGAGAGAGGCACCCAGGAAAACCAATTCCATTTTACAGATATGGGAAATGAGTGCTTAGTATGCTGTGACGGCAGAGCTGGAGAGGGAATCCAGAAACATCCATTCCTCAGGCCAGCTTTGGCTTGGAACATCTGGTTCTCTGGGGCCCCTTTCTGCCTTTCCTTTGCCAGTTCATCTCTCTGCCTCTGATGGCATTTCCTTCTCCAAGGTAATTATGAGCAGTAGTTCTGAGATTCTGCCATTGGGAGGACGAAATTCTTTTTTTTAAAAAATTGAAACCCTCACGCTCTGGAGTCAATCCCTTAAGATTCCTTCTTGTTTTAAACACTGAAGGGCAGAAATGCACGCTATTTTTCAAGAGAAGCACAGATCAAAGGCAAGAATTAAACCTACAGTCACAGCTCTGTCATTGCAACCTTTCCCCCACCGTTGCTGTATTGGAATTTGCAGTAAGTCACCTGTCTCATGTCCATTACTTTACATTTCTTTCATGCTCCCTATTCCTGAGAATTTGATCATCTAATGAATATGTTTCTCCCCAATTACAGAAGCATGATATCCTTATTTCTCCTTAATAGATAAGGACCCTAAGACAGAGACATGACAAATGGCTTTTCGTGTGGCCTCATCGAAGTCGTTAGAAGAGTCACCATTTGGAGATAGGAGTTCTTCCCTCTATTTCTGGTGACTAGCTCATATACAGTGTCCAGTGCTGGGCTGACTGGACTGTAATAAGACCAAGAGGAATACTCAATCAGGAAAACACATTCCCTGAGGGATCTGGGTAGTAAGTATATCACAGCATCCATCACAGGGAACTTAAGACAAACACTGATAATTCCCACCGAAGATTAGTAATTAGATGAGGAAGGAGAACCCAGCAACCCTGGGTCCCCAGTGTCTCCAGCCCTCCGTGGACAGTGCACTGGCAGGAAGATGATTACACTCATTCAGCAGGCTCTAGAAGATGCAAGATATAAGCTAAGAGATGGGAGCTCAAATCTTGGTGCTGGTGGCTGCACAGCTTCTTAGCCTACAACAGGAGATAGCCATTAGCCACAGGGAACCCAGACAGATTCTACTGTTGATTCTACAAGGGAAGGACCTGAGTCGGAGTAAGATGTTCTTACTCTGCGCTTGTGGAATTCAGATTGGTTTCACTCAAAACTACCCCGAGGGCAGTAAGCAACAAAGAGCAGATTCAGCAAGATTTCCATTATGTTGTGACAGTTGAGGTCATGCTGGGGCACTGCTCCCCTGGAGACTCTCTGAGCCAGGGCCATTCGAGGTTCCATAGCTAGCTGCTCAGAGGGCCTTCTACTCAGTGCCCGGAGCTAGCTGCTCAGAGGGCCTTCTACTCAGTGCCCGGAGCCTAGATTCTAGGAGCAATGTAATAGATGCTCATGAACTGGGGTGACCCTAGAAAGGAGACTCAGACTCACAGGGAGAAGGTTGTACCAGGTTGTGGAAATCCTTTTCCATTCTAACCTCCAGCATTGGAAGCTTGGTTTACATGTGGATATATGGGGACTGGAATGAATTTCCATTCTCACAAAGCACAAGTAGGATAGTTATGGTTGAAGATAATCCCAAATGAAATCAAGCCTGGAGGCCTGACTGCTTTTTCAGTGACAACCTTTCCAGTCATGAATAATTAGAAAGTTGAGTACATTGATGGAACGAAGCCAAGCAATAGGTCTGCATTATTTTGACTTCAGGAGGTACACTCCTATATTGTATCCCTGGATAGAAGCTTCCCATTTATTCTTTCAATAGATATTTTTGTGGATGCACTCTGGACTAGGCATTGTATTAGCAATTGCAGACACAAAAGGCTAATCAATATATTGACCTTTCCCTTCAGGAAATGATGTTGGGCTTTATTTACAGTGGTATTTCCTGGAATCATTATCAACTATAATGTTGATGGGGCAGGTTTAGGGTGAGTAGAAAGGATAATCAGAAACCTGACTCAAGCCCAATGACCTTCGCTACTGGATGTGAACTCTAGGGTTCCTGCAGGGGCAAGGGTCCTGTTCTGAGCCTCCGATGTTTTGACTGGGGCCTTGATATTCTATCTGGCATTTGTGAAAATCTCCTACCTAGTGTTGGGCTCGGACAAGGATGGATTTCTTGAACCTTAATAATATCATTTTTCCACTTCAAGCATTTCAGGATCATAGAAACTTCTGCTGACATACCTCACCCAGTGGACTGGATCCCCACATATTTATGCCATCCCAGACTATAGGCCTTTGGACTTGGGGATTGCATTCCTTCCTTCCTTCCTTCCTTCCTTCCTTCCTTCCTTCCTTCCTTCCTTCCTCCCTCCCTCCCTCCCTCCCTCCCTCCCTCCCTCCTTCCCTCCCTCCCTCCCTCCCTCCTTCCCTTCCTCCCTTTTTTTCTCCCTCTCTCCCTCCCTTTCTTTTCTTTCTTTCTCACTGGATTTAAGACCACTGGCTACCCTCTGTTGAGGACCACCCAAACAACAAAATTAATACCTCAGCTCCAGCACTACCTATTTGTGGTTTCTTCCCTTTCATCTTGACTTGCCGTTGAGAACCCAGCATGTCTTCGAGACAAACTCCAATTGTTATAACACTATCCAGATGAAACCTTTACAAGGAAGACCTCATCCTTGATGCCACCTGTACCATGTCCCCTAACCTATGTTCCCATCACGGATTCTTCTGTGTGTATTAGGGAAGATGGCCACCTGAAATTCGGACACTAGATGGGATGATGATTTCAAACCCAAGTTGACCCCTGATGACCAGCCTATAGGGGCTCCTTTGAACCCCTTCTTAAGATTATAGTTTAGATCAGCTTCAATGTAGGAGTTAAGCTGGTGCTTCAGGGGCAACAGACCTGGGTTCGAATGCCAGCTCTGCCTTCTTATGACTTTGGACACGTTGTTTAGCTCTCTATGTGTAAAATAGTACCTAATACGCACTCCCTCAGAGGATTGTCAGGGTATTTAAATGAGATGGGTTATCAAAACCTAAGTTTGGGGTGACTGGTTAGCTCAGTTGGTTAGAGCGTGGTGCTGATAACACCAAGATTTCTGGTTCAATCCCCACATGGGCCACTGTGAGCTGCGCCTTCCCAAAAGAATCAACGATGCCATTCTAGCATGAAGGCAATGTGTAACCAATGACCATGGCTGTTCCCCAATAAAATTAAAAAAAAAAAAAAAGCATAGGCTTGGCACTCAGTAAGAGCTCAACACATGGCAAATATTGTTCTTCTCTCTCGTGATGGTTATCGTTTCTTTGGCTTTTCCCTAACTGAAATCTTACAAGAGACTCAGCCTTATGTTTGCAGTGACGGTGCTGAAACATGACTCAGAGGAGCCTGGAGGAAGAATACAGGAAACTGCAGGAAAAATGGAAGATCAACCTTCGCTGGGGGGTGGGGGTGAGGAGGAGTAAGGCTCAAACTCGTATCCTGTCATGGGGGGGGGGGGCAGGTGCTGTTTTTCTTTTCTGTTTTCTGTTTCTTTCTTGAGCCTCTCTTTTTCCTTTCGGTTACAGACTTTCCAAACATACACAAAGACGGTGAGCATACTCGAATCAATTTCCCACGTACTCCTGCAGCGCAATAATTATTACCAACCACATGAAACTTGCTTTTGGTGCCTTAATTTCTCCCATGCATACCAATGACCAATACCTATTCCCCTCCTTGCTAACAGGAAAGAATAGTGATGATACTGAGGGCCTGGCCATTCTTCCACTCTCATCATACCTTCCATTAAAGCTTTGAAATGTATCGTTTCATCATTTCAAGCACAAGAGATTTCTGAAGACATTGACAGTTTCCAATCTGGTATCCTCATCCCCAAAGATGTCCACAAATCAAGGGCATAGCTGTATCACAGTTCTTTCCCCCCCATCATATTACACAATATGAAGCAATTCGAAATTCAAGTGACAAATTAACTGTGAACTGCTAAATATTTAATGTCAAGAGAAAGCCGTTTTAAAACCCATAAAGATTCAGGCAATAAATCTAAATAGTATATGTAGTGGGGAAATGTTATAGTAACTTAGATTTTTTTTCAGCACCTTAATATTGCCTTAAATCAGACTTTTGCCAATTGGAAAACACACAGCACATTTACTGCATAAATTTATGAGCCTGTTCCAGTAACCCCATCCATTTTCGCTATATTGTTTTCTCTTGGCATTTATAGCAACTTCAGTTTGTCGCTGCGCAAGGATAAATTATTTTTAAATTTCCACTCCCAGCTTTGGCCCTTGTTCAGTGGAGTGCACTCATGGTCAGCTCACTTTTCTTCCATCACCCTTGAAAAATCAGGCTGATTTTTAAAAATGTAAGTGGTAGGATTTAAGGCAGAACCAGAGGGGAGCTAGAATCCGAGAGTGAGAATCTCTCGCTTTCCATCTCTGCCAATAATTCACTCTCAAGATGCAGGTTGCTACTTTTAATGTATTCTACGGAGGTTGCTCTGAGGGTAATAATACTTGCCACAAAGCAATCCTTCAGAGATACAGAGGGAGCTGAAGCAATAATGAGGTGAAAATGACTGTGAGTTATAGAATGTTCCTTGGGTTAAAGTAGCAATGAATGAATGTGAATCATGTGAGAGTTTCTGGATCTTTCCCATTGTCTTTACTTCCTGGAATGCTTAATCCCCAGCTTCTTTGCCTATCCATGGGGATGTCATATACAGTTACACAGGTTGTGCACTACAGAACTCCTGGGGCTCCATTCACACAGACCATGCTGCGATCACCTATCCAGATGCTAGGACTCCATCTCTGGGAAGCCTTTTCTGATCCCCTCAATCCTAGGGCTCTGTCTCTTCAGTGGATACTCAAAGACCCTACCAGAGGTGTCTCTGACCCCAATCTCATGAAAAGACCCTGCTCTAAAGAATAAGGATTCTCACTAGGGAAGCCTGAAAGTCTAAGATGAATTGCCAAGAGTGAACCAAGAAAGGGGCTTTCACCCCACAAGGAAAACTGTCTCCTCAGTGATGTTGAACCACCTGCATAAAATCACAGCAAGGGTTCCCAGGCCAAGAGGGCTCAGCCATTACCACAGGGAAACTAAAATGGCTATCAGATGCAACTAGACCTTTCCTCTGAAGGAAGACCAGTATCTGGCTTGGCCTGAGGGTACTGCTGAGTAGCTCAGGCTCCTACAGCCAGAATTTCTACCTTGATGCCAAAACCAGAGCCAGTCATGTACATTGGTCTCAGCCTCCAGTTCCATCTTTGGAAGCCATCGAGAACTGGGTTTTAGTTCAGCAGCAACTAAACCCCACCTTTCTTCAAACAAGAGCCTGGAGCCTTTCTGTTAGTATCACTCAGGCCCCTAGCCCAGCTCCTGCTGTCGACCATGACCTGAGCAGTAGGCCGTGTTCTCCAAGCTGGATTGGAACACGTTTGCATCCCTGCTTCTGGCCCACGGTCAGGCCCATTAGGCCGCCCAGGACAGGGCAGCTGTACAAATGGCTGATACTTGCTCCATGTTACCTGTGATACGTGTTCTACATAGGACTCCACTACCTCAGCCAGGAGGACACAGGCCAGGTGGCAAGGATCTTGCTATTCCCTGGGGCCCAGCACAGTGATAAAATCACAGTGGGTATTCAAAAAGCATTTGTTCAGAGTGCCATGCATGTAAATTGGGCAGTTTTAAATTTCCTAAAGTAATAAAAGGAGCATAGCTCTGGTAGCATCTATTTTTTATTACCTGGTGTTTATATGCCTCTGGTTAGTTACCCAAACCCGTTCCCAGAGTGAATGTGACAGGACTCTGTGATTAGAGCCCTGTAACTTTCTCTTCCTTTGAAAAAAGCTATGTAATTACCAGGGCTCTAACTTGATCTCCCTTTGTAAATTCATTCTAAATATTACCTTGTAGCGAACCTGTCACTGTCAGCAGCCTCTCAGCATTGGCTTCTCTTGCCATGTAGTTGATTATTTTGTGGAAAGTTCTTACAAATATTTAAGGAGAACCAGGGCAGAAAATACGTGAAGGTCAGAATGAGAAAAAGAGAGGGAACATTTTTTTTTGTGGGACTTTCTGATGCCAGGATATATGTGGCTTCATTTAATCCTCACAACCCCAGTTTACAGATGAGAAAAAATAAGTCTCAGAGCGGTAAGTAATACCTGAGACAGGGTAGGCCTTTCAAAGTAGAACACGATTCAAATCCAGATGTATCTGACTCCAGGGCCCATGCTCCTTTCATTACTTGTGTTTCAGAAGACTCCAGTCAATAAGATAACTCAACAATGAAACTACAGAAGGTCAAGGAAGTAGGTGGGAAAATGGTATACTAGACCCAAAAGAATTGTTTGGTGTTAAAGGAAGACAAAGGAAGATAATATTCCTGTAATAGCTGGCCTTGATTTTATCCAAGAAAAGGGCAAGGATCACATCTGTCTCATTTAGCATTGTCTCTCCATTGCTTAGCACAGTGCCTAGCTCCTGATTTGCGCTTAATTTGTTGAATAAATTTCTAGTCTCTGACATGAGGCTTTTTTTTTTTTTTTTGCAATTAGATCTCAGCAAGAATAATCAAACGCACCTTTATTGGTTTCAGCTACTATGCTTGCAGATTGTTTAATGAATATGTAATCAGTTGGTGCCTCATCACTTACCCTAAATCTTTCCTAGAAGGCAATTGAGCAGAGTGCTTTCAAGCTGTTTGGTTTGGATAACCCGGGCCCATCCAATATGAGAATCGCTAGCTGCACGTGGCTATTTAAATTTAATTAAAATTGAATGAAATTTAAAATTCAGTTCCTGAGTTGCGCTAACAACATGTTAAGTGTCAGTAGCCACACAGGGCCAGCGACGGCCACATCGGACAGTCTCGTCCAGATACAGCACATTTCCATCATCACAGAAAATTCTGTCAGACAGCACAGTTTTTAGAGCATTGCCTTTGGTGTCAGACCTACCGGGGTTGAATCCGAGCGGCACTTTTCTATTGTTGTGTAGCCACGGACAAGTCATTAATTGCCATTTATAACATTGGAATGACAATAGTAGCTGTCTTAGCCTTGGTTCCCAGAGATCCGAATCTAAAACAGAGACCTATACACAACTACTTTATTGAGAGGCGCCGCTGCAGAGAACTGGAGTAAAGGATGCAGCATGTAAAGTAGGACAGGAGGGAGAGCCATATATGGATGTATGGTTGAGTGGGCTTCCGCTGTAAGAAACTAGCTATGTGATTCTGGGGGGCTACCTGAAAAGCTGTATAAAGTGCAACTCAGATTCATTGTCTGGAGAGTGAAGCATGATGGGAAACAATTTATCCACTGGTTCCTACCCCTTTGGTCTCTAATGGGGGTTATTCAGACATTTATTTCTGAGCAGCCTAAGCTTTGCTTGCCATGCCCGGCCAGGCAGTTATCCCTGCAGCTCCATTCACCCTTTATCAATGGATGCCGCCATTGAACCCTCTGGGTCCCAGACACACTTCTCCTATCTTGAGCCGTATAGCAGTCGCTCCTTGCAGTGACCAGGGTCAATTACCCTTGCAGGTATAATAGCTCCTTTCTTAGCTTCCCTGCGCTTCAGCCTGAGGATCTCAAATTGATCGGGTGTTATGGTAGCTTCAAGTTCAGTGACTAAGTCCCTTGGCACAATCCCTTCCCCCTTCTAAGCTTTCTAGCTGTTGGGAAGAGAGCAGCACATACCTTCTTTTGGCTCAGTGCAGAGGTTTGACTTTTATCTGGTAAATGTTTACAATTATTTTAATTAATTTTTTTTTAATGATTAGTAAATCACTGCACTAGTAGTGTTTGAAACCCGTATCTTTGTAGAATTTATCTCCATGAACTGGCTTCCTTTCCAGGGCACCCAGGACTTCCCATCCCATTCTAAACAGATCCCACTTGTGTATGTCATTAATGTCCTGGTGAAATGTCAAGACAATCAAGTCCCTGTCATCTCTTCTGGGGCAGAGAACAGGACCGTTAGCACAGCCCCCGGGCAAGACAGTGAAGGCACTTCTGTTCTTCTCATGTACAATCAAACTGACGCTGATCCTCCCCGCACTGATCTGAATGGGAGGAAGGCAGTTGCCAGATCAATAGCCACAAGCCAAGAGCGAGAGGCTGTGTCGATCTGCTTAAGTAAAGCTAGGACAGCTGGCATAACAGATGCTCATTGCGGCTACCACCTGATTAAGGTCTGTGAGTGGCATCCACCATGATCTAGCTGGCATTTTTTGGTTTTGTTTTTGTCCTGTTTTTGTTTTTGATTTTCGGCATCCACATCGGTGAGTTGAATGGAACAGAGACCACAGCTCCGGCATCTTTTAAGCCTCCCTGATGGTAGCACTGATGTCTACAGTTCCTTCTGAGACGCACCGTTGCTTTACTGTCTTGAGAAAGGTGGGGGAGGGAAGGAGTGACAAGAGCTTTCTACATTTCTACTTTTCTTTCTACCACGCTGGCTTTTATTCTAGACATCAGAACACTAATGACCTCTCCACCTCTGAGTATAGTTCTCCCAACTCCGGAGTATGTCCATCCCAATGAGATACTCAGGGACTTTCTCAGAGGAGCCCATGCTAAGTGTAAGCAGGGGAGCTTCAGGGCTATTATTATTATTATTATTTCCCCAAGAAAGAGACCTTTTATTTAGGAAAAGAGCAAGGTGTGGAAAGCTTAGATTATTATATACCACCTCCCATTGTCTCTGACATCTCCTTCTTAAAAAAGTTCATTTGCATGCTTGGCCCCATATGGCATGCAGACGTAATTAAAACTATAGTAGCAATTGCCATTTTACCTCTTCCACCAGAATCTTCACTGATAAAACAAACTATTTTTTTTTTCAGCTGTCTTCCTTCTCATTATTAATTAATTTTTTACTCAGTATCCATGCTGGATACTACTCATTTCTTAAATTTTCTTTTCAGAGTCCTGTTGTGATTTCATTAGGGCACCTGGATTCTGAGCTGTCCTTATTCTGAATGTTGCTGACTTTATATATTATCAGGTTCACAAAACTTGCTTTCATGTGGTATAATATCCTAGCAACTTTTAAACTACTCCAGAAGAAAAAAAAAAAAACAGAAAGAGAACAACTTAAAAGAAAGCAAAAAGGAAAGTAAGAAAAAAAATGAATAGAGAGGAATAATATAAAGGTAAGATGGAAGATATAAATCTCAGTAAATCTCAGTAATTGCTTAATAAAAATGGACCGATGCTTTAGCTAAAACACAAAGATCCTAGGCCAGACTTAAAAGATCCAATTACATGTTATTTATTTTGAAAACCCATCTAAAATATAAGGCTATAAAAAATTTAGAAGTAAAATGGAACTTCTGCTTCCAGACAAGAGGATATAACAGAGATCCAATTTACTCTCCCACCAGAAATAAACAAATGATAGAAACAGACAAAATATTTAAAATGATGGTTTTCAAGGCACTGGAATTAAGCAATGAAGAACAGTGATCTCTGAAAAATAGGAACAAATGAGGCGAGCCCTGCCATCATTCCAGTTGAACATTTTAAAAGTTTCCAGTTTACTGGGTAGGGAAGGAGAACCCAAGCAGAGTTTGGTGGACTCCCTGAGTTGAGAAAACAGAGGTAAGTGTATGAAAGGACACAGGTGGCTACATTTTGCAGGACACAGTACTGGAAAGAAAAGAACTGAAGAGACAGCGAACTCTGGAGATCTGCAGAGAGTCCTTGAGTATTGAGCAGAGTACTGATCAGTACATGCATGTGAGGCAACTATCTGAAATGGGAAAGAACCATTGGAAAGGCTCTCATATAGGACTGGGAACAGTACCTGTACCCACCCTTCAGGCTAGAAACCTGATTCATGGATAACTGGGTAGGATGCTTAGATGGGCCTTTCTTCAGTAGTGAAGAATAATTAGCCCCTGACTAAATACTGCTCTGGTCCTACCTAAAAAAGAAAGAGCAGAAAGGATCAACTGGTTTCAAAGTAACCAAACTACATCCCAGAATAAATCTCACAAGTATTATAGGAATGCAAAACTACCCAGCACCCAGCAAGGTAAAATTCACCATGACTGGCAACCAATAAAAAATAGGCAAGAATGAAAAGAACCAAGAAAATATGACCCAGAAAGAAGAGCAAACTCTGTTAGTTGAAATTGACCAAGAATTAATGAAGATATCAGAAATAGCAGACAAGAATATTCAGACAGATATTATAACTGCTCTACACATTTAAAAAGGTGAGTAGAGATATGGAAGATATTAAAAAACAAACTGAACTTCCAGATATGAAAATTACAAAGTATGAGATGAAAAGCATCCTGGGTAGGTTAACGGTAGGTAGAATAGGCATTGCAAAAGAAAAAACTGGTGAACTTGAAGACAAATAGCAAAGAAAACTATTCAAAATAAAGCGAAGAAAAATAATTTTTTTAAAAAATAGAAAAGAGTTTCAGTGAAGTATGAGACAACTTCAAGTAGTCTGATGTATTTGTTAGTGGAGTTCCTAAAGGAAGGGATTAGTAGAAAAGAAATGTGAAGTAATATGAAGGAATGATATGCATAACACGGATGAATTTTAAAAGAATTATGCTGAGTGAAAGAGTTCATATTTTAAAAGTACCTAATGCATTATTCCATTTATATAAAATTCTATAAAAAGCAAATACATCTATAGGGACAGGAAAGAAGATAAGTGGTTGTTTGGAAATTGGTGGGGAAAGATGCAAGGAAGTCAGAGGAAATGGAAAAGGGGTGTAAGAAAACTTTGGGTAAGGAACATGTTTGCTATTTTTTTTTTTCGAGGGCAGTGTCACTGGCCCTCATATGTGGGACCCAAACTGGGGCCACTGGCTTCCCAAGCTAGCTCCCAACCACTGCCCCACTCGGCCGGCCCGAAATGTTTTTGTTATTTTTTTTATTTTTATTTTTCAGCTGAGCCATCCTGCCACCTGTTGGCAGCTCAACGGCAACTCAGCTCAGGCTGGGCATCGAACCGCCGTTGCTCAGAGCTCAGCTTGCACTCTTGAGCAAGCTCTTAACCAACTGAGCCATTCAGCCGGCCCTCATATTTGTTATTTTGATGCACAAAGTTTTACCAGGCAAATACTAACTGAAAGAAATCTGGTTTAGCTATACTAGTATCGGGTAAAATAGACTTTAAGGAAAAAAAAAATGTTACTGGTCACTTCTTAATGATCACTTTTTAATGATATAATTACAATTACCAAAAGGATATATTAAATTTAAATTAATATATGCATCACATCATCTCAAAATATATAAAACAAAAATGGACAAAACTCAAAAGAAAACTTGATAATGCCACAATCTTAGCAAGAGATTTTAACCACCTCTCTCAAAAAAATTCATAGAAAAAAGGAGACAAAAATCAGTAATACTATGAAAGACTAGAACAATTAACAATTTAACTAACAAACTTTGCCTCATTGCACCCCATAGAACAGTACCTCACCTCTTTCACATGGTGATTTTTAAGGTCCCATGGACAATTTTTAAAAACTGACCATGTGCTATGACAAAAAAGAAATCTTCACACCTTTCAGAAATCACACAGGACAGTGTTGCAAGTTGGATTCTCCGGAAGCGTATCTCACCCAGTGGGGCAAGGGACCTGGGTTACTTCTGTACCAACTCCAACCAGTCATTGTTTGAAGGCTGCTCTCGGGATTCAGGGTGAGGAGCATGAGTACCAGCACTTCTGCTCTGGGTTCTGAGAGCCAGAGAAAGTGCTCAGGCAGAGAAAGGCAGGGAGAGGGCAGGGGAAGGTTTGATCAGGGCCCACTGAAGTGATGGGGGCAAGGGACTTCGGGGCAGAGCACCCACCGTTGCCACACTGTAGAAGAGGGTTGAGATGGGGCATGTGGGTGGCCCTTTCCAAACATCCCAATTCTTGGCCTCTACTCCTCTTAGCAAATTTCCTTCCCTTCTATTCCCTGGAGGTGGCCAATGGACCAGTGCTGGCCAAAATGGTTTCCGCCATCCCTCTTTGCATGTCCTGTATCAGCAGTCTACCACTGCGGCCTAGAATATAAGGGTAGTTTGCTCTCATAATCATGAGTTAGGGAGCCTGAGCCAAAATTCTGAGACAGGAAGAGTCCCATTTTTACATCTTATTACAAATACTTATAATTCTTTGCCCTTCCCTGTTTTCTCTTGTGGCAACTTGGGCAAATCCCTACTCTTTGAAACCCAGAATCCAATGAGGAAATAAACCCCAAAAACATATATATATATATATATATATATATATATATATACACACACACATACATACATATGTGTGTGTGTGTATATATACACACATATATGCACACACATATGTGTGTGTGTGTGTTGGCAAATGGGGCGTTAATTATAGTACTGAGAGGGGATAGCAGTTTAAATATCTTTGAAAAGTATAGGCGCATTAGTGATATTTGAGACATATGGTGCAAGTTCTTTTGTTATTTCTCCAAGGGTGGAACATATTTTAGTGAGAGATGAAATCTCCTAAATGCTGGAGTTGATTGTAGCCTGTCTTCTGTAATAGACCCATCTGTGCAGCAGCTCTCTTGCCCCCGGAAGCTCAACTCCTCCTCATTGTCCTCCCACCTACCCAAGTGAATCGTTCAGGGAAACTTTCAAGTCCAAAAGCAAAAAGTTGGAGAGATCATTTTCACCATCTGTTCAAACATCTACAGACCAGAACAACCCAGTCCTCCAGCAAAAGCGATGCTGCCACTTCCAACTGAGAATTCCCACAGCTTATATCCAAAGGTCTCCCAGCCCTAGCTCTTGGGGCTCTGCCATTGAGTCTTTCTTTGCAATGTCTTGCAGATACATCCCTCCATCCCCAATTCCTGCGTTCTTAGATAAGGATTCTATGTGGCTTATCTGAACTCTAGTCTTCTAGAAGATTTTCCTGCCCCTCACTACTATCTCTCCACCACTGTCTATCCTGTGTTAGCTGTTGCCAGGATAAACCTCTTAAAATACCCGTTTCAAAATTTCACTCTCTTGTTCAGCATCTACTCTGGCTCTTACTTTTTTCTTTTTTAACCAAGGGCCCCTACTGGCTTTCAAAAGTCCAGTCCTTCTTTATCTGTTTGAAATAGGCTGTGCCTGATTCCTAATGTGTCCTGTTTCTCCCTTATCTGTCTGTTGCCCATGCATGATGATTTTTCTTGCTCTTGTATTGCACATGATCTTACTATGTCCTTCCCACCCACTGCTAACATATCCAAATATCGCTACATGACATTGTATGTGTAGAAGAATCTGACACTTCATCTGACACATCCTCAGGCGTTGATCCCCTCTCCATCAGCCTCACCGATTATAATTTGGGGTTCCTCACTCATTCAAAGCCCTCCACCTCAGAGAAATGAGGTAGAAGGGGAAACTTATTTCAAACTTGAATCAACAGGGTCTTCTAAACCAAACAATCCAAGAGCTTCCACCTTTGTTACTCTTTCATTCCATTTTAATTTTTTTTACAGCGTTTGTCACAATCCAATTACCTTATTCATGTGTGTATTGATTGCCTATCCCCCCTTATGGGTTGTGAGCTCCCCCAAAAGAGAGCTCTGTCTCTCTTGTTCACCACTTAGTTCCCCAGCGCCTGTGCCTGGCACATAGCAGGTGCTCAGGAAATAGTAGTTGAATGACTCTATTTCACGTGGCCTTCTCTTATCAGGTTAGCTAGGACTGATTTCTTATTTTCCTGACTGCTAACTCAGTCCCTCTGATTTAACCCTTGGTTATATCTAGTGGGGCAGCTTACTGAGGTTCTCTGAATTTAATTTATACATAAATCTCTTATGTTCCCACCGAGATATACTTCCTGTTGGTAAGAATTTAACACGTTAAATTGTGTTAAATTGTGATTAGGATCATTGGTTTTTGAATAAGACAGAATTAGATTTTAATTTCATTTATTAGCTGGGTGACTTTGAGTATGTTACTCATCCTTTTTGAACTGGAACAAGGGGAAAAGGATACTTTCCTTGGAGGATTTGTTGAAGGATTCAATGAGAAATAGAATGTAACGTGCTTGTTAACGTGTCTCAGGCATAGTGAATGCTCATTAAATATTAGAGATCAAGGCTAAGCTCATCCACACCCTCATATTCCCAGTTACTTCGTAAAGATGTGAAAGTTGGACAGTGAAGAAGGCTGATAGAAAAAAAAAAATTGTTCATTTGAAATATGGTGTTGGAAGAGAGCCTTATGGAAACCCTGGACCTCCAGAAAGATGAGCAAGTGGGTCCGTAACCCGAAACATCGCTGGAGGCAAGACTGACAAAACTGAAACTGTCTTACTCTGGGCACATCCTGAAAAGGCCGGGCTCTTTGGGAAAGACCCCAGTGCTGGGAAAAGTAGAAGGCAGCAGGAAAAGAGAACCAAATATGAGATGGATGGACTCCATACAAGAAGCCAGAGATGTGAGTCTACAGGAGCTAAGCAGGGCTGTGAGGATGGGACATGGTGGACACCACTCACTCATAGTGTTGCTGGGAGTCGGAGAAGACTCAAAGGCATGTGACACACACGTACTTTTAATATGAAAAAATACATGCGGAAAATATAATGTATATCTTATGTACATTATAATGTATATATTGTAAAAAATATATAGTGTGTATATTTTTTAAGAGAAAGTAATATAATAACCATGTGTCCACCACTAAGAATTACAACTCTTAACATTTCATCATTTTTTCAGATATTTTAAAATAAAAGATATAATATGTAATAGATTAGCATAGGTAAATCCTTGGTGCTAAATGCTATTATAACAATAATTATGATTATTTCCAGGCAGAAATGCTCTTTGAGGATAGTTCTCATGTCATATATTTTTTCCACTCCTGCCTCCTTCCATGCCAGCCCTTCTAGAACACATGCTGACATAGGTGCTGTAGGATGACTTGTTGAATTCAATTGAGATTATCATTTATTCACACCGGAGAAATCTGATTTAAAGAGGATAAGAGGTTTCCTGATTGTCAGTGCCAAGAAAAATCTTCAGTGTTTTTGGATTATGTAGGAAAGATTTTGTTAAGTTTATCAACCCTGTGAAAAAACTGGAGATAAATTCTCTCCCTGAAAGATCTCTGAGAAGTGATACAATTTTAAAAGGAGCCAAGTGGGGGTTGGGACTCCCATCCACTCCACCTAAAAAGCCTTTCAAAACAGCATCCAGCCAGCTAATAAGAGTTAGAAAGGCTTCCAACAGGGAAGATGATTAAGAAGATGCAGGTAGGGTCAAAGCAGGCTCCTTTTGTGAACCACATCAGAGGTAGCAAGATTCTGGGTGTTGGGTGCTGCCAAGCTGGGTGGCGGCAATAGTGGAACCAGCACCAGAGCAGGGGTGCCTCCAACTTGCTCCATAACCACTCCCTGGCCTCCACTGACCTCAGGCTCCTCGCCTTCCTAATGAGCTGGTCAGACCGACCATCTCTTGGGTCCCTATAAATTCTAAATACTGTGATACCCTTGAGTCCAGTGTGTTTCTGAACTGAATCTGCCTCCTTCATAGTTTAAAGCTGTATTGGTTATCTATTTCTGTGTAACAAGATGCCCCCAAACTTAGTAGCTAAAAACAGCAAACATTTATTTTCTCAATCTCTGTCCTTCAGGAATCCCAGCAGGCCTTAGGTGGGCACCCTGCTTGGAGTCTCTCACAAAGCTGCAGGCGAGGTGTCCTCAGGGCTGCAGTTAGCTCGGGGCTGGTCAGAGGGAGGACCTGTGTGGGGCTCACTCAGGCCGCTGTTGGCTAGTCTCAGGTCCTCATCGGCTGGTGGCAGAGATATCAACTCCTTGCCACCTATAGGCTGAGTATCTGTAGGGCTGTTTGAAACATGGTGGCTGATTATCCTCAGGGAGAAGGACAGAGAGAGAAGGAGGAGGAAGAGGTGGAGAAGGGAAAAGGAAGTATCCAAGATGGAAGCCACAGTCATGTTTCTAAAATAATCTCAGCTCTGACATCCTTTTATTTCTGCCCTATTCTCATTAGAAATGAGTGAATAAGTTCAGTGCACACTCAATCGGAGGGGATTAATAGAAGTGTAAAAACCAGGAGATGGGGATCATTGGGGCCATGTCAGAGGACACCTACCATAAAAATAGAAATGGAAACAAGGTTGAATGGAAACACAGGACCAGGAGAAATTTGTCTGGTGGGGCTGGTGATGAGGAGACAGGTAGGGTGGGGTGACCAACTCACCCCAGTTTGCTTGAGACTTTCTAGGTTTTTACCCTGAAAGTCCCACATCCCAGAAAACCCCTCCTTCCTCAACACTTTGGGACAGTTGTCATCCTATGGGTCTTCTGATGATTGCTAGTTCTCCTTTCTGGGATGCATTCTGTCATTACAGAGGAGCTGCTATCGCAGTAGCTCTATGCAGACAGAGCCAATATTACCCATGGGACAGGGTGTGCGTTGAAATGGGCCATGCGTGACTTGCTCTAATGGGAAACGTGTTCCTCATCTGGCAGCTTGTGCCTTCCCTGGGAAAACCTTCTTGCTGAACGATATACAGTTTATTGTGTCACACAGGGCATTGTAGCTAATGCCACTTTGGCTGGCACCAGGGCTGGTGGATATTGGCATGTCATCCTGCCGCAAGGGCAGCCTGCCATCCTGACAGATGGATTCGTGTGCTGGCATGTTGTGGAATCAACAGGTCCATCAAGTATGAAAGTGACAGGCTAGAAAGGGACTTCAGAAAGTCAGAACTCAGACCGAGTCCTAGGACACTTAGGGATACTGTTAAGGCAGCACGAAGAGTTCAATTTTTTGAGATGACTTTTCTGAAAATGAAATGCAGTAGACCAATTTCCTTTGAAAGGCGTTGCAAAAGAATTTGGCATTGAAGAAAATTCCACCGACCCTTGTTGTTTGATCTCTTAGTGGCAATAAGTACTGCTAAGATCATTCCCTTCCCACCATCACCATGATAAATCAGAGCCAAACAGAGCAGGAAAAGGAAGAAAAACAAGATCTTTAAACCGACTGGACTTTCAATTCCCCCCTGCTTTGCCTATTAATTCATGCCTGTGTGGCTAAACTGGATATCAAGTTAATAGAAAATCCTTTGGTGAAATCTTTAAGAAACACTTTGGCTAAAAATGCTAAAAGATAGAGCATACATTATTACAAATTTTTATCTGAGAGTCATCCGCATTCTACTAGATGTAATTCAGTTTCCCATTGTGACTATTACTCCCTGAATTTTTCTTAGAAACCTTTGGAAATCCACTCTCAGTAAAGAGAAATAATACCAGGAATACAAAAAGGAAGATTTTTAGTTTCAATGCAGTGTTTTTCTTAGCAATGAGAAAAGCAGGGACAAAGGGTTGACAAACACGGCACTAGACTGACACAGATATGCTAATAGTTCCGGAGGCTCAGATGGTGGTGTTTGTATCTGGACAGAGATAGAAAGCATTAGAAGTTGTAAGACCGGGAAGGGAATTTCACAGAATCCCAGGTAGATGATGCAGATTCACAGGATCTATTAATTATTCTCTCTAATGAATTCTCATCTATAATCTCATCTTGCAAGATGAGGTAGGAAAGGTGTTATGAACCCCACTTTATCTGTAAAGAAAGAGGTGAAGAGACTTCCTCCACTATCTGAACTCCCAAACAGTATCTTATCTTTGGACCCAGGTGCCCTGCTAGAACACGGCCCTAACTAGAGCTGAACCACATAGCATTCAGTGCCCACATACCCCTTATCTCAGCACTTAACACCCATGAAACAACCCCCTTTCCACGATGTGACAAAGGAAAAAAAAATGTCATTTTCAATCCCCTTGCCTTCTAAGAAAGGGAGTTCTTCGTGAGGACGCAAATCGAAGAAGCCAGAGAAGTTCTAAATTGTTCCGTAGAAAAATGGAGATGGGGAGAGGGTGATGCTGAAACTCTAGTGACCTGGAGAGCCAGATCAGTGCCAGGGAGGACAGGCCAATTATTAGACATTAGAGGGCATCTTTATAATATTTTGCTGACTGAACGGTAGCATAGCTCTCTCCTCTGTCTGATCACAAAATCTGTCAAAATGTATGCAACTTGCCAGTACTTTTGGAGTTTGGGTTATTTGAAAGGGGTTTGTTTGCTTGTTATGCTATTTGGGGGGTGGGGAGGTGGGGAGGATGCAGTGAAGTACTGAGGTGACCCCAAGGGGGGTGTACTGAGAGTGAGAGCAGAGGCTGTCCACACAGAGGAAATTAACCTTGGTCGCCATGGTCAGATATAAGGCAGTTGAGGGGCTCAAGACATTAGACTCAGCCAGACATGACGCTGCAGAGCGTCCACGTCTCAGGAATAAGGGCATTGATTTATTTATCTCAGAGAGTCACTTAAGGCGAAGAGGGCCCTTGGACAGTCTAGCTCAGGAGTGGGAATACATAGGACAGCATTCTGATAGTTTGTCATTGCAACGTCTTCCCCAGATTGACCCTAGATGGGAGAGCAGCTGAACAACATATCAAGAATGGAGAAGAATAAGGTGGTGGCTCAGGTGGTTAGAGCACAGTGCTCATAACAGCAGAGTTGCTGGTTCGATTCCCATATGGGCCAGTGAGCTGTGCCCTCCACAACTAGATTGAAAACAACAACTTGACTTGGAGTTGATAGGTATGGGAAAAACACACTGGTCCCCAATAAAATTTATTTTTTAAAAAATGGAGAAAAACATATCAAGAGTCCTTCCAGTACAGGCTAATTTTTCTCTAGTCTTTTGCCTTACGATATGCTAGTTGCATAAAGGAAATGATGAAATCCTACCCCTATCCATTCAGTTATTCATTTGGCCACCTCTGACCCAAATTCTACAGACCCAATACTTTCATCAGCAAAGCTTAAGAACACCAGATGGTATTAACCCATACTTAAAATCAAGACAGTCAAACATCTCAGCGCCAGAAGCTCAAAAGAAGAGTGTTTGCACCCATCTCTTCCTGAGATCCGTTGTATAACCTGTTGTATGTAGTTTCTGGCAATTAATCCATTTGTTATTTTGTGTGGGATTCAGAGGCACCTATGTTTTCCGTAGGCTGATAGCTCGTTCCATTTATTCTGAACAGGCAATCAGTTCTCTATCAGTTCTCTGCCACAGCTAAACTAGATCTGAAGGGGTGATGCCCAGAAAAGAGAATGTGTGCCCATCACTGGGGACCCATAGCTCTGGCCCTCCCTCCATGGCCTGGTGCTAGCTCTGAGCAGCAGAGAAAAAACAATGGGCTCCCAAACACCAGCGAGACATCTGTGTCTACTGCAGCAAAACCCTCTTCTTCATTCGCTCTGCTGTTTGACTCATTGCAGGAATCTCATTATGAACTCATTTCATCTCTCCAGGGAGCAGGCTGATGGAAGACACCGTTAAAATTGTATTCCAGTGTCTTGAACCTATTTAAAGCAGACCGCTGGGAGGTTATTATCATTTCTGTCGTTAAAAGTGGAAACAAGGCTAACAATAATAATATTTTTATTGAGTACTCACACCATAAATATTTATTGGATAAGTATTAACCATTGGAATTTCAAAGCGGCTTGGTACCTCACCCCTGTCTCAAAAAAAAAACAATGTACAGCATAGTTGGAAGACAAGATGTACTTTAAGATATTTTTAGTAGAGTTGGGCTGTCTAGTGGAGAAATTTTGCCCAGAGACACAGAAGGCTGGAATTGTAGCTTGGGACCCACCATTTACTCACTGTGTGACATGGAGTAACCGCTAAGACCGTCAGTGTCCTTAGTGATAGAGTGATAGGTTTCCCCTTTTTTTCAATATTCATCAAATATTTATTGAGCATATCTGTGTCAGGTATCATATAGGGGTTATAGAGATAAATCCACATTTTAGTGGAGCCGCAGATATGCCAATAGATAGAGTATTATGTGAAAAGTAATATAACAAACATTCATTCTTTCAATCTTTCATGTATTCACTTAGCACCTACTATGCGCTCTGTCCTCTTATGTGCTTGGAGCACAGTGAACGAAATGGACAAACATTCCCTACCTTCATGAAGCTTATATTCCAGCAGGGAAGGGACAGAAAATGAACAAAAACAAGAAAAAAGAAATAGACACACCGTCCATCAGAAAGTGGTAAGTAGGAGGAAAATAAAATAAATGTAGGGTCAATGGCATCAGGCTTGAGGAGAGAACAGGGTGCAGAGAGCTAAGTTGATTTTTGAGCCAGGTTTGAAGAAAATGAGGGAGTTTATCATCAAATAGCTGGAGAAAGAGTATTCGAGGTAGAGGTCCAGCCAATGCAAGGTCCTGTGACAGCGAGGCCTGCAGTAGGTGAGGGGTGGGAAGGTGGTTAGTATGGCTGGGTCAGATGAGGACGGGATGGATGGGAAGGCGAGGGCAGAGAGGAGTATGTGTGCGGGCCACACAGTGGCAGTTCCTATGGCATCCTGGGAGGATAGATGTGGCTGTAGACTCTGCTAAATGGGGGAGCTTGTAGAGGGTTCAGAGTAGAGAAAGGTACTCTCTAACTTCTGGAGTGAATGGCAGCAGGGCCTCACATCTCAACAACCCCAAGGAGCTTGAACTATAGCCTAAAGGAAGTGGAGTATCGAAAGCATGGAGTGACATTTCACTATTTGAATTTTAGAAGGTGACATCTGGCAGCTATGTAGAGAGTGGGCGGCAGCATGAAACCTGGAGGGATAAAAAGAAGCCTCTTTTTCTTTCTTTTTTTTTTTTTTTTTAACCTCAGCTTTATTGAAATATAATCAACATATAACATTGTGTAAGTTTAAGGTGTACAGAGTGTTGATTTTATACACCATGTATTTTGCAAAATGATTGCCACTGTAGTTTAGTTAACACCTCCACCATATCCCGTAATTGCCATTCTTTTTGTGGTGAGACCATTTAAGGTTTACTCTCAGCAACTTTCAAATATATAATACAGTATTATTAACCATACTCACAGTGCTGAACATTAGATCCCCAGAATTTATTCATCTCCTAGCTGGAAGCTGGTCCCCTTTGACCAATATGTCCTTATGTCCCCACCCCCCAAGGCTCTG
This sequence comes from Aselliscus stoliczkanus, assembly GCA_033961575.1. Lineage (NCBI taxonomy): Eukaryota > Metazoa > Chordata > Mammalia > Chiroptera > Hipposideridae > Aselliscus > Aselliscus stoliczkanus. Next base: position 78,912,268 of record CM066740.1, on the reverse strand, counting down.
GTAACCATGACTCTACTCTCTGTTTAAAAGAAGCCTCATTTAATAAATACTCCAGGGGAGAAGCAAGGCAGACTGAAATTAAGATGGGATTAGAGCTGAACAGGGAAAACCAAATCAAAATATTTTAAAGGTAACTGAATCAAAAATACCTTATCACCAATTGTATTAAGAGAGACATGGAGAGGATGGTCACCAGGTTTCAGACTTGGGCACAACTGGATGGACAGTGGTATCCATCTCTGAGAGAAAACACACACCGTTTGGGCTCCAGTGGGGTGGGGTAATACTTGTTCAGTTTCACACTGGTTGAATGTGAGGCCACTGCAATGGAGGTGTTCAGTGGAAAGTTACAATAGACATTACCAGTGCTTGTCAATACCTACCTCTGCCCTGCTTCCGGGCTTCTGCAAGCCTGCCCATTACAGCCCTCTTGCAGTTGGGTAGAGCCGTGTGGTATGCTCTGACTAAGGAGTTGTGAATAGCAGTGATGTGTGCCATGTCTGGGCTGAAGCATTTCATCTTTCATGCAGACCCTGAAGGATTCTCTTCCCTTGCCCATGGAAACTAAGGAAGGGTATGTGTGCCCAATGGTACCCCTACAGATGCTGGAGCTCTCTCAGCTTAGGTCCTGGTGATGGGCTGAATTGTGTGTCCCCACCACCACTCCCACCCCAGATTCATTTGTTGAAGCCCTAACCCTCAGTACCTCAGAATGTGACTATATGTGGAGAAAGATAGAAACAAGAAACAGACCTTTTTCAGAAAGATAATGGAGGACATGCTCCATAAAAAAAAAGCTAGTAACCCCCAAAACAGGAAACATGGAATCAAGGAAAAAGCAGGACTAACACAAGGGAGCAGTAAAGGGAATTTCTAGGGTGAAATATAAAAAGGTTGGAGCAGAAAGACAAAGAGCCTCTGAGGGTAATTTCCAGAGAGAAAATGAAACGGGTATATTTGAGCATATGAAAATATGATGAACGGATATGTGAGAGTAATGTTGGAACAGTTGGAAAATACTAATAAGAGGTTCATGGAAAACTAGGCAGAGAAGGGCTGCACTAAAATCAAATTGTGTCATGGTCAACCGCTAAGTTGAATAACAAACAATATTTGCATATTCATTCAAGACTTCGTCATCAGACATCTACTATGTGCCAGCTACTGAGCTTATAGTAGTGAATAAAACAAAGTTCTTTTTCTTTTTTAAATATCACAAATAGGTTTTATTTGTCACCATGACAAGTCTGAACTTTAAACAGATTCTGGGCTGGGGGCTCTTAACCATCAGCTCGTTCAACTTTCACACCTGTCTCATCCCCAGTAGCTTTTCCAGAACTGCTACCTTCACCATGAAGCTCCATGAGTTTTCTCTATTCAAGCTTGGGCTTCTTCAGCATTTTGATTTTTCTAACAAAGACATCATGGAGTGGATGAATAGGTTGGCAAGCCTTTTCGATGTCTTTTCCAGTGCTCTCTGGAATCAATGTATTGACCACTTCTTTCAAGTCATTTGTCTGCACATCTCAGGTCATGGTTTCCATCATCTTCTCCCAGATTTGGCGGATCTGTTGATGCTGAGCATACGAGGTCTTCTGAATCGGACTGTACATTTTTCAGTAAAACCCACACAGAATGGAGGCAGTAAACCATCAGTAGTCTTGACGTTAACATGAGCTCCAGTCATGGTCGGCCATGGAGCACATTTTGTCATGGGTAAGATCCAGGCCATGGAGCACATGGTCGGCCATGGAGCACATTTTGTCATGGGTAAGATCCGGGCCATGGAGCACATGGTCGGCCATGGAGCACATTTTGTCATGGGTAAGATCCGGGCCATGGAGCACATGGTTGACCATGGAGCACATTTTGTCATGGGTAAGATCCAGGCCATGGAGCACATGGTTGGCCATGGAGCACATTTTGTGATGGGTAAGATCCGGGTCATGGAGCACATGGTTGACCATGGAACACATTTTGTGATGGGTAAGATCCAGGCCATGGAGCACATGGTTGACCATGGAGCACATTTTGTCATGGGTAAGATCCAGGCCATGGAGCACATGGTCGGCCATGGAGCACATTTTGTGATGGGTAAGATCCGGGTCATGGAGCACATGGTTGACCATGGAGCACATTTTGTGATGGGTAAGATCCAGGCCATGGACCTGAGTCAGGCAGTTTTATCCCTGAACGTCCTCAGTCATTAACTTCAATTTTCTAAATGCAACTTCATCATTCTGCAAATCAGCTAGGCTTACTTCAAAAGCACGCTTGAGACCATCAGATGCGATTTGGGCTCCTTGAGTCCTAGTGACTAGTGTCCTCTCTATATTTCTAACATTGAACATGAGTGAGGCTTTCACATCATACCAATGTTTCTTAGAAAAATGGATCAACCACTTTCTTCTTGGCTCCCTTTTTGCTGCCTTTCATAAGGCTCTTGTTCTTGCAAACCACCATGGTGCTGTCAAAAGGCAAGAGCTTGCTTTTATGGATCTGATTCTAGTGTGTGTAGGGGAGATGGACTGACAAAACATTTTTTTCCCCATTACACATTATTTCTGAAACTTGGATGCCCCATATAACTGATAGTATGTCATGCTTAATTGGCAACATTTTTTTCTTCTATGCAGTATATAAAATAATACTGTGTTTTACAATTGATGACATCTTAAAATTGGTGAAATATGGGTATGGGTTATAATAGTCACAATAATATAAAAAAATGACTACTGGTTTAACTAAAATCTTTGATATACTATGATGGTATGTTGGGGAAGAATGATAGCAGAGATTGTATGAATGAGCTAAAGTCACTTCTATCGTTCTGTGAAGTCAATAAATAATGTTCAAAATGGGAATAACAGGATATGCATGTTATTTAAAACATTGAGGTAAATACTAAGGGTAATAGAAGAATCAAGAATGATGGCCTCCCTCACTGGGGTAGAGAAAGGTTGGGCCAAGGATTACAGTTTACCAGTAAAAGCCTTTTCATACCTTTTTACTTTTAACCATCTAATGTATTTTTTAGATTAAAATATAAACTACTATTGCTTTTTAAAAAAAAATGCTGTGTGTCTTAGGTTGTGCTCCCTAAAAGCAGAGGCTGAGACAGGGATTCAGTATCTGGGACTTACTGAGCTCTTCTGGAAAACTCTGTAAAGAGGCAAGAGTAGGAGGATAAGGAAGGGAAAAGAGCTGAGAAAGGAAGTGACCTCAGTAAAAGTCTCGCCTGCACTGATCCTGGAAAGCTCTGGGTCATAGATTGTTCTACACAGTTGTCCCAGATCGAGGCAGGGCTATATCATTTAGTCAGTGGCTGAGTCCTGGGTGGGATGTGACTTCCTAGGTATCTCAGGGTGTGGGTAGTTTGTCAACCAAGGGCATAGGTATAAGTCAATAGCATAGCACTTCTGGCAGATAAAGCTGGGTGCACTAGCTGGAAAGGGGCTCTGGGTGGGACGTCATGCCGTAAATCTCTAGGATACATGTAAAATCTATACTAGTCAAGGTTCTTTGGATTGCAAGTGACAAAAAGGCGCCCCCAGCTAACTTAAAAGAAAACAAGGGAGGGAAAGGGTTTTATTGACTCACTGAAAAATCAGACTTGGCTGCATCCAGGGCTCAAATAATGCACCAGGGCTCCATCTCTCTCTCTCTCTCTCTCTCTCTCTCTCTCTCTCTCTCTCTCTCTCTCTCTTTCTCTCTCTGTCTCTCGCTCTCGCTTTCTCTAGCTCTCTGTCTCAATAGGCTCTTTTGTTGTGATGATAATGATGACATCTCGCAGTCCAACAATCCCTTCCTGCTGGTTTGGCAATCCCGGTGAAAGAGAAGGTCTCTTGTAGCTCTGGCAGAAAATACCAGGGGCAGCAGCTGCAGTTCTTGCTGATCTCTGGATCAGGTCTGCTTCTTCATTTTCAGAGCAGTGACTAGAGAAGCCACCACCTTGTGCAAAGAGAAGACCTACTTCAATATTGTCATCATTGGCCATGTGGACTCTGGCGAGTCTACCACCACTGGTATCTCATCTACAAGCGTGGGGACATTTACAAGAGAACCATCAAGAAGTTCGAGAAGGAGGCAGCAGAGATGGGCAAGGCCCCTTCAAGTATGCCTGGGTGCTGGGCCAGCTGAAGGCAGAGAGAGAAAGAGAGCGTGGCATTGCCATCAACATCTCCCTCTGAAGTTTGAGTCCAGCAGATACTCGTCGCCATCATTGAGGCCTCTGGCCACCGAGACTTCATCAAGAACATGATCACAGGCGCATCCCAGGCCGACTGCGCAGTGGTCATCCTGGGAAGGGTGTGGGCGAGTTCAAGGTGGGCATCTCCAAGAACTGGCAGACCCGCGAGCATGCGTCGCTGGCCTACAGGCTGGGTGTGAAGCAGCTTACCATGGATATGGACAAGATGGACTCCACTGAGTCCACTTATGGCACCACCCGCTTCTAGGAGATCACCAAGGAAGTGAGCGCCTACATCAAGAAGATCAGCTACCACCGGTCATCAAGGCCTTTTTATGCATCTCTGGCTGAGACAGGGACAATATGTTGGAGCCCAGCATCAACCTTCCCTGGTTCAAAGGCTGGAAGGTGGAGAGGAAGGAGGGAAATACCACCGGGGTGACTGCTAGAAGCACTGGATCCCATGCTCCCACCCACTGGCCCGGTCAACAAGCCCCTGAGGCTGCCTCTGCAAGATGTGTGCAAGATTGGAAGCATCGGCCCTGTGCCTGTGGGCCCTGAAACCTGGAATGGTAGTCACCTTGGTTCCCCTGCCCCAACCTCACCACAGAGGTCAAGTCTGTGGAGGTACATCATGAGGCCCTGCCTGGTGACAACATGGGCTTCAAGGTGAAGAGTGTGTCAGTGAAGGACATTCGTCATGGAAATGTGGCTGGAGACAGCAATGATGACCCTCCCGGGCTGGCAGTTTCGTCACCCAGGTGATTATCTTAAATCACCCTGGGCAGATCCATGCTGGCTGTGGAAGCTGGACTGCCATGCTGCCCATGTCTCCTGCAGGTTTGCTGGACTGAGAGAAAAGATTGACTGGTGCTCGGGCAAGAAGCCAAGGACCACGCCAAGGCCCCAAAGACTGGTGACGCAGCCATCCTATACATGGTTCCTAGCAGGGCCACGTGTGTGGAGACCTTCTCTGAAGACCCACCTCTAGGCCATTTTGCCATGCAGGACATGAGACATCAAGGCCATGGATAAGAAGACATCCGCCTCAGGCAAAGTCACCAAGTCCGTGGCAAGGGCCAGCGAGAAGTGAAGCCTGTCCAACTGCTCTGCGATTTCCTCGGCAATCTCCACTATAAAAATTTCTTTAAAATTATTTAAAAATTAAAAAAATAAAGTACCAGGGAATTTGCTGATTGATCCTTTGGGCCATTCGCCTCTCTTCCTGAACCAACCACTGCAGGCCTGGGGTAGAAAGGGTCAAAGCACTCGGATTGTGGTGAGAGCCAGGCAACTCTATCCCAACCACATGTAAAAGGTTTCCCATGGAAAATGGGAATTCCATTACCTGAAAGAGAAAGGGATGTTAGGTAAGCCAAAAGCCCAACATGGCCATGCATGACCATCCATTTTCCTAGTTCTTCTCATTCTCCTCATGGCCAGACCCTAATTATCAGAGGAGAGTAGGTTTTATCCCTTTATTCACTTTATTCACTCTAGTTCAGGCGTAATGCTTTCCTAACCTTAGCTGCCATCTTTAAGAATCCCAGGGACCTGATGTAAAGTGATATTTGTGACTCCACTTAGTTCATCTATCTCAATTCTGCTTTATGTCAAGGAAGTGGAGGGAAAGCAGGGGGTTGTGGAAGCTCAAAGTGGATGTAAAAAATTTTTTGACGCAGTGTTAGGACAATAAATTCTGTAGCTATAAGTTCTTGAATCAGGATATTATGACCTTTCCTGTCAAGTTGTGTGCTCTGCCAACCTGATTATTCACATAACTTTAGAGGAATCTGGGGGCTGGATGGCTCAAATGTCCTATCATGATGCTTTTAGCAATTACAGTTTAGCTAAATAGGCCTTCTACCTTTTTATTTTTCTTCTTCAGGGTTAAAACTATGCTTTAATGAAATACAGAATGACATTTTAGAAAAGGATACATAATTCACTTCTTCCACAATGGATTTTATTTTTCCCATTCACATGAATATTTTTCAGCTCAGAATCCCTAAGCTGCTCTTAGCAAAGGAACATTGTACCCTGCATCAAAATTAGATTCTGATTTAAACATCAACGGGCCTAAAATCTTACACCTGCAAACCTACCTTGGTCTCAAATCTGGACCTTGTGGGGCCAGGAGAAAGTAAAAATCTTAATAGAGTTATTATGTACACTGGGGAAACAGTCAATATTGAAAAGCAAAATGGCAGGGAAATGTCAAATGCTACATGGTGACAGTTTCTAGCCTAGGGAGACAGGAGGCCATCAAGGGGATTTTAACCATTGGAGCAGCAGTGCAGGCCTCAGACCACCTGCATCAGAATCATCTAGGATGCTTCTTAAAAATTGTCCATGCCTGGGGCCCCACCCCAAACCTATTGTCAATCACAATTTCTAGGGTGGGGCAAGGAATATACACGTTTAAGTGTCCAGGTACTTCTGGTGCATATTAATGCTTAGAAGTGCTACCTCAAACAGAAAGCCGCTAGAGGTAGAACGCTATATCTTTGGCACCTAACAGTACCTGACACTTACATTTTAAGGCTGCTTTGGAAAGCTAGGGCTTTCTAGGGACAGATAAAGAAGTTAGCAAAGCAATTGCAATGTCATGCTTCCTAATACGATCGCTTTGTATAGAAAGAGGGCAAGAAATGTTTAGCATGAGATTCATGTTTTTTAAAGAGTATGTACTATTTGATCAGGAAACCTCTATCTTAGGTTTCAAAGGATAAAAGAAATGAAAGGATTGAGGGGACTTGAAAACATCTTTCTTTGTAAAGTATATTTAAAATACCACTCGAGTATTCCAACTTTCTGCTAGCCAGCATCACAAGAGTTTGTACTGTATAAAACCATGTGAAAGCTATTACGGAATGGCTTCATCTCAGGGTAGTGTCAAATGTACCTCCAATGTGAGCTATTACTCACTGTTGTACAGGAAAGTGTATTTTATTTGCATTTCCCGGGGGCTTATAATTTCTAACTCAGCCTCTGCACACTTTCACAGTCTGAATTCTCTTTGGGTAAATCCAAGCTAGCATGAAAAGAGAGTTTCTGGACAACTTTTAATTTCTGATTCTGTTGCTCTACTTTGGGAATTTGGTTTCTATGCACGATACAATTTTCACCCTCAGTAGCAATGAGTTGAGTTGCCTATGGAGTGGGCAAGGTCCATCCGAAGCAAAAGGCAAGACTTTCAGGCTTACAAGCTCACTTATTATCTACTGTGCTCAGTTTGTTTTACTAAGGAGAAGACATTCGGGCATAAAGGGGAGCTCAGTGTGTGTTAATGGGAATAAATAAAAAGTAAAATGATTTGTTTTTGTTCAGAAAATCAAGTATAAGATTATGGTGCATGACATTCTGGGGCCACATTTTGGCCATGTGGTGAACACCGCCCACTTTAAAACAAGCAACTTCTGTTGTTTCTGTGTTCAGACCACAAGTTCAAACTCCATTCTTTTCCAAGGTCACCAGGAACTCCTAACCCTGGCCAGCTGTCTCCCAAAATCAAGCCTGTGGCTGTCTGAGAAGCCTGGAGAGTACTCATCAGTAATTCGATGGAAAATTATCCCCATTTTTGGAGGAACAATACCTACCAATGATGGTTTAAAAAGGTTTGTTCTAAAAACAGAAATCTTCAACCTCATGATCAAAAGAAAGAAATACCATTTGGAGCTCACACTTTCTTAGAAATCTTAGGGGGCTACCTGGTGCTGCTGAGAGGTTATATTCATCAGTCATCACAGGGCTCCATGGGCTACCTGTGTCCCTCCCTCGTCCCCCAGTCCCTGCATGGGCAAGGGGAGGAAGCCCAAGGGAACTTCCTGTCACTTTGCCTTTCTCCAACACCAGAAATGGGCCAGGGACATGGTGGGATATGTCCTTTCATCTCTTCACCTCTAAGTAAAAAAACCAGATCTTTTACTTATTACTGGTTGGTTGGTTTTTGTTAGACTTTTAGAAATTATGAAGTATTCTTGTCAAGTAATAGTAAAGTATGTACAGGAAATTCCTTACCTCACATGCCATTGGCCTCCTCAAAAATGGCCATCATATCAGTCACAAGCTCCTTGGGTTGAGGACAGCACTGGTATTCTCTATTTCTTTTTATACTGCTGATAACACAGATGAACAATATTGGAACATTTGTTTACAAAAACCAATAACTCTAAGTGCAAATTCCAGAAAACTTTCTAGGGAGGTTGCTGGGTTGTCAGTGACCAAAAGCTTAATATGTGACACATGGAAGCATTCCCATCATTCTCCAAAAATAATCCTTTTGAAAAAATTACATGGATATTTTTAGAATTCTTCATAGACTGTAATAGTATTTTGACTATTCCTGGTAAAGAGGAGCAAATACTTGGAAAGATATTTTACTGTTATTAATATTATTAGTTGGAAAAAGAGATGTCAAGAGAACATATTTATTCTAATCCTATTTTTTTGAAGAAAAGTTTTTTTTATGTATGAGTGTGTCTCTAAGATATATACCACGCTGTGACTTTTCACTTTGTTCTTTACGTTTTTTGAACTGTCTAAATATTTCACAGTGACCACGTACGTATTGCTTTCTCACTGTGTGGTGGGAGAAGGATGGAAGTATAAAATGCCCCTGGGGCCCGAAATCCTTAGATTACCCAGAGTTCCATAGTGCGGGAGGGCTTTTCTGAAACTGTGACGTTCATAAGGAAGAGTCACAAGGTAGGACATGTACCTTCCCTTCATCTCTAACTACACTCTTTCTCCACCCAGGCCCCCCACCTGTCTCTCTCCCCTTTCACTCTCTGCTCCCCTCTCCACATGGGAGCAAAACTGTCTCTCCATGTCTTACAAAAAGTGTGTATTCAGCCTTCTTTGAAGACTTGACATCAGCCAGTGTTCATGTTTATGGAACTTGCCGACGTCAAGCAATAGAATTTTTCCAACCAAAGTGGTTTTTGTCCTTGCAAATAAATTTGCTACTACTAGCAGTTAAGAGAATATAGTTTTTATTCATTTTACATGTAAAGAGGCCTTCAAATCCTACTTTAAAATTGAAAGATTGGATAATAATTTCAAACTTCTGTTCTTTGGGGAGCTTTTGTTTTGCTTAGAACTCCTAGTGTAATACCAAGCTGTTTACCCATATTTACCCCCAAATCACCCTCTAATAATATTCTAGTGGTGACAGAAGGGAAATCTACTTGAGACAATCTGGGATTGGACGGGGGAGTCCCTGGGAACCTGGGAAGAGAATGTCCCCATGATCTTAAATGCTGACCCATCTGCAGAGCCCATTCCTGAGCTATTACCACCTGGCAACCATCTGCAGAGCCCATTCCTGAGCTATTACCACCTGGCAACCATCTGCAGAGCCCATTCCTGAGCTATTACCACCTGGCAACCATCTGCAGAGCCCATTCCTGAGCTATTACCACCTGGCAACCATCTGCAGAGCCCATTCCTGAGCTATTACCACCTGGCAAGAAACACGCTGGGGCATGGATGCCAGGTCGTGGCTCAGGCAATAATTGTCATGAGGGCTTCTGAGCAGGCCAGGGTGGCCAGGGTCAGTCAGTGGTCAGGTACCAGAATTGCCATCACATACAAGGTGATGAGGTGGGTGTATTGGGTGACAGCGCTGGATTGCATAGAAGCTAGAATCTACTCAGAGCAGAGATGGGTTGGGATAAAGCAGGAAACTCCATTCCTAGGATGAGGCAGAGTCAGGGCCAAACTTCTGTCCTGTGGGAGACTGATTTAGTCGGCAGGGTAAGTGGTTAGGAGTAAGGATGATGAAGTGGTACAAGGGCCTAGCCTTTTAGGCTAAGCCAGCGTGGGGAGGCATTAAGAGTCATGGGGGCAGCCTGAGGGAACCAAGGCTTCCGATTGGCCTGGAGGAGTCTGACTCAGGGAGTGAGGCGTTCGGTAGTCTTTCCAGGCTCCCGGGTTCTGGATCTAGGAGACTAATTGGTTCAGTTACTATGGCTGTTGCAACAATAGTATTCTCTCACTTTATGGCTTGAAGTATTCGTTTTGCTCACATATCTGTGATTTGGGTAGGGCTCATCTGTGGTAGCTCATTGTGATCCGCTCAGCGTAAGCTGGGATCATGTAAAGTCGCACTCACTCACATGTGTGCCGGTGATGCTAGCTGGAGACAGGGAGCTGTCCTGGAACTGTCACCTGGGACATGTGGCCTCTCCATGGGACCTGGGTGTCTTCACAGCATGGTGACTGGGTACCATGGGCTGGCATCTTGGGAAAGAGAGCCAAGCAGAAGCTATATTGCTTCTGATGGCCAAGCCTCAGAAGTCATATAGTGTCTCTTTGGCTGCCTTCTATTTGTTGAGGTCACAAAGTCCCAACCAGGCTCAAGGGAATGGGAAATAGATTGTATTTCTTCATCGGGAGTGACAAAGCTCGGAGGGGGAAAAAGCACATGACTGATCAGAAATATTGCTGTGGCCATTTTAGGAAAAATCAGTCTGCCATAGTCATAATATCAAATCAGGGCTGTGGCAGTTGAGTCACGCCCTCTCCCAGGTGGGCCCACTTCACCTGAGAGGGGATGGTAACTGGGAGTGGCAGAGAGTGAGAACTGGTGTCTACACCGCACCCTAGTTCTGAAAGGCAGGGGAAGGCAGAGCAGGAGAAATGAAGAGAAGGAGGAGGGGGCCAGTTGATAAGATTCCTTCCTTCTGCTTTTCAGAGCTACATTAACCATATAATATTCGGCTAGGAGAAGGCTGGCGTTCCTTACAGGGATTTTGTTTATACTGGATGCCCTCTCTCAGACGCGCAGGCAGCACAGTCAGGAAGATGCTTCAATACAAGATTGATATGGCTCATCACAGCTCGAGATTAACTATACCTTCCTAATGTGTTTAGGTAAGATACATCTCTACCTCACCACAGACAAAGAGGCAGACACAATGATCCGTGAAAGAAAGAAACAGAGATGCCGCCCCAGTGAAATGAGCCTTTATATGTCACCTGCCTCACCTTGTGTCTCTGTCGCGGCACTCCCAGACTTCCAGCTCGCTGCCTGAGGTTTACTGATGGCTTCTTTCAGGGATCATTAAAAGTGATGTGTGGGCTGGCAAGGCTTGCATTTTCTATGCCGAGGAATCCGTTTATGGCGTGTAACTTGGGAAGTGGGGACCTGGAGGACTGCTTTCCCACCCAGGAAATCTACTGCAGAAAGTCAGAGGGCTTCAGCAGTCTATGGGTGATTGATGACTCAGGGCATGAGGGGGGTGGGCAGACTCAGGATTAAGGTAGGGGAGGGCACAGGAGGCTGCTGCCTCTGTGCCCTTTGGTCAGGCTTACCGTTAAGGGGGTCTTGGGGAAGCACAGGGCTTTGTGTATCCCCAGAGAATGGAACTAACACACTGTGTGGGAGAGTTCTGCCTCAGATGACCAGACTGCACAAGAAACCTTTTCCGCAGTTTCCTTTGTGAATAAGCTTGCTTCCCAGTGTTCCCCTAACCCCCTCTTTCTTCTTAGGAGGCGTTTCTATTTACAAATGAAGAGCAGCTTTGGACTTTGCAGATGCAGGCGCTAAGTAAGTTCCTGTGCATGAAAATAAGCACATCACGCATCCAGGTGCTGGCTGTCAGTCATGACACCATCCTTCCTTGGGTCAGCTCTCCATCCTGGGTGGACACATCCAGCTTGCCCACCCCGAGAGAGAAGGCCCTCCCAGGGATCTCCTAACAGAGCCAGAATGCCCACCTGTCCTATTATTTTCTTGCTCTCCCCTCACCCCACAATTTTAAGCAACAAAAATGCTTTGTACAACATCCACTTAATCTGTGGAGTGGCAGTGGTCTTTATGTTTATATGTGCAAGACTTTATGCTGATTAATAGGCATATATCCCACGGTACTGTATGGTAAAGTCTCTGGATAGGGTCTCAAAGAAACAGTCCAGAGACAAAAATGTCAAGCAGACCCAACACCAGTGTGATGGTCAGTTTTCTGTGTCTACTTGGCTAGGCTATAGTAGCACCCAGTTATTCAGTCACACACTAATCGAGGTGTCCCTGTTCAGGTATTTTGTAGATGTGGCTAACATCTACAATCAGTTGACTTTTAAGTAAAAGAAATTGTCCTAGATAATGTGGGTGGGCCTCGCCCAATCAGTTGCAGGCTTTCATTGTAAAACGGAGGTTTTCCTGAAGAATTACGTCTGCCTCAAGATGAGTGCATCAACTTCTGCCCCACAGTTTGCAGCTTTCCAACCTGCCCCACAGATCTCAGACTTGCCAGTCCACACGTAAGCCGTTTCTTTGAAATATCTGTGTATCTGTCTATCTATCCATCCTTCTCTTACTATTTCCATTTCTCTGGAGAACCCTGATGGATACAACTGGCATCTACTGAAATACCGAAGGATGGAGCCAGGTCACATAGTCCACAGAAACCCTCACTGAATTTCCCTGGGTTCCTTGTTCCTCCATTCTCCTAATACCTTCCCGCTCTGCAGCTAACCCCTGACACCATCTCATGACTCACCACCACTGCTCATGAAGGCTGTTCTCCTCTCTTCCCTTCTCCCTTTGCTACTGGTCCCTCTTGGAGTCATCCCACGCCCTTCCGGCACAGATCCACCCATCCTCGTGCCCCTGCCTCCAGTGGGTACCCCTACTTGCCCAGGGGTAGGGATGGAGCAAAAGGAAAGGGGGACCGCTGAGTGGACAAGCCAAGCATGTGTATTATTGGTCAAGAGCAAGGAAAGAAGACATGTATACTCGTATCGTAGCCATTTTTTAGTCCATTAAGCTTTTCCAATGCTTTCATTTTTATTTTTCAAAGATTTTTATTAAAATAGAGCTAGCATACAATATTATGCTGGTTCCAGGTGTACACCATAGTTATTCATCATTTATAGACCTATAGAAGTGCTCACCATGATAAGTCCAGCAACCATCTGACACTCTACCATGTTATCACAATAGCATTGACTCTCTTCCCCATGCTGTACATTACATGCTCTTGACTTATTTGTTTTATACCTGGAAATTTGAGCCTCTTATGCTCTTTCATTTCACCCCACTTTTTAGAAATTTTCAATTACAATTGATATTCAATATTATTTTATATATAATTTAAGAAGTGATCCCCCTGACTAGTCTAGTACCCACCTGGTACTATACATAGTTATTACCATATTATTGACTATATTTCCTATGCTTTAGCTTATACCCCTGTGAGTATTTCATAACTACCAATTTGTACTCTTAATCCCTTCACCTTTTTCTTTTCCCTCTTTTACCCAACCTCCCTCCCATCTGGCAACTATCAGCTTGTCCCCTGCATCTATGAGTTTATTTCTCTTTTGTTTGTTTTCTTGTTTTGTTTTTCAGATTCTACATATAAGTGAGATCAGATGGTATTTGCACTTCTCTGCCTGACTTATTTCACTGAGCATAATACCTTCCAGGTCCATCCATGTTGTCGCAAATGGTTAGATTTCATTCTTTTTACGGCTGCATAATATCCCCTTGTATATATGTACCGTATCTTCTTTATCCAGTTGCCTATTGATGGGCACTTAGTTTGCTTCCATATCTTGGTTACTGAAAATAATGCTGCAGTGAATCTAGGGGTGCATATATCTTTTTGAATTAGTGTGTTTTTTTTAACTACTTTTAAATTTAAATTTAAATAATTAAAAGATTCTTCTGAAATCTTCCTAACAATCCGTAAGCCCATTTTGTATTGTCCTGTGTGTATGTGTGTGTATATATATATATATATATATATATATATATATATATATATATATATAGTACGGTAGATTAGGTAGGTATTATTCCTTTTGAAAGATGAGAAGTGAAGAATTAGAGAAAGTAAACATTCTATCCAAGGTCCCACCTAAGGCCTCAGAAATCACAAAGTGGAGACTAGAAGCCAAGATTTCTGCCTCCACTGCATTATGCCAGCTTTTTATAAAAGAGAATGTACTTGGTTCACATTAATTAATTATTTAATGAACATACATCAACAACGAGGGACCCCAGATGGGCTGAATAGAAAGTTGAATAAGACACAATCCCCACCTTCAGGATACAAGGAAGGAGGGTGGGTGCTGTTACAGAGGGGAACACCCTCTGGTTTGTCACCACCAACAGGAGAAAGGCAATCAGGGAGGGGGGTCTTCCTTAGGTGTAACCTCCTGCCTACGGTCCCCACCTCCCTCGTGGGACATGGTTGGCACAGCTTGCCCCCAATCTAGTGGATGCAAGTGTCAGGCATCCCATATAGTCACTCACAGCTATCCATGTGAGGCCTGGATACAGTGGCCAGAGGTTATCACATGCCTACAGAAGCCATACAGGCTGTTACTGTGGTCAGGAGTATTGCTCTGTGGGTCCCAAGGTATGTGGAACCAGCGTTCAAAGGAAAAAAGTCTAACAGAAGAGTAACCTCAGTGCAGATGGCGAAAAAAGACTACCAATCTCCTTTGAACATCATGGACTCTCCCTACCCAGAACTATTGCTATTACTGCTTCACTTCCTATTAGTCTTATAATAATTAAAAAGATAATTGAAAGCAAAGAAGATGATTTTCAAGAGAAACAGTAGGACAGGGGGATTAAAGGAGGATGATATAAGAAAATAAAATAGCTGTAAGAAAGAATTTAGAAAGACTCAAAGTAGATAACAGCAATTATAAAAAATTGAGAACAAATTTGAAAGATTACAATTGACAATAGATACCAAATAATTTAAAGTAAAAAATCATAATAGCATAAAACAAAATTACAATTAACATTATAAAGTAAAATTATAATTATTTACAATTTTTAAAGACTTAAAATTGAAAAGTAGAGATAAATAGAATGAAGTTAAAACTGCAATTAATTAAAATAATATTTTGGAAACGATTAGTATACCAATAGAAAAAAAGAACAAAGAACATGAATTCACATATGAAAAAATCCACATAATATGTGCAAAAATATTCACCCTTACTAGTAGTAAAATAAGTGCAAATTAAAACTATGAGCTATTGATTTTTACTTATCAAGTTGATAACGATTTGAAAAATTGTAATATTCAGCATAGTTAAGGATACAGAAACAACCATTTCAGGTCCTACAGGTAGAACTGTAAATTTTTTCATCATACAGGGGTTGGCCAGACACATGAGAACCATGAAAATATACACACTTTTTTCCTTAAAATTTTTATTGTGGTAAAATACATATAACATGAACTTTACCATCACAACCATTTTTAGGTGTACAGATCAGTTGTCTAAGTACATTCATATCATTGTGTAACCATCACCACCATTCATCCCCAGAACTCTTTTCATCTTGCAAAACTAAAACTTTGTGCACATTAAACAACAACTACCCATTACACCCTCTGCCCAGCCCCTGGTAACCACCATTCTACTTTCCATTTCTATGAGGTTGACTACTCTAGGCACCTCATATAAGTGGAATCATATAGTATTTGTCACTTAATAGATACTCCCTTTGCCCATTAATTGCATTTCTAGGACTTTATCCTAAGGAGACAAATAAAAATATGCACAATGAATTACCTACAAGAATATTTATCAAAGCATTATTAATAATGCTTTTAAAATTAGGGAGAAAACCCTAACTGCTCAATGGTAGACAATCTGATTAATTAAGATTATTATACAAAAGAATAGTATACAGTCATCAAGAACATTGTTGTAAAAGAAAATGACATGGAAAAGAGAATCACGGTATATTAAGCAAAATCCCTGGCAGGCTGAAAAACAGTATATACTATATGATGCCATTAATTTTGGAGAAAAAAAATGTATGTATATTCTTAATATATTAGCAGTAGTTATTTACAGGTAGTGGGTATTTATGAGTGATTTTAATTTTCAATCCTTTTTAAAATCTAATTTACTACAATGAACACATGTTATTTATAATAGGCAAAATTTACTCAAGGAAGATTAAGGAAAATAAGATAGTTTAAAGAATTTTAAATTAACAATTTAAGAACAGAATCAATCTAAGTAATGTAAACATCTAAAACATTTAGAAACAAAATACAATATTAAGGGCTTGGAAATATAATGAATACGATATTTTAAATCAAGCAGAATAAAATGAACACTACCAGAATAACAGAAAAATCATCACTGATTGAGCCCCAGTGAATGCCAGATGCTACCTGTGCCAGTTGCTTTAAATACATTAACTAAAACAGAGAAATAGGGCAAAAAAATTTTTCTTTTATTTAAATGAAAAGAGGGAAAAAGCAGAAACATCCAAGGAGGGCTAGTTTCAGTCCTTTTAGCAGACATCCATTCTTCCTCGAGAAGCTCCTTGCTCATAGCTGAGTCTTTTTCTGCTGGTCACCAGACATCAAGAAGCAATACATTCAATTGGTTCCTCGGGCTCCCACCCACTCTGGTTGGTTTCTGTCTCTGGGCAGAGCCCTAAGAGTACGCCCTGGTCCCCATCATTTTCCACCCCAAAGTGAAAGGATGGAGCACCCTTGTGTATGACCGCTCTGTGCTACCCTCAAGCTTGCGGAAACGTATGTGACTTGGTACACAGAAGATGAAACGCCTGGTCAGTTATGTGGCAACTTACAGAAAACAAGACTCGGATCTGTTGACTCAGATATCTTCAAAGTCCAGGGAGACCCCCTGGCTTTAGGTAAACCTTGATTCAGAGCTAAGAAATATGACCAGGGCTCAGTTTGTTTACTCTCTCCCCAGTTCTTGGCTCTGTTCTCTCTGTGATAGCTCCATTTTTAGGCAGGCTTCTCTGAGCATTAAAAAGGGACACTCCAGGCTACATCCTCCATCCCATACAGTTATTCCAGTAGCTTCCTCAGAAGAAGACATTTTTCTGTCCTGGAAGCACCAGGAGACCTGCTTATAAGTTTCCAACCCTCACTGGAGTTGAGCATGCAGCAGACAGCCTCATTCAAACCTGATGGCTGAGAAAGAAGAAGGAGTTTGGGAATAGAGAAGTTTTGAATATTAATAGAGGGAGAGGAGAGAAGCAAATGTTGGGGAGGAACCAACAATCCTGCATCCTGGCAATTCTTCAATTTTAAGAAGCTGGGGATACTTTACCATGGAGATGACATGAGAACTGAGGCTTCAAGGAGGTTCATGAGCTGAAGAACAGAAGAAAATGCTTTCTAGATGGAGGTAACAGCACGCTGAATGGTTTAGCTATGAAATGTATGGGACTACTTAGGGATGGGGAGACAGAGGGATGGTAATCACAGACAGAGAGACTGACTGGGGCTCGGTCCTGACTGACTGCGTAAGAGACAAGGGACTGAGTCCAGACATGTACATTTCACTTAGATGCAGTACCCCAACCCACATGGACCTCCATTAAATCCTATTCAATAACCAGCTGTTTAGCAACCAGCTTGAGGAAAAAAATAGAAGAGCTCTGATTTGTCGTGTTTTTCTTCTATGGTGGCAAAACGATTCCAGCTTCCCAGGTGATGTCACAGGATGTAGAGTTGTCACTGAATGTGGGACAGCTCTTAGAGTTAGTGGTGGCTTGTTCCAGCACATCGCTGTTGGAAATGCCTTAGACATATCTGTCCCACTGCTTCCTCTTTTTTCCATCTTTGGATTTTTCTCAGTTTCATAGATGAATGGCTAGAATAGGCTCAGAATATTCTTGGTAATTATTAAGTGTCCTGAACCCCAGCTTTCCTATAAAGGATTCACTCATCCCTCTGCGGAGGACCTGCCTCCACTGACCAGGGTTCGAAAAGGTGTACACGGCGTCGGCGGTCGATAAACAGACAGAAAGTGTTTGTTGCAGTAAAAGACAGAAAAATGGAGAGAGAGCGTGCTCCCCAGTTTATTTGTTACAGGCTTATATACATTCTTTTAGGTAGGGGTACGTGCAAGGGTACGTGTAACATAGCAAGAAAATATGCATTGTCTCAGTGAAAAGTAGATCATTAACTATTTACCCGAAACCTACAGGTCAGTAACACCTTAGGGAGTCAGTTTCTCAATACAATTTTTCTCCATTAACCCTGATAGCCATCTTTCTTTTGTGTCCTGAAGAACTGGCCGTCCTCACCACATACCTCAATGAGTAATAAGCACCTTCCAGGTGTGGAAAGAAACAGTGAAAGCAGGAAAACAAGTTTATGCTTCACCAAGCCCACTAAAGCCAGCTTGCAAGCCCCTCAGTATTGGGGACCATGGCCCTCAACATCCCTCTAAGATGTATCAAAATCTTTCTCTCTTTTAAAATTTATTTTTAATGAAGTGTTACTTATGTCTTACGTGCAGTCAAGTGCACACAAATCTTAAGGATCCATCTCAGTGAAGTTTTTACCAATATAAACACCCTATAATAACCACATAATAACCACACTATAAAAAAACTTCCCATATACCAGAAGACTCCACTGTGCCCCCTCAGTCAACTCATAAAGGTAATATTCTGATACCTACCACCATTGATCTCTTTCGTCTATGCTTCAACTCCATGTAAATGGCCTCATGCAGTATATACTCATGTTCTTCTTTTGCTCAACGTCATGTCTGTCTATACTATTCAGTCACTTTCCTGAGCGTAGTTTATTCTTTTTCTTTGTAGTATAACATTCTCTTATGTAAATACCATTGATTTGTCCCTTCTAAAAGAGATAGACATTTGGGGCTCTTGTGAATAAAGCACCAGTGGCTATTCTTGTGTGTGTCTTGGGGCAGACATAAGCAGTCATATCTGTTGTGTATAATCACGGGAGTAGAACTGCTGGGTCATTAGCTAATGCACGATTAGCAAATAATTTAAAAATAAATTGATGAAGCCTCTAATACTCCAACGGGGAAGCGACCCTGATTCCTGCCCGGCCTGAGGCACCTCTGCCCTGGAGGCCTGCATGGCGACCTCACAGCCTGGCATGGTCTCCCCCGATCTCTGCTTGGTAATCACGTTTGCCATAGTTCCAGCAGCCACTGCAGTATCTCATATTGGGCATCAGAGTCCTGGCTTGCAGGGCCTGTCAGGGCAGTTTCTTGTGAGAAAGCAGCATGGGGCAATGGCAAAGTACTAGACTGAACGGCTGGAGATCTGGAATCTCCCCAGGCTCTGATGCAATGAAGCTGTGTGGCCTTGGGCAACTCACTCAGCCTCTCTGGGTGTCAGCTCCGTCATCTGTAAAATAATGAGGACAATAAGATGGCTGTCACGGTCACTTTCAGTTGAAAGTCCTGTGATTCATAATCAAA
This sequence comes from Aselliscus stoliczkanus, assembly GCA_033961575.1. NCBI lineage: Eukaryota > Metazoa > Chordata > Mammalia > Chiroptera > Hipposideridae > Aselliscus > Aselliscus stoliczkanus. The sequence continues at coordinate 78,892,860 of CM066740.1, read as the reverse complement.
GAATTGCATAGACTCTTATTCCAGGCCGAGGGTTAGGATACACTGTTCTTTGGAATATGAGAGTAAAACAGAGTTTCACTGGAGTTGAGATGCCCACAAAGTGCCCTCCTTGGGTGCCTCTCTGAGCTGAGGCAAAAGTGAAACCAAGCAGGGCAACATATTCAGGTGAGGACCAGCTCTGTAGAGCGTGTACTTATGGACATTTCTGCACTATTAGCATCAATAAACAGGCGTTTCTCTGCCTGTCTGACATCACAACAGAAGTGCTCCTGTAACCTTGATGCATTTCAAGCATTTGTTATTTGGAAGAAAAGAGGCTAACAGCCTGCATTTCAGAAATCTCTCAAGATCCTTGGCAGGCGGATATTGTTAAAGGGTTAGGGAAGTGTCCCTGGGCTCTCAAATAAAAATGGTTTGAAAATTCATTCAGGCCAGAGGAGCCATTCAGGAGACATGACAGATGGAATGTTTGTACCTGTGTTTAAAGGATCAGAGATGAGAAATTAGCCTTTTCTGACTTGGACTCTAGTGGTTAGAGGTGATCATTGCAAATTTAACATGAGGGAAATCAGAAGTTCCTGGGACCCTTGAAGAGCTTAAGGGTGGAAAGAGGAGCTAGGCTGGGTTGACCTCCTGCTTTCTGGGCAGATCAATCCTCTGGGCAGATCAATTCACTGGCCTCCCTCTTTTCTTGCCCTGATACCAACACTCGGTATTTCAGCCACTATATTCTGATGAATGAAGGATGGGGAGGGAAAAAAATGAAGGATGGGGAGGTGTCAAGAAAAAAACAAAAAACATTGAAATGCAAAAAAATATAACAGAAGACTGTCCAGGAAATGGCAGAGAATGGTCTTTTTAGAAACCTGCTATAAATTTGTTGAGACTCTAGAATAATCTTTATGCCAGAGGTACCAGGAAATCTTGGTGGGTTGCCAAGTTGTAAGCTACATGTAAAATTTATTTTAGCTCTATGGAGTTAAGTGATGTCTGTGAAGCAGAGTGGTCACCAGAGCCCATCCTGTGACATGTGTGGCACCGTATGTAAGATTTATTGTGAACAAGAAATGAGGATAGCAAAGGGTACTATTAAACAGAAGTCAAAGATAGATGGAGAGGGCCCTGAAACATGGCAGAACTCTGACTCATGATTTTACTAGACTCATGGACAATGCGTGATCCGTTTTACTTGATCAGTGATGGGACCCTAAAGGGAGATCACGTGATTTGTGCACCATTGCTGTGGATACTTTCAAAGACACAGAGAGACATTGTTATACGGTATTTGTGAATGACATGTAATCGTAGCTGACTTGTTTCATGCCATTTTGGGGTTTTTTAAATTTTATTGATTGGGGAATAGTGTGTTTTTTCAGGATCCATCAGCTCCAAGTCAAGTAGTTGTTTCAATCTAGTTGTGGAGGGTTCATCTCAGTGGCTCATGTAGGGATCGAACCGGCAACACTTGGTGTTATGAGCACTGCGCTCTAACCAACTGAGCTAACTGGCCGCCCCCCATTTGGGGATTTTTAATCCCTTCAAGTGTGCTGTTCAAAATCCTTGTATTCAAAATATGTCAAATGTATACATGTGTATACACACACACACACACACACACACACACACACACACACACAGAACTACTGTTTTAGGGCTTCATTGTTTTTAGATGATTCTTAATTGGCAGAGAAAGCCTTTCAGGCTGATGTCCTGTTACGGCTTGTCGAATAAGTCTTAGCCCACATTTCCAGAATGTCTTTGTATTGATTGTCTGCACCACAGAAGAAGCACTTTTCAGTGATTTTAATTGGTTTTCTATAACTATGGCAACTATCTGTTCTCGATTTTCTAGGATGATCCTGATTTCAAGGACTGATAGAATCGTCTCTCTAAGTACATAAATAATAGTCAGAGCATGTGCTTCAATTTTCATCTCACATAACATGATCATTACATCTGCATTCTATTTCAGCACAGGTCATAGCATCTGAACAGGCAACTGTGCAGTGGAAATGCTACTGGGAAGAGCTGGGGAGAGGGGCTCCAATGAGCAGTACATCCATTAGCTTTTCTGGCTGGGAACCAAAAACAGGTCGTTCCTCCCTGATTCCCCATTAGGGCCAGGTCACATTCTTTCTGTTTTTACCCCTCCTTCTTACCTATCTGTTCCTACACTCTTAACTAGTGTATCAGGGACAGTCAAGGGATGTGTGAAGAAGAGGGGTCACCAGGATCTTGTCTTCTGCAACTTATTCTTTAAAGTTATAGGATTGAAAAATCAGACTACGTAGTGAAAACCCTCTGCCTACCTTGAGACTTCTGGAATTGTTGGTCTCAGTGATTTGGAAGTCCAGGTGGATTTTTTTTTTCCCCCCAGGGGAGATTAGGCATCAGAGATGACTGGAATTTTGACAGCGAAAGCATTTTGTTGTCTGTTTGCAGCATTAATGCCAATGGTTTAAATGGTGGGAAAGTAAGACATCACTCAGGGTGAAGGAGTTGGAAGGTAAGATTGCTTGATAGCCAAGATGAGATTTGAGAAGAATCAAACTGCTGCTCGGTTCTCTGCTTTGCATCAAAGTAAACTGTTGACATCATTCTTTTTACTTAGAGTGCTGGTTTCTTGGCTGGAGACTGAAGAAAATATTATTGTTGTAGATAGTTGGGTAGGTCTCATGTGATTAGGAAGGTCCTTTTGTAAGGTTACGGGTGCCTCAGAACCTGGGAAAGATGGGACAGGTGGGCTTCAGGAAGCCTATAGTCACCTTGATAGAGCTGGCCATGACAAAAACTACAGCTAAAAGACCTTCCTGAATTCTAGGCAATTCTAGAAGCTTCTGGAGTTGTGGGTCTTCACTGCAGTGCTCTGTTACTTGTAGGACTATGCTAATTTTTGAAGGTCTGTTTTATTTTTGTCTCCCTTTTGATTGGCTTATTTTTCAGTACCTTGAAGCTTCTCACATTTTCTTTTTTTTCCTTTTTCCTTAAAAAAAAAAAAAGACCTGTTTTGGACTTTATTAACTGATAAATAAATTTCTATCATGTTTGGATAGCTATACATTCATTAATAGCTTTATGGGTATGTAATTTACATATCATAAAGTTCATTCATTTTAAGTGTACAATTCTATGAGTGTTAGTATAGTTACAGAGTTGCGCAACCATTACCATAATCTAATTCTAGAACATTTTTATCACCCCCCCAAACCCTAAATGTGTACCAACTAGAAGTCACCCCCATCTCACCCTTTCCCTGTCCTTGGCAAACCTAATTACTTTTGTTTTCTGTAGATTTGCCTATTCTGGACATGTCATTTAAATGGAATTGTACAATGTGTGGCCTTTTGTGTCTGGCTTCTTTCTCTTGGCATAATGTTCTCGAGGTTCATCCATATTGTAGCATCAGTCAGTACCTTACACCTTTTTTTATTGCAGATAATATTCCATTTTCTGGATATACTACATTTTGTTTATCCAGTCATTAGTTAATGGACATTTGAGTTGCTATTATAAATGAAATTGTTTTCTTAATTTAATTTTGGTATGTTAATTACTGGTGTATAGAAATACAGTTAATTCTTGTTAATCCTATATCCTGCAACTTAGCTACACTTTAAAAAAAAATAATTCTAATAGTTTTTTGGTGAATTTCTTGGGATTTTTCTATTTATAAAATCACATCATTCTGTGATGTTTGTATGTTCTGAATTTTCAAGTTTAAACAGATAGAGAAAAGGGAAAAAAGACATAGAGAATCTGATTGGCTCAAGTGTTGGGCAAACGTTTGCATTCTAGCTCATAGGTCTCTGGCTAATAAATGCTGCCTTTGGGTTAGAAGATCACTTATAAGCTGTGGTCAGAGAGAAGGAGACACCACTGGTTCTGGGTATCACAAGACATTTTCTTTAGAAGGGGCTATAGGCATGGCCTGGTTTTGCAATTCACATAGATAGAACTATTTGTTAGTAGGCTTTTTTTCCAAGAATAAGATGTATTTTTTAATTTTAATTCAGAAGCTTTCTTTGTTGTTTGAAATGGATTATGAATTCTGAAGTATTTTTATGTACTTTTTATTGAGGCATAATTGACATATCACAGTATGTTAGTTTCTGGTATACAACATAATGATTCCATATTTGTATTCGATATTTGTATATTGCGAAATGATCACCACAATAAGCCTGTATATTGAGAAATGATCACCACAATAAACCTCGCTAACATCTGTCCATGGACATAGTTGCAAATTTGTTTTTTTCTTCTGACGAGGACTTTCAAGATCCAATATAGTTAAAAATACTGTGTTGTATATCTATTTATTTTTAGATTACCTGATAAGACCTCTTACACATTTCTTTATTATAAAAAGTGACAGTACCATACTACTCTTTTATGATTAGCCTTCATCATATTTATTTGGTTGAATGAGCTCATTTAATATTCTAAGGAGATAAATATATTCAACATAACTAGTAGTTCCTTCATCTCTGTACTCTCTCCAAGAAACTCTTTGTAGTTGGTTATATTCATAAGAATTGATTGAGCATCTGTATTATATAGGACCTACAATGTGTGCTATAATATTGGGGTAATAACTGAGGAAGTTGTGTTTCTGGAGGGGAGTTCCCAAAGAAGCAAAAGACGTAATTCCAGGGATTTTTAGTTCCCTGTAGAAGGAAGGTTAAAACATACTGCACAACTCGAGAACATATACATCATAACATGTAGTCACAAAACTGCATAGTACAATTTGGATACATGTATGTTGAAAAGAACAGAATGGCATGTAATAAATTCAATACTCTGCTAATGATGACAGATGCAGAGATGAGAGACACATAGACTCTGTCCTAAAGATTCCTACAGTAATGAATCGGGACATAAGCAGAGCTCAAAAGTGTTACGGCATTTTTGTGGATTATCTTTGGAATCAGAAGATGCCATGTTGTGCTGTGGCTGGCTGCTTTTTAATGTTAAAGGTACTGCAGACAGTAGCATCATTAACCTAATTTATAAAGAGAATACATACACCTCTGTAAGGCTCAGGTCATATGGCTAAACTTACATGTCACAGAAAAGCTAGAAAAATTTAAAAAATAAATGTGCATGCGGTGGTTAAGTGCTGGCTTGGGACGCCAGCGGCCCCGGTTCAGGTCCCACATATGAGGGCCAGTGACACTGCCCTCAAAAAAAAAAATAACTGTGCATGTAGATAACGTAAACATTATTTACTGGTCTTATAGAGGTGAAATCGCAACTTTTCCAATATGTTTTCTCCATGTTGTCTGTGTTAGGTCTCTGAATGTTAGAAACCTTGACTTAATGTCAGGTCTCTGAATGTGAGGTCTCAGAGACCTTGACTTATAGACAGAGCCATGTCTGCAAGGAAAAGAAATGTCTGTTGGCCTGCACCTGCAGACAGAGCCAAACTTGCAAGAACAGAAAACACCATAAAACAGCGACTGGCTTACAGGCAGTCAGCATTTTCTGTTCAAACAAAGCTACCCTGTTAACAGCGCCCCTATATAACCCTCCTCACCCCTTCCCTCCAGGCTGCTGTCTCCTTCAGAAGTGCAGCCTGGGCTGTAGCCATCTTTGCTATTAAAAGAATAGACTCTCTTTTAATAAAAATTTCTTAACTTGCCTAACCGTGTGTGTTCCTTTACTGGCGGACCTATCAATAGGATGTAGTTTTTTTTTGTTTTGTTTTTTGTTGTTTTTATGTTTTTTTTGAGGGCAGTGTCACTGGCCCCCATAGGTGGGACCCGAACCCGGGCCACTGGCTTCGCAAGCCAGCGCTTAACCACCGCGCCACTCGGCCTGCCCCTTATGATGTAGTTTTAATGCCTCCACTAATTTATGCCATTTTTGTCAATCACTGAACGTTTCTCTGCCTCATGGGTAATATGTAACGGAAGTAGGAGGTGACACCAAAAAGTGCTCTGCATGCTAGGTGTAAGTAATTTACGTTCTGTTTCCTGACATGCATCTTTGAAAACTATAATATTTAAAATTTTAGTTCACAAAAAAGAATTTAAACAGTACATAGTTCATGAGATAAAGCCATAGGCCAAATACAGTGTTTTCAATGGGGGGTGAGGGGAGGAAGAAGGGGGCGGGGCTAAGACTAGAAATGCTAAATTTTGCCTGAGAGATTTGTTTCTAGGAGTCTAGAAATGGCTCCACTAGGAGAGTGCATCTCCTCATTAAACTGTGAGTTCCTTTAGGAATGAGAGAGTGTATTTTTTAATTCACTAGCTTAAATGTCTAGAATACTATCTTCAATGCATGTCTTGTTAGGTGAATGGACTTCCTGGAAAGCTGTCCCATTTGAAGCCTTTCGGGTAGTGAAGACTACAACTCCCAGAATGCCATGCTCCCCTTGCGCTCTCGAAATTAAGACGACAATGTCCCAGCACCCTTGGCGCCCGATCGAGACTACAATTCCCACTCTGCCTTGGGGCTCCGGAAGCTTTGTCAAACACCCACCTGTTGTCATACCATCCGGGTCCGGTGCAGCCAATCCGGGCAACCCCCGCGAAGTAGAGGCGGGCCCTTTGTAGCTCCCACCAATCGAATGCCTTTTGCTGTGTCGCGTGACCGGAGGAGGCGGGAGCTCAGGACCGGCGCCTTCTCCTTGCTACTTGGGGTCGTGGCCTTGCACCCACGGGGTAAGGGAAGCGTCCGGGCACGTCCACGCGCGTCTGTGCGCGTGGGGGCCTGAGGAGCTCGTGGGTCCGCGCTAGGTCTCCGCGGGGACAGCAGCAGCCATGGGCGGGACTGCCAGCACCCGCCGGGTCACCTTCGAGGCGGATGAGAATGAGAACATCACGGTGGTGAAGGGCATCCGGGTGAGTGACAAGTGGGCGGCCGGGGGGTCAGCACTCGTGCTCGGACCCCACGCCTCGGACCTTCCCGCGATCCACAGCGCCCGGGTTCCCCCGCCCCAGCCCCCAGGTGCGGTCCGATACCCGAAGCCGAGCTCGCTGCAAAGAAGCTTGAAATGTCAAGACTTGGGGCGTTTCATTGGGAGACATTCCCTGGTTGGGTGCCAGGTGCTGGGCGGATGGGGGGGGTAGGGGGGTCCCCAGGTGGATCAGACCTTCCAGAGGCACACAGCCTCGTCTTGATTGCATTGCTCACTAGTTGTGCAACTTGTGTTTGCAACCCCTGCCTCGCTGTTCCCATCTGTGAAATGGGGCTTGCTTTATTTAAAGCTCCCAGGTGCAGGATCCAGGCCCTGCTTGTGCACGCCCTGCACACAGCCATGTGCACGCCCTGCACCCATCACCTCGCTTGGGGTGAGCTGGCATTTAAAGGAACCCTTGATCTGCTCTCGGTCATTGAGTGCTCGTCCACTCCTACCACCCATTCCCCCCACACACACCCCCACCAGGCCACCGCACAGACTTTGCTGGCCTTTCTCAGGTGACTTCGGGCGTGCCTGCCCTTCACTTGCACCGGGCATCTCCTCTTTCCCAGGCACCGCTTCTGTGGCCGCCTGTGCCTCACGTTTGGACGAGGCCCAGCTGCTTTCGGACTGGTGTCTGCCAGCCTGGTAGTGGGGGGTGTTTTCAGACCACCAGAAACAGTGCTGTCAGTTGCAACGGAGACATTGTAGCAAGATTTTTTTTTTTTTTGAGAGCAGTGTCCCTGGCCCTCATAGGTGGGACCCGAACCGGGGCTGCTGGCGTCCCAAGCCAGCGCTGAACCACCGCGCCCCTCGGCCGGCCCTGTAGCAATATTTTAAATGCCCCTGGCACGTGCCTGATACATAAACTGAACACTTGACTTCTCCCTAGGGTGTGTCAGTGTCCCAGCACTAGACTTCGTTAACACACTCTGCGCTGCCACCTGAATTTGGAGCCTCACGTTTTGGGAAGTTTGCCTGCATCGAGTAAATAAAGCACTTTGACTTCAGAAAGTCTAAACCATAGTTTATATTTTTCCTTCCTCTGTAACTACACAACCAGCCTAAGTACATTTATGTGTGCAAATTATTTTTAGCATGTTCTCAGGAAATAAAACTTCACGATTCAAGTATTTAAACATGTTTTTACTCTGAAACTGTTACCTTGACAAGAATTTAGTAAAGTGTTCTTTATAGAGACTCAGACTGTTGAACTCCATTTTTGGTCTGTGACCGGTGTTTCTCTATATCATATTAATGGTAGCACCACATTTTGTGATAAAACACGTCTGAGGCTGCATTCTCTGGGTTGTTGTGGTTTAGTTGGTACTCTTTGGAGTAAAATTAAACTTATTGTAAACTCTTTGAGTTTTATGTAGAGATTTGTCTAACCTTGCCTTTAGGCTTTGACTGTTCCGAACCAGAGGGTGAAAAAGAAGTAAAAATAAGAGACAGCAAAACGAGTTTTGAGTGAGATGACATTGGCTAGAAACATGGATAAATCCATGTTTTCATACCCTAGTACTGACCCAGTGACAGCAAACAAAATTAAAAGAGAAGTTAGCCACAGCACAGAGATTCTTATCAAATATTAGACAGGGTTAAATAGGATAAGCATAGTGATAGATAGTAGATTAAAATGCAAAGATTTGCTAAAAACCTTTTTTCTTTTTTTTCTTTTTTTTTTTTTTTTTTACAAAAGAAGTTATGTCCTTTGGCCACTCACCTTAATGGAAGTATTCTTTTTTTTTCTTTTTTGTAGCATACATGTGATCTATACTACTACAGTTCCAGCAAGCAGCATGCCCAGTGTGACCTCTGCTTTTTTTTGTTTTTGCAGTATATACCCTTCACCTGGAATGCCCTTGCACTGTTCCTTATTGCTTCAAGTACTTCTTTTGCAATCTCTCTGAGCTTTCTCATCTACAAAATCATGGGGCTTGAGTACATCACTCAGATCTCTAATCTTGTCCAGTTCTGAAATTCTGTGAGTCCGGTGGCACCATAATTTTTGTGTAGTTGTACTCAGCCCATTGCAGTGTCCTTTAAAAGAACGGCATGCTGTGGAATTATTGAGTACTCAGGGGTCATTGTGATTTCTTTGAGGTCATGGTCAAAAGAACATCAACTTGAGAGTTGACTTAGACCTCAGTTTATTTATTTTTTATTTTATTTTTTTTTTAGATTTTATTGGGGAATTGGTGGAGGGGAACAGCGTTGGGGAATCGGGGAAGGGAAACAGACAAGTTGCTGTCTTTTTGTTCTTCAGTTTAGTTGTGGAGGATGTTGCTTCACTGTTGGTATCGTCATTGTGCTCTTCCCAGATGAGGCAGATCGGTCGCTGGCCTCTGGATGTCGCTCACCACGGCTATTGGCAGCTCACGCTTGGCTGCCAGCCGCTCACGCTGGCTGCGGGCCACTCACTGTAGCCTATGGCAGCCCACTGCAGCAGGGGCTGCAGCCCACACCATCACTGGGGCTCGCACAGCCCAGCTCCAGGTGGAGCTGTTGTTAGCTGTAGAGGGCAGTGTCACTGGCCCTCATGTGGGATCCGAACCGGGGCCGCTGGCATCCCAAAACCAGTGCTTAACCAATGCGCCACTCGGCCGGCCCTAGACCTCAGTTTAAATCTCAGGTTAGGCATTTACCAGCCTGAGGCCTTGGACAAGTCACGGGTAATAGTTCCTTATCCTTAAAGGGATACCATTCCTTCTCTTGATTGTGGGAAGATGAGGTAAAATATTTAAAGCATGTGACACATTGTAGATTTTTAATAAAGGGCAGCTGTTACGTGAGGGTTCCTTCCACATGTAATGTAAGATTCTTTGGAAGTCCCGTGTACTGTAGTGGAACGAACATGTGCTTTCCTGGGTTTGGGTTTGGTCCTAGCTCTGCCCTCACTGGTGACCCTGGACAAGTCACTTTGGACTGTGTTTCCCTGTTCAGTGTATCTGGATACTGCAGCCTACCTGTGACACTGGCGTATCCAGCACTGCTTGTGAGAACTGGACATGTGTGTCAGCATCTAGCACGGTATCTGGTACTTGGAGAACGCTGGTGCATATATGAGTAGCAGCTGTTACTAGAATGATTCAAGGGAGTGGAGAAGTAAACTTACATTAATTTAAAACAATAGATAAAAATAAGAGCATTTTGTTGCTGCCGCAGGCATATGGATTGGGAAAGGGGAGTCCTGAGTTCCACACCTGATTGCCTGTGTGATTTTTATCTAGGCGTTTTCAGATGTGTTTCAGCTAATCTTCTGTTTTACTTAGTGTGAAACAGCCATCTTGTTCCCTTGGCGGTATGGAGAAGGATAAGCAGCACTCAGTATCAGAAATGAACCCATTGTTTGTAGTTCGGTTGATTAAAATGTGGTGCTCAGAGAGACCAACGTCAGGAGGCCTAAACATTAGTGTTGAATTGCAGCTAGGGTAGTTCAGCTCAACGGAAGGAAACTTTCCAAAGGTGTCCCGTAGTCTTTACATTTGTGCCATCGTTGGTAAGACATGCGCGTGTACCAACGATTCAACAGACTTACAGCTGGGAAACCAGCTCTGTGCTCCAGATAAGTACAGTAATTTCATCTTCATTTATCTTAATATACAAAAAGCAACATTTAGTAAGCAACATAAGGCTTTCAGTAACTGGGCTGCATTTTTTAATAGATCAGGTTTTTCCAGATTTTTCTTGCTCAGGTCCTCAATCGCTAGCAAGTAAAGGACCTACTTAACAATTTTAAGTTTAAAGTTTCTTCTTACCTCCTCGGTGTCATTTTCATGGTATTTGAGGAGTCTTTATTTTTTTTTTCCTTTTTCCTTAGCAATTGATAGCTTTCCCCCACGTTCATACCATAACCTGTATACTTACCACCCAGTTCCTACTTTGAATCTGAACTCATGGGTTGGATGAAAGGCCGCCCTCTTGCATTGCCCTCTTCTCCAAGTCTAAAATAAATTTCTTGTGATAGAAAGACCAAGCATTTTCATTATTCACCTTACATGTGCTTAATAGGATTTTTCTGAGCACCTGCTGTGCCTGCTTGGAAAGTCTGCCTTCCACACCGTCTTTCACAAGTTTATCTGAAACGTCAAAGCTGGGAGTGAACTCTTCCAGAGTAAAGGTCAACTTCAATGAGTATCATTTTCAAAGTAAAGTTTATCATGCTTTCCAGGCATAAGCTCTTCTCGGCACTGGCCTTGAAGTTGCAAGTTGAGATTCACAGGAGTCTACTGTGGACACTTAGGTGGGAGACAGCTAGTGTGCTGAGGAGCACTGGCGTTGAGAGCCCCTAAATGACGAGATGATTTAGTGTGGGATGTCGCTGAGGGTCCTGAGAGAGTACAGATGCAGTCAGTTGTTGGGAGGGCTGAGGAATGGTGTCCCGTCATTCAGTTAACTGCTAGATGGTTGGCCCCTTTCCACTTTAGATCCCGTGAATCCTTGGTTGTGGCGCCATGTTCAGCTTTCTGGGTTTTATAGACAGTAGAGGTTCATGTTTTTCATGAATAACAAATGCAAAGAAATACAACTGACAAACTATAAACATAAGCCAAAAATTAAATTATATCTATATATCTACATATCTATATATCTACATAACTATAGCTATATCTGTCTATGTCTTAATATATGTGGCAGTCTTCCCTCCCACACGCCCATAAGTAAGTATTTGGGAATAATTTCTTCCAAATAATAACAACAGGTTTCGGAGCCTGTGTCTTAAAATGGTAATTGGACAGAAAACCGATATTCACCCAGAAAATGACCTATGCTTCATGGGAGGGACACCAAGTGCGAAAAGTGGGGCTTTTATCAGTGTGCTCAGACCCCTCTGGAAGAAGATGAAGAAAAACTAACGGAGGTGAGGGTCTGAATTGTTTCTGTCTCCTGGGGCTCTAATGCAGCGTCTTAGAGAAGGGCAACTTAAAAAATTTGAGTTCTCCTCCTTTTAGTTCTCCACCTCCTTTGGGAAGTAGAAATACATTATTTTTGTCCGTTTCACCCAATCTCCTGTTTCTGAGAAAATGCTGGATCCTGGGTTAGTGGGCGATGTATTTGTGCTAAGTTTAGATAAGACCAACCAAGGAGGCTGGGAAGAGAGTAGTGGGGAGGCTAGAGAGATGACACACACCGTACCCCCTTCTTTGGAGCACATGTTAGTGTGAGTTGTACAAACCACAGAATTGGCAAGCCCCACTGACTTCAATTTGTCTGTAGGAGAAGCAAGAATAGGGCGGATAACCCAAGTCAGTGCACTGAAGTCTGCCTTGCTGGCAAGCCCGCTTCGCTTGCTTCTCTCTTGTATTAGAACCAAGTGGCTCTTCTGTTAGTTCACTGACTGCTGTGAGCCTAAGCTACGGACTCTGCCCAGACCAATGCCATCAGCAGGTAGTTTTGCATACAATGGAATGAACCCGTAGACTCCTGAATCCATGGACATCAGGGCATCATTCTAGCATTAATGTATGTGTGTGTGGGGGGGGGAGGGGGCATTTCACCATTCTTTGTTACAAGTAATTTCTGTACATTATACTTGGTATTTGCCTTCATGGAGAGTCCAGAGTTGTCCGGAAATCAGACATAATAGCTATAGCTCTTTAGACAGGAAAAAAAGCTTTTCATAAGAAGCACTCTGTTTAAGGAACCATATTTCTTGAAGAAGTGGCCTCTTATAGGAAGCCGCTTATTCAGCCCTTGCAGAAGCTTCTGTTGTATTTCTGACCCCTTTTTGGGGTCAGTTTGTGCCACAGGAGTTATTGTACAGCTACAGATTGTGTGTGTAACCCTGGCCAGCGTCTCTAAATCTTGTCAGCTGCTTCACAAGTGAGCGCCACAGTTCACAGAGGGGAGCCAGGTGCCTGTGCAGGTTTGAGCTTCATCCTGCAGCTCAAAGGTCAGCTCAGCGGGTGTTACCTGGAGGTGCTGGCACGCTGGTGTCTTGCAGCGACACAGCCGTGAACGGACTAGCGAGACGTAGATTGCGCTTAGAGTGAGCAGTTGCGGCAGTAGGCCGCTATGGGCGCTCCTTTAGGAGGGCCTGAAAACGCACTTCTAGGAATGACTAAGAACTACAACAGAAAAGGGCTGGCTCTCATAAGGCAACCCTGCAGTGTGTTCATCAGCTCCGACAATGAGTTGTGCTGCTTTGGAGGACATGCTTCCACCTTTGCTGAGATACAACCAAAGACCGCATTGTGAGGGGTGTTGAGTTGATGTTAGAATTTGACATGAAGTAGCAAGTTTTGGGGCATCAGATAAGCCACAGAAAGACGTCCAAAGTTAAGATGAAACAATTGGTGATGAGGTTGAGAAGGGACATCGCGCTTTCACAGATCGGGACACAGGGTACCTGATACACTCGCACCGGGAGTGGCTGCAGGCTTAGTGTCCACGCACCCTGTGGACAAGAGATCAGGACAAACTCGGGCTGAGCCGGTGGCAGTGAACCAAGGTGAACGATCAGATGAAGGCCCAGAGGCTGGAGCTCTGTTAGTAATGACCACATATGTGTGTAGCACGTTACAGTTTGCGATGCATCTAACCCATCCTATAACTCTAGGGCCAGGTGGTATTTTCAGTTTCTAGGTATGGAAAGTGAGGCCCACTGAGGTGACTTCTCTAAGGTTAAGAGCTGGGAGGCGACCAGGGCTTTCTCCTCTATTCTGGGCCAGCTTTGTGCTTTACTCTTAAAGAATGATACTTTTGAGGCTGCTTTAGGGATTGGAAGGACTTTTTGTATTCATTTGGCAAGTAGCAATAGACAATGACAAGGCATGAATTTTGGTGAGTAGATGAAGTGGTATTTGGAAGGAAGGGTGTCCTGTCTCCAATACAGGTGAGGGCTTATAGCTAATACTTGATTTTTAGCAAACACAGTGACTTCTGATTAGGAAAAAGAAATACACAGAGGGTGCCAAGAAAATGTATACACATTTTAAGAAAGGAAAAAACTATTAAAATTGTAATACTCAATATATACCAGTAATAAAAGATGAATACAAGTCACGTTTGACTTCTGCATTTACAAGAGGTGCTCCAAGTGGTTACCATCAGTGTAATTTTAATACATTTTTTCCCGTTCTTAAAATGTGTATACATTTATTGGCACCCTCCGTATATAGTGTAGTTTGAGTTCTTTGACTTTGGCCTGAAATATAGAAATATAAATTAAAATATAAAATATTTGTCAAATTAGCTTTATATATATTAGCTTTAAACACATAAACTAGATGATGTAACATATTGAATATAATGGTATAGAAGACATAGTATATAGGATAATATATGATGAAATATAAAATATATAGTATAGCATACTATGTTAGTATATATAATGAAGTACATTATGTATTGAATGAACTTTATATACATTATATGTCAATGAAAATAGGTTTAAAATCCTAAAATTTAAGGCTCGTTGTATCTCTGTAAGAGGAAGTGATAATCGTTTTATTTTATCAAGTGAGTTTCAAGGAGTGTGTTGTTCAGTAGTAGAGCAAGTGCTGGGCTAGAGATTGGGGGTCCCGCCTGTGGCCCCGATGTTACCAGGATCTCTTTGTTTCTCACTTGTAAATTGAGAGGACTGGAGTCAAAGAGTTGTTCCTAAGATGTATTTCGGCTTTGCAGGTGAGTTTCTGCAACAACCTCAGTGGCTGTCAGTTGTTAGGCAAAACGCACCTGGCCCTGGCATTTTCAATCAGAAAGCTCCTCGGCAATCTTTCTAACCTCCACTTCTCTTCTAAGAAAGGAATCATGGGTTTTTCCTTCTAAGATCACAGCTTTTGAGTTGCGGCTCCTCCCTTTACTGCCTCACCTCCACTCGGGCTTGGGTCCTGAGATGTGTGTAACTGCTCATCCTAAGATTGACAGACTGCTTTTTTCACTGATGTATCTCAAGGGCCTTAATTAATGCTTGGCCTAGTAAACAGTTTTTGAATGAATGACTCACTATTAATAGGAGCTTACAATTTTGTGGAATGGTGGAAAGGCAAATACAGTAATACCTTGGTTTGCGAGCATAATTCGTTACGGAAACAAACTATTCGTATTGCAAGACATCGCTTGTTTACCATGTTAAAATGTATTAGAAATGTTTGCTCATCTTGTGGAACACTCGCAAACCACGTTACTCGCAATCCAACGTTTACTTGTTCAACCATTGGAGTGCCGTATTGGAGATTTATGCACAGTACGATGGGGCAGAATTGGAATGGAATGGGGAGCTGTTTTGGTGAGAGAAGGCTGTAGGATGTTTGAACTGGATCTTGAAAGGTGATTCCCTCCAGAGGGGTCAGGGGAGAAGGCAGTGTAGACAAAGAGATGGCAGGTAACCAGTATGGCTGGAGAACGGGGCATGACGTGTTAGGACAAACCTATGGAAGTTGGGGTTGGAGAGTTCAGCCTTAACCAGACGATGAGGAAGTCTTGAATGGCAGGAAAAGGAATTTGGACATTCCTGTCAACAGAAGGTAACTATTGAAGGATCTGAAGCAGGTGGTTTAGAGGGCTGACGGAATGGCTCAGTTGGTAAAGAGCTCCCTCAAAAGTGTGAGCTGAGCTCTGAGCAACAGCAGTTCTATGCCCAGTCCGAGCTGAGTTGCCACTGAGCTGCCAACAGGTGGCAGGATGGCTCAGCTAAAAAACAAACAAACAAAAAAAACCTACTGAAGCAAGTAGTTTGTTCCATAATCAGATTTGCATTTTAGGAGAATTATTGATGGGGCCATGAATTAGGGTAGGGAAAACGGGATGGGACCGGAGGTGATGGATTCATTAACTATTTAGGGACTGAGGCAGCCGTGGCTAAGAGAATGAGGGGGAGAGGAGTCCAGGACTGTCCTATGTTTTGACTTAGGGTACTGGATGGAGGTGGGGTCCTCAGTGAGTAAGGCAAGAGGAAGGAGATTTTAGCAAACGGGGATTCCGCTTGGGTCATGGTGGGTGCGAGGTGCTTGGGGGTGTCCACTTCGCAATTCGATGTACAGGCTTGGCTTTTGGGAGACAGGTCTTGGGCTGGAGATAATGAATTTAGAATTCATTAATTTCTCAACAGCAGTTAAGAATCACTGGATGATTATTAACTAGATGAGAATTAGCGACAAGAGCACTAGAGAGAGAAGAAAATAAGGCGAAGGAGAATGTGGGGCCCTCTAGCATTTAAGGGGAGGCAGGGGTGGGATGTCTGCAAAAGAGATAAGATGTGGCCCTCCTGGGAGGACAGGGACAGCGGGAGGTCAGAAAAACCAGAGGAGGGGTTCCTTGGAGACGTGGGCTAGGCCCCAGGTGCTAAAGGATCCACGTGAAGTCGGTGCTTTATAACTATATACTTATTTATATTCATATAAACAGGAAAGGTCATTTGTTTGGTCTGTGGTGACTTTTACCAAAACACTTGCACTGCTGTATCTGGTCACAAGCCAGAGAGGGGTGAGTGAAGGAAGAGGACATTGGAAAGACGGTCCAGAGGCGGGTCCCCCAGTCACTCGACCTGGACCCCTGGGCGTCCTTCCTGATGACTTCTGCTTCCCTCCCACATCTAGTCAGGCGCTTCGCCTGGTGTGAAAGGGGCGCCTGAGTGTGACCTTCAGACTCAGACTTCCTGGGTTTGAGTTCCAGCTTCATGACTGATAACACTGTACAATCCAGGGCACCAGTCATTTAATCTGGCTGTGCTTCCGTTTCCTCAACTACACAACGGGATAATAAAAGTATTCATCTTACAGGATTGTTAAGGGTTAAGTGAGTCAAGTGCTTAGCTTAGAGTAGAGCCTGGCGCATAATAAGCACTCAGGAAACGTTAGCTATGTTGCATCCTAAATATCTTTTGAATGTGTTCTCCCCAGATTACCATAATAGTTTCTTTTTAAACAACTTTATGGTGGTATAATTTACATATTATAAAATTCATGTGTTTTCTGTATACAGCACTTTGTAATGAATTTACTGAGTTGTGCAGCCATCACCACAATCCAGTTTTAGAACGTTTTCTTCACCCCAGTAAACCTTCTCACACGCATTTCCCGTTAATCCGCACTCCCACCCCAGCCTTAGGCAACCACTTATCTACTTTCCGTCTAGACAGAGTTGCCTTTTCTGGGCAGTTCATATAAATGAAATTATACAATATGAGGCCTTTTGCGTCTGGCTTCCTTCACTTTAATTGTTTTTTTAGGTTTATGTATGTTGTATCATATATCAGAACTTCATTTCTTTTTATTGCAGAATCCTATTTCATGGTATGGATGTATGATGTTTTGTTTATCTATTCACCAGTAGATGGACATTTGTTTGTTTCCACTCGTGCTTTAATGAATAATGCTGCTATGAACATTTCTGTGCGTGGCTTTGTGTGGACATATGCTTAATGGCTTCTTAATTGTTCCTTTAGCCTCCTTCGGGGGTCCTGCTTCTGATTTTGCCCGCCCCCACTCCAATCTGTTCTGTACACTGTAGCTAGAGTGATCTTTCTAAAAAGCAAGTCTCGTCGTATCATTACCTTGCTAAAAATCCTTCAAGTGTCCATTTGCCCCCAGGGTCAAGTTCAAATGCCTTAACTTGAAGGGCTTACTAAGAGTATTCAAAATCTAAAATCTTATTTCTCCCTCCACCTTCTCTTTCACTAAGCTCCCCTCTCCAGCTTCCTGCTTTAGCCATTCTTTTATTCATTCATATCGTTTCATTCCTTTATTTAACCATTCATTCAGTTAACCAGGCTTATTGAGGCTCTGGGGATAAAATATTGATAGTAGATAGGATAGCCACATCCCTGCTTGTATGGAGCTTGCTTTCTCATGTGAAAGGCGGACAGTAAACAAGAAAGCATCAGGTAGTGGTAAGTGTTATAAAGAAAATGGAAAAGGATGATGTGATCGAACTGGGGGGCTGATGACTCTCATCTCCAGGCCTGAGTGTCCCTCAGAGCCCCACCCAATTGCCGACTCCCTCCTTGTTATCTCCACTTGCTGTCTAATGGTTGCAAGCCCTGTTTCTCATTATCCCTTCATGTGTTTCCTTCTTGGAGTACTCTTATCCTACTGCTCTTCTGAATTCCTATTCATCCTTCAAAGCCCCACTCCCAAAGCCTAGCTAGATACCCAGCTCATGATGCTTTCTGAGTCCTTTCATCATAGGCTGACTGACTCGAGTGGCACCCTTCACATTATATTTAAATTATATTCAGATGATGGTCTGTTTCTTCTACTCCCCGTTCAGCAACTTGATGACCATTGAATACCTAAAGCCTAGCCTTGTTCCTGACGGGAGGGATGGACCCCGTTTCCCTTGGGATTGGAGGGAAGGAAGGAGCTAAGGCCTGTTGCCTGCATCAATTAATTTGCAGGATTAGGGGAGGAAAGTCCCTGGAGTTCTGATGGCTTACATTTTCTCAGAGATTACAAGTCAGTAAACAGTATAAAATGAAGAGTTATTTATAATGAGCAATTAATGGTGCCTTAAGAAGAAGTAAAGAAGTGGTGCTGTGAGTTGCGTCTTGAAATCTTAAAACCGTTCTTACTGTATGACCCAGCAATTCCACTCTTGGGAATCTACCCAGAGGAATCCAAGACGCTAATTCAAAAAAATATATGCACCCCTATGTTTATTGCAGCGCTATTTACAATAGCCAAGACTTGGAAACAATCGAAATGCCCATCGGTAGATGACTGGCTTAAGAAACTGTGGTACATTTATACAATGAAGTATTACTCCGCTATAAAGAAGAATGAAATTGTACCATTTGCCACAATATGGATGGACCTAGAGACTATTATGTTGAGTGAAATAAGTCAGTCAGAGAAAGACAAATACCACATGATCTCACTTATATGTGGAATTTGAAAAACTGAATGAATGAGCATAAGAAACAAATAGTTTCATAGATATAGAGGAAAAACAGGGTTGCTAGTTGGGAGAGGGGTGGGGATGAGGGAGAAGGGGAAAGGATTAGACAGCATTAATAGGTAACTACAGTATTGTCACAGGGTATGAAAGACAGTTCGGGGAATATAATGTTGTTAAAATTTTGTGGGGTGTCAGATGGTCACATGTTTTGTTAGGGAGACCACTTCATGGATGGAGTAGAGGCTTGATCATGGCACTGTATACCTGAAATTGATGTTGTATAATATTGTATGCCAACAGTAATTGAATATATAGACAGTCACGGGATGTGGATTATATGGTGGAAGGGAGTCAAAGGAATTGTAATAGATAGTATGATATGGGGGGGAGGAGTGGGGGGGAGAATTGGGGGAGGGGGTTGTCACTTTGAGGGGTAAAAAGTATAACTGTTGCACTGTGTTGTACACCTGAAGCTAATTAAAAGTATATATATATATATATATATATATATATATATATATATATATATATATATAAAAATAAAATAGTTGGATTCCAGATATAAACTGCTAATGAAAAAATAAAAGCAACAAATAACTGCAAAGTTAAAAAAAAAAACACCAAAAAAACCCACCAAAAAACCGTTCTTACTTGCGTTTAGTTGTACAGCTTAGATTTAGCCTAATTTCTTTAGGCCATTCATTACACATATTGATACGGATGATTAAATCACGTGGGTGCTCTTGTAGTGTCTCCTTTCTAGTTCTTTTATAATTGATTTTATTTTGTTGTTGCTTTTTCAGCTCTCGGAAAATGTGATTGATCGTATGAAGGAAACCTCTCCATCTGGTTCGAAGCGGTATTCTGGTGCGTATGGTGCCTCAGGTATTTCAGAATTTCAGTTTTAGATTTTTAGTAGAAAAATTGCAAGTGGTAAAAAGATTCACTCGATGGTCAAGTAAGTTCATCTGCCCTTCTGTCTTTTGTTATTTGGATGTTCCGCCTCTTATAAGGAATATTAGATATCAGGATCAGGGTTTCTTTAAAAATGTTTTATGCTAAAATTGGAATGAATCTGCTTTCAAACAGCCTTTGGAGATTTTTTTCCCCACCCAGCTCCTGAGTCCTTGCTGCCAACCCTTTCTTGGGCTTCTGGGACATACTCTTGGTTTTGCCTCCCTTGCATCCTCAGTCTAGTCTTCTTTGCTGATTTCCACTAAGTAATCATCTGATTGTGTGCCTTTCGAATCATTATGTAGATGCTCCTAACTCACCAGAATTAACGTCTCTAGCCCTGACCTCTCCCCGAAACTCGGCTTAGGACAACTCCCTACTTGAAAATCTCCACTTGGAGAGCTTTGCCCTTGTAGAGCCCAAACAAACCTTTTTCTTTTCCAGAGTTACTGCTGCTGTCCACCAATAAATGGCACAGGTAGTCAAGCCGCAAACCTGGGATTCACCCTGGTTCCCTCTTTTCTTTATTCCTTATGTTAGGCCATTAGCCAGCCTTGTCAACGCCATCTCTAAAGCATGTCTGGATAGGTGCTTACATGTCTGTCTGCAGTTCCAGCCTAGATAACCAGCACCTCTTTACCTTGTCCTGCAAAAGCCTCTTAACCAGCCGCCCACTTTCACCCTTGTGTCCTGACGCTTTGCCGTGCACATCTTTATAAAATAATGTTTGTTTTTGTCACCTCCTGCGGATGGCTCTCCATGGTACATAGACTATAATTTGAACCCTTCTCTTAGCATCCGAGGCACCATGGCTGATCCTTTCTACTTTTCCAACCCCTTTTTTTTGATCTATGGATATATTTAACATTGGAATTTGATCTAAAATATGATTTGTTCTAGGTAGATTTCTTTTTTACCTATCATCCTAAGGAGATAGCATGATGATGATGATGCTGATGGAGATGAAATAATGATGAAATAGTGATAAAGAATATTTAAATAGTGTTTACTATATACTAAGTACTCTCCTGAATCCTTGATCTGTCTTACCTCATTTAATCCTGATAACCTGATGAGGGAGGTAGTTATTAACCCATTTTCCATGGAAGGAAACTGAGGCTTCAAGTGATTAGATATCTTGCCCACAGTCACATGGCTGGAAAGTAGTGGAGGAGATAGCTGAATTCAAGTTTTTGACTCCAGAGAAAACGCTGTTAACCACTCTGTGTTATTATCATTTGAATGACACCTTGTTTCATTTGCAGAAAGGATGTGAATGCAAACTAGTTGGAGGGAAAGAGCTGTCTTTCAATGATGCTCTGCTTGGGTTCAGCAAAGAGTCTTCTATCGAAAAGTGCTTGTTGGTTCTTCTAGCCTTTTCCCATAGTGGCTCGCATTCAGTAGTGAGTTGAAGGAGAGAAAATGTTTTCCTTCTGAGGTTGGCTTCTTAAACTAATACTCTGAGAGAGTGGGTGTGGGTGGGGAGGCCTTCTTCCAGCGTTCACGCATGGCCTGCGGAACACGACGCTGGCATTATGATAAGCTCTGGCCACGCTGAGAAATCCGTCCCTTCCCTTTTCTAGGGCTGACATGGCCGACGAGCTCCTCCGTCCATGACCAGCCTGAGAACTCTCTGAATGTCACCTTGTGTTGTGGTGGTCAGGCTCGAACCACACTTTCTCCGTGGTAGCCACTGGTCACACGTGGCCTGAAGATTTACATTAAAATGAATAGAAATGAAGTAAAATAAAAATTTCAGCTCCTCAGTTGCACTGGCCACATTTCAACGTTCACCCACCATGCGTGGCTGCCATATTGGACAGTGCCAACATGGGGCATTTTCATCATCACAGACAGCTGTTGCCCAGCTCTAGTCTAGACTGTATCAGTGTTTGGCGGTGTGAGCTTTACCGGATGATTTTAATGATGTGGTGACTGAGGTTGGGGAGCTAGATGGCTTTGCGTGTTTGTGAATCTTGTTTCTTGCCTTTGTCACATCCCTGCTCCCACAGAATTGTGGGTAAATGGAAACACCAGGGAATATTTCCCCATACTCTCTTATCTTCCCCTCGTTCTTTAGTGCAGCTTCCTAACCTGTGAGGTTTTAATTCCTTAGACTCAGAGTAGCTGGGGAACACCTGTATACCCTCATGTGCCATACAAATTTCATCTGCACCGTGATGTGACAAAGGCTCAATGAAGCTAATGGCGTAGGTTCTTTGAATGTATTGTTTCCTTTACCCATTCCAACCCAACCCAAGAAAAGAACAAAGATTTGCCATGCTGTTTGGAAATGATCTTGCCTTCAGGTTAAGAATGCAATTAGACTATGATTGTGCAAATTAACAAAGATTTATTCTTCCTAAAATTTAAATAATATATTCACAGAAGTAGAAGGCCTCAAAGTTTATGTTTTCTTATACATTTGTCTCATCTGAGGTTTTGTTAGTATTTAGTAATAGGTTTCTTAAGTTTTATAATTTAGATGTGTTATGAAATACTCAAGTCTACAAAAATATATTGATAGAAATGTGACCAGCCTTTTCTGTATTTTTCAGTGTCAAGTGAATTATATATTAAATGTAAGTTGAATTTTTAATATTTATTAAAATGCTTTCTTCCTCACAGGACTCTAATTCATGTCAGCCCTAGGCTATTCATTCATATGTGTGAATATAGGGCAGTGTATTTGATGGACTGATAGCCCTAGGATTTTTGTATATATATAGGAGCTAAGTTTTGTCATGTATATCGTTTTGAGAATATAATTTATTCCGTAGTTTTGAGAATATAATTTATTCTGTAAGAAACTGAATTCCTCTAAAGACTTCACTGAAACTATTTTTTTGCCAAACCTTGAACCAGATCAATGACTCGTTGCAATAAGTATTTGCATGTAAAGCTGTTCAGGCAAAATAATATATGATGTGACACACAGCAGATTGTAATGCCACTTTAATAAATGAATGTGCTTTAAAGAAATTAACTGTGTCCTGGCTGCCTTAAATTCTTTGCGTGTAATGTGTTATTTCAACCATAGTGGTTTGCTTTTACTGCAGGGTTTTTGTTGTTTAGGCTGACATAGGAGGATACCATTGTACATAGTTAATATCTTGCATCTTTTGATTTTAAAAAGTCAATGTCAGATATTGCTTTTTCCTTTCTGCTCAGATCCTTTAGTTTTTCTGGCTTATAGTGAGGTCAGGCCTCTCATGTTTGACCCCATTCAATGCTGAGGAAACTGTCCCCAAATCTATATGAAAAACCAGGCAGGAGATGATATTGGAAGTCTGTTTGTTGGTTTCCTAAGCCACTAGCAACCAGATGAAAACGATGAACCTAGTAAAAAAAGACAGATGAACTCACTTTTTTTTTTTATTATCCTCACTGTGCAAATTTCTCTGTAAATTTCTTGTCATTTTGAAAAGTAAGAAAGATGTGCCTGTTTGTGTTAAGTGTATCGCTGAGATCACACTAAGTATTTGGTGTTCTTAACAAATTGCAGGAAACCAGTTTGAGCAGGAAATGGCAGAGCCCAAACGAAGCAGCCAATTTAGGGAAACAGATTCCTAAGTTCTATGTACTTCCTCCCAGAATCTGGCCTTCCTACTTACATTTAAGCAGCTCTTTAGGGCTCATTTAGACACAACACTGTAGGAGCATTTCACAGTAAACAAGCTGTGCTTGTTCCTTTGACTTGAGTTATAAGAGCTGAAGGGAGTTGCAGTGTTCGGTTCCAGCTTTTAATACAGTACTACCTTGGTTTGCGTGCATAATTTGTTCCGGAAACAAACTACTCATATTGCTTGTTTACCATGTTAAAATGGATTAGAAATGTTTGCTCTTCTTGTGGAACATTCGCAAATCATGTTACTCGCAATCCAAGGTTTTACTGTCTGTGAAACTTCGTGGGTGCACTGTCTCAGCTTTGCACTCTTTCATGTGTGCTAGAATTAATAATTTGCCTGACAGTTCCTAAGAGGAAGAAATGGATACACTGTTGATTTAAAGGTATGGTTTAAATAAAATTCTCTAGTCAGTATAGTCTGTTCTTAAAAAGAAATCCATTAAACAGTCTTCAGTTAATGGATGGTTGAACTCATAGTTTGTTCAGTCAGTCAACCAGTATCAGCATGGCAGCGATCTTTGACTTCAAGAAACTGTTTGGTTAGAGAATATTTAACATTATAGTGTAGGAAATAAGAAATTAGTTTAGTACCCTTCACCTGCTCGCAATATTTTTGAGTAGGTGAACGAATTTGTAAATGAGACAGGATATGTAAGAGAAATATATTCCAAGGTCCTTAGGAATTCCAAGAAAGAAGGTCAGGGGAAGTGGATGTGAGCCAAACCTTGAGGATTAAGAGACCAGATGGAGGTGTTGGTATAGAAGGTGTTGCTGGTCGGATCAGTGCAGACAAAGGGTTCATATAGGGGTCTCATGGGTGGTTAAGTTGGGACGTTAAAGAGTTCTGTTGTCAGGCCTAGCAGCTACCGAGCAGCTCTATTTAATTTTAGGATGCAAGTTTAGAAATCTACATTCGTTGCTACTTTTCACATAAACTCAGATATTAATATAAACATTTTTATGGCTGAAAATGCAGTGCTGATTTTCTCATTGATATTCTTATATTTAACAACTAAATCTAAATGCTGAGAATGTTTTCCACTGTAGTCCTAAATAAAACCATTTTCATTTTCATGAAAAAAAACAAAAAACAAATGGCCCCAAAAACGTTTTTATTTTATTTGTCTTTGGCCATATAGGAGAGAGACAGAGAGAGAGAGAGAGAGAGAGAGAGAGAGAGAGAGAGAGAGAGAGAGAGAGAGAGAGAGAGAGAGAGAAAGCTGCCCTCAGCTGCTTGAGGCAATGTAAGGTACAGTAGATGATTTCTGAGCAGGGAGGGTGAAATGACATGAGTGGATTCTTGGGAGGATAATGTATAGAATGAGTTGGAAATCAGAAGTTGGAGATAGGAAAGACAGCAGCTGCGTGATGGAGGTGGAAGTGGCAGAGGCAGGGGATGACATGGATGGATTTGGTGACTAAGGCTAGCTACATGGCTGGTTGGCGGCAGCCCTTGGCTTCAGCAACCCCCCCCCCCCCCGCCCCGTCTAGGTCACTTTCCTGTGTTCCATTTGATTCATCACTCTGCATGTCATATTTACTTTTGAGAAACCAGCACGAATTTAAACTCACTTTCTTTTGAAATGGAGATGAGAACATAGAAAACTGAAAAATGGAACAACAAATCATTGACAGTATAATTTATATGCCATGGTATGTGGGGATGGGTGAAAGAGGAGTCACACAGGAAAGAGAAAGCTGCAGCCATAGAGGAAAGAAATTATGGAGAGAGAAGCTTAGTGGCTTCTGAAATGTTAGCGAGTCCCACCTTTCCATAGTTGTCTGTGGCTGGGAGCTTCTGCCCTTTGATTTCTTAGGGAACCGAGTTGATTTTGGATACTAAAGTGAATTGTGGGATAGCACATTGTAGTTTCTCATCGAACGGCTGTTGGTATTGGGCCTTGGCTATCACTAATAATATAAGCCACAAAGAGAAAGTAACTATAAAGTATGCATTTGATAATCATGCTTCAAGGTTTATAAAATAAAATATCAGACATTGGTTATACAAGCAGCTCTAATGGATTAGGTAGTATAGGACCTGCAAAACATAAAAATACTATTTTTGATTTAAATTTCATATGCCAGTTGTAAGATAATATTTTTGCCTTTCTTGCAATTTGATCGATTTTTGAGGGCAACCTCTGGGGGGCCTAGATCTCTTAAAATAAATTGCCCACGAGAGTTTCAAATGTACATGTTCGTACTGCAAGAAGGAGGTATTCAGAATCAATCCATTGACCCTTCCAGCTGTTAACCAAATAGTAGGTTATTGTTTTTGATGATGTTTTCCCTTGTAAGCAAACGTTTAAAAAAGTAAGGTCCGACCCAGCATTTCATTTCTTCCCTTTACCCTTTTCTGTCTCCCAGGTTTATTCAGAGCTATTCTTACAGTGCTCTGTATTGGGCCAAATACGCTCCCAGGGAACAAGAAGGGCTTTTAAGTCCCCCTTTGAAACCTGTTCTGCCCTGGGGCTACTTGACACTGTTGACAGCTGTCATGCTCCTTGAGTGTTCCTTGAAAAGCCTTGGGAATCCATCCGGATTGTTTTGGTAAGGTCCCTCAGACTTTTTCCCAGAATCGCCAGGCATCCTTGGCCCTGTGTGTCTGGTTCCCCTGACTGCATGGGTAATTGAAACATGGGGTTTCATTAGCCAGCACCGAAGGATAGGCGCCTGTCTTACATTATAGGGTACGACTGTCTTCTTACTTTAAGGCATGAGGTAGTTAGAATATCTCAAAGGTTGTGTACTGGGGAGGCTGATGGCTGCTGAAAGAAAGCTCCTGTGTGTCGATTTTGTTGGTGGGACTTCTTTACTTTGTCCAGTAAGGGAGTGCAGCTGCTCCGCTCACCTCGTGCCCCCCATGCTCTTTTCTGATTTGATTTTGAGCTTTTGCTGGCCCACCCCCCAATGTGGCTAGAGTCATAAGAGGAACACCCACAGGCCTTGCTCTGTATTGGATGTGTAGCGGCAAGGCTCTGCGTTTTCATTTTTGTGCTTTCAAGATTTATAATTCCTCGCATCCCTGGTGTCATTGCCCTAGTCTGCCCACCATCATCTCTCTCCTGCCTTCTTCTGGCGATCTCCAGCTTGGGGTTCCTGCCTTCAGGTTTGTGTTCCCCAGTGTAGTCTCACTGCAGCCCTGGTAATCTTTCCAAAGCATGGAACCCATCATGTCATTCCTGTTTAGAACTTGAGAGGTTCCCCATTCTTCTCGGGATGATGTAAATTTCTCTCACACAGCCACCAAGGCCCTACACAGCCTATCTCTCCCATCATCTCCAGACCTGCCTCTCTCATGTTGAACTCAGTGTGTGTCGTACTGAAGTTCTTGAACTTGTCCTGTTTGGGTCTTGACTGTTTTGTTCTCTTCTGTCTGAGCCTGTTTTTCCCACTGTTCCACCCCAGCTGTACCCCCACCTCCCCTCCTACCTGTCTTTTATCTGGCCGATTCTTCCTTCTTTGTTCTCTTCACTGCCTAGAAATCACTTACCCCAGGAGCCTTTCCCTGACTCTGGCTTACACGCCCCTCCTGTGGGGGTCCACCACACCCCGTATGTCCTTTTCCTATCACCTGTCACCTGGTGCTACAACTGCCCATTTACTCAGAGTCCAGCTTTGATTTCCTCACCTGTCCTCTCCGGACCTCCTTTTATGGTGCTTCTCTTTGCAGGTTCCCTTGCCTGGGAGTGGACCCCTCTTTGCTGAGGTGAAAAGCAGGGCTAGGCCTGGCTTGGCTGTAGGCACACATTGACTTGTTGAGGTCAGGTGACGAGGCCGAGTGGAATAAAAGAAAGTCTCAGTGGCTTGAGGGGATTTATCTTCCTTCAAGAGCCTTTGCCCAGCATCTCATGAGGCCTTCCCAAGTCAATACCTTTTTGCGGACTCTCCTCTTGTATCCCTAAGTCTACAGTGCTGATCCTTGTAGCACACGCATCATTACATCATAATTGCACGTTTACTTGTCCGTCTTTCCTACTAGATTCTGAGCTTTCGAGGGCAGCTGATGTTTGTTACTGATCTTCGGGACCCTCAATCACAGTGACTACCTTATAATCCTAGGTGCTCAATAAATGTTAACGAAATGCCGGAGTGAAAGCAAATCAGGTCTTGAAGCCTGACATGTCTCAAGGCATGTGTCAGCTAGAGACAAGGAGAAGGCGGCATCTTTCTCTTAACTTTGTTCCCCTGGCTATGGGTGTGAGGTACATGGTGCCCATACAGTGCTTTGCCAGTTTCAGGTCTTATCCTAACAAGCCCGGTGAAGCCTGTTGGAAGAGGCCTTTTCTGGAGCAGCGTCTTGTGGAAATCACAAGTGGGTGAGGTGATAGCCAGGGAGTGGGGCCCTGATTTGCCAACAGTGCTGTGGAGATTGGGGTCCCACTCCTGGTTAGTAATTTAGTTTCAGAAAGAAACAATCTGTGTAGTCATGCCTGGGTTCTGGCGAGGGCTGAAGCCATTTGGGATTCTCCCTTCCAGGATCCTCCACGCAGTTCTTGCTACCTCCTCACTTTCCTTCTCCATTGAGGCCAAGTTAATTGGACATCAGTCCCTTTGTCCTGGAGTTGTAGGATAGGAGGGTTGGTTAGGTTAGGGCCTAGGCCTGTGACTGGGAAAAGCAGCTCCTTAGCGCTGGCAGCTACCCCCTAGGAAGACCTCCCACTGTCCTATGGTCAAAACTCTGGAACCCTTGAGAGTAGAGCTGCTCTTCACCAGTTGCTTCTCCTGGGCGGCTGTTCTACTAGATCCCGATTCCTGACTCAACCGTTAGACGCATGTGCTTCTTTCTTCCTGAAAGGATGGGCTCTCCGCTCTCACCCACGTCACCCCTGGGCCCAGCCTGGGGGTGTGTGGAAGGCAGCGCAGGGACTTGGAGGTTTGCTTTGGCTTCGGGTTAGGGGTTCGGAGGAAGACCCTCTGCCTGAGTCCCCTCAGGTCCCTGGAGGGAGGACGAGGTGGGCGCTGGCTCCCTGTTGTTCAGGCCATGCATGCATCGTCGTTATAATGACGATCCAAGAAAAACCTGTGAGAATCTGGCTCAGCTCACCTGGGCACTTACCTAGGGCACCCCTTGGTGCCCTGTGTACAGTGAAGACAATGCGTATGTCAGATTGGTGTTGGCAGTTTATATCCAAATTCTTCAGATATCGTCTTGCTGTTGACATAACGGTCATGACTTTTAAAAAAATAACATGAAATATTGATTGATTGCTGTGCTTCATTTTTAAGGATGGACCCAAAGAATGCTATGAAATCCAGTGACTCCAATTAGGATCGATTTGATTTAAATAAAAATATTAAAGCACTATTTAAGATCAACAGTCCCCCCAGAAACATTTTTATTGTTTTCTTCATGCAACCAGCCAGGTATGGATTCTGAATATTATCCTCCTACTTATTTAAACACATTATTTGAACAAAATATAATTATTCTAACAAAATACACCCAACAGCTCTCAGCTTATTTCCCTTAAAACTTGTGCTTTTAGCCAGAAGGGCTGGACTTAATTGGGTGCATGCCTGCTTGCAGACATGATAAGGCTGAGCAACTCGGGGAGGAAAAATGAAGCTGGCTGAGCAGCTTTTGTTGAATCTTATGAGACAGTATAGATACCCAATGGACACAGTGTTTTTCTTTAATTTTTCCAAATAACATGGCTTCTCTGGGAATCTCATGAGGCTAAGCCCATAAACAGCCTTTGTGACATCTTTATAAAACTTTCTAAAAAGGTTGTTTTAATATTCTTTCTCAGAAAGGCTTTAGGGTGCTTATTATAAGATTATGAGAAGTTATAATCCTCTTTTCATGATTATCCTTTGACCTTTGACATATTTTAGTTTTTTAAATAAAAATTTTTAAAAGAAAGCATGAACTGCATAATTAAAATATAATCTTTTCCAAGCCTGGTAAACATATAAATGATAAATTGCTGCTTCTAATTCTTTTTTTCCTGTTCTATTAAACATTATACCTCTCCTGACATAGCCATTGTTTCACAACCCATGTCGATCTCTTTGCAAAAATGACACAGTAAACTTTTAAAAACAATGATATTTTTTGTAATTGCCCATTTTTGTTGCTCATTATTGCTTATAGGATTTTGAACTGAAACTTTTTAAGGTCATGCTATGTTCTGATTGAGAGCTACTGTCTTCTCTCCGTGCAAGTAAAATTCTGTTTGTCGAGCTGTCACAAACCCCCTCCATATTACTTAGGCCGCAGCTGTATTCTGACCTCTTCCAGGAGGCATGGTTTGTCCAGACTAAGCAGACCCAGGATGGAAGCTCAAAGGCCCCCGGAATCAGCACCTCTGCTCTGCCAGCAGGGATGTACTGTGATTACATGCTTTCAGAAGCAGGGTTCCACAGGAAATGAACCCCAGTTTCTTCAAATAGGAATTGGAAAAGCTGTAGTCGAATAACCTCTGACTAAAAGTGCGTATGTGTGTGTGTGCGCACAGTGTGTGTTTAGTGTTCAAGAAGCATTTGTCACTGAATAGGTGTGCGATCTTGTGTACATTATCTCAGTTTCCTCCAGGATAAAATGGGGAGACTAATGTCACATGGTTGCCAAGGAGACTAAATGAAACAGAGCAGGGGCTCAATAAATGTCCTTTTCTCTTTTTCTTTAACATAATGTCTGGGCCTTTAACATAATGTCTGTCACCTTTCACACACCTCAGGTTGATTCTGCTAACCTTTGTGTCCACCACCTTTGCCTTTCACTCAGTTTTCTGTGCC
Source organism: Aselliscus stoliczkanus (assembly GCA_033961575.1). NCBI lineage: Eukaryota > Metazoa > Chordata > Mammalia > Chiroptera > Hipposideridae > Aselliscus > Aselliscus stoliczkanus. The sequence goes on along the minus strand of CM066740.1, from coordinate 78,862,783 downwards.
CGTGTCCCCACAAACACTTATTTCATCCTGGCTGTGTGCCAGGCCCTGTAATAAGTGCTGGGGTGTCATAGACAAACAGAGCAATGCGGTAGGCGCTGTAATGGAGATATACGTGGAGCGTAAAGAATGAAGGACTCCCTCCGCCTGGGAGACCAGGGTCGACTTTCTGAGGCAGGTGGTGATATCGGAGCCGAATATGGAAGGCTGAGTGGGAGTTGACCAATCAGACATGATGGGATTGGGGGGGGGTGTTGGGGGAGTGGTGGGGAGGGTGGGTGATGGGAAGGAGGGAGGGCATTCCCAGGCCAGGAAAGGTGGATCCAGGGGTCTGAATCATACAGGAAGGGCCTAGTGGTTACTGGGGATTATAACTAATTGTATATATTTGGAATGCAGGGACTAAATGGGAGATGAGAGTACGAGGAGAAAATATGGAGGGAATACCAAAGCTAAGGAATGTGGATTCACTTCTGCAGGAAATGCCCACATCTCTGTGTTTTTATGCTTGATTCTGTGTGTGTGTGTGTGTGTGTGTGTGTGTGTGTGTGAGAGAGAGAGAGAGAGAGAGAGAGAGAGAGAGAGAGAGAGAGAGAGATCTCAACTCAGAGGTCCGATATTAGAACTTTTCTTGATTCTATGTACCTTGCTTTCCTCTAAATTCACATGGTGTTTTGTCTGTATTTTTCACTTTGCAGTCAGTACTTTCTACAATAAAAAATAGTTACTTGTTGATAGTTATCTTTTTTTTTTTTTTTTTGAGGGCAGTGTCACTGGCCCTCATATGTGGGACTGAACCGGGGCCTCTGGCATCCCAAGCCAGCGCTTAACCGCTGCGCCGCTCGGCCGGCCCCCTATAGTTATCTTCTTTTAGCATCTTTCCTCTTCAGTGAGCTCCTTGAGGGCAGAATTCATACCTGAAAGCCCCCGTCCCACTGTGACCCATATGGCACCTGACTCACCTGTAGAAGGTGCTCAGGAAACACTTGACAATGAAATGAATGAACAGAAGGCCCTGTGAGCACCCCCAGCTCCGTCAGAATACTTTCGCCTTCAGAAATATGAGAAGCCAGTCACCAAAGACCACATACTGTGTGGTCCCATTTATATGAAATGCCCAGTAGAAGCAAATCTGTGGAGACAGAAAGCAGATTAGTGGTTGCCTGCGGTGGGGGGGATGTGGGCGTGCGGGTGACAAGGATAGGAAGTGGACGCTGACAGTTGTACAGCTCTGTAAGTTTCCTAAAACCTGTTGAACTGGACACTTTTACGCAGGTACGTACATTTTACCTCAATTAAGCTGTTCAGATACTTTTGAAATCTTGTCAGGTGTTTGAAGAGTGTCTTCAAATGCATATATATTTTTTCTGTTCCCACTGTATACACTCAGGGCCTTGCGGTATATATTATATGCTGTTTTAACATTTGGACTTGGAGCTCAGCAGAATGTAGGTGAAGCAGAGCTTTGGGAGTTCGCACCCCTTTTAGAGATGCTAGGGAGTGGACGACAGGGCACATCTGTTTTTAATTTTTTATTATTTCATTATTATTTTTAAAGGACATTTATTGGAGAGCAGTGTGTTTTTCCAGGCCCCATCAACTCCAACTCAGGTAGTTGTTTCCATCTAGTTGTGGAGGGCGTATCTGAGTGGCCCATGTGGGGATCGAACTGGTAACCTTGGTGTTGTGAGCACTGCGCTGTAACAACCTAAGCTAACCGGCCGCCCCACTACAGGGCACTTCCGATGAGACTCTGCAAAGCGACCTCATACTCGGTCAAAGCAGCACTCAAGTCAGTCTAGTATCAGGAGAGTGACACTGTTGGATATATTTGAAAAGTATACTTTTTAGTTTTCAAGTTTTTCAATAAATTTGTCTTTAGGGAGGAATGCATTGTTTTGTCTTAATGAGACGAAAATATAGCATTCGCAGAAATAGAAGGAACGGTGCTATTTTTCTCTCTGCTTCAGAATAACAGGTGGATACAGTTTGTTTTTTAGCCTGTTGATCTTGTATTTCTCATTAACAGATACTTCAAAGTCTATTTTACACTAAAGTATTTATGAAGCCATCTATATTAATAAAACATGTGCCCTTAGATAAATTGCTTAATGTGGTTTTCTTTTTTCTCGCAAATTGTAGGAACTAGTAGTTTCTGTGTTGGGAAAACAGCAGGGAGCACTGCTTCTGGTGTGCTCATTCATGCAAAAGGTAGCCCTCTTGAAAAATGAACAAAGATCAGCTAAAAGGTATTCATTGTGTATTCTATCCACAAGAAATCTTGAATGAAATCATCATTAAATAGTTTAAGTAAAACAGCTATTTCCTAACACTATATCACCAAATGGAATCGTTTAGGACATTTGCCATTATGGTGTGTGCATTTTTCTTCCTCATATGATTGCCGACGATCTTAAAACATGGGATGCTTCAAATGAATGTTTGGTGGAGGCTGATGTGATCTACTTGACCCTGATTTAACTGGAATAACAGCAGCGGGTGGTTCTTCACAGATCTGATTCTGATTAGGCTTTCTTCAGAGACTCTGATAGCAAAAGCACTGTATTTGATGTCACTTATCCTGCAACTAGGAGAAGGGTAGTTACCCAGCGCTTTAGTCTGGAAGCTGCATCACTTGGTGTTTCTTTCCAAGTATGAATGGGAGAGCTTACTAGACCAGTGAGAACCGAAGGCCTCAGGATTTGGGGAGAGAATTTCCCAGTTGTCCAGATTGGCCCCCCGCCCTCCTGTGCATGACCCAAGAGGTTGCTCAGACACTTATTAAATATATTAAATAAAGCCCCAGCTGTGATTTGGTGGAAGAAGTGTGGATACCGGTAGGTATTAGGGCCCTGACATGCCTGAAGCTGGGTTGTCAGCTGTCCCCCTTACTGTGTGTGTGACCCAGGGAACAGACAAGTTGGAACTTCTCTGAAACTCTAACTTGAGATGCCCAAGAGTGACAGAGGCTACATGCTAAAGCCACTGCTCTTTTTTTGGGCAATCCCCATAATTGGACAACGGGACTCAGAATGCATTTTCCCAAAGAAAGAAGGGGTGCTGCTGAAAGTAACATTCTTAGAAGAATTTTTTAGGCTTATAATGGGTTTTGGGGTTAATTTGGAAACCCAAATACCATTTCACTTTTTATTGATGGATTTACAATGAGCTTTGGCACCACTAAGGTGTTGGCACCTTCCCGTAGCTTGCGGTCGAGGCTGGTTCCTGTGTACAAGGTGTCTCTGTGCTTTGTGAGAGGGCTTGGAATACCTCACTGTGGATTCCAACATTTGGGTTTTGATATACTGTCTCTGTGTAGTTCTGGTTGAAACAAGCAAACCAAAACAAATACTGTATACACACAAACGTGCGTATATGTGTGTTCCTCACCTATGAAAATGACATGCCAACAGATCCGTTAGTATGGACATTGTAACAGTTTAATTAATAGTCCCCGAAGGTTCCCTGCAGTACAAGCTAATGTCAAAGGCAGGCTTTCCCCTCTCTGCTGTTGTGCCCAAGGCTGGCGTGACTGGACAATGAAGTGAAGGTGTGGTAATAATTGACTTTCATAATAGTTCGTATAGTTTTGGTTGTCTTTTGTTCATCCATTTGTTCCAAGTTTGGTCATGGTGGCTTTTAGTTTTTCTTTTCAAGAGTGTTAACCATTGCATGTCTCCCCAGTGAACTTTAAGTAGGAGGGAGAATTTCGCACATGTTATGTTCCCCCCTGTTGACGGTTTCTTAACTGTTAAGGTCCCTCTGTCCGACTCAGCTGTAGCCCCAGAGCTACTAAGCATCTTTTGTGGTGTTGACAGGAAAAGGTTCAGGTAGAGAGAAAAGACTCCTTAGCACGCTTACCACGGAGCAGGGTTGCAGTTCCCCAATATCAAGAAGTATGTGGTTTTGCTTTACCCAGGCCAGCCTCCTGGATCTGAGCTGTAAAACGAGAGACACCCCTCTTCAGCCTGGCCCCCTCCCAGGGAGGGAGCTGGGGCAGAACCGTAGTATGTACTTCCGTTCATGTCCGTGCGTCTTTCTCCCAGGCCAGCCATTCTCCCCCGCTACTCTTCCCAGCCTCTAATTTGTTATTTTTCTAATCATTACCCACTTTTTGTACTGCATGCAAGTAGTTTGAAAAGCTTTTGGCCTGAATTTCTACACCAAGCTTTTGCTCACAGTAGGGCTGGAGGCTGCTGTTAGTTCTTGGTTATCAGAGGACAAACCATTTCTAAATTGGCTTGTAAGTTGGATAGTACATTTTTGTCGTCGTATACCTCTTTTATGACTTTTTTTGGTGTAAAAAGAAAAGTCCCCCTCCCCCCTTTAACTTTTATTTTGCAATAGCCCCATTAGGAAACTTCTAAATCCTAAAAACATAAGCATTTACCCAATTATAGGGAAAATGTGAAAGACGCCATGTCTGCTTAGGTTGGTATTTTGTGCCGTTCTAAAGCAATATTTGCCAATTGGAACTTGAATGACAATATTCTAGAGAGCCCATTGCTGTTAAAAGCTCTAATGGAGGGTGTTTTCGTTTCTATTAACAAATCAACCAATACAACAGTTATTTAAATATTTCCTCTGCGTGTCTAATGAGTTTTGTGATTGTTAGTGGAGAGCAGGAAATGGGCTTCGGTCCCTCCTTTGCTTTATCTCACTGTTGGTTTATCACACCTACTCCTTCCTGCCATGGCGAGTAGCCATTTGTAGGATTGAATGTTTTTATTCACAGTCATGTAGGCTTTAATGTATGCCCATAATGGATTATTGGTTAAAGCCTGGAAGCAAACATAGGGGACACTGATGATAGAAAGCAGGTTGGTAAACATCAGAACAATGATGATAATTCTGAAAATTTGCTTTAGGATGCTTTTCACTAGATTCACTAGAAAGCTGTATTCATTGGATAAAAATTCTCATATAGCGCATTGAGGTGTGTCTAATATTTTAATACATAATGTTAAAAAGAAAAACACGATGATTATTCTATTCAGTTTTGCTTTTAATTTATTAGAAATAAAAACTGTCCTCCCCCCAATGTGTTGGCATTTACAAATAACACCCTGAAATCTCTCTTACCTTGTCATTTAGAAATAAAAACAAAATGCCTAAAATAAAAATCACTTAATTTAATGTAACCACTTTAAACAACTAAATTTACTTAACTGCAAAATGTAAGATTTTTGAATATTAGGTCATGAGAGTGTGAGATTTTTTTTTTGTCTATTTTTGATACTATATTTTAAAATACGATTGGTCCACGAACCAAACATAATATAGCTTTATATTTGAAATTTTTTTGCATAATTAAAGACTGGAACGCATTGAATTTTATCTTGATATACTGTAAATGCTATATACAAAGATTAGCATAACAACCTTTGTCCTGATCTTAACATTACTAACTTAAAATCAAATGTCTTAAACTTAAAATCACTTTAACATACGAATTACGGATTCTTTGAAAAATTGCTAAAGGGTATCTTAAGATTGTATTGTCAGAAGATTTGTACTTGTGAATGTGTTGAGAAATGCAGTCAGTTGTCTGGAATGTGTGGTGGGGTAAAGAGCTTTGGGAATGGAATTGAACCCCGTTCCAGTTTCTGTAACAGGGAGTGATTGTACAGAAACATGTACACATTGGCACAGATGGGAGCCAGATTTGAATGACTTCAGCTGTACATCGTCCCTGCTTGGTCCCCTGTGTTACTGCAGGGTTGACTGTAACGATGAGTATCACCTAACAGGGATGCCAAGATCACTACTTGTTTCTGGGGCAAGGATGGTTTGAGTAACAGAGGTTGCCATGGTTACCTGGAGGTAGCAAGCCATGTAAGACTCCTTCTGAGGGGTTCTGTTCTCATTAAGCCTTTGGAGGTCTGTCCTGTGTGACATGCAGGTTTAAAGTAACAGCAATAGTGACTACACAAAGGGAAGTCTAAGATAGTTTGAGAGAATCTTAGGGAAATGCAGAAATATTGCTTTAGTATAAGAAACATTTTTAGGATTCTAAAAGTATAACTACTGTTCATTAAAAAATAATACATGTGTTTCAACCAAGCCTGTTATAGGAATATGTTTAAGTGGATTATAATTCTCCATTTATATCTTTTATAAAATTGGATATGCTATTTTGAAAATATAGTGCCCCTGATATAATTTGCATTTCTTAAGAGTGCAGCAAATCTGTGACTGCATGTTTAAAATAATTATTTTCATACAGGATTTTAACACTAATGCTAAAAGTATTACCAGCAGCTTTAATGTATTAATGTTCTACCTAATGTATGCCCAAGCAGACTGTTAGACCTAAACTAATGTTTATTTTGTAACTGAAAGTTGAAGTTCTCTGAGAGGCTGTTAGCATATCAAAGGGAGTTTTGAAGTGGTGCTGTTGTTTATCTTGGGCCTTAGGGAGTCCTGCAGTTTAAGAGCAGATCACAGAATAGTGGAATGGGGGTTCCTGGATGGGACACCTGGATAGGATGTCACGTTCCGGTTTTGTGCTTATGATTGGAGGGTGTGGAGAATGCACTTGTTATGTAATCCTTTTATTTCAAATTCTGCCCAGTGAATTTGCAATAAAAGAGTCTGTATGAAAAGGAGGATAGGAGGATTTAGGAGGATTTGTTTTGTATCCTTGTTGTTATGTAGAATGCTGCCTGAGAAGAGAAGGAAAGAAATTTAATAAGAGCATCACTTTAAGTAGTCAGATTCTCAGTAATCTTTGGGATTGCTGAAACATTTCCTCGTAAAGGTTTAGGTTGCCAGAAAGGTGGTGGAAGGTTAGTGAATAATTAATCTGTAGGTAGGATGATTACGCTAGATTACTGTTAAACAAGAAGTAGATGGTAGGATGGAGCGTTGAAGAATTGTCAGGGCAGAAAGTGTACTTTAGTCATTTTGATGAGTAATCTATAAATTGGTGGTTATTTGAAATTTGAGGACTGCTTGTCAAGGGTTTTGGGTAAAATAGGTTTCTGGGAGCTAAAGTTGTAATCTGATGAAGTATTGGTGTGTGTCAGAAGGTGATATAATCCTCACAACAATTCTATTGGTATTTTATTACACCCATTTCACAGCTGAGGAAACTGAGTTACAGGGAAGCTAATGACCAAAATACACATATAACAAATAGCAATGCAGGGTTTTTGATCTAGGCTATCTGATTCTAGAGCTGATATTCTTAGCTGGTTTGCTGTGATGTCATAGTTTTAGAATTATGTTAATTGAAAGGAACATTGACGGTGAGCTAATTTACGCCAAAAGTTCAAGACCAGGTGGCTTCACTAGTGAATTGAACCAAACATTCCAAGATTTAATATCTATCCTTCTCAAACTCTTCCAAACAATTGAAGAAGAGTCAATACTTCCTAACTCATTTTATGAGACCTGTATTACCCTGACAACCTGGCAAGGACAACACAAAAGAGAAAATTACACTTCATGATCTCTGATGAATATAGATACAAAAATTCTAAACAAAATACCAGCAAACTGAATAGAACAGTACATTAAAAAAATAATAAATCATGACCAAGTTAGGTTCTTTCCAGGGGTGCACGAGTGGTTCAGCATATGCAGATCGATCAGTGGGTTATATCACATAAAATAAGGGATAAAAATCATATGATCATATTAATAGATGCAGAAAAACCGTTTGGCAAGATACAATATTCACATATGATTAAAACACTCAATAAAATGGATGTAGTAGTATAAAGTCCACATATGACAAACCTTCAGCTAGTACCCTAATCAATGGTGAGAAACTGAAAGCTTTTTCTCTAAGATCAGGAGCAAGACAAGGGTGCCCACTGTCACCACTGTTATTCAGCAGAGCAAGTCCTAGCCAGAGCAATCAGGCAAGAGAAGAAAATAAATGGCATCCAAATCAGGAATGAAGAAGTAAAATTGTCACTTTTTGCAGATGACGTGATTTTTTTATATAGAAAAACCTAAGGACGTCACCAAAAATTGAAACATTAAACAAATACAGTAAAGTTGCAGGATACAAAATCAATGTATAAAAATCTGTTGTGTTTCTACATACTCATACTAACAATGAAATTTCAGAAAAAGAAATGAAAACAGCAATTCCATTTGTAATTGCAACAGCAAAAATAAAATACCTAGGAATAAACCTAAAAGATGTAAAGGACCTATATGCTGAAAACTATAAGACATTGTTGAAAGAAATTGAAGGAGACACAAAGAAATGCAAAGGTTTTCCATGTTCATGGATTGGAAGAATCAACAGTTAAAATGGCCCTATTACCTACAGCAATATACAGATGTAATGTAGTCCTCTTCAAAATCCAAATTGCATTTTTCAAAGAAATCGAATAAAAAATCATCAAGTTTGTATGGGACCACAAAGACACCTAAATAGCCAAAGCAATCTTGAGGAAAAAAAGAACAAAACTGTAGGTATCACATTCTCTTGACTTCAAGTTATACTATTACAAAGCTGCAATAATCAGAACAGTATGGTATTAGCAGAAAAACAGACACACAGACCAATGGAACAGAATTGAGAGCCCAGAAATAAGCCCACCTGTATATTATATGGGCAACTAATTTTTGACAGAGTAGTCAAAAACATACAATGGAAAAAGAAAGCCTCTTCAAATACTGATTTTGGGATTATTGGAAAGCCACGTGCAAAAGAGTGAAATTAGACTATTTGAAACCATACACAAAAATTAACTCAAAATGGATCAAAGACCTAAATATAAGACCTGAAATAATAAAATATAGAAAAGAAAACATAGGTATTAAACTTATGGACTTTGGTCTTAGAGTGGATTTTATGAATTTGATCTCAAAGGCAAGGAAAGTAAAAGCAAAAATAAATGAACAGGACTACGTAAACGAAAAAATGAAAGACTCAACAAAACAAAAAGGCAGCCAACCGAATGGGAGAAGGTCATTGCAAACAATACCTCCAATAAGGGACTAATATCCAAAATATAAAAAAGAACTCACAGCTCAACAATAACAAAACAGTCCAATTTTAAACTGTGCAGAGAACCTGAACAGACACTTTTCCCAAGAAGAAATACAAGTGGCTAACAGATTTATGAAATGATGCCCAACGTCACTAGCTATTAGGGAAATGCAAACCAAAACCACAATTAGATACCCACCTCACACCTGTTAGAATGGCTATCATCGATAACCAAGTAATAGCAAGAGTTGGAGAAGTGGTGGTGGTGAAAAAGGAACCCTCATACACTGCTGGTGGGAATGTAAATTGGTACATCCACGATGGAAAACAGTATGGAGATTCCTCAAACAATTAAGAATAGAACTACCACATGAACCATCAATCCTTCTTCTGGGTATCTACCCGAAAAACTTGAAAACATATTTATAAAGATATATGTGCACTGCAGCATTATTCACGGCAGCTAAGACTTGGAAACAACCAAAGTGTCCTTTGATGGATGATTGGCTAAAGAAGACGCGGTACATACATTCAGTAGAATATTACTCAGCAATAAGAAAAGACGAAGGACATTTGTGACAACATGCATGGACCTTGAGAGGATCATGCTAAGTGAGATAAGACAGTAAGTGGCAAGAACTGTATGATTTTACTAGTATGTGTGATATAAAGCGGAAAGCAACAAATGAACAAACAAAACAAACTCAGACACAGACAGCAATATGGTGGTTATCAAAGGGGGAGAAGCGTTTCAGAGGAGGTTGAAGAGGGAAAAGGGATCAAATATATGGTGTGGAAGGAGACTAGACTTTGGATGGTGAGCACACAATGCAGTATACTGATGAGGTAGTATAGATGTGTACATTTGAAATTTATATAATGTTAACCAATGTCACTCCAGTAGATTTAATTAAAAAAAGAAGACTTCACTTTCTCATGTTTGCCTTCCTGTTTGGATTTTAGTTACTCCTGATTTATCAGCACAGATGAAAAATTGAGAAGATTTGATAGTTTCAGCTTATAGGCACATTGCAAAAAGAGGATCTGAGGATTCCTTTGCTACTGTAAGGAATGAATTTATTTTGATTTTCTTTTAAACTTAAATGAATAAGATGAAGATTAAATTCAAGATAAAGCTATAGTATCTGTGTCCTGTCATTTGTTATTCCTGAAAGCATTGTGAGAAGTGATGGTTTTGATTGATATTTGTTATGAGATACACTTTCCACAAATAGGTGTTTAAAACTTTTTCATCTTCGCCAGTGATTGCAGTGTGTGCGTGTACTAGGCAACTTAGAAAAAAATGAAAATTTGGTATGCTGAATAATAGCTTTCACTCGAGGTGCTTCAGGCCATGAAGCCCCGGTGAGAAGTTTTCAGAAATCATTTTAAGGAAGCAAGGCTAAATTTTGATATGTATTTCCTACTAAGTATAAATCTAATCAGCAAGCAAACAACATTAAATGTTTTATTTTGCTAGTGGCAGCAAAGAATGTAATGGTAGATATAATATAGTTTAAATTTATTGTTGGAGTTATATTTTCTTTTAGGCTGTGCCTGTGTGAATATCATAAATAGGTCCCTGTGTCTGTTTCATAGCCAAAATGGACAATTTATGGAGTGATTTTCGAGAACATGGCAAAATGTAGTGACCCTTTGTAGCAGTGACTGCCACATGCAGGAAATGTATCTCTGTGAAGCTTTATGTTTGCGGGATATTTGTTGCATGGTGTAAAAAAAATCCTATCAGTGGTTATCTTTCATTCCTTTTATCTAATTCAGCTTAACCTCAGCTCATTACTTAAGTCATTGGCTAAGAATTTTTCATCAGCTGTCCTTGCTAACGTATCATTCATCATACTAGGACCATTGGTGTTATCAATTAAACAATTTAAATGGAAGACCAAAAAATGAAAGGCTACTTGAAACACTGAAGTGAAAACAGAATGTTTTGGCTCTGTAAGATGTCCCCTATTTTCTACCTGTATTTAATGTGGCCATTAAGTATCCTTTTCTGGCACTTTGAATTTCATAGTTCAAAAGAATAGAAGAACCCTTCAGCAAGTAGCCCTTGTTGTGTGGTATATTTCTAGATGGCATAATAAGAAAACGTGCTATAAATTCTGCTCCCCCAGACATAATTATAATAGATTGTGATTGTATTTTCTTTGAATAACTTGCCTTTTAAGAATACATAGCCTATTCTAATGGGGTGTAGGCAAGATGGGTAAAGGGGAAAACAGAAACCCATTGGGTTTTTTTTGAATGTTGAGATGGTCAGTCTTATGCACTTTAACCCTAGCCCACTCTATTTTGGTGTAAGTGTGGTTTCAACTTCTCTGTTAGCTAAACTGATGTAACTTGTTCATTTGATGTTCATGATTGAATTGATATAGGTATTTTTTTAACTGAAATTTATTGCCCATTCATGGATTGTTTAAACTTTTCAAATGAGTGTGAAAGTAAAAAATGTGTTTTTTAGTAAAAGAAATACTATTAAATATAATGAGAGAAAAAAAACCGATCCATCCCTCCCAAATTCTAAGATAATCATTATTATCATTTGTATATATCATTGCAGACCATATATGTATATATGTTTTCATGATGGTTTCTTTATACTTGTTTAAGTCCTGGACATCTCTAAAATAAAGTGACACCAAACAGTAGGTTCAGTTTCGTATCTTATCCTTGTCACTTAATTAGGAGAGTCTTTTCATGGATTAACATTCTTTAAAGCATGTTTCTTAACATTAGCGTAGTATTTCATACTATGGTTATATTATTTTACCATTCGATCGTCTCCCTGTTTTGGGATAGTTTGCATTCATTTTTTCTTTGTTTGATGCATAAAATATATATTGTTCTACTGCACTGTCTCAGTTTTTCTCTTTGCCACCAGACTTCATGTTTCTAGGAGGAAGATTTAACTAAGTCATTTAAACTGGCCATGAGAATTAACATTTAGACAATACTTGGTCAACATCCATTTTACTTCACCCTTTAGTCTCCTCATCATTCATCATAACCTGTTACGTTAGCAGCGATCAAAGACAATGAAAGAGATTCAGATTAATTCTTGTTACTGTCAGACCAAAATCATTTACAATAAACATGTGACCTTGGAGACAGAAGCTAAAATACTTGTGAAATTGGACCTCCACATGAGGCCAGAACCTAAATCGTCATGAAAGATGCACCACAAATTCTTTCATGTAATCTTTTCTGTAGTTGGAAAGAATTGTAAATCCTAGTATGTTGACATTCTGAAGAGTCCATAGTTTAACATAGTCTTGCAAAATATAATACTGGCTGAATGAAATGTTACACCATATCAGTCAGGATTTTAAAAATAAAATGCTGGTGTTTCTTCAGCTCAGTAGAGCTTCATTCTGTTTTTGTAATGATGATCATCTCTGGCTTTAAAACACCTCCCCAGTTCACTTTCATCTTTAAGAAAAACCTCATCGGTAATTTATAGATAAGAATTTAAGTCACAGAGGGTAGAGTCAGGAGGAGAAGATTGGCCTCTTTAAATGCGATTCTGTAATTAAAGTTGCTTTGCTGTGTTTCTCTTGAGCTCTGTTGATCTGTCCAGTAAAGAGAAATGAAATATGATGTGCCTCTATTTCACAATCCTGTGGTCAGTACACACACACACACAGACACACAATAGTGTGACTATAAAGGAAAGTCACGTGTGGCCTGTTGTATACCAGTCTCTTTATTTCATGGCCCTTCTCATTTCATAGCCATGTTTCAGAGGCTTATCAATTTACATCTGAACATTTTATACTACTTTTAAAATATTTTGTTTTATACATGTAGTGTCTTAATTTCTGACTGTTAAGTTCTCTATAAACTATATAACTGAGGTAAAATATGTTAAAACCATAGAAGTATTAAAACATACAGTAAAGTCTTATTAATTTGGATTCACTTAATTTACAGTTTGTCAGGAAATTAGAGAAGATTTATGTTTTCTTATACTAACAGGATGGGGGATAGGGTGGAAGTCAGGATGGGCTTGGTAAGAAAATTCCCTGAGAGGAAATCTCAGAATACTTAGCAACTTATTTTATGAAATCATCGTATAGGTTAGGAGTTACTATTTACAGAGAATAAGTTGGTATTTTAATTATTAGTTTCATGAAAACAGTTTCTAGGGACCTCTACCTGATAACACATTTTTTTTGTTTGTTTAAAGATTTTATTGGGGAATTTGGGGGAGGGGAAAAGCATTGGGGAATTGGGGTAGGGGGACAGACAAGTTGCTGTCTTTTTGTTCTTCAGTCTAGTTGTGGAGGACGTTGCTTCACTGGCCCATGTTAGTATCCTCATTGCGCTCTTCCCGGGTGAAGCAGATTGGTCGCCGGCCTCTGGCTGGTCGCTCACTGTGGCTATTGGCAGCTCACGCTGGCTGCCAGCCACTCACTGTAGCCTATGGCAGCCCACTGCAGCAGGGACTGCAGCCTACACCGTTGCCGGGGCTTGCACAGCCCAGCTCCAGGTGGAGCTGTTGTTAGCTGTAGAGGGCAGTGTCACTGGCCCTCAATTGTGGGATCCGAACCGGGGCCGCTGGCATCCCAAGCCAGCTCTAAACCAGTGCACCACTCGGCCGGCCCTGATAACACTTTTTAAAACACTGGATCCAATTGCTGAAGGTACTTAAAAATGATATGAGGGGCCGGCCGAGTGGCACAGTGGTTAAGCACTGGCTTGGGAAGCCAGCGGCCCCGGTTCGGGTCCCACATAGAAGGGTCAGTGACACTGCCCTCAAAAAAAAACAACGATATGAATGTATTTCTTTTAAAGTTTCATGTGTATTTTGGATTGTCCCCATTCTTGCTGCCCTCTACCATTTATTCTGGAGAGTTTCATAGTATATGCTGTAATGAAAGCTAATTTATTGTTTGGTATTTATAGAGAAAATTATTTCTTACTAAATCTTCATTCCTTAATTTCAAAAAGGAATCACTGTGAATTATTATAAGTTAATTTAGAGTGAGTAACTTTAAATCCTTTTCTCATTTTCTTTGAATAGAAAAATGATATGGCCTTATCGAACTGTTTGCTCAGTGTTAATTCATATATTGTCACTTATAAAACATACAGCTTTAATTGGCCAAGAGCTAATTGATGTAGATAGTTTTGATGGGCAGAATGTCAGCCTGCAATAAATCTATGTTTGGGAAGTTGTTCGCTTTAAGCCATTAACCTGAAAGTGTCGGAATGCTTAAACCTGAAAACATTTAAGTAGTTTGTGGGTAGATAGGTGTCACCGGTATCTGTGTGCATTCTGCAATATCCCATCAGATAGCTGGAGTCCATAGCCTGCAATTTGTACCTACCTTTCCCATTTCTGTGGGATTCCTGATGGAATCCTCATCCTTGTAGAACACATCTGGAGGCTTCAGGAAAGGGGAAAAAAAAAAGACTATTTGATGATTAACAGAAAGTGTCTTTGGATACTTTCCAGAAAATCAAGGTGATCAGTATGAGTGGGACTGGACACGTGTCATTTTAGGTGCATATGGAGACAGAGGAATCTAGAAATACTTGGGCACCTTGAGGCAGAGATCACGATGGGGGAGGCATATTGCTGTCATCTACCCATTTCCATGTGTTTGGAAAATCCATATTACTGTTAGTGCATTGCTTGTGACAACAGTGGTCATACAAACCATAAAGTAGCTAGGTTTCCTGCGTTATATCTTGTATCAGGGTGCTATTTTAGCCTGGTCTAAAACTGTGGTGCTCGGTGCTGGGCAGTACTGCTTCCAGGGGGCATTTTAGCAATTTGTGGGGGAGCTACTGGTGTTCAGTGACGTGGGCAGGGATTCAGACGCCTTGCAATGCCTGGAATAGTCCCACCACTTGAAGAATTGTCCTGTGCTCTCAATTTCTGAATATCCCATCAGAAATCTGGTTACCCTGGAAAACCTGGTTACCCAACCTAGAACTTAAGTGTTTTATATATAAGGAGAAAGCTCGTTTTGCATGGTTTTAAGACAGACCAAGTTTGCCAGGAATGTGTTGCAATTGCTATGCGATTTGCCCCATAAGCTCAAGATTCATTCAGACCATTTTATTACATCTTCTAGTGTGGCCAGGTTTGAGCATTTACATAGCGGAAAACCATACTTTCATGATAAATTACTTTCTTTTTATTTCTTTTAAAAATATTACACATTGGATATTATATCATTACAATTGTCAGATTATCATCTATTTTCAGGAGAACCAGGGGAGTATTATTACAAAATATTAGCTGTGAAAAGGCAGCTTTGGGTCTAATAAGGGTGAGACTACTGGCCGTAACGAAAGCATGGTTTTCATTGATGTCTTGTTTGGTCCCAGATATTCTAAAGGATTACCATCCCGAAGCCTTACACAGCCCATGGCATAAGTCATAAAAATGACACACCACCAAAAGCCAAGAAAGCATTCCACCCCCTTTATGTGTGTAACACTGGTCTTAAGGAAATGTGTGGATCGTTAGGAATATAATCACAATACGTGTTTTTACTGTTATCTTCTGTTCAGCCTTAACTTGACTGGGGATAATTTACTTTATTCTTAGAAAAAGGTTAACCACATTCTCGCATTTCAATTAAAGACAGTACAGGGCCTTTTGGTCTTGAAATGCTTGTGTAGTCCTGTGTTTTAAAGATGGTGAAATCAGCTGTGATCAGCTAATTCACAGAGCTGCCACAATGCTTCCCAGAACATTATTTGCATTTCATTAGAGACTATGACTACATTGAAATGGTATTTTCTGAACAATAAGCGGAGATTTGTTACTTTAGGTGAAGTAAAATATCAGGGCTGTAGATATAATCTGACTTCAAAAAAGAGGCCGATCTAATTATCGCAATGTGAATTAAATAAAACGCAAGGCTCGGGATATTGCACTACAGCTTAATGAAAAATATTATATGAATGTGTGTTATGCTGTCTCACAGTTTTAATCTATTTGAGATACCATAAATAAAATATGAATTAAGCATGGATATGAAATCGGAATTGCTTTATTTAAAACTTCTCAGGAAAGGCAAAGGCTGTTGTTCTGCAGTGGTTAGCTCGTGTGTTCAATCTGTTTTGGCATTAATGGGCTGCTCCTTAATGGGCTATCAGGGAAGCCAGAGAGGTCTAGAGGTGATCCCCCCACTATTTCCACTGTGCAGTAGTGGGCCAATATCTAGAAATAGTTCTCTAATTTTCTAGTTTTCTTTCTTATACAAAGGGCTATAATTGGTTCAACGTTCCGCTTTCATTTAGAAGAAAAGTCTTGGCATTGGGCTTGGTTGACATTTATTTCCCAGGGCTGTAGAAAATTAGCTGGATTAGAAGACAGATTTTATTTCTAGACTTTGGAACCTTTTGCTTTACATGGGCCTTGATTACATCTAAGGCTACATTTAGTT
Organism: Aselliscus stoliczkanus; assembly: GCA_033961575.1. Classification (NCBI taxonomy): domain Eukaryota; kingdom Metazoa; phylum Chordata; class Mammalia; order Chiroptera; family Hipposideridae; genus Aselliscus; species Aselliscus stoliczkanus. Next base: position 78,846,406 of record CM066740.1, on the reverse strand, counting down.
TCCCTTAGAAAATAGTGCTGGTTAGAGTTTAAAGAACAAAATATCAGTTGAATTTAGGAATTTTATTAGTCATGAATGGATTTTTGGAAAAAATACAGTATTTTTTTATTTTTTGTGTTTGTGCTACAAAGCACACACTAGTTCATAACAATAGAAGAGGGGAGATTGATTTATGAATTAAGTATTGAAGTGGTATTTGACTTTCTGTTTACTAAAGCAAAGTGAGCTTTCCGTTCTGTTCCGTTGTTATAAAATATACTTTAAAAAATGTGCTATGAACCTTGCATCAAGGTGGTAATTTGAAAAGTGGGCTAGAATATAATATATAAATGTTAATTGGCCTATTATTGTACATTAAACAACCAGATATTTTTTGAGTAATGTATACATCATAGTATCTAAATTGGTTTTTAAAAATTAAATTTACGGAGGTAACACTGATTAATGACATAAATTTCAGGTGTACAGCATTATAATTCAATGTCTGTGCAGTCTATTGTGCTCACCCCCAAAAGTCTAGTTTCTTCTCTAAATTACTTTTGAGAAACAACAACTAGCATTCATCAGTCTCCTATAATTTAGTTGCAGATTATTGATTGTGGCTGCCCTTCAAACATGCACAATCTCCACTGTTTGTGAAAATCATCTTTTATTTATCATTTTTCTACCTCGTTCCTTCTTGTTTCATTTCTAAACTTGCTGAAGAGAGGCCTGTAATTGCTGCCTTCATGGTTCTTCTCCCCCTGATTCCTGATGCCCACATGTTCTGATTTCCATATACTCCATGGGATGGCAGGTAATTGTAAAACATGCTGCCAGATCTTCCTCCTGTGCCCAGGGTAGACATTAATTCACTGAACCTGGACTTGGCCTTGGAGTCCTCAGGCAGCCACTGCCAGTTGATCAAAATTAGCACATGAGATAAAATCTAGGTACCATTTCTGCACATGGTATCTTGGTTCATTTCTTCCTTTCGATTCCATTTCTTTATCCCCAGTGATGGTGTTCTTTAGCTCCCCTCCATTACCTGATGAATTTTTAAGGCCTATTCCTTAGCCTTTTGCTTTTTTCTCTACACGTCTTTTTCCAGGAGAATTCACTGAGCTCAGACCTGTAACAGTCATTCCCAAATCAGCATTCCCAGCCAAGTCTCAAATCAAATTTGAATTTCAGGTTCAGATATCTAACTGCCTACAATCCCATGTGGTGATTCTACCATTACTTTCAGTTGAGTGTGTCTGAAACCCAACTCATCACCTTTCCTCCCCAAATAGCCTCTCCTTCTTTATTTAATTGAGTAGCATGGGCATTAGTTTGCTGGTACGTGTGTACCCCTTTCACTTCCTTCTCTCTCATCTCTCAGTCAGTCACAGACGATCCGTTTTTCCCATGAAGGCACTTGTATCTTGGACTCCACTCTTACTCGTTTGTTAGCTCAGGTCCTGATCACCTTATGCCATTGTCTCTCAGACTTCCGCCAGCAGCAGGATCACTGGGACGGCTTGTTAGCACACCTTGCTGGACCCCATCCCCAGGGTTTGTGATTTATAGGCCTGGGGTGGAGCAGAAATATTTGCATCCCCAACAAGTTCCAGGTGAGGCTGCTGTTTGAGAGGGGAGAGTAAAGGAGGGAAGCAGGCAGGAGGCTACGCTTTGAGAACCACTCTTACCTTATACTTTCCCTGTTCTGTTTATCTGTAAACCTTTGCCAGATTAAATTTCCTGTAACACCCTATTTCATTGCATTACTCCCAAACGTTAGCAATAGTCTATGATGCCCTATTTTTTTTAGAAAAACATTTCTTATCCGAACTCCTGCCTAGTTTCCAAGGTTCCTCACTATGGAGCATAATTTACCCTTGTATTTGTTTCCCACAAATAAGCTTTGTTTGGTTCCCTTTCCCTCTGTAGGCCCTTGCTTATGACCCACCTCCTCCATGAAGTTCTCCGTGACTACAGCCGAACTTGCTAACACTAAATCCCAATAGCCCAGCTTCGCTAACTTAGCCTTTGATCTCTGTAATGGCCGGGATTGTACTGTGTTGTCTTATAAAGCCTTGTGTAGGATTAAGTCAAAGTGCATTTACTACTGAGTGAATTGATTGATTTCCCTAGTTTGAATATTCCCAGGGGTCTCTTGATGTTTGAGAAAATCATTGTAAAAACCAACAAAACTAACTTCATATGGTGGAGCAGAGAACAGAAAAAACTGAGCTGAAACATTGAAACTGAAACCTTGCAGCTGGTAACTGAGCTTATAATGAATAAGCCACTCTTCTTTCCTTGATGGACCGTGTACTGTCTGTCCTGGTGACTCTAGATTTTCCGTAAAGGGAGGCCCAAGAGCAGAAACCGGGTGGCAGTGCCAGTGGCCTGAGAGCTTCGGGGAAGGGGACTTGGCTTGAACCTCTTGAGTAGCCGTCACACTTTACTTGGATTGTATGAATTTTACAGTGTGTACAAGTGTGTTATGTTTCTTCTAAATCTTCCTTATGCTACTACCCCCAAAGTTGGTGACTTATTTTACCTAATGATTGATATTTGAGTCCACTAATCAAACAACATGTTTTCATTGTACCTCTGCTGTGTGCCTAGTAAAGCCTACACAGTATTGCTACCCTCCCACCCTGCTGACTCCCCCTAACCCATTAATTTTTGCTTTGTCTATAAAGCCAAGAGGCTGTTTTGGTAGTTTGCTAGCTGAGGGTCTGATAGACAGTTTCTCCAAATGGACAAAGCATCACTTCAAGGGCAAACAGGTGACAGTATATGTTGCCAGTGATGGACCATTTTATTTCTTTACCTTCCTTTTAACAGGCTTTTAGGGGAAGTGGAGGCTCAGCATGAATTCGGCCCCATCCGTCTCCCATTTAACGAAGCTGCGGAAGGGGCCACGGCTATTAGAGTTTTTCTACCTTGAGCCCTCGTTTTACAGATGAGACAGCCACGGCCTCAAGGCATGCCATGTTTTTGAGTAAAATCCCAAAACTGAAAGTGACCTCGGCAGGACTAGACAGGAATGGGCCCCCCTTTGTTTCCAGCCGTGTCCTCTTTGCATTTTGTGAGTGTTTCTGAAGAGCCCTTTGAACACAGACAGCCACATCCCGACTGTTGGAATGATAGGGAAGCAGGTTTGGGTACTTCATTTGGGGTTGGAGACTTACGCCGCTTAATTTATAGCGTTATCTCCAGTGAAGAGGATACCTCCATTTGTGAAACAAACAAAAAAATTAAGCTATGCATCAAAAAGCAATATCCAGAGGTAATTATTATTTTTTAATTTAAATTGTAGATCTTATTTTCCCAGAGGCTTTGTGAGGTCTTGAAACTATTATTCAGGATATTAAGACATGAAATACTAGATGTATGTGGTTCTCGGGTTTAAAGAATTGTCTACTTAGAAGCGTGGCGACCATGCGAGAGGAATGATGGGTTTGTCTCGGAAGGTGCGGCTTCTGCAGCCCAGCGCTGATGTTTGTCTTCACTCAGAGGGGAACGTGGCTCAGGTGCTCTGTGAAGGCTTGTTGTGCAGCAAACAACAACATGGACACTCTTTGCATATTCTGCCATTCAGATTAGAAATTTATGAAGGCATATAAATCCTGTTGGAGCAATAATACTACAACATAAACCATTAACCGGTTGCTGTTAGTGTTTAGGTTGCCAGGCTCTTCGTAACACGGCGCCTTCTGATTCAATATTTATGGTTTGAATGTGCAGTTAAGGATTTTCATTCTGACATCATCATTAACTTGAATGTATTAGTAGCCTCCGTCACCCTGCCAGGCAGGTAAACAGATGGCAGTGTTTTGAAGGCAGCCTTGAGATCCATTATCCTTAGGTGATCATGAATGTAACTGTCAGCCAGACATCAAACTTGTACTGTGTGTGTGTGTGTGTGTGTGTGTGTCTGTGTGCCAACTTGATGGTGCCACAAATGGATAACGGCAAACTGTTACATGTTTCTTTCTAACCCCTGAGATTTATTCTCATCTTTCGACTCTTTTTCGAATCACACCCTATCTGTACCTTTTATACGATAAGAAGCAGGACACGATTTATCCTGCAACCTAGGCTGTGCCATTTACTCTTAGGATCCTGGGTGTTGGATGTCATTGGTTGCATGGATGCTTCCATTCTTATTTCTTCAACAATCCAATGCTCTTCTTGGATTCATGCATTTATTGAAATTATAACACTAATGGCTATTTCTATGGAGCTGAAGATTTCATGTAGCTATATCTTAAGGCATAAGCACTGGCTCAGCTCTCTCAGTGCTGGCGCAGTCTGTCTTTATCTGAAATCTGCGGCTTCTGTTATGCAGTTACATTGATTTTCTTCTTAGAGTAGACCGTTGTAGTCTCTTCAGCGTTTCTAAACTAGCATATGGAAATATAGGCTTTAGAAAATTGTACATGATATGGATCAGTAAATGAGAAAAACAGAAAGAGAAGTGGGGGGAAAGAAATATCCCAAAGGACCTGACGTTTCTCTAAGAGGCAAGCCCTAATTTTTACTAAGTAACTTATAGAGGTGGTTTAAGAAATACTGAAATTGGGGAGGGAATTACAATGTAAAGATTATGCAAAGAAAATGAAGGAAAGGGAAAAACTTACAAAGGAACTCGGTTTGTCCTTTGAGCTCCAGGGAACCTATGCAAGTCTCAAATCATGGTTGCAATTTCAATTTTTTGTTTTTTCATAGATGATGAGGCATTCATAACGTCATTCCATCTTTTGGAGTTATTTCTGTTCACCATTCAAGGAACTTTCCTAAATATGCTATAGTGTCTCCCCACAACGTTCTTCCCTTTCTGCCTCTGGTTTAACCAGCCTCTGAAAACAGAATTTGGACATAAGTCATATAAGGTGAGGTATGAATTTATGCCACACGTTCTCTGAGGATTAAGACCATGGTTTCATCTCACAGTTGTTAAGGATACTCAGAATCAAGTAAAATGTTAGGAGCATCTTATTTGATCCTGAACCCAAATCGAAATACAGATTCTTAGAATTTCTTAGGAACTTAAATTCTTAGAAATTTTGAATGTGGCTAAGAGGTTACATGATTGCTAGGCACTCATAAGGAAGAAATTTTGGACAAACATTCGTATAGAATATTGTTTACTAAAAACAATCAAACAAATAAAATTTTTTTTTTTTAAGAATCATGAGCTGCTTTCAACCACACAAAATTTATTGTTTTCAATAATAGTTTCAAATAAAAGGTTTAGGGCAGACTTGCTGTAACCAAGCAATTGCAATCCTTAACTTTTTCTCACATGGTTTATGGTCAGTGTCGTATCATCTATATCTCATTGACAAAATGCCAGTGTTTGTTGGTCATTAAGACACACTGGCCGTTGAGAAGGGAATGAAAATAGTTTCCAAAACGATTTTAAAGAGTAGAGTACACGGATGTGAAGAAAACATCCTCTGTGTGAATCCATCGTTTTAAAAAAAAGTGTGCATGTATGTAAAAGCTGTTGCCACCATACTTCCCTGCGCTTGAAATCGTTTTGCAGATTTCCACGGCAAATCCGATTTTTATGGCCTGACCATTTATTTTGACTTTTTCTTCTTTTACAGACGTGGCCCGTCCCTAAAGATCTGCTTGGAAACTCACTGTGCTAATAGGCTAAGTTGGCCTTTTCTGTGCTCCCCTTAACGGAGCCCATCCAGAAACACTGACCTTTTAGTTTAATAACAGTTTTATTTGAGAAAATGTTCAGATCCTGAGAGCTGGAAAGAGTGTTTTGAGAAAGGCCATTTTTAAATAGCGGTCTCTGTACGGTATATCGTTTTCTCACACACACTCTGCATCAGACCTATCAGAAGAAATGCATTATTGTGTTCTGTATTTTGTTGATTCGAAAACAACATAAAACTTAGATTTGCAAAAACCCATTACCACACTGGTTTATTTTCCTGCCTGAGCTTTGATTTGCTATTTTAGATGTTAAACTCTTTAGGCCAAGTCACGTTTTATCTTCCGTTGTTTTATATTCTTGTTTGTAGCTGGAGTTAATTCCTTTTTCAGCTGTGACCTTAGAAGTGAGACTCAAAAGTTGTGTGTGTGTGTGTGTGTGTGTGTGTGTGTGTTGCTTAGGGCATTAGAAAGCAGCTGTGCTTTGGTCCCTTTACTGACCCAAAGTGATGTCACCAGGTGGTCCCTTGGGCCAGTCTTCTTCAGTGGCTTGGTGGCCAGGGGAGTGTCCCATCCTTCTCATTGCTGCCTGCTTTCCTCCTCCACGCTCTCCCTCCCCTGATACCTCCAGTTGTCTCCATCTGTTTCTCACCTTGCCCCATGGCAGGTGGCCGCACTCACAATCATAGGGAGGAGGGTATAGGGAAGGAAGCCCAGCCTCCAGGCTCCATTCCCTTCTGTGTAGTCCGTCCTGCAGGGCTTCCTTTCCATCCTCCCAGCTGGTGGTGCCCTTTGGTCACGGGGTCCTTACCTTCTGTTCCAGCTTGATCACATCATAAATAAAAAGCTCACTGCTGATCCAGGCTTTTCCCTGGTAGGACACGTCTATGGAAGAGGCACAGAATGCACTGTGATGATACAAGGCTGTTTTAGCAGCTCACGTAGGAACCTGAACTCATTGCTTCATACTTAGACCTGGTACCCCGACACCTTTCAGGAGGCCACTTTTAATGGGCGGAATGATATGCAGTTGAATTGCGGTTGGGAATGTGATTGAATTTTGCGTGAGAAAATTTTTTTGCTATGGCAATTTGCAGCAATCCGGAGGAAGTGGCATGATTTTACACGTACAGTTGACTGTGTGTTGATCCTAACTGGTTATGTGGAACTTCAGCATAGAGTTTGATTAGGTAGTACTAAGGGTTAAATGTTGCAGGTTTTTGCCACTAATAGAGCTCGGAGCTGTGAACGGCTCAAAAAAGTGTTGTTTTGCTTGTTGATGAGAAGGAGGTAAAAATGTGAAAAGCATCACCCTGTGCAGTGCACAGTCTAGAACTTCATATCCAGCAGACACCCGGCCATGCAACCCACCGGCCCTGCTTTTAGATGAGGAAATCAAAATGCAAGTAGATTAACTGACTTACCGAAAGTCTAGCTACTAGAAAACCAGGGAGCAGTGCTCAGACTCTTTGCTAATTTCTTTGCTGTTTTATGTATGGTTTAAAAACCTTTACATTGAAAAATCTGAAGAGTTTCCTGAATGCAAACAGAATTCTCTGTTCTAGTTTTGTGTTTCAAAGCAGAGATGTGTGTCTTTCTTATACTATATCCTGGAGAGAAGCCCAGCTGCAGTGTGTAGAGTACAGTTCGAAGGGATCTGAGAGAACATCCTTTGAGAACAAGCTTGTGAGAAAAGTGCTGCCCAGTTTGTAATTTTCCCGAGACCCCTCCAGGTTGTGGATGGCCATGCTGGGGTTAGACCTCAGCTATTGAGATACATTGAACATCTCAAATTCACTAATGAAAGTGTGCAGTTCAGTAGTTTTTAGTATATTTACAGGGTTGTGCAACAGCCTCACCATCTGATTGTAGAACATTTTTAACATCCCCAAGAGAAGTCCTTTATCCATTAGATGTCACGCTCCATCCCCCCCTCCCCCACACACACACACCACCGTGATCAGTGTAATCTACTTTCTGAGCCTATGGACTTGCTGTTCCAGATGTTACATATTAATGAAAGCATACAATATGTGACCTTTTGTGTCTGGCTGCTTTCACTTAGCATCATGTTTTCAAAGTTCGTTCATGTGGTAGCATCTATCGATAATTTTTTTTTTTTTAAGATTTTATTGGGATATGGGGAGGGGAACAGCGTTGGGGAATCGGGGAAGGGGAACAGACAAGTTGCTGTCTTTTTGTTCTTCAGTCTGGTTGTGGAGGACATTGCTTCACTGGCCCATGTTGGTATTATCATTGCGCTCTTTTCGGGTGAGGCAGATCGGTTGCCGGCCTCTGGACGGCCGCTCACAGCGGCTCTTGGCAGCTCACACTGGCTGCTGGCCACTCACTGTAGCCTTTGGTAGCCCACTGCAGCAGTGGCTGCAGCTGTGCCGTCCAAGGGACTTGCAGCAGCCCAGCTCCAGGTGGAGCTGTTATTCACCGTCTTAGCTGTAGAGGGCAGTGTCACTGGCCCTCGTGTGGGATCCGAACCGGGGCCACTGGCGTCCCAAGCCAGCTCTTAACCAATGCGCCACTCGGCCAGCCCTATCGGTAATTTTTTATGGCTGAATAATATCACACTGGATGGATACACCACATATTGTTTATCCAGTCATCAGCTCATGCCATTTAGGTTGTCTTCCCTTTGGGGATATGATGAATAATGCTGCCATACATATCCATGGACCAGTTTTTGTGTAGACGTGTTTTCAGTTTTGTCAAGTATATACAGTACCGAACAGTGGAATTGGTGGGTCATATGGCACCTTTGCTGAGCATTTGAAGGAACTGTCCTAGCTCTTTTCTACAGTGGCTGCATCATGTCACATTCCCTCCAGCAATGTTGGAAGTCTCCAGTTTCCCCACATTCTCACCAACACTTGTTATTGTTTGTCTTTTTGACTATAGTGGGTTTGAATTGGTATTTGTTGTTTTGAATTGCATTTCCCTAAGACAGTGCTGTTGAGCCATGTTTCATGTGCTTATTGGCCATTTGTGTGTCTTCTTTAGAGAAATACCTGTTCATAGCCTTGGCCTATTTTAAATTGAGTTGTCTTTCCATTTTTCCGTTGTAAGAGGTCTTTGTAGTTTCCGGATATAAGTTACTTTTCCGCTGTGTGATTTTTTTCCCATTCTGTGGGTTGTCTTTTCACCTTCTGGTTGATGTCCTTCAATGCCGTTGTTTTCTCATAGTCTGTAAGTAAGAGGACATGTCCTTCTGACCTTGTCATGTATCTTCTTTGTTATTGCCCACTGTCAGCAAAGTTAAAAAGATTTTTGCATATCCTATTGTAATTAACTGTTGTCTGTGCTCTGCAACAAGGCACTTATATGTCCAGACCATCAGATAGAGGATTGGCACTGAGTAGAGACAGTTACACCATTTAGCTTTTCTCAGCCATTTGAAATAATAGGTCCTGTGTGTATTCCTAGACCCTCCTAAGTGTTTCTGGGGCTTTCTTCGTCATAATTTTGGGTAGTGGGTTTCTAGTAAAGAGGAAACAAGCCTCCACTTGTTTTTTAATGGAAGGCTTTGAAGGAGTGTGCAAAATTTGTTTTGTGTGCTATCATAGCTGTAAGAATCTTTACAAAACCGGTACAAAACCTTCTAATTGGAAAGACCAGATGTTTCAAATCAAGCCACCAGGTATTTAGAAAGCTCCAGCCGAGTTCTCAGCGCTGTTCCGCATCTCCCTTCAGTTGCTGGCACTTGAATTTGAATGACATGTATTCCAAAACATGTTTCAAAATGTTCTGAAATGTCTTTTTTTCATAAATCACGGAAAAATAAAAGTAAATACAAATAAGTTTCTTTGCGCAGTAGCTGAATTTTTTAAATGTTTAATTCTCGATGTGCGAATGTCTTGGCGTCATTTTCCTCTCTGAAGTCCCTTCCTTACATCCTTTCTTCCCTTTATTGCTCCTGTCAGTCTTTAATGATAGGACATCATTTTAAAGAATTTGTACTTAATGGCTTCGTCCCCACTGGGCAGTAAGAAGCTCCTTGAGTTTATTAAAAATTTTGGTAGGTGTGGAAATTTCTAGGTCTCTAGGGAACTCGTGATTAAATCACTCCTCAAATGTATTAATTGCTCTTTCCCACAGTGCTTAGGTGGTTCCAGGGAGACACTGACCAGCTGGCGAGACTTTGCCCATTCAGATCTAGTCTCTGTGGTGGTTTCTTGCTTTTGGTTTCAAGAAGTCACTTATTTTGTCCCCTTTCACTCTTTGTTGATTCCAGTGTCTGATGAAGACTTGAAAAGAAGAGTAGCTGAGGAGCTGGCACTGGAACAAGCCAAGAAAGAATTTGAAAACCAGAAACGGTGAGTTGCGTGGTATGTGAGAGTTTTTTGTGGACTTGTTTTAATTATGAGATGTTTTTAGAGTGCAGTGAGACTCATTACGTGTAGTAAGACTCATGATTTGTGTATGGCTGAACTTCAGAATGTGCTCAACGTATGAACTTGACCATTTTCGGTTTTGGATTGTGATTACTAAAGCCCTCCGTTAACTCTCTTCCCAAACTTGATTATAAACGAACATGCTACCTATTGTGTGGTCCTTTGTTGCATGAATACTGAGCCCTGTGTTCTCAGTATGTGAGAAATGGTTCTTGAGGGTTCTCCAGGAATTTCACAGGCTGATTTCTTTCAATAAATGCATTCATGATTGAAAATTATATTGTCTGCTATGGGTATTACGGTTAGCAATGAATGTCATATGCTGTACATAGTGCCCACATTAATAAATAGCGCTAGTTAGCAGTATATGCACTTAACAAAACTGAAGATATAACAGAAATCTGTAAGGTTGAAAAAATCAAAATCCTTCATAATTCAATTCTGTGGAGCTAACCAATCTTCAACGTTTTATTCCTCTATTTTTTCTATGTATATACTTCTACATTATTGTCATTATTACTACTATTACTACTACTAAGTTAAAAGAATGTTCATTGAAATGTCTTTGTAGTCGTAGAACACCGGAAGCAATTCAGATACCCATCACAGGGGACTGGGATGAATGAATTATGGTCCATGCCTACAATGTAATACTAGACAGTCAAGTCGATCTTGATGTGCTGATTCCAAAACACGTTGAAAAGCTATAAACTGAAAAAAAGCAACGTCCAAAAACAGCATAGGTAATTGTTTGGTAAAAGCACTACTTTTGAAAGAAAACTTTTTAAAGCATATAGTTATTCATAAAAATATGTGAATACTTTTTAATCCAAGACTAGAGCTAAGTGCGTTCCATCTCTCTGCTTTTGACATGTGCATATAACACAGAGCATCATTATTATGCGGTCGTGCAAATGTGTTGTTGCTGGGAGCGGTAAGCATATGCTTGCCACCAGGAGATGTGTTTGCTTTTTTTGTTCTTGTTTTGGATTGCTTAGCTATTTTGCTTGAAAGAGCTAAACGCAAAGAATTTTTGAATTGCATTCTAGTCTTCACTGCCCATGGGACCTTCAACATATAATTTAAGCTCGTTGGGCCTTAAATATTTCATCTTTAAAGTGAGGGGTTCGAAACGCGTTCTCTAATATTTTGTTTCTTTTGACAAAGTGCTCCCCGGCCCCTCCCCCCACTCCAATTTGCTCAAGACATTGGACAGGACGTGAGTTTTAGAGTACAACCACCACTTTCTCAGGAAATAGACAGGGCTCCCCACTTAGGGGTTTAAAAATCAAGATATAATAGGTAGTGCTAACAGGGTCTGTGTATATTTCTATAGCTTCCCACACAGCACTTTATAATTATTTAATTAGGTTAGTCTGATGGAGTATATAATGAGATTGTTGAAGTTTAAATATTCAGAAAATTCAGATCATTTTCAGTGAGAAGCAAAGAAAATATACTATGGTAGAATTTTTTTTGTCTTTGAAATTTTATTATTTTTAATTGAATTTTATTTTAATAAGGATTTTTTTTGGCTAGACTCTTATAATTACTTTGCTTATTATATTTCACATAGGATTTTTTGTCTCCCTTTCTCCCCATAAGGTATATATAGGCTTTGTATTACAATAACTTTCACTGTGGTGCTTTTTATTTTTTACTTATTTATTTTTATTTCTCCTTTATTATTCAGCTCCCATTTGCTCTGCCTTGGTCTCTGAGAGGTAAAGGGCAGATGAGATGAATAAAAAGGTGCCAGTGAAAGCCAATTTCATATCTCAAGTGGACTGGGGTTGGCAGCCTAGCTATAACCTGGACAAATGACTATTGATAAAGAATTTATTTTCTGTCACCCTTTAAGAAGAGCAGAGGGTGGTATAGCCTTTTTATTATTTTTTCTTTTAAAAAATGTTTTGTTCGAAGCCTTCTTCATGAAAACTTCCAGCTGTCAAACCTTAGCACAAAGTGTGTGTTCATCTGTGCGATAGTTCTGAGAAGAATCAATATTTTTTCTTTTTTCTACCAGAGAAGAAACTTGAGCAAAAGCATTAAGAAAATTTTATGTGAAGTCTTTTAAAAGGAACTTTTTGGTGTCACAAAGCATTTATACATCATTTTATCTGTTGCCTTAATTGAACAAAGCCTTGTAAGCAGTTTTAGAAAATGGTTCCTTTTGCCGTCGTTTCAACAGTTATTGTGTCATCTGTACCCCTGCTCACTCCATCTGTGTGGTGAATGGTAAGGAGGAGCAGTAATATTTATAACAGGCTTGTGAATTTTGCAGCAAGGAAATACTCTGAAATGCCTTCCGTCGGTCTGGCTTCAGTCAGAACCTTGTTTTCGGTTAGGTTTTTTTGGTTGAAAGACTGTAATTTTGGTTATTTTAGGAAAAATAGGAAATTTTTCAAATCGTATTGAATAGCTCACAAGAATCAAAGGGAGGACTAGCAGACCACTAGTTAGGGAAAAACCAGGCACTACTAAAACTGTACGCAGTGGGGAAGAGGCAGTTCCCCAAAAGAAAATCAGGGTGAGGGTTCCATAGCAAAGGGGGAAGGATGGTGGGGGCTGAATTTCATGGAATTGAGCATGCCATTGATTTTCAAAAGCATTGTATTTGATGCACCACTAAGAAAAAACATTGCTGCAAATAATAACATGGGTTATCTCTTAGAATTTTCTTATTCAAAGAACTTGTTCAGACTGACTTTGAATTTTTAAAAACATATCACTTGTGTATTCATAAAAAGGAAAATGTAAGCACAATAAAAAGAATAAGGCAGGGCCGGCTGAGTGGCGCATTGATTAAGAGCTGGCTTGGGACGCCAGCGACCCCGGTTCGGATCCCACATATGAGGGCCAGTGACACTGCTCTCTATAGCTAACAACAGCTCCACCTGGAGCTGGGCTGTGTGAGTCCCAGCGATGGTGTAGGCTGCAGCTCCTGCTGCAGTGGGCTGCCATAGTCTACAGTGAGTGGCCGGCAGCCAGTGTGAGCTGCCAATAGTCGCGGTTAGCGACCAGCCAGAGGCCGGCGACCCATCTGCCTCATCCGGGAAGAGCGCAATGACGATACCAACATGGGCCAGTGAAGCAACATCCTCCGCAACTAGACTGAAGAACAAAAGGACAGCAACTTGTCTCTTCCCCTCCCCCAATTCCCCAATAAAATCTTTAAAAAAAAAGGAAGAATAAGGCAGTGTTCTCAACTGGGGGAGATTTTGGTCCTCAGGGGTCATCTGATAATGTCTGGGGACATTTTTTGGCTGTCACCACTTGTCCGGTGTCATTGGCATCTGGTGGGCGGAGACCAGGGATGCTGCTAGACATCCTGTGATGTCCAGGACAGCTCCCATCTCTGCCCCTTGCTGTGAACTGACCTTTTCTGGCTTGTGATGTCCGAGTGTGCATAGTGAGCAAGTCGGGGTTGTGGTGTTCTTAAAAGCTGCTCACAGTGGCCCTTGTTTCTTCTGAATCACTTTTTTGGCTCAGAGTCTCAATGTCCTTGGTTTTCCTGACAACATCATATTCTGTGCCATCAAAACCTTGGCGACACAGCAGTCCTTAATGATTGCTCCACTGTCATTCCTGGGGTTTTTCCAGGCTGCTGACTACCAGTTTTGCAGAATGTGATGCTTGGGCTCAAGCTATGACAACTGTGCAGAACCGATGCCTGGCAGCAGCACCTGTAATATGCTTTCGGGCACGTGAACATGGGGGAAAACGGGATCCTAGAACTGTAATTTGTTAGTACGGTCCGCCTACACTAGACCATAACATCTGGGGGATTGGAAGTGACTTGTTGATTGTCTTGCCTTCCTTCCCATCTAATGCAAAAGCCCTTTTTTCTTTTCTTTTTTTTTAACAGCACCTCTGACTGGTAATGCCGCATATATTTGACTCCCATTCAGAAATCGGTTAAACTGAAGATACTTCATTAGGCCATGTAAAATCTATCTGAACACCTTTAAGTATCCACTCCTAAATCTAATAGGGAGGCATGGCATAAGTCAAAGTTGCTTTAGAGGCGAAGTTTCTTACTGGACCACAATGACAATGCAACTAATTGGAAGCCCTGTGACTTGTATGGGTTGTATTCTCAATTCTGTAAAACATTTATACATGAAATCTCAATTTATCTTTGATCCAATTCTGTTTTATGAGACTCTTGAGGGATTTGCTTAGTTAACAAAATCATGTGCCCTCCACATCCCCAATCACAGACATAATATTAGTACATGCACTAAACCATTGGGTCTAATTTAGAATCAGAGTTTTGCTTATTACAACATCTAATGGATAGAATCGTTGTTTGGTGCACTGGGAGTCCAGAGTAAATTAAATGTCTGTGTCAGCAGTCTGTTTGTATTGTCGTGCTGCCTGATGTGCTGCCCATATTGTGTTGTAACTATCGCAGGCCAATATATAGCAAGGATGTAATAGGCCACGGTTTGAGTATAGACTTTAAAAATGTGATTTACTTCTCTCCTGCACCCTACCTCCAAAAGTCAGCCTCTGACAGCAAGAAAAATGTTCGTGTTCCTGACCTCTGACCTTTGGCATTTGAGTTTCACCCCTTTACCTATAAAGGCAAGTGAAAGTTTCGGTTTTAATCACATTGTTTTCAAGAAACCAAGCAGAAGGGGAATAGCTACGTGATGTTGTAACTAGCTATACATCAACCAAGATTACTTGCTTACTGTTTTAAAATGGACGCCTGATGAGATTTCCCCCCGTTTACATCACAGCAAAACTTTGGATTGTGAGTAACGTGGTTGCGAGTGTTCCTCAAGACGAGCAAACATTTCTAACACATTTTACCATGGTAAATGAGCGATGTTTTACAATACGAGTAGTTTGTTTCCGAAACAAATTATGTTTGCAAACCAAGGTATTACTGTACTTGGAAAATAACATTAGATTTGTGAGACTTAGAATAAATCATTCGATTTAGTAAGTGTTTTAGTGAATTAGTCATAAATGTTATCAGCGACCTCGGTAAGTTAGAACAGTCCATTTATTTTTCAATTTATAGCATCAAATAAGGCCTTAAAACTTTTGGTACTTTTTAGGTTCTCATAGCAAAGGAGGAATTTATAGAGATGATACCTTCTGTTTAAATTCATTATATAAAATGATTCATTTCAATTTTATTATTAGATAGTTTTTGCCTTTGGAGGAAAAGCTGCAAAAGGAGGAAAGAATCCCCTGCAGACACCAGGGTTTTGTGTGTTAACATCACATTGAAAATACAGTATGTAAGACATCGTCTGCCTACCATGGTTCCTCTCACACAGTAAACTCGCACAAATATTTGTTCAATTGAATGAATCACTAGGATTGGAAAATCTTGACAGTCTTTTGGTATTCTCTCTATATATATATATTCTACATTATATTAAAAATAAAGCCGGCCGAGTGGCACAGTAGTTAAGCACTGGCTTAGGAAGCCAGCGGCCCCGGTTCATGTCCCACATGTGAGGGCCAGTGACACTGCCCTCAAAACAAAACAAAACAAAACAAAACAAAAACCACCTTTTGGGCTAGCCAAGTGGCATGGTGGTTAAGAGCTGGCTTGGGACGCCAGCAGCCCTGGTTCGGGTCCCACATATGAGGGTCAGTGACACTGCCCTCTAAAAAAATAAAATAAATAAAATAAAAACAAAATACAGAAAAATTATGCCTTTAAAATCAGACATTAACCAGAGACTATAGAAACTTGTCATATAAATCTTTGTTTTAAATCAGTGTAGTGTTTTCCAGTCATAGACACAAATTGCACAGCTGTGATGAAACGCCAACCTGAACCTGCGTGTAGTCTCTGAGTATATACAACAAAACAAGACAATACAAAGCAAAACACCAAAAAACTTTCAGGGAACCAGTACTATTAATAGCCGATGCTTATCAATGGCTTATTATAAAAAGTATAGTTTTGAAGTGACCTTCACACAAGCAGTTAGCAGTCAGTATTTTCTCATGGCACTTAAAACTGTCACAAGCAAATGAATCTCATTTCTAATTTACAAATATTTGCCACAGAGACAGTGTAGGAATTTGAATTGTAAGTCTTCAGTGTCACACACCTGATGTCCAGGTGGCAACCTGCTGTGAAATGAGCATACCTCCCAGGGCTTGGCTCCAGTAGGGTAGTGGAGAGTTTGTTGGTGTTATCTGCAAAATATTCCTTTACATGCTGACATGTAAGAGATTCTTCTGTAGTATAAAACCTCCAATATATTAGATGCACTTTCTTATGTACCCCATTGTAACCTTGTTCTTTTTTTTTAATTGGGGATTTGGGAGAGGAGAACAGTGTAGGGGAATTGGGGAAGGGGAACAGACAAGTTGCTGTCCTTTTGTTCTTCAGTCTAGTTGTGGAGGACATTGCTTCACTGGCCCATGTTGATATTGTGATCATTGCATTCTTCCCGGGTGAGGCAGATTGGTCGCCTGCCCTTGGACTGCCGCTCATGGCAGCTGCCGGCTTCTCACGCTTCTCTGCCAGCCACTCATGGTAGCTCACGGCAGCCCCACTGCAGCCTATGCCATTGCTGGGGACTCATGGCCACCCAGCTCCACGTTGTGCTGTTTTGTTCACCATGTTAGTTGTAGAGGGTGCAGCATCACTGGCCTTCATATGGGATCTGAACCAGGGTCCTGCTGCTCAGAGCTGGCATCCCAAGCCAACTCTTAACCAACGTGCCACTTGGCCGGCCCTAGCCTTGTTCTTTTAAAAATGCAAATGATGTTGCTCTTGTTTTGTACCTCTACTTTCCTGTTCCACTTTGCTTAAAAGTAAATAACGACATAGCCAGTTCTGCATGTGACAGGAAGAGCCCATCCCAGCCACCCGCTTGCCACTTCTCACTGGAAGACCCCTGGAAGTGCCGAGCGTGTACTAGGCATTGGAATCCTAGACCATCTGCTGCTTTCATCTTTTGCTTCATGTGGCACTTTTCTATTTTTAATAGAGACAACTGCTTTCTATAACCAACAAATATAGATGGCCGGATTATCCAATCTGCATTGTATTCACATTTCTTTACTTCTTTTTCCAAATCCAGTTTCCTTTCCTCTTGATGTGATGCTGTCACAGAATGCTATCCCGAATTCTGTTTGAGAAGCCGTTTCTACATGGTAGGAATATTAAACCTGGGCTAGAATTAATCAAGCATGCCCCGGACACCTGTAACTCTTTTTACCGATTCTAACAGCAGCAGTGATAGTTCAACCACTTCTTGTTCAGATGTTGCTTTTGACAGTAATTACACTGTTTTCTCTCGTGTAGCATGGGGTTTGATGTAATTTGTGCCAAAGTTGGTTTCTGTACTGGAAGTTTCTAGGAATTGGTTTCTGAATGTTCTAGAAGTGTAATCGTCTTTGTTGAAGTTTCTCCATTACCCCTAGAGTGACCTGGGGTGGGTGAGGAGGAGAGGAGGTTGTCATATACTCTACACATCATCTCTTATTTCTTACATAAACTATTAATGTGCATTGTCACTGTTATCACTATTTTAGAAACAGATGTATGTGAAGCTTTTCAGCCAGCGGCAGAACCCATGACTGGACCTGGATGGCCCCCAGCCCTGCAGTGTCCGCGGCAGAGGTGGTAGAACCACATTGTCTCTCATCTGCCTGCAAACATTTATTAAGGAAACCCAACGTGGATGTTCGATAGAAAGCTGATTCAAGTGCCACCTGGCTGTAGCTAGGCCTAGAGGTGTACAGCTCTGTCACCCCCGCCCCTCAACCCGTTTCCCTTCCTAGAGGTCTGGGAATCATCTTTATAAACCCTAACACCTCGTCAGGATAATTTTCTCTCAAAACTGGACACATTGTAGGTGAGGAGTGTACTTTTCTTGCGCCAGCAGCATTTGCTGGATGGCTCTGTTCTGTTTCCGTTTTAGCAGGTGAGGGGGCAGTGGCCAGATGTCCATTTCCTTGAGTCCAGAAGTCTTTATTTATGGACAGTGGTCCATATAGGCTGGGACTCCCCCTGGCTGAGCCCTTAGTCCTGGGCCTTCTGGAAGCCATCCGCTGAGCCTGCTGGTCATGACGCTGTGTTAGGAAGAGTGTAGAAGAAAGGAGTTCTTCTATGGCGTTTCACCCTGGGAATGGAAACGGTGGAGAAATGGACAGAGGGGCCCCCCTTTCCTCTCCTGGCCTTAACAGTGTCGCCAGTTGAGCCTCAAACTGAAAAGGAGAGTGGAAACCATAGCTGTCAATCAGATGTAAATTTCTTCTCAGCGTTGTAATAACTTTTGGTATTGTGTTGGCACCTTTTGACGTTTAGGTAATAACCCCTTCCCCTTTTTTCCTTGGTTGGAGAAAACATAAAAAGAGAGTAGCTCATCTTAAGTTTTTGTTCAATGTTTTAGAGAGATTGATTAGTTACCTACTGTTTACAACCGCCTCCTTACACATAGCGCTGGGTAGCTCCTCCAGGTTTAAGCCATTTCACTTGGAGACTTTTTCAAGTTCCCCCATTAAAATGATTCTAGTGTGATTTGGGCATCAAGTAGAAAGTGTAAAATTAGAGGTAGGTGTTTCATTTAATGATTTAAACTCAAGTTCCTCACAACTCCCTAGAACCTATCTCGTAAGTTCCTTATTTCCTGGTACCATTTTGTGAATGATGATTTAAAATTCTTTAAAAATCCATACATTACAATTTTGCTTTCCTGATAGGTTGGTGGGTTAAAACCAAACCAAATCAAAACAACTCCCACCCTCCAAAAAGTCCAATGAAACCATTAATTTAATATGGTAAAGGTCTATTAATTTAAAAACCACCACCCAACGAGTTTTTGCAATGTTTATTATTGCTACAGAACCCCATAGGTTTGACTTAGAAAGGTCATTCCTCAAACTATTGGATAAACATGGATACTATTGATTTAAACAATTTGTTTTACAAAAGAAATATACATCTATTGAAGAAATTCAGGGACTATAGAATCATAAAAAGTTAGTCATCTTTCCCCTTCCCCTTTCTTACCATGTTCTTCCCCCTATAAAATCATTCACACATTCATACCTTAAGGGAAAGATATTAACAGTGTTTTATATAAAGTTTGTTTTTTAAACTAAACAAGATTGAAGTATAATGCTGTATAACTTGCTTTTTATTCACCCTGGGGGTGCCAAAAAATGTATACACATTTTAAGAGCTGTTATCTATCCTCAAGCAGTAGTTCGCCATAATCAGAAGTGTCTGGACGCTGATGGGAACCACTTTGAGCATCTCTTGTAATGATAGAAGTCAATTGTGACTTGAATTTATCTTTTGTTATCGCTATATATTGAGTATTACAATTAATACAGTTTTTCCTTTCCTAAAATGCGTACACATTTTTTGGCACCCTCTTTATACTGTGTCCCTCTTCCTGTATACCACGTACACACACCTTCAGTAGACTTTAGATATGCTTGTATACACCATTTAAGATTTCACCTAAGGAAAGTAATACTAACAATAGTAATAATAAGTAATAACAAATAATAAGGAATAATAAGGAATACGAATAGCTAACGATTTTGAACATCTCCTTTGTCCCAAGCACTGGTCCAAGTACTTTGCACGTATCTATCACTTAATCCCCATACCATCCCTGCAAGGTAGGTTCTGATCTGCTGGTACCGTCTTCATAGATGAGGCGGTTGAAACATAGAGATTTGTTTGCTTACAGCCACATACCCAGAAAGTAGAGGAGCTGGGATTTGAACCCAGGCAGCTTAGAATCGGAAGCCATACTCATCATCACTCTACTAAACTGTGTCTCAGAGGCTCAATTATTCCCTGGTCCAGCAGTGATGTTACCTGTTATATACTAGTTTGAATGCTCTATCAGAGGCTCTTTTGACGTGGTTTACGGAGGACTTATGTTTTTCCGTAAACCACGGTTTCATTGCAAACATCAGTTTCAGTGCATTCAACTTTGCCTTGACTGTGGAGCTCATTTGAAAAGGAATTTAGAATTGAAAAGGATTTACAAATAAGGAACTTTTTCGGTTTTTTTTTTTTTTAAATTCACGAGTGTATTTTGAAATGAAACTGTCAAAATAGTGTCAAACAGTGGATGAAAATTAATATTTCTATAGATTTTGCTGGAAAATGTTGGAAACTATATATTTCTATATGAACATACCTGTCACCTGTACAGTTCAAGATTTAAAGAAAAGGAGCCCACACTCGTGTCTGAGTGAGTTTCATAACCCAAGTTATTTGCACAGCCCTAGGTAGGTTCGAAAGCACTTTCCTCAAACTACTGAAAACTTGGATGTTAGTCTCACAGAAATTGAGGGTCACATCCGAATTTTGATTGCTGATTATTCTTGCCTTTATGTCTCTGCTTTCCCCTTCCAATTAATTAGCCCTGGTGTCCCTGCTTTGAAAACATACTGCAAATCCATTACCTCTCCCCATTTCTATCCCTGCTTAGTCTGAGCCAGTGGTTCTCAAGTAGGGGAGATTTTGCCTCCCCCACGTTTGGAGGACATTTGGCCATATCTGGAGACCTTTCAAGGTGTCCCAGCTTGGAGAGTGATCCTGGCATCTCACGTGTAGGGGCCAGGGATGCTGCTCAATACCCGACAGTGCACAGGACAGCTCCTCATAGCAAAGAATGTTCGGTCCAAATGTCAGTACTGCTGAGGCTGAGAAGCCTGGCCTAAGCCACCGTCACGTCTCACTTGTACTGTAACTCCTTCGGGGAGCCACTCTTGTCCCCCAGGTTGTGCCCTTCACAAAGCTGTGTTAATGAATGTTGATGCATGGCAGTTTCTTTGCTTAAAGTCCTTTAAGGGCTTTTTCATTAGCTTTAGAATAAAGTCCAAACACTTCCCTGGACCTTCTAGTCCTGTGCATGCGTTCATATGTTTATACACGCATGCCTCATCTCTAACCACCGTCTCATTGACTGTAGATCTTTAGTTAGAATACTTGTATTCCACATTGTGCATGGCTGGCTCCCTCTTACTCTTCTGAATTCTTCTCAACCCTGCAGGGATCCTTTAAATACTCTGTCTTTCTTGTCCTCTCACTCTAGTTGTCCATTCTCTGCCTTGTTTCTCCATAGCACTTTATCTGTTCATCTGTCTCCTCCACTGGAATATAAAGGTCCATGGGGGCAAAACTCACCGTCTGTCTTCCAGTAAGTGTCAACCAGAATGCATTACTAAATTACAATAATTTTTTATGGTTGTCGTTAAACAGATTAAAACGGGATAGAATTTGTCCAAAAGGAAAAAGAGGCAGGAGAGTCATACGATAACAGCAACTACCATTTAATGATTACCTACTGTTTCCTAGGCATGGGTGCATTTGTATGTGTTAGCCCTGAACTCCCCAGGAGCCCGACCAGGCCTGCCTTAGCCTGTGTGGCATGCTGTAAGATGATGCCTTTCACAGCACCCCCTCCACCCCCAATCAAAGGCTGGGAACCCCCTCCTCCTCCACCAGACTGGGAAACAATGGATGTGGTACCTCTGTTCGCTGAGGGTTTATTTTATAATCAGAGCGCAGCTCAGAGAGGCCAAGTATCTTGCCCAAGACTGTTACTGGTTAGAGTTCGAACCCGGTTCTCTTTCACTCCAAGCCCCTTTCCCAGCATTTCCTCTTCAAGTTTTTCTAGGTTTCTAGGAAATAGCTTGTCATCCCTTGTCATAGGCTTAATCTGCTTTTTTTTTTTTTTTTTTTTTTTTTGTATCCCTATGTTTAACTCCAGAGGCAGCAATTTCTTTGGTCTCAGGTGACTTTGGCAAAAATGGTCTAATTTTCCATCCTTTCCTGAGACAGTGCTTACTCAGCATTGTCTAAAAGCGAAAGCATGACATTATGGAAATAGAGCCTGGGCTTTGGGCTATTTTTATTGGCAGCCAGAATCTGTAACCACATGGACAGTGTATATTGTACCGTGCATTCACATGTACGTGAGACCGACCCTGAGTGTGTTTCCTCTAAGTCTCTGAGCCTTGAACACTGGGACCAGGTCGGGGAGTCTGTGGCTCTGGCTGTGTGCCTTGGATTTGTCCCCATGAACCCTGGTGAAGGCATCCCCGTTTTCCTTGGAACATGTGGTGCTTTTAGTTCTAGAGGAGCCTGGACTCACGTGGATTAGTAGCTTGGAAATTTGCATCGTTTACCTAGTGTGGTGAGAGAGGTTTTTTTGTTGAAACCCGAAAGATCATCTCTTTCCTTATCCTGCCTTTCTCGGTCTTCCTGACCCCTAGGAATCACTGACCACTTCAGGCGCCAGGGGAGGCCAAGGCCCCAGGATGACCCATGATAGCAAATTGGTCTGAATTTCCACGTTCTTGTTCGTTTTGTGCGTTGCATGTGTCTTGTGCTTCATGCTTTCTTGCCTCTCTCCTATCATTATCTTTAAATATTTTTTTAAATCTGTTTGATTTTTTTTTTCCTTTTCATTTTCCAGTAGCTTGTCATAGGAATGACACACACTCAGCAAACTCGCTTTAGACAGCCTTTTGCAGACAAGAACAACAAATTCACCAGTCAGAGAACAAAGTGAGAGAAAAATGAAGAACAATATTAGAAAAGAACCCTTTGGGAAGCTGCACAAAAAAATGTTATATTAAAATCAATACCGGGGCTTGACCTTTTGTGGTACTGTATATTTTAAAGCCTTCTATTGATTCTCTTTTAATAACATGTTTATTCTAGTTTACTGACACAAGCCTTGGGAGAATACAAAAAGAAAAGATCAAATTCTTTATTATGGTGGTCATTTAAATTTGTCTTGGGCATTTTTTATGGCTGACTAGTGTTATCTTTATGTATTTAACATATTATATCATTCTCAGACATTATAAGGCTGAGAGGTGTTATGAAAGCGGCAAAGTGATTTTTTAAAATTTACTTTTATTGAAAATATGCTTGGCCTTGCTGTGACATACAAGTGGGTCCCCCTCCTCCACCAGATTAGAATTACTTGCTTTTCTGCATGTGTGGAGAAGACAGAAAAGTCTCATTTTGATTGATTTTCCCCCTAGCCCTGAAAACCATCGGTAGTCTAATCTGCCGAGTCTGGGAACATTTGGTGATAGTTCTATGCATAAAATCAACTGTCTTTTACTAGATACTAATGGCAAAATGTGTGGAAGACTAGGAAATCTCAGCTGACCCTTTTGATCACTTAATCTTATTTAAAAGACAGAAATATTCATTGCTTTTCACCGTAAGGGGCCCCGTTTGCACTGCACTTAGGAAAGCAGTCCTCTTACGGGCATCGGGCATCGTCCAGTCATGGATTTACTAACCTCTGTGCTCATCTCCTCCAGTTCTTCCCATGAGGACAAAAAAACCAAGATTAATTTTCTTACCTCATTCAGATGGTTTTCCTGAACACACAGATCTTACAAGGTATCCAGAGCAGCAGGAAGGACCTGAAACATACCTGGAAAGGTTATCCTGTAAATGGCAAATTCAATGAGATGCAACCTGTAGAACATCAAGTTAATAGGCTCGGGGAGACATAGGATGCTTGGATTTAATTCATGGTTTTAATATAATAGTCCTGTTGTTTATGGGACATCTGATATCACATGTTGAGAAGCCAGACAGCAATTCCAGGAAGGCTGTAATGAATTAGAGGACGTCTTGAAAGGGTATATAAATTAATCAAGAATCTAAATGAATCAGAAGATTGGGAGGCATGTATTATAGCATTGAGGGGGAAGGCTCAGCAGAGTAGTAGGTGGCGCCACCGAGGTGCTGGGGACCTTTGGGTCTCTAAATGGTGTGAGGATCTGGGGCCAGCAGCAGCCCTGGATACACAGGCCCAATGTGCCCACTCGGGAAGGGAACTGGTTCCTGAGCACCAACCCATGTCCCCACCGCTTCTGGAGTCCATCTCTGCTTGTTTGCCTTCCCTCGTCCCATCGTCGGTTCTTTATCGGAGCCTGGTCTTCTTTCCTGTGTTCTGTCACCCATCACATCCTCCTAGCCCCTAAGATGACGTCTGGATAAAAGCAGAAGTCACAGGGCAGCACATGATAGGAGTAAAAAATGTTTTTTCTCATTACAAAAATAACGTACGCTGTATAGAAAATTAGAGAAATGCCACTAAAGAAAATGAAGAAAATGAAACTTGTCATAATCCCACTATTCACGCAGAAGCACTGTAAATATTTGCTTCGCAGGCATACGTACATAGGGAAATAACAGAAGGGGTGTCATGCTGTCCCTGTGATTTTTCTGAGCCTCTTTATTTTTGTTCTCAAGATAAATCATGGACATGTTTTGTCATTAGATCATTTCATGGTAGTTCACGACTAGACATTTAATCTTCCCAACAAATGCTTCAGAATGTTTCACTATTATCAACACACTCCTTTGAATATCTAAATTTATAGATATTCAGTATTGTTTCCTTAGGGTAAATTTCTATAAGTGGAATTACTAGGTCAAAGGTTATACAAAATATTATTGTCCAATTACCTTCAAGAAATCGTGCTAGTGAACTCCTTTGAGTCTCTGCTTCTGTCTCACTATTGCAAATTTTGGGAACATAGTAGTAAAACCAGTGTTGTTTTGCATTATGCCTCGTGACCATGCCTTATATCTATGTCTTTGGCTAGTATGTTCATTAATTTTAGATGGGTGGTTCCGAGTGTGATGGAATAGTCTTTTGGTTGGTCTTGTTACAGAGTGAGTACTGTGAGAGTTTAGTCACCTTGTAAATATGTGCCAGATTATTTTGGGTTATTATTAAGTTAATATAGTTAAAAAAAACACCCTGAATTTATATTATACCTCAGTTTTAATAATGTTCTCTCATTAGTTATTTGTAAGATTAAAAAACAATCACTGAGACCTGTATACAGCTGATGAGATACAATAGACACACAACAGTGCGAAAAGAGAATACACAGCTGGTGGGCCCATTTGCCCGGGAGTGAACTCAGTGATATTTCTAAAATCGCCACAACAGATCTGGCCTAAATGTGATTTAGTTAACTGACCAACACCGTGCTGTATCTATGAATGTTTGATTGTGTCATAAGATCAAGCATCAATGGAAGAAATAAAGCAGCTCTGAGGTGTTTCCAGCTTTATAAATAATTCCCTGCACACAGTATGTGGTTAAGTAATTGCTGAATGTTGAATCTGACCATTCTTGCATCTTTTGAAGGGTAACGTGGTCTTTGTTTTTTGCTTGCTACAAAAATAAGAAAGAGAGAAAGAAAGAGAAAGAAAATCAAGTAAATCTGAAGATTTAAATGAAAAATCTGCCTCCAGAGAAGTGGGTGATGGAACTCTAGGCTTAAAAAAAATTACATAGCTTACACTTCGTTTATTCTTTGTTTCTTGATTCTCTATAATGACCTGATTTTAAATTCGTTATTAGTACAGTTATTATGATAAGTGTTCATCTTACTATTCTAAAAATATAAGGAAGTACTTTTGCCCGAACTTCCCTTGATTCCAGACTAGAATAGCAGACGCACAGGACTAGTCCACCCTTCAGGTTCCCTGGGAGTGAGAGGGAACCTGGGGACATAAATGCACTTCACCCTTCCCACATAATGCTGATTAATACAATGAGCACATAGATGGCGCGTTGGAGATGGAAGAGGGGTGTGTGTGTGTGTGTGCGCGCGCGCGCACATGTGCATATTTAGACAAAAAACAATCCAGAACCGGGAATCCGAAGACTCGGGTTTTAGTCCTGCCATCTCTCCTTATTAACTGTTTAAGCCTGAGTGAGTCAAAGAATTCCTTTATCTTTAAAAAAATGGAGACAATTATGAAAGAGTAAAACCCTCCTCTCCTAGTGTTTGTGGTAAAGATCAAATAATACATTGCAATTGCATTGACCCCATAAGCTTTTATAATCATGCTACTTTTAATAGTAATAAAAACAATATGGTTATTACCACAACTGCTTGTACTCTAACTGCTAATCTGTTGAATAAACTCCCTGTTTATCACAGATTAACAATGGAGGTTTAATGTAAGCCTTCAACCAGGAGAACACAAACAGACTTTCTTCAGCTTGCTGTATCGTGGTGATTAGAATCCATTATAGATCACGTAATGGAAATAAGATGTATCTGCATTTGACACTTTTCTTCATTGCCAAGCGTTGTGCTATTTAAACAGTTTCTTTTGCTCCTTTCCCACCCCAGGCCTAGAACCTACCTTTACGCTGCATTTTCACTCATCCGCCCTTGCTTCGGCTGTTTAAGCATCCCAGGGTCTTTAATTGTTCTCATTCTCTTGGCCCTAAGTTCCAATTCATGTTCTCCCAAGAGAGACGTTGACCTGACTGTGATGCTGGATATGGTTTTCAATCCGGGCTCCCTCTGAGTTGCATCTTCGCTCCTACGTTAGCCTCTCTGAAGCTTTCCCTTTGCTCTCGTGGCCCACCTTTGCAGTACCATCAGCCCTGCCTTTCCAGAACCCCGAAGCTACCGCTGGTAGTCTGCTGCAGGAGACAGGCAGTTGGTTTGCCAGGGCCCTGCCATAACAAGAGACTGCAGGTTGGGTGGCCGAAACACTGAGCTTCTCGTGGTTCCAGAACCTGGAAGTCCAAACACAATGTCAGCAGGTTGGGTTTCTCCCGAGGCCTGTCTGCCTGGCTTGCTGATGGCTGCCTTCCTCTGTGTCCTCAACATGGGTTGTTTGTGGGTTCGTGAGCGCATCCGTGGTGTGTCTCTTACATGGACACCAGTCTTCCTGGATTAGGGCCCAACCATTGTGACTGCATTTAACCTTAATTACCTTTTTTAAAGACCCTAGCTCCAAATTGGGTCACGTTCGAAGGTATTAGGGATTAGGGTTTTAACATGAGTTGGGAAGGACACAGTTCAGTCCGTAACAGGCGGATAGACTGACTGGTAGACACATGTAAAAATTGGTGGGTATGGTGGTAATTTCTAGCTCTTCCTTAGCAGGAAATTCATTCTCATATGAAATCCTTAAGGTATCTTTCAGGTCTAAAATTCTAAGTGTTGATTTTTCTAATGGAAGTTATTTTCATCAGGACTCTCCAATGATTATGCCTTGAAGTTTAAAAAGGGTTACGGTTAGGAGGTTGGGATTTAAATTTTTTTTTTTTTTTTAGCTGAGCCATCCTGCCACCTGTTGGCAGCTCAGCGGCAGCTCATCTCGGGCTGGGCATCGAACTGCTGTTGCTCAGAGCTCAGCTCGCACTCTTGAGTGAGCTTTTAACCAACTGAGCCACTCAGCCAGTCAGGATTTAATTGATTTATAGAAATGATGTTATACGTCTCTGTTCTTTTTTTAAAAAATCTAAGCAGGTATGTTTGTGGTAGTAAAACAGGTGGGCCAAAGAGTAGCTAGTCAAAAGTGGCAAATTACTATGGGCAAGAGCTTGAGTTGAAGTATTGACTCAATTCTGCAAATATAAAACAGAAGAGCATCTACATTTGAACTTGACAACCAGCTATAAATTGTAGTGCATTATCATGGTCAGGAGGGCAGTAAAATTGGTCTTCACAGACACATGGTGCTTTTTCACTGTCATATGTGAAGGACAGTGAAAAAATTACCATTTTCACAATTATTAAACTTTTGAGTTATGTGAGATATTTAACCACTTTTTTGTATCTCACAGAGATAAAAATAAAAGCATAATTTTGCTTTCAAAAAAAATAATGCTTTATTTTCGTCTTCCTCTGCGACTGACCCAAACCCAGAGAGGTTAATTGACCATTTGAACCCTTCTCCATCCTCCGCCCCTTTTAAACAAACAAACAAACAAACAAAACAAAACAAAACAAACAGATCTCCAGCTATTTTAATAGCCTGTTGTTTGCCTGTACTCCTTAAGCCCTGTAAACATGGGTCTTAGGGAATTTTTAAGAATTGGAAGTAATGGAAATTTCAAATTCTACAACATCTTCTTCAAACCATGTTGCATATTGTCTTTGAAACATTGTTCTTACCTGAAAACCTGCTTTCTGAGGTTCGCCATTAATTTTAATATATACTTTAATATAACGTTAATACTTTTAGGATTAACTTTTTCAAATATCTGAAATCTGAATTGACCTCAGTGGTTTCTTCTTCTTCTTTTCTTTTTTACCCCGATTCTGTACTCCTAGACATATTTACATAATGCAACTCCTAGAAAGTCAAATACATGGTTACTTTTCATATGCCTTTTCAATGATTTAGCCATTTCATTTCACCCTAGAAGCCTTAATGAAACTTATAATAACGTCATTCGTTTTCATTTTTATTCTTGTGTAGTCTCTATTTAAATGAATGGTTACTATTATTGCAACATTTACTGCCAATAGGGGTGTATACTATATGAACATTTCAGAAGGTGTCAGTATTACTTGACATCAAATGGAAGACCAATTTTAATAAGGGTTCTATAGATATCTGAAAAGAAAAAATTTATCAAGTGTCCCTATTTAAAGCGCACCCCTGTTCTGAGTTATTTCCATTAAAGCCAGCTTGAAAATGAATTAGAAATTAAAGCAGTATTGTAGCCTCTAATAAAATAGTCTTCTTATATGAGTTGTTTTTTCATTTTCTTTTTTGAAGGGCTTACCTTCATCTGGGTTATCGCTATATAAAGAATGCTCCTTGTGAACTGTTATGTACTACAAATAAAATTATTTTAGTAGTAGGAAAGCCTAGTTATCATGGATTTCTACCATTATAGTAATTGCAAATCTGTCTAAATTTTGAGGGGGGAAAATGGGTCAAAAGTTACATCATTTTGGAGTTAGAGATCTGATTTGAATGCTAGCTTTGCCTCTTAGTAGTCTGTGATCTTAATAGGTGACTTACTCTTCTACACTTCAATTTCCTCAGTTATAAAATCGGCTTGTTTTTACATGAGGGTTAAGTAAGATAATGTATATAAAGTGCCTGGTGCACATTAACCTTTCAATACAAAATACTTGTTTTTACAGACAACTTTTTTTCTGTCTTTGAACTGAAGAGCAGTAAGTAGTGTGTCATGGTTAAATTAAGAGTGTGATCTAAGGGGCAGACGGCTTGGGTTTGCATTCCAACTTTACAGATTACTAGTTTAGGGACCACATAGTTTCCTCATCTGTAAAAGGGAGGACAAGAATAACAATCCCCTGTGGGTTATCTTCAGGGTTGTTTCAAAAATGAAATGGGACATGCCATGCAAACTTCTTTGCACAGCACAGTGACAGAATCATAATAAATGTGATTATCTCCATCCATCCATCCAGCCATGCATTGTAGAGAATTTATTATTCTCGTATATTGTGAAAAAAACCTCTGTTTAATGTTTTCTATAGGTGTCCTTTCTTGTTTCCTGTAGCCTTTATTATTTCTAAGGAGTAAAGGAAATCTCTGTATTGCAGGAAAAACAATCTAAATGTACCTAGATGAACTTTTTCTTTCTTGCATGAGCGATTGATGGTCTTTTTTCCCAGGGTGCGCCCATATCTAGCTTCAAAAGTGCTAAGTGGGAGAAATGAAGGCATTTGTTTTCTTATCAGATTACCAAGTGATTTAAAAATAAATAAATAAATAAGTTAACTTGGCTTTTTGTTGGAAAAATATTCCTTTTAGTGAATATAAGTTCTGAAGTTAATAGTGATGCTAAATGGTTGATTCTTCTGTATTTGGTGCTTTTTCTTTCTTTTTTTTGCTTGCTCAGAAAGTTATTTCCAAGGGCTGGGAAGACCCTCTCTGGTCAGTCCCGGGGTCCCTGCTGCTGAGACTGTTGAGTGTCACATGGGAGGGAAGGGGGATCCAGTTAACTGTGTTCGGTCTTTGGGATCAGACCTTCTGAAAGGAGAGCCAGGTGGTCAGCCGGAGCCAGCTCTCCTCATGTGTTTCCTCTGCACATAGATCTGGGATGCGGAATTCTTATGTCTTCATGTATCCGGAGGGTAAAACGCAGGCAAGGATGGAGGGCATCGAACAGCACGCTAAATATGGCCTTGCAGACAGACGTTAAATCACTGTTTGGTGAGGAAGATGACATCCAAAACGAAACCTGGGTAAAGATCTTATCATAGAAAGCAACAGTAGCATTCCATGAGCTGAGAACTGATGACAGAAAAGTTTTCATGAGCACCTCTTGATTGCTTTGAAATTTAGGAAGAAAACTGCCTAACCTGTACCTAGGTGTGCCTTTGACACTTTCTGTGGTCCTGGCTGTCCTATGGCCACAGGTAGTTAGTAAGCACTTGAACTGTGGTGGGTTCGAATTGAAATCCGCTCTAAGTATAAAATACATACCAGATTTCAGACTCAGAATGAAAAAAGAATATACAGTATTTCTTAATTTATTGTATTGATTACATGTGGCAATAATATTTTGGGTGTATTGGCCTCTAAATAAAATACATTGTTAAAATTAATTTGACCTGGTTCTTTTAACCTTTTTAATGTGGCTTTTATAAAAGTTAAAATTACATCTGTAGTTTGCATTATATTTTTATTAATCCATGCTGCCCTAACATATTTTATTTAAATGTAATACTGCATGAAAATGGCAATCTCCCAAGAGTGAATAAAGAGAAGTCCAGTATCCCATCTCACTTCCCTGTGGTAGCCCTGTCATTAAACAATTTCTTGTGTATTCTTCCTGTCATTTTTCTGAGCTTACTTTTCTGCCCTTGTGTACATAGTAAATTAGAGAATAATCATAAAAGCTACTGTAATTTAATATAGATTTTTGGATTGGGTGGGTAAAAAAGTACCAACTGAATATCTGCTTTTTTGTCTCAGTTACTCACATGTGAGCAAAGTCTAATTACTGAATCTGTGCTCCCTTAAAGAGATGCTCGTTACCTGCAGGAGCATCAGGGCCAGTGCTTAGGAGGGATTAATTAATTTTCAGTGAATTTGTAGCATCCATTCTTTTAAATGGTTTCACAGAAAAAAATGACTCATACTGACTCTGGTGGTAATTAAGTTCTTATAGTGAACTAAGACTATTACCCATCATTGCCAAACTTTTCAAGTTTTCTACAGTATACATTTTAAAAGAGTTTGGTTTCTTTTATCATTTTTTGAAATCATTGTTAATAGAATTGCTGATCTGGTAAAAATGCAATAGAGTGAACTTAATAGCATCATATAAACGTCATGCTACAAAGAAAGGAGTGATAGTGTTGTTGATGGTAGAATCACTGGTTGTCTTTAAACAATACTTTGTACACTATTCTAAGCGCCCAATAAATGCTCAATAAATAGTTTAATCAATGATTAAAACATGGTCCATCAAATCGATGAATAGAGCATTGAGTATCACTGACAATGCCCTTTTTCCAAATTAAGGAGTTACTTTATAAACTATTAAAATATGACATGAATCGATGTTTTGGTATTAGACAGAAAATATCTCACCCACATATTTGTGATCATTCCCCCATTATTTTTGTGCTTTTTTTTTCTCCTTTGTTATCCATCATTGCCTGCTCTTTGTATTCTATTTAACAAGCATAGTGATAATGGAAGTGAAGCATTGTGTGCAGGCTCTTCCTAGAGTTTTATTGGTCGTTGGGAAATGTTACATAGATTTTTCTTTGTTTACTTACATGGGTATAATACTTTCTGTTTGAGTTCGTGCTTAACACTATATGTTTAATTTGATTCGACAACAATCATTTGACATAGGGGCTTGTGTTGCCCATCACCCTATGAGAAAGCCAACAGCTCTAAGAGGTTATATGGGTAAATTCAGTATGCGGCACAGTGCAGTCTTAAACGGAGGCATTCTAACTCTAGGTTATGTTTTAGTGGTTATTGACGTGGCCGTGGAGAACGATACACGCGGATACATATTGAAAATTGAGCCTTATTTTCATCCTTTGACGAGTGGTTTATTTGAAAGTGACAGTAATATTACCATGCCAGTCCTTTTCTTCACAGCTCTGTGGTTTTGAGTATTACTTAACTGATTTTAATGAATCCAGCTCTTGTTTGCTTTTTTTTTAAGCCATGGGATTGTTTGCAAAACAAAGCATGTCCAGTCATGTCTGCAGGTTACCATTCCTTGGATTAGATTGACACATGAAATCAACTTCCGTGTGTGACCCTTTCTTTTCTTTTCTTTTCTTTTCTTTTCTTTTCTTTTCTTTTCTTTTCTTTTTATTTATTTATTTTGAGGGCAGTGTCACTGGCTCTCACATGTGGGACCCAAACTAGGGCTCCTGGCCTCCCAAGCCAGCGCTCAACCTCTGCGCCACTCGGCCAGCCCAACTATATGTCCATGGAACACTAGAGTAAGCAGATGCAACCTTTTTTTTTTTTTAGAGGGCACTGTCACTGGCCCTTGTATGTGGGATGCAAACCCGGGCTGCTGGCGTCCCAAGCCAGCGCTTAACCACCGCGCCTTTCGGCCGGCCCATCGTTTGTGACCCTTTAGATTAGGTACTTCCCTTTATAGAAGACAAGGAGATAGTCCTAGTTTGATCTGAACTTGCTACTTTGTTACAGTTTCACCTATTTCTAACAAGGAGAATAATTAAATTGACATGTTGATGCAATGTTTGATTTGATTCCTAAATGTGTTTGGATGTAGGCTACCCAATGTTATTTTTACACTAACCCTCCTCCCCCTTTATGCCACACACCTTTTGGCACAGATGTGTGAGTTCTCAGTAATTTAAAAATTCTGATGAATGACACTTGATAAATTGGATGATGTTGTGAATACTGATAAGCACTGGAAATTCCGTTGGCGGAGCATCAATTTCACACCTGAGACCCCAGCA
This sequence comes from Aselliscus stoliczkanus, assembly GCA_033961575.1. Taxonomy (NCBI): domain Eukaryota; kingdom Metazoa; phylum Chordata; class Mammalia; order Chiroptera; family Hipposideridae; genus Aselliscus; species Aselliscus stoliczkanus. Next base: position 78,813,644 of record CM066740.1, on the reverse strand, counting down.
CAGAGTTTAGGTTAAAGGTTTGCTTGGAGTCCGTCGTCTTTTCGTCGTCTTTTTCTCAGGTCCTCTGATAAAATGCGCTGATTCTAAACCACATTTTTCTTCTGCGTCAAATCCAGGCAGCACTCTGAATCATTAAATATTAAACCTTATATTTGAGAACATTATTCACTCATTAATACTGCATTACGGCCCAAACTGCATTGTTCAAAACATTTTAGGTTGTTATGCAAGTCTGTCAAAATACATTCACAAACTTAGTCATGTTGAACTAAGCAAAAAAATGACAAACTGTTTGCACCACAAAAGCGTTATAGTTGAATTTTTGTACAATGTAAGCATTTTGAGTTGGGATATTTGGAAATCGCTGTAAAGATAAAAGGATTGCGCTGAAAGCCAGATGCAGTGATTATTCATCTTCCACATGACATCTGCTATACATCTTAATGAAATTTATAGTTATTCCTGAAATTTGTCTTCCTTGACAGTGTTTATTTATCTTTGAAATTATTTTAACTAGGAGTTGAATATGAGTCCAGTTCTAGCTGCATATAAAAATGACCAGTATCTGATTCATGGACCATTTTTCAGATTCCATGACGGCTATCAGCTCTGCAAAATCAAAGCTAGACAGGCCGCCTGGGAACTGCGGTGTAACTGGGAAACTTCGGATATTTGGCAGCGTGTCTGAGGGTGGTCGCATTCGAGCCTTGGTCTCGGTGACGAAATTTGTTCTCGATTGCCATGAACGCCTATGGTTTCTTCCTGCTTTTCACAACCCTGTTATTTACAGCGAGAAGGCATAAAATTCTTCTCATACGGGAAAACGATAAAAGCATTTTTGTTTCTAAAATTGTTCCTTAAAAAAGGAATCCTTTTCTGTTTCGGTAAGGAAAATTCAAAAAGCAAAAGGTATGAAAATGCACAATTGAGGAGAAGCATTGGTTTTTAGTTCAGTGGCCATCAGCACAGCTTTTGAGCTTTATCTGAAGTGTGATTGTATTGATTATGTTATATGTTTGTGATTGTTGCATTGAATGGGTTCTAGTTTAATGAAGGCGATCATTAAGAGTGTAGGTTGACTTGAAAACACCTTGATTACTTAGATTTATTTTTGGAATGGAAGATAAATACATTTTCCTGTGATAACATAGATGAGAAACTATGTAAGTAGCCGTCGGACTCCTCTCGAATACCTATAGCTCTTATTTAAAGAATGCTAGCACTGGCTCTTGTGAACTCAATAACGAGGGTGGCATAGCGCTTCCCTGCTGGCTGAGAGTTTAAATTATTCATTTTGTTACTTCAGCTAACATGGTTCGTGCTGCCTGAGATTGGAGCCCTATATCAGTGGCTAATATTGCATAATTAAAACGCCTCAGTCCCTCAGGCCTACCAGACAGTGGACATTTAGAAATGGTTGTTAATTAACATCGTGGAGATAGAGTTTTATTTGTGTAAGCAGATGGGGCTTACCTAGTGATTTTGAAGTTTTTGCGTTATTAAGCGTTAGTGTGACTTGTAGACAGTGCGCCCAAGATGTTTATCACTACTGGGTTGTCGGAAAAGTCATGACTCCTTTTTGTAATGAAAACCATAGAAAAAAATACGTCATGCCTTTTCCGACAACCCTTTCATCTGGTAGCTCCTTTTCCTTTGCGTCCACGACCAATGTCAAGGTGTCTTTCTTCTCCGAAGGCTGCCCCATGGCGAAGAGTGCATTTCAGAAGCCTGGTGAGCAGGCTGCCCCCTCACTTCAATATCCCGCTTTCTTTTCCTTTGCACCTAGAATCCTGCTGCTGATTTGTGAAGGTCTCAGGAGCAGCAGCACCACCTTTGTAGCAACGGCTACTTTTGGGGGGCTGCGCTGGCATTTGTACCCTTGAAAACGTTCCTTTACTATGTTCTTAGCTGTAGCAACTCTGAAGGGCAGAAGACCTAACACAAACCTTTTTGGATTATGTTCTTCACTTGATGTAATTTTATACGCAGATTGCACCTTCGGAATGGTGCTACAGCAGTATTTCTCAACCCAAAGAGTCTGAGTGAAAAAAGAAAAATTTGAGTGGAAGGAAGCACGTGTCGGTCATATGGCCGCCTCTTCTTGCCATGAGCTCTCAGTCCCTGTGTTCGCTTTTGCAGATGTGTTAGGGCCACGCGAAGGGCAAGTTGTGCCGGCGCGAATGGACGAAAGACGGAAGGGCCTTGCGAAGGGAGGGCGGAAAGACTAGCCATGTAGGTTAATGTTTGAATCAGAGCACGGAGCCTTTTACCTTGCGGGGCTGTAGCTAAGCAATCAAGGTCATGTAGTCTAGTCACCAGCATAGGGTTTTGGAGTTCAAAATCTAGAACACAAATTCCACCACATATGTTCCGAGGCAATTTTGAGCAACTGTGTGTACCTTCTCTCAGCTTTGGTTTCTTTAGCGATGCAAGGTGAATAACAGCTACTCTATGGGATTTTTGTGAGGATGTAACGAAATCAGGTATGTAAACCACCTGTTAAAAATACCTGGCACCAGGAGAACTCCATAAATGTAGCTATTATGTTAGCTGACTGTTATGCATATTTTCCCACTTAAATGGCATAAGTTTCATGTGAAAATCTTCAGGGCTAAAAATAACAAATTAAATGGGATAGTGAAAGGACCCCAGGGTGCGAATGCCTTGTCTTAGAATGAATCGGAATTTGTAGCGGGGCCTACAAGTTGCTGTCTGTCTCCTGCGGGGCCCATCCTTGTTCTCACACTGTGGTCTCCACATTCAATTCACAAAAAGTACTTTTTAATGTGTTTTCATTTCAGGCGATGCCATTTGTTTGTTTTATTTTCCTCGTGGATGTGAATTCCGAAGGGTAATTCTTATTTCTTAAAGTATGTCTATGATTTAACTTCTGAAGTCAGAGGTGGGAAAATATCAAGTAAGGAAGTGAACAGGAGTTATGCTAAAATGACAGTAGGTAAAAATCATACCGATTTCCACAGGTTTTGCTCCTTTGGCTCACGTGTCTGCCATCTCACTTTGTGTTTAAGATGAAAATTAAAATAAATGAAATCCAGTGTATTGTTTTGCGTGGCCTTCCAATCAATGTGGTTTTGCCAGAACTTTTTTTTTTTAGTGTGATTTCATAGAAATAAAACATCTGCCAAGGAATGAATTTTTAGCTGATGACAAGTGTCAGAGAGGCATGCAACTTGGTGATTGCTGTTATCTAGGGCGCAGGCATGGTGGGTGCTGCTGGCTGGTGTACTTCCTGTGCATGCCAAGGTGACTCTGAACAGAAGATGAACTTGGTCAACGGGGTAAGACCCCTTCCACTAGGGAATATTTCCTTTGAGGTCACAGAGGAGTCGCAGTCAAAATATAGGGCCCTCTTTACTCAGAAGTAAGAGCAATGGGGATTCTTTGCCAAGGCCTGTGTTTAACTAGCTAATAATCATAATTGTGGTTGTGCTGAGTGATGTAACATTTGGTTCTTAAGAGGCTATGTATCCTTTTGTCCGAGTGGGTTTGAAACTGTTTTTTGAGAACGACATGGTTTCTGCAGCATGCAGACCTGTGCAAGGAATAGTGCACAGCTTCAGCCCGCCCTTCAGCATCCCATGGAGGATGTCGCTGTGCTCCGAGAGGGGCTGACCTTTACGGCAGCCGGCTGTGCCCTTCAGCGGCATTATAGGCTAGGTGCCGGCCGTGGAGTTTGTCCCAGCGATTACTCCTGCGCGGTATTTAATCAGAGCAGTGCCCTGCAAATATAGGCAGGCAGCCAGCCTCTTCCTTGATTCTCCAGGACCCGCTTTTCAGTTACACTGGGTTATCATCAGCAAGCTGCAGAACTGGACCGTGGTTATGTAACTGTCCATGGTTATGAACTGTCCCTGTGTACAATGACTCTTGCTTGGTTGTGTCTTGGTGTTAATAGTTCTCACCTTGTGCCTATAGTCAGGAGGACTTTATAGTGCTTGTAGCACGGAGGGGCTATGTTATACCTCAAGGAGTCTTTTTTTTTTTTTTTTTTTAAAGAATGCAGCCTATAATGAAAAGACAATATAGGGAAGTTATTTCCGTAAGAATTCATGTACAGTGCCCTAGGTTGTCCCACTCAGGCCACCCCTCCCCTTTGTTTATTTTATCAACTCTGCCCCAAAATGCTTTGAAAGTAGCCCTTTCATGTTAAGAAAAAGATGTGTAGAAATTTGGAAAGTGGAGAGGATTCTAAGGAGCTGGAGGCTTGACAGCGTCTCTACTGTCGTATTTCTATTTCAGTCTTAATTCCCAGCTGTCTTTTCTTAGAAGAGCATCTGATGGACTGGCGTGAGCCATTGGGTAGATTGGGCATAGCACAAGGATCACCAGAACTGGCTCCAGTCTTATCTGAGTGGTGCTGAGAGATCCTTTTCCTTTCCATGTCCCTGTCAACTGGTCTGGGTAGGTAGGGGCTGGGAGATGAGAACCGAGAGAATTTCCTTCTGGTTCCCTTGCCAGGGGGCTGAAAATGTCTCACTTGGTGGTATACCACTGGGCCATGGGGCCAAGACTGTTCCATCTCCCACCATTCAGCCAGGACCCCCATTGACATAGCCCAGCCCTGGGCCTGAGCCTTGGTGAGATGAAAAGCAGCAGCTGCCAGGGAGAAAGACAGGTGAGAGGAACCCTCCGAAAAAGTGCATCTAGCAAGAGTTGTTGGAATATTTCCACTGTGCTTTTGATGTTTGTAACATCGGCAGCTAGGCAGCTATTGCCACTTGATGGTAAGACACAGCGATTTTAAGATGCATCTTGATTTCATAGCTATCGAACGGTGGGGGCGAAAATAACCCTGTGCACGTTATTGTTGATGAAACAGACTGAATTCTAGGTGGAGATAAAGGGAAGAGATAGAGGAGCGGTGATAATTAAATGATAGAAAACATTTTACTGAAGTAAGACTGGCTGGTGTCTGCAAATTGAAAGACCTGTTGTTCTAGTGGGGAATGGATGAAAAAAGATGCACACCTAGTCGTAGACGGCTGAAATTTCTGAACTGTGAGGCTCCGGAGAAACTCGTAAACTTCCTGACAGAAAGAATGACTCATTTATGAAGGAAACAGGACCCGTCTGGGTTTAGGCTTTTCTTCTTCCAAACTGGAAGCTAGGAAGTGGAATGACTTCTAGGGACTCCTGAGAGAAAGCACTAAAACCCCCAAATTCTGTCTTCAGCTCGCATTTACCTGTCAGGGTGAAAAAGAGACTGACAGATAATGCATGGATTTAGAGAATTTATTAATGTTATCAGCTAGCAGCCAGGATCCATTAAGGAGACAAAACTCATCAGTTATTTTTACAGAGAGAACTTAATATAAGAATTGTTAATGAGGAATTTAAGAGCTGAAAAGGCAAAAAAAAAAAATCAAACAAAAAACAACCCCTCCCCCAAAGCAAGACGAAGAATAATTATATTAAGAAGAATATAATGTGTGCCCTCTCTATAAAACATTTTCTAGTAACCACGTCAAAAAAAGTGAAAAGAAATAGCTGAAACTAATTCTAAGCTATTTTGTTTTCCCTACTATACTATATTAAAAAAAATTATCATTGTAACACATGATCAATATGAATTTTATTCACGAGATCTATTGCATTCTGATTTTCATACCAAGTATTGAATGTCCAGTGTATATTGTATCCTGACAGCACATCTCAGTTTGGGCAAGCCTCAGTTCATGGGCTCCACAAGCCACTGACATCGTCTGTACTGGACAGGGCTGCTGGAAGGTAGCCCAGCGGTAGCCCTGGCCAAAAGCAGTAGGAGTTGAAGCTTGGCGGACGGGCTCTGGGGATCTGCAGCTCAGCCCTCTGGGGACTGCTCCCTTCCTGGCTGGTGGTGCTCCCATATATGAGCTTGGAGGAGAGGCCAGTAGGTCTGGGGCTCAGATTTCTGCGGCGGCTACCAGTAGGTAGGGCGGGTGTCTTCAGAGTGTGGGGTGTAGTGAGGTTGCGCTTGCAAGTGTGGGCATGCTGCACCCCCGATTAAACAGCTGCTGGTGTGAAGCGGTGGGGCCTGAGTGATGCTGACAGGCAGGTAGACAGCAAACCAAAGAGTTGCTTTTTCTTCCTGCAGCCCGGCCGTCTCCCTCTGGCTCCCTCTGTTGGCAGAGCCTAACAGGGACCCAGCTGCAAAGCAGAAATGTGGTTTCCATGCTCGCAGCTCCCACGTCACAAAGCAGAGGACAGGGGAGGGGTGTGATGCTGAGAGTCCTAGCTGAACATCTGGCAGAGTGGTCCATCGTAGGAAAATACTTAGAAAAGAATTCTGACCAAATAACTAATTACAACAGCGATCTCAGTATGGGGATGGTGGAGAGGAGCGGACGCACCCACGAGGACCAGCCCTTGCATTGTGCCTGTGAGTGGGGGGCTGGGAACAGCCACTGAAGGAACTAAGAAAGGTGCTAGGAAGGTTCTGGAATTGGAGCGAAATCCGTGAAGAGAAAAACCTACAACTTACATGAATTTAAAAGCACCGAACTCTTAGCTAAGTGAAAATACTCAAATGATTTCATGTTAACTGAGTTTACGGAGGGTAGTGGTTGAGAAAACAGTAGGAACTGTGTTGTTAAGTAATAGCAGGAAAAAGCGTTAGTGAGTATTCAGGAAGGGAATGACCGCTGGGTGCATGGAGAAACACCATAGATCTTTTGGAGACGGGGAGAGACGGTCTTGAACTTGATATAACTGGGAAAACAAGGAAAGGGTAAAAAAAAGAGATCACAAAGTAAAATTCACAGTAGGCATATATAAAATGGAAGAAATAAAATTAAGTGTCAGTTATTAAATTGTTAATAATTGTGACTGGCCACAACTACCATTTAAAGGTCAAGGTTGCCAGAGTATGTTAAAACACACAGATCACACATGCCAAGAACTATGTATATTTATATGACATAAACTTTAAACAGAGTCATTTGTTTTAACCTTCATAAAGATTAAAAATTATTGGCTTGGCAAAGCTAGACCAAACAAAAAGAAATATGAGGAAAGGTACGATTGGAGGTTATAAGCACTACACAGAATAAAGAAGCACAGTTATATAATGATAACAAGCACAGTTATTAAGACAACAGTTATTAACCTTTACACGTCAGTCAAATTAACAGTTCAATATATGAATGAAGAATGATTAGAAATTCAAAGACTCCTTGATTAAAAAACAAAACAAAATTATGAAGGACTTTGTGTAATCATTCTTTCCTTAAAAATGTGTACTCTGGGCTTGATGGAGGCATCCGCTAAGTTTAACAGTAAAGCGTCTACCATAGAAAGAGATGGAGGGAGTTAGGTGGTGTGTATCGCGAACTCTAACAGGTGGAGGTGAGAAGTTGCAGTTTGGTGCCAGCTTGAAAGTCCTTTGAAATAGAAAAAGGATTGATCCTTTTCCTCCATAAGCCCTGGAATGGAGGATGGTAATGTCTTCCCTCCCTCTCTGGCCCGAAGTTTCCCAAGACGTACCAAGTTACCGAGGACATAATTTCAAAATAGGTGTCCTGGCAAAAATGGGTCCTTGACGAAAAAGAAATGTAACTGCGAGACACTGTGAAAGGTGTGGTATATGTTTTGTATCTGTCAGGATACTAAGATGCTGTCTTTCCTCATGACTCAGAAACCTCTTGATAAGAGCCCATGTGCGTCTTGCAGGAATGTTTTCCAGTTTTCTGTCTCTAGGAGGCATTCAACCCCTATTGCCATCTGTCCCAGGCCCAGGCCGCCCACCTGGGTGAGGCCAGTGCTTGCGGGTGGAGTTGATGGCTTGCCCAGCTGGACTCATAAAGGGGTTGGCCCCGGAGAGACATGCATTTGACCTCTGGCTCCTTTTTCCTCTGGCTGACTCCACGTTGTCCTCCTCCACCATCTTTACGTAAGTAGCTGGAGCAGCACCGGCCCAATGCGTGTTAGCAAGCTGTCAGGATGTAGATTCTTTCTAACAAGTCTTTTAATAGTAACAGGTCACGTATGGACACATCCTTCCACTGCATCTATAAAACAGTTTCTTTTCAAGCCCTGGTGATACGCCCCAGTTGAATGGTGTGTGTCTCTACCTCCCCGCGCCCATCGCTGTTCAGTTGTCGTTTGAATATGATGACAATTGATGAATACTTTAAGATAAAAGGTTGATTGTTCTGGGTTGAAATGCCTTTAAACATCCAGTTCATGCCAGATAAAGCGGCAAAGTCGCAGCCATAGTTGTCCTAAGAGGGAAGGCTGGGTGCCGTGGGCTGTGGTGTAAGCCCGCCCCTGCCCCGTGAGTTTAACCGTGGATTCTTGGGGGAGACGGGGGCGCCTGGGCCAGGGCTAGGATGACATTGAAGTCAGAGGTTTTTCAAACCTAAATGTATTTTTCGGTGCCGTAGGAGAATGTGTTTGATAAAACCGTCCCAGAAAATCCAGACAGGTAGAACGTGTTCCCACGTGGGAGCTGAAATAGGGACTTTAGAGACAAAACGCTGTGCAGTGTGTGAATGGGAGGTGGAGATAGGATTGTGGCGCTGGGCAACCCCAGTACCAGCTGCGGGCGTCCGGCTACGACTGCGTTTTCTTCGCTCCAGCGGCATGCAGAACTCTGCGGGACAGTCTGTGCGTTAGGACTGCACTTCTGTGGGAATGGAAGCAGAACCACCTTTTTCCGTGTTCTGGTGGAAAAGAAGGAAACCTCGACTGTTAAAGTCTGAATGACATTTTAAATGATATTTACACAGAAGCATAGATGACCAAAATAAAGGCTCTCTTGGTTACATTCAGAGCCAGGTCATAACTCTGGTTAAATAATACTGATTTCCTCCCTGGTTTGCTAGACTGCAGTGATTCACCCTTCCAAGACAGTGTTATTTATTGCTAAGTTACCGTTACGTAAAGAGTGCCTGTGTTCCATAGTATTAAGCTATGCCCATACTCTGTATTCATGCTTTCCGGGATAGTCATTGTCTGCCAAGGGCCCGTCACTAGTTAGTGTCTGGGCTACAGTGGTGCCTAAGAAACAGTTCTTACCCCATGGCGTACATTTTAATGATAGCTATCTGTTGATTTATCGATCTATCAACTATTTATAGTTATATGTATGTACACACACACACACATATAGTGTGTGTGTATGAGAGAGGGAGAGAGAGAAGGAGGGAGGGAGGGAGGGAATGAGGGAAGGAAACGGGGGTGGGGGGGGAGAGAGAGAGAGAGATATTGATTGAGTGTGTACCTTCTATAAGACCGCAGGCCCCAAAGTCAGGCTGTCTGGCTATACCTGTCACTGGCTTTGTGACCTGGGGCAAGTTACTTATAACTTCTTTAAGCCTTGGTTTTATATAACTTCCTTGTGCCTCACCTGAAATACAGTAATAGATACAATAAGGCTGTTGTGAGAATTAAATGAGTTACACCTGTCAAGTGCTTAAACCTGTACCTGGCACAAAATAAGCATTGATAAATGCCAGCTCTTTATCTGTTACACGTACAGATATTACATATAGATACATATAGGTGTTACATATAGACACATAATAGATACGATATACGAATGGAATATGGCTATATCAATGCATATCTTAATGTATTTACAAATCTCAGTGCACATGTATTCCTTCCAGGATTTGAAATAATTTGATCTGAGAAGTATTAAACTTGCTATGTACTTTTATTTTTGTAAGGTCTTATTAATAGAAAGCTGTGCATTCTGTCATTATTTTTAATAGTCTTATAATTTTTCGTTGAATTACCAGCTCAGCTTTTCTGTTTAAAAAATGAACAGTAAACAGTATTTTGAATGCCAGTTCAGCATGTTCTGACAAAGTATGATGCATTAAAATAAAACTCATCATTAGCATTTAAAATGACCTCTGCGGTCGTAGTCGCTCGTTTTCCTCTTCCAGTATTTGAAACAGTCTTTCTGAGTCTAAGTTCTTTGCAGTACTTGGCAGATATTGTCTGTGTATAATGGTCATAGTTCAATTTTTGATAAATCATGTTATCAAATCACTTTATTGCTAACAATCTCAGCTTCCCATTTATCCTCACCCATTATCTGAGGCTCTTATCAGCTTTCCTTCAGTAATATAATGGCCTTATATATTAAATTATAAAGTAATTTTCCAAGCTAGAATTGTATAGAATTACTTATGTGTCAGCCTCCATGAAGATAAATCTGAGTATTTGTGAATGGGCAGATGAGGAGTATACAAACTCAGACATTCAGGGCCATTGAAAGTTAAACCACTTGGGGAAAGGGCTGGTAATAATGTTGACTCTGGCATAGCCTGACTGGGTATAATGAGAACAAATCAAAACTAAGCTTCTTTTAAAGTAATTATGAATAATACAGGAATTGTGAATAATAACTGCTTATATGATCACAAAGGTGAGGAGTGTAGTGGAAACTAATTCCTATGGGGGTTTTCTGTTCAGGGGGTTTAAGAAGCAAGATTTGGAAATCAGATCAGATCATTTCATGGTTCCTATATCCTTTTTTTTTTTTTTTTTGAGGGCAGTGGCACTGGCCCTCACATGTGGGACTGAACCGCGGCCACTGGCTTCCCAAGCCAGCGCTTAACCACCGCGCCCTATATCCTTTTTTACATCTCAGTTCTTCTCAAGTAAAATAAGGAAGCTTGCAGTAAAATATGGAATGGTAACAGAGTTGACTATATAAAACATGTCTAGCTGAAGTAATCTTTAAAACTTCCTTCCCACTTTCTGAAATTCTTTGGAATAAAATGATATTGGCTAATTTTTATATAGAAACTGAACTATGTAGAACTAAATTTTATATACCAGAATATCTGAGAGCTGAATGTATATGAATAGTTCATTATTATTTTTTTTCCCATTTAAAAGAACATGTTTTAATAATATTCATTATAGGAGATTTGCTTGGTTTTTAGACATTGATTTTGCTGGTGGTGTATATTAAATCTCTCACCTGATTGCAAATATTCTGAGTGACAGAGCCAAGTTGCTGGGCCATGTGGTATATGGGAAAAGCCAACTGGTATTTGTTTCATTAAGCTTCGGCAGGCTATCCAATTACTTAATGCAAATAAGAAAAGTTTACACTAAACTCCTACTTCTTGGCTTCAAACTCTAGAGAATTTAAATGAGAGATACGTATTTAAAAGAGGGACGTTTAAATGAAACTTAAATCACGAGCTTAATGTCGAATAATATTAGACCAGGAGACCTGAAATAATAAGTGGAAAATGCCAATAAATAAAGGGAATGTATTTTCCAAGATACATGGCACGTTTAGTTTTATTTTGAGATAATTCTTAAATCTCTGGAAACCCAAGTTCATAATGAAAGACTTATTTTAGTGTATGCTTGCTTTTCACCACACAGGGACCTTAAAAATTAAGTGCTGCCTTCTTCCGCTGTGAGTGGGTGCTTCTGTCTTCTCTCCCTTGGTAGGTGTTTGCAGGACAGTCTGGTTTCGGATTTGTATTCGGGGCTCCAGCCCTGGGTGCAGAGCTGTCCGTGAGGCCCAGAAAGCAGGGTCATCTCATTCAACCCAAATAAGAGAAAATCTGGTTGATGATGTGGATATCGACCTTCCATAGATGGCCACTGAATAGAGTAGCTTGATGGGTTTTATTACCCGGGGCACAGGAAGGAAGCTTTGAAAAGAACTGCGTGCTTTTGAGAATGTAAGCAGATGTTCTTTGCAAAGTAGTTGTTGTTAAATGATCTAAATGACTGAGTCAAAGAGGAAACTTATTAGAAGGAAATATTGCTGTAAATGAATTTTGTGGAGGGGAGAGTTGAGGAAATGGGGAATAATACAATTGAGAAACTTCTAATGTCGCTTTTACTTATAACTTAGTGAGGAAACCTCCATTAGTTACACCATTTGCCTGAAACTCGGCCCTCCAGAATACTTTGAAAGAAAGTCAAACTGTGTTCGAAAATTTTCTGAATGTTTTTTCTAAAATTGCAAAGGCGATTTTAAGCTTCTTGGACCCTTTCAAGCCTTGCGCTAAGTTTTATTGGTAATTGTATGTGTTGTGTGTTGTGTGTTTTAAGAGTGCTCTCCTGGTTGCCTTAGATCTGCCATCCTTCGGGATCTGAAACAGCCATCACAGAACTCGACAGAAAATTCTTTCTCAGTGACTCTGGACACAACTCGTGTCTCTGCCAAGACACTTTCTACTTCCCCGTGCTGCTCGGTTAATATCTGTTAGATTTCAGTTCAAGCATCAGCCCCCAACCATGATGTCATAGCATCCTCCCTTGTTGCAAATGATGTATTTATCAGAGTTGGAGCTGCTTCACGAGGGAGGGACCGTGTCTCTTTTGCTCGTCATTTTATTCTCAGTAATCAGAATAGTCTCTGTCACTCAATGATTACATATTGAATGAATTTGTAAACCTCTTTTATTCTTGCTTAGCATACAGTTTTGATCAAGTAGTAGGGAACTCTAAGAATGAGACGAAGAAATATAAGTGGCCATTGAATGAAAAGTATAAAATTTGGAGAAAATACTCCTTTGTTTCATTTATTCCCCACCACATTCCTTTCTCAAGAGTTTCTAGGCAATGGGGAATAATATATTTAAAGTATGATGTTTGTAAAACTTGTAACTGCAAGAGACCTTACGATTATGTAGTTAACCCTTCAAATGTTAAAACGGGGAAATGGAGGTTTATTAGATGGTATAGCTAAGTTGCTGGTAGGTAATGAGAATTTGTGTTGGGTCCTACAGCTAGACCCCTAAAGACGGAGGTCTGTTTGTAAGGATAAATGAAAGTAATTGTAAGAATTTATTCAGAAAGAAAGATACTTTTCTTTTTAAGTCAATTTGTACTGCTGCTCATCTCTGCAGTTCTCTGCAATTTGTTCTCTGCAGCTAAGAATCAAGGACAGTTAGGTGTAGATATTCCAGAGGCCTTGAAATTGTAGAATATAGAATATCTTTCTAGAATGGAAGTATTATACCGTCCTGTTTTTAGTGATTTAGTGTGGCCTGGGATTAAGGCACACTTGTGACACTTATAACATAGTGGCTCGGTGCTTACAAGGTTCAACTTTCTCTCTAATTGTTTCTTAAATCGCCCAGTCTTCTGTTTTCTGCATCTCATTTTCCATTTATTTATTTATTTTTTGGGTCTCTGGTTGGAAATAGTCCATTCATTCCTCCATGCATTCAGACATGTCAACAAGTATTTGTCGAGCGCTTCCTGTGTGGCAGGCACTGTTAAAAGCATTGGGGATAGAGCTGCAGAGAAGAACGAATCAGATCCTTGCTTTCACGGAGCTTATAGGCACGTGGGAAGCAGGAAGGGAGCCTGTGAAAGGCTAGGGGTGCTCGGCCAGTATTCTCAGCCTTTGGTTTCAGAAGGCCTCAAAGATAGTGAAAATATAGCAGGATTTCTTATTGGTGAAAATCTGGGGTAAAAAGATGGCAAAGACAAAACTGTATGTGTTCACGGGGTATTAGTGAATTTGGAGATTTTCCTTTTTAGAACATCACAGCTTTTTCTGTATTCCTTTCTGACCCACGGTGGGTACTATTATTATTAGTGCTACCTCCCTAATGGGTTGAGTGCTTATTCTTACAAGCCTTGTGCTAAGTGCTTTGTGTATGTAGAACCCTGTAAGGTTAGTATTACAGTATTACCTTGGTTTGCGAGCATAATTCGTTCCAGAAACAAACTACTTGTATTGCAAAGACATCGCTCATTTACCACGTTAAAATGTATTAGAAATGTTTGCTCATCTTGCGGAACACTCGCAAACCACGGTACTCGCTATCCAAGATTTTACTGTATTTCAATTCATTTTGCACATTTGTACCAAATCTTGTAAGCTGAAGAACCTTTATTTTTATTGTAACATTGAAAGTTTTTGTGCTCATATGTTTGCTTCTTTTTCACTCACTTGCCAAAACTTCAGGGTATTTCTTAAAGTTGAGCCACTTTGAATTCCATTTGTAATTAAAATGGGTGCCATATGCAAATAAACTCAGAAAAAAACATGTGGTTATTAAAATAAACAATACTTTAAAATTTGGTACACCACCTGTGGTAGATAGGAGAAAATCTCATTGTACAGAATTCATTTTATGCTCATGAACTCAAAGTGTAATTTTTAGGATAGTTTTGTCTTTTGTATATGTGTGTGGATTGCCTTATGAGCACGTGGCATACTCGTATAGTAGGTGATCCATACCTGATCATTTTTAATGTTTTAGCTTCCACCTCACTTGTAAAATAGATAAGATCTTTTACTTGCAGGTGATACGCTGTAAAAATTATTCAACTGCACTTTGATAGTCTGATTCAGTAACCTCAGCGGTTATCGGTATAATATCCTTACGTGGACCACTTCATTTTTTTTTTTTTAAGATTTTATTGGGGAATTGGGGGAGGGGAACAGACAATTTGCTCTCCTTTTGTTCTTCAGTCTAGTTGTGGAGGGCGTTGCTTCACTGGCCCATGTTGATATTATCATTATTGCACTCTTCCCAGATGAGGCAGTCGTTCACCCGCCATTGGACAGCCACTCGCGGCGGCTCACGGCGGCTCACACTGGCTGCCGGCCACTCACTGTAGCTTACTGCAGCCCCACTGCAGCCTCACTGTATCGCACGCCGTCCCCGGCGACTCACAGCAGCCCAGCTCCAGGTGGAGCTGTTGTTCACTATCTTAGCTGTAGAGGGCGCAGCCTCACTGGCCCTAATGTGGGATCTGAACTGCGTTCCAAGCCAGCTCTTAACCAACGCGCCACTTGGCCTGCCTGGGCCACTTGATTTTTGATGTTCCTCTTCTTTTATATATCTCCAGGTTTTACTTGGGTGAACGTATATTTTGGTAACTGCAGGTTGTGGCACTCAGACTTGACTATGCATCAGAATTACCTGGAGGGCTTAGGAAAGACAGTTTGCTGCCCGCCTCCAAGTTTCTGATCCAATAGGTGTGGGGTGGTATCTGCGCGTTTGCATTTCTAACAAGCTCCCAGGTGATGCTGTTAGTGGACCACACTTAGAACTGCCACTCTGGGGAAGTGATAGGGCCTCTAAGTATTGCTGTTCTTTTACGGCATATGTGTCCAGTGAGTTAACGTTCTGAATCACGACGTTGCTGAATTTGTCGTGAAATTTATTGTGACGTCGTATAGAGACATTTCGTTTCTATAAGCACAATTGTGCTTATTGCTTAAGGAAAAATTTCCTAGCAGTGACTTTTACATGACAGAATTTCAAAGGGCAGGTTTTAATTTGTTTGTATTATTCATCTTTATTCAAGACACACAGACACCCAGGTTTAAATTTTAAGGGGGCCGCATTACAACTTTGGGATATATTTTACAAGGCGGTTTTATCTGTTATAATTGTTTTCTGAGAATGACAGAGTGTCAGGATGATGGAGCAATTTAAAAATCATCAGAAAAAAATTTTACTTTTGCTCTTTTCAAGAATCTTTTTTTAAAACTAAAATTTGAGAGACTAGCATTGAGTTCCATTTGGTGCTCATCATTCCCACTTATAAAACAGATTTCACTCAGACTTTCACTCACACAACATAACAATTTTACCTTTTCAAAGCATCACTTATGCCTTTGGGGATATGATGGTATGGATGGGTTTTCTCTCCAAGAAGAAAAGGCAATCAGAAAATCTTTGTCCATGAGATTAGACTGCAATGTACTCTTCTTCAGCGATTACTGAATACCTTTACGTAGCAGGCACGATGGTGGAGATCGGTGCCAAAGCAATTTATCTTTTTCATGCACAATGAGGGGTTTTAGTGGATTGTAACTTAATAGGATCTAATTGTGTGATGAGGTTACTGATACACCTAATGCAATCAGACACTTCATTAATAGAATTAGCATTGTGCACAGGCCTTGGGAGGTGCAGTTCAGCTGTGTGATTCCGCTAGACCCTGTCTGCAGTGTTACATTTAGTTCAGAGCTCAGGGACGAATTGGGTTGCTCCAGATGTGAGCAGCCCTGCTGTGGAAATGCCTGGCCAGTTTTGCGTAGGAGGATTGTTGGAAAACGGGAGTAATTCCCTGCGAGGGAAGACATCTTCATTGTGAGTTTAGCTTTCCGCTGTAATATAAGATCCATGAGGACAGGGACATGTCCTCTGTCAGCACTGTGTCACCAACACCTCCCACAGTGCTCTCAGTGTACTCAGTAAGCACTTGATTTGAGTCAATTGCTACGGGAAGAGATGGTTACCTTCAAATATTTATCTTGTAGACGGCTTGTTCATTAGGTTTATCCCATAGGTCTCCAGAGGTGGCCGGTGGCACCGGGGATACAATTTTTAGATGGGCAGATTCAGTTTTACATAAGAAGACCTTAGCAGTCAAATTGATAAACATCTTATATTTGAATTGTTATTTTAAACTCTTGGGAAAAGGCTACATGGGAATTGACTAGAAAAAGACACCTGCTTTTGATAAACTATAGGCCAAGGTGATTTCGGCTGTGTCTCTTTTTATTTAAGTGTTTCATGAAAAATAATAATGTCGGGCCGGCCGAGTGGCGCGGTGGTTAAGCGCTGGCTTGGGAGGGCAGCGGCCTCGGTTCGGTCCCACATATGAGGGCCAGTGACACTGCCCTCAAAAAAAAAAAATAATAATAATAATGTCAACTAATAAAATCTTTTTTTTTTTTCTAAGTTAGACCTTTCTTGTCTTTTCAGATTAAAACAAGGAAAAGAAGCGGACCGAGAGAGGGCCTTTGCCAATGAGCAGTTGACCCGGGCCATTCTCCGAGAGAGGATATCTAGTGAAGAGGAACGCTCCAAGGCCAAGCTCTTGGTAAGTGTTACGGATGTAGGAAAAATGCCTTGTCCACAGGGAAACGGCCGGCGTTTGGGAAGAGCGGAGTACTCCTGCCAACTTGTAGGGTTGACAAAGTTCATGTTCTCTTTGCTTAGACTTTCTTGATTTTTGCCTTTTACAAATAGTTGATGATTTGCTGAGATTAATCATGAAGGACTTTTTAAAGCAGGTAACTTCAGAATCATTGAAATAAAGGTCAACAGAGAGACACAGGTCCATGCATTTTACCTGAAAGGATGGTGTGTGTGTGTGTGTGTGTGTGTGTGTGTGTGCGCGCGCGCGCGTCCTTCCCTGTGTCCCTGTCTCCCTTTTGACTTCATTGTATTTGAAACCTGTGGGGCGAGCAGCCTGGCCTGTTTCTGTCCTGCTGGTCACGACCAGATGTTGGTCTGTGACGCCTCCAGCAAAGGTGACTATGGTTTGATCAATCACTTTCTGGGCGTTCAAAAGGGGAAAACAGAGCAAGGGCTTTAGGGAACCATCTTTTTTAAGAAAAGAAATAACTTCTTTTTTATTTTAAAGAAAAGACTATACACATGTGTCTAAATACAATTAATAGAAAGAATAAACTTTAAAAGACACCCGTAAATCTGTCATTTTCACGCAGCCACACTTGATATTGGGGTGTGCTTCCCCCTAGACAAGTTTTATTCCTAGGCCTGTGACATATTTAAGAACTTGGAGAATGCTGGATAGAGTGTTTAGCATCAGGAACATTTTCTTATGTCACCGAATGTTTTTCTGAAATATAGTTTTTAATAGCTGAAAAATATTTGTCTTCTGTGCGCACCATAATTTATGAACCCATTTCCCATTGTTAGATAAAAGTAGAACTGCTTTGGATGAAGCCTGGGGTCCTGATTGCTCAGCTCTCATTTCAGCCTTCCTAGAAACTCACATGTAACTTCTCAGAGCCTTTAGTGCTCTTATTTGGGCGCTCACTGAGGAGGTAAAGTGTGATTATATAATGGAGAACTGTGAATGCAAGGTGGGGGTGGGGCGTGTTGTCCTTAGTTCAGCGGGCAGTTGGGTATTGTTAAAAATTTTAAGGAATGGGTCAGTTTTTGTTCTGTTTTTTCCCTTGGTCCTTTCTTTGAGAGGCTAACCTATGACTAGATACTAATAGAGAAAATTAAAGGAAGTGAATGTGTAATGAACTCATTTCTTCAGTGACTCATTCAGGATCCAAGCTGAATGGTAGATGGTGAGCCAGAAGAGAAGTGATGGATTAAGAAAGAAATGTCAAAGGACTGGCTGGTGGCCATCGTGAAGGACACACATGGCCAAGGAACTGAGGCCAAGAGATGCGGAAGGAAAGTCGTTTGTCCTGAAAGGGAGATAATGTGTCAGAACTAAAGATGTTAAGTTTTGACTAATTCCATCATTGCTGATATCTACTATACTCCTGAGCTTGAGGGATTTTTTTTTTTTTTTTGAGGAAATTGAAAATATATCTGGCCAGCGTATTGAAGAGTCATTTCCACTAATGTTACATCCCCAAGGCCAGGGATGGCGTGGAAAGGGTAAAAAGTGCTTATGTTAAAGGAAGATGGGGGAGCAAGCTTTTTAGTTTCCAGTGGGTAGAAGAGTCCTTGGTTGGCATTTTTCTTTGTACCCCAGCTTTTGCCTCTTATCTTCGAAGCACTTTTTTCTCTATTTCTTTGTGCCTAAATTTGTACATAAAAAATTCGGATTAGAAACAAAAAAATCTCATTAAACATACACACGTGCACATGCCAAAACATAAAAAGGAGAGTTTTCACCAAAAATGTGAAAATATAAGAATTTCTTGTATAACAATAACTGAAATATTATGTTATGTAGTTTGGTTGGAATAGCTGTCTTCAGCCCATTTTTCTCGTTGTATCTTACAAATCTTGTCTATTGCGTGTGTGTGTGTGTGTGTGTGTGTGTGTGTGTGTGTGTGTGTGTGTGTGTGTTAAGCCTAAGAAACTGGCATTGTATATTCTGTTTTGTTAGGTCTCTTCTGTATTGATTCTGGGGTTGCAGGATATAAATGGCAAATTACCATACTCTCAACTCCTGAATTTCAGCATCTATCATAATATCAGCCAAAGAAAGCTCTCAGCGCACTGAAGGAATAAAAGTAGAATTTATACAACAGGCTTATAGCTGATTCAGAGGGTCCCATCCTGGCTTGAGTGTCCTCAGACATTTGAGTGTAGTTCATGGTCACGGCCACGTGGTGCCTGAGGACTCCCAACTTATTTACCAGATTTCTATTTTTATTGTTATTATTCATTATTATGACTATGCATTGGGCAAAGATCAGAAAACAAATGCAGAAAATATTAAGATCACCTCAGTTACCACTATCCACAGATAATTACTATTCAATTTCTGGTTTATCGTTTTCATATTCCTTTTCACATCCCACTAAGTCTGTATAAAAACGTTCATATTAATATGGGTATATGTCCCCAAACATAGATAATAATGTACATAGTCTCATATAACTCTTACAATAACCTTCATCTTTAAAAATTTTAGGCTAAATGGTAAAGGTTTTTTCATACCAATAAATCAATTCATGTATGATCACTTTTAATGGTTAAAAGTATTTCACTGGATTTCCCTCTAATTACTAAAATAATACAGAGATATTGTAGAAAACTTGGAAACTATAAAAACTCCTCAGGAACCACCTCATACCCATTAAGATGGCTTCTATCACGAAGACAGACAATAACAAGATTGGCAAGGATTTTGTGAGAATGGTTTTAGTGCAGCTGTTACGGAAAAACAATATGGCAGTTTCACCTAACACTACGACTAGAATTACAATATGGTTCGGCAAGCCCACTTGTGGGTATTGATCCAGAAGAATTGAATGCAGGGTCTCGAAGTGATATTTGTATGCCCATGTTCATGCAGCATTGTTCCCTGTAGCCAAATGGTGGGAGCAAGCCAAGTGTATAATGGATGCATAAACAGAAATGGGGTCTGCACAGACAATGGGATGTTATTCAGCCTTCAAAAGGAAGGGAATTCTGACACATCGTGCATCACAGATGAACCTTGAGGACATTGTGCTAATTGAAATAATGCAGTCACAAAAAAGACAGGTACTGTACGGCTTCACTTACTTGTATATCAGGTATTTAGAGTAGTCAGATTTATAGAGACGCAAAGTGGAAGTGTTTGCCAGGGGGTGAGGGCAAGGATCAATGGAGAGCTTTTTGATACTTATGGAGAGTCACTTGCAGGATGAAAACAATTGTGGAGATTGGCTGCCCAACAATGTAGATGTACTTTATACTGTTGAGCTGTATATTTGTAAATGGTTAAGATGGTAAATCTTATATTATGTATATTTTACCACAGTTGAAATTTAGAAAAAATTCCTAAAGAAATAAGCAATATCGCATGCTTAATTAGTGTTTAGTGGGTATAGCATTCTTTCTGCCTTCCCCTCCCTATGGATTCCGTCCAGATTTCCAGATTCTCTATCCCGCCACCTGGTAAAGCGTGTGGTGTGGAGCGTGACTTCCAGCCTACTGTTGTCCCTTAGTCACTTGATCCCCAGCTGAGGATCATCCATCCCCAGAGCAGCCATCCTCAGAGCCCATGATCCATGGGAGAGTCATCCCCAAAAACGTTAGCATTGGCCACTGTGAAGTCTGGGCCCACATGGCTGCCATTTTTAACCCTAATCAGCGGGACTCTATGACTGATGGCCACACTGATTTGTTCCTCTTTATTTAGAACCCAGATGTTTCAGCCTGAAAGAAAGTAAAGGTTATGTTTCACACATTTGAAGGAATTGGAAAGCTATATTTCAGGAGAACTAGGGGACGAAAAGAAAAACAATCAACAATAAAATTGATGTGATGTTGATACCGTGAGATAAAACTAACCCCCCTCCCTTGCTCACCTCCCTCTTCCGCCGGATGGTTGGCATTTAGAGTCCTGGCTCCCCGGATGTGAGGGCAGGCTTTCCTTTCCACAGGGGTCGTAGCAGCCAGCATTCTGAGAGCTCTTTGAAGGGCAGAGTCACGGCAGCCCTGTTTTGAAACTTTCAACTAGGATCCGACCAAAACTTTCCCCTTTGGAAGAACTGCTTTGGCTGGAGAAGCTGAAACCCCATTCTAGATACAGGAGCTTCCCAGCCCCTCCTGCTACCCCGCAGTCCCTGGTTACCAATATGTTAATCAGCCGCTTTTCCCCAGAGGTTTTGAAGGGCCAGTTCACTGATAATCGTACCCACATGAAATGGTAAATAAAATTCACATTACAGCCATGCTTGTTAGGAGCAGGAAAGCTCCTCCGGGAGAAGGAAGGCTAAGAGGGACAGAACCGGGAAACCGGTAAAGCTAATGCGACTAGACGTTTTGTGTATCTTTGAAGATCTCATACATAGAAATCCAACATTTGCTGTGTCAGATTTTTTTTTTTTTAAATCAAAGAGCAAGGAGTAATCTATTTTTGACTTGGCAATTTTATTTGATTTCTTTTTAAAATGTCAATTAAAATTTGATTGACTTTTTTTTTCTCTCATTGGGCTGTTTCAACATGAGTCATTCCTTGTTATCACAGAATTATGTAGTTTTTAAAAATCTAAACTTGAAAAGAAGCCCCACATTACTTGCTTAAGGAAATATTTACTTCAGTGTTCTGGAATTTATAAACGTAAATGTGAAATGGTTTCCTTCACTCTTTGGACAGGTGTTTTATGGAGTGCTTACCGTCTGAAAAATGCTGTGCTGGGTACTAAAGGTCTATAAATGAAAAAGACAAAACCCCGTCCTAAGGAATTCACAGCATCATGTGGGAGACAGAGATATTTAGAATAACGTGAAAGTGCTAAGTGTGTTACAGAGCCCCGCTTCGTCAGCTTTGGTGTGAATTCTCACTTTTGCGAGAGCAGGGACTTTCTCTGAACTCAAGTGCTCTCTCTTCGTTCATTTCGTTCAGCACACCAGTGGGGCGCCCGACCAGTGCCAGTGCCTCGCAAAGGGCACACAGGCAAAAAGTACTTGTCAACTGAAGAAATGGAGAATTGAATCCACACGAGCCCCGGAAATGGGGAAGAATAGGAAAGATTTCCTAGAGAAGTTGTGCCCGAGCTGAGTCCTCAAGTGTGTAGGAGAGCTAAGGGCACATGTGGGGGGTGGGGGTGGGGGCCCAGCCTCTGACTTGGCAGGCAGAAACACGGAAGCGTGGGACAGTGGGACGCTACACAGCGTGGCTGAGTGGCCAGCCCAGTGCGAGGAGTGTTCAAGGATGGGGCAGAAGAAAATGGCACAGCTAAGATCGTGGGTCCCCAAGAACCTGTTCTATTCATCCGAGGCATTGAAAGCGGGAAATGAAATGGTTAGAGGGGCATTTTGTTAGCTCACTCTAGTGAAGTGTCAAGGATAGACTAGAGGAAGGAATGGACGGAAACAGAGAGGTCTTTAGTCCGATCATTAGAAGTTTTGGTCCCTTTCCAAGGGACACAGATTTATTATAAACACCTCCTATGTGCTGGGTACTGTTAGTTGCTGGGGACGTGAGTTAGATCTGGTTGCTTTTCCTCACCTCGTCATCTCCAGCCAAGTGTAGGGTTTGGGGGGAAGGTCATTCTTACCATGTTTTTGGTTTGTTTTGACTTATAATTTTTGAATTTGTAAAGTGTCATAGTGTTTAGAAAAAAACAACACTAAAAAATAGGGGAGGTGAATGCATAAATCTAGTTTCTGCAGATTTAAGCGACTGTTTCACCGAAATGTCACTCTTCATCCCCAGTTTCCTTTTAGTTTGAAATGCACCAGTGAAGCAATCAGGAAGAATTGATTAATTTTGTGCTGTGTCCTTTTCAGTTCTGCGTTTTGTTTGTGCTTCAAACTGTGACAGTTGAAATTTCATGGTAAGAGAGAAAAAGGTTTTGCATTTGGGGTAGACAGGAAAACGACTCAATCCAAGAACATAGATAAGAACGCCGCTGCCGCCTGATATATAACCGAGGTCCTGTCCAAGGGCAGAGGGGACAGCTGGGGTTGTAATTTTGAAATGATCAGCATGGCTCACGCTCAAAAGTTCTGTGTTCAGGAACAGCGAGGGATGTGACATTGTAGCTCCAGTTATTCTGGCTTCTTTTGTTGGGCCCTCAGAGATACTTTTTAAATGTTTTTTGGTATCTTTTGAGTGCAATTTAATACTTTGACTTTAACCTCTATTAACGCGATCCCTTTGGTTATAGAGGGTGTGTGCTGGCTTTCTTGCTATTGACTCTAAGCCCCAAATGTTTTGACATGCATGGAGTATTAATTTGCTTTTAATGCCAAAAATGAAGTTGATGATTTTCAGCTTTGCTTTCGAAGACTATTTAAATATAGAATTCCTACTCTCTGTTTGAGGGATCTAAGCCATTTGGATATAAGATATTTTCCTTGAAAAGGGACCTGGGATCCATCTGCAAGCCCCATTGGTTTCTCTTTGTGCAATTACTGTCTTACCAGGAAAGAAAAAGGCCGGCACCTCTGAAGACAGGCGCCATCACCGGGCCTTCTGTGTTTGGATTCTGCAGGCCATTCTCGTTTCCAGCACAAAGCATCCGTCCGCCATCATCTCCATTTATGTTCTTTGTTGTTGTTATGTGCGGTCCTTACTTCCGGTGTGTGCTATAGCAACTGTAGTCTTGCCAGCTGGAAGGCACACAGCCCCGTGAAGAGGTTGTTCATCAAAGCTTGTGAATCATGCGTCCCCAGGTCAGTTTCAGGCAGGTTTGTTTGCCGCTGCAGTAGGAAAGGAAGAGCCCAGGGCAAGGCTAGGACGGCTATTACAGGTTTCAGTATTGCTTATATCCTGAAAGCTTAGCCTGGTGAGTGTGTTTCTCAAAGGTGCACCGTCACACCCCCTCCTCAGCCAGTTCTGCAGAGCGACCCAGGATCTTCACTTCACCAGGGCACCTCAGAGAATCCTGGTATCGTGGGAGCAGAGGAGAGAATGGCTGAGCATCCTTCCGGCCTCGGAGCTAACATCTCACTCTCGGGGTTGACAGGTCTGCCCAGTGGACCCAACGTCTAGGCGACTGCCATTTGCTCGTGGTGCCTTTTTCCCAAGGAACTCGCAGACTGTACGACCCTATTGACGAGGTGCCTGGAGAAGAAAGTAGCACAGTTGGGTAGAATGCTGTTGGTGTTTAAAGTCAGCTAAGAGGAGCCTCTCCGCGTGGGATGGGCTGTCATATTTTCATTCTGAATGTACTTAAAAAAATGCATCAAATTGCTTGCGGACTGGTTGGCTCAGGGCAACTCTATGTGGGAGCCCCACCATCAATAGCATATTGACATCCCATCACTTGGGTCATTATGGGTGTCAAGGTGAGGTATGGAGAGCACTGACTAAAAATCCATAGGTAACTAGGGTGCCAAACGCTGGTTATAATTCCATCTCTTTCTAATGGCCTGGCATTCATTGTTACCTTGTTTGCTGCACTGCCTGGTCTGAAATGAACTGTCATTAGAGCTTTTGGATTTTATTGACCTGACATCATAATCTCATTCCCCGGCTGAGAGAAAGATGGCTTGCTGTGTTTGCTTTAACCTGTAGTAACATATTAAAAATTTAACATCGGCACAATGAAGTCCGTCAATCCTTATAAACCCCAAAGACGCGTTTCACTCTTTCTGTTTGGAAGGAGACGGGAAGGCCAGCGTGTTGCTTTGTGTTCAGCATCAATCTTTCCATTTTGTCTTCGGCGGCAAGTCTCATGCTGTCAGCTTTGATACAACCTTGGAGAATTGCTTTTAGCCTCTTGTGTGTGGACATGGGGTTTAGTGAATTCAGTAGTAAATTGAATGGCAGTAATGTTGACTATGAGACGTATCATTGTGCAGTGAGATCGACTTCATTTTTGTTTATTGGACATTAAATTCTTCACAATGTTGAACTTCCTGGAACAGCTCTGTATTTCTTTATTTTATGCATCTCCCGTTTTCACTGTATTCCTAAGTGGAACTGAGCTACGCTCTTTCTGTGTTTCTTGAGGTTTGGCGCTGCACCCTGCTTTTGGGGGTGGTGGGGTGTTATTCCTTGGACCTGGGTTATTCCTTGGACCGTAAAGACGTGCATCATTTTGTTCCAGTGTGACTCTCTCCACTCTTTTTTTTATGAACTATATTTTAAGGGTGACTTCTCCTGAAAAATACCGAGGGGCAGAATTAGCAAATGAAGTAAGGCCTCCATTCTTGAGAGAGCGGGAATCTGTTTACAAACCTGCAGTATTTATTACATACCTCATTTAGCACATTCATCATTTTAATAGAAAAATGAGTCATTTTAGATGATTCTGAAATAATTCGAGGTAAGCTACATAGCCCCGGGCAGAATATGATTTACTCTGACAGCGCCAAGCTTTTTTCAAAAAAAAGAAAATATAATGGAATGCTCAGCACCAATAATTTATGATTACTTGTGGTAAACTTATTAGATGTTTTCATTGTCGTAGACATTTGTTGATTAGATTAAAAGTTTAGAGGAGTTTTTTAGCTTTCTCCCCATTCATGCATCTTTTGTGACACGTGGGTATAAAATCTATACTTAGCTGTGTGTCTAAATACCTTCTCTGCCTGTGTAAAACACTGCCTGTGAATATAATTCTTGATTGGTGTTTCATGTTGTCTTGATAGAAAGGACACTACTCAGTGTCACAGGGCCAGTTTTATCGGAGATTATCAACCTACTTATATACATTTTCTGCCTAGACCTTAAATATTAATCCTTTCCATTTCCTTAGCCTGTCTGATTCTCAGGAACACAGACCACTTGGAACCAAAGCTCCAAACACAGAAGGAATCGTATTTCCAGGTGTTGCCATAATGCTCATGAGCTTTATTAATAATCAGCATAACAACAAAAACAATTGACATTTATATTTAGTACTTTTCATTTACCCAAGAGCTTTCAAGTCCATTATCTGCCCTTACTAAATATGGGTAGGGCATCTATCATGCCTGTTTCATATGGTAAAACCTATTATATGTCCAAGCGACTGTGAACCTCAAGTTTGCAGAGCAAGAGAGCAACATGTCAGATCCCCACCGCCTAGGTGATCTTATTTGGGGCCCAATTTAGCAAATTCAGTTATTATGTTTATAACCTATAGTGGAGTGGACCACTGTATTAGAAAGGCCGAGGGGACTTTTAGGGACAGGCACGTGAACAAAGCAGGAATTACTGCAGACAAATAAAAAAGGCATTAAAAATGTGTGCATGTGATGAGCATATGCACAAAGCCAAAAGCAGCATAACCTGATGAGCATGGTCAGCAGGAGGCAGACAGTTCCAGCCAGTCTAGCGGGCTTGCGTGTTACTGCTCAGTGAAATAATGGAACTACCAGGGATTATGAGTAACCTGTGTAAGAACACAGATGGAAAGCTTCCATCTAAACCATTTTTAATTGGAAAAATTTTGACACTTCAAGTTGTGAATTCCGTATTCCCCAAAAATTCTTACCTGTGAATCTCTACTTTGCAATGATACTGGTTAAATGAAATGTTATTATATACTTTTATAAAGTAATTTTTGAGGGGACTTGCCAGAAAACGTCTGCTATGATCTGTTATATTTTGGGAGAGGTGGCTAATATAGAAACAGAAGGACCTGGTTTGTGGCAATTATCCATTCCCTTCCCATTAAAAGAGCATCAGTTTATGAAGGCAGAAATTTTCTTTTTTTTAAATGTGCAATGTAAACTCTTGTAAAAGTTAATTTGCTTATTTTTTTGCTTTGGATAATGAAGATGCGTTACTCTACAGAATGCTTGTTGAGAATAGAGACAGGCTTGCTGCAACAGATTATTTTTAAGAGTAAATGTAATATATGTTGGCAGTGTCCATTTTACTCATGCAATGGATTCAGTCAATTTTGTGTTTTGTGTTTTCACTGAGTTTTAAGAGAAATTTAAAGTGAAGAGGTGCTGTAGGTTCTCCTTGTAAAGTCAGGCTCTGAATGGAATTTAAAAAACTATGTGACTGACCATGTTGGAGATTTGTTAAGTTAAAAAAAAAAATAAAACAATTTGGGAGATATTTCTATATCCATTAATGCAGTAATGCCAAGAGTAATTCTTATTCGCAGCAGGTTAGTTAATGTAACAGAAAAATTGTTTTCTGAAGAGAAGCTCTTTCCTCCCAGCTCTAGCAGAATGATAGGAAAGAGCTGGAACTAAGTTACTTTAAGTCTACTGTAAAATTAAAGCGGAGTATAAATAAACATTGCTAGATGAATTATGTGTGTGTATGTGTGTATACTTTATTTGTGTTGCCTGCAGTCAAGGCATTTTTTTGGCTCCTGTAAGAAATAGAACTTTACAATTCATTTCTTAAATTTTTTACTTGTAATGAATTTTTAGCTTACAGAAAAGTTGCAAGAACAAAAAACTTGACCACATTTACCACACTTGCTCTATCATTCTCTTTACACACACACACACACACACACACACACACACACGCATTTTGTGCACCATTTGAGCATGGGTTGCAGACTGCGTGCCAATTTGCCCATTAATACTTCTGCCTCCTAAACATTAGTTTTTTTTAACATAACCAAGTACATTTGTCAAAAATCAAGAAATTTAGCACTGAGGCAACATTTTAATTATCAATGCAGATTTCAATAATGTTCTTTATAGCAATTTTTCCTCCTAGATCAGGATCCTATATTGCATTTAGTTGTCATGTCTTAAAACATTTTAAACAAGATTTGCAAACAACAGGATTCAGATGACTACTGTATTAACTGCAGTTTACGACATCTTGCTGCCGTTGCTAGAGTTTTGGGAAGACGAAAGTAGAATGGAGCACAAAGGAGAGATGGAATTTCAGGCATATAGATTCATATTTTAGATTGTAGGTGAGGAAGCAATTGTTTTGCCTGTTTTCTTTTCATGAGCCCAAACTAAAACAACTCAAATGGTTTCATCAGCATCTGTACAGATCCTGTCTTTGAAATGTAGCCAACATCCAAGTTATATCATTAAAAACTGTTTGTAAACTCTTTTCTATTTTATTACAGAGTTTTCTAACAATAATTTTATCTGAAATAGCCTTCTCTCTGCCACCCTGCCCCCCAAGCACTGCTCCATGTAATTTTAGGCAAATTGCTGTTTTTCTTTATGCCCTTTGTTTCTGCCTGTATAAAATGAGGACAAGGCCGTTAATGTACTTTTCTTTCAAGCCTGTTACCTTGATGAATAAATATATAAATACAGGAGTTCTTAGAGAATGCGAAGTTCTATTACTTATAAATTGACTTTTCATAAAGTAATTTTGTTTTATGAATAGGTTACCAATTCCACAAGTCGCATCTCTCTTAATTTTCTTTGGTTATTAAAAAAAAAGTCCATTTAAAAAAAAAAAAGAAAAATAGTTAAAGTTGAAAGCCTCATTTTCTTGGTTAAATTGAATTTCTGTTGTTGACAACTTACTCTGATTAGTAGAAGTGGTTTAGTCGTAGACACAGGTTCAAATGCAGTCGCTGTATTGAAGGGTCAGAATGAGAGGGGTCTTTTTCTTGAACTTAAGAGAATGGGATCTTTCTGCGCATATATGTTTGTTGGCTTAGAATGAAAACTCAGACCTTTGTTAGCAAAATAAACTTCAATGAACAGCATTGAAAATGCATATACAATCAAATTAAATGACTCAGAAAGTGGTCTACTTAACACCTTTACAAAATGACTATTAAATTATATGCTCCAAATTTCTGTATTATAGTGGATTAAACCCTTTTGCTAGCTCAAGGTCCCAATAGAGATTCATCTTTTTAAATGCTTTCTTTACTCTCCACTCATTTCCCATGGATTTCTTCAACTCATTAAAAATCATTTGTTAATTTTTAAAATTTAACTGTTGTGTCTCTGCCTTGCCCATTTGTGCCATAATTTTTCTTTCTTAATTACCACCCCCGCCTTGTTCAACTTGGGGACAGTGGTATCTTTAGAATGTTCCCATCATTCCTTGTCATGCATGAGTGACAGAATGTATCACGTATTTTTTTTTTTTTTAACTCTCTGAGGAACTCAGTATATTATAAAGAAATGGGCTGAGTTCCAACCCTGGAGGCATCCAAAAGAACACATTGTAAATAACACCCTCCTTTCAAATACAGCCTCTTTCAATCATGTATCTCCATCCTGTAGACCAGCATTTCCAAGCTATGTCTGTGGCCATACATAGGCTATGCATGTATGTTTCATGTTGCTTCCCCACCCCCTCTTCTCTCTCTGAATATCTGTGTGTGTGTGTGTGTGTGTGTGTGTGTGTGTGTGTGTGTGTGTGTGTGTCTGTTATGTGTGTGCACTTTGGGAACTAGTACCCCGGACCTGTAGAATGACACAACAAAAGCAGACCCTTGAAATCGTCAGCTTCTGTCTGTCCTTGTAAATATGGCATGGTTCAAATGCATGCAGTGGATTCAAATATGTTCTCCTTGACAGAAATCTTTCCGTTGACGTGAAAAGCCTTCCCCGTCAGCTCCAATGGCAGCAAAGGTGGCTGTTGCGAATGAGGGTGGCTTGCCAGGCCCCAAGTTTCTCAAGTGCTAGTCTGCAGATACGTGTGTTACTTGCTTTTCAGCTTCGAGTTGGTTATCATCTCGTCTTGGCATGCTCTGTTTCCAGAGTACATCAGTTTTCCTGTTGCTTTGGCTTTTTCTCCAGATTTATGAAAGGGGGTGGTTGGCTTTTTGTCTGGCGAGGAGCAAAACCTGTTTTGAGTTCCCTGATCAATAATTGTAAAATAAGTCGAAATTGATCCGGGCCAGCCGTAAATCCATCCGTGCATTTCTATTAATGTCCATCCTCTTAGAGAAGTTGTACAAAAGACATGTCTTTCCCCGGTCACTGAAGGTAGGACACAAGCAAGCAGTAGGCAGCTGTGTATTGAGGGACTGTCCTCATGGTGTGGACAGCTGGATACAAGGCTCGGGGAGCTGTTTCTCCAAATTTGTAGTATTATAGACATTGCAGGAGGTTTTGGAAAAGTTTCTGGACTATGAGCGTACCCTAGTTTGGGGGCTTAGAGCTCATCCTGCATGTAGGTGGAGTAATGATGTGATTTGATGGTACTGCTAGGTTATCCTCCCCTCCCCCCAATATACTCTTTAGTGATTTGGTACGGCCTGGCCCTTGTGTCAGTTGGGCTGGAAAGACATTCTTATTCCCTTCTCTCTGTCAAGATAGAATTAAGGGGGAATAGTGCTGGATGTTTGGTTTGGCAGAACCAGCGTTACATGCACGTCTGTTGCCTGGGTGAAAAGGATGCTCTAGGTGGTATTTGGGGAAGACGAGCCCACCTTCTCCTCTCCCGGTTGACATGATGAGGTATTAATTAGTGTGTCAGATTGCCACCTTCTCATTGTGCAGGTTTTATAAGGCCCAAAGGTTCTAACTGCACAGCACGCTTTCATTTTGGGAGGTCCCTTCCGCGCTTGAGGACTGCAATAAGATGTTCCCTTTCCAGTAACTTAGAAATAAGGGAGAAATAGTTGTGTTAAGCTGAAGTTCAAAACATACTCTGAGTGACTCCAGAGTAAGACTTGGCCTGTCACTGGTGGAATATATTAACACGCCCAAAGAAAGAATGTGTCAATCTTTTTCCGTTTTTAAAATAAAGTTTTAAAAAGATGATTAGTGTCATGGGACATGTTTACAATGTGATGTGTAATAGAATAAAAATCAGCCTGCTCTTTCATATCTGGATATCGGAGCAGGTGAAAGCTTGGTATAGGATGTCAAACCTTTTTTCTTACATGTTTAAAACAGTTTTCTATGTTTTCCTGGTTCTATGAATTGAGCAAGTATTAATTTATTATATATAGTAAAACATAGACACCTACAGCCGTTATTGTTTTTAAAGAGTTTTACATATATATCACATAACATACCCAAAACTCTTTAAAAGACATATATATCACATATATGTATCATGTATATAAAACTTTAAAACATACACACACACACACATATCGCAATTTAGTAGGAGGAATTGGTACATATCATGCTTAAAGCTGACGCCTGAAATAGTTATAGATTAGGAAGATCAAGGAGTTAACCTTAAAGGAATAAAAAGTGTTAACTCATATTTAATTATAATCTCTTGATCTTTTTTTTTTTTTTTTTTTTTTGGTGCTACCTTATACCTGTTGAGTTTTGTATTTATTGGGGGGTATTTCTACTTTTATTGTTGAGTTTGAACAATTTTGATAATTGGGTCAGATGACAATGTTTTTGAAAGTGTTTTTTAAAACTGCATGACACTATACAAATATATGGGCTTAATATCAGATAAACCTGTATTAGGCTCTCCAGAGAAACAGAACCAATGAGGTTCTGTGGAGAGAGAGAGAGAGAGAGAGAGAGAGAGAGAGAGAGAGAGAGAGAGAGAGAGAGAGAGAGAGAGAGAAGGAGGGATGGAGGGAGGGATGGATGGA
The DNA here is from genome assembly GCA_033961575.1 of Aselliscus stoliczkanus. Lineage (NCBI taxonomy): Eukaryota > Metazoa > Chordata > Mammalia > Chiroptera > Hipposideridae > Aselliscus > Aselliscus stoliczkanus. The sequence continues at coordinate 78,782,398 of CM066740.1, read as the reverse complement.
GGGATGGATGGATGGATGGATGGATGGGTGGGTGGGTGGGTGGGTGGGTGGATGGATGGATGGATGGATGGATGGATGGATGGATGGATGGATGGATTTTTAAGGACTTGCCTCATGCGATTGTGGGCTCTGGCAAGTCAGAAAGCCCTGGGCAAGGTGGCCTACTAGAGACCCAGAGAAGCGTTGATGTGGCATCTAGAGCAGAAATCCTTCCTTGAGGGACCTCAGTTTTCTCTTTAAGGACGGCGGCCACCCTTGTGGCTTTTCTGGGCGGGACTCTGTGGAGTGTTGGCAGCTCGACACCGAACTCCTGGGCCTGCAGCTGTGGGGCTCCTTGTCTCTGATCATGGTGGAGCCCCTGTTTTGTTGAAATGCCAAAGGTGGCAGAGGTGAGGGCCAGCGAGGCACCACTGGCAGTGTTATTTGTTCTGTCACTCGCTTCTCAATAATATGGTTGGTTGCCTCACAGTCACCTCTGACCCTGTCTCTGCAGAGATGTGAGCTGTACCAGCTCTGGCCATCTCCTATACTGCAGGGCCCCAAAAGGTATCATGGCTATGATCTTGTCTTGAAATGGCAGAGCTGTGTGATAAGACATAGGTCACATAAGGGTGCCTGCCCCTGCTCACTCAGTTGAATAATTATTAACCCACGGGCTTTGTGCGTCTTCTCTGTGCCAGGCACTAGGTCAGAAGCTGGGGTGGCACAAGATTTCGGGAAGTTTAGAAAAACCATACTGTAGGCTACCATTTACAGAATAAGGTGGTTAGGCTGATAAGTTCTTCGGGAGCAGACAGCAGGTGTGCCCTGCGTCTTTCACTCTCCTTATGCTGGTCCCTCTGCCGGGAATGTTCTCTGCTTCCCCACCCACCTCTCAGCCTCCTCATTTAAATTTTGCCTTTTATTTCAAAGTACAGCATAAATATCTCCTTTGTAAAAGCCTCCCTGATTTCTTTATTCAGACATGATCACAACCTTTCCACATGTCTAAAACCTTTTGTTCATAACTCTTTGCTTACGAGGGCGACACTATAATTTATCATCCAAACGGAAAGTAAAAGGAGGCACTCTTAATTCATTCCATCCGGACCCTACACATCAACTGGGATGTTCCAGGGAAACCAGGATATATGGTCACCCCAGTAATGTCCTTTACTCCCTGTTTGAGTAAAGCATGGTCTGCTCAAGTATGGGTTCATTCCCATTTTAGAATGTACATGGGAGAGGCCGAAAAGAACCATGCCATGTATGCTCTCATTTCCACACAGCGATTTTCACTCAGCGGGAGCCAAATCATGCTCATCGAAAGGACTTGGTGAGGAACCCCCAGAATAGCTGTCAGAAGAAAACCAGTATGTGTAGGTAAAGTCAGGGCCAGGGAGACTCAGCTGTGGGGGGGACTCCATCGGGTTGTCCAGTAGGAAGCCAAATCTTCACGTAACAGTGACTTGGGCCGGTTCTGGGCTGCTGTGGTCAACCACACGACAGGTCTCCTCTGTTAGGTGGAGCAAGGCCACGGGTGATGCCCCTGGGTGTATTTATAGAAGTAGAAACCTCGCTGGGGGTGAGGGTTTGCCACCTTCCCTGAGGCAGGCAGGTGACAGGGCCCTGTTCCCACAGGCTATGATTGGCTAGTATTTTCAGTCTTTCTTCAACTTGAACACCTCCTGGCAACATGTTAAACTCAAAGCACTTGAGAAGGTTATAATCACTTAATAGAGCTGTGAAAAAGTTGAGTAGAGGACTCTGTAAGGTTCTTTTATAGACTAGATGTCACTGACAGATTTTTTTTTTTTATGAACAGTCTAGATAGATGACATTAGCTCACGGGCTTTTACATTTGACTGAAGCCCTTGCTATTTAAATAGACCCTTTTCACTGGCCAGAGTTGGCAGCTATTGGTTTAATGAAGCAAGGTATTGAATATAATGTTGAGCTTACTGTCAAATGGTTCTAAAATAAGTAAATGATAGATTTCATTGATTTCTACCTTATAGACTGTTCTTTAGAACAACACATCAAAGGTCTTTGCAAAGGTGCGATATTTTACTGCCACCTTCCTGTCAGTATTCTTTAGTGCCTAGGGGCCAACTCCCATTGAAAAGGTCACTTAGAATCTCTTTGTGGGTAATGAGCATTTGATTTTTACTACAAGCTATAATCCGGACTTCAGTGTCAAGTTCTTAGTCCAAACTCCTGAACCGAGGGGATTACAACACTTTTTGTCAGAAACGTATACTCAGCAAAGTCTATGTACGGCACAGGTTGATTATATTTTGTATGACCTTGAACGTCCCATAGATCCATTTAGGACTGTCTTGAGTCCTTTCCTTTTTGTAGTTAAAAATGCTTTAGACCCGATCCCACCTTCCGGGACAGGATTGTTTATTGTTTAATTCTTTGCTACACATCTTATTCTTCACTTGCTCTTGTTAGATCTGTAGCTGAGTTTTAAAGCTGTGAATTTTGCACCAAGCTCTTTTTTCCTTGTCAACTGTGAGTGCAGGTGAAGAAAGGTCTGGGATTCTAGGCTAGAGGTCCCCAAGCCTGGTTGGATCCAGAAGCCATTTGCCCCGTAGACTCAGACTACAGGGTGGGACCTGGGCATGTGTAGATTGAAAATGCACTGAGACCTCAGGTGAACAATGGATGGGAGGCATCGTCCTTCTCTTACTGATGCTCAGCAGCCCTGTGGGTGGAGTCGCTCTGGTGGGAGCCTGGCCAGGCTGTCGGTATGCCCAGCCTGGCAGCCCATGCATGCTGCTGCGCTTCCTCCACGTCACGTGACATAAAATCTGCATTGAACATGTTACATGCCAGTCATATGCTTCATATTCGTTGTCAGGCTTTAAAGAAACTGTCCCCACCCTTCTTTCCTGTTGCCCGTTTCCCTCTTAATGCCACTTCATTCTTATTTGGTCTTTGGGAAAAGAGCACTGGTTTTAGAGACAGAAAGCCTGACCTCTGGGCTGTTCTTCAACTCATGAGCATGTGAGGTTCAGTCAATCACCTCATTTTTATCTGAGCTTCACTTTCCTCTCTTCCAAAATGAACTGGTATTTCCCGTGTCGCTCCCTTGTAGGACCTAGTGAGCTAATGTGTGTGCATTCACTTGGTAAAAACTCAGTGTTATATTCCTTCATACTCACAGTGGCTGGATCAGTGCTTCTCACAATAGATGATAAACAAGTATTTCTAACAGGTTGCAGACAGAAGATTCCAGAAGATGATGTGTTTCCAACCCCTTTCCAGCCTTTCCTCTTCTTCCCTCCGTGTCCCCCCAGGAGGCAAGGAATCCCACCCCTGGATTCATTCCTAGGAAATGGGACTTGTTTTGTTTGCAGCCTGTGTCTGGTGTTGGGGACCGCCCCCGCCAAGTCTGTAGTAACACATGGAACTTTTCTCCTTGGTCTTTTCAATGAGTTAATTCCCTTTGCATTGTTAAAACAGTATTTCACTACTTATCAGTATTTCCTAATTATCATGCAGATAAACAGTGGGGATCATGACATTAGGAAAGTGAGTGGCTTATGATTTTTGCCTCCGAAAGAGAAAGGCTTGCTGTTTCGCTCCCCCCTTGAGCAATGCAGCAGTAATAAATGAGCAAGTCCGGAGTACTTTATGATGGATAGTTAATGGTGCTGTGCCTTAGCCAACAGGCCTGTTTTCCACAGCATCTGTCACAATTCAGAGTCATTAGCATACCTTTAATGGGTTCTTTCCAAAATAATTTCTACGAGGGCATTTAGAATGCATCAAGGAAAAATATTGAGTTGCAGAAATGAGGAATTTTAAATGTAGACAAATGGTTTTCATTCTCTCAGATGTAATTTTGATAAAATCATGAAACCACATAGCAACATACTATGGAGTACATCAGAATTGACAGCGTTTAATGTACTATCTGGGAATTATTTTTTTCCCAGGCATTCTAAACTAGTTACTTAAAAAACTTATTTTTTGATGAAAATTTTAATTTGAAAAATTGTAGGGTTTCCTAGCCCCCTTCACCTCACTGGTTGTAGGTTCCCTTCTGGTCTGTGTTGACTTTGTCCATTGGCTGGCTTTCACACTCTGTTTTATGATCAGTCGTGGAATCAGTGTTATTCTCCCGTAAGATAAAAAACGTTTTGTTGGGTACATATCATTTTACATAATACTGGGAAATATCAGTCTTGTTATATATTTAGTTGTGAGAGGCAAATCTTCAGAGAAGTAAATTAAGCCACCTTTTTCCTGACATGTAAAGAGCCGGTGAAAGGAGATCTTTATTAGATTTTTAAATATGAATGTATTTACAATGACATATTTTTAAAAAAAAACAAAACAAAATGGATTCCTTTATTTTTTCAACATGAAAGCCAATTAATACTTTAACATGTGTACATAGCTACTTGAATAATATAGTTCCTTATATCTGTAAAGGATCTTCTTTTTAAAAATCTACTTATATGTGTTTTTCATACGTAATGTTTACAACAGCACTGTGAAGTAAGTGGGGCACATATTACTCTGTTTCCCAAAGCAAAATTGAGACCTTTAAGAGGAAAACTAGTGTTCTCATGTTTATATAGCTGACAATTCAAGGGGCCAGAGTTTCTGACTCGTGTCCTTTAACCTCTTTTATGAAATGTTGTTTTAGCTAGTCTGTGCTCCTCTAGAATTTCATAGCCTCACCAATATTAAAATTTCCATACAATACTAACTTTTTTTTGGAGAGACTGTGTTTTTTCTATATTCTTTTCTTGGTGCTTGGGAATCAAATAATTTGGTTTGCCACAGTCTTCAGACATATTTGATTAATCCTAGGATCTGGGAATTTTTTTTACTTGTTTAAACTATTGACACTATATGACGTAACTTATTCGTTGTTCTAGACTTTTTTAATTGGACTGCGTAAAATTTTGACTCGGTTGATTGAATGGCGGAGAGGTGTTTTCCATTTCTGGAGGACATCTCATACTTGTTTACATTCTGTAACAATAACTGCTCCACTACATAGGCAAATAAACAAAGGCTTGTTCCAAGGTGGATGGAGCTCACAATTTCCAACTTTATATTTGTAGGTGTTTATGGTTAGTCCTCAGCCATAGGGTACAAGAAAGCACATTTTCATATCCTTGTTCCAGACAATAGGACGGAGTGTTGTTGGGAAGAGGGAAGTAGGGATAGTATTTCCTGTCTTATTTAGGATGAGTCCTGGAAGGTACATATCACTTCCCCTCACACTGTATCGGTCAGAATTTAGTTACCTGTCCACACCCAGCATCGAAGGAAGCTGGGAATTTTTTTTTTTTTCCTGCCTTGGATGATAATGAGACCAGCTAAACACCACAAGCCTTGTTACAGATACAGGTGAGATGAATATTATGAGGAGTTATCAGCCTGCCAGAATTACATGGTCTTCAAAACTGTTATTTGAGCTTTCTGGTGTAAAGCCAATTTAAGACGGATTTAGATATTTAACACTTCTTGACAACTCTTTTACGATTATAAATCATATAGACTTTTTGATTACATATATTCGTTGGAAAACACTAAATACTATTATTTTCCTAGATGCTGTGGTGATAAAAAGTTGTCAGTGAAATCTAGAATCTTTCAGTAAATTTTGAAAGGGGGTGATGGACCAAATGGAATTCTAATGACTTGATTTCAGCACTTTTCTCTTTCAGTTGAGTCGTTGAAGAGGAAAGTAAAAAGCACCATTATCCTTGAGAAGTTCTCTCTCAGCATCTAAGTAGCCGTTTTTAATTACAGAAAATGTCTTGAAAATCTGTTTTGCCATTTTAAAGTTTTAGTTGCGAGAAAGTCAATTGTCAGTTGTGTAATGGAGGAAAAAAAAAATCAAACTGCAACAGCCGTTTCTGTATTATGTTGAGTAGATACATATGTCATTTGAACATTAGTGGCTGCTTTTCCAGAGAAAATTTTCTCTTTGAATTCGGGTATCATCGTTGGTCACAAACCCATTTATACCTGCAGAAGTATGACTGTAATTTAATGAGAATTGTGTAAATACAAACCAAAATCACGTATTAAGTATTCTTCTTTCTAAAGGCGTCTCCTTGGGAAGCTGTAATATTTATTCTATTAGAACTGCCCTTTCTCAAAGTCTCCCTCTAAACTATGTCTCTCTTCCTAGCTCCCTTCCTCTCCCTCTTTCCTCCGTCTTTCCTCCCTCCTTTCCTCCCTCCCTCCCTCCCTCCCTCCCTCTCTCCCTCCCTCCCATCTTAGAACTGCCTTAAAAAGCACATTACTTTGAATATCCTCCAAGGCAATAAATCTTCATCACCCAAGAATAGATTTGATTTTTGGAAACAGCCAGAAGTATTTGGAACCAAGGCTATTGAGTGATGAAACTGTAATAACATTTTCAATTAGACACAAGGAGTGACTATAAAGTAACGAGACCAATTTTCCCAAGTTTTTGGAAGGCGAAGAAGTTTCCAAACTAGGAACTCCCAGTCCGAGGTGTATGTTTGTTAAAACACTGGTCTCATTATTTGACGATCACATTACAAACTTTGTGTATTATTTACATATTCACTTATTTTGCAGTTGCCCCTACCTCTTTTTCCCAGTGGCGGTGTCTTATGACCACCTGTGCAGTCACTTTCACACTTTTATTTTATGATGATAGTTCTTTCAGAGTTTTTCTGATATCTGTATGCCATCTTAGAAATCTAGTAATGAAACTGACACACAGGAGGAAATGAAACTTGACTCAATGTTTAATTATATAAATTGGCTACCTGATAGATGTTTTTTTTTTTCTTTTGGAATTTGACATTTCAAAATTGGCAGCAAGGCTTTTATGCTTATCTTAAGCATAATCATCATGCAGATGTACGAGTATATTATGAAATGCAATGATATTATTATATCATCAGATAAGTGGTATGTGTAGTCCATTATCAACTTATATTGCTTGAAAAGTAACTTTCAAAAATAAATTGAGGTGTTCAGCAATTACACCAAGCATTTGAGTCGTTATCTTAAGTTAAATATAAAATTTAATGATATTTATTTAAACTTAAAAAAAAAATCAGTGGTTCTCACTTCTGTATTTCTTTTGAACTGGAGTGGTATCTCATATTGTAAAGCTAGAATTTAAAAACTTTTTTTTTTCTCCCCTAAGATTTTTATTGGGGAATTGGAGGAGGGGAACAGCATTGGGGAATCGGGGAAGGGGAACATACAAGTTGTTGTCCTGTTTTGTTTTTTAGTCTAGTTGTGGAGGAAGTGCTTTACTGGCCCATGTTGGTATTATCATTGCGCCCTTCCCGGCTTAAGTGGATCGGTTGCTGGCCTTTGGAAGACTGCTCACAGCGGCTCTTGGCAGTTCATGCTGGCTGCTGGCCACTCCCTGTAGCCTATGGCAGCCCACTGCAGCAGGGGCTGCAGCCTACACCGTCACCGGGGCTTGCACAGCCCAGCTCCAGGTGGAGCTGTTGTTCACCATCTTAGCTGTAGAGGGCAGTGTCATTGGCCCTCATATGTGGGACCTGAACCGGGGCCGCTGGTTTCCCAGGCCAGCGCTTAACCACCACTCCACTCAGCTGGCCCCCTAGAAACTTTTTATTTTGCGTTCTTACTGGCCTCAGAGATTTTGTTTTCCCCACATTAAATTCCTTGCGTAAAGTTTTAAAAGAAAGGTGAAGATGTGATTAAATTTTCTTTGGTAGGAAGGTAGGAAGATAAGAAGGAAAGAAGGAAGGAAAATAAATTAATACAAAAGCTGAATAGGTATGCTTTTAGATACTGACATATCGTGACTTTTGTTTCTGGTTCTTTGGGTTACATGGTTTATTTCATTTAAATTTTAATAATTAAAATTATGCCTTCAACTATGATAATATATAATAAATTCAAAGCATTAATTAGCTATACATATAAGAAAGTTATTAGGACATCCTCTAGTCTACTTGCTTTTAAGGAATCATATTTATTTTACAGAAAAAGCAACAATCTTCATTAGATTTTCTAATATTTTGACAGAGTGATCTGTCTTGTAACTAAATACTCATTAGTTCACGTCTTGAGAATGAGTAAAAGTTTATGCTTGTTTTGCAAAAATGAATGCTGATTCATATACTTTTTTTTGGAACAGAAAACTTATGAAACTTCATGGCTTGGCAAAAGTTTTAGGATGGTATAAAAGTTACTTTGGATTTGAACATTGAAAAACAATTAAATATAAAATTTAGCTATTTTTTTCTCATTAAAGACGTCTAAACGCATTATAATATTCATTCATTCATTTGATAACATATATGTATCAGGCTATGAGCTCAATAATAGAGATGCAAACTTGCATTAAAATAGAATCCTGTCGCTTGGAACTCAGTCCAAAATTTACCAATTTTTACTCTGACTGTATAGTTATAAAACTTGAATATGAGACAAAATATTTTTAGATAGAAATTCTTGAAGTTAACTTTCAGTGACCTGTAAAAATAAGAGATTTAAAATGTGCACCTCCCGACTGAGTGAAGCCCGAGTGACAGGAGAGTCCAGTTTCAACTCAGCTTCTTATCCCTCTTAGCCAAGCCGAACAAGGTCACAAGAAGAGTTCTAAGTGGTGTTCCAACCTTAGCACAGGCGTACCTTGGAGATTTTGTGAGTTCGGTTCCAGACCACCATAATAAAGCAAGTATTGCAATAAAGCAAGTTGCAGTCTTTGCTGATGGAGGGTCGTGTCTTCAGTTTGCAAAAATGCAACATCTATGAAGCAAAGAGGAGGTATGCGTAAAGTCAAACACAGACTGATGATTCCTCAGCAGGTGTTTAATGAGTGTACCAGCCACTGTTGGATGCTTCTTTGCACCAAATCAGGTACATTCCAAGGTGCTGAGACACTCCTGAATTTTACATTGTTCTCTTCTAAAAGGGGGGATGGAGGGCAACCAAAGCTGTTAGTTAAATTGCTGCCCTCTGGTTGACTGAAGAAATCTTATCAAGACCAAGTATAGTAATCATTAGCATGATTTTTTCTGTTGGATATAATAATAATGTGTCTCGTTTTTATCCAGTTTATAATTGTTAAATGGATGTTTTGACAGTGTGTGAATACAGATGGTTCTGTTTATCATTTTCCATAAAAATGTTTCTATGACCTTTGTAAACCTTAAGAAGTTAAGATATGCTTCATGGAATCTCCAGTGTTTATTAGGATAATTGCTAACTAGTGTTTCTTGATATACATTGTGGTGTTGATTTCAAATATAATTCAGAAAATCTTATGAGCACTTTTTGTGTGCCAAGTGCCAATGGTCTGTATTGCAGTTGATCTTTAACATTTATCTAAGTAGCTTCGTTTTTCTTGTTAAAAGTTCTTTGAAAAAACAAATTTGTATTAATTCAAGTTGAGTTTGCGAAAATGAGAGTTATACAGATGATTGCTTTCTCTTCATATTATATTGCCTTTCCAGCTTGTTCTTGTACATATGTACTTTCTTTTGGTCTTTTCTTGCTTCTTATGTATCACTCTCAAAATAGTTTGGGGTCATTTAACCACATATAAATTATTTTAACTTTTAGTAGAGAATAGGAATGCATTTTGGTGCTTGGCAGATCCTGTTGAGATGTGTGTGTGTGTGTGTGTGTGTGTGTGTGTGTGTGTGTGTGTAGAGAGAGAGAGAGGTGTGTGCAGGTATAAGTATATACACACAGTATTAAATAAATTTAATCTCTTGTGTAGTATCCTTTTACCACAAAAATAGAGTCCTGGACTTCCATGCCTTATTTTAATTAAAATCACTATTTCTTATTATTTCTGCACTTTTATATATTACAGAGGGTGCCCGAAAAATGTATACACATTTTAAGAAAGGAAAAAAAAACTGTATTAACATTGTCATACTGTCTATATACCGATAGATAACAAAGGTGAATACAAGTCACGTTTGACTTCTGCAATGACAAGAGGTGCTCAAAGTGGTTCCCATCAGTGTAATTTTAATACAGTTTTTTCCTTTCTTAAAATGTGTATACATTGTTTTGGCACCCTCTGTATTTAATGAATCCTTTTATTTTTAGGCAGAGCTGTATTAAGATGGGCCTTTTACAAAGTTGGTTTAATGAAAAAAGGAAAAAGTGATTCTTAATGGTGATTTAAAAGAAGCATTCCTATTGAAATTAGCAAGAGAGTGGTATGTCCATTATTTATGTTGTTCTGGAGGTAATAACCAGTACTATTACTTAAGAGGAAAAAAAAGGAAGGGGAAACATGGAAAGGAGCAAATAAAATTTCCAGTATTTATAGACAGTGTACCTGGAACAGTGTACCTGGAAAACCAAGAAAATAAGCTGACAGGTTTTTATAAGCTAAGAGAATTCAGTTACAGTAACTGCCTATCAAGTCGATCAAGTTCTTTATGTACTGATATGGGATGAGAACAACAAAGAAGGTTTAGGCTTCCATTTTGGAAAAATAATTATGTAACGTATAGACAGTTACAGTAAAATAAAACAAAATCAAATGTTTATTGTAGAAAAATTTGTACAAGTAGTATTGAAAAATTAAGTCATCCCTAATCATACCATTTCTGAGGACTACCATTAATATTTTATGTATGATTCCTGTTTTTACCGTTATATATACAGACATATGTACATATGTGCGTGCGCACACACACACTTTGGCCTCGGGGTGAGGAGATGCGTGTTGGGGCTCATATTGTCCTATTATCTTAAAATCTTTAATGCAACAATATGTTGTGAATATTTTTATCATATTATTACTACTTCTCTATGGCAATCTTTTTATGGATGTATAGTTTAGATATTTGACCATTTCCCTATTTTTTTTTTGCTGAGCCACCCTGCCACCTGTTGGCAGCTCAGCAGCAGCTCAGCTCGGGCTGGGAATCAAACTGCTGTTGCTCAGAGCTCAGCTCACACTCTTGAGCGAGCTCTTAACCAACTGAGCCACTTGTCCGGCCCTCCCTTTCCCTATTTTTAATGTTTCTGTTGTCAGTGGTTGTTGTTTTTCAATATTATCAACAAAGCTAGAAAGAAGATTATCTTCTTGGTCAAATCAGTCTTTGCTGATATACTTGATGTAGTTTATGTTTTTCAATAAGTGTTGACAAGCAAATTTTTTGAGTGAAAGGGTATATTTTAATGTTTTTGTGTACGCACACACACTCTACCTTTTTTCATTTGCCAGTATTGTTTTAAAATATTTTTGTAATCTTTATTTTTTAGATAGTCAAATCTATCAGTTTTTTTTTTCTTTTTAGAGTAATCGTATGCTTATAAGGTTGGGTGTAAGATTTATTTTAAAAGATTTATTTCTACTTTTATGTTTTCAAGTTTTTAGCAATGGAATTTTTATTCAATTTTGTATTTATTTTGGCATATGGTATCACACTACTTTTGCCAGTATCAGTTTTTTAAAATAAGTAATTTATGCATCCTCCTTGGAAATATATAGGTTATTTTATACCAAGTTCTAATGTAAATTTAAGGCTGTTTCTGATCTTTGGATTGTTCACTTGGTTTATTTATTGATTCTTGAATCAATACCATACTATTTAAATTATTACAGATTTACACTTTAAGGTTTTGCTTGACAATTTCAAGAGCAGAACTATTAATTTTCAAAATTTCTTTACTGATATGATTTATCTAGTCTTCAAAATGAACATTAGTCTCTTTTCATTAAGTGTTTTAATACTCAGGCCCCTTGGTTATTCTTTGTGTATTGAAATACTTTTATACAATATTTGGAATGTGTGTGTTACTAGAAGTTTTTGTGCTTTTAGTATTGCTTTAGCTACCAGGTAGTTTATGCTTTATGGGATCTATGTATGCATATACTTTATCCTTTCTCTTTTCTCATTGTTTGTTTAAGTCCCTTCTCTCTATTTACCACCAAACCCCTTATTACTCTTGCATGGTTGGATGATTTAAAACCCTTCAGCCAATCAGGTGCCTTAGTGGTAGACAGCACAGGTGTGGGTTTTGCTACCAAAAAAATATCATTAGTTTGTTGGTTGAATTTCGTCTGTGAACTTCGTTAGCTAACTGTTTTCATTCTGAACACAGAGAATGAATTGTTCGCTTTTTCAGAGGACATTTGTGTCATTTGCTATATGGATGTTGTCATATAGCATTCAAATCTGTAATACCACTGTAGATCCCATCGTACCATTTTCAGCTCTTCCATGTATTTCTTATAGATACCTTCTTTTAATATTAGAAACACACAGGGGAGACTGTCGGAAAATTCTCCTGCTGTATAAAGCCACAGGATTCAAGGATGTGAAATTATAGTGGGGTTTGTTTTTTTTTATTATCTTCAGAGAATTGCAATTATTAGCACTGTGAGTAATTTTCTTTCTTTCCTAACTTGTAGTTGTTAGAGAACAATTTAAAAAATTGATGCTTCTGTCAAAAAGCTGGATGAGTAGGATACAGGCTCCATCTGGATATGACAATGTTAAGAACTCCACCACTTTTACTAACTGAAACAAGGAATCTATTTGATACTCCATTAAATTGTTACACATCATAAATAATTTATTTCAGCCCTTGTTCTTGTCTGTATCAAGGATGATAAACTAGTCACTGTAAGGATTTTTTTAATGAATGTAATAGTATTCCCTTCTTCTCCACCTTCTCTCTTCATCATTAGGAAGAAACGCATGGCTCCTAAACGGTCCCGTCAACAAACATAGGCCTACAATTGTTATAGGGACCCAAGGAGGGAGTTTCAGAAGTCAGATGACTGAAGGTGACTTGCTCCCTAGCTCTGCTGCTCATTGAATATATTGTTGGGTTGTCAGAAAAGTCATGACGTATTTCATCTATGGTTTTCGTTGCAAAAATGCATCGTGACTTTTCCGACAACCCAATACGTTGGCCATGACCCAATCTTTCTGCATCTATTTGTTCATCTTTCTGAAGCACTTAGGTACTTCAGAGGGCTGTTTTGAGAATATGTGAAAGTGCTTTGTAAACTGTGATTACTATAATCATATTAAATTCCTATAGTTAACTATTCCTATAGTTATTTTTGACAATGTTAACAATGATTGGCAGATCTAAACACAGAAATTCACAGTTGGCTGTGGGAATTTTAAGAGCTGTTCTTAGCGATCTCCCACCTTGTCCTGTTTTTTGTTTTGTTTTGTTTTTTTATGAACATCTCATGCCTCCCTGAATAGATTCCTGCCCTGTCTGATCACCCACCTATCCCAGGGTTTTGGAAAGCAGGCGAGATGATGGCATTAAAAAGAACAGGATTGAGGGCCGGCCAAGTGACGCGGTGGTTAAGCATTGGCTTGGGAAGCCAGCGGCCCTGGTTCGGTCCCACATGTGAGGGCCAGTGACACTGCCCTCAAAAAAAAAAAAAAACAATGAACAGGATTGAGTTTCCAATTTTTGGTGTCTCCAGCAACGTAGGGAACCCAATATCCCCAGAATGTGGGTAATTGATTGGTAAAGGTAGAAGGTTTCAGAATTACAGGTTGTTGAGAAGTATAGATAGATAGGAAATAAGGAGGTTGTGGTTGAAGAGATGGAATCTCAAGTTACAAATCTGGATAGGAGAGCAATCCTGCAGTCTATGAGTAGTTAGTTCCTAGGGTGAATGGCTGGTGGTGGTAAGGGGGTGCTTTGAAGAAGACAAGGAAAGCCATTGTGACCGGAAGTGTAGTTATGCTGAACAGCAGGGAGGGACTCTGGCCCCTGGCTGAGGATGGCCTTGGGAGTGGAGCTGAGGTGGCTCTCCTGGGAGGTACCTGCAGCCAGGCGGGGAGCTAGCCCTGCACGAAGCTGTAAGAAATCTAGTCCCTTGTTTAAAGGACAGTCTTCAAGATGTCTACGAATGTAAGACCTATTATCCTAAGTAGGCTACTGCTTGTGTTGGCTGGCGTCACAAATTTGAGGACAGACTTCAAAGACCTGCTGCCCCATCGTAACCTTTTTGGTTATGACCACATTTGACCACACAGATCATAATGTCTTAGCAGGTAGCGTCATGTAAGAATGGATCGAAATGGGCATGCCTTAAAATGTGGCACCTATATTGATTGGAAAGCATCAACTTTAGCGTGTTTTGGAAGGACATTGGGTGTTGAGGAAGTGGCTTCTTTGATTATATTGGAGTTTGGACCTTTGATGTGGAGTTTGGGGTTTAAGATTTCCCCTGCTGTCTTCTACTATAAGTGGAAACCGACAGGGCGAATGCCACTGGACCATACTCATTCCATTTCTGAGTATTAACAAGAGTGATGAAACTGTGCATTTTTCTTCTTATGCCCCTCCCTTTTTTTGCCCCCCCCCATTGCTAGCCTTATTTGCAGCTATTGAATATACTTTCTAACAAGTTGGATTATTCCCCCAATGCCCCAGCCGTCCATGGAAGATGCAACAACTCTTAGACTGACGTAAATCATGGAGTCTACGACTAATAGAAGCTGCCTCAGTAATCATGAGTTAAATGACTTCTAACAACCCAACATTGAAGGAAGAGACAAAATACAAGAAGTAGGAGCTGTATTAAAGTACTTCAGTGACAAATATTCCCAATGATGACCTTTATTCATCTATAAAACGAAAAAGCCAAAGGCATTTCACTACATCCTATCCAATTGCCTGTAAGGATACAGGGGAATGAAATACTCTGAGGAAAGGTTTTCTTTACCGATAGCCACAAATTTCATCAGGGATTTAGGATGTGTGGAAGGATAAGCCACGGTTATATAGAAAATGCACCTAAATGGAGCACTTTATTTCCCAGAGACACCAGATAAGTGAGTCCCCCCAAAACCTTCAACCATCCGACTTACACACATACACATCTAGTTTCTATGTACCGATGATGTAAAGTGGTTTAAAAACTGTGAAGCACTGAAATTGTGCTGCACAACCAACCACTGTCTGCTTTGCTTCCCGCCTTGTTTCAGTGTTAAGTGCTAAAATGTAATCTGAGTAGCTGTGACTCATCTAGGTTTTATTTGTAACACATTGAAATTAAGAGGTGTGTGTCCTTGTTCGTGTACTTTCTCATTAGCACTAATATTGCTAATGGGAGTGACAAATGTATGTTTTTGCCTCCTTTCCCTCACACCTTTTCAATAGCTAGCTCCTTAGAGGAGGTAATTTCCCATGTGATACATTTATGGAGCTGCGTGTTTAATAGTTTTCCTCAAAAGAGAAGAGGTCCATAAGGACTGTGTTATGACTCAGTGGGCTCTGGGGAAAAGAGTTTGAATTAATGTGAACCATAGAAAAAATTATAATGACAATTCATGTAAATGTGGATACACACTAATTTTTCCTGTATGTCTTTCAGGCTTTTTTTTTTTAAATCTTTCTAATTTATTATGAAATTTCAAGGTTTTTCCCCTGGATTCTTGGCTTTAATGCTTGAGTATCCCCTTTGCCCTCCTCCGTTCCAGACCTTCCTGTTTGTTCAAAGGACCCCTTAATGTTTAGAGCGTGACTGAACAGTTCTTAGGATTTAAAGCCATGTAAACCCATCTTCTTTTTGTAAATACTCATCACTAAGGGCTGGTATGTTTGGTTAATGTATTCTATATACCACCGTAGCAAATACTGTTTCTTTTGTGATAGCTCCAGAATGGGATCTGCCCAGGGACTGCCCGCTGTCACCTGGCTGCTTGTCTCCACAGTACACACTCATTCACACTGACACACTCCACACCCAGTGGGAACAGTGGTTGTGTGCTACTCAGCTTCCCTTGGCAACCCAACCCAACCCAACCCAACTCAACCCAGCCCAGCCCAGCCCAGCCCAGCCCAATCCAGCCCAACCCAACCCAACCCAACCCAACTCAACCCAACCCAGCCCAATCCAGCCCAACCCAACCCAACCCAGCCCAGCCCAGCCCAATCCAGCCCAACCCAACCCAACCCAACCCAACTCAACCCAGCCCAGCCCAGCCCAATCCAACCCAACCCAACCCAACCCAACCCAACTCAACCCAACCCAGCCCAGCCCAATCCAACCCAACCCAACCCAACTCAACCCAGCCCAGCCCAGCCCAATCCAGCCCAACCCAACCCAACCCAACTCAACTCAACCCAGCCCAGCCCAGCCCAATCCAGCCCAACCCACCCCAACCCACCCCAACTCAACCCAACCCAGCCCAGCCCAATCCAACCCAACCCAACCCAACGCAACCCAGCCCAGCCCAGCCCAATCCAGCCCAACCCAACCCAACCCAACCCAACTCAACCCAACCCAGCCCAATCCAGCCCAACCCAACCCAACCCAAGTCAACTCAACCCAGGCCAATCCAGCCCAACCCAACTCAGTCCAACCTAGCCCAGCCCAACTCAACCCAGCCCAACCCACTCAACCTTACCCAACCGGACCCACACACAGCTCTTCTTTGGGACACTCCTGTTCTCTTTTCCCTGGGCTCAGAGATCTAAACTTTCTACCTGGAGAGGGGGACTTACTGGAGATACACATGTGAGATGACAGTGGGGAATCCCTGTCACTCTGGACTGTGGCCTGTGGGGACAGCTCTATGGCATTCCTCTTTCCAGCTGACATGCATGTTTCCATAGAGACAGTGTTTTAAACAGTGGTTAGCTTATTTGGGACTACTAAATTTTTATGGTAATATCATTCAACTATGTTATGGATTAGATAAGAACTTGTCTAGACTGGTTGGGAACTTAATCAGTAATTGATTTCCCAAAGACAAATTCCAAAGGACCTTTTGGAATGGCCCATTTCTAAATTTTGTACTGTCTACATCTGTTGTTTCTTAATGAGTTACTCAAATTGCTTACATTAGAATCAAGAAATGAGAGTGTAAATACTTGCTTTTCTTAGCTTTATATCCTTAGACAAGTCATTTACCCTCCACGAGCCTTAGTATTTCCATCTGTTAAATGGATATGATTAATAGCCACAATACCTACTTCACAGAATGCTCGGAACATCACAGTGAGATAACGTACATGCAGATAATGCCTTGTAAGTTGTTGGGAAGTTGTAAACAAAGGATACAATTATTTAATATTTAATAGTTAGAAAGATAGAAAATAACTGTCTTTAGCAGTTCTCTATTATATTATACATTTTCTTACATTGCTGAAGGTATTTGCTGGGAGTTTGTTATTCCTGCCATTTTATAACACTGCCCATGTGTTGTTTTGAAGTAACACAGATTTTTAATGAATTGATTTTCTTAATGGCAGAATGTTTGTAAGTAAAACACCTGACAGTCATAAGGACTTCAAAAAGGCAATGGCCTTTGACAAATGAGAGATCAGTCACTCTCTTTATGGAGCACGGTGTGGAAATACCATCCATCACATTCGATCTTAATCAGTAACAGAGTTCACTAATGATGAGAGCTGGTGTGTATATTGGGTAAATTGCTATTTGTAAATTGTGGATGATATTAAATAATACAGCTAATTGCCACCTCAGAATAAGCACAAGGTTTGCTAAAAGCTTTCATCAGTAGTTTGAAGTAGGCACTGCTGCTTAATATTTCAGTCAGTGTGGAAAGGCAGGTAATGACATTATGAATACATTTATAATGTGGGCCAATTTCTTCTAAAATGCATCTAAGTATTATTACTTTACTAAGACTCTGTGAAATATGATTTATTTAATGTATTTCGGCCCCCATAATATTAAGATATAATTGAGATGCGAAGTTAAAAAAGCAAAATAAAACTATGCAGTCAGTATGGTACATGAATCATAGACTAAATTGCTAGTAATTTCAAAGGCACTTAAAGGCATAGTGAAATTTATATAATGCATTTTTATGTTTGGAAAAGTTTAGAACAACAATAGTCCGGTAATTTTAGTATTTCAGGCCTAAAAATAGGACTGTGGTTGTGAAACCCACGATAGCCATATGCATGAGCAGATCTTTCTATGTCCGGTTCTCATTGAATAATTTCGGTGAGTGTTTCCTTTAAACTTATCAAATTTAGCAATGTAGTTGAACAGCATGTAATTTCCATAAAGACCAAAATCGAGTTTTTATAAACTATACAACGGGATGAATGACAACAACATAAATGTTGCCAACATGTTTTGAAGGGAATCAGTTAAATGGTACTTGGAATTTGAACGATTATTGCTTTGAAAAGGCTGAAAATCACAGGTCTTGGCTTTATAGTTTAATGACTCGCTTAACAATTGCTAAGTGATTCACTAAATCACAAGGCTTCCAAACAAATAACATCAGTGACTGGTGCCATGCCTGGGCAACTCCAATTTCCCCGACAATAGCCACCAAACTGTGTTTAGCCTAATATACACTGTTAGTTTAAGAGCAAGCCATAGGAGTTTTCAAGCAGGCCATTGACAAGGTGCCAGCCAATTGAGCACTTCACTAGTGGTGACACTTCTGTCAAGAAGAACTTTCTCATGTTCCATCGAGACCAGTTGGCAAAGCAAATACATAATTACCCACATCCCTTTTTGATATTGGAATTCTTCCTAACAAGTGTTGTCCAGCTTTCCTGGGCTTCTAATTAATAATTGGTTCTTGAGAACCCAACATGTGGTCCCCCACAGTTTGAATAGGACTGGGCAGCCTAGCAATTTTAAGGTTAAGATCCTCCCTACTTTTATGGGCCAGAGTCAGAAGGGCTGGTGGCCCTTTCAAAGATGAGCGAGTTGTAGGAAGTCAGGCATCGTGATGGGAAGATTGAATTTGTGTGTTTATGCGCTCCTCAATCACTCTGTCTTGACTTCATGGCATTTCCATGAACACACGGCTCTTCCCTTTTGCAATGGCAAGCTCTTTATTTCCAGTGGATTCTTCCAGAATTAGATGAGTCCCTCAGTTCTTACGTATGTAGTAGATGCAATCTTTTGCTCACATACGAATGATCTGAACCCCTGTTCTTCATATTTGACTATTGAAATAATGGAAAAGCAACACATCAGACCTGCCCTAAAGCAGTGATCATAATTCCTAGTATTTATTGAGTGCCAGGCGCAATGCCAGGGGCACCGCATACATTTTACGAGATTGTTACAGCATGAGGTAGTGATACCCTATGAGAGGAGGCTTAGAGAAGTCACACAGTTTACCCAGGGGCATTCTGCGGTCCGTTTGGCTGCAGAGCCACGCTCTGGGCTACTGTACCCCACCGAATGCCCACTCCCAGCTTAATTGTGAGCTTTACTTATGAAGTAAGCCACTCTGAAATATGCTCCGAACCGGGGTAGACGGACATTTAAATTTTTTAAAAATTGTGACTCAGTAATAACCTATTTTCCATCATGACTGGGACGCACACATTTGTTCATGAAAACATAGGAAATAATACTTCTTGTGACTGACTATTTTATTTTCATTTGAAAGTTGCTGGCTGTGGCGCACTAAAATGGTTTCTCAGTCCACCGATAGGTAGCCATCTACAGTTTGAGAATCACAGCGAGTCCATGTGGCCTCACAAGGCTTCTGGTCAGGGAGATGTGTGTTCGCTGGTTTTCCACTTGCTTATCTGCTGCCTGGGGTGCCTGCCCTTTTCATCTGGTTAGTCTTCTCATTTCAGGAGATGTGGAATAGTTTTGCCAGTAGGCCTGTGTGAGAGATTGAATTCTGGGGCTGGATTCCTCTTTTTCCTGAGGCTCCGAGCGTTTCTCCTTTGCCATTTCATCCTGGTCCGTGGGGGTCCGGGAAGTTTAGATTTCAGAATTAGATTCCGAACTTGACTTTCCAGAGGCTGCCTCACTGTCCTTCTGAAATCCTTCTCGTGCCAGACAAGTTCACTATGGCAATTGAAGGAGACGGAAGTAGAAAAAGATTTTCTTTCCAGTTACACCCTTTCCATTTGTCTCATGTTGTGCTGGACACAGCACACCAAATGTGTTTTAAGTAGAATTGAAATAGAGATGCCAAACAGTCTCTTGTCATTATCATCTCATATCCTTTGCGGGGCAGATCACCCTACGTATTGGCCAGAAGGCTAGACTCAGGCTATTTTCCCTATTAGTCTTTGCCTAGAATGAACTGGCGGCACAGCCTGGAGTAACCCAGCACCACCTGGACACAAGGTGCCCACGGCATTTCATCCAATCCCTCCGGGATCCAGCAATTCTGAGAGCCTTCTCTGTGCCGGAGGCTCTAGGGTTGCAGTGGGGTGTGTGATACACAAGTCCCTGCTCTCTTGGATTGTATATTCTAGTGGGGACGACAGACAATAAATAAGCAAATAGACATATCCCTATACAGTAATGCCTTGGTTTGCGAGCATAATTTGTTATGGAAACAATCTACTCGTTCTGCAAGACATCACTCATTACCATGTTAAAATGGATTAGAAATGTTTGCTCATCTTGTGCAACACCTCCAAACCACATTACTCGCAATCCAAGATTTTACTGTATATTTTCCAAATGCAGTCAGTCCTTGGGAAACAATAAGGTGGCATGAGATGATGGAGAGTTGTTGTGGACTGCATCTGGGCCACACACCCAGGGCTGTTAGTTTCTCCAGGACCTACACATCCTCCAAAGAAACCTAGAAGGTGTAAGTCTGAGACCACCATAGGATTTTCATGTGGAATGGCCTGTGACTCCAGGGTAGGGTGGTGACAGGAACAGGACCCATGTGGTTCGTGGGTCAGTGGCCATGGCCTCCCTTGAAGCTTGTTAGAACTGCAGACTCTGGCTCCGCCGGGACCTGTGAAGCAGACTCTGCATTTTAACAAGACCCCCAGGTGAGTTCTTCTGCTAATGAAAGTTTAAGAAATCCTGCTGGAATAGTGGTTTCCCACTTGGCTACTGTAGAGAAATCGAGTTGGACGCCATAAGCCACTCAAAGCGAAATGACATTTGGCCAAATCTTTTAGCATCTGCCCGGGCGGAGATCGTCAGATGCCGTCTTTTCACTCACTTCTGCTACTCGCAGTAAGCGTGTGCAAAGCCGCCTATTCTGTCCCTCTGACACCTCCCCCCACCCTGAAACAGGCCGCCTGAAGTTAGTCCCAGCGTTATCCCAGAGCCCCACTAGTGCAGTTTCATCCTGTGCTCATATCCATCCCCAGCACCAGGCCTGTATCCTCCCCCAGCACCAGGCCTGTATCCATCCCCAGCACCAGGCCTGTATCCATCCCCAGCACCAGGCCTGTATCCATCCCCAGCACCAGGCCTGTATCCACCCCAGCACCAGGCCTGTATCCACCCCAGCACCAGGCCTATTCTGTATCCTTCCGCCAGGATGTGAGACCCCGTTTGCCTGTGGCGTTCTTGCCCTGCCTGTGGCTGCGTTTGTACTAAACCTTTGAATCACTACTTGTGATCACTGGCTCAGCTGTGCTGTTTTGACCTCCAGTATGTTTCTAGAGAGGGACCTGTAGACCCACGTGTGGGCTCAAAAAAAAGGGAAACCTTGATTCTTAGACATCACTCTAAATCAGTGAAAGTCGTATCTCTGCAGGGTGGGACCCAGGTTGCAGCATTTTCAGAGCTCTCAGATGATTCCAAAAGGCAGTCCAGGTTTTGCCAAACTCGTCCCTAAAGGAAAAATATCTTTCATGTTCTTAGGGCCCTGAAACATTTTAGAAGCTACTTCTGATAAATTCCTACGTTGTTTTAAATGCCCGTCATTGAAATACACTCACGTGCAAATGCGTACGTATGTAGAGCATGGTGAGTGTAGCATTAGACTTGCTTGATCCCATTCTTACAAAACTGTGGCCGGACTGATGGGAGCAGAACAGAGAGCCAGCCACTGGAGTTGGATCTGAGGCACCATCAGGAGACTGACGTCAGATCCCGTGGAAAATGCGTGGCAACACATGTGACTCCATTGAAAAATAAAGTTTGGTAATAGCATTTTTACATCTGAAAAATAACAGTTCCTTTTAAATTGGAGGACGCTTTTGCCTGTCATTGTCACCTAACAGAGACCAGAATCTGCTTAACGTTTGGGAAACTGATCCAGATCTATGTTTATATCTGATTCTGAAAGTGACACCTACAGCCTAAAACATACACAGGCTGGAAGGCTTTCGTGTCAGCCTTTTTCAGACGACACAGAGCAGAAAGCATCAGCTGGGAGTCCCTCAAAGCTAGATGATTAAATGGAATTAAGGGAAGGTATTATTCCGAGGCAGGAAACAGTGGTTAGATAAAGGGACCCCGGGGAAAGCTTTTGAGGTCCTTAGATTTTTATGAAGTTTGATAAGCCAGGGCTCTAAGCCACAGTTTGGAAGAGAAACTTCGGTGGAAAAATTGAAAGGAGGTCCCTGAAATTTTGTAGGCTGTAAAAAAGAGAAATGTTAGCAGAAAAGGTTCACGTGCTAATAATAATGAGCCTGATTTGAAATACCGTCCTTCCAGCCCTTTGATATGTGCCTATCGGTGGTCTGTCTTTGACGTTCACACCCCGTGAGCTGGCCTAATGTGTGAATCCCCACGAAAAGGGAACAGTTGGAGACGGCGGGTTCAGTGGCGTGCATGGCAGCGATTGGCTCCCAGGTTGTATGGGCCAGTGAGCAGTTCCTTCCAGGGTAGGGACCAAGGGAAGCGCCTGGCTTTTTGCTTTGTCTTAGTGTCTGCATGCCTTTGACAAGTGAACAATAACACGTGCTGTTTGATTCCAGACTGACCTGCTTCTTCTCCGTGTCCCTCCCGCAGTCTTTCCTTTTTATATCACGTTCCATGAAGCGCTTTTCACGTCTCTTTCCTGACCCTGGGCTCCAGTGTGCATTGGCCGCTCTCGCCCAGGACGTGCTCTAATTGGCAAAGCCGTAACCTGGCAGCAGCAGTTCGCTATTCCAGGTTCCTAATTGGTGTCAGGGGCGTCTGGTGGAGCCACGCCATGTTGGTCTGATTGATAGATCGGCTGCTGTGATGGCCGCACGTCCGTCTGACCAACAGGTTTATTACGTTTGAACCCCCAAATTAAAATGTTAACTGTCGTACAGCGTGCCTAGTGGGTCTGAAACAACATCCGCGATTTATCATGAAGAAGCACTTGCGATGTTCCCTGAAGACCCCTTGGGTTTGCAACTGAAAATTTTGTTCTATTTTGTCACTCACAGCTGACTGTTTCCTTGCTTTCATAATGCAGTGTAAAGCTGCATTATATTTCACCCTGCCTGCCACACAGTGGGTTTCTTCTTTTCAAAAGTAATGCAGATAGATGTGGTGGTGGTGGTGGTGGTGGTGGGTGTGTATGTCTGTTGGACGGTGGGGTTGGGGGCGATGCTGAAGATACTGTTCTTAGAGAACTTGAAATTTACAAGCTCATTTACATTGGTCAGAAATCATAAGAAAAAAATGATACACGTTTTTTTTCAGAAGTGATTTCATGTAATTGACATTTATGTGGAATGCAGAACTGAGCGTTTCAGCATAGGAGTGTAATATAATGACTGTTTACCCAAATTCATGCGTGGCTTTACAGAAGGCTACAAAATACCACATTTTAAAAGGCAGTTTTAATACTTTGATTAGCATTATACTTTGATTACATTCCAGTATATTAAACCAAAGCAGTGATTTTAAAGAGATCAAATAGTACCGGTCGAGCAAACCTCTTTGATGCTTTTGTCTCATCTAATTTCTGAGAGAGAAGTACTTAGTCATTTACAGCAGCCTTTCCTTTGTAGCAAGATACGCTGGCATCAATCTTTATATCAAAAAGCAAAAATATTCTAAGACTGATACTGCCTTTGCATGACCCTGGTTTTCCAAAGAACTTCATAGATATGATCTCACTTGGTCCTTTGAATATTCTAAAGTGAAGAGTTGTTTTACATTTTATTGACGAGCCAAATGGCAATCAAAAGCCAAGAACCGATGGAAAATCACTATTACGTGACTGAGTCCAAGCCTAGTGTGTTCCACAATAGTATGCCGCCCTCCGTGTGCTGAGTGTTATGTCAGTGTTTGGGGGTAACACAGATGACTCAGGCTCCCTTGGTCTTGTGGTTTAGGAGATTGACACACACAGAGATAGAAACACGAAGTGCTCAAGGGCCAAAGTAGTAACTTGGGCTCTGGAGATGGGGTTGGGCTGAGGTGAGAACCCGCCACAGTATCTTAGGAGAGTATCTGAGCTGGAGCTTGATGAAGGGAGGGTGGAGGGGTGTGATGGATGTTTGGCATCCAAACTCAGAGAACAGCTGGAACAAAAAGGCGTAGAGATAGGAGAATATACGTTCTATTTCAGGATGGTGACTCAGTGAATGTGCTTAGAACTTACAGTGCTGGATGAGGGAGGCTCATCATGGTTGACAGGCTTGGAAAGCAGAGGGCAGCCAGACTTCTACTTTAGTGGCTATGGTGAGGATGGAGTAAAGGATAGGAGAGAAAAAAAAGAGTGAAATCTGGTAGGAACGTGGCGCTGCCTGCCCAACGGGAGGGAAGCAGTTTAAATTAGGGGACCGTTTATTGGGGTCAAAAGGAGAGACAATATGTGGCAGACATTGCTGAGGTTAGAGTAAGATTTGAAGTGGGAGGTCAGAAAGAAGTGAGCTGGGCCACACCATAAAGATGACTCCATCTTTGAAGACTGGTGGAAGTCACATTTCAGTTTGAGATTTCAGTTTGATAAACTGTGGTTTATTACTCAACCAGCAAACGAGCAATTCTGAGAGTATATAACGAATTAGGGACCAAGGTAGCTGGGCGAAGATTCCTCTTGCCTTTTTAGTTCCTCACAGAGCAGACCTACAGCCTGTGCTTGTTGTAGCCACCATAGAGAAATAACCCGCCATGTTAGAGGCCATCACAATCAGAGATTCCCCGACTCTCACACATGAAGCTGAGGACCGCTCCCTCTCGGTCCTCAAATGTCCACCAGGTACCACAAGAAGAAAGCCTTCTTGTGCCTATTTCCATGTTCTGTTTATTGCTCTCTCACTACCGTGGGCCTGGCCATGGCCTGGGCCAAAGAGTAAAGGTTACCGCACCGTGACGCTCAGTGACCAGCAGGATGGTGGCAGCTTTAGGTTGGGGTACTGACACGTTATGTTTCAGATTGCCATCTTTGAAGTACATCCATGTGGTTCTGTTTATTCAATCAATTAGAAACATAGGTCTGGAACTGGGGAGACCCGCCAAGGAGGGAGAGGCTTCTGGGAATCATTCTCAAAGAGACAAAGGTCTCGGGATGGGTGAGTTCCCCAGAGAGCAGAATGTGGAGAGAAGACCAAAGAGGGCAAAGGCAGAATTTTGGCCAACACGCATCTGGATGTGGCAGGTGGAGGAAGATTACATAGGCGCCATCAGCGAGGCCGGGAGAGAGTGAGGGGTGTCAGGCAGCCAGCTGAAGCGAGTTTGTCAGAAGTGACGTTTCCAGAGTGGGGGTCAGTGGGCTGAGCCGCGATGAGAGCCCGTTGAGTCAGGCAATTATTGCTAAGCAGCTTCCTCACACAATCTGTATAATCAGAAAGAGCACTGGAACAAGAACCCAGAATTCAGGTGGTTAAAGAAGGGGGGGGGGCAAAACGCTGAGGCCGCGGTTCTTCTGTCAAGATTTTAATCTTTGAAAGAAAGGTGATAAGGAGTATGTACCTTGAAGAAGCAGCGGCTCTTTTAGGAGGTTTTCTTTGAAGAGATTAATGTGTTGGAGAGTTGAGGGGAGGAAGCTGGTGGCAAGAGAAGGATCAAAATTGTGAGAAAGGTGGTAATAAATTGATAGAGCAAAACCGCAGAGAATTTCAGGAGGGACTATGTTTCCTGGTAGAAATGAGTGCCTTTAGAAGAGGAAGAAGAAGCCCTCCTCTTCAGAGTGAGAGAAGGCGGGAAGAAAGGATGATTCGAGGACATTTCAGTGCAAGGGAGGGACATTACAGAATTTACTGAGATTCCGTATTCTTCTGCGTAATTGCTGAGTGGATTTATTCTTTAGAGCAGGGGATGAGGCAACCATGGCGAGTAAGGTCAGATAAGACAGATGTGATGGAGTTTGCGTCCTTGTGTCCCGAGCGGGTGCGTCTTCGTTAGTGACCAGATGTTGACACCTCTTACCTGACGGAATTGCCCCCGTCCTGCCACATCTGACATGACCTCTGCTTTCACCCAGGTTGACTGGACTTCTGTTAGTTTGTGCGCTTTGTCCCTGATTTCATGCTCTTCATGATACAGGTCTTCCTTCTTGTCTGGCCGCCCTTCTGCCTTAGCAGGACTCCTTTCTACTCAGGCCTCCAAGGAAGACCCCAGTCCGTTAGGTCTTTTCTGGAACCCGCGTGGGTTCTGGGCTGCTGAGAGACAAAGGAGCTGAGGTTGCCTTATGGGCCCTTTTCTCAACTGTATCAGTCGATATATTCCTTATGTGAATCCCTGGATATATTGGAGGATCCCTCGGGATGTGGGTATTCTTCACTTTAGAGGTATATTAAGATACTTCTTGGGAAAGATGGGACCTTTAAAAACATTGGAATGAAGTCTTACAGATGTCTGACAGATTTGTTTTCTATCAGATTCAGTTTTTTTCTTGCTGAAACATACTTTTGAATCTTAACGGCTGAGTTCTTCCAGTGCTTCTGAAATCTATTCTGACTTTCTGAGAGTAGAAATGGATCCCCAGACCCAAGAATATCCTTAAATTAAGGATTGTCCACGTTAAACAGTTACATAGATATGTGTGCGATAACTCTATTTTAGCAGTGTCTTTTTTTTTTTTTTTTTTTTTTTAAGAAAAATGACACTTAGTTTTATAAATGTGTTTTAAACCAATTGCTTTCATGCCTCTTGGCAGCAGCCATTGGCCACTGTCACACACGGCCTGGGCAGGTTCCATGTTTGAACTTGGAGGTTGTGAGGTTTGTTTCGTATTTTATCAAATGACCAGCTTTTCCTGCGTTTACAGATCCATGTGGATTGTTTCCTATCTGCCTAACTGGATTAGAAACAGCTGTTTGGTGGCAGGTGAGGAGTTAGAAACTAGTGGAGAGGCTACAGGGACTTGGTGTCTGTATAGAAAGCAAAGGAGGTTCCCCATTTCGCTTCATTGTGGGTAACAAAAGGCAGCTGAGGAAGGGGCCAGAAGTATCAGCAGTTTGCAGGAAATTTATGATTTTCCGTGAAACTACTGTTTCTACTATATTTTAGGGAATGGGCTAACATCGGTTTCTAATGGGCTCATAACTGGAGGTGGTTCTCGTCTGGGGGTCACAGACCTATATGTAACCTGTGTGAAGATATGTCCATAAACTGCTCCCTAACCATTCTTTGGATCTAATCATTGAGTCCATATCCCATAATCTAGAGCTGCTCATGAAAAGACAAAGCAGTAGAGATTACGGATAAGCAAGATGGACACTGATGTTTTATTAGAACCGAAGCACGTGTGTGTCAAAGGCACAGTTTGCAGAGTGCATCACACACGCATGCTCCTTTGCTTGTCGTGGGTCCCTCCGAACATTTCCCTTCCAACCTCTGTTCTCTCCATACACGGCCTCGTCCACCCCCCCCGGGCTCCAACCTTTGGCTGTAAACCAGCGACCCCAGAATCTGTCTTCTCAGGGTACATTTTCAACATGTAGCATTTAACCAGTCTTGTCTTCCCACCTGCCCACGTCGTCAGACCCTGGTGGTGTTTTTAGTGAGACCACCATCCAGTCAGAAATCCAGCTGACGTCCTCGCCATCCCTCTCCCTTTTTCCCATCTCAACTCCCCTTTTCATTTCCTCCTAACTCTGGGGAGTCCAGACCTCCTGCCACACAGGCTTTGTCCCGGCCCGCATGACATCTAGCCTGCATTCCTGCAAGCGTATCCCAGCTGGCCTGCCTGCTGCCTCTGGAGAGGTGTCTCTCAGCTGAGACTGATGTGTGACTCCCGCGCAGGAAACCCTGCAGCGGCCCGTCGCCGTCTCCAGGTAAGGCTGCAGTGTCAGTATGGTACCCAGGGCCTGTCTTCATAGTCTGCCCATGCTTGCTTTTGCTGCGTCGTCTCCAGCCTCATTCTCAAGTGCAGCTTCCACCCCACTGCCCTGAACCGTTGGTAGGTTGCTGAACCTGCCATGCTCTTGCATGCGGCCATCCCGCCAGGCTTTCATGCCTTAGCCTGTGAGTATCCGTCTACACCTTTTCCACCCAACTGTTTCTTGAGCCCCATCTATTGATCACACTCTTTTTTTTTTTTTTTTTTTTTTTTTTTTTTTTTATTGGGGAATTGGTGGAGGGGAACAGCGTTGGGGAATCGGGGAAGGGGAACAGACAAGTTGCCGTCTTCTTGCTCTTCAGTTTTAGTTGCGGAGGATGTTGCTTCACTGTTGGTATCGTCATTGCGCTCTTCCCGGATGAGGCAGATCGGTCGCTGGCCTCTGGATGTCGCTCATCGCAGCTATTGGCAGCTCACGCTTGGCTGCCAGCCGCTCACGCTGGCTGCGGGCCGCTCACTGCAGCCTATGGCAGCCCACTGCAGCAGGGGCTGCAGCCCACACCATCACCGGGGCTGCAGCCCACACCATCACCGGGGCTCGCACAGCCCAGCTCCAGGTGGAGCTGTTGCTAGCTGTAGAGGGCAGTGTCACTGGCCCTCATGTGGGATCCGAACCGGGGCCGCTGGCATCCCAAAACCAGCGCTTAACCAATGCGCCACTCGGCCGGCCCTGATCACACTCTTGTTAACATTTTTCAGCCACTGAGGTCTGCTTTCCCTCCACTCTGATCCTGCTCCACTCCCCCAAGTGGATGGTGAGCTCACAGAGGACAAAGGCTGTGTGGTATTCCATTTCTTCAGCACCTCGTACCCTATCTGGGAGCCATGAGTAGGCAGTGGATGTTTGCAGAACTTGGCACAACCTGAGTCTGCACAAATATTAAACAGCTAACTGAACTTCTTCAGAGTTACAGGCCTAGAATTAACTACAACTAACTCCAGGGCCAAAGTTCTTCCACTCTAGAATATCTATTCTGCTTTTGTATACACCGATTCTTAAAACAGTAAGTCATGGGGCAGCTGGTTAGCTCAGGTGATTAGAGCGCAGGCTCATAACACCAAGGTTTGCCGGTTTGATTCCCACATGGGCCACTGATGTGCGCCCTCCACAACTAGATTGAAAACAACTACCTGGACTTAGAACCAATGGGTCCTGGAAAAACACACTGTTCCCCAATAAAATTTCTTTAAAAAAAAAAAGTCATGATTCAACTGACCAAACCTTTCGTCTTGGAGAGTTATCTTCTTTGTTTTTGTTTGTTTATTTGTTTGTTTTTGAAGAATATTGATGTTGAAATGGCTCAATAGTGCGGCTGGGTGCTAGTAGATTGTGCCAATGGTGAAAAATAATCAGCCACTGATCTTTTCAGAAATACCTCTAAACAACACAAACTCAGTAAACTTCACGTTACTATCCTGAGGGTGTAGCTAGGGCTGCATGTCCCCTGTGAATAATGCATTTAATTAAGTTCAGGTTTAATGTTTAAAAGTAGCAACCAGATGCATTTATTACTCCCAATATTTATGTCTTACAAAGTAGTAAATTGTGGCTGGTAAGCAGTAATGAAATTCAGTCATTTTGAAATCAGTTCCAGAATTACAGTAGTGCAGGGTTAACCCGTATGTACCATGGTTTGGACTTGCAACTTTGCAGCATGATCAGCTTCTTATAAAATTAGTCTTACTTAAAGGAGACATTGTCTCCCACCTATTTTTTTTAGACTCTCCCCTTTCTAATGGGGACCAGAATTTTTTCGCCGCATCCTTTCTTTCTACTCTGCTCCTTTTTTATGCCATTATTGGTATTTTTTTTTTTTTTTTTGAGGGCAGTGTCACTGGCCCTCATATGTGGGACCGAACCGGGGCTGCTGGCTTCTCAAGCCAGTGCTTCACCACTGCGCCACTCCGCCGGCTGTCCATTATTGGTATTTTTATCTCACAAGGATTGTGTTGTGTTTTGAGAATTTCTTTTTCTCCCTGAAACTTTCCCACCCTTTCCTTTCCTAACAGATAAATATATTCAAACAAAGAAGAGCCCTTCTTTCATCCATTATAGATAATTTTTCATTTGAGCATGTCATCTTGCTTTTTTGTTGCCATGGAGATCAAAGGGGTACAGGTTCACCACTAGTGTTCAGCACTTCCTTTCAGTTCTGGACCGTAAAGAAGTAGGATCTAGTTTAATTTGGTGCAGCCTTAGATCTTTCTCAAGGCATGTGGCACTCAGATGGCTGGATGTTACTGCATGGGGTATGAGTGTGTGTGTGTGTGTGTGTGCGTGCGCACACGAAGAAAGTGAGAGAGCCCGAAATTTGGCATTCCATATGCTTTGCAATGCACATCCCAAAGATACGCATATCAAAGGAATGTACTTGTGTTGAAATATTACTTGTTTCTGTTTAAACCAAGTTGGGAGTCCTTTGAAGATCCCCCTTTAAAAATATCCACTCCACAGTTTGAACGTTGGTGTCATATGAATTTTGAATGTTCCACGTTTGCTTGGCTGTTATTACTTTTTTTTTTTTTTTTTTGATGCTTAGAAAGAATTTCAGTTCCTTGCTATGTCCAGAATGTATGTACCTTTCAAATGCGCAACTCTCCGTTTGTTGTCTTAGTTTGGAGTATTGGTGGAATGAGATGAGGCGGGATCAATCATTACATATATTGAAAACCAGGAACAATGAATTGCACTAAAACAACTGTGAGATGTTGATGTTTATAAATTGAAAACGGTTGAGCTATTTTTGAATGCCCTGCTTTGTACTTCATTCTGTGGCTTATGTATTTATATCATGAGGTCATTGTGAGACTACCGTCGGATAATGTTAGATCCAGGCTTACTGCCCGTCTGATATTCTCAGTCTTCAAAATTTCTATATTTCGCTGAAACCAGGCCTTTTCCTCAGTCTCCTTTTGGTCACCCAATCTCACCCTGATCTTACTCTCATCCAAATGCCAAAGTTTCTTCTGCCACCACCCTTTATTTCTCCAATTATGGTCAGTGTCCCATTTTCCTTCCAGTTGTATGGAAAATCAACTCCAAGATGTACAAGCCAAACGGTATTTTTACAGTTCTGATGAATTGCATAGTTTGTCTGCAAAGGACTGCAATATTCTTTAGAAGCCTAATGCCCGTTTATTTCATAGAACCAATAAATATTTAAACAATTCATCTACGTATTTTTAGCTTAATTATTCTTGCTCCTTCTTTAATTAAATCAAATTGAGCTTCCCATGTATCCATTTCTTTTTTATCATTGTGTGGCAAAAATGTTTACATCAATGTTTCAAGGACTAAAGACCAAAAAATGTTTCCAGTTGCTAAGTACATCTAACATCCATTGACATGGCATATTTGAGGAAGGGTGTTTATTTGGATGTAGATTCCTGTCTTATTTTACATACAGATTTATGGATGGGGATCAGAAGGCACACATAATCCTTGTGTAGAGCTATGTTTACAAACCCTGACACCCCTGTTGCTAGGAATTATATATAATTCAAGGTCAGTACTATATTCTAGCTGGTTGCACTTGCCAAAAGTCTGGCCATTGCATAAATGGAATAATTAGAAAATGTTTTCTTCTCTCTGAATATTTTACGTATTTATTTCTGGCTGTCTAATCTTATCGATTCTGTCCATATGGACAAAGCAGGTTTAGAGGGTCTGGTTACACATAAATCTGTCTAAATGGATAGCCACACTCTATCCAACTATGTTGAAACACACACAGACATTTAAAACCAACTAAAATATCAACTGAACTTTTGAAAAGGATTATTAATGAAACATTTTTGGTAACTAAACTAAACAAATTTATTAGCAGTTTATATTAATGTATTTGTACTTTGATTGTCTGCTATGATGTTGTTACAATGTCTGTTATGACATGTTTGAAAGGTATATATGCTTTGTTCTCATTTGAGCAAGATATTATTTTGATTATCTTAATTTATATTCCGCTTGGCTCTTTCATTTTGGTTTTCCTTCTTAACCATTTTTAGATTCCGCCTTTTGTGGAAATGATTAAGCTTTCACATGAATGTTTACATGTAAATTCTGCGTGAATATATCTTAGCATGTTTACCTAGTAACATTCCCCACCGTCATGGAGAGGGTAGACTTGAAGAAGCAAGATTACTTGGGATGAGATTTCCTCATTATTGGCCAACAGATAGGATTTAGAAAAGTAAGTGGGTACGTCTTTGTGGGTACGTTGCCCCATACTTAAAATACAGGGTAACTCTTTATAAGCAGACCTTAAAATAAAGCTGAAAGTCTCAGCTGTGGCTAAAACCCTGAAACTGAATAAAACTCCCTAAAAATAGGTCAAACCACTGAATTGGATGGTGAAATCAATCAGAATTACTTCATGCTGAAGTGAAAACCATGACTTAAGCCTTTCCAAGCCATAATGGACATTTTTTTGATCAAAGTTCAAATATATCAATAGTACCTGCTAGTAAGTTGTTTTGTTTTTGTTTTTGTCTCTTTAATATTGAGAGGAAGAGAAGCAGGGCTACATAGTGTTGAGGCCTCTTTGAATGAGTAGGCGGAGCCTAGGATGTGAGTGACACTCCCATGGGATGTTGGTGGTTTTCTAAAGCTCCTTGGTGTTAATCTTTGTTGTTTGGACATTGGAGGCAGTGCCTCGAGTACCAATGATTAATGAGCAGAGGTGTTCAGCTGTAATATGAGTGGTTTGCTTGGTCACATGGAATGCCTGCGCACAGATTTTTGAGTTGGCGGAGATTTGGCCAACAACCCTTTTCTTTCTTCTTCCCGGCCCCCGGCCTGTGCCATGCCCTCCCAGTGTCTGCTTTCATGCACAGGTCAGGTCTTTACCGTCTCAGGCAGTGTCAGGTACTTACCCATACTCCCCCTCAGCTGTTTCCTTCTTTTCCACTGTCCTGTATCTTGCCTACCAAGTCAACAGGTTTTTTCCTTTCCTCTCTGCAGTCTCTTTGTGAGCCTGGGACAGCCAGTCAAGTCTAGCTCAGTTAGACACACCAAGGAGAGGCAGGAGTGAGAATGCACTTACTTTTCCTTTTCTGATACCCTTCTTTAGCCGTGGGTTGTTGACAGCCATTTACTCTTGCCGAGCCTTTGTTTCCTCCTCAGAATAGAGATGTGACTTGAAAGGAAGAATTTCTCAAGTCCTTTGAAACTATAAAATTCTCTGGCTATGACAGTTGTGTGTTCCGTAGGGAAATCAGACCTCTCAACTGACCCAGTGTCACCAGCCTCCAGGACTTGATGATAGGAAATTCCCTTTAGGCTTTGCAGCTGCCTTAGAACCCTTTTAGGACCATTTAGGAATACAGTCAGAATTCCAAACAATTGCCTTTGAATGTAGTCTATGGGAGATGGCATATATAAGCCTTTTTTATGCTTTTTTGTTTGTGCATGTCATATTTTTCTGTTTTATGTTCAGTAAAGGACTCAGGCTCTTGTTAATTTCAGTTGCTCTACAAATTAAGATTTTCGACACCTTCAGCGAAGTGACGAGTTTATTTACTCTTTACTTCTAAGATGAACCTACTGTGCAGAGATTTGCAGATTATTGACTTTATTACTTTGGAAAAGAAGTGTGTCAGGGGCAAGTGCTGGAATTTGTCCTAGTACTTAGAATTTACTTGCTTTTATTGCATTTCTTAAACGAAATTTCAGAGCCTGGAGGAAAGCAGTGGTATAAGTATATTTCAGGAATACGTAATTGGTTCGAATTCTTTGCTAGAGAAGAATTTTATAAAATTAAAGTATCATTATGAGTACAGTTTAGCTTTCTGCTTGTGAATATATAGACCTTCAAATCTTTCAAAAATTAGAGTCATAATTTACTCCAATGTTATACTATGAAAGCTAAAATATCATTCAGGTTACCCAGATGACTGTTCCCCTTCTCTTGTTCTACGTTAATGACTTTCCATGGTTTTTTCTTCTCCATGGTGTTCATTTATCATGAGAATCTGCGAGTAATAGCTGGGACCCAGCCTCTATCCGAGGTGGATGTGACTTATAATTGCCATTTTTGCCCAAAGAGTGCCTGTTACTGTACTTCTTACCCAGGCAGTAAGTGTGGGTAAGTGAGCAGAAAAGAAATGCATGGAATTACTTTTCTTATGAGCATTCAGCAAAGTAGCTGAGCTGTATGGTTTGAAAACCTGTTTTTGTGGTAAACTACAGGGCCAGATGTTTTTAAAAGGTAGTCGGTGAATAATATTTTTTGTTTTTTTTTAAACCTAAGAACATTTAAAGAAATATCGATGCTTAAAATGATACAACAGTTAAGTGAACAATGATTATATTCTTATTTTGGGACATCGCAAGCCTGTGATTCTAACTGATGTGCCAACCCCATGAACTTGTGTTCCATGGGCCAAATATTGGGCAGCTACATTGAGTACAAAACAACTTGCTTCTACAACACACAGGAGCTTCCTGTCAGCATCCAGGAACTCAGTAACTGTATTTTTTTATCTTTTTCAGGACAACAAACAATTGAGTAAACAAATAAAACACAAGTTAGGAAACAATACCCTCTCTTTCACTCATACTTCTTCTATTTAACAAGAATAATAAGTTGTGAGAACTTGTTGATCTTCATTGTGCATGTTTGGTCATTCAGAAAACCTAGTATTTAAATCATCGATTTCTCTGTGTTCTTTTTTTTTTGTGGGGCAGACTTGCAGGTCAGATAAGTATGTTTGTATAGCTATTCATTTTCTTCTCAAAAGTGTTGGGAGGATATTATAGAAAATAACTATAGAAAACCTAGGTTTTCTAGGTCTTGGTTTGGTTCAGGCACCACGTTTTGTGTTGTAGGAGGGGTCAGGAAGCTTTTTCTGTAAAAGGCCAGATGATAAATATCCTAGGCTTTGCACGCCATCCAGTTTCTCTTGCAACTGCGTCACTCGTCACTCTGTCAATTTAGCGTGAAAGCAGCCATGGACAAGACATAAATGAATGGGTGGAGCTGTGTTCCAATAAAACTTTATTGGAACGATTTTTCAAAGCTGAAGCAAGATGTCTTTGCTCCTTGGGTGGTGTATACATGGGCCACGCAGAGTGTGGTGTGCACACAGTGCTCTCATTTGCTGCTCCAAGAGGTATGTGAACAAGGTGAGCCAAACAGTCATATGCCTTGAGTTGAATATTCTTAGATCTGTCCCTGCCTCTGCCTCCTGCAAGCTAGTATTACTGCACACTGATCTTGAAAACATGTGGCTGGATTTGGCCAACTTGAAAGTTTGTTTTCTAGCTCCCTGGGAGGGGGTTAGATCAATTATCTTAGGATAGGATTTGGCCAAGGAAGGGTACACAATGTACGTGGGATTGTCCAAGAACAAACCCAAATACAGAGGGTGCCAAAAAAAACGTATACACAGTTTAAGAAAGGAGAACTGTATTAAAATTGTAATACTCAGTATATACTGATGACAAAAGATGAATACAAGTCACGTTTGACTTCTGCAATGACAAGAGGTGCTCAAAGTGGTTCCCTTCAGCGTCCAGACCTTCTGATGACGGCGAACTACTGCTTGAGCAACGCTGACCAAAGTGCCCGCTGGTATCCATTTTTCGGCACCTCTGGTGTATGTGATTGGAGTGGCACGAAAGGTGGTGGGGGTGGTGATTCAGACACAGCACGACTCTTACCTGAGTGCCGTAGAATCCACTTAGCAGGTGAAAACTCCCGTTGCCTCATGGATGCTCTGTGATGCCCATGGCTCACTGGTGTGCATCACTAGACTTGCTGACACCCCTGTGCGTTTCTGACCTGATCAGGTTAAGTCATATGGTTACCAAGAGTCAGTTGTGTGTGTTTGCAAACCTCTTTATGTCAGTTGTGTTTGTTATTGTATAAATTAGAAGTCATGTCATCTGCTGCTAAATTTGTACAAAACATAACAGGAGTGCTTTGGAAAGGCTCATAAAGGTGATTTATTGAAAAGTTGCTATTGAATTGGGTATGGGTATGGGTAGGAGAACTATGGGAAGGACTGGGAGGGGACTCTGATGGCTCTATGAGGGTCTTTTGTTTCTCATTCACCTTTAAGGAAACCCTTTGAAATGTATAGTTGATCCATTACGAAGATTACAGGGAACTCAGCAGAGCCATATTTCAAGAAAAGGGCTCATTCTTGTATCAGACAATTGGCAGACTTTGTATTTAGATATTTCATTGTAACTTGATGTATAAAGTACGTATGTATATTTTGTTTTCCACATCGTATCTTAAAGGTATCATTTTCTGGCCCTGATGTGTCTAAGCGCTCCCCAGACGTGCCACACACTTGGGCAGAGCTTTACATAAAACCTCTTAGCTAATCCCCACAGCAGCCATTTGAAGAGGGTCCTATTATCTTCACTTTGGCAATGGGGACTCTAAGACTTAGGTGGCCCTTGACACTTCCCCAAGGTCCTGAAGCCAGTAAAGGCTGCAGCTGCGAATCAGTGTTCTTGTACCCCCGCCCTCCCGTCAACAGCCAACTCAAGAATTTTGAATGTAATAGATCTTTTTGATCATAGTAGCTTGTAAGATCTTCTGAGGAATTGCTAAGCCAGTCTTTATGATGATCAAAATGGAGGCTGTCAAAGAGTGAGTTAGCTTTCGTTCGTGCAGAGCAGGCAGACACAGCTTGACTTAAATCTTAACTGTGTTGTCCTTATGTTGTAGCTGCATTCTGGTCCTCTTCTCTTTTGTTTGGTCACGTACCTACTTGGACCTAGTACATTGTTTTTGCCTCTTAAAAGTGCTTTTGAGTATATGATTCTAAAAAGGAAAGTCATCCAGGCAGGTATTTTTTATTAGCTCCAATTTTTTTTTTTTTTTTTTGGCTGAGCCATCCTGCCACCTGTTGGCAGCTCAGCTCGGGCTGGGCATCTAGCTGCTGTTGCTCAGAGCTCAGCTCGCACTCTTGAGCGAGCTCTTAACCCACTGAGCCACTCGGCCGGCCCTTAGCTCCATTTTTTTTAGATGAAGAAACTAAGGGCCATGGAATTTAAATGGACCGAGAGGGATGTGGAGTTGGAATCATATATAGAAAAGATCCACATTATAGTGGAAAACTTAAATAAAGAAATATTTTGTTGCATAATACAGATATTTAATTAAAAGAGGAAAAAGATTGAGGGGATTACCTTCTAGTATATGTGTAAGTATGACAATGGGGGATTATGACTGGCTCTATTCTAGCAACATCTGAGAATGGAATTAATTTTTTTTTTTTTAAGGTTTCAATTGCAGGAGGAGGGATTTAGTTTAAAGATGGGAACTAGATCTGGTAGGAGGAAAGACTGTTGGTTAATCTTCTCTGTGGGATTGTATAGAACAGTTTTACATTCTGGCCGGGTCCCTAATAATAAACTAGCCAAACAAATGCAAAGTTCTACTGTTACACATATTTGTTTTATTCTTATTTTAAACAACAGTGAAATCATAAACTTGGATGCAGCCTGTAACACTTGAATGCACTCAAAATAAATTACATACTTAGATTTTATTGTAAATAATTTACTATCATGTTGTTTTCATTCGAGGAAAATAAAGAATGATGATATGAAGCAATGTATCTAGGTAGAAAGAGGCTTCTCAACAGTTTCACTTATAGCAGTTTGTATCTTTTCCTACTGAGTGGTATAGTTATTATTCTTAATTCTTCAGAAGAACACTTTCATGTTGACCCAGAGAATAATAAACCAGTCAGGATGAATAGTAGAAGAAGACATATAATGGATTTAAAAGCAAGAAGTATGTGAAATTCAGGAATAATAATTATTGTTTAACTAGATCATAGGGAAATAATTAGAAAAATAATCCGTAAACAAGAGACACTTAGAAATCTGCTTTCGGGAGGAGGCTCAGAATTCACTGGACTATCCATCACTCAAAAATGTTAATCCCATTGTGTGAGATTCCAGCATGACAGTGCTAAGTTTGGCTTACCAGAGAAACACATTTTGCTTTTTGGGAAAATAAATCAGTTTTGTATGTATCACTACAAAGCACCGCAATTTTATATTATTTTTATACTGTGCCCTTAGTACCCTTTGTCCCCCCATGTGTACAAAATTAAAAAGTGGAGAAGCAATCAAGAGATTGGCGAGGCAGCAACATGAGCAAAGATTTAAGAGAACCAAGAATTTTTTTTTCTAAATCAGAAATGGGCTTTTTTTAAAAGATTTTATTTGGGAATTGGAGAAGGGGAACAGACAAGTTGCTGTTTTGTTCTTCAGTCTAGTTGTGGAGGACGTCACTTCACTGTCCCATGTTGGTGTTTTCATGGCGCTCTTCCCACGTGAGGCAGATGAGTCACTGGCCTCTGGACGGCCGCTCACAGCGGCTCTTGGCAGCTCATGCTGGCTGCCGGCCACTCTCTGTAGCCTATGGCAGCCCGTTGCAGCAGGTGCTGCAGCCTACACTGTCGCCGGGACTCACGGCAGCTCAGCTCCAAGAGGAGCTGTGGTTAGCTATAGAGGGCAGTGTCACTGACCCTCATGTGGGATCCGAACCAGGGCCCTGCTGCTCAGAGCTGGTGCTCCCAAGCCAATTCATAACCAAGCGTCACTCAACCGGCCCGAAATGGGCATTTTTTTTTCTCTAAGGTGCTACTAGTTATCTGGAGGGGGATAAAAAAGAGATCAGACCACAAGTAAGGTGGTGGAGGTGGGGCTAACACTTTGGGATTTTTATTTTTTTTTTTATTTTTTTTTTTTTTTAGATTTTTTTTTTATTGGGGATTTGGTGGAGGGGAACAGCGTTGGGGAATCGGGGAAGGGGAACAGACAAGTTGCTGTCTTCTTGTTCTTCAGTTTAGTTGCAGAGGATGTTGCTTCACTGTTGGTATCGTCATTGCGCTCTTCCCGGATGAGGCAGATCGGTGGCTGGCCTCTGGATGTCGCTCATCGCGGCTATTGGCAGCTCACGCTTGGCTGCCAGCCGCTCACGCTGGTTGCGGGCCACTTACTGTAGCCTATGGCAGCCCACTGCAGCAGGAGCTGCAGCCCACACCATCACCGGGGCTCGCACAGCCCAGCTCCAGGTGGAGCTGTTAGCTGTAGAGGGCAGTGTCACTGGCCCTCATGTGGGATCCGAACCGGGGCCGCTGGCATCCCAAAACCAGCGCTTAACCAATGCGCCACTCGGCCGGCCCCACTTTGGGATTTTTAGAATCCAAAATATGAAATACCCCACTTGACCTCTTTTTTTTTTTTTTTTTGTGCTTCAAAACAAAACCAAAAAACCTTCTAAATGCATCATAGACATTTTAGCTCACTAAGGGCAAGAACAAAAAGTGAAGAAGTAAAAATGAGGAAGAAGAAATGATGAAAGAGAAAAAGAGAGGCAAGAGAAGAATGAAATTTG
The DNA here is from genome assembly GCA_033961575.1 of Aselliscus stoliczkanus. Taxonomy (NCBI): domain Eukaryota; kingdom Metazoa; phylum Chordata; class Mammalia; order Chiroptera; family Hipposideridae; genus Aselliscus; species Aselliscus stoliczkanus. Next base: position 78,743,163 of record CM066740.1, on the reverse strand, counting down.
TGATAAGTGCAAAGAGAGATGAGAGAGGGCAAGAATATGGGGAAGATTCCAAAAGGAAACACCAGAGGAAAGAGTGTGGAACTCGTCCCCCATCAGCATGTTTCTCTGGCTTCCTGGCCCATGCCCCTGCCCTGGAACATGGCTGGATCTGTTCAGAGGTTTCTTTTCCTGGCCCCATGGGGAGATGCTTGATCACATCGCCACTGTTCCTACCTAAAATCCATTCCTCATCTGAGCTTTGATTCGTTGTCACTCTCTTCCAAGGGTTGTTCCCCAAATCTTGTAAGATATATCTGACTTTAGAATGTCTTTTGTTGAATATATCGATCTCATCTCTATCTTATCTTCACTGGTGAAGCTGTCCTCCTTGTTGTTTCTCAGTTGATGTATTTAAGTAATCTGATTATGTATCATTTTAGGGCTCCTGTTCCCTATACCACAGCATGAGTGCAAGTGCGTGGGTGCACACAGGACAAGTAGGGTGCCCTGGGGCTGGCATAGCTGCACCCCTTTCTTTTTCAGGTTTAGTGGTTTTGAGAACATTTGAAGGCTATTTTCTGGAAAAAGAAACTGTTTTTATCTATTGTTGAATTTTAGGACATACCTATCACAACAAATAAACCAGATCATACTTTTTTTTTTTTTTTTAAGGGCAGTGTCATTGGTCCTCATATGTGGGACCCGAACCCGGGGCCGCTGGCATCGCAAGCCAGCTCTTAACCACCGCGCCACTTGGCTGGCCAGATCATACTTTTTAAGTTTAATCGTTGTTTTTCCCAGTCTGTGGGAAAATATTTTTCCAATTGATCACCCACAGAATATTACTAATTTTGGGAGCACCTTGATGAACACACCTGTATGCCGAGGCCTACAGGATGGAGGTTATAGTACTATTTGTGGATCCTTGAAACGTTAGTTTCACTGTCCAAGTAAGCTGACATGTGACCCTTTTCTTCAGGTGGCTGCTACATCCTAGATTAATCAGAAGTTCGAGAGCTTTTGGCTGCTTATAGCCCAGATTTTCAACCATATAACCATTGAAATGCGTTGTTCATAAACACCCATTTGGCCGGGATTGCTGCTCGCCGGGGTGACCTCACTCTCTAGTTTCTTTTCAGCAAGTCACAGTGATGTCACATTGTTCTCCATGACCTTCAGGCTCTCGTTGAAGACTGTCTCCCCTTCCCTGTGCGACTGGCCACTTGGCCTTAGCCTCCTGGGGTGTCCCTCTGCAGATGCTGCTGTCATTCATTCTCCCCACACGTGCAGCCTGGCCATGACATGGCCTGGACCCAGCGCCCAGAGGGAGGGCTGACGCTTCTGACCTACTTCTTGGAGCATCTTAGCCATTTCTTGAAAAGGGTGATATCTTTACTGGAAGAGTCTAGAGTTTTACCTGTTTGACTGTACCTCAGAAACCCAAGTCTTTGGATGTGAAAGGATGCTTTTAACATCAGAAAGCTAGTGAAATCACAAAGTTAAGAGAGGACACGTTACCTTGCCTCATGTTTTAAAAGAACTGCGTCTCAGTTCAGAAATATCTGAACAAATTGTAAAATCGGGATATTTAAACATTTATATCTAAAAATACCATGATATTTTTAGCAGATTTTATATAGTATTCTTTTGTTTAGGATAAAGGACTTAAAATTTTGTGTTAGACTGTAACATATATGAGCTTTTCAATAGAAGGACATTGGTGCTTGCATTGAGCTGGACATTGGGGAAAACTCCCAGTTGCATTTCCTAATGGCAGCAGAATTCACTTAAACACCAGGTTTTCAACTGACACTGGTGGTTAAAGAAAATAATTCCTATGGTGACAATAGTCAATGACCCTGTATTGCGTATTTGAAAATCGCTAAGAGAGTAGACCTTAAAGGTGCTCATCACAAGAAAAAAAATTGTAACTATGGTGACAAGTCAACTCAATTTATCATGGTGATCATTTTACGATATATACCAATAGTGAATCATTATGTCGTATACTTGAAACTAATAAAATGGTATATATCAGGTATGCCTCAATTAAAAAATTCCTAATACCTCATGATATATCTGAAATTTCCTCCTCTTTCATGAAACCTATTTCCCTCTTCAGATAACTTGATTGTAGAATGGGGTGTGTGACATCTTAAATTTATCAGTGTCCCGTCTCCCGATGACATGCATTCAGTGGTTATTTCTAGGTGGGGATTTTCCGTGGCATGGCCAGCAGGGTGCATCATGTCAGTCCTTGCCTGTCTCCCTTGTGCTTTAGGGCATGCTTTGTTCATTTGGTTTTCCGTTCATTGTCCTCTCGCCAGAATTCATACGTTAACTTGAAATGATATTTAGGAAGTGCTGGTGGGGACAGAATCGCCGTTCAGCACCCAGAGGCCCGTTACCCCTCACCTGGGTCCTTTCAGTAGCCACCGGAATGGTCCCTGCACTTGTTCGCCCCTCTTTCTAATCCGTTCCATACACCAAGATGGATCCTCCTAAAATACTGTTTTGATCGCACTCGGAAACCTGTAGAGGCACCCCTGGCCTACACGATAAAGTCCAGATGGCTTAGTTCTGTGTTCCTGCAGCCCCCCTTTCTCACTCCCTTCCTGACCCTCACCTATAATTCCCTCTCCAGGTGACATACTTAACGTGGCCTCCTGCCTTCTCTCCTCTGTACTTCTGTTTATTGTCTCCTTTCTTTCTCTATCTCTGGCCTTTGACTGTATCTCTGCTCCTCCAAATCTGACTCATCCAGCTTTCAAGTTCCAAAACTTCTTGATTCCCCTTGCAGCATTCTCTGCCCTTATCATGTATTCTTTCTGATTATGGTTGGTTGTTTATACATCCTGTTCCCCGCCCTATACCCCAATTTGTAAGTTCCTGCAAAACGTAGCATTTGGAAGCAAGAATGGATTATTGCTAATTTGATGGCTCTATATGTAACCGGAGTTTTCAGATTGTGGTTTTTGGCCATCAAATGGGATGCAATTGGCCAGTTGTTTATTGTATTTCTACCACATCTCAGTGTCAGAGGATCTTCACCTAATAGGTTTCATGGAGCGCTTGGTAAATATATAGTTACATTAAGTTTATTTTGTTCTTCAGCTGGGTCAATTATTTTTAGCACTTCATTTAACATGTTAGCATGCATGTAGAGTTTGGTTTATTTCTTCTGGGCAGGAAGAAACAGTCAGAGCACCCCAGGGTCATTTCTGGACTTTCCTAAATTGTGTGGTTTGCTTAGATCATGGCCGTGGGCTTAGCGCTGAATAAGTTGGTGGCCAGCTCATCCTACCAACTCAACTGGAAAAGTTCTCCAAAGTGTTGCAGGAACTATTTGGAAGCTAGACCCATTAACAGTCTTATGTTACATTTCATCTTTTAAGGATGCAGGCTACCTCAGGTGACAGAAAGCTCCAGTGTGACAAAAGAAAGCTTGTTGCAGAGACCAGCTAAGCAGGCTTTTTACAAATATTCAGCCAGTTGTCAGCTCTTGCTTGATCATGCCATCATTACTGCTTGTTTTCATCTGACACCAGACAAAAAGAAGAAAGGAAAATGATAGGGGGACTTGGGAGGGATTTCTTTCAGCCCATAAAGCAGGCTTGTCACTCTGCGGGGACACAAGTGTCTGGTTTTAATAATCTCATATGTCACTTGCAGTTTACTAGTAGTAAAATATAAACCTGTTTCTTAGGACGTTTGAATTTTTAAGAAGATTATGAAATGTCACTTAGGCCCTGCTTTCTGGAAAGTCATGGAGGGGGGTGTTAACTTGCTAAATGTCATCACACTGCTTTGTTTTTAGTTTCAGATTAATAACAGGTAGTAGCCATTCTTCAAAGCAAACAGGCTGTCTTTTTAGTTCGTTGAGAAAAAAAGCACTACTTCTTGACTGTAGCCTGAAATAGTTTGTGCAAGGTGACAAATGGCAAGGGTCACAAAAAAAAAAAATTCAACATGTAAAGAAATATACTTGCTGGCTAATATTGTACATTTTTAAAGAACTAAGCCAGAATAATTGGTAACTACAATATTGCCACAGGGATATAAAAGACAGTTTGGGGACGATAATAATCTTGTAAAGATTTTATAGGGTGTCAGATGGCATATGTAATGTTAGGGAGACCACTTCATAGACAGTATAGATGCCTGACCACTGCACTGTACACCTGAAGCTGAATAATGTTGTATGTCAACTATCATTTAATATAATATATATATATATATGGAGATATGGAGTACAGCATAGGAAATAGAGTCAATGGAATTGTGATATATACGATGTCAGAGGGGCAATAGATGGGGGAAGGGGGTTATCACTTTATGAGGGGTTTTTTTGTACACCTGAAACTAATAAAAAAAGAAAAACAAAAAAAAGTGAAACAAAAAAAAGGACCAAGCCAGAATTTCGGGCAAAATATTACTTTTACCGTGCTCGTTGAGTTAGAATGATGTTTACCTCTGACATATATACCTATGACTTTCAGGGAGTATGTTTTCATGCAGCTCTTTTGATTTGTGGCCTCTAATATCTTCATCCACATCTGCAGTGCTCATCTCAGATCATGAACGCCTCTGGAAAGGAGCCGCCTCTTAGGAACTCTAGATGATCACCAGTGCAAAAGCTTGTTTTTTAACGCTGCATGTTTGAGGGGGCGGGTTGGGGATGTTCTATTGGGAATAATAAGAATTTTTATTTGGGGATTTTTTTTTTCTTATTCATAGGCTGGTTTTTAAGAATATCTGAGATATTGTTTAGTATGCCAGTTCTAAAATGTGAATCAGGGTAACCTCATGACTAACTAGCCTTTTGATCATATGAGAGCAGAGCTATTCCAGGATTAGACCTTTAACATCTGAGAACCTTGATGTCTGAGGTATATATTCCTGCCTCAAATGTATATGACTCTCCCTTCTCCTGTCTGAGTAGTTTTGATAGCCGATCAATATGGCATCCACTGCCATTCAGTGTGGCGTGACGAATATCATTTTATAATGCAATGTGCTTGTACCTGGTTCAGGATGCTGTAGGCTGGGGGTCACTTTCCCATGGGCTGGAATCTAATCACTTCGCTCCTCTGTCTCAACAATTGCTAGGACCTTTCTAGCATCTGATCAAATGTTGGATGAATGGAAATCATACTTACAGGAGGATGAGTTTTACGCCAGAAAGATAATATACACTTAAAATGATAGCCGTAACCATCAAGCACACAGGATATCATGTCAAACCGTTAATAATCATCCTTTGCCTTCCCAGCAGGCAAAACTGAAGCAAAAGCATGAGGGTGCTTTTTGTTCCTGGGTCCAGGTTAGACAAGGATCTGCCTGGTGAGCTCCAGTAGGAAACATCAGAAATGTTGTTTTCATGAGGTAGCTCTTCCCGCTGTGGGTTTTAGGCAAGTCTCTTGTCTGCAACAGTTTTTTCAACTGTTGAGGGGGGAAAAAAAAAAGAAAAGAAAAAAGGTGGGTGTAAAACTGTGCTATTTCACTGCACATTGCTGTGTAGTGAGGCTTTCTACTATGATTATGTAGTTTTAGATGTTTAAACGTGATAAAGGATGTTCAAAACTAGAAGCTGACATTTTGATTTGCATCCATTCCCAAGTTGCTTGGCAGCAAACCTCTGGTACATGACATTTCCTAGTGCATCAAGGGATTCTATCTAGAATTTGGAATTCCTGAGTTCTCTGCTTCATGACGGTCCTTCCACAAGGATGAGAACAAAACCAAGTGCAGGCCAGCCAGGCCCACGGAGGGAGCCGGAAAGCGGCCGGCTCCGCATGGTGCCTTCGATGGGCAGACAGTGGAGTCTTCGCATCTTTCCGCCGCCATCCTGACCCAGGAAGCGAGGCGGCTTGTTTGCATCCTGTCTTGTGGATTCTGTTGCTTTCAATCTTATGGTTCATGGTTTGGGTGCAGTTCTCTACTTTCCTTTCTTCCTTTTTGAGTCTTCCTTCCCTTCTTGCTCTGTCCAGACTTCTGTTTATCACTCGTTAGCCCACAGTCTCACCTCTTAACTTCTTTTCCTTGGTCAGGTAAGCTGGAGGCTTTGTACAGAGGCTAAGGAATTTTTTTTTTTTTTAGAGGGCAGTGTCACTGGCCCTCATATGTGGGACCCGAACCAGGGCCGCTGGCTTCCCAAGCCAGCGCTTAACCACCGCGCCACTCGGCCGACCCTGAGGCTAGAGAATTTTTAAATCCCCTCACCATCAGGTTTGGGGGGCTGGGGAATGGGATATTGTAAAGGGTGGGTACTTCTTCGTACCTTCCTTACCAGTCACCATGGCTGAGGTTTTATTTTTTTTTAATAATCTTTATTTTTCTAATACTTTTCTACATTCAGTTTTTCTCGGGCTATAGCGGAGTCCCAGCTTACTTAAGGATTTAGTTTTAAAATCACCAGGTGAATTTTATTTGTCAATTATACCACAGTCAAGCTGAAAAAAAATAGAATGGATACGTGAGACAAAAAGATTTCTTTCGTTTAGCTTTATTCTTCAGAGTTCAGCACTGCTCGTTTTTCTTCCGTTATTGGGTTAGAAGGTTTCTTTAGTTGCGCACTAGATGAAATGTTGGCTTTCATTTAAGGATTTGTGAATGAAAACTATATATCTTGAACCAATAGCATTCCATATTCCCTGGGAAGATATGTTCCGTCTATGAGGGCGTGCGGGAAACGAGACAGAGCGAGCCGCCCCAGGCTCCGGCGGGAAGGCGGTGGAATCCTGCCCACTGTTTACATCCCCCGTCAGCCGGAGTGCTTGGACTCGCATAAGCTAGATAGATGGGATGTGTTACAGTTACCTTCCTCTCCTCCTTTTTTTTTTTTTTTAATGTTTATTGGGGTGACAATGGCAGTAAAGTTAACATAGGCTCCAGGTGTGCCATTCTCTGGAAAGCACCATATCCGAGATGAGGTTGCCCAGTGACTTCCTGATTTAGTCATTTGTAGGCAGGAAAAGAGAGCCCATGTGATTTGGTTAGCGGCAGGGAGTGCAACTTGTTTTAAGAAGTGGCCCCTGTCACCCTCCGTCTTACCTGTTTGGATCTGCCAGGTGGCATTAGGTTCAGGAATCAGCCCAGCGGACATTGCTAAGTGACAGAGCGAGGGAAGCCCTATCGCGTCTCTCTCGTAGTTGCAAACCCACCACTGGTGCCAAATCAGGCAGAGAGGGAGCCTCGGGCTGCCATGCAGTGTCCGCCGGGGCAACCGGGTGTCAACCTACACGGGGTCGTTTCCAAACGCTGTGTAATGTGTGCTTGTAACATCCTAGCGATTTGGCAGCAGAACATACACATTGATTGAATTTCCTCTGGCCCAGCCCTGGAGTCGATTAAAAATGAATGAGTAATAGAAGAAACAGTGTGACACATGTAATGCATAAACGGTGAATGTGAGTGGGGTCTTACATATCATTTAGCCCATCGCCTTAAATTTACAAAGAAGACAGCAGACCCCAAAATGTTAAGTAACTTGACCAATTCCGTGAGGTAGCCGCCGACCTGGAATCCAGGCTCTAATTGCCTCATGACCATTCTGGCGCTGTTTCTACCCAGAATTTCTGAATCGGTTTGTATTCCACAGGCCTGGTAGGATTTACTCATCCTGGTCTACCTACGAGAGGCAATTCTAAAGGGAGCTGAGAGAGACAAACAGATAGAACCTCATTCCTGGTTCTCTGGTCTACTTTGTTTGAAGTAGAAGCTGACATTGAAGACCTGCTTCAAGCTTATTGTCACCATCATTTGTTTGGTGTTAATTAGCGAATCAGATTATGGGGGCGTCAGCTCTGTCTGTAATAGTGAACCTGCCACGAAGGGTGCGGTTAGCTGACAACTTTGGAACCCAGCACAGTACTTTCTCCCAGGCCCAGCTCTCTGCAGGCTGCTGACAGCTGTTCTAGAGCCGGGCTGCTCTGCCTGACCCAGGATTGCTCTCCTGGGCAGTCTTAGCTCTGGGGCTCCTATCAGCCTGGCCGAGGTTTTCTCAGAGCTGCGTGGTCAGCTCCGTTCTGCTTCGTCTCCCATCACGGGTGTCAGGCCTGCAGCACAATCCAAGGCTCTCTCACTTTCCCCTTCTATCCTTTATCCTTCCCCCTGGTAAATCCCTCCTGCTTCTGACTTTGCCTCAGCCTCTGCATCCCAGAGGACCTGAACTGACATGGTGCATAGCTGGTTTGGAAGACATTTCTAGAATATTCTGCATTAACTGTTACAGGAAATCCTGCGTAGTGTTGAAAATCACTCCAAAGTTATTGGGGAATTGGGGAGGGGAACATTGTGTTTTTCCAGGACCCCATCAGCTCCAAGTCAACTTGTTGTCTTTCAGTCTTAGTTGTGGAGGGTGCAGCTCAGCTCCAAGTCCAGTTGCCACTTTTAATCTAGCGGGGGTGGGGGGGAGGCGGGGGCGTAGTCCTCCATCCCATGCGGGAGTCGAACTGACAATCTTGTTGCACACTGAGCCATCCGGCAGCTCACGGCTGCTCAGCTTAAGGTGCTGTGTTTAATCTTAGTTGCGGGGTGGGTGGTGGGGGGTGCAGCCCACCGTCCCATAAGGGTGTTGAACTGGCAACCTTGCTGCTAAGAGCATGCACTCTCACCAACAGGAACCACTGATCCTGTTGCTCAGAGCTCATGCTCTTAACCAACTGAGCCACTCGGCCGGCCCCACTACAAATGTTTGGTTAGTCATTTTTACATTGTCTTCCCTTAAAGTCAAGACAACATGACAAGAAATAAGGTCCGGAAGGAGTGGGAAGTGAACTGCTATCAAAGTCAGGGGTTCCAGAACCCACCACCTGACCTTAAGGAATTCTCTAGGTCCATACAAGGAACTTGGAACCTTACTAACTTCCTATAAAATGAACTGGATAATCTCTGGATGTTTCTTTTCTTGTTCTGAACGTGAAATAGATTGCAAGAGAAAAGGTTGACTCTGGCCAATGGGCCCCAACACCGTGAACATTAACTCTTAATTTAAATTGAACCAATTCAAGTTAATACAAAGAAAAGGGATTGCAGATGTTGTGTAGTAATTGTCTGCATGTTGTTGTTCGGTTTCTTTGTCAGATCAGTGACATCAAATACCTGGGCCCAGAGCGGGTCATTTCACCAACATCTCTGGGAAAGTGCTTCTGTGATTTTTTAATTTCCATCGTAAAACAGATTAGTTTTAAGTGCCTGGAAATGGAAGCGTGATTCTTCACAATATGGAATAAGAAGACAAAGACATGTTAGTGTAATTGCATCTTACGTTACGTAATTCCAAACGCTTAGCTCTCCTTTCCACTCTGTGCCATATGAGCTTTGGTCTAGCATTGAGACCACTGCTTTTGCATGTAATCACACCAGTCCATGCTGCTGCTAAATTTTATACCGAAAGCCCCTTCCTGCCCTGAGTCCATGTAATCACACAGTCATCTTATTGACTATGGTCCTTTCTACCTCTTTCAATTACAATTCTTACCCTTAAAGTTTGTAAGCCTAGTGACCTGTGACAGAGGGTCCTTATTTATTTTATAGAACTCAGTCTTCTAGAAGTTTGTTTTCTTTTTAGTTACTGAATTTGTTCGACATGGTCTTTTCTTCTAGATTTGATCCGTGTTTCCATTCACTTGTGTCTTTCACAAACACGTAGTAGCTAACGTTGGTGTCGTTGGGAGGAGATAAAGCTGCTCATTCAAGAACTCTGAAACTTAACAGTTTCATTTCACTTTTGATTCCGCACTGATTTACTATTTCTTATGTGCTGGGTATCGTGCTGGGAGTGTTTGTTTTTATTTTTTTTTTAATGGATGTTGGGACACGAGCACAGACTATATGACACTGAGCTGATGAGGTGCTACGTCTCAGAACCTTTCATGTTGAAATTTCGTGTTGAAATATCGTGTTGCTTTGTAACATGAAACTTGTAAATTATGATGGCATTGCAATGTGCCTGTTTTCAGGAGTGATATCTAAAATATTTAACAGCAGGTCTGTCATTGTCTCAGCCCAAGCAGAAGAAATGTTGCATAACCAGCACCAGTTCGTGTCAACTGAATATCGCTTCTGCCTGAACTGAACGTCGGCTACATGGATTCAAAATCTTTCATGTTATATGGGCATGCATTCTCTTTTTACAGGGAGCCATAGAAAAGATAGAACCAGTGTGCTCATTTTATGCGTTTCCTATTTCAGTCAAGAATAATGAATTAAAGTGTCTAGTTTGGTCTCCCACTGGGATATGATTCACTACTTTACACATGCCTGAGCCCTTCTTGCTGCTTTTATACCTTACACCTTTGTAGTGTGACCCTATTACCAGGTTATAATGCAAGCAAGTCTGCAGCCCAGTTGTATATTACAAACAGTTACTGAACAAAAATTTTATTGGCAAGTACAAGATGACTCTTGCAGCCCACTCTGTAAAACCTGGTGAAGTCCCAATTCTCTGTTCTTTTAAGTGTCTTCTCTGCAGGAAAGGTACACCTGAGGCAGGTGAGGCTGCTTATCGTTTGTCTCAAACCTCTTAAACCAGTGGTTCTCACCCGGGGGCACTTTTGCTTCCCAGACGACATGTGGCAATGTCTGGAAGCATTTTTGGTTGTCACAGCTCAGAGTGGGGGTGGCACTGTTGGGTCAGAAGGGGAGGTGAGCTGTTCAACATTGTTCAGTGCATAAGGCAGCTCTTCACAACAGAGATGATCTGGCCCAAACTGTCAATAGTGCCAAAGGCAAGAACCTCTGTCGTAAACCAGTGCCTGGGTGCAGGACTGTTTAGGGGTCAACCCTGAGGAGCCATTCATTACGTCAAAGCTGTGGCCTTGTTCTCATAACCACTCATGTTTTTATAACCTATTCACCGGCAGATGTAGGAGTAGCTTTATAATATGTTACCTAACCCTTATATCTTGTTGGTAGTTTTCATTTTACTGATAAGCACCTATAGGTAACATTTATCTTGCTGGTTAATGAACTGTTTTCACTAAGGAAAGCTCATTTCCAGTAGTCACTGTGCTAAGTAGCAAAACGTCATTGGTGATGAAGGCACAGATGGGTGAAGCCTTGTATTAATAGCAGCGGCCTCCACTCTCTGTGCTTTCAGATTGGAGCTTCCCATAAGAACACTCGCTGCTCGCTTCTGGAGCGTGCGTTCTGGAGTGACATGCTGGCAGCACCTAGTTCAGAGCCTAATCTAAGTCACAGGGACACCCAATGCCACACTGTGTAGACGTAATATTCTGAAGTAAATCACGGATGCTGTGACAGATTGTTTCCCAGAAGCCGTGTCTACTTACTTCCGACAAACTCTTCCCTTAGCGCACTTTATTTCACTCCGGCTACCGTGTCCTCAGTGTCTCCTTTGTGGAAGATACAGGCCCGGGTCAAGCCAAACATACAGACAGAGAGGAGGAAATCTCTTTTCCCATCTCAGAGAGCTTACAGGTGAGGAGACAGATGGTGGGTAACTAAACACCAAAAGTCAAAGACAGTTGCCATAAAGACACATCGAGAAGTTTTATTAGGTGCAATAGCCGGAGGGGCAGCAGGGGGAACGGCTTGGTGAATACTACATGAAGGAACTAACATTTGAAAGGGGTTTTGGGATGTGGATATGGGCTGGGGTGGGTCAGTCACGCGGTCGCATGGCGTCTTAGCTGAGCTCAAATGGTCACTTGGGCCTTCTGACTTCCCACCAGGTGGTTCCCTAGCACGTCACGGTGCTAATATAAGGTCCGAATTGGAGAAGTAAATGCATGGTTTTAAATATTTCTTCCCCTCTAAAACTATAGAAGAAAGCTTGCAAAATTGTTATTAATATCACCCAATACCTAATGTTGCTTCTTTTGTCTGATACTGTGATTTGCACAAATGTGACGTGAGAACTTCTGGAAAAATGTGAAACAAAGGTCCGCTAGGTTGCTTTCTGGGCCAAGTTTATGTACCTAACAGCCTCCTTTCTTCATTCATCATTGGCTTTACTTTTTAATTTCAAAAACCAGTTACCCTTGCCTCTGCTTTGTTTTTTTTTTTGTTTTTTTTTTTCAGGAGATTTAAGCAGATAAGCCCCAAAGTGGCACAGGCCATATTCATTAGGCTGTTTTCGGTATGTTCTCAGTATGTAAAAGCTGACATATAAACCAGGGTTTTTGAACCTCCTTTGGGAAACAAAACAAACAAAAACAAATGGGTTCGATCACATCCTGGTGGCTTGGGTATGGGTTCCAGATTTAGGATTAAGAAATCGACTGGAAGAAGGATCTTTGTCTTTCATGCGTTGGTCTATACTCAACTTCTATCAGGCCTTACTGTGTCGGTGGACACCAGTATAGTTTAACATTTCAAACTGGGTTCATTCAGAGCTTCTGCCTCTAAGTAGTTATTGAAAAGTACGATAACTTTGATTATGGGTTGGACCTCATTTAAAGTTCACCTAGATGTGAAGGTGAGTTACCTTTTTGAAGGTTACCTTCTGGGGTTACCTTCAGAAAACAATGCCCTGAGTATAATTCCTTGTTTATTAATGCCACTTGATAAAGGCTCAGTGAACCCTGAGTAATTTCTCATTTATAACAAAAGTCTACTATTCAGCTAATTGAATACACAGCTACTTTAATTGTTTTGTTACGGCTAATTGATATTCACAGTGATCATGTTCTACAGCTTCTAAATATAATATTACCTTACAAGTTTATGGTTCAGTCCCCTTGGATATGTTAGCTCTCTCTCTTTGTTTCATTTCAGCATATAGATTTATTAGGTTTCTATATATATATATATTGTCCCTTATTTGTAGTTCTGATAAGAAATAAAGCTCTTTTCACTGTTCTTGTTTGCCTGTGTGAATTGTGAGATAAACACATGGATGGATGGATGGATGGATGGATGGATGGATGGATGGATGGATGGGAGAGAGAGAGAGAGAGAGAGAGAGAGAGAGGGAGATTTATTTTGCCTACCATGGATTATCCATATCATTGCAAAAGATTAAATCTTTTCCAGTCCATTATATGTGTGTTTCAGGTTTGTCACAAGATTTAGAATGACAGGAAATGAGTTATAGGGATTTCCTATTTGTATTGATTTACAGTACTTGTCTTTTCTTAATCCCAGTCATCTCTGGCTTCATAATACCACCCCATGGAAAATTGAGCAGGTCTCTGCTTGGTGTTCTACCCTGAGCTATGAAAATTGAACATTGACCAGTCAAGGAACTTTGTCATTTCAAATGGACAGGCTTTCTCATAGCACAGAATCTTTCCTTAACGTGCCTGGTAACCAGTGTGTGAAGTAACAGTAGTATCGCCTCGGAGCTAAGAGATTGTGATGTCACTGGGTCCCCTGTGCCAGGAGCAGTCAGGCCTGAGAGAGCTGAACTGCTGCTATGCTGAGAAGCTTTTCCTCTGAAGACTTACCTGGAAGCGTACATGGGAAGGTAAAGCCCCTCCCAACACAATATGTTGCATCCACAATCCCAGGTTTTCTTCTGACCTCTTTATATCCTTTGCTGTAAGCACTTTCAAGGACATTTTCAGGATCTGTCCTCTGCCACTTTGGGGCATGTCTGCTTATTCTCTAGGGAAAACAAAGAAAGCATAGGCAAAGGGAAGTGGTTTTTGAAATGAAAATGAAAACCAACCAGAAAGGAAGAGAGGAGGTTGTTAGAGAGGTACATAAACTTTTCAGTTCCTCTCACAAAGAGGCAAGTCTTTAAGGAAGTAAATACGCATATGTATACTTCCTTTTGAACCTAGCTACCAACACTGAGTTAAAGCACCAAAATGTTTCTGTGTTGGGTTTCTTAAAGAAAACTTGATTTTCTTATTTTCTCCCTTTCTCTTACATATGGAACGTTCTAGTTTTCCATAGTGACCCACGTAGCACTTCCTGTCTACATTTTCAAGCCCAATCGTGTTATCCCAAACCCAACAGGATCTGAAAACGAATGAGTGCACATTTTTCGTAGTGTGAGGAATACCAAACAGGAGATGGGAGTAAACTTTTTATATTCATGCTTTTCGAAGGATCAATTCTACTTTGACAATCATGTTTTCCTCTTCGTTTTTCCGTGTTCATTTATAATGATTCTGTATCTCTTACAGAGTTGCCCACACAGGTTTTATTTCCTTGCACTCGGTTCACTGCTTTTTCTTGAGTTGAGTGTGACTGTCCATCCTCACAGGCTATTAGCTCAGTCAGTGTATCCCAGGCTTATTTAAGTTTTAGGATTCATATTGTGTGACTTTCCCTCCCAGCATCACATTAACTGTTTGAAAGCGATGTGCTAGTAAAGTGTGGTGGCCATGTTTCTTGCTTTGTTATTTCCCCAGCGGATCTCAAACTATTGATCCTGTTGGGCGTCCAGAGGAAGGTGTGTGATGTTAGACTGTGGTTTGGTGTTTTCAGGCCTTTGGCGCTGGTTCTTTAGTATGCATATCTGACCCATTGGCATGCTGCATTACAATTTTTCAAGGATTACACTTCAAAATTTGAATGAGGATACCACTGTCTCTCCTTTATTTAAGTTGGAATCAGCCCCTCAGAATGAAATTCGTTGGTAGTAGGCTCAAGCTTCCAGTATTGAATTAAAAAAAAAAAAATCTCACTTCAACTATACGCAAACAAAATAAACATTTAGTGCAAGTGTTTGGAGAACCATGGTGGGTTGTGTCATACATTGTGTGGGAGAGGTAATTAAGTGCCAGTACATTAAGGATTTAGTAGGTAAAATAATTTTCATGTTATAAATAACTGTTCAAGTTATTCAAACAAATTTTTTTGGTTGTTAATATGGTTACTTAATAGCTCACTTTCCTGGCTTCTATACCATATTATGTTTGCATCTCATAGCCAGGAATTAATGTGTGTTATATTAATGTTTAAAAATATTTTTCTGATTATTGAAGTAATAATTGTTCGCTATAGAAAATTAGGAAAATAGCGAACAGTCCAAATAAGAAAAATATCTCACTACTCATATCATATCTAACATTAACATCTTAACGTATTTTACATCTTCCGTGTCTGTATAACCAGGCACTCACCTTTTCCTGTTCTTCTTTTTTTGCTCTCATCCCCCCATTTCATAACCAAAATTAAGAGCTCATTGTACATACTGTTTTATTGCCTGTTTTTTTATCCACATAATACTTTGAATTAAAAAATTATTCTATTAAAATATTCTTAATGGCTCTCTATGTTTGATCATTATGGCTGGACTAAACTCTTTATAATCACTATCCTGTTGATGTACACCAATCTTATTTACACAAACCTCTCCTATTCCCACTTGTTTGTTGCTTCAAATAATGTCAGCTGCATTTTTTTTTTTTCTTTGAGGGCAGTGTCACTGGCCCTCACATGTGGGACCCAAACCGGGGCCCCTGGCTTCCCAAGCCAGCCCTTAACCACCACACCACTTGGCCTGCCCTGCATTTTCTTAGATATAAATCCTTGTGTGCTCTTCTTAATATTTCCTAGGATTAAGTTGTTTAGAAGTCAAATGTGCCAAGTGATTAGCAGATTAACAGTAGTCACAAAATATACACGCATACCTCCATAGGTTTATATGTAGTTATTTTTATAAGTTCCAGTATGTTAATTTGTATTCACTATGCAGTTTAATTCATTCTTTGTAATATACACTTCTACAGGTTTTGACAAATGAATGCAATTGTGTAACCACCACCATAATCAAGAAGCAGAATAGTTCTCTCACCTCAGAAAATTTCCTCCTGTGTCCCTTGACTACAAAATACGTTTATTTTTAATTTGGAAAATATAAAGAAGCAAAACTAACTAGAAAGCACCCATAAGCCCACCACTCGGCTGCTCTGTTGACATTTTATCGAATACCCTTCTGGTATATCCTTCTGGTCTTTTTTCCCTTCCCTCCAAAAAAAAAAAAAAAAGAGAACGAAAGAGATCATATTGATAGTGTTTTGGTTTTTTTATACTTAGTATATTTTGAGTATTTTTATTTAACAATTAGCTTGGTTTTTGTTTTTCTTTCTTTGCAATTCTAAATCACCCTGTCATGAACATCTTTGCATATTCCTATAATTAAGTCCTTAAAAAAATAGTGTTTAGATTTCAATGACTATGTACATTTTTCAGCCTTATTACAGTTTGTCAAATTGATGTAAAAAGTAGTTACACCAATTTATATTCTGACCAACAGTGGATAGAAGAGCCGATTTCCCTGTATCCTTGTCAATATTATTTTATTTTTTGTCAGTTTGATAAATGAATAATGGTATTTCATTGTTTTCATTTTCATTCTTTGATTTCTTGTGGGGTTCAGTTTTCTTTTTCCATTTGTTCATTTTTTTTGTTGTTCCATTTTTGTGTGTGAATTACAAGCCTGTGTCATTTGTGTATTTTTCTTTTGGCTTTTTTGGGAGGTATCTGGGGATGCTGGGATGAGGTGGAGGGCTTATTTTTTATTACGTGCTCTATATATTCATGACATTAATTCTCACAGCTACATGTTGAAATTCCTTTTCCTCTTTTTGCCATTTGCTTTTCATTGGGTTTAATGATTCTTCTAATTTTATGAAAGGTCTCATAAGTCTTTTCTTTTTTCATTTCCTTTCTTTTTGGGGGTGTCTGTATTGAATTTAGAAAGGTCTTTTCTCTTTAGTCATGCATATTTTATTCACACTTTGCTTTGTGAAACATCCTTTTTTCATTTACTTTTTCTGTCATGTGCCTGACAGACGAGTCAAGTTTCTCTGTGTTGCACTAGGGAGCTATAGATTATGTACTTGCATATGAATGCATTTTTGTCAATTCTTAATATTGTATTTGTTTTTATTTATTCATATGCTTTCAAGCAACATGAACTTTTCATGAAGTCTTCTATTTAAACTAACAGTTCAGGGCCGGCCGAGTGGCGCGGCGGTTAAGCTCTGGCTTGGGAAGCCAGCGGCCCCGGTTCGCATCCCACTTAAGAGGGCCAGTGACACTGCCCTCAAAAAAAAAAAAAAAAAGAAAAGAAATCTCCTTTAAACTAACGAGTCACATTTAAATGAGTCCCAAGTTAAGCGAGCCCCTTTTTTTTACCCCCCGTTTCTTTCCTTGGTTTGCATTTTGGATAGACACTATGCATCCGATTTCTCTTTGACATTAGGGAAAAACAACAGCTCTATTGTTCAATAACTT
Source organism: Aselliscus stoliczkanus (assembly GCA_033961575.1). Lineage (NCBI taxonomy): Eukaryota > Metazoa > Chordata > Mammalia > Chiroptera > Hipposideridae > Aselliscus > Aselliscus stoliczkanus. Next base: position 78,726,024 of record CM066740.1, on the reverse strand, counting down.
TGTTTGTTTGTTTTTCACATGCTGCAGGACATGGATGTCAAAGTAAGTAGGTAAACAATGATCTCTAAGTGTGCAAATGGGTTCACTTAAGCAAGTCAGATCCTGGCCGGTCACCCTTACATGGGCTGAGACAAGGAAAACCTGACCCCCTTGCAAAAAAAAATGTGGTGGGTGCCACAAGGATGGGAGTTCCAAAATACATCCTAATGTTTCAAATTCCTAGTCAGGTGTGCATTCAGCATTGACTGACCCAAAACTGGGTTACAAACTTTTCTAACTTGGGGTGAGCTAGGGAAGTCTATTCCCTCCCAGAAAGTTCACTTCCATGATACAACTAACTTTGAAAACTGCATTTATTTTTACTCATCTTAGAAAACATCCATAAGTAACCATCTTTATCATTATGTTTTTCAAGAATCAAAAATATTTTATTGTGTATTTTGTAAAAGAAGGATCTTGTATATTAGAAGTGGGATTACCGAGTATTTAAATGAATTTATTTTTGTTATTCATTTTTAATTATTTGAATAAACATTTACAGTAGATTTTGCCCATCCCTCTAAAGACAGCTACTTCATAAAAAAGGCAATAGACCAGTCCATGTATTTATATGCAGATTTCACTGGGTAATTTAAGGGTTCTTGAGCATAAAGTTTATGTCCAAAATGTTTTGTTGTTGTTCAAGAAAGGTTTTAATAACCATGTGTCTTATGCCCAGAAAAAATCAAAGTTTTATTGTGCAAAAATATTAATCCTTGAAATTACTCCCTGAAAGAGCAGTTAAATAAAACTGCCTGTCCCTGCTGGATTATGATACGTTTGGACAAAGTAGGACGCAGCTGTCACAGTAAAAAACAAAAAACAAAAAACAACCCTGAAAAAACAATGCAGACTTATTCTTAACATTTAAATACAGCAATCATCATCTTATTAAAGTTTTTCTATGGCAGAGACCTCATAGTTTGCAAAAATCGTGAGCACTGTATACTTACTTCTAATGTAATTTATACTTGACTTTTGCTATGCTGTTGCTTTTTCTTGATGTAGTGCATTCGTCGTTTCTTTTTCTAGGCTAAGCAGCTGGAAGAGAAAAATCGCGTGTTGAAGAAACAGGATACGTTCTACAAAGAGCAGCTGGCACGACTGGAGGAGAGGGTATGACGATTTCTTATCATTGATTCGCTCCTATTGCCACATCTGCAGTTTCCCCTTACACTTATTTTAAAAATCCGTAAATGAGAACCGTAACCGCTTTTCCTAGTGAAAAGGTCTCCAGGAAGCAGGTAGGTCATTCTTGCAGGGAATGTCATTTCTATTTCAATAGTTTGAAGTATGGTTGTGTTATTTGGCTCCTTGACACATGTCACCGCTCACAAACCTCCCTCAAATATTTTGCCTTCAGTGTCGGGAAACGGCATTGCCTCCTGGTCACACAAAGCGAGTGCCTCCCGCCTCTCCCAAAAGTGACTAAACTTGAGTACATTCTTAGAAATGATAGTGTTTTCAAGGGTGTGTTGTCTTCGTGACAACTCAGCCTTACTGACTTGGTGGCTAAGAAATGAACGTCCCTTTCAGGAGGGGTGGACAGAGCCGAATAGCAGGACTTAGGGAGAAAAATCAGGAGGAGGCATTGAGGTAGCTAGCACCTCTACTCACCATGGGCCTCGAATTGGACAGCGATGGAAAGGAGGCATTTAAGTCTGAACCAAAATGTGAGAATGGGAGTTTGAGCCCCTAATCAGTGGTCCTTGTCGGTAAAGTGGATTTACCCAGAATAATTTCATGCACAGACCATGAGATGACAAATCTAGCTTTACTTCCCCTATGACTGAAACCCCCCACATTTGATTTGTTGAGAATAGGATGTTTTGTAAGAAAATAGGTAGAATAAGAAGTACGTTATTAAGCCCCGTTCAGGACGATTATTTATATATTGACTATGTTCACCTGTCTTTGTGTCACTGAGCTGAGGGCCTCTTCAGCACAGGGCCCATTTTCTCATTCATTCAGCAGATATTTACTTACGATAATATATAGAGAATGTGTACACACATTTTAAGAAAGGAAAAAACTATTAAAATTGTAATACTCAATAGGTACCGATAACAAAAGATAAATACAAGCCATGTGTATACATTTTTTTGGCACCTCCGGTATGTCAGGCCCTGGTCTAGTGCCAGAGATGTGCTGTTGAAGGAAATGAACTAAACTTGTAGCCTAACATCAGTTAAAACCCAACAGATATATTGTATAGGAGGTCGAGATAATACGGCAAACCCTAAAGCAAAGGGAGGGGAGCCCCAGGGTCCAGGAGGGTAGATTTGGGGTCGGGTAGAGAGGGAGGAACTAACAGGCACCTGGGGAAAGGCCTGCAGCCGTGGGGCAGCGCCAGCCCCTAAGCCTTGTGCAGGAGGGTACTTGGCATGTTTAGAAAGGTCTGTGAGCAGGGGAGTGTCCTGGCTGCTGTCTTGGCAAGAACTGAAGCAAGGGAGACCTGGTAAGAGGTTATGGTGGAAATCCAGGTAAGGGATGGTGAAGGCTGGTGCTGAGGGGCTCAGCCATGGAAGGCGAGACGTGTTAGGACTTCTCAGAGGCAGAGCTGAGCAGATTTGCTGGTGACCGAACATGAGTGAAAGAAAGAACTGAACAGCTTTCTAGGCTTGTGACTGTACACCCGGAGGATGGGTTTTCCTTAGGGAACTACTACTCAACCACGGACCTGAGTGTGTGCGATGGGAGAAATCAGGAGTTTGATTCCGGATGGGGTAAGTTAGGGAGATTTCTGAAGACATCCAAGTAGAGATGTTCCATAAGTATGGGGTGGAATGGCTTAGAGCAGAAGTCAGCACATTTCTCAGTGCAGGGCCAGAGAGGAAATGTTTTAGGCCTCGCAGGCCGCCTCTGGTTTCCGTCACAGCCGCTCACCTCTGCCGCTATAACCTGAAGGCAGCCATAGCCAATGTGCCGTTAATTGTGACTGTCCTCCAATTCATGGACCCTGAGGTTTGAATTTCGTATAATTTTCACATGTCAGAAAATACTCTCCTTTTGATTTTTGCCCCCTCTCAACCCTTTATTAATGTAACACCATTCGTAGGGCTGTCCTCAGAACAGGCGGCGGGCTGCAGCCGGCCCTCCGGTGAGCTGGGTGTGGTCTGTAGACACTGGTGTAGACGGAGCGCAGGCTGTGACATCAGATGGCTTGCATGCAACCCCTGAACTGGCATTTATCTGCTGTGCAGGCGGAGCATCGTATTGAAACTGTCAGTTTCCTCAGCTCTAAAATGAGGATATAATATTATAGGACTTGGTCACGAATGCGTGAACTGAGCTAAGTCTCATAAAGCGCCCCCAATTTCAGAGCGCTACACCTGCACATCCCTGTTGGCCGAATAAAATGGACGGGAGGGGACGTTTTGAGGTAACTTACCCAGCATCTGCTTTCTCCCCACCCAAACTAGAGTTTTCTTTGCCATCAGGTGTTACTGTGCTTGAACTCGTACTTTTTCGAAATAAGTATTGGTGCATTTTGAGTTCATCAGTGATCACTGTGAGGTACAAGAAAAGGCACTGAAAAATACTCACCCATTTCTCATAAATTCACCAATTTGATGGCGGTAATTCAGCGATGGGTGTGAGGGACTGAGAGAAGTTCTTGTCAGACTGAGCTGGTCTGCTCAGCAGCTAATAGTTGCTTTTGGCCTCAGGTGAGAACATGGATGTGGTCTGATGATATCAAATCATTGTGATTGGTGTCTTCTCACTTGGGGTGGGGGGAGAAATGTGTGTGTGTGTATTTTGAGGTAAGGCTGGAAAGTAGTTATTTAGCAATTTTAACTGAAAGCTGAGAAGCACCAGTGAGCTTAGAAGAACCCTGAGGTGGAATAATCACACTACTATTAGTTAATATTTAATAATTCCATATTTAATAAAATGTCATAGAAATAACGCTGGACTATACAGGTCAGAAGACCTGGCTTTGTCATCAATTATGTGACACTTCTTCTTGTCTCTGTGGTCTCTGGCTCTTCATCTATGAAGTGGGGAGAATTCTGTTTCTCGCTCACCTTTGTGAGTTACTGGGGGGACCAGAGAAGATGATGTCTTTTAAAAAGCTCCTTGAAAACTGGAAAGAGCTTAAAAATATAAGCTGCTGTCATTAAAGAGTATTTACTTGCTTTCCATTGTGCATAAGCTAGTAACAATCGTAAAATTGCCTTAGTTGTTATTCAGCTTCTCGGTGTCTCCTGTAAAATCCTGTTTGTGTTTATTACTGCCATTCCTAAAGCACCTAAGTTGAATTGTGTCCAGGTGGATTTCATCTAGGGATATTTGAGAGACATCCAGGCCTCCAATGATGAAGCATTTTCTACGCTTGATGCAAGAGATTATAAAAAGGGTTTTTCTTTTCTTGTGATGATAGTAAAAAGTGCACTGTCTAACCAGTCTATTAGGAATTCTGCCCACATTATGAGTGAAGATGTAAAAATGCTCCATCCAATAGCACATCATATGAGACTGATTATAACATTATAACTTGCAGAATCATCTTAACACTCAGGTTGCCTGAGATTTAAAAGTGGGTGTTAAGTACACATCTTTCTCTCTTGTAACCAAATGAAGTGGTGAAACCATAAACTAGATATCAGGTGGAATATCACTGATAGAGAGGGGCCATCAAATCATTCCAAGGATGGTTGTTGAGATGACCTTACCACCTGCCTATCTGTTAGATTTTAACAAATGCAGGAACTGCTGTATTATCACTTTTCAGTGACTCATCGTCCTATCACCTGAGCTTTTCATTGTCATGGACCTGATGCAGATTTCTTTTTGAGAATATGAATCCCAGTCCACTGAACTTGTGAAGCACCTTCAAGTTCTGTAACACAGCTTGTCTTGCCTCTTAAATCTGTTTCTGAACTCTTTATCAATTAGGTCTTCCCATGTGTGGGTGGAGTTTTCTCCTACCCGGGATTTCTATTGGCTGGTTGACCAGGTGTCTAAGATCATTCTGTCCTTTCATTTGTCAGGAGTAGTAAGTACAATAGAAGTTAACTGGACGCCAGTTCCACACTTCTTAGCACCTGTATTGCAAAGCAGCTACTCTTTACTGAGAAAGACGGTCAAAGTCATTTGAAACGTTTCTCAGGTCCTTAGTTCATTGTAAGTGTGGCCAACTTCATCAAACAATATCGACATGGATGCGAAGCCAATTTTTATATTTTTAAGAACATTCGAGGCGTCGCAGGTAGGTGTGTAGCCTAACTGCAAGAGGCTTGAGTGTTAATTCCTGGTTGCTGATATAAGAGACTTGGAGAGTATTAATTCCTGGTTGGTGATTTGATGAGAGGAAGCCCAACAGCTTTCAAAGAGAAGGTTCTTCGGTGTTTTTCAGAAGCCTTCTCCAAGTCCTTCAGGGAATTCTTCATAATGCTTTATACACTTCTTTCTAGGAAGCTGTATTTTATGATAATTGAGGCTAGCTATGTGTGTTTATCTTGTAAACTCCTTGAGGACAAAGGTCAATTTCTTCTGTGTTTTCCACAAGTCACACATAGTAGGAGTACAGTGAATGAAACCTTGGTTTTTATCTTCTTCACTAAATTATATAACTCACTGGTTTAAATCTATGGGAAAAATCAGGTTGAACTTTGAACATCTGGATATTTATAGCATCATCATCATCATCCTAATAACAATAACATTTATTGATTATTTGCCTTGTGCTAGGCACTTTGCATGGATTATGCCATTTTATCCCCACAAACAACCCTACGCAGCTGCCAACGCTGTTGTTTAGGTGGCAGTCCTCAGGCTTCGAGTGATTTGCCCAGGAATGTATAGCTAAAGCATGCAACACCTGAGCTTTTAGCTTTTATCCAGCTCTATCTTTAATATTTACCAGTTCCGCACTTAAAAAGTTAAATCCTGCTGATGGTTTTGTTAGTTCTTTGGGTGGTAAGTTAGCTGATTTTGGCTTCTACTACAACATTTTAGGTCCTGATGTTATAATTTGATTAATGCTATCTCATAACCTGAAATTGTTAAGCATTCGAAATGCATAATTTTCTCCCCAGGATCTGGCACTTCCTGGGAAAATTTGACCAAAAGGGAATAAATAAGTCTTTATTACCTAGCAACTGCAGCATGATACCTATAAGAATTATGTTAATATCTAGTTGTACTTTTTTTACTTTGAGGTAAGAAATTTATAGTCATTTGAGCAGCTTAAAAATATTTTTGAGGTGTTCATTCATTCGTTCATTTATTCATTTGTTCATTGTCATCTCAATCTATCCCTAGAAAGAAAACAAACTCTCTGTTACTTTTGATAAACTGTATTGATGGTTATTTCTTTGGAGTCTGGATGGCCTGCTTGTTTTTCAGGAAAATGTGTATTTTCAGTAGTCTCTTAATCCTATGAGAGGGAAGTGAGAGAAAGGACCAAGACCGTAGTACGCGCGGCCAGAGCCCAGATTCTCCCAGGGATCTTCCAGGATGAAGGGCCTCTTTCTCCCCAAGGCATCTGGGAGCCATGAGTTCTTTGATGATGAGTGTGTCTTGCATGCCTAACTTCTCAAGTATGAACTTGAAGCAGTTTGCTCTTCTGCACCCACCCTTCTCTTGGCGTCCGTAAGAATGGTGGGGTTTGGCACACAGCGAAGACAGCTTTCAAAGCCGGGGTAGCCTGAGGGAGACCAGAGGGCTGAGCCTGACAGTTCGTGTTCGGATCAGTAGGGCGTGGGGTAGGTGTCGCTCTGTTTCCATCCCAGCCGCCATTTGCATCCATGCTGCAGTCAGTCCCAATCAAATAAGGAGAGAGAAATGTATGCGCTGGACAAGAGAGCAACGCAAAGAGATGCATGAAGAAAAATAAATTATCATTAAGAAGAAATGTATTTTACTAGTTTGTCACCTGTGGAGAGAGTTGCTAATTAAATTCAAAGGTCGTGCCTACATCAAGTGAGCAATTTTTAAAAAGCCTTTTATATGGTCGGTGGCATATCTTCCACTGCATCATAAAGTGTCAGGCTCATCTGTATGATTAATTGGCTTTTTTGATTGCTTGACTTCTTCCTTGTCAATTAGTACCTTCGTTTCTGTATTTCTCCGTGCAAAGCTTGGGGGGAAAATAACGCCAGCAGTGATAATAATGGGAAATGACAACAAAACAGATCATTGTCAGCTCAGTGCTTTCCTTATGGGAAGAAGTTGTTATGCATCTTCACTACCAGATGAAGCCTGTCATTGTAAAAATATTTCATTGAGTGAAGCTGAGTCAGCCTTTGCAAGGGGTTAATAAGGACAAAAACCACAGACCACTGACATCTGAGATCCTAGAACATAAGCAACCTTTTGGGAGATAAACTCAATTTATGGGATTTAAAAAAAAGAAAGAAAGAAAAAGGAAGCACCCCTACAGTGCTTCCTAAACAGTTGTCAGTCTAGGCTGTACAGGTAACTAATATACCCTAAATTATTGTGTATGTTTTGGCCATGCAATGTAATATAGCAAATGGAATGCAGTAGTTAAAAGCGTAACTTTGTGGTGGATAGGCCTCAGTAGTGAAGCTCATTTGCATTTGTCAACCTGGAGAGGCATATTGTTCCTTTGACACTTGGAAATTTTGTTCTGGTGTCCTCATTCACCTTGAAATCAAGGCAGATCCCCTGCGGTTTTTGAAGTTACCAAGAGTTACAGAAACAGAAGGTTCTCTGATCCAGGAGTTTGGACATGGAAGACAATAGAAGCCAATGTCACTTGTACTTGTAATGTCATTACAGATGACAGAGATGCCAGTAAAGTGGTTTGCACCATGTTCCTTTAGTTGCTCTCCATTTTTTTTTTTTATCATTAACAAGCAATGATAGTTCAAATAAATGCACTTAGATGTTAATTGTTAGGTAGAGAAATTCGTAAGGCCCAGTACCACCATACCTTTCGTTAACATTCTTGACAGCTATTTAGAACTTAGGTTCAAAGACTGAACCTTTCGTAATCTTACCTGCCTCCCTAAAGGAAGTTTATTATTGCAGGTATTCCAGAAGTACCAAGCAGGATGGACTTTTTTTTTTTTTTAAATCTATTTCATTCTCTGAGGCGGGGGAATGAATACAGTATAGTGGAAACGGGGGTCTTATCCTGAATTCATTATTCAACAAGTCCACCAAACGCATTGGCTTTCTGTTAACCTCTCTGACTTTTCTAATGGGAAATGCGTTTTGGGTAACCTAGAAATGCTCTTTGAAAGTGGCTTTAGGGATATGAGACTTACATTTTTTTTCTGGAGTGAGCTCATAAAAGTGCATCTCATTAAAATGATCCCCTTAACTTAAAATGATCCCCTTCACTTCAGCCAGTTTTCTGTGCCTCACTTCAGAGGAAAGATGTGCAAATTGTGGGATCACTACTCAATTTGGGGCCCTCTTTACCATGTTGGCTGTCAAGAAGTATTAACCTTAAGATAAGATGAGAGCTTGGAGCACAAAACTGTGAGCTGGTGGCACACAGTACACTGGGTATTAAATAGCATTATCCACTCTGCTTGCTCCAGTAAATAGGATTTCTGTATTATGATGTGTCAGGGTTTTCAGAGAAATCACATTTCCAAGACACTAAACTGCCATCCTCTTTGCCGAGCAGCTTTCTTCTGGGATCTTGCTTTCGTATTAATCCTGTTGGTAGGAAATGCTTGTACCAATTGTGCATGGAAATTATAATTTAATGATCTCTTCCTTTCCTCTATTCAAAGCTTAGAATGGACCACTGTGCTAGACAGTGATAGCCCCAGGGCTCTGAGAAAGAGATAATGTACAGTTGAGCTCTAAAGCCCGGTGTTGCCTTTTTTGGGGTACTTGGAATGAATGATCGTACATGCTAAGACGCCAACAATATGGGTTGCGTACTTTCTCAACTCCTCACATGTCTTTTACCTTGTGAGACTCTACAATAACATAATTAGATTCTGTTTACCATGACAGTTTTTTTTTTTAAACGATATGCCACTTGAATGTGTAAAGACAAGGTAGGAAATAAAGTGTTATGCAATCCTGAGAAAATTAATTCCACGTGTAAAGAGTCTGTTCGTTTTGCCTGGGGAGGCTCAGCAAGTTGTTTTATTTGAAAACACAATTAATACCTCTTTTTCCTTTCTTTGGGATCTTTTTTTTGATACTGATAATATTGCAGCCAGGAAGTCATTCTGTGTTTACTTCGTATGCGATTGCAAATGGGCTAGCTCTCTTGATTTTTCTTTGTATCTAATTTCATAATCAGTGATTGTTTTGCTTCTTGATATCTTGTTTATTTATAAATTTCAAATGTACTCCATTAGGCAAACCAGCCCGTGCTTTTATTTCCTTATTTTACTGACTGAAAAATTAAAATACATGACTATTAATTTTTTTCAGAAGGAAATTGCAGGGCTGGTGTAAGAAAACGCTCTTCATTGCAGCTTTATGTTCAGACCATAAACCAACTGTGCCTCAATAAGGTACTATGCTTTTAACACATTAGCTCCGGTTAGAAAGATATATTTGGACTTGACAACATTTTCCCATAATATTATTAGCTCATTTCATGACCAAATCAGAAGTGCTCACACCTGAACTTGACATATAAAGCATGATAAGTAAGGTCAGAATTGAATGAAGGGAATCCAAACCCAGCTGGGCCATGGCGACTAAGACAGAATTTTGACCTTGGTGATTCTTAATCAGAATTTGGGGCAGGGAGGAGGGGGGCGTGGCCTAGAGGGTGTCCTTGGCATTCACTGTTCATTCAAAAACACACCTGTTAAATTCCTCCAATGAGCCAGGCACTGTACATAGGTTGAGTGACAAATACAGATGGTGCAGACGCCCTCTGGCACCTGGTACAGAACTCCTCTTCACCGCAGTGGATCCATGGAGGCTAGGCCAACCTCTTTTTTTCCAGGGCAGAACTGTTTTGTGAGGAGTGGCTGCTGCTTTTGTCCCTTAAACTCCTAAAAATAATGGGATTTAGAGAGGAAGTTAGTGGGTTGGAGAGGTGTATCAGGTTTAATGCTCAGATAAAGACCCAGTTCAACTGGATTCCTCAAATAGCATTCTTTTTTAAATAAATATTAAAAATGTAAGTTCCGTGAAGACCAGACCTATTTCTTCTTTGATCACCATGGTGATACCTGACATATCATAGGCATTAGATAACTTTTAAAAATGAATGTATTAGGGAGTGGGATGGGTTCCATAGCCTTATAATTGTGAGCAGTGTTAGTTTTTGTTTGTTTGTTTGTTTGTTTGTTTTAAGGTTTTATTGGAGAATTGGGGGAGGGGAACAACATTGGAAAACTGGGGAAAGGGAACAGACAAGTTGCTGTCCTTTTGTTCTTCAGTCTGGTTGTGGAGGACGTTGCTTCACTGGCCCATGTTGGTATCATCATTGCACTCTTCCGGGGTTAGGCAGATCGGTCACTGGCCTCTGGACAACTGCTCACAGTGGCTCTCGGCAGCTCACACCAGCTGCTGGCTGCTCACACCTGCTGCCGGCCACTCACTGCAGCCCATGGCAGCCCACTGTAGCAGAGGTGCAGCCCACACCGTCGCCAGTGACTGAGCAGTCCGGCTCCAGGTGGAACTGTTGTTCACCATCTTAGCCGTAGAGGGCAGTGTCACTGGCCCTCATATTTGGGATCCGAACCAGGGCCGCAGGCGTCCCAAGCCAGCTCTTAACCTACGTGCCACTCAGCTGGCCCTGAGCAATTCTAGGTTCAATTAAGCTGAACAGATGTCTTCACTATCTGCCTTCTGAGAGTTTCCACACATTCAGAGCTTCTAGGATGGGGATGCTGGATGCCACGTTTCAGCGTTATACTCAAACCACAGAACCGTTTTTGTTTCTTCAAGAAACATGAACTTTGTTCCTTGAAACGCCATCTGAGATTCGCTGTGCCCTGCATAGTGCCAGGACCTGCATTTTGGGGGTCCTGATTTGCATCCTAGGATGTAGAGGTCAAGAAGCCGTAGAATTTCACCGATACAGTTCCTCATTTGAGGGCTCCTGAGGGCCCACGGCCATCCTGGAATTACTTTCCTTTGCACTGAAGTTGCAAAAGGGTAAACAGACGAGCAAGAGGCCCAGGGCTTCTGAGGGTCCTGGGAATGGGCTTTATGGTCATTTTTTAAATTTATTTATTTATCTCAGTTACAGTTGAAATTTAATTTAATTTTATATTAATTTCAGGTGTCCAGCATGGTGGTTAGGCATTTATAGAATTTATGCAGTGATCCCTTCAATAAGTCCAGTGCCCACGTGGCACTATACATAGTCGTTGCAACATTATTGACTGGTCTGTACTGTACTTTACACCCGCATGACTATTTGGTAACTATCAATGTGTACTTCTTAATCCTTCACCTTTTTCACCCAGCCCCCCAACCCCGCTCCCTTCTGGCAACCCTCAGTTTGTTCTCTGTATCTATGAATCTGTTTCTGTTTTGTTTCTTTATTCTGTTCTTTAGATTCCACATGTAAGTGAGATTATATGGTATTCATGTTTCTCAGTCTGACTTGTTTCACTGAGCATGATACCCTCTGAATCCATCCATGTTGTCGCAGATGGTAAGGCTTCTTTCTTTTTTTATGGCTAATATTCCACTTTATGTATGTACCACATCTTTTTTGTCCAGTCATCTATTGATGGCTACTTGGGTTGCTTCCATATCTTGGCTATTGTAAATAGTGCTAGAGGGAACATAGTGGTACATATATCTTTTTGAATTAGTGTTTGGATTACTTCAGATAAATACCCAGAAGTGGAATTGCTGGGTCATAAGTAGTTCTATTTTTAATTTTTGAGGCTACAGTATACAAGGCCATAGTAATCAAAGCATGGTACTGGTATAAAAACAGACACACAGATCAATGGAACAGAATAGAGAGCCCAGAAATAAACCAAACCTATGCCTATCTGGCCATTTAATTAATGACAGTGGAGGCAAGAACATACAGTGGTGTAAAGACCATCCATTCAGTAAATGGTGTTGGGAAGACTGGACAGATAACATGCAAAAGAACGAAACTGGACCCCCTTCTTACACCAAATACAAGAATAAACTCCCACTGCCACTTGGGCACTTTTGTCCCCACCATCTTCTTTTGTCATCGCCCACTTTGCCAAATCATCTCTTTCTAGTAGATCTCTCGGAAGTAGCCGTTGAACCACTGTATGCACAGCAGGCCAGGTGGCTTGATAACCTGCTGTTCAGATGTATACGTATGCAATTTTAGAGCATAAACCTTCTGAAAGTTTAAATTACAGTCACATACATATGGAATTACTGCCAATTTCCTCTCGCTAGTTTCACACCAGACTCATTTCTATCCTACAGCGATTTGAACTTGAACTCAGTGTCTTCCTAGACTCTGCCTTGGAATTAACTTGAATAACTAATCTTAGAAAATCACCACTCTGGTCAACTACCCTTAAGCCGGTTGACCTCCGGTGGATGGCTTTCTATCTTCTGCTCATGTAGGAACCCCTCAGGCTTGATGTGTCTGTCTGTACCTTCCTCTGCCCTGTGTTGGAGATCCCCTGATTAGGGAATGTTGAACACCTACTATGTGCCCAGGTATTGTGCACAATAGGTGCCTGCAAACCCGGAGTGACTAAACCAGACAGTTTACTTTTACTGTCTCATCACTCCTCCTTGCTTGTTACTTCTTAATATTAGTATTTCTAGTACTTAATCATTATATCGTTTCCTCCTTGCCTAGAAGGGACTGTATGTGATGTGAGTTAAAGTGAAAAATAGAAGTGAGAGAAGAGTAGTTAGTTCAAGGTTGAGAGTTTAGATCCGTAGCCTATCTCCTTTGAGTAGGTAACACGTGTGTTGAGAAGGTCTGTCTGCTTTTCTGTTTATCTAACTATCTTTAAAATTAAAATGTAACTTAGAACTACAGTGAGTGTTTCTGTAGTCCCAGAAAAATAATACATAATAAATTGCGAACTGTCTGTTCTCTCATGATGTAGTGGCTCTGCATTGTAGAAACTTGGCAGACATCCCTAGAACTGTTTGTAAAAATTCAATAGGATGTAATTAAAGACAGAGAATGCCATTTTCTGTTGGGTACAGTAAAAAATTGCATATCGTTTGGATTTGACCCCGAACTTGGCTCCCAAAAGAATAATGCCAGAAAGACAAAAGGGTAAGTATTTTAGTCTAAATAGAGGCACAAGTTATATAAAGTAATTACACTCACAGAAATATCAGTTATACTCTAGTAAGAGTAATTATGCAAAAGATAGTTTTTGACTGAATATTACTTTGGAAGTAGCCAAATGGAAACAGCGATTATAATGAAATTTAGGTTTCATGCCTTGCCAGGCAACAAAACAAGATTGCTGATGTTTTAAGCCTATGCTGAGTGACAATTAAAACCAATATTAATACAACAAACTGGATGCTATGCTAATGAAATGGAATATTTTATAGACACATAAAAGTTTATTGCTCATTGGAACTTTAACAGTCATCTAGTGCAGAAGTATACTTTTTCAGATGAGAAAACAGAAACCCGAAGGTTTCAAAATTGGTTTTATATAGTTGGTGGCAGTGTTTACCCTGTCATTATTGCTGTCTCATTTAATGTGTTCTACGTAAGTGAGTAGTCACTTTATTTAGCTTCCTAGAGCTGATTTGTGTTGGGGTAGCCATCCCAAATATTACAGAAGTGACTGGAATATAATGAATACTTGAGTACCATTCCTGAGGTTTTTATGAAACTCAGTCATGAAGAATAAAATTTCACTAGCTTTTCTTGATATCATGATACAAAGTAGGCATGCAATAGTTTTTTTTTTTTTAATTGCTCTGCTAAATGAAACAAAGTTTCCATAGAACTCATCTGATCTCTTTTATTAGAGGAACGGGCAGCTAACTTGCTGATGTGTTCCCATTGCTGATTTTTACATACCCACAGTGTTGGAAAGCAATAATTCCCACGTGTATCTCTTGGTCGTTTCATAATTACTTCAGATATTGACCTCAGAATGTTATGGAGATGGGCTTAGATAACTCTGGAATGTTATCAAACGTTTGGGACTCTTCCCTCCCCTCCCTCCAAGGACCTCACAGTAAATATAACGACATCAAAGACAAGTGGATATGGCAGACCTCCTACTTATTGGCTATTTGTCCTGGGAAACATCATATAACCTGTTTCACCCTCAGAGCCCTTAACTGTAAAGTGGCTTTCATAACATACTTCTTGAGGGTGTGGAGATGAAATGAAAAATTATATGTGGATTTATGTGGATATTAAATTAGGCTAACGTCAGTTATCATCATTATCATCATGAGTCGTCATCATCTAGGAAGTTGGTAATTACATGCTGTTTGAGGGAACTTGTTTGAAAAAAGGAAAAAAACCTAGAAAAAAATACTTATCCATTGTTTTATGTTGAACTAGTATATTGAATTTTTCCAGAAGGAATAGAATCATTAGCTCAATTGTAGAACTCTCTTTTTGTAATATGGAAATAATAAAAGAGAACTACAATTAGATCTACATAATCTTTCAGATTTTCAGAGCTCTTTAATGTACTTCCTTTTATTTGATAAAATGGGGTTTCCTTGAATGTATTTCCCATCAAATTTGGGAGGCTATATCAGAGCTAGTAATCTGAGCACTTGCATATTTAAGCTTGTATCTTTCTTGCATCCTCCCATCTTTTGAGCAGAGGCTGGTTAGAATCTTCATCCATTTAGTTAAATGAACGTAAGACTAGCTGATGGGTGGGAAATTTAACAAACAACAAGAAAACAGCTGGTTGAACTTTCATTTCTCCAGGTTAGAAAATGGGTTGTTTGTGAAACCTTGAGATATTGTAATGTTGGAGTCCCATTCCTCAAGAGCAGGGACTGGAAACACTGAAGATGAGCCCAGGTTCTAGGAAGTGGGGTGTGAAGTTCACGGGTACCAGCTTTAAGGCAGGTGCTGGAGTGTGGGGAGCATGGGGACAGAAGAGACCATAAAATCGGGGGAAATACACATACCCTTTAATAATGGGCTGTGAGCAAGTGTCTTTTTTTCTTTTTTTAATGTTTGTTTTAATCTTCTATTGGAAGTCTCTGACTTAGGATATCAATGTAGATCAAGGATTTACTTTTTCATTGTGATTTTTGGGTCAGTCTTGCATAGATTTTTTTATTTAACGAGTAGCAAGTAAGGAATGAGTTTATTTGGTTTTTTTCCCTCTTCTATAGTATCCATTAAAATAGAATGGATGAGGAGGACGAAGCCTGGGCGAGGACAGGTTGTAGGGTTGTTAGGGCAAGAGCAAGAAAGCATGTGGTAAAAAAAAAAAAAAAAAAAAAAAAAAATCACAGAAGAGAGATGCCTTGACAGGCACTGCTCTTCCGATGATGGACTTTACAGTTAAAAATATTCCTGGTTAAGGGGTCTTCTCTTGAAAAATGAGACTGTTATTTTGGATTATATTCCTGAGAGACAGAAAACATTTCTGGTGGGGTTGGCTTCAGGAAAATAGCAACGGGATATTGATACCAATATTGTAGATTTCATTTCCACAGAAAAATGTAGTACGTCAGACTTAATCCTGGCATGTCTCATGTTGTACAGTTTATGCAAGAGTCTTTTATTAAAAGTGCTCACCGAAGACACAAATCACCTAAGTTCTTTTAATTTTTGAGGGCAGTGTCATTGGCCCTCATATGTGGGATCCAAACCGGGGCTGCTGGCGTCCCAAGCCAGCTCCCAACCACACACCACTTGGCCATTCCCAATTCTTTTAATTATAAAACTAAGAGTCTCAGCATCTTGTTAGCTCGTTCGGGAGGTGGAGGTGGGGGGTGGGGGCAGAAAATCACAGTATGTTGTGTTACCTTTCTTAAGAATGTACCTTTTTTGACTAAATTCCTCTAAAGGCATTCTGAGATTAGAGAATTTTGATAAAATTAAATGACTAAATACTTCAATCTGAAAAACAAAATCCACAAATAATGAATGACCTTCCAAGAAACTCTATCTGTATGAACCTCTAATATCTTTCTCATATAATTTAAATTTGTTTTTGTATTTCTCCCACAACTTTCTATTGTCTCTTCTGCCTCAAAAATGAACAAACCAAAAAACCAACTAATGTTTGTTAGGCCCCTTAACAAATTTTTTTGCGGGAAACAAGTAAACTCGTCATATAGCTCAAATGCCCGCTTACAAAGTGTTAAATTATCTTTTCTTGTTGCAAGTATTGCATTTTTTTAATGTCCTGAATCAAAGTATATTTTAATGACTGAAGTATTCAGTTGTTAACAGTATAAATTATGGCATTCTAAGGATTAAACTCCTGCATTTACTCAGTTGTGGGTAAATTTTTTTTTTATTTGAGCATACTTCAGTGTAAAGACAAAGGCATAAGCAACTTATAAATCGTTTTTTCTTTCTCGTTTTCTCTGTGGTACAAAATATGGTAAAATAACTGCCAACTTGTCACCTTGAACACCCACACAGCAGTTTAAAAAATTTCCCAGAGCATATTTCATGTAATGTACTTTCTGGATCCTCCCATTATTCGAAGCAAATCATTTTTATTTTGAGAAAATTACAGCTCTTAAAGTTTATCCCCGTAGAAAAACAGGGAATGGGTAGATGCTCTTTTATGCTTTATAATTCTTATTGATTTATCCTAAAATCAGTAATGGTAATACAGTACTATATGTCCACTGTAAGTATTTTAAGGAATAGAAATACTGACTTTTGTTGCACGTATTTCTAGTAGTGACTTTATCTGTGGACATTTTAAGGGAGAGCAAAATGCTGATTGAACAAGTGAAATAAAAGTTCTAAACTATATATTCTCATAAATGGACCTTGTATGTTCCTCAGTCAGTTTGTTGATTTCAAGAGTGACCATCGTTCAATTTCTTGGTCCCGTCTGTGATTCAGAGTACATCTAATTTGCTTGGATTTTTATAAACTTTTGAAAATTATTATTTTCAAAATAATTATTGCTTTAGCTGGCAATAGTTTTATTAGTTTTTCTTAAACAGACAATTTAGCGCCCTCATTATAATTTAGGCCTTTTGCCGAATGTCTTTTTATTTCCTTTGCCTTCTCGGTCACCGTGAGCCGTTCAGTCATTCATTTGACATTTGTTGAGAGGGAGCTGTGTGGCAGACTCCATTTAGGCCCTGGGGATGCGGTAAAGGGGAGCACAGACAACAACCCCTGTTTCCATAGAGTTAGCACTCTGTAAGACAGTCAATAACAGATAAATTTTATGTCAAGTGGCGATAAGTTCTATGAAGAAAAATATCATAAGGGGAGAAAAAAATGACTGTGTGTGTGTATGTCGGGGGCGGGTGAGGGGCAGGCAATGGAGGGAGATGCCTTTTTATATGGGGAGGCCTTGGGTTAGCTGCCATTTAAGAAGGGACCTGAACACGTGAGCCTGCCCTATGGAGAAGGAGCCTTCTGGTGGGCACTGTTGAATACCAGTTGCCCCAATCTCTTGCCTTGTTACTGTGCCATGTATTGCTCTAGTGTATTCTTCACTGTGTTTTCCAAAAGTGCCAGGTTTGCTTTTCAAGTACCCTATCCATCTTGCCAAGCCTGGCAGACGGCGCTTATTTTAGGCTGTACTTTGTTAGCAGATCAGCTCTATGTTGAGTTCAAATGGCAGTCTGATTTCAAGAGTGATTCTAATCCTCGTTGTCCTGGAAGCATAGTAACCAGGGGCAATGGATCCAGTAGGCAGATGCTGAGTGTTTAAAAAAAAGTCCTCATCAAATGAAAACGTGCCCGTGGGTCTCCCTGTGACCTTGCGCTCTTTCCTCAAGCTCCCCAACCCCTCCGTTCCAAGTCAACATGAATCACCCTACCTGGCTGTTGGGTGCGCTTACCGTGTGCCAGCACTGTGCAGCCCACTTCACATGCGTCATTCCATTTATCCTCCCTGGCTGTTCAGGGCATTCCTTACGGTGCAGACAAGGAGAGGGAGGCCGAGTAATCGTGCACAGGGTCACAGAGAGAGTCAGTGGTAGAGTTGCAACGTGAACCTGGGCTGGCCAAGCCCACGCCCTCAACCCCTGCGCCGCACAGACTCATGGGAGGCGAGCGTGGGGATGGGACTGAGCACAAACACAGGTGCGAAGGAGGCACTTTGTCTCAGAGGGCCTCTGCCAAAGCTAAGCAACGTGTGGGTTATCCACATGTTTTACTATCACTGGGTAAAAATTCCCCCTCTAAGCACATCTATGGATCGAAAATGGTTAGCCAGTCCTCGGGTAGACACATCCATCTTCACTGCCTCCACGTTCCCTTTTGGGTTTTCACTGAGCCTGTCAAGCACCACAGGCCTGATAGCTATTATTTGTACTGCTCTTCTGTGTACCAGGTGTCCAGTTTGGGAATGTTTGGTTTTTCCCTTTCTAACCTGCGAGGGAGTTTCCCTCCTGGTAGGTGCCTGACACCCCGCTGCCCTCTGACCTCCCACCGTGGGAAGCCTTCTCAGCATTCTGTTTACATGTGATCTCTTTTCATAAGGCATTTTTAAATATTTATAGTTATTTGGAAATCACTATAGTATAGCTGTTAAGAGTATTATCTCTGGAGTATCATGAACAAGCTCAAATGAGAATTACTCAACCTCTTTGGGCCTCCGTTTCCCCCTCTGCAATGTGGAGATAATAGTTCCAACCTGTTGGTGGTGTAATAAGATCTAATGAGATAATCCATCCAAAGCACATAGCACAGTGCCCGGCACATAGGATTGTGTCCATGCATGTTAACTATTACTGTTAATATGTCTAAACTCCCTGGCAGATTCTACACGAGTTGAGGACACAGGTTGTGTGGGACAGATTTTTGCATTCCTGTCCTATAGATCCTTATACATAATAAAGCACTGCAAAGAATTTACTTTATCTCTCGTAAGGATGTCGTTAGAAGGACTTTTACGTGGATAAACTTAAGTGATGAACCTAAATTGAAAAATCTTGTTTCTCGTCTTGTGTCGTGCAATAGCATCTATCAGAGTTGTCAGCCTGTGAACTATCCCTAAAGAACCTACATTGCTCTTTATCTATGCTGGTTGCATAAAACATGGCACCACTAAGGGGAACTGGGTCATTGTAGCTCAGGTACTATAATTTTCTTTCGAATGAAGTACCCACTGGCTTTGTGCTGACATTCACGGTGTTGGGAGGGCGAACACAGATTCGTCTTTGGAAAGCTGTGTATGTGGCCATGGGCCATGGACTTCCTGTCTATGATTGAACGTGCAGGGGGGCTTTCAGTGACGTTGTCAAGTTCATTGCTGCATCACTTCCTTCCACTGAGTCACTGACTGAAACTCACGCTTTCAGAATGACGCTGTCTTCTACATGGTGACTGAGGCGTTACAGCCTAAATATCAGTGCACCAAACAGTGTGGCTACCCAGGGTGCTTTAGTCTCAGTTGAGTTGCAGCATCCTGATTGGGATGACTCGCTCCCAGCATAGAGAATTATAGACAAGTGTGCCAGTTCACAGAGTGACACTGCCACAGGGCACAGGGAGCTAGCCCATGGCCTTCTGGACCAAATAGCCTTTGGGCTGGGATGAGGGAGTGGAGCCTCTAAATGACCCCCATCCCCACTCCCTTTGACCCTGATTCTTTCAACAGAGAAGGGTAGCCTAATTTTTAAGACAAGGACCCGGAAACTTAGAGAGGTTGAATGGCTTGTTCATGGTCACAGGCAGTCTGGCTACTGTTGGGAAGTGACCCCTGTCAACCAGAGGTCGTTAGCTCTCAAATATGCTACCCGGTGGGCTCTGCCAGTTTCCCTGTCACCATGAGAGTGTCACTGTCAGCGATGCTATAAGATTCTTGCAAAAGTATTTGATGTTCTGCGGGTCCCTTGTACCTTCAAATCCTATGATTCCAGTTCCAGTTTCATTGGTTTAATAAGACAGTGTTCTCCCCCGAGCTCATAGAAATGGATCTTTAAAAGCATTTTGATAACATTTTCTTTTTAAAATAGCAATTAGCTTTGCATCTCAGATACGTTACAGTGCGCCATGTGTACCATTTGTTTGGAATATTAGTTTGCCAGCTAATAGCCCACCATTTTAGTTATATATGCGATGGTAGTTTGAGTGAAATAACATAGCAGCTCTTCACTAAACCAAAAGCTCAAGAAAAGCTGCTCGTCGCAGAGAGACCCTCATTTTCCCGCTGTCAGCCTGACTGATATTTTAATTTTTCTGCCCTGTAGAAAACTTCAGTCCCTTATCCAATAGATAAATGAAGGAACCCCCAGGAAACGCGGCACAATGTTTCCGTTTGCCAATGCAATAAATGCAGAAGCTAATAAATGTCTGCTTCCATCAGGAGGAGGCGTGTAATGAGTAAATGATGAGAAAAAGAATTCGGGGGAAACAAATGATCCATCCAATCTAAGATGACAAACAATTTCTTAATAACTTGGCCTCTCGTTGGAGAGTGAGTGGGCTTTCACCAGGCAAAGCGAATGCCTGTGGAAACTGAGCCTGTCACGCGGCCATTTACATCCAGCTGCTGATCGATTGCATCTGGTTGCATTTGGGCCACACTGAGTAAATAAGCCACGATTCGAG
This sequence comes from Aselliscus stoliczkanus, assembly GCA_033961575.1. Taxonomy (NCBI): domain Eukaryota; kingdom Metazoa; phylum Chordata; class Mammalia; order Chiroptera; family Hipposideridae; genus Aselliscus; species Aselliscus stoliczkanus. The sequence goes on along the minus strand of CM066740.1, from coordinate 78,705,401 downwards.
CACGGCCGCCTGGTTATCGCAGGTTTCCCTGGCTCAGTCGTCGTTTCTGTAAATGTGCGCGAGGAAAAGGAATCATTTCGGGGCCCCATTCACGTTGCTTGCCCTAGATTGCATTTATATTTCCCGTTTGTCTTTTCAATAAAGACCTTTTTCAAAAGTAAAGATCCCGTCTCTCTCCCTGGAGATGTGTCCATATCATAGGGCTTTCACCGAAAACTCCTTTCCTGTGGGGTGGATATGCCAGTCTTTAAAGCGCTTGTGTGGACCGAAGCTCCCCAAATCCCCGGGGTCTGCCTTTGTGGAAACGAACAGAATGCGGCGCTTTGTCCCTGGTGGATGGCGGCTGTTTGGACGGACGTGGAGTAGGCAGAAGGCGCGGTGTGATTGAGATGGAGTACATGAGATAGGCCTTGGAAGAAGGGGAGTCATAATCCACACTGAAGCCATGAGAGAGAAAGGGAGACTCCATGCCAGACTGAAAGCTCATTGGATGAGAGATGCATTTTATTATCACCCCTTTGTGGGATCTTTCTAAGAACATTTCTCAGAAAAGTCATGTGACAAAGATTGGCTAACTAAACACCCGCAGTTTTCAGGGACAGATTTTCATGAATATTTCTAGAAGATTACCAAATTTGCTTACTGGGTCTTCCATAATTACCTCTTCCCTTTTCTACCCCTCCTCCCCTCCCCATTTTTTTTTTTTCCTTATACATAAGACTCATTCTGGCATGGTTTAGTAACACATGAATGAATGCATTTCTGCAGCAGAGGAGTGAAACTTTTAAGCTGTAGTAGTGGAGGGCCATCATGCAGGAACATGTTAATGAGTGCTCAGATAAAAAGCTGGACAGAGGAGGGACTGCCTGACCCTGGGTGCCCTTGGCAGCGCTCAATGTGCCTTAGAGATGCAGGAATGCTGGGCAGAGTGCTATCTACGGGAGAGCCATTATACCTGAAAGCTAAGACTTTTCAATGTGCTGCTATTCACATGCATATTTCTATGCCAAATCTTTCAAAAGGCCTTTCCTTTGAAATACAAAAAGATAAACATGTCTTTGAAATGGATAGGTGATCCCTTGTCCACTTTTGAAATCTTGCTCCATTTCATATCTGAGATTTTTTTTTTTAACCCTTAAATTAAGACTGGCTTTTCTGTTCACCTGAGTGGCTTTCGTCACATTGCCAGCAGTTGTTATTAACATCTGAGTTGGGGCTCACAATCGATGGAAGGAAATTAAAATTTGAGATAGGTGTTTCATCTGCATTGGATCTCATTCTGCTTGGGTATTGCGGTTCATTCTTATGTGACTGACCATGGAGGTATTATATTTATTTAACCAAGAACATGATGAAGGTGTCAAGTGCTGCCTAGAAGATCTATTGCCTTGTATTGAAGAGATTACAATAGTTTAACATCTCAAGAACGAAGGCTCCACAGCCCTGGGCTTAGAACACAAGGTCTGGGCCATTCAGTTCTTGGAACTTGCGGCATGGAGCGGGGGGCATCAAGCAACTGTGTGAGCTTGGCGAAACGAACCATTCCTGGTAGTTAAAATGGAATCAGTAGCCTCCAATCTTATTTTCTCTTTGCCTGTTCTCCCCCAACCCTCCACAAATGTACTGAGATACCTGATTGCTTTATAACCATATTTGCTGTTGAGGATCCAAGTCTCTACCGGCCTCTGAGCAGCTTCAGTGTTTGCTCCCACGGACCTGTGTTCACCTGTAAAGCTGGAACCCCCAGAGCCTCAGCTCTTTTTGAGACACTCTTTCATTTGCCTATCATATCCCCGTGGATTGTAAGCACTGGAACCCCATAACTACTTAAAAAAAAAAATACTCCCCTCAGCTACTAGTACCTTGCTTTTCGGTTGTCAGTTAATATTGGAATGATTAAAAAATAAACATTGAGCTGCTTAACAAATAGCAGAAGAATTTCAGAGACACCGGGAATAAGTTGGGTCTTTAACCTTCATGATTTAAAATTGATTTTCCCCCCTCTTTTAAAATTAATCTCTACTGTCTTCGCCTTGTGGGTGGATTCATTTGTAGCTTGTGGAAATGCCAGGTTTTTGTTTTTGTTTTTATTTTTTGTTTGTTTTCAAGGAGTGCTGATACAGTTTGGAACATTATAAGACACTGTTGTGTAAACTGTCCTTATTCTTAAATCTATTCACCAAAGACTAAAACTTAAAGGATTTGAATTATTTCTTCTCGCCTTTTCCCTTATTCAGGAGGGAAAAAAAGCCTAAATAACTCGTACCCTTCCATTGTATGGATGAGCTGTTACTTATTTTAGCTGGCCTCTGTGATTATTTGTGTTGCTTTTTACTTTTCAATACTATAGACTGTGATGAAAAAAAAAATTAGTGAAATTTTTATATACATCCAGAACCATTTCAGATCTTTCTAGAGCCAAAGTCAGTGAGCGCCCCTCCTTGAGGTGTTTGGCTCGTACTCTGCTGAGGTGTCGGAATTTTTTCACCGTCTCACTCACTTGGAGAGACTTGTATGATTTGGGATGCTGAGCCTGTCTGTGACCCTTCCCCTGTATGTGAGCTGCTTATTTCCTGGAGTGCTTCAAAAGTATTACCTCTGAACAAATAGATTCTATTCCTTTTGGGGTTGCTGCTCAGCTGGTGCCACGGAGCCAAGAAATCAACTATGTCAAGTCTGTGGCAGGGCTTAAAGGTTTGCTCAATTTCCAGGGAAGTGTCTCTTACTTCGATGTGCTGGATCAGAATGAGATATTGGCATCGGCCTCCCTCGTATTTTAAACATTCAGGCGCTAGGCAGATGTGGGAAGAACACCAACTTTGTCTGGGTTTTTCCAGGCTTTCTCTCAGGACCCCTGTCCTCCCTGACTCGTGTACCTCCCAGGGATTCAGTTTTTACTCAACACATTTTTTACCTCAGGAGTGTGAGGGCCACTCCCACCTGTTTGGTTATGAGTCCCTATTAGGGGGTTAACTGATAATAAGCTAAAGGGTAATAAATGGATTAATCTAGAGTTTCTCAACCTGGGTTCCCAGGAAATAATCTCAGGGGGGTCTTCTGATCTGTGTGAGAATCTTTAATATTTGTGTTTTCTGTTCTGTAACTTCTGTGATTACTTCTATGATTAATTTAATCATATTTTCAGTCAGTGGGATGGACCATACAAGTTTGAGGAACACAAGGTTGGATGCCAAAGCTTAACTGTCTCCATGGCATTTGCATTGTAATGTGGGGCTCTGGAGGCTGAAAAAACTACCAAATTGATGGCAACTATTTTTGTGTGATGTAGTGGGTTCATTCAGATTTCTCTTCTCATTGGCCTTTAAAAATGTCGTCACCCTCATGCCTAAGGCCCATCCCTGGGCCTGGCTTCGCTCTTCAAGAAGAAGTGCTTTGGAATGAATGAATTTTAGGTTGGCCTGTCAGAGAGCTGGAAAAGAGGATGAAATGGGGAAGCTAGTGTCATCCAAGGGAGCATCCATTGTAAATCCATCAGATTATTGGTATAAAATTGTGAATAGAGGTATTGTTTACAGCTTTCTTTTAGCCCATGGTTTTCAAGAGGATGCCACGTGCACGCATGTGCTGAGGCAGTGCAAGAAAGTCTGTTAGATTTATAGAGTTCTTTTCCACCGGAAACGATAGGAAACCAGCTAGGGTAAAAATGAGTGCAAGACTGAGATGTGTTGGAAACGTGACACCTCGTGAATGGAGCCGCCCGGTGGGTGCGCTGTGAGCTGTGCATGCAGTGTCACCTCATTGGGCACATCCAGGTAAGACTTCCGAGCTTGACAATGACTGTCACATTACACAGCCCTCAAGAGAACAGGCACCTGTGCTGGTCACAGTGCCGTCATTTGAAGTTACTCTGCAGGTCTTAGAAGTCATCATGGTAGATTCTCGGGATAACGCTTCTGACAGCTGTGAAATTACTTCCTCTCACTGTTGTAGACGAAACAGCGAGACGCACGACCGTGTCGAGCAGGAAGGTCTCAGGTGTGTAATAAAGAAGTCTAAAAGGTGAGTGTAGGAGGGCGAGACTGTTTTATCTCAGGTAGAAGAGCTATAAACAATAGAAAGATGTAAGACCTTTTATTGACATCGTTATAGAAGTGAATACTGGTGAGAAATTAATATAGTTAGAGTAAATGGGAAATCTCATTATAAGCATGGTTAATGGTTACTGTGGGCAGGAAAGGGTCAGAGGGGCACTTTCGCAGTAACGTCTAGATAAGTTTTCTGTTTTAAATGATGCAAATTTGGGCAAAATGGCTGTTGGAAATTAAGGCATTATTAGTTTTCCTGTAAAGATGGTACAAGCCCATGGTAATAACTTAAATTATTACAGAAGGCTATTAAATAAAGAAAAGTACCTCGTCCCGACATCCTTTTCCAAACATACACAACTATCCTTTGTAGGAAGCACATTTCTTGTGTGTAAGGGTACATGTATGTATACTTAACCATTTTTTGAAATATGCTATTCAAATTATTTTCCAACTTTGTTTTTCATACTCCTTTGTCCCCTTTCCATCCAGATCAGTACCAAGTAGATCAACTTTATTTTTAAAGGGGTTAAAATAAAACTTTTAATAGTCGGGAGATCTCTGATAGGAAGCTTGACATATCTGACAGAAAAAGTAAGAGAAATTAAAAGGAAATAAAAACACAGCTAACTTCGCTGAATATGAAGGGCAGTTAGGTACTCCAGAGAAATATAGAGCTTTAGAGAGCCATTTGAAAAACCACTTTCTGGAAATAAAAAATTCAGTAGAGTGATCTTATGACACTGTTGGTCTTTATTAATTATACATTTATTTGTGCGAGTTTAAAATTTATGTCTGTCTCCTTAAGGACGCCATCAGGGCCAGGCATCTTGTTTGCTCACCATTACGTTCCAAGCTCCTGGCCGAGTGCCTGGCACAGACCTTCACTATTTGTAGAATGAAGAAATGAACAAATGAAAGGAAACGGATTGCAGGATGAGTGCTTGATGCAGTGGATTTAAAGCGCCCAGATGAAGACACTGATATATATTAGTAAAGATGGAGTGAAAGGGTAATTACAAAAGCAGTTTACTAATTTGGTCAAGGTGCCCAGGAGACAGCGGGGTTTCATGAAATATGACTTCTTATAGATGGTAAGATTTGATGCTAGAGTTAAACATGGCTTTAGAAATTTAATTCTTCCTGTGCTTTGTCAGAAAAGGAGAGGGGCAGAAGGAAACAGATTTCTGACAAGTGGAAGCAAAGTATCACTGCAAAGGAAAAAAAAAAATGCCCCTAGTATGACACTGCATTTGACTTTATTCAAGTTATCTATGAGATGTACAAAAAGCAAGCATGAAGGGCTTAACGAACTTCTATCTCTGATTAATTTGGTTGTACAGCATAAAAATAGGATGGCTTAAGGGCGGGCCGACTGGCTCACTTGGTTAAGAGCTCACTCAAGAAGAGTGCAAGCTCTGAACAACAGGGTTGCTGGTTCGATTCCCACATGGGCCTGAGCTGAGCTGCTGATGAGCTGCCAACAGGTGGCAGGATGACTCAGCTTAAAAAAAAAAAAGAAATAGAATGTCTTAAATTAGAAAGACATTTATTTTTTATTATTGTTATTTAATAAGAGCCTAGAGGGTAACAGTCCAGGGCTGGCACGGTAGCTTCAGCGTCGTCAGAGCCCCAGCCACCTATTGTTTCACTCCTCACCTTAGCACAGGATTTGTCTCTTTAATATCACCTCATGTTCCAGGATGGCTGCTGGAGCTTGGGCCATTGCCTCTACATTGCAGCCAGGAAAAAAGAGAAAAGACAAAAGGGCTAAAAGGATTCCCTGCCTGCCAAGGTCAGCTCCATTTCAGCAGCCTACCTGGGAGTCCCACACAACAATTTTGCCTATAGTTCAAGCCTATCTACAAGCAAGGGGGGATTCTAGTATGATTGGCCATATCTCCATAATAGCTTAAAACTGGGAGTAAATAGAGATGATTGGGGTAAGCTACTGAATAGTCTTTTCCACAGAGAATTTTCACTTGGCTTTACTGTAGAACTTAATCGTCAGGATTTTTGGTTCATTAGAATCTGCTAAATTAGTAATTTATTATCGATCACTAGTGATGCGCAGGTTTGAAAAAAATGGAGCAGAGAAAAACTAAGATATGCTTATGCATGTACACAAATGGTTATTAGCAGAAATTCAGGTATACTCAGGATAAAATACCTAGCCTTCTGACTCAATGTTAGAAAAATGGAGATGCGGCTTGAATCCATACACTTGATGGTCGGGTGCATGCGCAATTGTGTAGGTAACTGATGGAAACCCAGGCTCTGACGGTGGATTGGCCAGGGAGCCAAGGGTTTGTTGGCGGGAGTGGGATTGTGACCGAGACCCTCTGGCTTCCACAAGGAGAAGCCAGGCTCCATGCCAAGCACTGAACACATTGTCCCATCGATACAATCACCCTCAAAGATCAGGTCCTCATTTTCGATGTGAAAAAGGGAGGCTTAGTTTAAAGAACTCAAACCATTCCTTGGTGTGCCTTTTAGAAACAGAATACTGAATCTGATATATCGTGAACCTGAGCCACTCTTGGCAATTTACAAGCAGTTTAAATACTAGCTTTGATTTCTCTGTCTTCTAGACAGCATTCTCCTGATCAGGGGGCATTTAGGAGGAAGGAACAAGAGAAAAGGAGATCCCAGTGACTAAAGGGGAGCCCAGAGCCCAGGGCCGTGGGTTTGAGGAGCGCCAGTAATGAAAGGCTCGTTAAGATTCCAACAGCGCTATTCAAGGGCCACTTTTCTCACCAAGAATTATCCAATTCCTCCCACTGCCCCCCCCCCCCGCCCTGCCCCCCATACCAGATTTCAGAGTACACAAGAGCATGGGGAAGGTAAAACTCAAATGAGCCATTAGGCTTCCCGATAGAGGGTCTGTTAGGAGGAATATTGCAACCACTAGATCTACTATGTTCAGACCATTGGGAATGTCTTTTTTTATTTCTATGGCTGTTAATATTGATGTGGTAGACAATCAATTACATGGCTAAGTCAGTCTCTTGATTCTTCTCTCTGATTCTATAAAACGACAGGATGGTGGAGGACACGTGAATTCTTTTTGGTTCACCTAATGCCATTCAGTAAATGACTGTTTCAGGGCTTCCCTGCCTGGATTTGGATCCATGTTGCACTTGGAGCATTTAATTGGGTCCCACATGCTTAGTTTTCAACTTGGCGGAAACATACTTACCTGCATCTGGCTGATTATATGTAATATAGTTCCCGGGGCGAGTGTTTTAACAAAAATGTTGAAAAGTCTGTTCCGAACCCAACTACTTAACAACAGGGATGTTCTTATTGAAATTGTCCAAAGGAAGACTTTGTTGGTGTTTGTACGCACGAGATAGACCTTTGTTTGAAATAGCTGGCCCAATAGAGTAACACTTGTGTTTGGGCGGGTTGCTGGAGGGATGGAGCCACAGTTTTAGTGGTAATTAGAGATCTGCTTAGAGAAAGGAGAGCCAGCCTTGGAGCCAGCCTGCTCACCTCCAAGGTCACGCGTGTTCCTCCCCACAGTCTTGCTAAACATCAGCTGAGCTGCCACAGCCCTTGAATGGACAGTGAATTTGGGGTCTTATTATTGCCTGAGAAATAGTGTCAGGCGATCAGAATTCAAATTGTACCTCAGGACGATGTGTTATGTAGTCCTACCCAAATCTCCATAGGAAGCGTTTTATAAAAGAACTGACAAGAAGCTAGTTGTTAACACATTTTTCTTGTGACCTTTTTGGCTATGCTACAGGTAGGATCATATTAACTGTAATAGAACAGAAATAAGACTCAGAATCTGAGAAAAGATTGCAGGATTACTATGTGTGCATGTTTTCTTGTGATCTAATTTAGAATGTGAAAACAGATACTTTTCAAATCTCGCAATAATGTGTATCTGTGCATGTGCATTTTAAAATACTCTTTTAACGGGAGGCTTTCTGAAAATGGAAAATGGCAGCGTATCTCACATTCAGAAACCTGGGCCACAGCCAGCTCAAAGAAATCAGGAAGGGTGCCCACTCAACTCCTTCCTACACTGTCGAAAAGCTTTGGTCTTGGGTATCAGAATACCAGATGGGTAAACCCTCCCCCTGACACACACACACACACACACACACACACACACACACACACACAAATTAGAAGTTCAAGGGAGATGGGAAAGAATTCTTGCATCAAAAATCAACCACACTGTTTTGGGCATGATTCTGTGCTGTCATTTCAACTATCTGTGGCAGGTGTGATCAGTTGGCTCAATCAACACCAATTCCAACCTCCTTCCTTCTCTTTCTTTACTCTAGAAGTGAGAAAACAAAAATACTCAATTTCCCAGCCTCTTTTGCAGCCACGGTGGTGCGTGATATATAATTCTGGCCAAAGAGACCTGAGTGGAAGTCTGGAGACGCTTCTCTTCCTTATTTACCTTCCCCCTTCTCCTTCCTTCCTTAGAACATGGCATGAAAAATACAGGAGCGATGGCTACCCCGAGAGCCTGAGGATAGAAGCCAGGTGGTAAGGGGGCTGAGAAGGAATCAGGAAAGGGCCTATTTATTGGGTGATGTCCTTGGCACCTACATCAGCTCTGGGTTTCCAATATCCAGAGTTCTTCCTACATGCAAAAAAGAAACCCCCTTCTCGTTTAAGCTACTGTTTGCAGTTTGTGTTGTTACTGTACTGTTACTGCACTTAAACCCAGTCTGAAGCGATACCCGTATCCTTTTCATGCAGCAGAGTAGACTAAAGTGCCTGTCCATTTGTAGACACATGTAGGAAGTGTGGTAATCCATGTTCTCCGTGTTATTTTATTTACTACTTGCCTGTCCCATTCTGTTTTAAGTAAAAGCAAAAGGTAGAATTCCATTTTGAATTAACGATGTCACTCTTAATATTACCTCAGTAAGCTTTGTGTTCACACACTTGGCTGGGTGCTCCAAATATAATGCTGAATGGCATGAGATCCTTGCTTTTGGGGATCTCGCGACGAGTTGGGGAGCCCACACATAAATGCGTGTTGTGGGCACGATGTCGTAAATGCTTTGATAAAAGTCCATGGTGCCATGAGAACTTAAGAGAAAGGATATGAATCAGTTAGCTTTTACAAACTGCCCCAAGCTTAGCAGCTTAAAACAGCCATCATTTACCTTGTGGTTCTACAGGTGACCAGATTGGGCTGCCAACAACTGGGCGCTCCTGGGCTTGGCTGGGCTCCTCATGCTGCGTCGGCTGAGATGGGGCTGGCCAGAATGGCCTCAGTCCCCCTCTTCAGCCTGGGCATGCTGACATGGCACCTGGCCAGGCTTCCCAAAGAAAGGCTTCCGGTTGGCACTGGCACGTCGTCACTTCTGTCACATTCTGTTGACCAGAGCAACTCGCAAACACTGCCCAATCTGAAGAGGGGGAAAGACTCCACCCTTTCGTGATGAGAGAAGCTTCAAGGTCTTGTCACCAAGGGGCATGAATACAGGAAAAGGTAAAAGATTGTAGCCAGTTTTGCCGTCTAGCTCAGGGCTCTGAGCCAGCACAGGACAGCTGCAGCAGTTCGCTTAAAGGAGTTCATCTCAAGTTTTACAAATTCAAGATAACAGCACGCTCTTTTTTATTAGTGCTTCATAAAAAGGGATGCCATGAGCTGTCATCAGTTCTGGAATCGTTTGTCAATATTGCCGATTTCTACTCTTTCCTTATCTTTTGAACATTTTAAAAATAACCCACAAGAAAATGTGGCTCTGGGGAAGGACAAGTGGCACTGAAATAGGGGTTGGAATTTTCTTTACGCCTGTGTTTCTCGTGGACCATTTAAAGGGGATTCTGTTCCTTCGAGATGCTCCCCGATTAAAAGCCTCCGTGAGAAAATCAGTATGGGAATCATGATGAATAGTATTTCTTATCTTGGAGATTTACTATGCGTAATAAGAATTAAGGCCCTGGGAAGTCCTGGCATTCAAGTATCTTTGCTATTCAGCTTCATTAATTGGATTTTATTGGTGATAAGGTCAAAAATTATTGGTTTGATTTTTATATGGACTAGTAGTGTCACTATGTGTGTGTATATATTTTTTCATAACCATTAACATTCCCAACACTGCCCAGCCATCGTCTTCACATTCCCCATTTATCTTAAGGAACAGAAAAATTGGACAGAGGAGCAGGGTAAGCCGAATTCCGTGATGATTGGTTTCATGGAAGCAAAGATTCTTGTTTTTTAAAGATTTAAATTTTTTATTGGATTTTTTAAAAAATTTATCAAGACGATATGTACTTTTTTATTTTACTGTTCAAATAATTTTTAATAATATGTAATAGTCCTACCATGCTGACTATATGTAACCCCAGGTACTGTTCAAAGAGCCTTCCATGAATTATCATATTTAATCCCCTAAAGAATCCTATTTGGTATTTAATCCCCTAAAGAATCCTATTTGGTCATCATTGTTCTTTTCCCCGTTTTATAGATGTGAGGCAACTGTTGGCGTGATGTAACATTTTCACTCCACAAGGAGGGCGCCACTCTGGCTCCAAAGTCCATGCTCCCCAACACCATACTGTTCTAGAATCACTCACCTAAGTACAGAGTGCTGTGGACAACTATTCATGTTTAAATGGAATATATGAAAAATTGTGTACAATGGCGCGTTCAATCACCCCAACTCAGTTTGTTGTCTGTGTGTCTAGTAAATGGCCCCTTAGTGCCTTAGATTGGAACATATTTTAATACAGAAAATGAAAATGGCCGTGATGCCTTGTCCTCTAATATAAGTGACAGAAACATCTCCCAAATCAAGAATTATGTCGTTATTTTGGCGATAGTTCACCTCCTAGCAGCTGCTGTTTTACTGTCTTTGACCAAAAATGACAAGCCTTGATCAGATGTTTGATAGTGCTGAAACGTTTACAAGATATTATCATTCAACTTGGAATTTATCAGGTCTACCTTCTCAAAGAAAACCTTGGTGGAAAACTTGTCTTAGGCGTATATCAAACAAAATTTTATGTTTTAAAGGAAGAAAATACACGTCTAATATTTGATTTCAATAACATTTACCTGCCACACATTTTTTTTACCTGATATTGATAGAGCAGGAAACTACGCCGAATGAATATGAATGAAGATATTTTTAAATTTTATGCTGCGAAGGGGCCTTACAGGCATTGAAACAATATGGCCATGCACAAAGCAATGAGTCATCAAAAGTCCAGCCTGTGAGATCATGGCACTTTTCTCCTTTATTGCCGTTGATATTAAGGTCCTCTGACAAGGTTGTGTCTCTTACACGCCGTGCAGTATGAGAAGTTAGGTAGTATACCAACAAAGCTCGGAAGGGTTGCACTGCCATTCGCATCACACCGCATTGCTCATGTATGCCATATGTATATACATAAATATATATGTAATCTCCACCTTTTTTGTAAATAGAAATGTGGGTGTTACTTATTAAATTCGGCCGAAAGAAACTGATCAGAGAACCATACAACCAAAGGCAATGTGTACGACTACAAGCTGTAGGGTTGACCGAAGAACAAACTTAGCTATAATGATAACAGTGACATAACCGTCATTTATAATTCATAAACAAGAATAGCAGCATATACAACCAAGTACAATCTCAAGACAACACAGGTTTAACAGAAGCCACCTTAGTGGGAATTATGGTTTTGCTCCTACCTGTGAGTGCCTGCTCAGTGTGGGAGCATTGCAGAGTTGGCAGGCAGCAGGGCAAGCCAGGGCTCTTGGGCAGTTTGGGGTCAACATAAATTACACTCTTCTGCATCAAAATCAAACAACTTTTTTTTTTTTTGCCCAACATGTATGTCTAATTCATTCTTTTTTTACCCCTGTATAGGTTTTTCACTGTATGAATACTCAGTATTTACCCATTCTCCTCCTGGCAAGCATATTGAGGGCATTTTCGTAGACAAAGTTTTAATTCCTTTAAGTATTGACTGATTCAACGAAATCAATTTTTTTTAATGGTGGTTCATTTTCTGAGATCAAAAGAGATCGCTTTACTTTGTGAATTCCGGTAACACTATCTACAACTTTTAATTTAGCATATTTGCCCTCCCATTATAACTATTTTTCTTTTCTCTTGTATTAGATAGAAAGCGTCTTGAGTATGTAATTCCCCAAGATGAAACTTATTGGAATAAAAAGGACTTCATTTTGTTGAATGAATAAGTAAATGCTTGCATGAATTACACTTTGTCTATCTATCTATATATATCTCTTGGGTCTATTTGTGTTTATTCCCTTAGTTATATGGTGTTGCCCTCTGGGGACTTTGTTAGAAAGATTTATGCAATGGGGGCAACTGGCCACTGAGGTGGAAGGATGGAGCATAAAAAAGGCCTCAAGGGCCGGCCGAGTGGCACGGTGGTTGAGCGCTGGCTTGGGAAGCCAGCAGCCCTGGTTCGGGTCCCACATATGAGGGCCAGTGACACTGCCGTCAAAAAAAGAAAAAAAGAAAAAAAAAAGGCCTCAAGCTTTATTTTGAGAAATTGTATGCTAAATTTATAAGCAACACAGGTACAGGTTTTTGGTGTTTAACATCCCAGGGAAAAGTTTGACAAAAATGAGTCATATTTTTACCTGCATTTGGCATTACACAGCAGAAGGGAGCTCATTAATTTGTATTATAGCAGACCTCTCGCCTTTGTGCCTCATTCTTGTTAGAAAGCTTAATATTTGCTTATGATCAAATTTTGAGTTTGTACCCAGAATGGAATTGCCCACATTAGTTCTTTTCCTTTAAAATTATTTTATTTGAATGTTGGTCTTACTGTGTGTGCAAAACCCATTTAACAAGTTTCATAACCCTCTTGTCTAATTTATTTGAGTTCTACAACAGGTTTGGCGGACGTAAGCAGGGCTAGTAACACCCCTTATTTTATAGGTTGGGGCCACTGGACGGAAAGCCAGGGGAGGTCAGAGGACCTGCTCAAGGTCACAGAACAGAACCAGAAACCGGGTCTTTCAACCTAGTGCCAGCTCTGCCCGGACGTTACAGTTTCAGTGCTTAAAATAATTGAAAGTATTAATCAAGACGTTATTGCTTTGCCAGCATTTTAATAGATAATTCTGTAACATAATACTCACTTGACAGTTCATCATAGTAATATGGGCAGTTTCTCATTAGCGCTAGTGGTAGATTAGTAAGTGCCTTTCTACTGCCCTTTTTGTATGAAGGATTCAAAGAAAAGCTTAAACCAAACATTGCAAAAAGAGCAGGCCGTGACCGGAGTATATTTTAAAGCAAAGAAAAATCTTATAAGTGAAACGGAAAGGAAGGTGTGACACAGCCTCAAGTTAAAATATCTGAGAAGACAAATGACTTTTTGATAGCTTGCGACCTATGGATGAATTAAAACCTCTCGGTATATAGACGAGGGCAGCTGATCACTCAAATTGCAATTTTAAAAAATGCAGAAGCAGTATACTTAGAATATTGTCTTCATGTCAGAAATGCACTTTCGTGCTTGAAAATGATAAAAAATTACAATCGATCCCTACAACTGTTCTGTTCATCTTTATTGATCAGGTGCAAGAAAGATAAATCGCAGCCCAAATAAGATTATAGTAAATGTTAGCATCGTAGCGGACTCAAGGTTGATAGAAAGCCATTCATCATCTCAAATGGTGACCTGTCCAGTGCGCCAGCCACCCTGAGTCGGCTGTCTAATCACATACCTATTGATTTTATCTACATCCAACCAACCTGGATGTGACTGTCATTGGACAACCCAGATTGTTAAATGCAGAGGGGTCACGGGTGTGAAGAGGATTTCGTTTCCATTTTCTCACCCACCAACAGTGATTTATGGAAAAATAAACTACCCCAAGTCATGCATTTGAAAACTGAGTGATTAGGGAACAAAGGTGCACAAAAGACCATCGTATTGCATTATATTCTTTTGTATTGTGATGCATTTTGCAGGATATTTCATTGAGTCTAAAGGCTTGTGGGGTCAGTCATTGTGGCCACCCGTTGCAGTAAGACAGGTTTCCAAGTAACCAGCCAGAATGGATAATTTTTTATTTTGTTGCCCCAGGAAAGATGTTACTTGGCTGTTACAATATTGCTTATGTGTTCATTCATGTAAGTGTGGAAACATCTTTTTTGTATACAAATTACGTAAACCCATCACTTTGTTCTTACTGATTACTTGGTTAAAAATGTTGATACTTCTGTGGTCATGTAGAGGTGACTGGACACATTCTACTCCATAAGGAATCCATCTTGAAGATAAAAATACGGTGTAAAAAGAAGTGATCCTTTAAGATCCCTTGTTAAACTCTGGAGTGATAGGCAGATGTGATATGTATGAATTTCACTGTTTAATCTCAAGTCATCCTTTAATCATGTAGGGGTAGATTCCAAATAAAGGAGGTCTAAATAGTCCTTCAAAAATATGTTAGGAATTTTCTCAGAAGAACCAAATAATGATGATTTACAAGTACAAATTTTACTCTGTTATTATGACTTATATACCAACAACTGTATTTATTATTTAAGTGGATACTTCTACGTGTGTTTTTAAAAGCATCCATACCACTTGTGCAAGGAATCTTTCTTTTACTGCTTGAGTGGCTGAAAGAAGACCTTGTGTATTTTTTTAATCAGTGTACATCTTGCATATGTTTTGTCCTCTTGGAACATGAAAAAACTCAACTATCTATCTTTATCCACAGAGCTCAGAGTTCTACAAACTCACCACAGAACAGTATCAAAAAGCTGCTGAAGAGGTGGAAGCAAAGTTCAAGTAAGTTTTTAATAGTGTTATAATTATTGACTCTTTTTGGCAAGATGAAAGTATAATTTTATTGCGTTTTGGACAATCATTTGTTATGTCGCGCTCGGAAAAAACATGGAAGGATGTTTCGTTGGTTGAGGTGGATCCATGCCATCTGCTATAGTGGAATTCAAAGGCAAGGCAAAGAGGTATTTGATGAAAGCTTGTTCCAACTCAATTTTATGAACTTTGGGGAAATTGAAAGCACTAATAATAGAGTTTCCATTTGGAATAATATATAAGGTAGAATGACCTCGTTTATAAAAGCCATGTTAAGTTGCTACCTCTATTAATAGAAACATAGAAACCATTTATTTTTGTGTAATAAAATGATAGGACGTGGAACCCTCCTTTCTCATGTTGAAGCTATTTTCATTTCTTCACATGTACCTTGAAAGCATTTAATCACAGACTTGACCTGATCTTTGATTATGAAGGTGACGTTCAATTGCTGTGTCTGTTAATCCTTGAAATGTTTAAATGAATGTTCTGTAATTGATGGATCAAAGTTTCCGCGACCCATGGCCCCTTACTTCCCCTTTGCTGCCAGTTCTCATGTGAGGTAAGAAGACATCATTCAGAATTTACCCGAGTGTATAAATAGTCCTATTGCATAACCACTGTTAGTAGTACATGTCCAGATTAGCCGAGCCAAAAAAAGGTGTTGTGACAGATTTGGTTGAAAGATTGCATTGGGTTCTGACCTCCTTCCTCACGCATGTTTATAAGCATTTGATAAAATGATTAAACGCTAAGGTAGAACCTTGTTACTTTCTGCTACACTGCAGTTTTTGCTGGAATAAATATTAGTGTTATTTTAATGCTGATTGAAAAAAGTATTTCTTTTTCAAGATGGTTTGAGGTATGTTTAAAAAGCCTCCAGTCTTCGTTAGTGAGTTATTTCTGTAGGGGCAGCCGGGAGAGACTTTCTAAGAATGGGGCACAAATCTTAAGAATTTAGATATAGAATTGGATGTAGACTTGATTTTAAAGGATACTCCACACATGTATTTTTATGATTTTATCTTTCCCTCTAATGATAAAGCAACATTTAAAAAAAAAAAACTGTCTCCAGACTTCGAGAATCTTTGACTTGGCATCCTGGGTATTTCTTCATTGTAAGATAATAGCTATACAGGTAACTAAAATTTGAGATAAACCAAACGAGATTAGTTCTGACTAGAGTGACCTATGAAGTCATCAGAAAGAATATGACGTTTTAGACGAGGCTTGAAGAGTATTGGTGGAAAGCAAAACTATTCAGAAGAAAAATCATGCTCTGTAGTTGGTGGGTGATGAAATAGTCATGGGATATAAGGTAAAACATAGGAAATATAGTCAAAAATATGGTAATAACTATGTATGGTGCCAGGTAAGTACTAGATTTAATGGGGCAATCACTTTGTAAATTATATAAATGTCGGACCACTATGCTGTACACCTCAAATTAATGTAAAACAATATTGAATGTCAACTGTAATTGAAAATTTTAAAAAGTGGGGTAGGGGAAAGGCGAAAAGGAATAAGAGGTTCAGATTTCCAGGTATAAAACAAATAAGTCATGGGGATGAAATGTGCAGCATAAGGAGTATAGTCAATATTATTGCTTTAGTGTGGAATGGTGTTAAGATGGTTGCTGGACTTAACACTTCTTTAGGTCTATAAAGGTTGAAAAACTATGGTGTAAAGAAAAAAAAAGAGCCGTGGTTTGACTTAGAGAGACTAGTTCAAGATAAAGGCAGTAGGGTTATTTATTAGCGGTTTGGCTAAGAAATTAGTTTTCATTTAGCAAGAGGTCTGTGGAAGGTATTGGACCACGTGAGCACCCTGATATCAGATTTGATTGGATGCCTGAGAAACAGGAACCAGAAGTTCTAGATGAGAGGTCTCTGTAAGTGAAAGAAAAAAGAAAGAGAGGCAAAAAGCCACCAAAAGATGAGACATGAATTAGTGATTGCTTGGTGAGTTTGCTGGGGCTGCTGTAACAAAGCACCAGCGACTAAGTGGCCTAAACAACGGAAGTTTATTTTCTCACAGTTCTGGGGGCTGAAAGCTCAAAATCCGGTGTCAGCAGGTTTGGAGCCTTCTGAGGCGTTTCTCCTTGGCTTCAGATAGCTGTTTCCTCCCTGTGTCTTCACATGGGCATCCCTCTCTGCCTTTGTCACAACTCCCTCTCTTATAAATCACACTGGATTAGGGCCTACCTTGATCACTTCATGTTAACTCAACTACCTCTTTTAAAACCCTAGGTCCCAATATACTTCCTGAAGTACCATGCATTAGGACTGGAACATATAATTTTCGGGGGACGCAATTCGGCCCGAAAGACTTGTATAGAAGGGTCAAAGGAGGGTTTAGCAGACTGGTAAATTGGTGCAAGCTAGATTTTATAGAGAGAGGTTACATCTGGTTTTAGCTAGGAGGACTCCGTCTTCTGAAGCCCCGTCTGCTGCCATGTCATTTAGCCCTGGCTAGCCTACTAGAGAACTTACATCATCGGTAAGTTCAAGGTCATGATCGCTTACCTTCTCTGAGACAACATGGACCTGCAGGTGAGACTTAGTTTTACTCAGAGCCTCAGCAGCATTCTGTCTCTCATCTTTATAAGATATTTTTCCTTATTAGATCCTACATGGCGTACTGAAGAATGTGGTATGATATATGGGCTGTCGGAAAAGTCACAATGCATTTTTGCAATGAAAAACATAGCAAAAATAACGTCATGACTTTTCTGACAGCCCAGTAGTTTGGCCTTTTCCATTGAGATGTCTGGCGTTGTGTCCAACTCCTAAGGAGGTAACCTCTAAATCCTTGGAATTTCTCAAGTGATGGAAGTGTGTTATGAGACCTGTTGGGCCTCTTGGGCCCTGTAGTATCAGCCGAGCCTCTTGGGGAAGAGGTGCTGGAGACTGAATTCAACCACTGCCTACGACTGACAGTCAATCAAGCAGGCCTATGTAGAGGCCCAAATGAAACTCTGGAGACTGAAGGTTGGGCGAGCTTCTCTCTTTCATAGTCCTCTGTGCCTGTTGTCACACGTGGACACTAGGCCAGCGCCTCCTGAGGACAATAGAAACTTTGAATTTGGAACCCTTGCAGACTGTCCTATGTCTTCCTTTGGCTAATTCTCCGTATCATTTTCCGTAATAAGTCATAACTATGACTTCAGTAGCTTTTAACAAGTAATAGTTCTTTTAGCGAGTTATCCAAGTTTAGGGTGGTTTGGGGAACCCCTTGAACTTACAGATGATGTCAGAAATGAGGACAGTCTTGGGGCCTCTGCCCCCAGACTTTGTAGTTTGGCTAACTCCCGTACAAACTAAAACCCAGGTTTTACATACTGTAAAGGACTTTGAACAGCTAGTTTTTCAGAGTAGCTTTCATTATATAATTTCTTTTTGCAGCTACTAGGACCTGCTAGACTGAGCTTCCTAGAATATTGTATTTTGATTTGCAGTGAGTTCATCAGTTTCCGTGGTAGCAATAGTGCTTTGGCTGTAAAAGCAGCTTTCCGTCTTTGAAGGCAGAGATTACTCGGTGGAACTTTCTTTCTCCTTAGAAATTTGGCCATCTCAGATAATCATGACAGCTCCCGTCTTTGCAAGGCAGTGTACTAGAGTCTTTCCATTGCATGACGGTGGATCCCAGCAGTCCCTCTTAGCAGCAAGCTCTGAAGGACTGAAGAGGAGGATTTAGCTCCTTTTTTTTTTTTTTTCCTTTCTTTCTGATGGAGGGATTCACTAGGGTGCACCTTGCTTACAGGAGATGGAAGCTTTTCAAATTGCAATTTTAAGGGTGATGATATGCATCTGCTAGGGAGTCCCACACGGTCACTGGAAAGAGAAGAAAACGCCCAGAGCCTGGGAGTCTGCACATGGGGAAGTCCGCCACATGGACGCATCCTGCCGTGACAGCTAATGGGGTTGTTTTCAGGTTGCTTAAATATTAACTGACATGGCAGCCCTTCAGTGCATAGTTTTGGCAGTAAACCATTAAACCATTAGATTTAATGGGATTTTTTTCCTACTTTATCAATACCCCGTTCATTCATGGAGCTCCTGTGTGACTTGGCCTCTGCTGAGTTGTGAATATACAGCTATGAAGGAGACAGGCGGGGTCTTACCAGCATGGAGTTAGCTCATCAGAGGCACACAAGAGGAAGACAGAATTTTAAAATAGAGCTTTTTAAAAATCCAAAGTTAGGTCGACTATGATGGGACAATCGTGTCCCCAATAAATACCAAGTTATTAAAATTGCTCTTTAACATTTCTTTTCAGTGGGAATGGAACAATTTGGAGAATGAAAGAATTTGTGCTGTTTATCTGCCTGCAGTAACTTTTTCCCCACCATGGCTTTAAAATTTTAGCTATAAAACTCAAATCACTGAGAAAATCCAGCATTTTTTCCACATGTAGTTTTCATTCAAAAGATAACCTTTTCTGTTCTCAATCCAACTGAAACAATCATTCTCAGCACTTCATGTCACCTTTATGTATACCCTTTGTTATTATCTGTTAAACAGAGCATCTTATAGCACCAGTTCCTAGTTATATGGGGCTAGTATCAGGATGTAGCTCAGCTTCCTGAAAATTATGTTCTGTATTAATCTTTATTTTCTACATTATAGGTAATTAATTAAATGTTATATTAAATAATGTAACATTCTGTATTAATCTTTATTTTCTACATTATAGGTAATTAATTAAATGTTATATTAAATAATGTAACATTGATAGTGCTTAGCACAAGGTAAACACTCAATAAATATGAGATTTTATTATTTTCATGATGTACATAATGTAAGTAATATATATTGTTACATTATTATATACTATTATTATTATGTCCAACTCAAGTTATGAAGCTATGCACCATAGGAGAAATTTCTATATTTGTTTTCAAACAAAATCTAGATGAAGCTACACCCCTTCAAACAAAAAGAAAAGATTAGAAAGAGTTCTTACCCTCAGGGAGCCCACAGTCCAGCCGGGGGACAGCACAGAAAGCATTCATGACAGGAGGACACAGGCGGAGATGTGTCAGGTCGATACGGACAGAGTGCCGCGGGGGCCTTGCTTCTCCATCCGCCTCAGAGTCAGGTGCCTATGGGTGGATTAGAGCCAATATACAACACCAGAAAGGAAGTGTTGCTACCAGAGTCCTATGTACACAAAGTTTTTAATTATATAAACAAATATCAAGGAAATGCAAGGCAAACCTGAAAGAAATGTAGACTATTTTAAAAGCAATTAAACCTTGTGAAGACAACGTAATGTAATCTCAAATGAGAAGCCGTTTAAAGACGATTGGTATTTCCTTCTCATGCTGTTCTTTAGATAGTGAAGTGGCCAGTTTCTGCCTTCCATATGGGTGAAGAAACATAAGGGGAGTGATGTAGATGTGTTGAAAATATTTTTGAAATGCTTTATTAGAGGTATATGAAGTTTACCTCTAATGTTTAAATGAAAAAAAATTATTACAGTAAAAGACACATTGCCATTAATCCCAACTCCCCCCCCACAATACTCCCCCTCACTTTGAACACATGTATCCCATCGTTCTTGCCACTTTCTGAAGCAGTTCTGAAAGTCCTCTTTCATGAGTGTCTTTGGCTGTGCTGTCATGGCTGCCTCAATGTCCTAATCATTTTGACTTTAGGGAAGAGCCAGAAGTCACACGGTGCCAGATCGGTAAATAAGGCATATGAGGACACACCGTAATGTTTTTATTTGACAGAAATTGCTGTATACCAGCAGCGATGTGTGACACAGAGCCCTTCCATTGTGATCATAAAATATGGTGCATGCTGCTGCTATGTGCCATCCAACAGAAAGGCAGGGATCCTCAATACGGGAAGCGGCATATCAAACCTTAGTAACAGTGTGTGACAAGTTTCAGCTTGTTGGTTGCAATCAGTCGGGTGTGAGCTATGGTTGAGAGAAGCTGTGTTTTAAAGTGTGCCGTAAATCATCCTCTGTCATGACAACGATCCGTGTCCCACATCGCTTCTGGTATACGGCAATTTCTGTCAAATAAAAACATTATGGTGTGTCCTCATCCACCTTATTCTCTGGATCTGGGACCGTGTGACTTCTGGCTCTTCCCCAGAGTCAAAATGATTCAGGACATCGAGGCAGCCATGACAGCGCAACTAAAGACACTCACAAAAGAGGACTTCCAGAACTGCCTCAGAAAGTGGCAAGAATGATGGGATAAGTGTATTCGAAGCAAGGGGGATTAAACACAATGTGTCTTTTACTGTAATAATTTTTTTTTAATTTAAACGTTCACATATCTTTTTATCACACCTCATAACTTGTCAACTTGGCTTCAGTTTCTTTGAAAGGCGGGGCCCTTGTAAAGGAGAATGATTTTATGAAGTTATATGTGAATACTGGCAATCGTCCTTTGTGTGCCATGTTATACCCGTTGGTTCTGACTTTTATCCTTGAATGAAGTGGTTAAACCCTGACTTATAAATTTCGGCTCATGGTAGAAGCCTAGGTTATCCTTACAACGTATTACAAGATTAGTTACCCTGTAGAAGAAGTTTAGGTATTTTAGTGCATCTGAGGAATGCTATGCAAAACTCTTACAGATAAAATGGATTTTGTAAGTATTACTGTACCCATATTCAAAGGTTTTCCTCAGTGTCTTAATGGTTTTCCTTTGACTTTAAAATTCTTTGACCTTATTAAGATTTCGCTTTGACTGGTAATACAGTTTTGTTTCTCATTTGAGCGTGCGATTTTAATAGCTATACAGTAAGTCCTCGCTTAAGATTGTGGATAGGTTCTTGGAAAGTGCTACTTTCAGCAAAACCTATTATGAAACCAGTTTTTACCAAGTAGGCCAATTGATATAAACAGGAGTTCAGTTCCTAGGGCATATTTCTCTGGTCACAAAACCGCTAAAACTAAAAACAAAACCAAACTTCTAAATAAAGACCCCAAACACTTGTAATACTAAGTATTTGAAATAAATGTGACCTACACATTTAAGAAAGATTAATAAAAGCAAGTAAGATAATGATTTTCCAACCCCTTTATCCCAATCTTGTATTTCTTATCGTAAGAAAGGCCAGGGATGTGGGGGGCTGCCTGTCCTGGCAGCTCAGGGTGCAGGCGGGACCCACCCAGGACAGGACGCCTCTCCGTGGCAGGGCCACAAACCCTCCCACACTCACTCGGATGAGGACAGTTAGGCACGCGAGTGAACGCACGTGCACATCTTCGGGATGTGAGAAGAAATGGGAGTCCCCAGAGAAAACCCACACAGACATGCGGAGAACATGCAAATGAGACAGACAGTGGCTAGGAGTCTTTCTTTTTTTCCCCCTCATCATTAGATTATATTATTTTTAATTATTATGTTCTGTATCATATGTATAGTGTATATGATATATGTACTCTATATTGTTTAAATATTATGTCCAGCTCAAGTTATAAAACTGGGCACCATAAGAGAAATTTTTACACAGTACTTGTAGTATTTTTATTATAATTCTATTTTGCTCCTATTATGACGAGAAGACGTCGGAAGAGGTAACATTTTTTGAGGGCCTGCTGCACCACAAATGAGTTAGTGAGGCTGAGGCTGACGCGCCAGCGATATCAGCAGGTGGTTCTCACGTTCTCCGTAATTACACACGTGGCCCATGGGCAGTTTGAAGCCACCTTGTTTAAAGATCCTGCTTAATTGGCTGTAAAATAATTAAATAAGGTTTTGACTGGCAAATTTATAATTCTGTTAAGATGCGTAAGCCCGTGTGCCTGAATGTCAGTGTGACTTTTAATTTGGAAATATTGGATTAATAGAACTAATTGTACTTGAGGTACAGAGTTTACTCTGATTAATCGCTTTTAAACTCTCCTAGAAGTTTTAGTCAAGTAAATTTATGTTGCTTGCCTTTGTGCTTCAACTTTTAATTAAAACTCAGTTCAGAAGTTTGAACTTTTCAGTCTCGCTGCGCTTCTCTTTCTAGTTTCTCCAAAGTGGGGCTCCTGTAATTTTTCAGTGACTCCAGCGGCCTTATTAATATCGTGCCTTATCAAAAAGGATTAAAATTATATACTGTTGTGCACATTATTTGTATCCGCAGCTGACAGGGACCCTGCGTATCGTCTCTAACACTGAGTCCACTCAGTGCTCCTTCAGTGCTGCGTGAATGGCTTGTGATATCCCAAATGTACATGATAAATGTTTTCTCTCTGATGCTCATTGATCAATTTCTAAATGATCAAATGGTGTATCTCAGTCAGACGCTAATTCACATCGATCAAATTCTGAATGACCGAGTTGACTTGGTTTCTGCTGAACACAAATTGTATTAAAACAACATTACTTGAACAGGCTGCCATTTCTAATGCAGGAGTTATGTTACCAGCAGTTACATTATAACCAGAGTTATTGTATTATAAAGATGTCTCCTTCATAATGAAAAGTTTACACAAGAAGAAAAGAATGCGATATTACAGGAAGAGCAGAGCTTCGGGCAAGGATTTGGGCTTTTACCAACTAATTAAATTCTGCATTTGTATTGGGCCTTTCTTCTCTCCATTTTTAATTTGAAAGCCTGTGAGCAGGAAATATAGCAGCTGCAGTGGTGAAATTTTATTCCCTATGGTCCTTAGAGCCAAGTAACATCTTGCTTATTTAGTAAGAGTCTTAGTAATTGAAGAGGTAAAATTCTAGATAAAGTAAACCTGTCTATACCCTTTATGCATAAGCTCTGTTACAACTGCCTGTTTAGAAGTTTAGGGCTGTTTGTTTTATTTGTTTTTAAAGTTTTAAACATCAGCTCACCTTTGTCCGCTTCCACAGTATTTCACGTACCCTCCAGAGACTGTCCGATAGTGTCGCTGGAGGAAGATTTCAGTTCTAAAACTGAAAAACACTGTTTATGAGCAGAGAATATATACTTTGTACATGAAGCTAGCAGCACCTGCACATTGGGCTGACGGATGGCCTTGGTTACTTAGAATGCCCCGTTCCTCATGCAGGTTACTCATTACACTTCTGACTTGTCTCTTCCACCTGTGAAATGGAAATTGTAACTGCCGTTCTCTGTAGGGCAGTCAAGCTGAGAAGGTTTACAAGTTTAACAAGAAACACAGTTGCCATTGATCCTCATCTAAGAAATGGTCTAAAGTCATTGCTTCATTCGATTCTAAGACACTAGCTAGCTGCCAGTTTGAGAATGTTCTAGGTGGTGTGGCAACCCCTTTGTACCTCACTGGAGAGTGTGTAGGGAGTAGTCTGCCACCTCTCAAGCTGTGAATCTGTCTCCGTCTGTGTCCCCCACATCCCATCTGCTTCCAGCAACAAATTAGTTCCAGGGAGAGTGAGACCTGCTTTGGAACACGCCAGTATTTGACAATATTTCTTATCATAGGCTTGTTTAATTGGTTAGATTTGTGAAGAAACCTTAGGTAATTAATGCTGGTTTTTTTCCCCATTAAGATTGGAGCCTTTCTAATCACATCTGTCCAATTAGTTATTTCTTTTTATTCTGGTTGGATCCCTATACCTAGTCTACCTGCTGCTATTCTTGAAGGTAACATGCCAACAAACATTACCATCACTTGGAAGTTAGGTTTCCAGCTACATCAGTTCTCTACTTCCTACCTGTCCCTCCCAGCAGTCCACACAATCCAGAGGTGTCTGCAGAAAGAGGCAAAGTTGGCTGGAACATAGGGCTTCAAGGGGCAGTGCTCTATGTCACAGAACAGAACATACCCAGCAGCTACTGTGTACACATCTGCGGTTGGTCACGGTGCCAGTTTCCCTGTGGAAACCTCCTCGTCACTTCAGCAGTATGTAAAAGAACCTCAAGTGGTGACACAAGCCACCACTTGTATCATAGATCACCTACATCCTATTGTAAATCCAGGACCCAGAATTCTCTTCTCTGTCTCAGCCAAGGCGGTCAGGGTTTGTTTGGGTTGCCCTGGGTATTTTCTTTACTTTAATATAATCTATGTGTATTATATGTAAATTAGCAAACCACTCTTTTTGCAGTCATTGGATTTGTGCCCATGAGCACCTGAATTCATGATTTGTTCCATTTGAGGTAACAAATGGTTCTGTTTTCCCCTCCAGGGACATTAGCATTGAACTTTCTTCCTTAATCAATACAATCCATTAAGAATCTAGCATACCCTACTTGGTTATATGAAATATTAATTGCACACTGTTAGTTAGATAAATGCAGACTCTGCCAAAATGATAGCTTGTTTCTTTCCTTGTATCGTAATATTTTAAATGAGAAAAATCTTGAGTTCCAGGGTGCATGGAATTTAGAATTTGTTTATTGATCCTTGCTTATTTGAATAATTATCTAACTCCACAGCTCATGATTCCTAAAAGGTATGTTTAACTGGGGCTGCTAAGGTTTTTTTTTCTTCCTGATTCTTAATAGAATTCATTTACTTTTTCAAGGATCCAGTTGGAAATAATTTCTTTGATTTTTTTTTTCCTTTGATGTTTTCAAAGATGAGAAAAATTGTTTTCCTGTTTTGAGTGCCACAGAGCTACAGGTAGAAAGCTGGGAAGCTTATAGGGAGACCAATTAGAGTTACTTATTGTCTGACTGACCTGTCGAATTTTAAAATGTCCAGGAAGAGTCCAGGAGGTATATTTTTAACTCTACCCTTGTGTCAGATTTACAAAGTTAACCATCTTAAGTCTCGAACATGGTTAAAAATGGTGTTCAAGAAGTTTTCTACACATACAACTCTCAGGATAATTTCGGGGAAGTTGTATGGGTTTATCCGCTCTGTGATATCTCTCAGGTTTTATCACTCCATGGATTGGTAAGCCTATTCCAGATGCTTTCAATGCTTCCTGCTTTCATCCAAATACAGTACTGCCTTGGTTTGTGAACATAATTCGTTCAGGAAACAAACCACTCGTATTGCAAGACGTTGCTCGTTTACTAAGTTAAAATGTATTGGAAAGATTTCCTCTTCTTGCGGAACACTCGCAAACCAAGTTACTCGCAAACCAAGTTACTCGCAAACCAAGGTTTTCCTGTAATTAACCTACAGGTGTATGTGGTTGCCAATTCACTATGCCTGGGATACATCATGATGCTAACATTGCAACCAAACTTTCAGGAGAATTGTATTTAAACATGTATTCCCGTTGCTCATTTGAGTGTATAATTACCAAATCATGTATCGTGGTTTCAGTCTATAAGAATTCCTATGTCTGGCTCTTTTGATTTTTCTTAAATAGGAATCATACAAAATACAAAAAAATGATAATCTGGGCCTTCTCCTAATTTAAAAGTTCCACTCATCTTAAGACCATGAAGAAGTTTTTTAAATGGGCAAAAGACTTGGACACTTCAAAGGAAGAATGACCCAATCCGCACATGAATAGTGCTAGTAACATTATTAGCTATCAGGGAAATCACTGGAATGGTGAAAATCAGCAAGACTGACTGACCATAATGCTTATGCTTTGCTGGTTGGGTACAAAAATGGCAAAGTCACTTTGGAAAAAGTTCATCAGTTTCTTATAAATGTAAACGTATGTTTGCTCTGTGACTCAGCAGTTCCAGTCCTAGGTATTTACCCATGAGAAAAGAAAACACACACCCAAAAAGAGTTGCACACATATGTTCCAATCAAACACTGGAAAGAACCTCAGTGGTCATCAGCGAGAGAATGGACACACAAATTGTGATATACAATGGTCATACCCTAGAATTACTATTCAGCAGGTTAAAAAAAAAATTGATACATGTATCAACATAGATGCATCTCAGAATCATTATGCTAAGCATAAAAAAGCCTGACACAAAACAACACCTAGTGTGTGATTCCATTTTTTATGAAGTTAAAAAATAGGAAAAATTAGTTTATACCAATAAAACATCAGCAAGTGGTTGATGGGGATAAACGGGGACTTGATTGGAAAGGGACAGAAGTCAACTTTCTGAGGTGTTGGGAACATTTGTTTTCTGGGTGATATAGTTACACAGGTCTATACAATTTTTACTATAATACGAACGCTTAAGTTCTATGAGGGTTTTTGAAATGTTTATTATACTTAAAACACCCTAAATTCATTGTTAATTAATTTTAATTACAAAAAAAATGCACCAAATAGAGGGAATACTCAACTTCTAACTGTAATTTGTTTTAGGTAAAATAAGTTTCTTCAATTTAATCAGTCTTAAGAAATTTAGGATTTCTAATCCTATCCATAATCAAGTTTTTCTATTAGAATGTGAATCCCTTAATTAGAGCTTTGCATTCAGCATGTTTCATTGCCACCAAAATAGGATTAATCCTTGCTTTATTTTTTTCTTTTAAGAAACGAGCCTTCCCCCCGCCCCCTTATTAAATTACGTTCGCCTATTATATTTTATCCTTCTTATTAGCCTAGAGTGCTGGCGATAGGCCTGGCGAAGTTTTGAAAGTTGTTTTTGATAGAGGGATTTTGAAGGCAGTGTTTGTAAATGAAACATTTGCACAGGCACACTGGTGCTTTTTGCTATCGCAGGGACCCGTAGGCAGCCGTTTGTTCATGCTATGTATCGAATCCTGGCAAAATGCTTGAAAACGTGTGAAAGCCTGCATCTTGGCCCTTCCCTCCATGTTGAAACGAAAGCACACATGTTCCCATGTTCAAGTGTCGCCAGGCGTCCCCAACTTGCTCACATGGCTGCCGTAAGCTCTTCCCCGCACTTTCTTGTTCCGGGGCCAACAGTTCCATGGCCGTGCTCCATTTGTGAGCGCATGCGTCGGAAAACTGATCGATGTGCTCGTTAAGGGGAGTCCTTGCTCTTGGCTCCCATCACAAGTCACCTCAGCCACCGTTCCTGGATGGCGCTGGCACGAAACACTGCAGGGATACATCTGGCTTTGTACTCCTTTTCAGGGACGAAAACCTCCTTTTTCAGCATGTTAAACATGCTTTGTAGGGATCTTACCAGCACAAAGAAGTCAGCTCTTTGCCAATTACGGTCTTAACACAAGAAAAACCAAGGGCTGCTGTTGCGTGGCGGCTTGTTTTGTGTTTTGTTTTGTTTTGTGTTTTAATGTGCTGCCATTTACTCTTCATTCTGTTCTCTTGTGCTTCTGAGATGATACAAACACCTATTTATCTGGGAGGCAGATCCATCTATGGAGACCCTGAAGTCCTCCAGCCTGCCACCCGCGTGGATCTCCACAGAAGCTGCCTGTGAGAGGCGCCTTCAGCGTGGCTTAGGGTGGGGAGTTTGACGGTAGCAGCATACACCTGTTCCTGCTTTCAGGATGAAAAATGAATTGCCAGTTACTGTGGACATGTTCAGACATGACACTTCGTATGGCAGATGCTTGCTCAGCCTGCTTTACGCTGGGGCCCCCAACTAGCACACCATCAGTTCTGAAAAAGGGGTGTGTTGACGAGGAGGGGAAGGGAGAAGGGGGACCCCGTTCTTTTTATCTGGGCCTGTGCAAGCTGTGGGAAGGGGGTCAGTGCCTCTCAGCTGTGTGTCCCAAGCAGAGCTCTTGAACAAGATGAAGTGATCCAAGCCGGGTGCCCCGCGTCGTCGCAGCCTCATTGCCTTGCAGGCTGCACACCCAGACGCATCAAGCAGTCCCACCTCAGGCTTCACTGATTTACATTCCTGACGCCTCCACTCCTTCCCGTTGGGTACTGCTCACAATTAAGCAGCTCCTCTCTTTCCGGGATAGTGCTTCTCCAATACACAAGACGCCCGCCTAACGCAAAAAGAACATTGCTGGGTGTAGAATGCGTCTCTCAGACATCCTGGTTAGCTGACAGGAAGCAGGAACCCGAGGTTTTGTCCCTGCTTGAATCGTTTGTAGTTTGGATCGGTTTGGTTAGTTGAGTGTTGGTTTGGGGATCTTTTTGAAATCTTTGACCTGGAGATACTACTAGATTTTGCCAGCAGACCAGCCTCATCGACTCCCCGTCCTTCAGCTAGCGGATTCTGACCCATTGTCCTCATGTGTGTGGTTTCTTCACCAGTGAAGAGCTCAGTGACATACATTTATTTCAAAAGGTATTAACGTGACAGCCTTGCTGTGGAGAACTTAGCTATTATCAGTATTAACACAGCTCTCCATCCAGGGTCCCTGCTCTGTGGGCGTTGGAAATACCGAAATGTAAGTCTGAGTTCCTGCCCTCAGTGGGACTGTAGTTGTTGAGCTTGTTAGCTCTGCTGTGGAGGTGTCAGAGCTTTAGACAGGTAGTCTGCCTTTAATATTTCTTCAGGAAGCATTGTTGACTCTCTCATATGCTCCAGGTGGTTTTTGTAGACTGGAAATACAGAGATGACGAAGGCATGATGTGTAGTAGTCAGAGGAGACAGATGAATACAAAAATGATCAAAATGTGGTAAATGCTAATATGCAGGTCAAACCAAAATGCCGTAAGAATAAGAAGGGGAACCTGGATTGCAGGAAGAGAGTTGACAGGTGTAGGCGGGGCCTTCTCACCTGGAGGTTTCCTTGAAGAGGGAGGATGGCCTTCCATGAAACAGAAATCAAATACTAGAAATGGCTGGAGTGAGTGTGGAGTGAGGTGTGATGGAGTATGCGGCCAGCAAGGGACGTGAGAGTCAGACTTGGAAGGGCTTTCAGCGCCATGTTTTGAAAGGTAGAGGTAATAGGGTTGTGAGGGTTTAACCAAAAATGTTCCCTACTGGGAATATTTTTTTTTCTATTACCTATTAGATTCTCACCATTAGAGTTATGTCCTTTGAGTTGGTCATTGTTTCTAGACATTTCTGTCAAATAGACACGTGTGTGTGTGTGTGTGTGTGTGTGTGTGTGTGTGTGTGTGTATGAGAGAGAGAGAGAGAGAGAGAGAGAGAGAGAGAGAGAGAGAGAGAGAGTGTTGGATTGTTACAAGGGGTGATGAATAATGTAGTCCAAATTCCAGGCACATAGTAGGACTCAACCCCATATTTAGAGTCCAGATTACTTAACTTGAGAGGTTTTATTATAGTATGAATCTAAATCTGGCTTCCCAAATGGTTTTGTTTTGTTTTGTTTTTTCCTCAAGAAAAGGAAACCCCATTTTGTGAAAATTTTCGACTTTTGGACTTGTGTAATTTAAAAATATTACATTTTGGCACATCCTTCGCAGTTTTTGCTGCTGGTTTATAATTCCCTAGAGGCGAATTGAAAAGATTAGTGGTAGAACTTTTTCCATTAACTCTGGGAAAAACTACCAAGCAAAAAATTGTCCTTTGACAGAAATGTCAATCCACCCTTCTCTTGGAGCAAGTGGAAGCTGAAGCTCTGAGGAGCTGCTTTCATAGGAGGATGGAAAACCGACATGTATACACATCTTCACCTTTTCTAACTGACGACAAGACAGATGAGAAATATACTCTCAGAACTTGATGATGCAAAGAAAATAGGATTGTTGCCTCAGAGAGTACAGTAAGGCTAGATCGTTAAAGGATTTGAGTGCTAAGCTTTTGGCCAAGTTCTTTGGAAAGCCGATCCATTCTTATTAATGTACATCTATTTGTACTTCCTGCCGTAAAGTTCCCTTTCTTATGATATATCTAGGAAGCAGATTTAAGGGTTTGCTGTAGCAACTACCAAGAAAATATGCTGCCTTTCCCTTGTTTATGTTTCTTGGTCTTCCTGATTTTTTTTGTTTTTTAATTTATAGAACGGATCCTTAATTTTTCCATTCTACAATAAAATGTTCACATAGCTATAGTGAAATAGTAAATATCCTAGTTACTTTTTGTATATGTCAGCCAAAATTTTACGGGGTATGTATGGTTTTTACAGATATCCTTCACATAATGCGGAAGACTTGCTCTAGCCATTTATTGCTTCTCCTCCTCTGCCATCTTAGTTTTCTACATCTCTAAAAGGTAATAAGGGCCAAGAAGTTATATAGGAATTAAATGAGGTCCATTCATGTTCTTGACACATCCCAAGTAATCGATAGTTAGTTAATTATTACAGCCATCAGTAATTCAAGTTTCTGTGGAGTGAATTTGGTGTGTGTGTTTTTAAATTGATGCCCATCATATAATCCAGTATGTATTTCCCTAGGGGAAAGTTCCTGAGCGTATAACATTGCAATGAGAATATACCATGCCTTTAAAAACATGTGTTTAAAGACAAATGTTTTCTGTCAGATCATTACCCAACGCTTTCACAACATTACTCAAAATAATAATTATGCTATAACATGCTAGAAAGTACATAATTTAGTTACAAATGCATATGGGAGGCTGTGCTTGGAAGAATACAGCTATTGTTTATGGTATAGTTCTCATCGAAGAACTTGCCATACCGTTGGAAGATTTATATTAATTTGAGATTATAGGCAATTAGAGGTTGGCAGTCCATAATGAACAATCAAAATCCTTCTTCAGATTTCTTCCGAAGTCGAGTTGCTTGGCATTTGGACCATGATCTTTCCAGCAAAAAAAAAACCAAACAAACAAAAAAAGTAATACTTGTGATTGTCTGGGAAAGTCCTCAACAGCCTATTTAACCCTGATTGTTGTTTGCAATTAAGAATGAAAGACTGCAGGTTGAGGGCAGGGCGCAAAAAGTAAAAAATAGTGCATTTGATTGTGTGTGTGTGTGTGTGTGTGTGTACGCGCGTGCGCGCGCGCGCACGTATGTCAGCTACATTCTGCATTTTTAAAGCTAACCTAATCACAGGTATAATCTTGTTTCTCTGGAGGGGGAAGAAATATGTGGATCCCTGTAATACGTAAATAGGAAATGCAGAAACCTTGGAAAGATCAGCTCCTTCCTATCTCCCAGTAGCTTTCAAACATTTTTTCTTTTGTTAGCAGTAAGTGGAATCCTGTTTTCAAATGAAATCTTGTGTGGAACCCTAACACTTACAACTGATACCGTGCTATTTTATTAATAGAACTAGTTTATAAGCTTATTTACAACCTTTGCTTATTATCAAGAAGACAAGGAAGCTTATTTTCATAAATACAACATTTAAAAAATGAGGGGCTCAGGATGGTGCCTGCAGCCTTATGTCAGGCCCAGCGCCCAAAATTATTTATTTGATTGCACTGTGTTGTAATAATCCCGATTTGCAGTGATAAGTAGTGACAACTGATAGTGTTTTTTTCTTTTAACAGCTTCCCTTGCAATCTCGAGATACTCATCCATCAGTCTGATCCATATGATTAAAAGCAAAATAAGTTTCTGCTTCAAAGCTGAATAATTGACAGTATCTAATAAATCACTATATAGAAGTTTGGACAAACACCCAAAAGTTACAATATTAAAACACACTATGAAAATAACCCTTGACACCCCAACCTCATCTTTCGCCATCCCCTCTCCTGGACCTCGGAGTTAGTTCATCATTAGAGAGAGAATATGCCTTATACCTTCGTGCGTCCGTAGTTTTGCCCAAACTACGGTACTTCCCTGGTACAACACACTCACCATTTCCTCCTGGTAAACTCCTCCATGTGTCAAGACCCATCTGACACGTTGGTGTCTCACAGTCTTCCTCGCCACTCCCCTTTCCACTCTGCAGTCCTCCCCCAGAGAGGGCACAATGAATTGCTCCCTCTGTGTTCCTGAAACTCAAGCCCTTATTACAATCCAATTTGTATTACAGTTGCCTGAGCACCTCCCTTGTAGAGCAGGCGCCCCCGAAAGGCGCCGTCTGTAATAATATATCTGAGTACTCTTATCAGGTGCTCCGTTAATACCAAGTTGGCTGGTTACTTCATTGAATTCATCTCTGATAAACCTTTTTCCTTCTTTTCAACTTGTGCTCTCAGAATGTTTTCACTCTAGAAGGGACCGTGAATTTGCAGTAGAGGAAACCGTGGTCTAAAGCTAAGTAAAAATTACAGACTCTTGAGCGCGAAGGGCCCATTACGAAGGTCGTGGATCAGGGTGCCGTGTGTGAATCTCATTCCTGGTTGAAATGGAACGTCCTCGACAGCAGGAATGATATTTTAATTCCATTTCTAGATCTCCTTCGGCACCTATCACATGCGCTGCACTTAGTAAATATTGGGTTGTCGGAGAAGCCATGATGCATTTTTGCAACGAAAACCATAGAAAAAAATACGTCATGACTTTTCCGACAACCCAATATAATTCAGGCTGGAATAAATGCCTTCCGCAAAGGAGGGGCCCGTGGCGATGTGACAGACCTGTGTCTAGCCTAATGGTTTGATTTATCTAGTGGTTGATGGTCTTCATTACAGGCTGTTAATACAAGGCTGATTGTCTTTGGACATCAGCTAATTGCCAGAGTTCATCTCGGTACATGCCAGCATGAAGGCCCACTTTCCTCGTGACATTATCAAAAGTAAGGTAGTTACAGCTACAATAAAATTCAAAATACAGTGGAATATTGTGTATTAGATGAAGGTTTGTCATTCATTGGGAATTACTTCTGCTCAGATTTCTGCATCGTGTGAATTTTTATTAAGGAAAGATGATTGATACTTAAACACTTCTTGATCTTCGCTATTGCTGAGGACTGCTTTTCACTTCTGTGAGTGTAGTTTAGTTTTCCCAAACTAAAGTAACATCTCATTAACATTTTCTCGTTGAACTTGGAAACACGACATCTTCCAAGTCAGGCAGCTCTCTACCCAGAAAGCCAATTAAAGACTTCATAACTCGTTATCTAATTAGGAAAGCTGACTTACCTGCTTTCCCCGTGAGGTCTCTTGTCTGCTGGACGTATCTGCATTAAACTTGATTATAGGCATCTTCTGAGCCACGTGCTGATGGAACCGAGGCGGAGGGGAGAAAACTCGTGCATACTTGAAGAAAAGTGCGAGAGAGCCATTTCTGGCACTGGCTCAATTAAAACAGCAGCGATTGTCAAGTCCCATTAACCTAGCGGGTCACTATCTCCCGTGCATTAGCGGCAGCCCCACCATCGAGTGGAGCCGTCTTGCCACATCACGGACACGTTTATGAAGATGGATAACAGCGAAGGTTCGGTGTTAACTTTTATTGTCAGGCAGGCTGTACAAGAACCTGTCTGGTATTGGCTTTTGCTTTGATTTATGAAAAGGTTACCACATGAAGAAGACATCATATAAAACAGCCCTGCTGGCAACAGTGTTATTAGATGCAATTTTAAGTGTAGCAAATCACAACCAATTCTAATTAGGTTCATTATCCTTTCTCACAACATTCTGTCCTTTCGATGGGGTGAGCCCTCAGAGCAGTACAGTATCTCCCCAAAGGAAGGGGCCTCTCGCCCTCGCTCTGCTTGGGGTGCGTGTTTCCCCGAAGATTTCTTTTTAGCAGTGGCCACCGTGTGAGGTTGGTCCTCTAAGAGGGAGGGGATCATTAAGTAGTTGACTGGATGGTTCACTTCCCCCACACTGACAGCATCTAGTAATTGCCTATTGGTTTTGCCTCAGGGCGCACGTGTTCTCCCACACAAACCCATAGATGGAAGGACTCTGAAACCCTGGCTCCCAAGCATCTGTAAAAGCTCCAAGTAGTAGCAGGTGGCTCTTCTGGAAAATGGCACCTATAGCTTCTTGTTCAATAGGACTTTTGTCCCCATAGGAGAATAGTCATTACTTTGCCTCGGTTTTTTCAGTTTCAATGCACTTCGGTATGGTGGAGTGTCTTTTATACCGTAAAAACTTTCCTTCCCTTTGAAATCTTTGTTTGGTCTCTCTAGTTTTGAGTTGTGTCTTAATATGCAAGAAAGGCAGCTGTGTTTTCCTTTAAGCAAATATAATTGTAGGGGACGGCATCTCTGTTTATCCCTCGGACAAACACATGATGAGTAATGAATGCCAAAAAAAAAAACCACAAACGCTTGGGACCCCAGGAAAAAATCACGTAAATCTTTTCAACTCTCTTTAAAGCAGACACGTGCTACCCTTTCTATGGCCACCTTGTGCAACTAGCATTTTCTTTAGAGCCAGCAGCTGTGGGGAGTAGGGACCCACATGTGCACGGGAGAAATCGCCACCTTTCTTTCAGCTCCCAGGTAGAGACAGAGGTGCCCTGTGTATCTCTTCTGACTTTTCTTTTCAGGCAACCACATTTTTTGTATTTATAACCTACTTCATTTTGATGTTCCAAATTATTTGGAGGTTTTTACGTGCCCTTCATCGAATTAAATTCTGGTGAGGTTTTGCCACTCTCATCTTTTGTTAGCATCTTTATTCTGGGAGGTCCTTTGTGCAAGTGTGGGAGTCAGCCCTCTTGCGTAAGCGATAGAATGAAAGAATGCAAGTGGAAGCAGACAGGAGTTAGCCTTGAGAGCAGAATGTGGGCCTGGCTCTAGCAGGTTGCATCTAATCGTATTGTGTTGCCCTGAAGGCTTCGGTTCCTGGAATGGCTCAGAGCCATCAGGCGGGCCCCAGTCATAAAGCAGAAAATACAGCAGCAACGAGGGAGAATCGCATTTGACCTGTGACGGCAGGCAGTAAGCCGTGCCCAGGAAGTCCCTCTCTCCGAAAGGGGTGTGGGGGGCAAAAGATGAAGGGTGGGTCGGAGATGGTGTCATTAAGGGCTTGGGGGAAACGGGGAGGGGAAAGAAATCAAATTCAAAGCCAAATGAACAAATATGTTAATATATGGGGAAGGGACTCCTAAAATGGTCATGCAGCTGATCTAGTGACTGTCATGAAACTTCTTTTAAACACATACTTTTAAAAAGGATAAATATTGTGCCGGCCGAGTGGTGCATTGGCTAAGAGCTGGTTTGGGATGCCAGCAGACCCGGTTCGGATCCCACGTATGAGGGCCAGTGACACTGCCCTCTGCAGCTAACAACAGCTCCACCTGGAGCTGGGCTGCGAGCCCCGGCCACAGTGTAGGCTGCAGCCCCTGCTGCAGTGGGCTGCCATAGGCTACAGTGAGTGGCCCGCAGCCAGCGTGAGCGGCTGGTAGCCAGTGTGAGCTGCCAGTAGCTGCGGTGAGCATCATTCAGGGGCCGACGACCAATCTGCCTCATCCGGGAAGAGCGCAATGATGATACCAACATGGGCCAGTGAAGCAATGTCCTCCGCAACTAGACTGAAGAACAAAAAGGATAGCAACTTGAGTGTTCTCCTTCCCCAATTCCCCAATGCTGTTCCCCTCCCCCAATTCCCCTATTTAAAAAAAAAATCTTTAAAAAATAAATAAAATAAAAAGGATAAATAAATAATGAATCTGAACCTCACATCAGCTTTAAGAAACAGGCATAGTTCCAATCAAGGTTTAAACCTGGATAGGGGCCTACTCTTTTTCTCCCCACTTTTTTTCTCCCCCCAGCAAGTAGAGAAGTAGACTGCTAAGCCCAGGTGATTTCTCCGGCTTTGTTTGCCGATTAGAGGGATGGGGAATGAGTCAGATTGCGGTATTATCTGGTCTCTTTCTTACTTTCAGAAGCCTTGGATTGTATATGGCCAAGTACTCCTTGGAAGATCGCCAGTCATCTTGTGAATTTCAGTATCACAAAGTACTCGGCCATACCTAGAGGACCATAGGAGAGTCCAAAACCAGGAG
The DNA here is from genome assembly GCA_033961575.1 of Aselliscus stoliczkanus. Taxonomy (NCBI): domain Eukaryota; kingdom Metazoa; phylum Chordata; class Mammalia; order Chiroptera; family Hipposideridae; genus Aselliscus; species Aselliscus stoliczkanus. Next base: position 78,669,099 of record CM066740.1, on the reverse strand, counting down.
GGTCCCAGCCCATTGCTAAAGACAGAGCGCTGCGGGGAGCTTTAGTGCAAGGGAAAGCCATACATTTGGTTCCAGGCACCAGCTCTGATTGCAGTGGCTCCCTGCAGCATTTTGTGAGAAGCGTTCTGAGGCTGTGACCAGGCTCAGCCTGGAGTCTTCTGATGGCTCTGTGATGTCTGTCATTGGCATAGGCATCAAGAGACCTGGTATTTTCCCTCGGTATTTGCTACCCCTGCGTTAGAAGCTGATAGGAAAATCTATGTACCCTAAGCCAGAAGTAGGGAGGGTGGTGGAGAGAAAGGAACAAGGGGAGGAAGGGGGCAGAAGAAAGAAAGAAAGGCTGTGGAATGCATTTTAATACCTTTCTCTTTTCCCATCACCTCCTACTAGAAGGCTTGGAGAAATGAAATACCACAAAAACAGAACTCTTTATTTTGTTCCCTCTTGTCCCGATATGGCTGCTAGTAGGAGAGCCTGTTTCTTCTCCCTTGTTCAGGCTACCTGAGCACCCGTGGAAACTGTGGGTTTGCAGGGAGCTAAAATTAATCAGGATAAATACAACTGTTGGCCAGATATCCTTCATGTGCAGTCATATCTGCCATTTTCTTTGTAACTAATAAGAGAATGCATTAACATTCCACTTTGATTAGCATTTGTAACGCAAGCGAAGATTAACCTGCATTTCTAGAGCCTCCTGGGCAGAAGCCTTAGTTTACAAATAGGGAAATAAAGACTTCAGTCAAATGACCTCCATCCTACAGACTGGAAATTTGTAAGGCTCCATCTGTTTAACGATTCTTCCTTCAGTCTCAATATTGGCATGTGTAACTTATATTGGAGATCCAGAAGTGGTAAAATTGATGGTACTTGGTAGAAATTAATATTATAATGGATTTATTCTCATGTTGAAAAGTTTTAATAAAAGCCCTCAGTGCTTTATTTCATTACACGTGTGGTTGTGATAAAAATTATCTCATTAATTTATTCAATTTAGATAATGAAACTAGTTATTCAAACCTCGACTGAAGTCAGAATCCTAAGCAGCACCGAGATTCCCCTCTTTCAAGACTCTTCAGTCCTGACTCATACTGGCGGGACTGGCCATAATCAGCCCATTTTTGACAGTTTATACCCATCAAATCAGGAAGATAAGTTTAAAGTTTCTACTTCTTGATATGCTACAGAGCCACAACCATTATATACCTCTTATAATGATATGTATGAAATGAAATGATATCACAAAACTCCAAGTTTTACGAGCTTTTTACATAATAGTTTAGTCATGTGCAATTAACTCCTGAGCAATACTCAATCCACAAATATCTATGGTAGGGTTTTTTCGTTTGTTTGTTTTTTGGTTTTGTTTTGTTTTGTTTTTAAATTGAGGAACAGTGTTTTTCCAGGACCCATCAGCTCCAAGTCAAGTAGTTGTTTCAATCTAGTTGTGGAGGGCACGGCAACCTGGCCCAGGCGGGGATCGAACCAGTAATCTTGGTGGTAAGAGCCTGCGCTCTAACCACCTGAGCTAACCGGCTGCCCCTCTATGGTGGTTTTATTATGTGTAAGGTCCCAGGTTCTCATTTATCCTTTACCAAAAGGCTACTCATTCGGGCACAGGGAAAACCATCTTTAATTCCTGATCTAGATTTTCTTTGCATCCAGTATTACAAAAAAAAAAAAGTCCTTCTATCCCATTCCCTTCCCCAACCCCTGCTCATGGACGAGGCTGCAGAGCCATTAGAATCAATGCTGTCATCGCTTGTCTATTTTAAAGCATTTGAACATGAAATCATTTGTTTAGTGCTGTTCTTGAATGTCCTTCAGTGGTTAAAGTTTTTGTGGGAGGGGTAGAAGGAACAGATCTCACAGCGTGAATAAACTGACATGGTATCTGACATTTTTAATTAACACTGGCCCTCCTGGGCCCCCTGCCAGCTTGACTTTACGGAATGACATTTATGACACGAAAGACACAGAAACTCATTGAAAGACGCTGGACGCCAGTTTCTGGCCCTTTTGAATATTGGTTTGATGATAATAGAACTTCGGCTGTGTGGTGGTCATTATTCTTGAAATGTCCAAATTGTGGTGGACAGGGTTTTGCCACTAATGCAGCAAATGAAAGCCATTGCAATCAATTCCTTGGGGTTCCCCCTCACTGCCTAGTCACCAGTGGCAGCCCTGCCACCAGCAGTGGGTAAATCGGTGCCAGTGTTGTTACTTCAGACACAGTTCCATGTATTCATAGGGAGGACTGCTGCTCCCTGTGAAAACCTAGCTGAGGAAAGAAAGATGTGTAGGTTTCTGTTAATTACATACCCCAGGCTGGACGTTTGGTTTTTAACATGAGTGCGGCTTTGTAATCCCATTATCCAAAGCACATGAGGGAACCTGCTTTTGCCACCACCCAAACACCTTTTTGGGGAGGCACTTTCAAATTATATGAACAGTCACCAGCTCTCTTGAGAATTGGAGTCTAAAACTTGGTTTTTGAATTGGCGCTTTGAAAGTGGAAACCCACTTCCTTTTGGAAATAAGGTGATAACAGTTAGGTTCCCAGAATAACCTACTGAAGTTCATGAGTTGAAATAATAATAATAATAATAATAATAATAATAATAGTGATAGTAATAATAGCAGTTGCTATCTATGAAAGCTTACTTACTATGTGCCAAGCATTGTGTTGACAGCATTAACAGGATCTTATTTATAACGACCTGAAACAGTGGGAGCCGATGAGAAAGTTGCACCTTCAAGAGATTAAGCCACTTGCCCAGGCTTCCATAGCAAGTGAAAAGCAAGTGGCCCAGATTTGGTGGGTGGGTTTGAGATGCCAGATCCTGTGCCTCCCTTCACAGTAAACAGTTGAAGTATCAGCAGTGCCTATATTGGAGATCCTAATCAATGTTGCTCAGGCTGCTTTATTTATTGGAAACCTCATTCTTGATTCCAATTTGGATGTTAGCAACATCTGTCTCCCCGCTATAGTTTGGCCACTCTTCCTCGCACGTCCACCTTCTCCCCACACATCCCCACTGGCCAACGCAGCAGAGAGGGCGTGCCCCAGTGACTCCATGGCAGCATTGTGGTGTTTGGCAGATGGTGTGCAGAACAGCTGTGTAGACTGAACAGCCATGAGTCCTGCCCTCTTGGGGCTCAGAGTCTAATGGGAGAAATGACTAGCCGCCCAGATAATTCCATAAGTATAGTTGTGCAAAGTGCTCTCAGTACGTTGTAACTTGAGAATCACCTATGAGGGGTCAGAAGCAACGTCTCTAAGCTGAGATCTGAAGGCGGAAATAGTAGGTGTTCGGGGAGCAGAAAGCAAAGGGTGTGGAAGCCACAAGACCAGGTGTGTTTAGACCCCGAGGGAGGAGCGTATCCCCTTCGGGGTTCTGAAAGGAAGCATGCGGGCTGGAGATGGAATCAGGGGGCTACGTCATCGTGTGGGACCTCGTCGGCCATAAGGAGTAGTTAGGATAAGGAGCTCTTATCCTAAGAGCGGAAGGGAGTCTTTGAAGGGTTGGGGTTGTAACCTTGAAAGTCGGAAGGTCGGTTTAAAAGGGGCACTCCAGTTGTTGTGTTATAGTGAATTGCATTAGAGATGAGGGTGGGACTGAAAACCAGACTGAGAATAGAAATCAGGAGACTACTTGGGAGACTTTCAAAATACTCCAGGCAGGTGGCCATGGTGGCTTGGGCTCCGATAATGACAATGAAATGGGGAGACATGGATTCCAGATCCATTTAGAAGTTGACCAGGTCAGCTCCCTGATTAGGGGGGGCATTTCCTGAGCTGGACAAGAAAGGACACATGGGGGGGCAGAGGTAATGAATTAAAGAGTTTGATTTTAAACATGCTGCACCTGTAAAACCTTCAGTGTAAATACCGGTAGGCAGTCTCCCGTAAGAAGGCGGGGCTAGAGATACACATTTGACAGCTGTCAGCACAAGTGGTGGTTAAAGCCAGGGAGTGGCTGAGCTCATGATGGGGAGAGCACACGGAGAACTTCCAGGACCAGGGTCCACAGGACTTCCCACATGTAGAGATCAGTGAGGAGACCAGCCGAGAACTAGGCGGAAACGCAGCAGGGAGCCATGTTAGCAACGCCCAAAATCTCCTTTCAAGCAAGAGGAAGAATTTGCTCGAACAAGCCTGTGCTGATTGGTCCTCTAAGATGCCTACAAAAAATTATTGGCCGTGGCCACCTGGAGGTCTCCAACCTTAGCAGGAGCTTTTTTATTGAATGATTTAAGGAGGGAGCACCACTTCCCTACTTAAAGGGAACAAGAAGAGAATGGAGAGAGGGTACCGAAGGAGAGGCAGTTAGTAGTTGTAATATAAATAATTGACAATATTTGCTAAAGTTGTGCTTTCCATAATGTGATAGCCTCTAGCCACACACTCCGGTTTAGCTTTAAATTTATTAAAATTGGGTAAAATTTAAAATGCGTTGCTTTTCATTGGTCCCATTTCCAATGCTCAGTAACTATCTGGCTGTGACCAGTGCGGGAGTGCTTCGATATTGAACATTTCCATACTTGCAGGCAGCTCTGTTGGATAGCGCTGGTCTACAGAATGTTGGTGAATGTAACCTAGTAGAGAAAGACCGAAAACACAGGAGAAAAATGTCCCACTAGAAAGCAGGGGAGGGGGGAGCGGGGAACTGGATTTGTGGGTAGGGATGCCTTTCTTCTTGTAAGAGCGGCAGCCTTCCTCCAAAGTAACAGCAGAAAAGATGCATGTCCAGATTTCATGATTGGAAGATGAGAGAGTTTGCTCTTGGTTTCCGTTTTTCTCAATTAAAAATAGAAAAATGAAAAAAAAAAAGGGCCAAACGTGAAAGGGCTGAGATTTTTGAGGCAGCCAGAGATGGCATGAAATAATCATTGGAAACAGGGCAAGAGTGAATTGACCACCAAAATGTAAAAACGTAGTAGGCAGAATTTAGTGTCTACTTAGGAGTTTACAATATTTCGAGTTTCCCTGGTTATGACTTTTCTCCAGAAACACTCCGCTGGACAGGGCTGTGAAGGGACATTGGTAAGGCAGATGCCTATGGATCGGGGCTTAGAGGAACACTGCTGAATTGGAACCCTTAGGGAGATGTAAGGCAGATGGCGCTCAGCTGGGCGCATCCAGTGCAGAACTCAAATGGAGAAACGCATTGTTGGCTCCTGCAGGAATACATCATTATCCCTGAGATTCCACCTCCGAAATACTCTCACGTCTGAGGCTCATTGTAATCATTTGGAGAATTTGTGTAGCAGGCGGTTGTTTTCTGTATCTCATGGTGGGTCTTGTTCATTTCGGTCTTAGCAGCCGCCTCGAATGTTAAGCCAATTTGCTAAATCTTGCCTGTCCCCTGAAAAAGGTGTAAATCCATTTCTGTAACACAAGAGGATGAGATTATCTGATTATTGGAATTTAATACCTTCTTATGGCTTCAGTACTGAATACTTTATTAATCAGAACCAAAAAAAAAAAAGAAAAGCGTGTTAAGATTTTTAATTAAAGAGTAATTGCATGCATGTTCCATAGACACACATACAGTTTAACGTGATTATATGTCCCGTGTAAACTTTTCCCTTTTACTATCTCTATAATGCTTTGGAGGTGTATCCCTCATTTATGGGCTACTAGGTAGGGAAATATTAGCTACCTGAATTCACAGTGTACTTGCCAAAAATTGGCAACTCATGTTACTGTGTGTGATTAGTTGTGCTTAAAAGCTAGAGATGAAACAGGTTGTAAGTTAGCAGCTCGTCTTCTCAGTTACTCTTCTCCCTATTATTTACCTTAAACAACCATTTCCCAAGTGCAAAGAGACTATCTTCTCATTCCCGGAGACTTTCAGGTAATGAAAAGGTTAATATTGACAGTACTCTCCGAGTTTCATAGATGCAAGGCGCACTGCACAAAATCATGTTGTTTGAACACTTTTGTAAAAAGCTTGTTTGTTGAAACCCTTTGAAAGGAATTTAGTTCCTATGGAAACATATCACTGTCATAGACCGTGCCCTTACCCACAAAAAAGAAAGAAAAGAAAATCGGAGCGTGGTATTTTAATATTATAACATGGCTTGGGCAGTGGACATTAGTGTGTGGCTGTGCTCTTCGGCTCTTCTACTGATTTACCTGAGATCGTGTTTCAAAACAACCTTGGAGGTGTCACTGTCTGGCCTCACCTTGAGGCCAGAACCAGTCAAGAGTGGTTTAGCGGAAGTGTCTCTTTCTCTTTCTCAGCACCGTCAGTGGAAGCTTGTGATGAGGAGGCAAGGGATGTGAGAAATATTTTGGAAGTAAGGTTAGTTATGGGAGGTGGAGAGGGGGGAGGAAGTATCACAATTCACCCCAAGGAAAGGTGGCTGTTTCACAGGGTGTGCATTTAGTAGAATCCTGTTGATGAACTTGAAAAGGAGGCAGCTGAGGGTAAAGGACTATGTGGAGGCCGAGACTGGGGAGTCTGTGCATGAACTGAGAGCTCAGCCTAGGGTGGTGAAAGGGGAAACTGAGGAAGGGTGGGAAGTGAGATTTTGCAAAGGAAGACCCAACCATCTCAATGACTTCTTGCATAAAAAGTATTGGATAAGAGCAAAAGTCCCCAAATGTAATATGTAATGCATGATGATGAGCCACCGGTGTTGCTGTTGGTGAAAAATGGGAAAAATTCTCTCTCTCTCTCTCTCTCTCTTTCTCTCTCTCTCTCCCTCTCCCTCTCCCTCTCCTCCCCCTTTCCCCTTCCCTCCCTCCCCCTCCCTTCTTCCCTCTCCCTCTCTCACCCTCCCTCCCTGGTATATACTAGGCACTCAGTAAAGGATACTGAACTGACCTAACCCCGCTGCCCCCCTTTCTTCACTGCCTATTTTCTCATTGACCAGCTTCCTGCCATCTGGCTTCTGCCATAATCACTATTCTGAGCTGGTTTCTCCAAATTGCTAGGGGTCCAATTCCATGGCCTTTGATCAGTCTTTATCCTTCTTGATGGCCTTCTCCTCCATGAAACGGATTCCCAGTCCAGGGAGGCCCATTACGCTGGTTTTCTCTCCACTCTCAGCTCTCTGGATGGCCCATCTTTCCTCCCTGTCACTGTCCCACAATAGGCTGGTCCCCAGGGCTCAGCTGCCCTTCCTGCCTTCTGTCTCAGCACCCCCAGATATGTCTCGCAGGGGATCCCCAATCTGTGTTGGCAGCCCTGCCCCCGTGCTGAGCTCCATCTCCACACTCTAGATCACGGGCGCTCGTTTCCACTTGGGGTTCCTGAAGTTCCTTGAGCATTCTTTGTTCTTTAGCTCCCCAGGCCCAACCCATGCGTATATTGCCTCCAGTCTTTCCTGCTCCTTATCTCCATGTCCTGTCAGTTACCGCCTCCTCCCATTCTTGCTGACCCGTGCCTTCATTCTGGCCTGTTTTGAGAGCTGGGTACGGCTCCTCTGGTCTCCCAGCCTAGAAACCCCCACTTCTGTCCACCTGGTTACTCACAGCAAATCAGCCCTTCTAAGGTGGCACCTTCATAACTTCTCTCTCTGGCTTGGAAAGGCCGGCACCTGCGGAACAGACTCTAAGCCAGCTGTCTTTCATGGGAGGGCTGCCCCGTCCTCCGCAAGCCCTCCCCCAACCTCACTTCCCTGAACTTGACCAGCTGACTGAGCCCCTCTCACATTGTCTCTTACAGCCCCGCCCTCCAGTAGGGGTCTTTTGAAATTCCATCTGCTCTGCTGGTGGAAGCCCCAGACTACCCCCAACCGGCAAGGGTATCTCTCCTTCCTCAGCACAGTGTGCACTGGCTGTTTACTGAGCCCTTGGCACCCATGTTCCCTGTTCCCTGTGACCCCTACGAGTGTGTCTGTTATGAGTGTGTGGTTTCCTGCCTCCTTTTGTTCCTCCACACGCTTACCGCCTCCTTCACGGTGTACACAGGGTGGTCACCCCTGTCATATGCGTGTGACTCGTTTCTGCCCGGCAGCCCTGCACCCTGGTGGTTAGCTGGCGTGGCCTGTAGCACTCACCCGGGGATTTCCCACTTCCGGTGGCAGTGTCCCAGCACAAGCCCCCGAAAGGCTTACTTAACTCTTCCTGTCTTCCCAGTCACTACTCCCGTCCCTCATTTTTAGCACTGTGACACAGAAAGGGCAAATCCATATGGATAATTGTTTCCTTCACTATCACTGAAATAAATACATTTGCAATTCTTTCAGTTAAAGGAGCCAGACACATTCCTTCCTTTTTTGGGGGGAGGGGTTGAATTTTTTTTTAATTAAATGTATTGGGGTGACAATGGTTAGCAAAATTACATAGGTTTCAAGTATACAGGTTGGTAATGCATCATCTGTATATCACCTTGGACACATACCTTCCTGGGTGTATCTGTTATTTGGATCTTGCTTTCAAAATATTGTAGAAAAAAGACTTATCACCTAAAGTAAGATAACGCGCGTTCTCATTACTACACTTACATTTGGTCTTAACCTAGTTTTTTAGGATGTGTCACAGTCCTCTTTGAGATACGTGACAGTTTGGAAATTTTTAAAATTAAGCTGTTCTTGACTGATCTTGGTTTTTAAAAGCGCCCTCTCCAATGTGATCACAGCCAGCAGGAAAGAGGGAGGGGTCCTGGGGTGTATTTTTATGCTCGGGTGACTCAAATGGAGCTTCACCAAACTTCTCACCCCCACGTCACTCATCAGCCGAGAAGGGGCATAAAAACTTCATCCCAAAAGGTGATGCTTTTTGAAAAATTATAAGCACCTAAAAATAGGAGCGTAGCATGAATGTGTGTTGTGCTCAGCCCTATTCCTGCAGGGGCTGCTGGTACCATACTACACGACTGGAAGATTCTGTGATCCTCTGCTGTTACAATAGTTAGATTTCATTGGTGAAGATGATATAATAAGGCCTAAGAGATCAACATTTCAGATATGGAAGGATTCTCTCAGGGAGGCTGTGTTCAGTGTTTCATTAAATTTTTACAGAAGGGGCCGGCCAAGTGGTGTATTGGTTAAGAGCTGGTTTGGGGATGCCAGTGGCCCCAGTTTGGATCCCACGTATGAGGGCCAGTGACACTGTCCTCTGCAGCTAACAACAGCTCCACCTGGAGCTGGACTGTGTGAGCCCTGGCGATGGTGTAGGCTGCAGCCCCTGCTGCAGTGGGCTGCCATAGGCGACAGTGAGTGGCCAGCAGCCAGCATGAGTAGCCGGCAGCCAGTGTGAGCTGCCAAGAGCTGCTGTGAGCGACCATCCAGAGGCCGACGACCCATCTGCTTCATCCAGGAAGAGTTCAATGACGATACCAACATGGGCCAGTGAGGCAATGTCCTCGGCAACTAGACTGAAGAACAAAAAGACAGCAACTTGTCCGTTCCCCTTCCCCGATTCCCCAACGTTGTTCCCCTCCCCAATTCCCCAATAAAATCTTAAAAAAAAAAAAAATTTGTACGGAAGGTCTTAGATTCAGCACGCATCAGCTGTGAGAAAGACCCGTTGGTGGCCCCGTGCCCCCGGACTATACTAGGGACAATCGTATTAGCTATATCCGTCCATCCTTCTTCTGAACTGAGGACTTTCTACAGGAAGAACTGTAGAAGGGAGTAATGCCCCTTCTAGAACTTGGAATTCAATTTATCTGTGAAAACGAATGCCACAGTTGGCATTCGTTCCGTTACCTGGTACACACAGTCACCCCTTTCCCTTGTCCTTCCTCATCGCTTGGTTGGGGTGCTTAGCCTGTCCCCCTGCTTTTTCTCCCTCTGAACTAATCCCGACCAAACTGCCTTCCCCTTTCTTCTCCAGGATCCCCCTCTAATTTTAGTAAGTTCTTCTGATTCCCCGTATCTTTTGTATGTTCCCCGTCTTAGCCCTGCTCCTCCTATCTTCCTCTTGCCACCAAATCTAGGCATTGATTCTGGACCGAGTTACACAGTTCTCTCCTTGGCCACATCAAGTAATACAGCCATCAAGTGGTTACAAAAGACACTCCTCAGTGGGGAAAAACAATGAAGGCTGAAGAGTGATTTGGGCACCACCCACTAAAACTTACCACCAGAGCCCTCCTACCAAGACTTAGCAGGGGGGAGCATCTCTGAACATTGGTTTATTGTTGGTACGTCTGAAACTGGGCTTCTCGCCTCTGAGATTTCCTTGTGGATTTCCTACTTGGCTCAAAGAATTCATGAGCTTTTACTACCCACAGCTGCTCTCACCTCTCCAAACCAAGCCTGTGTTAGCAAACATCCTGAACACAAACATTGAACTTTTTCCCAAGGGAAAACAAAGGGGTTCCAAAGGCTTGGGGTCACCCGGTGATGGATGCATTCAAATCCCCAAGGTCAAAGGAGGTGTGTCCCCTGTCTCTGAGTCTGTCTCAATAGTAGCTACTTCAGGAGTCTTGGGGCTGGTCCCCAGTGCTTGTTGACTAGTGATGGAGGCCCTTTTACCTGGCCCACCGCGTATTCATTTTCCGTCACATCCAAGACCAGTTCTCTGGGACTGTAACTTGGCTCCCTCCCGATCTCGTCATACACCTCTGTCTCCCTGCACTAGACTGTGCACTAGCTGACTGCACCGTCAGCACCTATCATAGCGGGTGGCATGTAATGAATGCTGAATAATGTCTGTGGCATAGTGATATTTGTTGTGGAAGTCATTGAATGGATGAAAGAATGAATGAACCAGCCAGCCCTCATCTTTTCCATCCTTAGACCAATTTTACTCAACGTTCCAATGGAAGGATACGGGAAATGGAGATAACTCATAAAGCTTAGGGGTAAAAATCACTTTCAGTTTGTGTCAACATAAATTCACTATATTACACAGATACACATATTTAAAGTAAAAGAAGGGCCGGCCGAGTGGCTCAGTTGGTTAAGAGCTCGCTCAAGAGTGCGAGCTGAGCTCTGAGCAACAGCAGTTCGATGCCCAGCCCGAGCTGAGCTGCCGCTGAGCTGCCAACAGGTGGCAGGATGGCCCAGCTAAAAAAAATAAAATAAAATAATAAGATAAATAAAGTAAAAGAAATCCAAGGGCGATATGTTGTATGTTCAAGATTAACATTTTCTAAGTTGTCTAAATAGCCACTGTACAGAATCGGGTGACAGTAACTACCATGCTTTCTTTCATAGTAATAATAGTGATGATGACACTCTTCTTGGCCTTGAAGACTTATGGACATATTTCAAAGAAAAACAATTAGGTGTGTGTTAAAGTTAATTGGTCTCATTCACACATTGGTGTATCCTTTGGAGATTTAGCCCTGGACATCTTTTCATTCCATGGCTTATAGGTCTTTCGAAGGGACAGCGAGAATACAAATACTTCCCCAGATATTTCAGCTCTTATAACCATGGTCCACTTCTGTGAACTGTGGGGGGGGGTTTTTGTTTGTTTGTTTTTTAATTTTATTAGAGAACAGCCATGGTCATTGGTTACACATTGCTTTTCATGCTACAATGGCATAGTTGACTCTTTTAAGGAGGGCACCGCTCACAGTGGCCCATGCGGGGATCGAACCGATAACCTTGGTATTATCAGCACCATGCTCTAACCACCTGAGCTAACTGGTCACCCCTATGAACTGTGATTTTATTCTGTTCCTACTGTGTGTGTGGCAGGTGTTGTTTCTAGCCAGCATACCCTGTACACAGTGCTTCTGACTCTCAGGCACTGTTAATGTAAACAGCTGCTTTGTTAACCCGCCAGCACCCGTTTCTGTTGACACTTATTTAGCAATAACAATATTCCAAGCATCATTAAGCAGGAAAGGCAGAGAAGGAAGGGTGGTTTATGCCTCTCTAAGTCAAGGCTCACCCAGACCAAAGCGCAATATGTTAGCTGTAGAGTTTCACCTAATGAGAAGACTTTGTGTGAAATTGAGACCATCATGTCTCCTGAGTACTCAGTTGTCCCAAAGGGATCTGGAAGTTGGGGTCCTTCCAGCTTGAGTTAGTGGTGACACCAATATGTTCTGTGTCCCCAAACTCGATATAATTATTGCCTCTTATTCCAGATCTCTTTTATGTAAGTAAGAATTATTTTACCTCACTTTTTCAAGAGATAAACCTTCATCAAACAACCCAGATATGTCAAGGATACCATGATATGGTGGAAAATAAAAATCAGCCGACTGACTGATTTTTTTTTTCTGCCTCTTACCAGATGTTTGACTTAACAAATCTTTTCCACTGAATCAATATTTCTTGTCAAAGACGTTATTCCTTGGAAATTTTTTCTGGAAAAACATTTTTTTTCCTAATATTGAGTTGCCTTTAGCCTCTCTTAAGTCACCAGATTTTAAGAAATTATTTAGAAAACAAAAGAGTTGGGACCCCTGTTATTTGGAGATACAGCAGAACGCGGCCCCCTTTTTTCTCCACCCAGACCCTGGGTGGGGTGAGCCCAGGTCACGGGATCGCACGCAGGGTATGGCGAGGCTGCCAAGACGCTACAGAGGTTCTCTGTGAGGAGAGGAAGGGCTGCCCGCTCAGGAAAAGAAACCAGACATTGGGGATCCCCACCGTCAAACCATACTGTCCCCTGAGCACCACAGAAGACAGAGCCAGCCAGCCCCACCACGCTCCATGTGGTCACATGTTACTAAGGTCCCACTCTTCTCATAGGTCTGCACTAACGAGCCCCGTCATTTCCAAGTACCCAATACTGTGAATGAGGAAGGAAAAGACACCGCAAAGTTGGGAAGTTTTCTGTTCACCTTATATTCTGGTGTGTTTGTGCTCATATACCTGTGGATGTGAGACCTACTGGTCTGGGAACAGTGTGCCTGTGTATGGACTGCAGTGTTCTTTAGTTTACCGGGGATGGGCGACCAAAACTGCCACCTTGAGGATTTTCCTAGTTGTAGGACTTGGACTCAGGATCCTAAAATCCGGGGGAAGACTGGCCATGCTTTCCCCTCCCTCCTGGCAGATCACCTGCCTATAAGTCCAGATATTGAGCTATGATCCTGACATCTTTTTCTGAAGTCAACAGCAGCTTAAAATTAAAATATTAAATATTAAAATATTTTTAGAGGATAGCATTCTACATTCCTTGTTGTATCTCTGGCCAAAGCTGAGTCTGTCGTGTATAGCAAGCACCCACGTTGAATCTGTTGAAGAGTCCAGCACTCATTGTGGGGTCATTGATTGGTTCATTGAACTTAATGCTGGGCCAGGTGTAGCCCAGGTGAGTCCTCCCTCCTCTGGTAACAGTGGAGACCTCTTGGCATTTGTGTGTGTGTGTGTGTGTGTTGTGATGATACAGAGCATCAGAGCATTCATCATTTTAGAAAACAAATGTGAAATCTGTCCCCCGTTTTGATTTCATTTTATTTTTTAAGATTTTATAGCAAAGTGTATATGAAGACAAATTGAAACAAAGAACGCAGGCGACGTTTGGAGATGGTTGGCCTCTAAAGAGTAACTGTAGAAATTTGATTACAGCTCAGATAGACACATCATTAATAAAGATGGTTAGCAGTTATTAAGCATGTCAGAGAAGCTTGAAATTGAGCTGTTTTTCAGATCTTGCACTGGTAGAAAGAGGCTATTTACATTTTATCCCGAGAACTAATATTAGGATATTGTAATTTGAGGTAAAATTTTAAATGAAAATTTGGTAAAAGATAATGGATACATGTGAGAAATACTTTCTTCCTTTGTATTGCATGCTGTAATAGCTTTATTATAAGTGATAAGAGAAATGAGTGAATTATTACATATTTTAAAATATTGGCAATAATTTTAAATTATTACCTATCTTTAAATATTTAGCTTTGTGTTACAAAAGAAAAGCAAAAATCCTGACTACTGGGCTTAACATCTAATGAAATGTTTATTGCAGAACCAAATTAGAGATATTATATTGTGCCCTGGGAATTAGAACTAAAGATTTGACCCCCATAGCTCTGTTGTATGCCTGCTTTTAATGTGATGACAGATATTGTTTTATGAGACCAGCAGATCCGTGCAGGATACATTGTCACAGCCTGTTAAAAAATCAGAATTCGCTTGTCCATTTGTCCGTCCATCCATCCATCCATCCATCCGTCCATCCATCCATCCATCCATCCATCCATCCGTCCATCCATCCATCCATCCTCCCATCCTCCCCTTTCTCTCTTTTCCCTGCCTTCTTCCTTTCCTTCCCTCTACTGTCTCAGGGCACATACTGGTCCAAATACAGGGAAAGGATCCTTTTTTTATATACCTGCACTTTTAATGAATGACTTGTGTTCCAGAGAATTTTAGAAATTGTGGCTGCTGACTGATTGTCATCACATAACTTCTGTGACTGTTTGAGTGGAGAGTGATATGAAGAGAGCTATTTCCATATTTTTCTTCTGTGAAATTATCTTGTTCTTCCTACTTATATTAGGTGAACTGAAAAGATGGGTCATTGGTTTCCTCAAAATGTAAAGCTGAGACCCACACTGAAGAAATTTCTAAGACATGAAAGTAGGAAAGGCAGCAGCGAAACCAATAGATAGCTCTAAAATAGAGTGAAAATGTGTTTTAGGGTCTTACGAGGAGGGTTCTAAATACTGTTGCTCTCAGCTTCATTTTTACCGAAATATTTTCATTTCTCTTTGACCAAATTCAACATACAGGAAACTATCCCAAGAAAATAGTCAGAAACAATAGTAATCATTTATGTTCATCGCCATGTTATTTTAAACACTGAAACATTAGTTACAGCCAGTTGTATATTTTTATTCTTTTTCCAAAGTTTCTACAATGGACCTGTCAGCCTCTTAGTATTAAACATTAGCAAAAATTGTTTTATCGGCTACAGAATACATACCACGAGGGCCTTTTGTGATTTTATCCACCATTCAAGTCTTTGAGTCTCCATTTCTGCCATTGAACACTGTCAGCAAGCAGTCATCTTGGCCCTCAGTACCACTGAGTGGTGCTGGTGGGAAGGGCAGGGGGCCCCCTGCTAGTGATGGTGAGAATAGGAGAAGAGGAAGGGAACAGAGAATAAAAGAGTACAGGAAGGAAAAGAAGAGCAAAGGAAGACATGTACAGGTGGTGGAATCCATCAAAAGTTCCCAATCATTTTAAA
The DNA here is from genome assembly GCA_033961575.1 of Aselliscus stoliczkanus. Classification (NCBI taxonomy): domain Eukaryota; kingdom Metazoa; phylum Chordata; class Mammalia; order Chiroptera; family Hipposideridae; genus Aselliscus; species Aselliscus stoliczkanus. Next base: position 78,654,041 of record CM066740.1, on the reverse strand, counting down.
TGTCCACTAAACTGGACTCTTTCTTAATTGTCACTGATTAGTATGTATTTTCAAGCGTCAACCGTATTCCACCAATTCTCTTTCGCTACGTCTGTTTTTGGATAACTATCCTGTCTTCTCACATCTTTATTATTGTTCTGAATTCTCCAAATTTATATTCTTTCTCTTAACATTTATCATTCACCATTTCTTTTTCAATCTCATTTCCATACAAAGAAATTAAATGGTTTAAATGTCTCCTGCAGCTAAGATTTCATTTTGCTTCTTAGGTAGCTTGAAATCCTGTCTTGTGTTACATGTGCCTAATAGTGCCTTTTTCCATCAGCAGGAATGAAAGCAGTCAATAAAAATCCATTGCTGACTCAATGACTGCATGGAGGGTTTACCATAATGCTTATTGGAAATGTCTTTGAAACCCTTCCCCTGAATGGAAGATGCCATGGCTTGTGCTTTATGGCCTTCTAATGTTAGACCATAATCTCATTTAGCATTTTCCCAAAGTGAAAACAGTGCATTAGGGCCCCACGACACGCACTGCAGATCAATACAGAGGCAGAGCTTTGCCCTCACAGATCCATCCAAGGAAAATGGGCCCCAGTCTACTCCAGGAACTGGGGGACAATTATGCTGATTTCCATTCTTCTTTTCCCCTTTCTACCATCTAGTCATCAATCCAGGTTGAAATGCGTTCAAAAAGAATTTCAGATGTCTGCGTGTACACACACACACACACACACACACACACACACACACCAGACTTCGAGATAGGAAATCAAGGGCCTAAGCAGTGAGTAGCATTGATTTGTGCTACTCAGCACAAAAAGTGTATTTTGACACATTTCAAATCATAAATAACTCATGGACTTTAACTTGTATATTAATGCTCAATTCAGGGTAAATGTGGATATGCAATTTAAATTACCTCTTTGGAAGGAGTCCATATTATAGTATTAGATGAATCCTTTTTAAAAGGAAAAACAGCAACATAACATCTTTATGATGTGCAGTATATAGAAGTTCGTTCCTCACAGTGTCTTGCTCTGTGTCGATGCGGAAGGACCACATATCTGGTCAGGATCATTCTCTCCCCGTTCTCCTTTTAAAGCTCAGATATATTGGGGAGACCATGGTCCTCAACACTAGCCTAGAATGTAACCCTGCATTCCCATGAACCGCTCGGGAGGCATCAGTCATGAATGTGCTCGGTTCGGCTGGCCTAATGCTTTGTCATATTTTATTCAGTATTTACCCAGATGTGTGTTTTACTATCGTCAGTCAGTTAGTGGTGTCTGTGCTTCTCCTCTTTGAAGCACAGCTGACTCCCTTTAGATGCTGATGTGCACGGTAGGGGATTAAGGAAATCCGTGTCCAGAAAAACAATCCCAGACGTCTGAACTTCAAAATCTTAAGAGAGGATTGAAACACCTGGGACTGGGTTTAAATTCTGTTCTTAGGTATTTGGCAGAGCAATAAGTGGTAATGAATAAAAAAGTAAAAGCAATGTTATGTAAAATTTGTGGGATTACTTTTTTTTTCCCCTGGATATCTACTTTCTTTAGAGAAGAGTAGGAAGTGAATTCCCTGGGGGACCAGTAACATGGTTTGCATTTCAATTTTCTATTCCAGCAAAATATATATTAGCTTAGTGTGTCGGATAAAAGTAACGTGGAGACAAATCGTCACCCGGGGGTTTCCTTATTGATGAGAAATAGTCCTCCTGTGTTCTCGAGGGGTTTGTTTAGAATCCATTAAATTGAAAATAATGCTATTTCAAGATTACTATGGCAATAACAAAATTTAAATTTCAAAAAATGAACTGGGATGAAAGACTGAAAGCCTTTTGTATTAAGCAAAACTAATTTGAAATAAAATATGAATTCCTAGATTAAAAGTGATAATAATATGTATTTTCTCTGGTTTAATCCTTATAATCAAAGTTCCTCTTAACAGGAAATGTTTCGTTTCCGTTTGTATAATTGATTTGGTTTCTAGTGTATATTATCAGCTTTTTTGGAAGCACTTAAATTTGGTACCACATCTTCACTGAAAGCAATCTAGCTAAAATCTGAGATTTGTTAAGTATAATTAGTAAAATTTTAGCCCAAGGAATGAAAATTTTTTTTTAAGGCTATCCATGAAGAACCTCATGGTTTTTGTTTTGTTTTGTTTTGTTTTTTGAGGGCAGTGTCACTGACCCTCATATGTGGGACCCGAACCGGGGCCGCTGGCTTCCTAAGCCAGCGCTTAAACACTGCGCCACTCAGCCGGCCCTGAAAATTTTTTTTCCCCCTATGTACCTATTTGTATTCTCAACAGTATATTCCGTGGCTTCTATGAGACATATCCTTATCAATAGCTGAGGTCACAAAGACACGAAGATATGGTCTTCATTTCTTGGGATTTACATTCTGGTATATGTAGGCTAGTAAATGCACTATCGTGTCTATAGACTGTAGGGTAATCAATGGTAAGTGCCTGGTGAAAGATGTTAATCCAGGGCCAGTGGGGTCACCATAAAGGGAATGATAGACTGTACCACAGATGGGAGAGCTGGTGAAAGCTGTATAGAAAAGGCTACGTTTCAATACTTAGCTCAAGTGTTGAAAGACAAGCAGGTATTTTCCAGATCTACAGGATTTTATAATGGGCGGGAGTTTGGGTGCAGAGTATTCCCGATAGCAAGAGTAACGTGACCAAAGAGAGATGTGAAGGGACGTGTAAGAACCCAACCCTAAGAGTGGCTTGGTCAGGCTGCAGCAGTGTGGGGAACTGAGGCTAAAGAGACGGCAGGGGCCTGATTAGAAGACCTATCTGCTGACCTTGTATTTTAAATAGAAAGCAGTGGGGAGAGACACTGCTTCAGATTTATGTATCAGAAAGAACCTTCTATAAGAACCTCCTCGAAGGCAGGAGCAGAGGGTGAAAGATAGGAGACGGAGGGGCCAGTGTGGAGGTCATTGTTAGAATCCAGGATATAAATGATTAGGAATAAATGGAACGAGACTGAGTCATGGAGAAAGAGGACCAGACGATAGGATCCTGAACTTGGTGGCCAGCGGGATGTGGGAATGGAAGAGAGAAGTTAAGGCTCCCGGGTTTCTAATCCGGCCCCTGGGTGAAGAGCATTGGCACCATTCACCTGGTGTAGGATCTGCTTTGGGGTGGGAGTGTCCTGGTGTCCAGACAGGCTTGTGGTGGCTTCAACGAATGGAACTCATTTCATAGAAATCATTTACGTTGTATGATAGCGTCCTCTCAAGGTCGAAGGCAGTTATTTCTCTTGAACTTCTTTTCCACATTCGAAACGTTTATCTTATTTAATGTTTTATAGATTTATTAGCCGTGTTCTTTGTTCTGATTGAAGACCATTGGTCTCAGTGATCCCTGCTTTTGTTTTCAGGCGGTACGAGGTTCACCCCGTCTGTGCTGACCTGCAGGCCAGAATCCTCCAGTGTTACCGCCAGAACACTCAGCAGACCCTCCGCTGCTCTGCTCTGGCCGACCAGTACATGCGCTGTGTCAATCAGGCCAAACAGGTGGGTGTGCAAGCCAAGCTAACCGGGGCACCAGAAGACGGCAAGCCCGGCACCCCAGGACAGTGGTAAGGATTTCCTGGGCTCCTGTGTGTGAAAGAGCTTTGTGTACGCCAAACTAGTCCTCGTCACCAAGCACTGCTGTCACCAGCTGGAGAGGCTGTAATCAGCTTCCACCCAGATGGTTGTAGGAAGAGTCTCCCTGTGTTCAACTCATTACTTGCAGAAAAAAAGAGTCTTACTAAAATAATAATTTTTCCCTTTCTGAACTTTGGTCCTCTAGAACAATTGTGTCAGTCAAGGTCATTGCCCCCAATTTTTGGGGCAGTGCTCAAAGCCAGCAGAGCAAGGATACAAATTTAGAGGCCAGCAGCTTCGGGTCCATCAGCAGCGAGTAGTCCTGAAGAAAGCCTGGTTTAAAGAAACAAAAGACAAGCAGAGAACAGAACCCAACACCCACTATTCAGTTTTCTACCAGTTGATAGAGTGCACTCCATTGGGCAGGGAAAGGGAGGCTCAGAATGGGATTTAAGAAACTGTTTCCATCACTTTTATGTGCTATAGCCATATTGTTCTCTTGACCCTTCATATCAGAATAACATGATGTTCACAGGCCATGTGTTTTCTCTCACTTATGTACTTTTAGAAGCTAATGATAAACTCTGAAGCAAATTGTCAATTCTTGCAGGTCACATAATTGCCTATCATTTAACTGATTTAACAGTTGGATGTAGGTTGTTCTGAGCGATAGAAATTGTTGGAAGCCTTGATTCTTTCTGCTGACACACTCCCTAGAGTTGACCTCCTAACCCAACTAGATCTAGTGTTTGAGTTACACAGCAGGCCTTTCTGCAGTCTAATTTGCTGTAGTTATAATAATACCACTTAGCGTACATTTCTAATGCTCTATAAATACCTGATGGGAGAGTTGATTTTGTCTGCATAGCTGGAAAATCATGGCGATACCAGTAGAAAAAATACACAGTGGTCCTGCCTTATCCACGGCTTTGCATTTGTGGTTTCAGCTGCTGTCTGAAAATATTACATGGGAAACTCCAAAAATAAAAAGTTTTAAGTTGAGCATCATTCTGACTGCGTGATGACACCTTGAGCTGTTCCACTCCACCCTTCCCCGGGATGTGAATTATCCCTTTGTACAGTGTATCCATGTTGTACATATCATGCAGTAAGATACTTTGAGAGAGAAAGAACATTTACACAACTTTTATTGCTATAATTGTTCTATTTTATTAGTAGTTATTGTTTATCTCTTACTGTGCCTAATTTATAAATTAAACTATCATATGTACGAGTACTGTGCTTCCCTGAAAATAAGACCTAACCAGAAAATAAGCCCTAGAATGATTTTTCAGGGTGCTTGTAATATAAGCCCTATGTTAAACATAAGCCCCAGTTACGATCGTCAGCCAAACATGACTATTTGAATATATGTAGATTTTTGTACATGAATAAATGAATAAATGTAGATTGTTGGAGCAAAAATTAATATAAGACCTGGTCTTATTTTCAGGGAGACACGGTATTTATGTACAAGAAAAAACATAGTACATATTGGGTTCAGTACTATCTGTGGTCTCAGGCATCCTCTCAGGGTCTTGGAACGCATCCCCTGTGGATAAGGGGGACTACTGTAATCAAGATTTATTAAAAGCCTGTGTTGGGCCGGCCGAGTGGCGCATCAGTTAAGAGCTGGTTTGGGCATGCCAGCAGCCCCGGTTCGGATCCCACATATGAGGGCCAGTGACACTGCCCTCTACAGCTAACAACAGCTCCACCTGGAGCTGGGCTGTGCAAGCCCCGGCGATGGTGTGGGCTGCAGCCCCTGCTGCAGTGGGCTGCCATAGGCGACAGTGAGTGGCCGGCAGCCAGCGTAAACTGCCAAGAGCCACGGTGAGCGACCAGCCAGAGGCCGGCGACTGATCTGCCTCATCCGGGAAGAGCGCAATGACGATACCAACATGGGCCAGTGAAGCGACTTCCTCCGCTACTAGACTGAAGAACAAAAGGATAGCAACTTGTCTGTTCCCCTTCCCCAATTCCCCAATGCTGTTCCCCTCGCCCAATTCCCCAATTTAAAAAAAAAAAAAAAAGCCTGTGTTGTCTTAAAGCCTTGTAGCTCCAGGCTCTTTTCTGCCTCCTGCATTTGAGTGTATGATTCTTAGCAGTATGCCAGGACTTCTTTTCTTTGAAGGTCTTCGGTAGAAGTGACACTGCTAAGGTTAAGTTAGTACATTTCATTTACAAAAACAGCTTCTGGCATGCTCTTCACAAGCTCCAGCCTTAAATGTTACCACCAACTCAAGCACCTGGGACCTGTCACTTGACTCATGGATTTTTCTAGCTTGATCTTAGTGCCATGTTGTGGGTAGTCAGTACAGAGAAGGGCTGTGGTAAAGTGTATGCTTCAGTGCTGGAGTCTAACGGAGTGCCTGCTTCCACAGTGGGATTTGTAACATTACTGAATGGCAGCTACAAGGCCGTCTGGAGTGTTGACTCCATCCTACCTAAATTGTGTTGTATCATCATCTACACATAGCTCCCTGGGATCGGTGGCATATATTTATAGAATAAAAGTTGTGACAAAAATCACATATGCCACATGGTGCAATCTAGAGTTCAAGTTGGGGGCTGGCTGAGTTGCTCGTTGTTAGGAGTTGGCTTGGGACCCAGCTCTGAGCATCAGGGTTCCAGTTCGGATCCCACAGATGAGGGCTAGTGACACTGCCCTCTACAGCTAAGATGGTGAACAACAGCTCCACCTGGAACCGGGCTGCTGTGAGTCTCCGGCAGCAAAGGTGTAGCCTGCAGTGGGGCTGGCTTGGCAGCTGGTGTGCACTTTCGTGAGCTGCCATGAGCTGCCGTCCAGTGGCCGGTGAGCGACTGCCTCACCTGGGAAGAGCACAATGATAATACCAACATGGGCCAGTGAAGCAATGTCCTCCACAACTAAACAAGAACAAAAGGACAGCAATCTTCTCTGGTCCCCTCCCCCACTTCCCCAATAAAATCATTAAAAATAAGAGTTCAGGTTGGGCAGACTTGAGTTTGTATCCAAGCTGTGTCTTTTACTAGTTCTCTGACCTTGGACCTTGACCTTTCACATATGTGTTGGAATTATGTTATCTCCAGTGTTGTAGTGAGAATTACATTTATATAAAGTATTCAGTAAATCTTATGTTTTTTCTTGTTTGCTCAGTTGTGTAGTTCATGCTAACACCAACTAAACAGATCAGACAAAAGCATGAAATTATTACTAGTGATTCCCAGAGATCCTCCTTCTCCCCACCTCCAATCTGCAATATAATTTAATATTATTTTCAGCCAGTATGTTTCAGCCTGTTGTTTTGACGACTCTTATATTGAAGTATTAAGAAGTATATGACACCAGTAATATTAAAAACATATATGAATATGTCCCCAAAAAAACCCTTTTATCCTAAGATAGGCAATGCTGAAATGGGCAAGAACCAAGAAACATAAATATCTTGTATTTCTTTCCGTGGTACTTTAGATTTCAAGGTGATTTCACATCCATTCTCTTACTTGCTTTTTATGACCTGAGATGTAAATAGAGATGGTTTTATTCGTATCATGTTACAGTTGAGAGAATTGAAAGCCAGGGATGTCATGATGATAAATTGAACAACTAGACCAAGATATACTTTGCCGTAAACACAAAAAATGTAACAGTAAATAGTGTTTGGTGTTTGAGTTGGGTGTGTGGAGGCACACCCATTATTCCACTAATACAGAAATACGGTGATGAGGGAATATGCATATGAGGATCACGAAGAGAAGGCGGAAAACTTAAAGGTCACATTAAGTAGTACCAGAGACTGAAGGTGACCAGTAGAGGGGTGGGATTATAAAGGCCACGAGCAGGCGCTGCCCCATTTTAAGTCCTCGCCAAAACAGCCGTAAGGGGCTGGCATCAGTATTTCATGAGTTGTGACTTTTCTTATACCACATGTTCCTTTCCTCCTTGTGAAATTAGTCTAATTTCATGACCCCAGTTCTGCCCGTGGTTAGAAGTGACCTTGGAAGTATATGTGGTCCTGATTTTCTATTGCAGCGCTTCCTGACAGGTCAGCACCCCTTCTTGTTTCTTTGTTAAACCCGAAGAACTAGCCGGACATGATGACATGGAAGATGCTCAAGAGGACAGCCACCCATGGGGTTGTAATGCCCATTTCCAGTGTACTGCCCGAGTTTCCGCCTTGGAATAATTCCAATAGCCAGATCCACTCCACTGTTAAATGACTCATAAGACCGGGCTTTCATTGGTTCCCTTGGGGCATCGTTCTGTAGACTAATAGATTTTACTGATAGGAGCATTTCCGGATACTCCTTAGCCTTGCTTTTCTTATTTATCCACTTACTCACATCAGTCTTTCTCCAGCTCTTCCTAAACAATTCCTCACGGGTTGACATGAGACATTTAGATTGTTATTAATACTTCCAGTATATTAAGTTATGTGTTCTTCTCGAGAGTCAAGAGATATTATTCAGTTGCTGTAATTATTATGTCTCAGACTTGAAAGCTGCAGGCTAGCCTGATGAGATGCAGCAGTTAAAAATGGAGGAGGACAGAGAGTGACAGACTTGTGTCTTTTATTGCCCATAGCTGCTTAGCCTCATTGCTTTCTAAAAACTGCCCAAGATTGAATTACCTGTTCTTACCATTAAAACCCAATTCCCATTCAATGTTGCTTCATCTCCTTACAGGAGAGACTACGGTAGGAAGGGGAAACGGGAAGCAATAGTATTGGCCCACTCGGGAACCAAAGCGTGCCCAAGTTTTATGTATAAAAGGGGAGGGGCTTGCTCCCAGATCGGTGTAGCTGTGCCCCCTGGGCCACCCCACTGCTCCCCAATTTGCTTGCAGAATCCAGCTGCTTAGCGGTACCTATTCTAGGCATCCCAGCTCTTTTCTCAGCCCTGCTGCTATTGACAGCAAGGTATAGAAGCTGGCTGGGCTCCTGGGGAGCAGTCCGTTCACTGGGGGGGCAGGGCTTACGGGAAGTGCTATAGTTAACATCCTACCTAGTCCTGGTGACCTTTGGCAAGTTAAGGCTTGGAACTAAGTGATCTGCCGGGGTCTTCCAGCTCTGTTTTTCCAGGACAGATTCTGTGTCCACGTTATGAGAACAAGGTGGCAGTGAGCACATTCAAGTTCAGAGGCATGGGCTGTTTGGAACGAGCAGTACCCCTGCTTTAGGCACCCAGGACTGTGTGCCTGCCTCTTGGATTCAATTTTGCTGTCAGCCTGAAGGTTTCACTCCAGAAAAACTACTGCCTTTCCCATGGGTCTGCATGTCACCTGGCTTCCCACGGTTACGGACCCTTTCCTTGAAGCTCATCCTCCTGACAGCCCCCGGGAAGCCAACGTGGCAGAACAAACTGGGAGGGGATGAACACAGTTTCACAGTTTCTCCAAAGTCAGTGAAGTGAAAAATGGCTGTCTCAGCACCGCCTGACAGAATGTAGCCTGCCGGCTAATAAACTGCATAAGACAACGCAGGCTGTCTCCCTCTAACCAGCCCCGGGCCCCTCTGTAACCAGCAATGGCTTTCACACCGGGCGCTGTGGACCGTGGGTGGTGACGGATGGTGGAGATAGAGCAGGAAGCCAAATCAAAAGAGCCAAGAAAAGACCACTACAAAAAGCAAGGGCCAGACACAGGAGATGCCCAAAGGACGAGGGTCAGGCAGAGCCTGGAGTCTGGTGATGAAGGCGTCAGGAGTCAATAAACCCTGGCAGAGTTGAAATCAAGAGTGGGCAGTGGGACAGTAGCCAAGCAAGGAATCGGCTGAAGGAAGGACCGAAATGAGGGCCTCTTAGAAGCGAGGCAACCGCTACGTGGGCCTTGAGATCAGAAGGGAACTGACTATAGCAGGGAACGTGGAGTCAAAGCCCTGGTGCATGAGGCTAGATGCCAGCAGGAAGTTGCTCGTCGTAGAGCTGGTGCCTCCACTTCTGCATTTCAAAAATATAAATGCCCGCGTCAGTCCGTGGTTAGCTCCGAAACAGAAGACCTTAGGATCAGGGTCCACGGAGGAATTCACCATGGCAGACGGGGTCAGCTTTCTTAGGGACAGTGTGTTTTATCTCCCCCTAACTTGGATTTGTGTGAGACTAGGGCTCAAATAAATACTACCCCCATTATTCGAATATGAAGAGGGCCTGAAAGCACAGCAGTGGCTATCACTTTAGACATCAGAATTCTTTCAAGGAAAACCTGGTGCCAGAGCAAGCTGTATTTTGTCATTGTTTTCAGATGAACTATAAATTACATGCAAATGACCTCATAGACTATAGGCTGTTGGAGCTAGACGGACCTTAGAGAGTGTGTAACCTAATCGCATCTTTTCACTTGGAAAAAATGAGCACCCAGAGAGTTTCAGTGATCTGTAGATGGGGCCAGTCCAGACCAGAAGAGCCTGCTGCTGTTACCAAACCCGGTGCGTTATTCCCCCGCTGTGTATCAGATCTCAAATGTGGGTGAGCGTCAGAATCGCCGGGGGACTTGATTTAAGAGGCACATGTCTGGCCCCATCCGTGGCGATTGGTTCCAAAGGTCTGAGGAGAGTCCTGGCCTTCTGGGCTTGGACCCAGTTCCCCAGGTAACTCTGTACACGTCGCTCTAGAGCCATCGGCCTGACCTGTGTGAGGGACCCACCTTTCAGGGGTCCTGCCCGGCCTCCATTTACCCTCTTTCAGGAGAAGAGCTGTGCCTGCCTTGTCACTCCCTGCCTGCCCGGCCCCAGCCATCTGGCAGAGGTCTAATCCGTCCTAGAAACCAACTCCTAGTTCAGCCTCAGGAACAAACCAGAATAGGCCTTGGGCAGAGCACAAGAGCCCCTGAAAAAGAGATTCACTTCTCCCCTCCCCTCGCCCCCATGGAAGCAGTGGGTGCCCTTAGATCAGGGCCACACGCAGGCTTCCTGGGTGGGAAGGAGGCACCCACCCGAGTAACACGGTCCCCTGGCCCCGCTGCCCCGGTTACCCTCCTCGCCTCCTCTGACCCGCATCCGGGGACCCTCTGCTTACACAGCCGCTTCTCAGGTCCACAGACACCCATCACCAGGGAGCCCAAAGAACAGTCCAGAAGGTGAACTTTCTGGGAAGACCTCCGCGAGCATGTTTTTATTGTGTTCGAAGGCTTGTTTATCACCATCGCCTAATGACTTTCATCAGCCATCAAGCTGGACTGCGCCTGCTCAGGATGACCCACGGGGGTTCGCGAATACACTTCCCATCCTTCGGGGCCCGGCCCTGCGGGTTTGGAGTCACAGCCATGCAAACTAAATCCCAAACCTTCAATTTGGAACCCTTGTACCTTCCATCCTGGGAATCCTTTTCTAAACCACTTTCTGAGAGTCATAGTTGCTTTATAACCCGTTTTTTAAGAAAAAAAAAAATCAGTGTTTAATAGAAGACATGTCACCATGGTAATAGACTTTGGTAATAGGAGTTTTTTTCCTATTGCTTATCCTGCGAGAGTTAGAATTGCAATATGTCATTGTTTTGCCTGTGATTGTGGCACGTTGTATCAACAGTTAATTACTTGCAACTTAATTTGAATATTACGCAGAGCATTTGTCATAGAAGATATGAAACGCGATCTCGGCATAAAAAAGTTCACTCGTGTTGCTTCCAAAACAGGAAGAATAAAGAACAGCCCTTGCTGAGAGGGGAGCAATCAGCCAACCCTGAAAACAGACTGGGCTGGCAAATCAGGTCTCTAGGCCGCTGGGAGCAGCGCTTGGTGTGCAGGCAGTGCTCACTTCGTGCTGCCCAGAAACCAAATGTATTGATTCCTTTTGCTCCTATCTCGGTCTTCTCATTGTTACCACTCCCAGTTCCCCATCACAACTACCTTTTCGTCCCCTGCCCCCACTCTTTTCCTTCCTCCTTAGTGACATCTCAGGTTCCCCCAGGAGAAGTTCCCTTTGTAATTTCCCCCTGTGAACCTTCCCCTTTATTCTAAACCTTCCCGTTTCCATACCGGGCTTTATGAAGTCTTTTCAATTCTTGCTGAGATGCTGGGGAAGCTCAGCCAGAGACGGAGCAGCACCTTTTAAAAAGCGGGGGAAAGGAGGGGAAAAAAAAAAGATTTTTATTCTCTTCATGATTGTTGAGCAAGCCAGGGGTGCCATCATGCCTCCTATATATATTGCAACAGCCGGTAGCTGACACACTGCTAGCCAGCCCCTCCAGGAAAGCTGCAATTCAAAAACCAATCGACGAGATCACTACGTAACAAAAATATTTGAGTGAAGCAGTTAAGATTGTTTGACTAAATGGAAATGACACAGAATCTCTGGTCTCCAGGGACACTGCTCTTGTCTGACTGACAGTGAGCCCCCCTCACTGGGTGGCTAGCATCAGAAAGAGACTTGGGGAAAAAAGGCCTGTTGATGCCCGAACCGTCCCCTCCTTTGGGTAATTCCCCCAGCTGTTTATGGAGGGAGTCTCTGCAGGCCCAAAGACATGAATGATGAGTAAATGTAAGGAATTTCTTCCTGGAGTTAAGATGAAGTCTTAGCAGTTCCTTAAATGAAGGAAGCAATTTTCTATAACTTGCAAATATTCTCCCTGATTCTTCAGGGAATTTCCTATGTTAATTTATGCAGTGTTAAATTTATGCGGTGTTGCAGTTCAGCCCAACAGCAGCTGCCTACAGAGCCAATACGGAGATGATACTGAGATTATAGGAGAATCTGTGAGGCAGACACTTAAATGACACGGGTTCTACCAGAGCTCAGATCCCTCTCCCGGTGACCCTTCCTTAGGTCTGGGTGTTAGCAGCTGTTAGGATATAGCTGTGCTATAGTAACGACACAGAACATTTTACCTTTTCACCTTTTTAAAATTCAACTTGGCATTGTATTTTTTAGTGTCTTCCACAGAAGGGGGCCGTTTTGTGTCACCTCTGCCACCCTAATCAGCCCACTGATTAGCAAACCAGCCAGGGCCTTTCGAGCTTGTCTCTCGCAAGGAGACCCCGGCATCCCTGTCATCATCATTACCCTTCTGTATTTGGTTGGGGTTGCGGGGAAAGAATAGTAAAAAGATTTCCTAGACCAGGGATCGGCAAACTGCAGCTCGCGAGCCACATGCGGTTCTTTGGGTACGTTCCATCTCAAAAGTTTGCCGACCCCTGGAAGAGCCAATCCTGTCCCTCACAGCAATTTAAAAATTATTCAAGAGCCAGAAATATATTTTTACATAATCATCATTATGTGAATAATGTCCTTTAAAATTTTTATAAATGAAACTATGATAGTTTTATTTTCATTTTCAATTTTACTTCAGAACCATATGTCTGTACCTGAAAAGCCGCATGTGGCTCGCGAGCCGCAATTTGCTGACCCATGACGGCTCTTCCGTCTCAAAAGTTTGCCGACCCCTGCCCTAGACCCTTGAAAAACACTACTGCTTTCATTATGTTGTGGTCATTCCAATTATGTTGCAACAGATGAAAAGAGGTGCATATTATTAAATATAAAAACTTCCATGGCCCAGAGCTTTTCTAAAAGAAAGCGTTTGCTGAGCCAAACGCTAGCCAGGAAAAGACCCCGGTGCAGTCTGAACCACCAGTAGCAGGGCTAGCTGGAAAAGGCAGACGTGTCCACTGTCCTGGAGTTGATGGGCTCTTTTTATACATTATGTTTTGGGGAAGAAAGATGTAATTTGTTTGGAAAGAGCTGACATTGGCTGCAGATAAAAGGAATGGGAGCAGGTGAAGTGGGGCAACTCCATGGCAGCATAGCCCATAAGGAAGAAACGTTCGCTACTTTTGATTGGCTGCGGGCAACAGTCCTGGAGATTCACACGCAGCATCTGGTGGTCACGTGGAAGTTGATTCAAAGCCCCAATGTGCCTCGGGAATATGAGCAGTCTGTTGTTAGTTGACCCACAGCTATTAACTGGTTAAATACTCATGTCTCTTTCAGCCACTCCCCGGCTCGCTGTAATTTTATTTAGGACATCTCCGAATGTTTCTCTTGTCAGCTGTCACATGACTATTGCTATCAGATGTAAGATCAAAACTGTAGAGTGAGGCACAGCTGTGTCATCTTGACCAGGCAGATAACAGCTTAAAGTTCCCATCGATGTGTTGAAGAAAGTAGTGAATAGCTAACCCTTCAAATAACAAGATGGCATCACTCATAAGGTGATCATTTTCGTTAATAACTAAATGCCCTTAGGTGGGCTCCGTATAGATCTGCTTTCTCCTGACTTCCTTTTTGTATTAATAAATAATTTATTAATTATCTGTGGTGAGCTTGTCTGTATATCTGGAATTTATAGTTTCCTGTCCGGGTGGTTGGAGAGAGCTTCACATAGATCAAGCCACAGGGAGGTTGGGGGCGGTGGAGGGGTGGGGACAGTGAGGATAAATGAGATGCTCTGATCCTGACACATTGCCTGGTCTGATTCTTACAGGATAGCTGTGCAATTTTTAATGTTTCCAACAAATACAGAGCGTGTATGAACGATGGGTTTGAGAGAAGCCTCACATTCGGGTGTCAAGTCTACAACACAACTCTGTTGAGCAGAGTTTTCTGTAGCTTGCTTGGTCCTTCTTGTCTTTTCTAGGTGCACCTAGCTTTTCTGATTTACTTCCTTCTTGTCCACTTCATTGTCTTTCTGTTTCTCGGTGCATTCTCTCCACACTAGTTTGCCTGCGTGAGTATCTATTCTTTTGTGCCCTGTGGACAGACGTCTTAGAAACCTATAATACTGGATACTTCAGGATAATCTTTAGGGTTTCCTGTCTCTCCTGTGCTTCTGTGACCCCCAAACGTTTTTGTTCTGCCCCTTTATTTCAATCTTTTCTCTTCATCTTTGCCTTTAAATCTTTATCTCTAAAGACCTCTGACTTCTCTTCCTGCAACTTCCATGGAGACATTTCCATCTGGGACGCCTCACCATCCTCTCAGACTCACAAACCCCAAATTGAAGTCATCTTCCTTATTCCCAAGATGGCTCCTCCCACTGACTTCTCTGTTCCTCTTGGTGACAACATTCTCCCTTTTACCGAGAACCTGCCAGACCTTCATTCTCAACACCTCTTTTCCTTCCCGTGTCTTTATGGCTCTATTTTTCTTTCCCACACTTGCTTGGTTTCTAATCTGTTTCCTCCCTGGTCTTTCTACCTCCAGACTCTCTGCTGTCCGATCCGTTATACTGAGGAAGTCAGGGTAACCCTCCTGAATGACACGTTCTCCTATTTAAAGACATGCATTAGATTCTGAGGTGTTTTCAAGGGCCAACAGGAAGTCGCTCAGCCTGGCATTCACTCTGGGCTCTTTTTACACTCTTTCCCTTGGTACATCCTGAGCAGCCACCCTTTCCTCTAGCTAGACTGTCTCTTTCCTCCCCGCTCCATACACACTGGGCTCCTTCCCACCTCTGCCCCCTGCTCCCCAGCCTCACCCCTTCCATCCCCGCCCCCAGACCCTTTGTCTCTGTTCTACCTGTAGTGCAAGTTCATGAGGAGCCTTCCCTGATCACCCAGCTGCAGAGTTATTCTTTTCGGAACTAAACAGAAGCACCTCCTTCTCTGGACGTGTACGTGAAAAACTGGGGAATACGAGGAAGTAAAATACATTTGGCTGTATATTCTTTTGTTCTTCTTAAGTTATATATACTGTGTATGTTTTACTTGGTAAAATAATTTTGTAGTATATATTTAGCAAATATGTTTGAAAATCACAAATTATTACTCTGTGCTATGCCTGAATTTTCCATGAGCAAGTGTGTTGGTTTCCCCATAACACCCCACTCAGTGTAGTGAGCACCTACTAGGAGTTTCATTAAGAGCTGGGTAAAATAAATGGCCGGAAGGGTGAAGAATGGAGGAAAGAGGCATGAACAGATTGGAGGCAGCCTTGGACCTGACCCAGCTTCTTCCTGAGCAATTTTAAAACTAAAGGAGAAAGGGCTGCTTTTTTCTTCTTAAAGATTCCTAAGAGTGGAGACAGTATACCTTTGCTCCAGCTACTTATAGAATTTTAACCTGATAATTAAGAATTCTTCCTGTCTAGGATTTTATGTTTAGAAAATCCTGAAGACTCAAAACAAAAAGTTAGAACTGAACACCAAATTTAGTAAAGATGCAGGCCACAAAATTAAAATTGAAAAAACCGGTAGCATTTCTATACACACACAATGAATTTTCTGAAAAAGAAATTAATCCCATTCACAGTAGCATCAAAAACAATAAAATACTTAGGAATAAATTTAACTGTTGAAGTGAAAGATCTCTATGCTGAAAACTACAAAACACTGACGAAAGAAATCAAAGCAGGCACAAATAAATAGAAAGATATCCCACCTTCATGTATTGGAAAAATGAATATTGTTAAAATGTCAGTACTACCAAAAGCCACCTGTAGGTTCAGTGCAATCCTTCTTAAGATTCCAATGGCAGTTTTTACAGAAATAGAAAAACCATGCCTCAAATTTATGTGGAACCACAAAATACCCCAAATAGCTAAAGAAATCCTGAGACAGAAGAGCAAAGCAGGAGGCATCGCACCTCCTGATTTTAAGCTACACTGATAGTAATTAAAACAGTATGAAACTGGTGTAAAAACAGGCCAGTAGACCAATGAAACAGGATTGAGAGCCCAGAAATAAAGCCAATATGGTCAACTAATATTTGACAAGGGAGCCAGGAATCCTCCGTGGGAAAAAGACACTCTCTTCAAAAAATGGTGCTGGGAAAATTGGATATTCACACGTAAAAGAATGAAACGTGACATCTATCTCACACCACTCACAAAAGTTAACTTAAAATGGACGAAAGACTTAAATGTTAAGACCTGGAAGCATGAAACTCCTAGAAGAAAACAGGAAAAAAGCTCCAAGCAACAAAATCAAAACTAAACAAGTGGGATGATATCAATCTAAAAAGTTTCTGCTCAGCAAAAGACACTATCAACAAAGTGAAAAGACAACCTATGGAATGGGAAAAACGGTTTTCAGACCATCTATCTGATAAGGAGTTAATACCCAATATCCAAAATATATAAAGAACTACACAACTGAATAGCAAAAAAAAAAAAAAAAAAAAGTCCAATTAAAAAATGAGCAAAGGACCTGAAGAGACAGTTTTCCAAAGAAGATATGTAAATGGCCAGCACTCAACATGAAAAGATGTCCAACGTCACTAGCCATTAGAGAATTGCAGATGAAAACCACAGTGACATGTCACCCCTTGCCTGTTAGAATGGCTATCATCAAAAAGAGATGACAAATGCTGGTAAGGATGTGGAGAAAAGCGAACCCCTGTGCACTGTTGGGATTGTAAATTGGTGCGGCCACTATGGAAAACAGTATGAAAAGTCCTCAAAAAATGAAAAATAGACCTCCCTTATGACCCAGCAGTTCCACTTCCTGGAATATATCCAAATGAAATGAAAAAGTTAAGTCAAAAAGATATCTGCACCCCCATGTTTACAGCAGCATTATTTACAATAGCCAAGACATGGAAACAACCTAAGTGTCCCTTGATGAATGGATGAATAAGGAAGTTGTGGTATTCGAGTATATATATGTATATACAGTAATATATTATTCAGCCATAGAAAACAAGGACATGGATGGACCGTGAAGACATTACGCTACGTGAAATAAGTCAGAGAAAGATTAATACTGTATGGTCTTAAATAAATGTGGAGTCTTAAATAAAACAGACCAAACTCATAGAAAATGAGAGATCAGATGTGTGGTTACCATAGGGAGGGGGAATTGGACTAAGGTGGTCAAACAGTACCAACTTCCAGTTATGAGAGTCGTAAGTCCTAGGAATGACGTGTACTCTTCATGATGACTTCGGTTAACACTGCCGTGGGAGGGACGCTTGTGAATAGAGCAGATCCTAAGAGTTTCTATCACAGGGTAAATGTTTTTCTTTTTATGGTATCTGTATGAGGTGATGGATGTTGACTAAACCTATTGTGGTAATCATTTCACTCTATATGTAAATCAAACCATTATGCTGAACAGCTTAAACCTTATGCCGTGATGGATGTCAATTCTTTCTCATAAAACTGGAAAAAAAAGGATTCTTCCTATCTATCGCTCCCCACCCCCACCCACAGAAATAAATAATTACATAGAGTGTAGGGGACCATTTCTGCCATTTAGGAATATACTCTGCCCAGTATGGCGAGCTCATGAGCATCTGTGTTCTGTCTGGAGTGAGCAAAGGTGTTCTGTCGGGGGTGTTGAGAGATTACTTCTAAGAGCATTGGGGGTTTCACCTCAGTCCCACCCCACTGCCGCCACTTTGGCCATAGTTTCACCCCAGTACCAGGAATGTTTCCATACCTTTCCAAATGTCCAGAGTCGGGAGACGGCACACACACTCCCCCGCCCCCACCTCATGATGCTGCCCATGTTCCCACTTAGGGTTCAGCTTGATATGGTGGGGGAGGGGACATCAGGAAGTTACACACGACTAAGCAGTGGTGTTCACTAAAGCCAGTAATCTTTTGAGACCACGAAGCATATACCTTGCTTCGTGCATCTTAGAAGTCGGTCTTTGCAAAGCAATACAAATAGTGCTAAATAATACAATAGTTACTGCCATTTCTTAGTCTCATCCCTGTGGTGATAAAACTTAACGTTTTCTATTTCTTTTACAGAGCACACTTGAGAAGGGAGGATAAACTCCATTCGTACAACATGCAAAACTCCTTCAACGTTAATTCCAGAGGTGGAACATTTTTGTTTTCCTAGTAAGAAAGTAACTGATAAGAAGCGAAGACCGCTAAAGAGAAGCCCAAAGACCCGAGTGCACGGAAGCCTGTCGCAATGTGACCAGCAATTTGAAGGCCGAGGTCGGGGAGTGTTAATAAGCCCCATTTGCTGTTCCATTTTAACTTATTATGGTGATCATGTAATTAGACAACAAGGAGAGAAAAATGTGCCTCTTCTGCTGGAATAATGTTTATGATTACAAGTGAAATAAGGCCTTTTTTATCAACCTGAAGGCAACCTTGGCTTCTAGAAGCGCTTCTCTGTCGTGAATACTGACATCTTTACTTCACTCACTATCAATAATAAATATATTTTCTGACGAACACTGGCGTTGTAGCCTGGGGCCTCCCGTATTTCTTTCTGTGGGTTAGATGGTGAGGCTTGTGGGAGTTGAGCTGATGTCTGTTGTTACTTGTTTGCATTTGTTGTGCTGTACCTTTCCTTTAAAAAGCTTCGCAGAGCCTCAGCCAGGCAAATGATATGCAGAACTTGCCCCTTGGGTAAGTAGGTAGGATTCAGTAAGATCTTTACAAGCTGCTTGAACGTTCCTTTCTTTGGGAGGACTTAAACCATCCTGCCTGAGGCGAAAACTATCTTAGATAACCTTGGTTAGCAGTTTCTGACCCTGCAATCTGTGAAAATGTTGTTTAAAAAAAAAAAATTAACCAACCTTGAGGGAGTGTTTCTCCAGTTTCATTAAAACTTTCCCAACTCTAACTCAGTTGTTGTTGTTTTTAACCAGAGGATTGATCCTTCAACCCTGGATTTTGATACGTTGGAGATTAGTATTCACACCTTAGCTAAATGGAAAGGTCTTTCCAGGAATAGATGAAGGAGAAAATGCCAGGGTTTTGTGATGTCGTGTAGGATTTTTGTTACAGAGAGAGACTTGAGCAAAAGGATCAAGGATACAGACTCTGTGTGAGATACACCTGTGTTCAGATGGAGGCTCAGTCCCTTATCTACCACGCTGGGACCTAACCAGCCCACCTGCCATACTCAACCCTGATTCCGCAACTGCTTGGAGGGGAGATAAAACAACCTCTGTGTGGAGTCAAGAAGCTCCCCACATATATTCGGTGGGGTCCAGTCTTGTTTGTGTGATCATTCAGGAAACGTATTCGGAATTTGGGGGCATGGAAAGAATAGGCACATGCCCAATTATGTATTATTTAGAGCAAGTCAGGATGAGTGTAGCTTGTGCTGGGAAAATTTCAACCAAGCCCTGTAATGTAAGCGTGGCCTCTTACCCATCTAAATTCCTGAGTTGGCTCCATTTGAATGGTGTCTCCATGTACTGTGGACACATGTGGAGACCCGGTGTTGATTCTGAGTGACTTTGTTGACTCTTCCACCATGATTACCGAGAAGCTCTGTGATTACCGTTTCATGAAAGTTTTTGTTCTGGGTTTGTTTGGTTTTGTTTTTTTTAACGGCACTAAATAAGCTGAGTTTAAGGGCAAAGGAAGGAAGCGTTGGTTACTGGAGCAGCAGCACGTTTCGGCACTGTCGTTCTATTTGCCTGGGAGGAAGAATAGGTACCACAAAAACAGATGTTTCCACGGTGGCTTGCTGTAGCGGAATCCGCGAACTCACCAATTCCCTCCGAGACTGCTTGGTTTGGCAATGGAGAGCCAGAACGTGGCACATCCCAGGCAGCCGGTCTTGTCACGGGCAGAGAAATCCATCACTGAAGAGTCAGGCATTTAAAGCAGGTTAAATCCATGAGATTGTGAGGATGGTTTGTCTCAGGACAGTCCTCTCCCAGCACTGGTTATTATTAGTGTATCATTCTGATAAACAAGATGGATGCAAGGCGGAAAGACGGTACTGATAGGGAAATCAAAGGGTGAGGTGATGCCTTTTTCTACACCTTTCGAGACCATCTTGTTGAGATACAACTCTGTCCAGGTCTCTGGTAACTTGAGGACAACTGCTTGAGGGGAATGTTGTGATAGGTGAGTCCGATGGGAGTGACATGTTCCAATCAGTTAGTTTCTCCATTCGTAGAATACATCTTGAACCTCAATAGTGTAGCTCGTGAGGCCAAGAAGAATAAAGTGTCTGGGAAACTGGTCAGATGTTATCACACTAAACAAATGTCTGGTGGACTTCTAGAAGACAGCTGACTTGAACCAGCACAGTCCCCTCTGAAAAGTCAATAACTTATTACAGAAAACCAGTCCACATGTGATAGCTTAGAAAACTGTTGACTAATCCTTATTAATAGCAGATGTGGACTAATAAAAGCCAAACGCTTGCGGCGTGCTGGTCTACCAATGAGACTCCATTCTACAGCAGCTCTAAGCGGTATTTTGCTTAGAACTGAGCAAGCAGTCAGATGTCGTCTTCTTCGGCTTAGGAGTTGGGAACCTGTGGTTCTTAGCTTGATAGCTTTCAGCCCACGTGTATAATCGCTTTTTCCAGAAACCCACAGCGTCCTTCTCTTTGCCCCATTTCAGCCGTAGGAGCTGAAATTTCAAGATTTAAGCCTTAGAGCTGTTGAACAATTGAAAGGGTCACAATAACTTACTGGGATTGTTCTGTTTGGTTTGAGTCAAAATACTTGAAAAGCTGATGCTTTGAATGAATGAGTCAGTGTCCTTCCATTCTCTGTCACTGCTCCCCGACTCCTCCACGTTTTCATCCATTTCTCCACTCCCCCCCCCCACTTCTTCCCATCTTTCTCTTCTCCTCTAGCTTCTTCTGTGGGCTTAAGCTTTGCTCACCACTCGCTGCCTTTCAGCCCCACCCCTGAGAGGTGATGGACGTGCCCAGGGCTTTACCTTGGGTGCACAATTCTGGGCCCTTACTGTCATGGCTGCTACCAGTGCCTGTGGGGACAAGCCACTTCCCTCAGGGTCTCACTGTCCGTGGCCCACTCTGGTTCTTCACAATAAGTAATTTTTGATACTCCTTTTTTTCCCCAGCCTCTGAAATCTCCAAACGAGTTATAGATTTAGTACTTCTTATCATTTAGTGGTATCTTATATGTTTGCGGTTAACAACCAGGTTTGTGTGACTTTTTAAATTCTTTGGGGAAAAAAACCCCACTAAGTCTGTTCTCGGTGTCCTTTGTATTTTTCCTATACTTTACAACCCTCATTAGAAAAAAACATGACTTCCCATCACTTGCCCCAGGGGATTTACTCAGTGGGTGGGCTGTGTCCATTCTGAAATGTTTTCCTAGGACATGTAGCTAATCTGTGCCAATGAGACCCACCGTCCAAACCATCCCTAGAATAGGAGACCATGCAAGATGCTGATGCTCTGTTACCTGCGGCAGTCTGAACAGTGCTTAACGCTGGTTAACTTAACTCCGTGCTTATTTTAAAATTTACTAGACATCTGTTTTGGCCTCCAATGGTGCCCTTATAATGCAAAATGTCGTGGGTGTCAGTTTATACTTTCTCATTCCCTTGACCCACTTAATCAGAGGTGCCAGCAATGACCGGAACAATGTAAAGGGAATTAGAAGGAGTCGTCGGGGATTTTTCAGGTTCCGTGCAATGGGAAACTTCAAGGTCATCCTGTGTCCCAAGGAGGTTGACTCCTGGCCCAGTCTGCCTTCGAGAACCCACTGGCTGGTGCTTCTTAATGAATGATGGTGGATTGAACTGATAAGCACCGAAGACAAAGTAGACTTGTTCTCCCACACCGAGAATGAGAGTCACCTCATTCATCTGACGAGGTCCCTTACACTAAGAATTTTAGCCAGTGGACCAGATAGCTTCCGCAACTTGGAATTCTACTACCTTCCAAAACCCAAAGTCATTGGATCCTAGGTTTGGGAGAAATGACCAACCACCTAATTCATTCTATATCCAAGCTGATGTTTGAATGAAGACGATGAATTTTTATACTTCATGTTGTTCTTTCTCTCTTGGTGGCTCTAGCCTCAATAGTTGCTGGCAGACCTCTAAAAGAGTTGAATTACATTAGGAGAGAAGGCAGATGTCATCATCCAAATCAAAAGCATCTTCCACCTTTCCTGTCGTCTTGAACCTTCCAAATAGACCCACAGGATTCTCTAGACCATGATCATATGCCCTATATTTTAAGGGGCGGTCCAGTGTTAAACCTGATTTGGATTCAGAAAATATGATTATCATATTTATGCCTTTCAGTTAAGTTGGAAACTGAAAATTGAAACTATTATGTTCACTCCCTGAAGCCCCTCAAACCAAGTCAACTCTATGTGGAGAACAGCTATGCCTCAATTTAATGAAATGCTTCAACCCTCTTGAAGCGAGTTAGACATCAAAGATTTTCCCATGCAGAAAAGCCCCCCTGTGTAGTGTCCCCTGTCCCTCTCCTGGGAGGTTTCTTACTGGGCTGTGGTCAGTCTGCTTTGAATATCAGTCTGCCTTTAAAGTACATTACATTTCCATAATGGCTTTGAAATGCAAATGTGGAAGCCCAGAGATCAGAGGCCACGTGGCAGAGCACCCACCCTGCTCTAGCTCTGCCTTTCCTTCCTGGACTTCGTCATGGCACAGGTAGTGGCCTGCCCGGACTGGCCTCCTAGTGGCCCATAGTTGGGGAGCCTCCTGCAGTGCCCTTCGCTGCCAGGTCTGTCCATTCATGGGCCAGGCAGCTGCTGGGCCCCCATCCCTACCCCACAGCATGGTTGAAAGCCTGGGCTCATTCACTCTTCCCTCCATCCCCGGCCAATATATGAAATACCACACTGCAAATTTTAGCTCTGGAGCTCCCTAAAGGAATGTGCACCTTAGTCTCAGAAGCATGACCACAAAGTCATTGAAAATGGTATTCAACATAGAGTCAAAGTGGCAGCGTCGTTTTATTTCAAGCTTGGAAGGCAGGCTGCAGAGCAGGCGCTGGAAACTGCTTCAGCGAAGGGTGAAGCATGTCGGCTAACCTGCTGTTGGGAGTTCATTCTGAGTTCCCTCTGGGTTCTTAAAAGGCCTTTGCAGCAGCCACATGTTAAAAACGAACCGAAATAAAACAGCTCACTCTCTTCCCCCTCCCGTGCTTAACACAGAACTTGGAAATCTCCAGGACATCGGCAGAAGGTATTTTTCTTCCATTGGAAAGGAATGTATCAGTGAAGTTAGAAAGGTGTTATTTTAGAGAAGCAGAAGAGGCGTTATATATGAATCACCATTAAGGCCATGCTACTTCACAAGGTATTGCCCTGAGTTTTTATGACCACTTCAACTTCCTCCTCAGTCAGTCTAGGAGTGGCGTGTTCATTACCTTATGGAAGGAACCACTTGTACGGCCCAATTCACCATCCCCACGTTCCCTGATACCTGGAAGCAGTGATCGTCAGGCACAGTGCCATGTCACACTGGCATTGCCTGAATCGTTCACACATTAATTCATCAAATCAGCAGTCTTCCCCTGGGCCCCAGGCACTGTTCTGGAAGTGATCAGCATAGAGGATAAGGTCCAGACCTCACAGAGTTCACATTCTGGTGGGGGTTGGGGGAAAACAATAAACAGGTCGGGGAGTAGTAAATAAATGCTATGCAAAATATAAAAGGGCAAAGGGGTAGAGAGTTCAGGGAAATGGAATAGGGCTTCAGGGAGGATTGCTACAGTAGAGTAGGCGGTGAAGACAGCTAGATATAAGGAGGTGACTTTTGAGCAGATTTTAATTTTTTTTTTTAAGTACAGTTAGCCTACAATATTAGTTTCAGGGGTACACCATAGTTATTCAACATTTACGTACCTAAAGAAGTGATCACCATGATAAGTCAAGCAACCATCTGACACCCTACCACGCTATCACAATATTATTGACTATATTCCCCATGCTGTACATTACATCCCCATGACTTATTTGTTTTATACCTGGAAATTTGGACCTCTTATTGCCCTTCACCTTCCCCCCTTTATAACTTTTCAGATACACTTGAAATCTGGTACTATATTAATTTTAGGTGTACAGCATTGTGGTTAGACATTTGTATAATTGAAGAAGTGATCCCTGACTAGCCTGGTACCCACCTGGCACTATACATAGTTATTACCATATCATTGACTATATTCCCTATGCTTTACTTTACATCCCCATGACTATTTTGAAACTACCAATTTGTACATCTTAATCCCTTCACCTTTTTCATCTGGCCCCCCAAGCTCCTCCCATCTATCACCCTGATAAATCTAGTACCCACCTGACACCATACATAGTTACTACAATATTATTGACTATATTCCTTATGCTACACCCTATATCCCCATGACTACTGAGTAACAGCCAATTTGTGCTTGTTAATCCCTTCCCCTTTTTCACCCACCACCCCAACCCCCCTCCATCTGGCAACCATCAAAATGTTCTCTATATCTATGGGTCTGTTTCTATTTTGTTTATTTTGTTCTTTAGATTCCACATAAAAGCGAAATCACATTGCATCTGTCTTTCTCTGTCTGACATACTCCACTTAGCACAATATCCTCCAGGTCTATCCATGCCATTACAGATGGCAAGAGCCCATTCCCTTCCATGGCCAAGCAATATTCCATTGTATATATGTACCACCTTCTTTTTATCCATCCTTCCATTGACAGACACCCAGCCTGCCTCCACATCTTGGCCATTGTAAACAGTGCTGCAATGAACATATGGATGCACAGGTCCTCTTTAAACAATGTTTGGGTTTCTTCAGATAAATACCCTGAAGTGGTATTACTGGTTCCTTCTTTGTTTCTTGTTATACCCCTAGTTTTAAAGTCCATTTTGTCTGTTATAAATACTGCTATCTCAACTTTTTTTTTGTTTGTTTTTATTTTCATGAAATAACTTTTTCCATCCCTTTACTTTCAGTTTGTGTGTTTCCTTCAATCTGAAGCGAGTCTCTTGTAAGGGTTTTCTTTTTTTTAAAATATATTCAGCCACCCTTTTGATTGGAGCACTTAATCCACTTACATTGAAAGCAATAGTTGATAGATATGTAGTTATTGCCATTTTATTATGCATATTTTTTATTGTTTTGTTTTGTTTTTTTCCCCATCTTAAAGAAAGCCCTCTAACATTCCTTGTAATACTGGTTTGGTGGTGAACTCCTTCAGATTTTCGTCTCTGAGGCTCTTTATCTGTCCTTTGATTCTAAATGATAGCTTTGCTGGGTAGTGTAATCTTGGTAGTAGGTCCTTGCTTTTCACCACATTGATTATTTTGTGCCAATTTCTTCTGGCCTGAAAAGTTTCTGTTGAGAAATCAGCTGACAGTCTTATGGGAGTTCCCATATAAGTTACTAGTTGCCTTTCTCCTGCTGGTTTTAGGATTCTCTCTTTGTTTATAACCTTTGGCATCCTAATTATAACGTGTGTTGGTGTAGGCCTATTATTTGGGTTCATCTTTTTTTTTTTTTATTTTATTAGTTTTCGGTGTACAACACAATGCAATAGTTATACTCTTTACCCCCCAAAGTGAAAACCCCCTCCCCCAGTTCGCCACCCCACTCCCCCCCCATATCATACATATCCATCACAACTCCCCTGACTCGCCTCCACAGTATACTCCACATCCTGTGACCATCCACATATTCAGTTGCAGTTGGCATGCAATACTATACAACATCAGCTTCAGGTGTACAGTGCAGTGATCAAGCCTCTACTCCATCCATGAAGTGGTCTCCCTAACAAGACAATGTGACTATCTGACACGCCACAAAATTTTTACAACATTATTATATTCCCCGAACTGTGTTTCATATCCCTGGGGCAATACTGTAGTTGTCTATTTATGCTGTCTAATCCCTTCCCCTTCCCCCCATCCCCACCCCCCTCCCAACTAGCAACCCTCAGTTTTTCCTCTACATCTATGAGTCTGTTTACTTTGATCATTCACTCAGTTCTTCAGACTCCACACACAAGTGAGATCACATGGTACCTGTCCTTCTCCGACTGACTTATTTCTCACAACATAATAGTCTCTTCACAACATTACCAATTACATTCCCAGAACTGCCCCCATAACCCTGCGGCAACATTGTAGTCCCACATACACTGTCCAAAACCTTCCCCCTTCCCTCTTCCCCACTCCCTCCCAGCCAGCAACCATCAGTTTTTCCTTTATATCTGCTTGATATGACATCAATCTTCTTAAATTGTCTCTCTGGGTTAGCTTCTTTACCCCTTTCTTTTGATTAAAAAAGTCCTTTTAACATTTCTTGCAATGCTGGCTTGGTGGTAATGAATTCCTTAAGCTTATTCTTTTCTGAGAAGCTCTTTATTTCTCCTTCAATTTTAAGTGATAGCCGTGCTGGATAGAGCAATCTTGGTTGTAGGCCTTTATTTTGTGTCACTTTGAGTATCTCCTGCCACTCCCTTCTGGCCTGCAGAGTTTCTGTAGACAAGTCAGCTGTTAGTCTAACAGGAGTTCCTTTGTATGTAACCTGCTGTCTTTCTCTTGCAGCCTCTAGGATTCTGTCTCTGTCTTTAACCTTTGCCATTTTAACTATGATGTGTCTTGGTGTGGACCTGTTTGGGTTCAGCTTGTTTGGAACCCTCTGCACTTCCTGGGCATGTATGTTGATTTCCTTTACCAGTGTAGGGAAGTTTTCAGTCATTATTTTTTCAAATACCTTTTCAACCCCTTGCTTCTTCTCTTCTCCTTCTGGTATCCCTATGATTCGAAGGTGGTTGCGCTTCATCTTGTCCCATAGGGCTCTTAAACTATTTTCATTGTTTTTTATTCTTTGGTCTTTTTGCTGTGCCAACTGGGTGAGTTCTGCTATTTTATCTTCCAAATCGCTGATCCACTCCTCTGCTGCATCTACTCTACTGGTGATTCCTTCGAGTGTGTTCTTCATTTCAGTTATTGTATTCTTTAGTTCTAACAGGTTGTTTTTTATGGTTTCCCTATCTTTCTTTATGTCCTCGCTAAGTTCCTTAAACATTCTTATCATCAGTGATCTAAACTGTGTCTCTGAAAGGTTGGATCCCTCTGTTTCATTTGGTTCCATTTCTGGAGGTTTCTTCTGATCTTTTACTTGTGACATGTTTCTTTGTTTCCCCATTCTGGCTGTCGCTCTGGGATTGCTTTGATGTATTAGATAGATCACCAGGAGAGCCCTGGCTGGATCACGCAGGCACACAGCTCACGGCCCAACACTCCCAGGAGAACTCCCAGTCTCAGCCTGTCCCAATCAGCCGCTCGCAGATCAGGCCAAGCAGCCCGACAACCAATCACCAGCCTGGCAACTCTGCAAGCGCAGTGTGGAAAGCAGAGACCCAAGGCAGCTTGCGTGCTCCCGGGTCTCAGTGAGCAGCCTGTTGGAGTCGGATCACTCCCACTAGGCGTTTCCCTGGCAACACAGCACAAGCCGAGCGGAGGGTGGGGATCCGAGGCGGCTCGCGCACTCCCGGGTCTCAGTGAGCCGCCTAGGAGCCGGGGGGCACCGCCCTATGTTTCCCTGGCAACGCAGTATAAGCCGGTCGGAGGGTGGGGATCCAAGGCCGCAGGCGCGCGCGCACGCACGCACACATGCACTTCGCCAATTCCACCAGACCAATTAGGTCTCGGACCTGATCCTTCGTGGGAGGGCCCAAGCCCGACAAAATGGCACCCTCCTTACACCACTCGCGTGCAAGCTCCGCACCACGGGAACAACAATCCAAAAACCTCCAGCCTTTGCACCAAAGGTGCTCAGCTCAGTCCGTCCCCGCAGGCTCCCGGCTCACACAGCCACTCCCTCCACCAGGAACCAGGTAAGTGCTCACCGGCGAGCAAGCCCGGGCGCCAGCCCCACTGATTCTCCAGCCGCTCTTAGCCTCGCCGAGCTGAGGAAAGAGAGTCCTTACTAATTTATTGCCGGCTATCTTAGAACTTCTCTTCCCGGCAAAGGAGCTCTGGGCTGGTGAGCTTGGGGTGCGGCCGGAGGGTCTCTCCCCCAACCAGACAAGCTTCCCACGGCTGGGACCTCCCTCACGGGGCTCGCCCTCTCTCGTCTCCGCCCGTCCTACCAGACCCGATGCGACTTCCTCTTTAAGTTCTTCGTTTAGTGGTTCTGTTCCTCCAGTGTTCCGGGGACCTCCAGGGTTGAATGCTGTAAATTTGCTTGTAATTTTGGTGTGATCCTGGGAGGCAGTTAGCACAGCGTCTGTCTATTGCGCCATTTTACCGGAAGTCCCCTCGGGTTCATCTTGTTTGGCACTTGTATGTCTATTTCTTTCACCAGGTCAGGAAACTTTTCAGTCATTATTTCTTCAAATAGGTTTTCAATCCCTTGCTTTCTCTCTTCTTCTGTTAACCCTATGATGCGAATGTTTTTCCTCTTGATGTTGTCCCAGAGGTCTGTTAAACTATCCTCATTTTTTTTCTGGATTCTTTTTTATTTTTGTTGTTCCAATTGGGTATTTTCTGCTACTTTGTTTTCCAAATCACTGACTCAATCCTCTGCTTCCTCTAGTCTCCTGGTGATTCCTTCTAGTGCATTCTTCATTTCAGTTTTTATATTCTTCACTTCTAATTGGTTCTTTTTTATGGTTTCTGGGTCCTTTTTTATGCTTGCTATCTCTTTGTTGAAGTTCTTACTAAAT
The DNA here is from genome assembly GCA_033961575.1 of Aselliscus stoliczkanus. NCBI lineage: Eukaryota > Metazoa > Chordata > Mammalia > Chiroptera > Hipposideridae > Aselliscus > Aselliscus stoliczkanus. The sequence continues at coordinate 78,625,194 of CM066740.1, read as the reverse complement.
TCCTTGAGCATCCTTATAACCATTATTTTGAACTCTGTACCTGGTAGGCTCCTCGCCTCCATTTTTAGTTCTTTTTCTGGAGTTTTCTCCTGTTCTTTCATTTGCGATGTTTTTCTTTGTTTCCTCATTTTAGCTGCATCCCTGTGTTTGTTTCTATGTATTAGGTAGGGCTGCTATGTCTCCCAGTTTTGCTGGGTGGCCTTATGTAGAAGGGGTCCTGTGTGAGTTGTGTGTGCCCTCCTGTTATAGCTGAGTCTTGATTGCTGTTGGCATGTCAGTAGGTGATGTTGACCCTTAGGCTGACTGACTGTGGAGTTTGGCCACATCCACAGCTTATGAGATGCTGTAGAAGGAGGGGATTACCTCATGCAACAGGATTCTCCCCAGTGGGCTCTAGTGCCTGTTGAGACCACCCTTTGTGTGTGCTGCTTATGGGGCTAATTGGGTGGTGCTCTGCTGTGGTCTGAAGCAAACCTCCAAGTATGCTGGTTTGGGGGCTTCTTAGGAGGGGCTCTGGTGCAGGCCCAAGTCAGTCACTGCCTGTGACTGACCAGGGGCTACCTGGTAGAAACAAAAAAATGATCCATGGTTGGTCGCTGCCTGTGCTGTACCTGATGGCATATGAGAGAGGATGCTGCAAACCAAGGATGGCTATCACCAGTACCGGGCCTGGGGTAGCTCCACAAAAGCCAGGACACCCCGAGGCTTGCTGCCACCTGCCAGCTCCTGTGAAGTTCAGCCTCCTGTGGTATGGAGTTGGGTGGGGCAGGGTCCCAGCTGAGTCAGCAGGTTGGAGCAGCGGAACTCACCAGACCAATCAGATTCAGATTTGGCCTGTGGGGGCGGGCTTAACACAGGAAAGATGGCACCTGCCTGTTGGCTGGTTGCATGAGAGGAGGACACCACACAGAGAAAATGGGGACTGTCCCTCCAGCCCTCACCCTGAAGACAACTCAGTCTCTCCCATATGTCTCCGACTTCCCTAGAGTCACCATCCCTCCACAGAGCCCCAGGTGAGTGCCTCTGCAGGCCCTTTAAGAGGACACCTGGGTTTCCCTCAGCTTTCATCCTACCTGGAAGGTCAGAATCCCCACCGGTTTTTACAGGCAGAAGTTGTGGGGGCTCCTTTTTCCAGTACCAGTACTCCAAGCTAGGGAGCCTGGTGTAAGGGGCTGGGATCCCTTGCTCCTTTGTGGAGAGCCTCTGTGGCTGAGATATCCCTCCCAATTTTCATCTGTCACACAGAGGTTGGGCCGGCCCATTTCGCATCTCCGCCCTTCCAGTCTTGCCGTGGTTTCTTATATCCTTAGTTATAAAACTTCTGTTGAGCTAGACTTCAGGTGGTTCTACATGTTGATGGTTCTATAATTGAGTTGTAATTTTGATGTGTTCACGGGGTGAGGCCAGCACAGGATCTCCTTGAGCAGATTCTCGACTGTAGTGAGAGAACCATTTGTATGAAGATCTGGGGAAGTGTATTCCAGGCTGGCAGAACCTAAAGCACAAAAGTTGTGAGGCAGGAACAAGCTGGGTTTGTTAAGGGAACAGCAAGGAGGTCCTTGTGACCTGAATGGAGTGAAAAAAGCAAATAGTGTTGAGAGTTGAGTTCAGAGAAGTGTCCAAATAAGTAGGATATTTTTGTCCATGGTAAGAATTCAAGTTTCATTCTGAGTGTAATGAAAAACCATTAGGGGGTTTGGTACAGGGCCATCAATCGACCTGATATACATTTTTAAAAGACCACTCTAGCTGCTGTGCGAAGAATTATCTGGAGTATGTGTAAAGTACAGGCAGGGAGAATATTAGGAGGCTGTTATATTAATGATGAAAGCAAGAGGTGATAACTTGGACTAAGGTGGTGACAGTGGAGACAGTGAGAAGTCCTCTGATTTAGGCCATTGATAGATAAAAGTAGACCCAGACTTGCATTAAATGTGGGATGTGAGAGAAAGGAACAGTATAAGAACTCCAAGATTATCTTGAGCAACTAACTGAATGAGGGTACCATTTGCTGTGCTGGAGACAACACTAGGAAGATTGGGGGGGCAGCAGGAATCAAGGGGTCAATTTTGATTGTGTTAGGTTTAATATATAAATTACAATTCCCATTAGAAATGCTGAGTAAGCCATTCAATATATGCTGGGACTAGATATTAGATTGAATCATCACTGTCAAGAGGGTATTGAGCCTGGGCTCTGTTGTACTCACCTATGGAGTGAATATGGAGAGTGAAGAGGTTGGAGGATTTAGCCCTATGGCTCTCGGGAATGGAATGAGCAAAGAGGAATGAGAAATGGCCATTGAGGTCGGGGACAAACCAAGGCCAACTTGGAGGTGCAGGGAAGAAAGTGTTTGAAGAAGGAAGGAATGACCAGCTACGTTAAATGCTGCTGCTGGAATGAATAAGATGAAGATAAAATTAGCCAATGGATTTGGCAATAGGAAGGTCACTGGACAAGAGCAGCTTGGGTGACTAGTGAGGATGAAAGCCTGGTCATGATGGGACTGAGGAAAGAATGAGTTTGGGAAGTAGCGATAGGAGAGGCTGCACTTTGAGAAGTTTTGCTAAAAAGAGGAGGAGTCAGGGGAAATAAGTAGAAAAGATGTAAGGTTCTAGGTTGTAGGGAGATTTCTTGTTAAGGTTGGAGATATTATAGCCTATTTTGTAGGCTAATGAAGATAGTTACAAAGAGAGAAGTTCACTGAAAAAGTCCTTGAGCTGGCTACGAGGCAGGGATCCAGCCATAGAGCACAGACAGTCCATCCATTAGGCCAGGAGACAAGGTTAAGTTCATGAATATAGAGGCAGGCAGGCTAGTGGATTTGTTCTTGAGAGGATGAGGTCATTCTCTTCTGATGGCTTCTATTTTCTGCTCAGCCCTGAGGAGTGTCCCAAGTTAATATTCACTTATAATTATTAAAAGAAGCTGAGTCCCTCACTCTCGCTCTGCCCTTCTTCCTTGCTGAATAATTCAGTCCAAAATCCATTAGATGGGACCATGCCAGGTAGGCCTTCATGCAGGAGGTGGGGGTGATGGTAGCCCACAGTGAGATGCCTGAGAGGGGGAAGAAGGTGTCCATTTGTGGTGGGGGGACCTTATAGTGTGGCGTTAGAGCTTGAGGAAGGCGGCTGTATGAGTGGGGGAAGGATAGTGGCAGTAGCGATGGGAAAATGGTTACATACAGAGGACACTGATCCCATAAATAAATATACTGAGGATAATAGGAATCAGATTTCTTAATGTTAGATCAGGGAGTTACAAAAATGGAAAAGGAGAAAAAATGAACTCGATGGTGTTGGTGTGGAATTGGAGACATTGATGTGATTGGGTTATCAACATATATAAATAGATACAGAAATAACTATAGATGTAAGTTTGTGTGCATGTTTATTAGTACATAATCAAACCCAAATATATATTAAGTGTATATATATATATATATATATATATATATATATATATATATATATATTCATACATATATTCCTTCGCTGTGACAGTGAGAGAGACAGAGAGCAAATATTATACATCCTAACAGTAATGGACATAGCAGCTGCCCAGATCTACCACCCTCCAGTAAAAGGAATCATAACTTCTTGAAGAAATGACTCACCCCTTGTCTGGGGCAGGAAAAATACAACATGGAAACATATCAGAAGGTCACGGCCAACTTGAAGGGACTATCGCTGTCTAAATCTGGGACAGATTAAACATCAAAATAATTAATGATAGTAATCAATGGAATAGCATAGGCAGGGTCCATACTGATGTATAAATGAATACATAGACAGGGAAAGGGAAAGCTTTTTTCCTCTTAGAATGGAATGCAAACTAATAAATGGAAAAGGAATGATATAATTATAAAATCATTATTTGGCAACCATCCTAAGAATAATTCATCCAAGAAACATCAATGGATGTGAAGACTAGAAGTGAATGTTTTTTAAGAAACAGTATGTTTACATAGTCTCAAATTGCCTCCCAACTTGTAAAGTACCAAAGTAAAAAGAGTAACCTTACAGTGAAGACACCTAAACGATACTGTCTTTACGCCAGTGATCAACATTAAAATTCCCAGGAATGGGTCAAATGGAGATCTGATGGTAACACACCAGCATCACTTCTGTGATATTCCCACCCAAAATGTGTAGCCTGAATCTAGTCATGAGGAAATAACAGACAAACCCAAAGTAAGGGACATTATACTAATAACTGGCTTGTAACTTTCCAAAGTGTCAAAATCCTGAAAACCTAGAAAAAACCTGAATAACTGTTTAGAATAGAAGCTAACTGAATAGAAGGTGACAAAATAGACACAACGACTAAATACAGTATGTGATCCTAGACTGAATCCTTTTCCTATAAAAGACATCACTGGGACACTGGGCAGAATGTGAACAGGGCCTGTGGATTAGATCAGGGGTTGGCAAACTTTTGAGACGAAGAGCCGTAAGGGGTTAGTAAACTGAGGCAGCTATAGGCTCTGAAGTAAAATTGAAAATGAAAACTATCACAGTTTCATTTATAAAATGTTTAAAGGATATTATTTACATAATGGTGATTATGTAAAAATATAATGGCTCTCAAATAATTTTTAAATTGTTATGAGGGACAGGATTGGCTCTTCCAGGGGTCGGCAAACTTTAGAGATGGAACGTACCCAAAGAGCCACATGTGGCTGATGAGCCGCAGTTTGCTGACCCCTGGATTAGATAATAAGATGTCAATGTTATTTTTTGTATTTTTTTATTTTCTTGAGGGCAGTGTCACTGGCCCTCATATGTGGGACCCGAACCGGGGCCGCTGGCTTCCCAAGCCAGCACTTAACCACCGTGCCACTCGGCTGGCCCCAATGTTATTTTTTAAATTTCTGATGATTGTACGGTGGTTATGTTGGAGACTGATCTTGTTTGGAGTATGTGGAGTGATGGGGCATCATGTCAGCAACTCACTCTCAAATGCTTCAGGAAAAAAATTATTTGTACTCTTCTTGAAACTTTTCTATAAGTTTGAAATTGTTACAAAATCAAACGGTATTATGCAGTAGCTGAAGATAAAAGAAATTTACTTTAAGAAATAAATTAAGGAACGGTTAAGCAACTCTTGAAGAACTAGATGGGAAGACTTGCTCTATTAGAGTCATTATCAAGTTGCACTAATGAAAAGATTATGATACAGAATAAAGCAATGGCAGAGAATAGAGAGTCCAGAAAAAGACTCATGCAAACATAGGTGGTTGCTTTATAACCAGGGTGACATTGCAGGTCAGAGGGGAAAGACTGGAATTAAGTATATATTTATATATATACACATGTGCACACGTGTGTGTGTGCATGTGTGTGTGTGTGTGTGTGTGTGTGTGTGTGTGTATGTGTGTGATGCTGGGTTAGTTAGATAGCTCATAGAACCAAAGGGAACCTGGACCCTACCCTAATTCCATACTCAGAAGTTAATTTAAATTGAGGTGCCATTTAAATGGGTATGTAAAATTAATGCTTCTAGAATACATTATAGAAGAATAGTTGCACAACCTCAGCATAAGGAAATATTTCTTAAAACAGGATACAGAAAACACTAACCATAAGGAGAAAAGGTTGATATATTGGATCACTTTAAAATTAAGAATTTCTGTTCATCAAAACACCATGAAGACAGTGAAAAGACAAGCCTTAAGAGAGATGATATTTGTGAAGCATACAGCCAACAAAGGGCTCATATCCAGACTATATAAAGAACTACAAATCAGTAAGAAAAAGACAACTGAATAGAAAAATGAGCAAGAGACAGAAATAAGCACTTTACAAAAAGTAAATCCTAAATGGCCAATATGCATACGAAATGTACTCAACAGCATTACTAATTAGGGAAATGCAAATTAAATTCACAATGAGATGCCACCATTTATCCACCCAGAATTGCAAAAAATTAAAATGATGGAAAATAATGAGGGTTAACAAGAATGTGAAGCAACTAGTTTCTGATATACTGCTGGTAACAGTGCAGATTGGTACAACCAATTTGGGAAATGATTTGGCATTATCTACTCATATTAAAGCTGAACATATTGTCTTAGTAATAACAAAATTACCGTAGACAATGGGGGGCTTATAAACAACAGAAATTTATTTCTCACAATTCTGGAGGCTGGGAAGTCCAAGATCAAGGTGCTGGCAGATTCACTGTCTGGTGTGGCCCACTTCCTTGTTCATACATGGCATCTTCTAGTTACATTCTCACATGGTGAAAGGGGCAAGGGAGCATTTTGGGGTCTCTTTTGTAAGGGTGCTAACCCCATCTGTGAGGGCTCCACCCTCCAGACCAAATCACCTCCCAAAGACCCCACCTCCAAAAACCATCACATTGGGGCTTAGGTTTCAACATACGATTCTTTTTCGGGGGAGGGGACACAAATGTTTAGTCTATAGCACAGATCCATGACTGATGAGCCAACAATACCATTCCTAGGTACATACCTAGAGAGCGTCCGATAGTATTTGTAATAGCAATAAAGTGGAAGCAACTAAATGTATGTCATAGTAAAAGGGATAAATATATTGAGGCATGTGGAATATTATGCAATAATACAAATGGATGAATGAGGGCTGCACATAAAAATGGACGATTCTCACACACTGTTGAACAGACATACTAAAGAATATATGTTGTAGGGCCAGCTGAGTGGCGTGGTGGTTGGGCGCTGGCTTGGGAAGCCAACTGTCCCAGTTCGGGTCCCACATATGAGGGCCAGTGACACTGCCCTCAAAAAAAAAAAAAAAAAAGAATATATGTTGTGTATTTCCATTCTTCAAAATTTCTTAAAAGGGCATTTATGGATGGATGCTGACATAGTAAAACTATAAAGAAAAATAAGGAAATGTTATCATAAATTAATAGCAGTTACCTTTCTGGGATTTGGAGAGGGGACTGATTAGAAGGTACACAGATGGGTCTTCTAGGGTCCTGGTAATATTCTATTTCTTTCCCTGAGGATTAGTGGATGTACTTGATTTGTGATAATTTATTGAGCTGTACATTTGTTTTATGTACTTTGCTGTGGGTCTTATACTTCATAATGCAAAGGGTTAGAAATAAATGTCAACAGATTCAAAGGTATCCCTATGACAAAGTTATTTCCATTCCTTTGATACCTACTAGTAACTGACATTTGTTGAGGGTTTTTCTGAGCCAGGCCCTGGTTTGGGCATTTTTATATACATTATCTCTAATTGCAATAATCCTATAAATTAAGTACCTTTATTACCCCCATTTTACAGATGAGGGCACTGAGGCTTAGAGGGGTTAAGGAGCTTGCCAGAGCTCATACAACTAATGAAGGGAGTCTAGCTCTTACTTACTATCATGTCTCCTCCTCACACAAACCTCATCCTTCTATTCAATTTTTAGGGCAACCTCTCTTTACTGTAAACCTCCTGATTCCCTGTGGCATCTAGTCTAGTGGGTTCTAGAGCCTAGCCCTTTGGTTAATGCTGAGTTGAATGAATATTGAGTAAAAGCCCCGTTCTTTTCATCCACTTCCTCTCAGGCACTGGGTGCAGTGGTGGGAGATTTCTTGCTTGTGCTAAGTTGCTGAGGTTTCAAGCAGATGAAAAATAACAGGAAAGCCTCCTGCCTGTGGCTGATGCTAGTTTCGTGTGCTGGGGTCTGTCAGACAAACCCCATACTTCCTTTTTTCACTTTCCCTGAGCACCGAGCCCTCTGCTTCACTATGTCGTGTCCCCTCCCTCAGCCTGCCCCCCAGGAAATGGGAGATGGAGATGCAGCCAGGCTCTGTACATGGCTGCTACTTCTGCCTCTGGAGGGGGTCCCAGGTGGGCCAGGAGGGTGCAGGGTGCAGATCCCAGCCAAAACTCTCAGTCCCACGTTGCTGCTGGATTCCCAAGGTCCTCTGAGGCAAAGAGACTTTGGAAGAAAAGTAACTGTTGGTCTGGAATTTTCAGGCACTATGCAGGGGCGATTTATCACTGACTTCGAAACTGGGAGCAGCTCGATAATGCAGGTACAAAGCAGCTGTGTGGGGCACCATGAAATATCACCTGCTCAGCCTTTGCCATCCACCTTCACCCTGTGTCCTTCTGTTGCTAGAAGATTAAAAAATAATAATAATAGCATAAATGAAGAAATCTTAGTTTGAGAACTCAACACATATTCTACTGAAGGATTTTGACCACAATCTCAACTTGTCCTAAACACTAATTATTTTGACTAATCCCTCACCTACTCCTTGCCTCTCCCAAATGGGCTCCTCCTACTTTGATGACATGCCACGCATCCACTTCTTGTTCACGTCACCTGGGCCGGAAATCTAGGAGTGTGTGGACTCCTCCCTCACCCACCTACTCTTGCCTGCCTCCCAATACAATCCTTTTGGACCCGACGGTCATTACAGCCAGGAGGATTTGGCCCAATGCGTTGTTTTATAGACAGCTCGAAGCTACATAAATAAGGTCCTTAGAGTGAGGATTACTAGGCACTGAAAAAGGTTACAGGTGCCCTATAATATCCTTCAGGAAAATCTCTATCAATCTGTCAGGGGTGGCGTAAAAAGGTCAAGGTCTCTTCCAGTTCCTTTTCTGAGAATCTCTCTCTCTAGAATATAATAAATGATGTTCACTGTGGCCTCCCTAAGAGTCAGTACACTTCCTTGCTAGAAGCTTGAGTCTGTCCAAGTATCGGGTGGCCAAGTCTTTCAGGAGAAACTAGGTTTCCTCTTCCAGCCCCAGAAACAAATCTTGTAATCCCACTTGCCTTGCCAGTGATTGGTTTGGGAATGGACAAGTGACATAATCCTGGCCAGTGAGGTTGAGGGAAGATTTCTGGGTGCTGCTGGGAAAGCTAAAGAGAATAGTAGTGCATCCTGTGTCCCCTGATGGCCTTTGATATTGATGTGTGAGTGTACGAGACCTGGGGCATTGGTGCCCACCTTGTGGTCATGGAGCGACAGCCCTGAGGACAGAAACCAAGACATGGGGGACAGCCGGGATAAAAGATGGGAAGAACCCATGCATCTGCTAAAACTGTTCTCCTACTGGACTTGTTATTATGAGAGGCAGTACATTTCTGCTCTTCACTTCCGTGGTTGCATTGGGCTTGCTGTTGCTTGAGGCTCAAAACCGCCCCACCTCTATGTCTGCATTGACAAGATACAGTTTCCCTCTCTCTTCCTGTTTTCCTTCCATCATTAGGGCAACTTCAGGCTAGCTTTCACTTAGCAGGGCTTGGGTTTTTAATGCTATCCTTATAACCTATCATTGTGTATCTTTCTCCTCAAATGCTAGATCAAGGTTAGACCTGTCATCTCTCGTCATAGAATAGAACAGGGTGAAATGAAGACCCCAGTCAGGCATATCAGAATGACATGGGACATTGGCAAAGGATCTGAACAGACATTTCTCTGAAGAAGATATATAAATGGCCAAGAAGCACGAGAAAAGATATTCAACATCATTAGTCATTAGGGAACTGCATATCAAAACCACAGTGAGACACCACGTCATACCCACAAGGCTGGCTGTGATCAAAAACAACAATAACAAGTATTGATAAGAATGTGGACAAATTAGAACTCACATACACTGCTGGTGGGAACGTGAGATGGTGCAGTGCTTTGGAAAGGAAAAAGGCTCCGGTAATTCCTCAAAAAGGTTAAACATAGAGTGACTATATGACCCAGCAACCCCACCCTTAAGAATACACCCAAAAGAAGTGAAAACAAACACAGGCCCTGACACACACTTGTACACAAATGTTCATAGGGGCATTATTCATGACAGCCAAAAAGTAGAAACAACCCAAATCTCCATCGAATGAAAAATCAAAATGTGGCATGTCCATACGAATATTAATTGATAATAAAAAGGAATGAAGTTCTGATACGTGCTACAATATGGAAAAACCTTGAAAACATGCCAAGTGAAAGAAGCCAAACACAAAAGACCACATGGTGTACGATTCCATTTATATGAAAGGTTCAGAATAGGGAAATCCTGAGACAGAAAGTGGATCAGTGGTTTCCAGGGGGTAGGTGTTCGGGGGACTGGGGAGCGACTGCTAAAAGGTACACGAGTTTCTTCTCGATGTGAAGAAAATATTCTAAAATTAGATTGTGGTAAGAGTCACACAACTCCGAATATACTAACGACCATTGAATTGTGTGTTTTAAATGGGTGAATTGTATAATATGTGTATTATGTATCAATAAAGATGTCCAAAAAAAGAAATCCAATTAAACCATTGTCACTTTCTGGTATTTATAAGAATTGCAATTGCTCCCATTCGTTTGTTTAGGCAAAACCAGTTGTTGGATAGAATAGTAAATATCGACTTGTATGCACACACACACACACACACACACACACACACACACAAATCACTTGGGGACTTTAATTGTACATCCCCTGACATCACCTGAAACCTGTACAGCAGATCCTCTGGGAGTGAGGTCTGGGGACGTGCCCAGAGAGGGTCCTCAGGCTAGAGCTCCGGCCTTCAGACGCGTGGTTCCCACGATGAATGGAGGCATTTCTGTGCAGAAAGGACACCGAGTGCTGCATACATCACCATAACGCAGTGCATCATGAATACACAGCTATGGCAGTTGCAGAGTCCGTCAATCTCATCTTGAGTCCTGGCTCTGCTCACCTGAAAATTGTATGAACGCTGGAAAGTTACTTAAACCTCTTCAAGTCTGTTTCATAATCTGTAAAACGGAGATCAGAGTATCACCCCCATGGGGCTGATGTAATAACAAGACTTAAAAATTTGAAGTGCTTCCTACAGGGTCCAGCTCCTAATAAGCCTCGATAGACTCTAAAGTCTATCCTTGTATCAATTTAAGTCTTAGCAAAACGCTGTATGTGAAGGACAGTACCTCAGGGGCACACAGAAATGCCTTTATGGAAGCCACGTGGTGAAGCCCCTAGAATATAAACCCAGGACAGCAAGGCTCCATATTTGGCTCTATGCTGTGTTCTCAGTGTCTGGAGGATAGCTGGCTCTTAATATTTGTTGAGTGCGTGAGGGATACAGGGTTTTTCAGCAGTCGTTTTCAGCAGACTTAATGCTCCCTGGATCCCCTGCCATAATATGAGTGATGACATTTGCCTCGTGGACACCTGGTGTCTTAGCCAGCTTGGGCCTCATAACAAACTACCATAGACTGAGTGGCTTAAACACAGGCTTTCCTCACAGTTCTGGGGGCTGGGGAACCCCAGATCAAGGTGCCGACCAACTGAGTTCCTGGCGAGGCCCCCGTCCTGCCTTCCTGACAGCCGTCTCCTCCTTGCTTCCGTCCCCACATGGCGGAGAAAGTTCTCTCTTCCTCTTCTCATTAAGCCATGAATCCCATTCTGAGGGCTCCGCCCTCATGCCCTCATCTTCCAAAGGCCACATCTCCAATTACCATCACAAGGGGAGTTGGCGCTTCACCATGGGAATTTGGGGTTAAGGGGGTACAAATTCATTCCATAGCACACAGCTTTTCTCCTCCAGCCCCAACCCACCAGTAAGTATCTGCACTGCTGGGAACCTCCAGCTTTGCCTGCCGTAGATCTGCCTTTCTACTTCCGTCCACTCTCCTCCATGGGGGTCTTCACCCCTTTCTCTGCACCTTATGGGACCTGTTGATGTTGATCATCCGTGCCGTGCTGTGCCCTGCTCAGCTGATTCACATCCTCATCAATAAACCGGAAATAGGCCACATTTGTAGAGCCTCATGTCAGTCCCGATAAATCTTTTTGCTCTCTGAAGTTCCTGTGAATGCCACTCAGGAGAAGGCCAGCAGACACAGGGCTGTCTTCGCAAAGGAAGGTTTTTGCTCTCATCATAGTAAGACCAAGGTCTCTGCCAGAAAAGCTGGCTCGCTTGGCTTTGACCGGCTGAGCGCTGCCATTTCCATTGGCGAGACCCCGTCTCATTCGCTGTCAATTATATCCGTGAGCCGAAGTCAACCCTTGTGCCTCCTCAGCCTCGAGGAACTGGCTTCTGATTCTCTCTGCCGGCGGTATTGACTAGCTGGCCCTGTTTTCCAACACGCCTCGCTGGGAGATCACTTGCCTGGGTTTCTGACCTCTCCCTCCACAGGTTGTTTGCTTTCTCTCTTGGAGCTGGTGTTTCCTGCACCTCCCAAATCAGTATCATCTGTGAATTTCATCGCACGCTCTTTACCCTGCTTTGCCCAGCTCATTAGCAAGCATGGAAGCGTAAGACGCTCTCTGTCATGACGGCTGAGGCAGAGCTGAGCTGCCCCCTGTGCCAAGAGCTGTAGACCTTTGCTGAGATGGAAACGGCTAGAAAAAGAAATGGGTCCTTCCTCTTGGGTTGAGAAACTCTCCCCAGGCCTGAGTTGGGGTCTCTGGGGCATCATGACATCGCCTGCTCCTGTAGACAAAGTAAGAGACATGTCTGGCTGTCTTCTTGGCCCAAGGGTTCCTACCCAGGGAAGAGCTTTTTCTGTTCACTGTGTCTTTATCATGGCCCCAGCAGTTGTCCAGCTAACCACTTGCATTTTGAGGCTTTTTTTTTTTTAATCACTTTATTTCACTGATGTTAGCACAAGGCCTGGCAGAAGGTAAAATTTACTCAAGTGTTTGAGTGAAAAGCATCTAGTTCATAAAAATGAAAACATGCAACATGTGGTCTTATGTATCTGGCTTCTTTCACTTAGCCCAGTGTTTTCAGGGTTTCCCCCATGTTGTAGCATGTATCACAGCTTTATTTTTATGATCATATAATATTCCATTGTATAAATATTTTGTTGATGGAGATTTGAGTTGTGTCACCTTTTTGGCTGTTATGAATAATACTGCTATGAATATTGGTATGCAAGTTTAGTGGGGAGTTTTGTTTTCATTTCTTTTGGGTATATACTTAGGAGTGGAATTGATGAATCGTATGGTAACTATGCTTAAATTTTTGAGGAACTGCCATACTTTTCTGAAGTGGCTGTACCATTTTACATCCCCACCAGCAGTATATGAGGGTTCTAATTTCTTTGTATTCTCCTCTATATTCGCTGTCTGTCTTTTTGATCCTAGTCGGTGTGACATGGTATTATTCTTACATGGTGATTTTGATTTACATTTCCCTGATAACGAATGATGTTGAATATATTGTATCTATGCATACTAGCCACATGTGTATATCTTCTTTGGAGAAATATGTGTTCAGATCCTTTGCCTCTTTTTATTGTTGTTATGAGTTCTTTAAATATTCTGGGAACATATCCCCCATCAGATACATGATTTGCAAATATTTTCTCCCATTCTGTGGCTTGTCTTTTCACTTACTTGATGGTATCATTTGCAGCACAAAAGGTTTTAATTTTTATGAAGTCCGATGTACCTATTTTTTTTGGTTGCTTGTGGGTTTGGTGTCATTTCTAAGAAACCACTGACTGAATCAAGATGGCGAAAATTTACTCCTGTGTTTTCTTCAGAGTTTTATAGTTTTAGCTTTTCAATTTAGGTCTATGATGCATTTTAAGTCGATTTTTGTGTATGGGGTGAGGAAGGGGTTTAATTTCATTCTTCAACACGTGTGCTCTTTTTGAAAGAGTGAAAATAACTCAGAGCCTGTTTCTAGCCTTGTGTTGTCAAGTTGCGACCTGTGCCCTGGCCATCCCCACCTGCCATGGCACCTAGGAGCGAATGAAGTGATTACTGGAATGCCTTTTGGGGAAAGGTGAGCATGGCAGGTGTGAAACTGGAAAACCAAGAGCCGGAGAGGCCAGCTTTGGATTTGAACTGGAAGCATCTCTTTTGCAGCTGCCCACTTCTCTCCTGGTTGTTAAATTGGGAGCAACATCATACTGGGGGACCCCTGGCCTTTGTAACAGCCCTGATGTTAAGTGGTCCCCATTGTTCGTGCCCTTTGTTGTTGGCAGAGCATTCCCCCAGCGAAAGAGCTAAAGCACAGTGCTTACTATGTTCCGGAGAGCATTCTGGGCGTTCTACCTGTGGTCACTCATTATTGATCAGCGTACCTGTGAGCACTGTTTTACAGTCCCATAGCGGTGGGTGTTAACAGCTGCCCAGCTCTGCTGACATCACCCCTTCAGGGAGGTGGGGGGCAGGAAGAGGGGAATGGAGAGTGAGGAGGAGTGGTGATAGGGATGGGAATCCACTAGTGGAAGAAGCTGACGTTCGGAAGAGAGTGCTGGGGGTAAAGGCGCATTTGAGAACAAAGTGAAGGTAGAAAAAAAATAGTCACCCTTGAACTCGACCTGTCCTGCTCCTCCTCCACTGAGCATCAGCAGGATGACTACGCACATACCTATGCTCAACGGGGCGTCTTCTCCCGCTGGGCTGCTGAAGGCTGTGCGTGCACCGCGGTGTCTTTCGTCTGTGGGCTGCCCCTTGCTCCCGGTGCCCCTGTGTGTCCCTGCTGCTCTAAGCTGTTCCTGCCCAGGGTGGGCCTCATGCTGTGGGCACCCACCTTGCTCTGATCACTCAGGGAGGCCCCTGAGAGTCACTGATTAATCAAATCATCGGAACCTCAGCTCTGGGTTCCCCAAACCATATTGATTGATTTGCATTTTGGATTTGGGGTTTTCAGGATCAAAATGATTTAACTTTGAGGACCAGTGTGAGGGTCCAGCACCTCAATGGGATGACGCCTGGCACAGGAGAGGGCTTATTTTTCCTTATTGCTCAGACTCGCCATGGCCTTTCCGTCACCTGCTTCCAGGTGGGCTAAGCCAGGCTCCCCGCCCCTGAGCAGCAAACCTTCCTGATGTGCCCCAGACTCCAGTCTACACCTTCTTCCTGGCTCTGCCCCCACCTATGCCCACCTGGAGTTGACATGAGATGTGAGAAATGAGAGGAGCCCTGCCAAGGGGCTGCAGCCGTGCTGAGTCACAAACTACCTTTATGCCCCTGGGGATTAGCTCCCCGCCTGGGCAACATGATGGATTTGATTAAACCCTCCACGGTCCCCACTCCCAGCTCTGGTTTTCCATGCCATCCTCCCAGGAAGAGCTGATGGATGGCACTGGGCTTGTGCAACTTGTCTCCTTGTTCCTAAATGGATGTCTGCACTTTGTCTCCCTCCACTTGTAGGGATGTGGGCCTACCCTCCCAGGCAGGTATGCCCTCTTATATCTCTCAGGGGACACAGATGCTCGGTTCCATGTCTGCCTCAGCCACTTACTAGCTCTGTGAGTCTGGGAAAGCTATTTAGCCCATTTTGCCTCAGTTTTCCCATCTATGTAATGGGGTGGTACAGCTTCCTTCCTAGGCCTGTGAATGTTAAATGAGTTAATCACAAAGCTCTTTGAATGGTGCCTAGCACAGGGTGAGGGCTAATCATGGGCTCCCACGAGCACCATCTCTCGCTATGTTTCTAGCTGGCCCTGCACACACCTTCTCCCCGTCTGCTCTGGAGTTGTTGCAGAGACTTTAAAATCCTGCTGCTGCCCTGCTGCCCATTTCCCACTTTGCAGATAGAGTACTGCTCTTCTGTGTGTCTCCACACAGGGACACAGGGAGGTCAAACCTGGCTGTACTGTGCGTCTGTGGCCCAGGAACCTGCAAATCTAAAAGCACTCTTTCCATACCTACACAATCACTCTTTAGCTCATGGTTTTAAAAACCATGTGTTATGTTATACAAAGTTGACCACAGATTAAAAATGAGTTGCAATGTCAAATGCTGAATCAGGTAAGTTTATATCAGCCTCTTTATTGCAGGACTTTTCAGAGCTTTTAATTGCTAACATAATTTCCTAGGAAGGAAAGATTGTAGGTAACATTGCCCAAAGTGGACTATAGAACAACCACACACTTAAAAAAAAAATAAAAAATGGAAAAAAAAAAAAGGTGTGTTTTAACATGTTGCTAGGAGTTAGAGTTCCCTGGAACCCCATTTGGGAAACACCACTTTCCTTGGAGCCATCCAAGTTTTCACCTGGTTTACTTTACACCTGATAGCCAATAGCACAGGATTACAATGCATGGGGCTGAGCTGAATAGCCTATAGCTATTATTGGTTTCTGTGTGAAGCAACCTAGAATGAAATAGAACACTGGGCATGGAACAGAACACAGAGGTTCATGTCTTGGAATTGCTGCTCCAAAACAATGTGAATTTGGTTCATCACAGCTGTGGCTGTTTCCTTGCCTGCAATCCCAGGAATACACGCTGCCTCCCAGGGTAGTTGTAAAGAGTGACATTGTTTATGAAAGTGCTTAGCCAAATACAAATGCTCTAGACAAGTCATTTAAAGGTGTTTATTAGTATAGAAAAAAAAAACCCAAATTGTAATCTTGTTAATACTGTGTTTTATCAACTTGGCTCACGCTGGGTGATCACAGGCCTGCACAGAATGCACAGGCCTCTCTAACCTGGCAAACCTTAGCCTCCCTCTAGATGACTTCTTGGAGAGGTGCACAGAAGCCCAAGCTCTGCCATGCCCAACCCTTCCCAGCCTAGTCAACTCATGTTGGAAGTCCTGTTGCACAGGGACGCCCAACTGTTGGGCCACGTTGGTCCTGGTGGGTACAAAGCAGCCAGGGTGCAAAGAGGCCATTGCTTTGCTCCCTCCCTTCCCACCTTATCAACAGCCTAGGTCTCAGAAGAAAATAACCCAACCCAACAGCAAACACCCAGAGCTAGATATTGGAGGCACTGCCTCTTGCCCAGGGTCCTCCCTCCATGTGTGCGGGTGGGCACGAAATGCCAACATGAATGTCTCTACTCCTTCATCTGGTAAAATGCCTGACAATGTCATCCTCATGGGGGTTTTGCAGAAAAGTGAGAAACATGATGTCATACTCCCGGGGCTTGTGTTTCAGTGTGAGAGACAAGACACACACTCTAAATAAGAGAAAATGACTTTCATATGATGAAGTAGCTGTCATGAGAGAGAATGTGACATCCACACACAACTGCATGGCTGCCTCAGCTGACCATGGCCAAGGAACCCAGCTGGTCATGGTGTGATGGTGTCTTAGCTTGGGCTGCCATAACTACATTCCACAGACAAGACTGGGTGGCTTAAACAGCAGATATGTATTTTCTCACAATTCTGGAGGCTGGAAGTCTGAGGTCACAGTGCCAGCATGGTCAGGTTCTTGTGAGGGCTCCCTTCCAGGCTTGTGGACAGCCACCTTCTCTCTATTGTCACATGGCCTTTCCTCATTGGAAATGTGGAGAGAGAGAGAGAGAGAGAGAGAGAGAGAGAGAGAGAGAGAGAGAGAGAGAGAGAGAACTCTCTGGTGTCTCTTATGGATGTGGGGGTGATCTGGATACGACATCTGTCACCCCATTGATCACCAGCATTGATTCGGCTGATCTGGCTGGCTAGGCAGGTGTCCCCTTCCTCCCTCAACGCTCCATGTGTGTCCCTCGAAGCTGCACATTCGGTAGAAGAGGACGACCTTCCCCGATAGAGAAGAGGACCGTTCTTCGGTCAAGGGTATACGAGTAGCTGCGCTCCCCTGCTAGAACCTCCAAACAAGCTCCGGTGTCTCTTAGAAAGTCAACAATCCTGTCAGGTTAGAACCCCACCCTTATGACCTCATTGAACCTTAATTATTTAAAGTCTCTCTCCAAATATGGCCACATTGGGATTAGGGCTTCACCATATGAATTGGGGAGGACACGATTCAGTCCATGGCAGATGGTAATGAGCCCAAGACTGTGCATCATTTTCCCAGGGGCCAGCTGACTCAAACTGTAACTACTGGAGTGGCAAAATGTTAGACCCCCACATGGAGTCTAGTTTATGCCTTCCTTTGAAACATGAAAAAATCACAACTCCCAGAAATGAAGTGATACTTTCAAGGTCCCACAGTCCAAATCCTTGATTCCCTCAGTCAAGGATTAACCGTTTGAAGATATGATTTCCGGAATAACCATGCCCATTTCAGCCACCTGAAACCCCTTCTGGGGTGGGCGGTGTTCTTCGTACATCACAGGCAGATGTTCCTAACTCATCTTGCTTAACATCAGGCCACTGTAAATAGATTTTGAGCAGCCCCCCCATTATTGCTTCAGTCAAGGAATCCAGATCCCAAGCTACTCTCTTCCTACCACTTTCCCCTTAAAACTCTTGGAGCCTCTAGGCCTCCTGGGACACATGCAAGAATTCACTTATTCTAGTCAACTTTCTTATTTTAGAGAGAGACAGGCCCAGAAGAAAGGGGCTTGCCCAAAGTTACACAGTAAGGACAGGAAGTTATTGCCAAGCCTCCACTCAGGGAACAGCCTTGATTGAGGCTTAAAGCCTTAATTGAATTTCTTCCACCTCAAAAGACCCCAAGCTCATCTGTGTGTCAGAATCACTTGAGTATTTAAAATTGATGTGTTTTTCATGCACCATTCCAAAGACTTCAGTAAGTCTAGAGTAGGGCCCTGCTAGGGGATTTTTATGAAACACCAAGTGACTGTGTGGCTGCTTTTCCTATAACGAGGCATTTATCATTCAGGGTGTGTAGCTGTGTTATTGCAGGCAGGGATTCATCCCTGAGGTCTTCAGGCCAATTGTCACTGGCTTTGCATGTCCCTCAAGCACCAAGAGCTCTATCCTTGACTCCACAGAAGAATGAAAGGGTGATTCCTAGAGCTAGATGTTGTGTCTGATCCCATAGTGCCACTTGTTAGACTCATTCCGAATGCTCCCCACACGTTCTTATAGGTAGAATATGTACGTACACAGTAGCAGGTGCAGACAGGCGATTTCACTAATGATCACCATCTGGACGAAGAGATTAAAAAAAAAAAACCAACAAACTATGTGATGGAATTTTTCCCTCTTTGTTGTCTTATGTTTGGTGGCTTAAATATTGTGTTTGGTTTAAATATAGATATGATCCGAACAAATATTATGGGCAGAGAAGCCAACACAGCAGACTCCTTGTTGAGACTGTTGCTTTCAGGTAGGACATAAAAATAGTGCTTGCTGCCTCTGCAGGTGTTCCTGGCTCGTCTTGGCAGGTGTCACCTCACTCCTCCATAGCACGCCTCTGGGAAGTTAGTTTACTTTCATTTTAGAGAGAAGCAATCAGAGGGGAAGACGTTAGATGGCCCAAGGTCACGGAAAATTGATGACGGAATTGAGATGAAAATGTGGACGGCATGTCTTCACGATGACAGGTTCTTAGCCTTGGTTCCTGACCCTGGAGGCAGGGCTAAGGAGGAAGACTTGAGTTCACGGCCCCTGGAATAAGGAACCGGGAATGGAACTCCAGCCAACTGGGCTTGTCTCTGTTATGATGATGAATAAGGAGCGTTTGAAAGGTAATTGTCTGTATAAAGTGCATTCCGGCCCTGTGTCACATCCTCTTGGCCCCTGAATATTAGTTGTTGCTGCCTTCATGGTAACAGGAGAGAGAGCGCTGAGCCTGTCTGCCATGGCAGCCCTGGGGTATCCCGAATCCGCTGGCCCCTTCAGTGTTTCAGAAGATGAGATTTCAGTCCTGAAAATTGGTCTTTGCAGACTGGCACGGTTTAGATTTTATTCCACGGGGCTCTTCTCCTGGCCTTTCTCCTAGGCCACCCGTGTGCCCTCCTACCTCTGGAAAGGGGCAGAAGGGGGCCTGACCTAGTCAGGATAGGAGAGCAAGGCTTTCGTCTTTTCCTGCAGTTCCAGAGTGAGCACCAGGGTGGGTGCAGCCAGGGGTTGCTGACAATTCCATTTTGACCTGCTAAGCACTATGAAAAAAACAAGGTCCCCACCTCCCCTTACCCCGAACTCCACTGGATAAAGGTAGAGGAACACAAGGGCTGGGTCTGCTCTGAGGGGCCTCTGTGGGAACCAAGAGGGAGGAAGGGCCCATTGGCCGCAGAGTGACACAGCTGGGCTAAGGCAGGGGTAAGCTCGCTTCTCCAGGCTTCTAGAATCCGGTTCTGCTATGTCTGAAACACGGCAAACTGAGGTAACTGACAGAATCTGTTTTACAGCTATGTGATTCTTGGAGGGGGGTGAGATGGCATAAGGGTATTGAGTTTGCCAGTTTCTATGAATCTTTCTGCCATGGGCAGGGTTGGTGCTAGGCTAGGCACCTACCTATAAAAGCAAAAACATCTCTTCTGCCGCTGGTTTCTTGAGGGAAGGCTTTGGCATCCTTGTTAATGGGCGAGGGTTATCTGACAATGCTATTGTGTCGCACCTTAGTTCCATTTAGCAAAGCAGGTTCACCAGGTTCCTCCCAGGGCCCTGGGAGGCGGGACTTGGGGCAGGTCCTGTTTTAGTTGGTGTGAGTTAGACTGAGGCGACCAGGAAGGTGACCTGAACTAAACGTCCTGTTCTGAGGTGGAAAGGAAGCTTGCTTGAGGACAGATGCTGGGCAGATGCTTAGCTGGGGCTGGAGGAGCCCACGCAGCTTGTGAGCAGTGCCTAGCTTCTGTCCTTAGGGTGGGCCAGGTTGCTGTGCTTGTGTCTGCTTGTTCGGCCCTGTGCCTTTGGCCCGCACGCACTCGCCACCCACCTGCCTCCCTTAGGGCTTCCCTCATCACACCTGTCTCCATCCATCATCAGCTCTAGCGTTTCTCCTGGGACTGAAGTCTGCCCCTCTGCAGACGTCTTCTTCTTAGTCTGGATTCTCCGCCCTACAACATGGGAAAAGTCACGTGTGGCTGGAGTCCCCCAAGGAGTCCTGGGGTCTCCATTTGTAAAACTTAAGTGGTTTCACCACTTCATGCCTGTAGATTCTGCAAATTTGGTGAACGGCTTCTGATATACCAAATGTGGTAATCTAGGCAGTTGAAAGAAGAGACATTTTTAAACAAGTAAAGACACCCCTGTCTGTTGAGCTGGGCTTACAAGAAGCAGAAAGAAGGAGTTGGCGAGTTTATTGGGGCAGGAAGGATTCTGGGCCAACCCCAGCATTGGAACTAACCCCGGCAGTAAAAAAGGCCAAGGGACAAATCACAGCAGGTCCTGGTAGACCTCACCTTGACCTCCATCTCCTTAAATGTAAGCAGTGGGGATGGCGAGCCTGGAGCCATCCCCGATCCCTCCCCTGGTCCCCTCTGAGACAAGAAGCTCTCATTTTCCAAAGACCCAGTCAGAGTTAGGAACGTGGTCGGTGGCTTCAGAATACGAGTGCTGCAGAGTTGAGTTGCACCCCCCAAAGTACCATCAGGGGTAAAGAAATTAATCTTACCCAGAGAAAGCTCTAGCCTTGCCCTCAGCTACTGGGAGGTGCTCTGTAGGCCCTTGAAATGTCCCACTGATGGGGACTTTGGGCCCATTCAGTATCCACTCCACCTCCAGAGCGGTCAGCCATGTTGGCAGTGAACCATGGACTCCAGTAAAAGCTCTGCACACGAGGCTCAGGTGAGTTCCCTGGGGTGATGTTCTGAGTGTATGTCACACATCGGTGCTGGGAGGGGTCACCCTGTCCGCAACTCCATGGGAGCTGAGCATGCAGGACTTTCCTCTACTCGGTCCTCTGTGCCTTTTCCCCTTGGCTGGCTTTACGTTGCAGCCTTTCACTGTAATAAACCACAGCTGTGCATATAACAGCCTCAGTGGGCTTTGGGAGTCCTAGGGAGTGACTGAACCTCAGGTGGTCTTGGGGCCACCCACCCCCAAACCTGATAGTTGGGAATTACGCAGAAGCATAGCATCCTTTACCACCTGAAAGTCTTTCTAACACTAGCTTATGTGAGTAAGCTACCTGACCCCAGACTGACTAGGCTGAACATGAAAATCAAGAAAAAAATACCAGAGGCAGATGTCACAGCAGTGACAAACGGAGCTAGCTGATCTCTCACTGAAACACTTTCTGCTGCCAGAATGAAAAGAAGTCCCAAGTAAACATGCAATTTTAAAGTATAATTATGGCCCCAATGGTGGTAGTACATTTTTGCTGGAGGGAAACTCTGATTTCTTCAGTTCAATGGGCATAGCATCTGGGCAGATTGGATTGGTAACAGGAAGCAGAGGAAAAACTAGATGATAAGTCAGAAGACGGGGATTTGGGTCCTAATAAGTTATAGACTGGTCCTGACCTTGGGGAGGTAATTGATGTTGCTGGGTCTTGGCCCTGTTTGGTGTCTTACAGCAGGCATTCATAAGTTTAACAGGATGATGGAGCTAGATTCGGTGAGGGTGCTGGGATAGAATGGACATCTGGGGACTTTCTCAGTCAGAGGCCCCGTGGGGGATTGACTTACTGTATTAACCCAAATTCTCCCACAGGAGACAGAGAGGAGTGGGGAAGTGGGGAGAGAAACAGAGACAGAGAGAGAGAAAGAAAGGAGGGAGGGAAGCGAAGGAGGAGAGAGGGATTTATTTTAAGGAACTGAGGGCTGGCCAATCTGAAATTTATAGGACAGGCCAGCAGTCTGGAAACTCAGGTAAGAGTCCATGTCTCAGTCTCAAATCTGAATTCCTCAGCAGGTTGTAAAGTCAGGCGAGTTTTCTCTATTGCAGTCTTGAGGAGAGTCCCTTCTTCAGGAAATCTCAAGCTTTGCTCTGAAGGCCTTTCCCTGGTTAGACAAGGCCCACCCACATTTGGAGGCTACTCTGCTTTGCTCAGTGTTACTGAATTAAATGTTAATTACATCTTAAAAGTAATTTCACAGCAACTTCTAAACTGGTGCTTAGCCAAACAACTGGGCCCCATTGCCTAGCCAACTGACACATACAATTAACCATCACACTTTTTAATTTGATGCTTGTAGCAGCAAGACGAGGTAGGCAGCATTAGTGAAAAGCAGCACTGGGGCTGGGTCTCAGGCATTTCTGGTCCATATTTAAGTGATTCCATACTGTGTCTTGTAGATCATCCCTCAGATCTTCCAACTGGGACATTTTAAACTCTGTGCAAACCAAACAACAGACACCATTTTTCCTACTGTCCCCATCCCCAAAAGAGCTGCTGGTGTTAACAGCCTTCCCTTTTCTTCTCACAGGTAATGATCTAGTAGGAGCCTGGAAAGCTCATTTGTAGCCTAAGACTTGGTCTTGTGTCCAGACTTTGATACTTGCTAACAACCTCTGAACTTCTAAGTTTGAATCTCCACTAAATTGTTCAGAGAATGCATCCATCCATCCACTCGACAAAATTTGTTCAATATTTATGATATGCCCAGCTTTTTGATGAGGACTCCGGGTGGAATATGGTAAAGGTCCAGGCCTGTTTGAATTGATCAGTCTAGCCAGACTTGAGAAGCTTATGATAAGATGAGCAAATGTTTAGGAAGTGCTTTTGATAGTCTGAAATGCTAGCTCTAAGTATGTATGTATTCGTTGTACCCACTGAATGGACAAGCTTCCCATGATCTATGAAAATGATATAGTTGGCTTCATTGTCAACATGAGGGGGCCTCAACATTGCACGTATTCTGAGCGTTTATTTCCTGAAAAGTTTAGGAAATGTATCAATTGCTTAACCACCTGTAAAATTTTCTGGAACCGTAGAAGAAATACGAATGAAAGATCTGAGCAGAAACTCAATAACGAGCTTCACGAAGGAGAGGAAAAAATGATTAGAAATAAGGAGTGTTATTATGTAGGACTGATTTGTTTTCTAATGCTGATGCTAATAATCAAACACGTACTAATGGAGAAGAACGGAGCAGAGGAAATGATACATCAGTGAACTTCTCATGTCTCAGTGACTCGCATTTTCTTTGGGAAAATGCCTTGTTCTAAGGGAGATGCATTAAGTAGGTAGGGAGTCCCACGACTGGGGAGGCTCGGAAGCAAATTTTATCATCCATCTGTCATGTCATGGTGAGTCACTGTTCTGAGGAGTACTTCCTTTGGGCTCAAGGCTTGAAACTAGAACAATGTTTTCACTCTGCAATGTATGAATAACTAGAATATATATTTTACCAATGAAAAGCAGTATTGTTCCTTGACCAGTGATTTTAAAGCTGTACTGATAGGGAGAAAAATCAGTTTTATCAATCTATGTAGTTCTGAAATGAAAGTGACCTGAGGGGGAGGGGCACACAAAGAGGCCCCCAGAAGCCCAATTTTTGGCGTATGAAGATCAATGACAGCCTCTGTTCGGGTGTCTCCTTAGAAACTGTTTTAGAGTCCATACTCCCGGTACTATGAAAAAAAACTAGTTAAGTCTACTTCCCTCTAGTTAAAACCTGTTTTTAAGCTTTTTTAACAATTACTTAGTAATTAGGAATGAACAGAAGCTACGAATCAATATGGTTTTCATTCATATTCTGCCTCTGCCATCCTCTGGGCCTCCGTTGTTTTAATCTGTAAAGTGTGTGGATTCGAAAAAGTGGAGGTCCCATTGCTTCCTGGTCCTTCCTGCTTCCTGAAACCACAGCCCCCCACACCGTAAATCATAGTCGAAGGATCCTCATCATAAGCTTTGGCTGGAACTCAAGATCTGCGCCCTCCCTCGTCAGCACCCTGCCCCACCCCCCTCACCTCCCCCATGCCCCGCCCCCAGCTGTGCCTGGACGCTGTGGACAGGGAAAGGAGGCAGTGTTCTTGGGGCCAGGCGTGGTCTAAGGGCTTATTCCATGTGGAAGTGTCTGGGACAAACATTTGGAGAAGGGGGAGGGGGAGTGTGGAAAGGGAGTTTCCATGGTAACTGTGAACGCTGTGCACTTCAAACCTGTTGATTTTTTTCCTCTCTGGCCTCTCTCGTGTCTTTTCCCAACTGGAAGGGACAAATGTTAGGAGGGACATGGGGACATGGGCAAGTTTCTACAAATCATCCTGCAGCCCTTACTCTGAACAATTCACAGAGCAAGGGCTAGCAGGCTACACCCAAGGACCAGCTTCCTTGTGCCTCTCAATCTGCCTTCCAAGCCCACCTGCTCTGAGGGGCCCTCGGTGGTGCTTAACCCCTAATAGCTCCGTCCCTTCTCTGAACTCCCTCAGTGTGCATGCTGGGGCTGCCATGTAAGCCCTCGTAAGGTTGCCCAGCTGTTAAAACCCTCATGTCAACAGAATGGTTAGCCTTCGTGTAAATTGTTTCTATGCCACATCACATAACCATGTACCAGTAGCACAGGAAGAATATGCTGACGTGGGTAGAGATCTGTGTGCAGGTATAAGGAATGGATGAACGAGGAAAGGGGCCGGGAGTTCAGAGAGGGAATCCCTCAGAAAAGCCAGGTAGCTGAAGGGCTTCTGGAGGGGAGGGAAGAGATGGGAAGGGAAAGGAAAGAGGGAGTAAGAGATAGGGCGGGAGAGAGAGAGAGTGAGTGAGAGTCAGAGGATACAGGATTCCATGCCATCCTGGAAGGGAGGTAAGAAAAGTAAAGGCAAGACTAGGTACACTTCAATGAGGGGAAAACTAAGTGTAAATAACATTCCCAGTTCCATTAAGGAATTGATTGTGGTTTCAGCTCCTGAGCACCAAGCATTGTTCATCTTTAAGGCCAAGATCTCCATTGCACATACCCCGGAGCCTAGTTTTGGTTGTAGCCTTTTCACCACATAAAGAAATCTATTTCTTGGACACACATACAATTGGCATACATGTCCAATTTGCAGTTGGCCCAAAGCTGGGAGAGACAGTAAATTCATTGATTCAACTAAGGTCGAACGCCTAGGCTAGGCTGGGCTTGTTCTTGTGCTGGGGATTGGGCGGGGACAAAAGAAAGCCGTGCTCCTTGGGAGCTAGAACACTTGTGAGCGAGACAGGCCAATGTGTCAGGTGGGGTAAGAGGAGATGTCAGGCAGCTCGTGAGGGGGTCTCTGGCTTGGGGGTGATTCCTGGCCTCAGAAGGGTGGCTCCTCTGATAGGGGATCTTTGAGCAGATACCTGTGTAAAAGGAAGGAGAGCACCAACTAAGATTCAGGAGAACGGTATCTTCAGACACTGGAAAGAACAAATACGAAGGCTGTATGCTTGGCATGTTGGTGCCACAGCGCCAAGGCCAGGTGTGGCTGTGGTGCAGTGAGTAGAGCTGAGGACAGTAGGAGGTGAGATCAGAGAGGTAGCTAAGGCCAGATCGTGTAGAGCCTTCTGGCCATGGTCATGACTTTGGATTTTACCCTGGGTGACCAAGGAAGCCACTGGGAGGTTTTGAGAGGTGAGAGGTATGGTTGACTTGTATCTTAAATGACTACTCTGACTGTCATATGGAGAACAGGCTACTATGGGAGTCAAGGGTGGTAGCTGGGAGACCAATGAGGAGGTTATCGTAATAGTCTAGGTCAGGGTGATTTAGACATATTGTAAGGATCTACAGGGCCGGCTGAGTGGCGCGGTGGTTAAGCGCTGGCTTCGGAAGCCAGCGGCCCTGGTTCGGTCCCACATATGAGGGCCAGTGACACTGCCCTCAAAAAAAAAAAGTTCAGGATCTACATCAGATGTAGAATGTGAGGGAAGTCAATGCTTCTAAGGATTTTGGAGACTAGAGTCACTATTTATGGAAAGTGGGGGAAGAAGTTTGGGAAGAGGTAGTGGTAGGAAGCCAAGGGTTCTACTTTGGATAGATTAAATTTAAGGCACCCATTCTGTAGTTAGAGATATTCAATGGACAATTGGGTATAGGAGTCTGAAATTCAGGTCAGAAATTAGGACTGGACACATAATAGAGTTGGGAGTTGTTCAGTCCATAAGTGGCTTGAGGGAGCAAAGGTAAATAAAGAAGGGAAGAAATCTAAGGACCCGGCGAAAACTGAGAAGGAACAGCCAAAAGGATAGGATAATAACTGAGAGAGGGGGATTCGTATGAGGCCAAGGAAAGAAAGCACCTCCAGGAGGAGAGAGCGTTTCACAGGGTCAGATGTTACTGATACATCAAGTAAGATGAAACTGATACTTGACCATTGAATGTAATGATATAGAGGTCCATTGCTGGATAGAATTTAGATTTTGAAAGTCCTCATTGTGCTCAAACTATCATGATCAATTTAGTAGGAATGCACATGTGAGTTCAAATGGTCAAATTTTCATGAACAGGATTTAGAAGATGTGGCTTCACAACAGTTCATGAGAAAGGGGCTGTGATTTATGGCCTGAGATGAAGCCAGATGAACCATTATATGATTGGAATGTCAAAAAAGCCACGCTAACACTGACGTTGCCAGATGGATAGAAGCAGAGCATGTAAATTAATGGGATTGCCGTCTCTCTGAGAGGTGCATGGGTGAGTGTGTGTCTTTACTGAGACCCACACTTGTAAAAGAGATGATAAACCAGAGGGCCTGTAGAGAAATTTTCACAGTGGTAAAATCTGTTGAAAAACTAAAGGTGGGTCTCTAGCCATTTGAAAGATTGTCTTTTGGAAGAGGGATCATACTTGTTTTTATAAATTGAGGGGAGACATTGAAGGGGAAGTGTTTCATTTATCTATTTCTGTGTAACAAATCGTATCCAATATATAGTAGTTCAATATGATAATTTATTTCTCACAATGTTGTTGGTTGGTTGAGTGTTTTTCTGCTGGTTTTGCCTCGGCTGTTATGACTATAGTCTGATGGTGGATTGGTAAAGCTCTGGGTTCAACTGGGTCGCTCAGACCATATGGCCTTCCATCTTCAAGGAGATGTAATTGGATTTCTTTGCATGGTAAGAAGCGGAAGTAGCATGGTAACACAATGTCAATGAGAATAAGTCCCTACTGTTGTGTAGCTAAGAATTCCCAAATTTAGCAACTTAAATCAATAAACACTTGTGATATTACACAGTTCCTGAGGGTTAGGAATCTAGCAACTTAACTGGGTGTTTCTGCCTCTGGATCTTTTGTGGGGTTGCATGCAAGCTGTTGACTGGGGCTGCAGTCATCTCAAGGCTCTATTGGGCTGAGAATCCACTTTCAAGCTCATTCATGTGGTTGTTGGACAGTTCCATTCTCTACCACATGGGCCTATCCCAGGGTATTCACAGCATGGCAGCTTGTGAGTGGAGGGCAAGGAGGAAGGAGAACAGGATGGAAACCATGGTCTTTTTTTTTTTTTTTTTTTTTTTTGAGGGCAGTATCACTGGCCCTCATATGTGGGATCCGAACCGGGGCCACTGGCATCGCAAGCCAGCACTTAACCACTGTGCCACTCGGCCGGCCCAACCATGGTCTTTTTATAACCTAATCTTTGAAGTTACATACCACCAATTCTGCCATGCTATTGGTCAGACATACCAGCCCCAGTACAGTGTGGGAGGGGGCTACACCAGTGTATGGATACCAGGAAGTGGGAATCATTGGGCACCATCTTGGAAGCTGCCTACCATCATGAATATGAGATCTGCTTTGGTTGAAGAACAAAATTATATTAAATTTACTGCTGAATTTAATGTGGTATCTGAGGAAAGGGGAGACAATAAAGATAGTTTCTAGGTTTTGGATTTGAGCTACTTAACCACAGTGAGAACTATGGGAACAGAAACATTGTGAAGTGGGGGAGAAATGAAGAGTTCTATGTAAAACTCCCAAAGTCTGCAAAGCCTTTTCGATGGCCAAGTCAGTTAGCGGTTTGAATGAATGACTCAGGAACTCAGGGGACAGCTGAAGACAGATTAACTTTGCAAGTCAGAACCGAGGGATGGGATTTAAAACCTAGGCGCTGGATAAGATCACTTCATCACAGTCCTTCTCAACCTTAGCTGACCATTAGAATCACCCGGGAAGTTTTAACAAGCCTGGGACACCAGGCCATTCTCCGCATCAATTGAATCAGTATCTCTGGAGGTGGTCCCGCAGCCACTGGGATTTGTAAAGCTCTCCAGTGAGTCCAACATGTAGCCAAGATTGAGAACCACCAACAAAGAAGAAACTGCCGGTGGAGAAGCCAGGAACCCCTGCAGGTGTGCAAGGATAAAGGACGACATAGCGCTCCAGGGAGAGAGTACATTCCAGCAGGAGGCACAGCTTCTTGGGCAGTGCCTGAGAGTGGGTTGATTTTGTGGCTAAGCTGTTGACAAGCTGGTGAGAACAGTTTGTACACTGTACATGCAACGGGCTATCATCTGTAGCCAGTGGAGACCAGGGGATCACTTTGGCATCTCAGAATGTAAAAGGTGAATATGCTGACTCCGTTTCATGATGCAGTCAGACTTAATTAGATCCAAAGTATTTACCAAGTATTCTTTGGGCCTTTTTAATTAGGGATAAAAGTTAAGCAAATTTAAACCTGACGCTCTTGAAAGGGTGCATGATTCTGTGCAGAGAGGTGGCTGGATTCCAGGTGGAAGTTTCGGGGTCTGGCTTCCATGGCAGAGTAAGTGCCCATCCCAGTTTAACTTCAGTAATAGCATCTTATCTTTGCATGCAAAAAGATCTTGGGGCAATGTAGTTTAAATAGGTTTTGGAGGCATTTTTCCATCTCTGGGGATTGCTGCATTGAGAGATCCATTTCCAACACTGAGGCCTCCCTTTGCAAACGTTTGCAAACTGATGTACCTGAGTGAGCTAAGGGAACAATGGCTTGCTGCTCTGTTCTCAACTCTGCTTCCTGAGACATTGCAACTGTGGCCTTGATCTCATTAATTCATTTCCCATGACTCTTGACCAACAAATAAACAGCTCAAAACTGTAACTACTGAGTCCTTTGGAAGTACAAAGTCTATTACTTCACCCTATTCAGTAATACCTTGGTTTGCATTCCAGAAACAAACTACTCATATTGCAAGACATCGCTCGCTTACCATGTTAAAATGTTTTAGAAATGTTTGCTTGTCTTGTGGAATACTCGCAAACCAAGTTACTCGCAGTCCAAGGTTTTACTGTAGTTGCACATGACTGGCTTCTTTTAAAAACTATCGCTGTCTGTGTTTCTATTTCTGACTATTAGGGTATGAAAGGAACCCCCAAATGCTCTATAAATTGGGAGTCCAAAGTCTTCAGTTCAAGATTTTACTCTACTACTTGTTGCCTGCGAGCCCTAGCTCTGTAAAATGGAAAGGATCACCATCTTCCCTTCTTTCCAAGGTCATTGTCTATAGAGGAATGAGTGGATGCAAACAGCATCATCTTACTGATGTAAAGACTTACCACCGTCACCATATGCCCTCCTCTGGGCCTATGCGGAAGTCATTCATCTGCCTTGGACATCTGCTTCCTTGCTTTATCACCATCTGGCCTTTCCTTCCTTCCAAATGTCGTGGCACAAACCTCACATTTCTTCAGGAGGTCCTGCCTGATCATCCTTTTGTCTTTCTCCAATGCCAGAAGAATACGGTGTTCTCTTTAAATTAAGTACCACTTACTTGTATGGTTCTCTATACAGATCTTAAATTTGTCCCAAGTGTTCATTCTGGGTCTGCATTAGATTGTAAGTTTTGAGGGCGGGGGAGGAAGGAGGTAGGGAGAGGAGATTTCTCCCTGCTTTGCTGCACTGATCAGTATGAAAATTCTATACATTAGCATGGACTACTAACTTCTTTTTACATCTGATTTGCATTTCCCACTGATCTTCACAAATCAAGGTCACCAGGAAGCAATCAGGTTCAGGATGTTTGTAGATATTTTCCTGCATGTATAGCTCAGTCCTTCCGTTGTTAAAACACTTCTTGGCTACCAGAGTCTTAATGGTCACTGGGTATCAGCCAGGGAGGGAAGGAATGGAAGCATCCATTTTTGTCTTTGGTTAGCAGAAACATGTCTTTATCAGCACGTTTCCACAGAGAGCTCACCATCCCTCCTTCCTTCTCTTTCAAGTTGTTCCAAGCCCAGTGACATTTGAAATGGTGAGTCATTGTCTAAATATGGATTCTGTCACTCTGCATGCACAATTGCCCAACTGTGCGTGCTTGGGTGCCATCCCAGTCTGTGATGGTAGGCATGACTCGGACCACTCAGGGGAGGGCATTTTGAAAATGATCCTGCATGAGCTGAAAGTGACATAAACCAAGATCTGATATTGTTGGAACCCTCACAGGGGTGAGAAGACTCACCCGATGCTTTGTGGATTTTTCCATAATGAAAATACACTGTAGCTATAGGTGGTACAATAGAACCAACACCATTCTTATGGACAGGAGACCTGAATGGGGGTCTTGCTCTTTCACTAACCAGTTGTGTGACCTTGGGCAAGCCATGTGACCCTGCTGGACCTCGGAGAGGAAACAGGCTGAACTGGATCAGCTTAATTTCCTTAAAGTTCCCAGGTTCCATGGAGTGCTATGAGTTAAGGTGACCCAGTTGACAAGGATGTCACAAGTTTTTCTTGGCCTTCTACCATTTCTGTTTCTGGATATCTAATAGGTACATGTAACAGGTGGTTAAAGTTACTCAGAAACCAGAAGGTGGAATTGCAAAAAGAGAGGAAGGAAAAGTAGAAGCGAGGAGGGTGTTGTGTTTCTCTCCATGACTGCCATTTTTCTGGCCTTGTTATAGATTTCTCGTCACTCCCAAGGGGCCCGGGGGCTTTCTGATAACTGTGGACTGGATGATTCTCCCTACATTCTTATGTTGAAGCCTACATATGATGGTGTTTGGAGGGGGGACCTTTGGAAGGTGATGAGGCCATGACAGGGAAGCCACCATGATGGAATTAACGTCCTTATAAGAAGAGAGCTTAGCCTTTCTCTGCCACATGAGGATACAATGAGAAGATGATCATCTATAAACCAGGAAGAGGGGCCTTTACCAAGAACCCAACCATACTGACAGCCAGCCAGCCTCCAGGATGAGAGATATAAATGTTTGTGACTGAAGCCACCCAGGCAGTGGTAGTTGTTATAGCAGTCTGAGCTAAGACACTGATAGCACCCAAAACACAGGGTGTGAACCTGTGTCAGCCCCAGTTCAGGGCTGGAGAGACCCCCAAATCACTCCGTTTTAGAGACTAATGTTTGTGGGGATCCTGCCTATGAGAAGAGGCTGAATTGACCGCCTCTGAACTCAAGGTGCTCATTCTTGCACACTGTTAAAACTATATAAAGTCCTGTATGTGTCTTCTGAAACTTGTTTTTTTTTTTTGACATGGACCCATGTTGATACATTTAATTCTAGTTGATTTCTTTTAACTGCTGTGTGCTTTTCCATTGTAAGAATATATCATTATTTTTATTTATTTTTTTGTTGGACAGGTGTGTTGTTTCCAATCCTTTTTCTATTAAAAGCAGCTACAATGCAAGCTTTTATACATATCTTCTTGCACACATGGAGTTGCTGGATCCTTATCTTTACTTGTTATTCCCAAAATTCTCTTGTAGGGGTCATATCAATTTATAATGTAGGAGAGTTCTTACGATTCCCAATCCTTGTCTACACACAGTATACTCCAGACCTTTTAGCTTTTGCCAACTTTTGGTACAGTGGCTATTTAATCTGGATTTTTAAGGGAGCCACTTAAACATTTCCATGTGAAGTGGGATGTTTACTGTAGGTTCATGACAGATGGCTGTTAATTAGATTATGGAAGGTTCAAGTCTTATTTTCCTATGACTTTTCCTAAACCATGAATGGATGTTGAGTTTTGCCATGTAGTTTTTGTTCTGCATATTCAGCAGTGATCGCCTGACATTCGAAATAATCTTCCTGGTGATATTAGACCTAGGTGGCTGACTTTATGGGAAACTATGGGATGAGGTAAAGATTCTTATTAAGACCAATTCCTTGCCGTTTTGCAAAACATCTCTCTCTAATAGAGCATCTTAAAAGTCACCTCCCACAGGCAGAGGGCTGGAAAGAAATGCGGGGATCATCATGTACTGCTAATAATTCATCATGTGGTAAGTGGGGATGTACTGGGGTGTTGTTATAACTAGAGACTATTACCTACAAAGACTGAAGAACAGCGTGATCACAATGGGTT
This sequence comes from Aselliscus stoliczkanus, assembly GCA_033961575.1. Taxonomy (NCBI): domain Eukaryota; kingdom Metazoa; phylum Chordata; class Mammalia; order Chiroptera; family Hipposideridae; genus Aselliscus; species Aselliscus stoliczkanus. The sequence goes on along the minus strand of CM066740.1, from coordinate 78,592,540 downwards.
ATTTGAACAATATACGATTATTATGGGCTAATGCCTGGGGCTTGGATATATTTTCGTTAAGGTGAAATTTTCTTTGTAATGGAATTGGTTATAATGGGATTTGATCTCCATTCATCTCACTTACCCATTCTCCCTCTGGTGGCTTTGATAGCCTTGTTCTCTTTGTAGCAGTCAGGCCAGCAGTGTCTGGGAGCCAAGCATGTCTCTAATTCGTGACCCAAAGCTCTCTAATAGGGCTCTCCTCATAAACCCCAGATCTCTTCGATTTACCACTCATGCATCCATCATTGATGGCCTTGCTCCATCGGCTTTCCCAAGGTGTTTATTGTCTTACTTAGCTTATCTCCCTCTGAACCTTCCTAGACTGTTTAGACACAACTTGCGTTCATCACACATTTTGGATGATGAATGATTCATCCATTCTGGAGGGTTCTGAGTGTTTGTCCCTGGCTGGCATGACAGCCTCGTCTGTCTGGTGGGGTAGTTAGTCAGTTAGACAGTGATGCTAACAAGCCTCATATCACAGGTTTTGAACAGAGGGCACACACGTGCCATTCACCTCGCAACAGTGTTTGGAGTTTAATAAGTTTGACCTATTGGGTCGTCGGGAAAGTCATGATGCATTTTTGCATTGGAAAACATAGAAAAGTATTTCATGACTGGGTGGGCATGATATAGTCCACGAAAGCACCACTCCAGCCTACATCCAAAGGCCATGCGCCATCCTGGAGCTACCTAGGTGCCCCGGCCTGGCCTGGACCGCCACATTAGCTTAAACTAAGGGATGGTTGACAGGCCTCCTTATGAATAATGGAAGACACTCCTATCACTTAGGAAAGCCTAGGGTGTCTGGAGTTCTGTGCCAGGGACCAGGGACAGGGCCAAATACATTTTTTATTATTTTATAGAACGATACAGTCCTAATATCCTAATACATCAGTTTTCACTCTCACTCTTGCCGTTAGTGAATGAGAGTACCTGTGTCCCCATAGCATTGTCAACAGTGTGTTACGAGTATTGTCCTTTTGCCACCTCAGTGTGATGCATGGAAGCTCAGAGTAGCTTTCACTTTTGTTTCTTTTGTTCTGAATGAGGCTGTGCATCTTTTCATATATTGGAGAACCATCTCTATTTTGAACAGCTACATCTGAGGGGAGGAAAAAGGAAAGTTCCAGAACCCAGCACTCCTTAGCAAAGGTGGGAAGAAGGCATGTGGCGTCCTGCCAGTGGGGAACAGGAAGGTCAGAAATGCACTGAAGGTCACTGATTATTTTTGTCTTACACATTTTTATTAGAGTCAATTCCATTTTCCAGTCACTGCCTGCCCCCAGGTCTAGAGTGGCCCTCTGAGTGTGTCTCCCACACTCCCATCATTAGGGCCTCTCAGATCCCTGGCAGGTGCTTCCGGATAAGCCTTCCTGGGTGAGCTGAAGGGACCCGCCAACACCGCTGCGAGAGCCTGGCCATGGTGTTTGCTAATCTCTGTGTTCTGATGCCCTTTGGAGAATCAAAATTCTGGGGTCAGGGGACCCCTGACCTCACCAGCTCCTGCCTCCACCACATGTTGACACTGTGGAGTGGAGCTGTCATCGGAGGCCGGGAACTTGTGCATATCCAAGAAAGCAAAAGAGTAATCAGTAAGACTCTTTCCTGGAAAAAGTGGGAGGGGGAGAGAGAGAGAGAGAAAGAGAGAGAGAGTAATGCTATCCTGGGGACTGATATTCTTGGTTAGCTGCAGTGGTACAACTCCATTTCTGTCCAGGGGCCCCTCATTCCAAGATGTGGGGCTGAGAAACATGGGGCAGGTGTGGGGGGCACTTGGACGCTTTGTCTCTTCCTGGCAAAATGTAGGAAGCCAGGGCTGGGAGAGGGATCTGTCCCTGTGAGGGAACCCCACCTACCCACACAAGATGTCACACATCCACTCTTAGAGGATGAGGAACTGGCCCCTTCTGGGGTACGGATGAAGGGCAGGAGGCAGTCCCCTTGAGGAAGTGAGATGCTGCCAGAGGGGTGATTGGCCTCACCCTCAATCCCCGTGTCCCTCCACCAAAGTTATACCCATAAGCAGACTCTTGGCAGGGAAAAGCAAAAGCACCCTATTCTCAATGATTGTTTTCACTCTGTCTATTTCAAAGCACTGTTAAAATGCAGCTGTGGTTTCTACCTGTTTCTATTCTGTGATTCTTGACTCAGTGAAATGCTTGTGAGGGTTTCTAGAAAGAGAAAGAATTTCTCAGGTCTCTGGAAATGTTCAGGTTCCCCAAGGCCAGTTGCTCCAATCTTCTCCAAGGAGAGCAGTGGACGAGTGTGGAGTTTTAACTCACCTGAGGCAGTGTGATGCCGAGCTGTGATGGATGGAGGTCATCGGCAGAAGGATCTCCTGGCAGCAGCCTGTCCAGAGTCTGATAAGCAGCCAACTCAGAATGAAGATAAAGCACCAGTGAGCTTTGATGGACGACAGACAAAGCTTGTCTTGAAATTGGTCTCTCAAAACAATATACAAACTAATACACAAATCAATGCAAAGTGTTTAAACTGCCAGGAAAACTCATCCCATCTATCATACTTAAGGGAAAGAGAGGACCATAGAGTTTGGCAATTGCCTGAGTCCCCAAGGCGCTGGGAAAGGAAACCCTGTCTCTGGAAACTGACAGCCTGATTCAGCATTTCCCTGCTGAGCATGGCGCCCAGGATGGCTTGAAGTGGGTGATGGGAAAGAACCCCCAGCCCTGGCTGTGTAGCAATGCTGGCTGGGAAGAGCTGCCACCCTTGTCTCTTTGTTCCCCCACTGGATGCTCATGGAGGGGTCCAACCTTTGGGGGCCGTGAGGTGGGGGTGGCTCAAGTCCTGTGCTGGTGGTGACACTCAAGGTGACTACAAGCCCAGAAGCATGGAAACCCATGACCAGCTAACACTGCTCATTCCTCATGTGTGTGTGTGTTTAATGTACATGTATCTTTATTTTTAATAAAAAATATATTTAAGGTGTAAAACATGATGTTTTGGTACATATATTCATAGTGAAATGGTTACTGCAGTCAAGCTAATTAACATATATATATCACCTCATAGTTGCTTGTGTGTGTGTGTGTTGAGAGCACCTGAAATCTGTTCTTTTTGCAAATGTCCAGTATTCAATACAGTATTATTAACACTAATCATTGGGCCTGTACATTAGATCTCTGGGCTTATTCGTCTGACATAACTGCAACTCTATAGCCTTTGACCAACATCTCCCACCTCCCCACCTCCCTGCCCCTGATAATTACCATTCTACTCTCTGCTTCTATGTCATTGACTTTTTCAGATTCTACAGATAAATAAGATCATGAACTATTTTTATTTCTGTATCTAGTTTATTTCACGTAGCATAAAGTCCTCCAGGTTCATCCATGTCACTGCAAATTACCACCTGGGTCTCCTTTTTAGGGGTGAATAATAATCTGTTGTGTGTATATAATAATCCATTGTGTATATATACACACACACACCTGTGTGTGTGTGTGTGTGTGTACAATTTTTTTTAATCCATCCATACATATGTCGATGGACACTTAGGTTGTTTTCATGCCTTGGCTCTTGTGAGTAATGCTGCAGTGACCATAGATGGCTGCTCTTCAGCAGTCACTCCAGCCCATTCCTCCTACCATCTGCCCATCACCTGGGGTGACTCACTCCTTTCTTCATTCTTTGAATAATTGGACCTGTTTGTTTCATTGAAATCAAGGATATTTTGTGTTGCCTCATTTATTCTAGAAATTTCTTTATTGGTATTGGAGCAACATATTTCCAGCATGCCTTGCAATGTGAAAGTCTTTTCATGTACATGGTTGGTAGGACCAGCTCCACTTAACAGGAGAGAGGCGTCTCCCTTGCAGCTCAGAGAGATGAAATGCTGTGACCAGGCTTCCAGAGGAATAAACCATGGAGGAGGTTGGAATTGTAGCTGTGTTGCATGTCTCAAACCCTTGACCACAGAAGCTGGCCTCTGCACAGACTTTTGCAGCTGCCATGGAGGCTCTGGGGCAGAGATAGTAGCGCTATCCTTCCCTTCTACTCTCACAGTTTCTGCTCCATCCTGATGGGTGCTGCTGTGTGGCAGCAGGGCCAGCAGGCCGGGGCATCATCCCCTGTACTTTGGCAGGCTAGGGATCTGGCTAGAGTAAACATGGTTATTTTTAAGAATTTTATATCCGTGACTCAAAACTGAACGAGCTGAGCAACAGCCATCAGAATAAAGTGAAAGGATGGGAGAGCCCCCAGCCGAGGCACCACATACCTCACAGGGATAGAAGAGTTCCTAGAGGAGACCCCACCCATCATCCTACCTCCAGGAGGCATCCACACCATCCCATCCAGAGATGCCTTTGACTTACCCTCAGGTATTTCCAGTTGAGGAAAGGAGGTGGCCACCTTCTGGAGCTTATCCTAGCCCTTTTCCAAGCCCCTTCTTGGCAGGTCATCCTGTATCCGTCCTTATATAATTTTGGTCCATGGTCTTTGCTTGGCCTCCATGTGTCCTCCTATGATGGGCTGTTCTCTGTGCCCTATGAATCATCGCTAAAACGTATGGTCAGTTCTGGGTGTCCTGCTGTATAGAGGCTGTGGACAGATTGCAGGTCCCCAAGGAGAGGGGACACTGGCCACCATGCTACACTGAGAACAACACCAGAGTGTGCATTCTGTGGAAAGGGGACTTGAATTATTGATGGAGACTTCAGAGGGGTAGACTTGGGACAATGTAGGGATGCATGGGGGATCAGACGCTGTGGGAATGTAGTTGGAGAGAGAGGCGGGGGTCAGGGCATGCAGTCTGAATGTTACACTAGGGAGTTTGGTCCTGAGAGCAGCAGGCACCAAGGAAGGTCAGTGCATGGCAGTGACCTACTTGGATGTGTGTTCAGAGGTCAGTAGGAGGCCCTGTGGAAGTGCAGGATGTGGGTTTGGGAAGGGGGAGGTTGCCCCCAGACCTTGGTCAGGGGAAGACCTCTGCTCCTGCAGCGGATCACGTGGGGTCTGGTCATCTGTTGAACTGCTGTCCTGAGAAGAGCAACCATGTGAAAGCCCACATATCCCCCCTTAGAGCCCTCTGGGTGCTCCAGTTATTCCAACACCTTCCCAGGCTAGTTCCCCTTGGCTTCCAGGCTCCCTTCAGGGGAGAAGCCCCCAGAATGGTTCACAGAGAAACAAGTAGGAGGATATTTCTAAAATTTGTACTCTGGTTTCTGTTGACAGTAAGAAAAGGAAACCAAAACTCTTATTTTCATAGACAGCTAGAATGAGAGGCCAAAGCGCATCCTAGCAAAGCCTTGGAGGGCAGTGACTCTGGTCTGTGAACAGCCTTTTCCCAGTAGGGTTCATGGAGGCCCAGGCCTGTCTCACCAGAGACATTTTCTTGTAATAGATATGACATAAAATTTACTATCTTCACCATTTCTAAGCATATAGTTCAGTGGTGTTAAGTATAGTCACACTGTTGTGCAACCCATCTCCAGAAATCTTTTCATCTTGCAAAACTGAAACTCCATACCTAGGAGATGACAGGTCCCCATTCCCCTTCTCCCAGCCAGTAACCAACCACCTTTCTGCTTGGTGTTTGGAAAAGCAAAAGCACCCTATTCTCAATGATTGCTCTCGGTAGCTCTTGTAAGTGGAATCATACAGTATTGTCTTCTTGTGTCTGGATTATTTCACTTAGCCAAATGTCCTCAAGATTCATCTGTGCTGTAGCATGTATTAGAATTTCCCCCCCCTTTTTTTTAAGACTGAATGAACTTTCCTTGTATGTACACACCACATTTTTTTATTCATCTATTGATGGACACTTGGGTTGCTTCCACCCTTTCTCTACTGTAAATAATGCTCCATGAATATGGATGTACAAATATGTCTTCAAGACCCTGCTTTTAGCTTTTTGGGGGTAGGTGCCCAGAAGTGAAATTGCTGGATCATATGGTAATTCTACCTTTAATTTTTTTGAGAAACAGCCATAGTGCTTTCTTCAGCAGCTGTACCATTTTTAGATTCCCACCAACAGCCACCACAGACATTTTATGACATGCCTGTAAGCCACAGGGCCACCATGGGAGGTGAGGACACAGGCTGAGTTATAGCTGCTATGGGTACATAATTCAACCTTCAACCACATCGCCGCACACTCCTGAGCCCTAGGGGTGGGGAGCAGGGATCCGTGGAATTGCTCAACCAACTCCACTCAAAATTACCTCTGTTCAATTTCAGAGCCTTGGGTTTACATATAAAAAACCCCCCAACATTCCCCTAAATGTCCATGTAAGAAACAATAAAAGTTTTGAATAAGCTTTTCCTGTTAGAGAGCTATAGGTTCTTTATAGGGCTAGTTGTCTCACATCCTTTATTCATTTCCTTTTTTTATTATGGGAAATTTTCAAAATGTCTCACTCGAAACAGGCCCTTGTTTCTGAGAATCTCAGGAGACCGTTTGGCTACTCAGTTCCATGAGATGATCTTGAAGTCAGAGGATGCGAAAGCTAACATTCCCAATTCATGGCTACTATAATGGGAGGTGATGTGGAAGGGACGCTTATCGGGGTGTCCCCTCAGAGTCTCTTCTCTGGGAACCGTGAGCCTCATCTCCAGACTGTGGCTCCTGGCAGCCATGTTTCTGCTGCAGTTCCCTACCCTTCTGGTTACCGATGGAAGGACCGACTGCTGGCCCACACTGAACCATTCAGCTTCTTCTGAAAATTTGGGGTTGTGCCTAAGGGACAGCAAACTAGCTACATTCTGCCCACCACCTGCCCATTTTCATTCATAACATTGTATTGGAACACAGCCATGCACTCATTCATTACCAGTAGGCTGAGACTGCGTTCACGTGACAGCGGTGGAGTAGCGTCATTGTGCCTTGGACCACATGGCCCACAGAGCTGAAAGTCTTCTCTATCTGGTCTTTACAGAAGAAGTTTGCCAACCCAGGAGAGTCCGTTGGTTTCTGTGAATGGTTTGACCAATGTATGTGAACCCCCAATCTGTGCAGTAGCCACATTCTGCCATGTAGACTGAGGAGAAGTGAAAGCCAGTCTACAGAAAGAGAGGAACAGGAAGCAGGAGGCGTGCCGATGGGAGAAGGAGGGCAAATCCCCGTAGCCTAGGGGACCTCAGTTCTATGCCTTTCCTAGGACTCCTGAGTTTCATTAGTTACTCCTAGACCCCTATGATAAAATCATCTTCTTTTGCTTAAGCTAGCTGAAATTCATTTTTGGTTTTGGCGGCTAGAGTCCTGACGGATACTCTAGAGAAGCTGTGCCTCCTGCTTCTCACTGATCATGGACCAACCCATCACACTTAATCCAGACACCTAGCCTCCCCTCCATCCTTTCTTCTGAGCTGGTGAGTCTCCCCTGGCCCTGCCAGGGGAAGCAGGTGTGCACAAAGGTTGGCAGCTGAGCTGATGCAGAGAAAAAGTTGCTGAGGAGCCCAGGATCAGAGCCCCAGTGTGTGGCCTCATGCTCTTGACTGACAGCCAGTGCATCCTCCCAGCAGGAACTGGAGTGGCCTGCAAACCTTGTGCACTGCAGCAGCTGCAGTTGGGGAAAATACCAGAAGCTGCCAACCCTGGTCTTTCTGCCCCTGAACTCTTTGATACATTTCTCTCAAGTCCGCCTTGAATTTCCTTTTGAAACTTTTTAATAAAAACAGACTCAGTGTAATCTTTCTTTGAGCACATCTTATACTGGCAGCCTATTAAAGTCAAACACAATGTTTGGCACATCATTTCCATAGCATTCAGGGTTCCAATTCAAAGTTGAATTTGAGCAGATTTTTAATGAGAGCTTATGTTTCAAGATGGTGGCTTGAGCGCATGCTTTCATCTTCGTCACTGAGATTTAACTGGAATAAAACTATAATGTCTGGCATGGTGAAGACATTGGGAAGGAAGACTGCCAAAAAGCAAGAAAGCTTCACATTTTCCTGGAACATAAAGTGAATGGGATTTGTGATGCGTGCACCAATCAAAAAAGGCATAAGCTGGAATATAAAGGGGTGATAATGATCTTGGGAAACAATATGCCTGTTAGAAACCAAAAAAGGCTCTGAGCTCAAAGTTAGCAGGTATGATGAGAGGCAGCAGTAAAAAATGGGGCTCACCAAGGAAGGATGGTTGAGTTGGTGTGACTCACCTGGTACAGGTAACCTGGTGTCTGCTCTAAGACAAAATATAAAAGGTTTATCTCTAAATTTATACAAGCCTCCTGGAGAAGGCAAAGGCATCTAGTGCTGATTTTGGTGCTCAGAAGAGTACTTCCACATCCTTGCATTTGGGACTACATAGCTTGACTGTCAATTCAGCTTCTTATCCAGTCCCCAGTGCCAAACTGCCAGCTAGTTTGCAACTGGGCAACGTTTTACACACCACCGAGAGTTCCTCCTCAGCGTTTTAGGGTAGACACCTGTTGAAAAATAGTTTTCTTGAGTTCCAGCGCAGTGCAGAAAAAACTCACAGCAGCTGCCTAGTCCTTTTGAACTATGGGATGACAACTGAAGATCACAAAAATTAGAGAACTGGAACCCGAAAGAAACAGATGAAGGCAAATAGACTGACCTTCGTGGAAACCAAGTTAATTCAGAAAAAAGATCTTATAATTTATACACTCAGGTTCAAGAGTATATTACAATACATCCATAAAATAAGACGTAATAAAAAGGAGCAGAAAGAGACCAAGAGACAGTTTCTAGAGATTAAAAAATATTGATTGCTGAAATAAAAAATTCAAAACAAGCTTGAATATACAATCAAGGGAATCTCTCAGAATGTAGAATAGAAACATAAAGAGAAGAGAAATATTGGAGAAAATGTAAGAGACGTGTGAAATCATCCTGGGGGTCAAACATAAGAGGAAAAAGAATCCTAGAAAGATACAATAGAGAAAATGGAAATTAGCAAAGAAACGGTAGAGAAAATTTCTCAGGGCTGAATAAGGACCTTAATTTTAAAGGGCTCAGAGTATCTAGCAAAATAAATGGAAACAACAACAAAACCACCCAACACTTAGACACTATTCTACAAAATTCTAGACCAAGGATAATTGGTATAGATCCTAAACTCTCCCAGACTGATCAAACAAGTCCCCTCAAAGGAACTGAACTCAAAGGGGCAACTGACTTTTTATTGGTAACCCTCAGTCCTAGAAGACAATACAATAACGACTTCAAAGTTCTGAGAGAATGAGACCTTACCTTAATTTTTTTTTTTTTACCCAGCCCAATTGTCAATTAGATATCAGGGCAAAATAGGGACATTTAGTTGCCATATACCCTTTCTTAAGAAGTTACTTGAGGATGTAGCCCAGAAGCATGGGAAGCAAACAAAAGAAGAGAAAGCCATGGGATCCTGGAGGCAGGAGCACAAACCAGTCCAGGAGAACAGATAAGAGGAACAATCAGGAAGCAAGATTGCAGAATAATCCGCCTGGGGGACAACCAGTCCAGACTGGAATGGAGTGTCTACCAGGGAGAGGGGCTGAGAAAGAAAGCCAATTCCTTGTTGTAGGTAATATCCTTGAGAGGATAGAAAACCCTGGAGATCTGAAAAATGCCCATTATTCTAGGACAAAAATAATGTAGTATTTGGAAACTCCTGCTAAAACAAGAAGCTATACCAGAAAGTCATTATCCCAATAGTAAAAAAAAAAAAAAAAGTATCATGATGTTTAAGCAATTGCTGGAATATAAGAAAAGGAGTTCATTGAACTTTATGCTGCAACCATTGTTCTTTGAGTGGTTTAGGGATTATAATCTCATATTTGTAGAAAAGGAATTGATACAGTAGCCCTACTTGTTTGGGCAGGGAACAATATGTATATGGTGATATTAGTGTAAACACTGTAAAAAAGAAAACATTTAGAGTAAACCTATGGAAGTTTGAAAGACAGGTTGTGGTTGTAGAATGTAAATATTAACATTTGCAATTTAATGTGAAAATTTATCTGAGAGTAGATTGCAGGGGGAAGGGAGAAGGAAGGGAAGGAGAATCAAAATACTGACTAAAGTTGATGGAACAATAAACGCAGGCACACTATGTGTGTTATTTAATACTATGGAAGTAACTAAATATATCTATAAAAATAAATGAAACCACAAACACTGAGTTTGGGCTCTTAAAGGAGGGCAGTATAAGCGAATTTAAATTCTTATATTTTAGAGAGGGGCATCAGTGGATATTGTTTTGAGTTGGTAAACCAAGAAGAGTTATAGATATTGGGTTGTCGGAAAAGTCGTGACGTATTTTTTTCTATGTTTTTCGTTGCAAAAATGCATCATGACTTTTCCGACAACCCAATACTATTTAGATTAAAACACTAACCACCAATAGGGCACTGCTTGGATCCTCTGGGTTTGCAGTTGGGTCAGGTAGGGCCTGGAGTGGCTCTGCTGGGCTGGTCTCTGGCTGCAGTCAGCTCTTTCTGCTTCCCGAATCCACTGTGTAAGTAATATTATCACTTTCTGTGTATGCACTCAGCAGATTATTTTATAGACTCTGGCTGGCCTTGCCCTTTTCCATTTCAACTGATGGTCTGTCCTGGTTGCCAGGCATGTGTTTGAGATAGAACTCTCACGGGATTACATGCAGTCAGTTGTGGCCCACTGGTTCCTAGCATCGGAGGCAGAGGTGTGGTGCCCTTCAGAGCCATGGAGAGCCTGCTGAGAGCCACAGAAATGTCCAGTCGGCCCTGGAGCTGCTGAGCTGTGTTCTGCTGGTGATACCTGTGTGTTTGAGACAGGCTCGGGTCTCCATGGGTTTCCCTGGGGGCCCCTGGTACAGACTGAAGTGGTGGTTTTTATAGTAAAAAGCCAGCATATTTAAAGAGGAAAAAGCGCTACCCACCAGGTATGCTGCCCCCATTAATGTGTATTGAAGAGTCAATGAGGCATTGGGCTAATGACACAAGCCTGTGAAACCATTGTCACCTGTGGTGGGGGGCCAGTCTTTGCAGTCCCAGTTGCTGTGTTTGGTGGCACTTAATGAAAATCAGAACAGGCCTTCACTTGAGGGTGCAGTAGACTTTCTTAGGAAAGAGAACCTCTAAACTTACTTCATGGACCAAGGATGGTTCACCTTTAAAGATGGACATGGTCACTTGAAGATGCATCAAAATGCATCCAATCCAAAGTGACCAAACAAACCAAATAGCACCTTAAAAGTATCTCAGGACAATGGAGAACAACTTCAGGAGAAAATCATGACAGTTTGAATGAAAACACTAATCTTTAGGAAAGTCTAGATCTGTGTGCCAAGGAAATTGAGGGATGGAAGCAAAGAATGTGGCAACTGGGAGATTCAGAAAAAAATGCTTGAAAACCACAAAGGCATGAACAAAACCCATCATGGATTAGAAAGAGCCAGTTAAAATCTCTGGTGAAACTGGGGTGAAAATCACAGGTTTGTCTTCAGAGACCATTGCATGGGTGATGGCAGCTTGGAACTGGAGGAAAAGAGGGAAGAAAAACATGGTGATCACCCAGCGTCTCAGGCAGAAGTTGATCTGAAGAGACTCAGAATATCTTAATTTCAATGCATCCTTTCAAAAGAACTTGGAGACAAACACACATTATCCAAAAAATTAGGTGAAGGAAATCAAATGAATGAAAAGCTTACAGGACAAATAAAGACTCCAAACTGAGCACACATCTTTGCAGTCTGAAAATTCCAGCTTGCAAGTAAAATTCAGTAACTTCAGCTGCACCTTGAAGTATGTCAAGCACGTGCCATGCAAAGTCAGAGAAAACCAGTTGAAAAAGAACTGCCTACTGCTTAGACATGAGAAGCAACGCTCCAAAGTGCACAGACGCGTGAACTACACATATCGAAAGGGCAACCTCTAAAGGAAGATGGCCAAAGACAAAAGGAACTGGAAAGAATCGGAAAGAATCACTTCCCTTGATCAAAATAAATTCTCTTTGGGCCCGCCAAGTGGCACGGTGGTTAAGCGTTGGCTTGGGAAGCCAGCGGCCCTGGTTCGGGTCACACATATGAGGACCAGTGACACTGCCCTCAAAAAACAAAACAAAACAAAACAAAAACCAGGTTCTCTTCAATTAGAAAAGTGCTCCAGGAAGTTTGATGGTGGTTCTGTTGGCAGAAAGAAAGCTCCAAGAACTAAGAAAAGAAAAAGCTCCTAAATAATATTGGCTAAGGCCAAGTTGAAGTTCTAGCCTTTCCCAAATGTCCCTTTCATGCCTGCAGTTCCCACATAGTCCCTCTGGGCCCCAAAGTTGCAGGGGGTTCCTTGGGGTTATCAGGTCCCCCAGGAGAATGAAGGATTACACTGTGGGAGCTCAGAGATCTGGGGTCTCATGCAGGTTCGATTCAAATTTCACAGTTATAGACCACAGCATGACATTTGCTTGTGTTTTCTCTCTGTTAATTTTGATGTATCTCTTTTTAGTTTAACTGCTGTTATTTAATTGATGCTATAATTGCTCTTATTAAAGTTTCATAGCATTAAAAAAAAAAAGTAATAACCACCCAAAGAGCTGAAACTGCTCCTGGGAAGGGAGATGAGGATGGATGGAGGGACCAGGTCATCTGAAGCTTGAGGAGGGATGGATGGGGATGGCCGAGGGGCGCAGCCCCGCTCCCCACCCCCACTCCATTCCAGCCAGGCCTCAGCCACCTCTTGGGGATGCTGGGAGCCCCGGGGACTGGGTGCTCTGCCACTGCTCAGGCTTGTGAAGGTTCCCTCGATAATTCCTATGTCATATTTACACCATCTGGCACTAGCCCTTTCTCTCTCCGTGTCCCCTTTGCACAAAAGAGCACTCCTGCAACATCCGATGGAGTGCTGTAGGCATGTCACTTGGAGAAAAAGTTAAAGTTGTAAAAAACAATTTACTGAGTTCCTACTGTCTGACAGGCATGGTAGTGGGCATTGAGGATAGAAGGGTGAACAGTTGGAGCTAAAACACGTGCGTGATAGAACTAGGATCTGTGTTTCATGGAGCTTAACTACCGCTTACAAAAGGAGATGTGTGAATTCGACTCAAGCATCTGCCTGTTCTCCTACCCCAAGCCCTGAGCCTTCCTGTAGAGGGGGCTCTTTACTAAGGACCCTGGGCTTTAAAAGCGACCAAGCTTTCCATTTGTGTCCATCTTCCACCAGCCTGGAGGAAGCCCTGAAGATGGCCAGGGATTTGTATTCATCAGAGGTTCAAGTTAATAATGTGTTCAGTCTGGTATTGTGGGAAGGATGTACAAGAAGCAAAGACAGAATGTGGGTTTGCCTTTTTTATCTGAGTGGCTTGCTGTCCTTTGAATAACCTTTCTAAACAAAACCCAAAGGAAAACCAACAAACACAAGCCCAGCCATTTTCATCCTGGAAGGGTTGAATCGCTTGGGGTCAGTAGGGCTAAGGTGATGAACTCAAACCTTGTCTCCTGTGTCCAGGCCTGAGGCAGGGCCCTGGAGAGGCAAGAACTCTATCTTATTTATTCTAGAAACCCCTTGTACTCAGATAGTGCCAAGCACATAGTAAGTGCTCAAAAATTATTGTGAAATAAAAAGTAATTTATACTCTGTCCTAAAATGGAAGGTGCCAGCAAATAATTCAATACTAAGTTTATCTCTCAGTTATAAGATTTGGTCCTGAATACATAAAACCTGTGGGTCATCCCCTCTCCTCCTCTAAAAAGTTGAGTGAATGAATGGATAGACAAGTAGATGACCTTGTTCAGAAGTAAAAATTTGTTGTGAGAGGGCAGTAATTTTAGCTCTAACCCCCCTCCGCTGTGGGTAAAACCACTCAAGCACATTTAGCGGACCGAGAAGCAATGCCATGGGTAGTACAAGAGGTAGACAGCCTCTATGTTATTGTCAGTACCACTTCAACAGAATTAATTTCCTTTGGGGTTTTTGTTTCCGTATTTTAATGGTCTAATGTAGTGCTCAACACACATTAAATAATGCGTTTCTTCCTTCGCTCATATTTTCTTTCTGTTTTTTCAATAAGCCACACTGATTGACCAAATGTTTCACTGTGTATTGCCCTTTATTCCTCCCCCACCCCACAGCATTCTAATTTTATTATGCAGGGAGCTGGCTTGAAGCAAAGCAAAGAACACGCTCGCTCAGACCCAGGAATAGGGCACAGCTGTTTAGAGGTCACCTGTGGCCAGCTCCATAGCATGTCACTGATGGGACGTGGCCTGAGTTGTCATAAAGAAGGGCTAGAGGTCCCCCAGGCCATGGGTCAGGATGGGACAGCAGGATCAGAAAGGGCTTTGCAAAGGGAGAGAGAGGCAGGCTGCTCCATCCTCCTGACTTGGATGCAGCTGTCACCATGAAGTGACATATTTCCCTGCTCATGTTCTCCTGCTCTGATCCCACCCACGAACTTGTAGAAAGGCATGGGTGGTAGTGTATTAAAGTTGAAGACTTTTTTCTGCTCTTGTGGACTGGAGCAAAAATGTTACCCTCTTGGTCCAGTGTTTTCCCCATCTGTAAAATGGGACTCCTAATACTTGCTTGCCGAGGAAGGCAAAGATGTTTCCTGGCAAACACTAGCCTAACAGAGCTGACCTCATCAGTCCCTACACAAAGAAAGTAAAAGCCATGGCGAAACGGACTTTCCTCTTGACTGAGCTCTTAACCCCTGGGGGGTGGCATGGGGGCTGCCTCCTGCTCAAAAGACAGCCCTTCAGAGGGTTGTTTTATGGGCACTGCTGAAAACAGCGGTTACAGTAAAACACAAGACAATGTGTATTGAGCTGGAGATGGCATACATTCTGCTTCATGGACGTCAATTACTGACCAGACGCAGGCATTTCCCCTCTTGGTCATCACCCTATGAAGGGGAAAGCTTTTATTTTCTAAATGATATATTGATCTGATAAAATTATTATTACATCATCTCTAGTGCCCATCACCACTCACAATGGGAGAGCATTACGGGGAAAATGAATGCTCCCTCTGGAATGGAGTATGGAGATTGTGTGTGTGTGTGTGTGTGTGTGTGTGTGAGAGAGAGAGAGAGAGAGAGAGAGAGGAGATTGTGTGAGTGCTCATGTGTGTGTGTAAAGATTTTTGACAGAGGAAGATAGGGAGTCCTATTAATATTAGTTGATGGAATCACTCACATACAAAACCTAGCTTCTCCCCCTGGGACCCTGGGGAGGTGGGGGAGGGGGGCAGGGCTTGCAATGAAAATTAGATGCTATTAGGGAAAGGCGTGGAAAGGGTGTAGTGGACCAAGACCTCCAGGACTTATGGAGTGAGACTAAAGAACTCTTATCAGACTCAGCAGGTCTTCCTTAAAGTAAAGAGGAAGGGAGGAAGAATCTATAATGTAGAATTTCAGACATCTGGTATATGCCTGCGCAGGGGAAAGGGCCCAGGGAATGGTATTATTTAGTGCTGGGTACTCACACTTTATGGCAATGTTTGGGAAAAGCCTCCTTCACTCAAGAACTAACGTAGCTCCAAAGATCATGGGAGGCTGTCTTCTCCTCAGGCAAGTTATTTGTGTGCTAATGACCTTGCGTCCATTGGCTGTGTCGCCCTGTACCCTCTGTCCTGATAGAGGGCTGGGATGGGGCAGACTGGTGAAGTTGTGAGTGGGACCCCAAATCACCACTAGTTTTCACCACCGCGCCCTGAAATGACTGTGTCTGAGTCCTCAGCTTTTTCTCTGGGTCCTAGAGAGCTGAGGATATTGACAGAGGATTTCTCTGACTTTAGTGGGTCTGAGGGAACAGCTGCACCTGGGGAGTTTTTCACTCTTGACCAAATAGTTTCTCGAAGCATGGGAACAGCCTGCCATGAAACCTTTGACCTTCCTGGGAGCTCTGGGAAAAAGAACACACTTGTATGACCAAGCCTTGTCTGCTGGGAAAAGAGCATTTCATGATGGGTCATCCCCGAGGCAGCCTGAGTATATGCATGCCCGTGTCCACACACACACCACACACAGAAGCTCTTAGAAGAGGTGTAGATATTTGAGAGTATCCAGTAGTTATCGCGGGAAAAACTATGAACCAGGTTGGACTTTCTTACCCTTATGGTTTAGTGCTATTTGAATTGTGAATTACACTCGAGGGGGCTTGTCATGTTTTTTGTGTGTTTAGGGCCCTGGTCAACTTGGATGCTTTGTACCTGGCGTTCCCTAAGTAGTGGAAGCTGTGAGCGTGGCTTGTCCTCTTAGGGGACTTTGGGCCCAGTCCACCTAGGCGCAGTCTGATGAGTATAGGCCTCCTGGAGATTCTTGGAACCGCTCCTCTCCTAAAGTCTCATGAACTATTCTTATAGTCAAGTTGGTACTTGACCAGACACAGGTACTTTTGGAACACAGCTCGGTGGAACCAGACAGACCCATGCAAGTTCAGAGAACGAAACGAACGGTGCCCTATGCCCCTGCCTGGGTCAGTTCCATCCTGTCATGAAGCGGCTGCCAGGTTTCCTTGGTTCTGCCCCTCCAGGCCCCGGCCTGCCCCTCAGAGGGGGCCAAGAAGAGGGGCAGATGGGCGTGGGGCCCCCAATGCTATGTGAAGGGCCGGCTGAGTGGCACGGTGGTTGAGCGCTGGCTTGGGAAGCCAGCGGCCCTGGTTCGGGTCCCACATATGAGGGCCAGTGACACTGCCCTCAAAAAAAAATAAAAATGTAGCTATGTGAATATGGACTCAGATCTGTTGAGATAAATGTTTAAATTGGCTTCATGAGTTAGGTGACAGCAGCGAAAGTTCAGACAGTCAATCTGTCAGCTCTAACACCAACCTGATACCACTCAGGGAAAAAACAAAGCAAGTCAGCAAGGGGGGGTTGATACGCATATCATTTTTTAAAAGTGTTTTCACACATTTTGTGTTCGAAAGCGTGCTTCAATAGTTTTGATCTTTTAAATATTGAGAGAAACTCTGGGACTCAAGCACTTCAGCAGTACTGTGAGGTTTTAGAAATGATTTGAATACCAAAGCAGTATGTATCCGGCCTCCATATTCAATACAGTATTCTGGGCAGAATTGTCTGCTTTTCTAGAATACTTGGTGACCTTATATTAAATCCTTCCTCAAATATTCCAGGGTCATCATAGGTTTGAGAGAAAAATTTCCAAGGAGTTCGTTTTACTATACTTATGTCAGTAGGTCCTATGAGAAGACAGAGGACTGGGGCACTCATACAGACACATTTGTGTTTCCGAACCAGTCTGTTAGGATGGATGATGGTCATGAGGAGTTAATGGCTTCTGTCTTCAAGCCTCCCCTTCCACTTTTTTACTACATCCTTGCCGTTTTCAAAATGAGCTGACCCAGTGCACAAAAACACCAGTTACCAGACTCAGTATTGCGATAACGGAGCATTTTATGACGAGATCGGGTGTGTGCAGGGTGGTATGGCTGTAGACAGGAGCATTTTAAATGTCGTTGTACTAGGTACTGCTGAAAGTAGCAAGAGGGATGAAAAAGAGAAAGAAGCAAGCCTTAATATACCAGTTGTGTGTGTGTGTTGGGGGGAGGGCGTTTGGGGGGAAGAATAAGACCTAATGTAACTGGAAAAAGAGAAAGTGAAAACTAAGAAAAAAGAAAGAGAGGAAAGCCTGAATGAGCAAAAAAAAAAAAAAAAAAAGAAGCATGTCCTGTTTGTGGAGCTTTGATGTCCTGGAACCATTGTGATTACAAGTTTTTCACCTGGTTGATACGAATTTTCTCTAGTTCCACTAACATAGTAGGCTCTTTCGCCTGACTTGTCTCTGGCAGGAATCAAGTTTGCAAGTTTTGAGTTGGTGATCCCCAAAGTGTGCCTGTTTTGGCACACCCTATTTCGGGTCACAAGACCCCTGAACTCAGCTTTCAAGGGTCTTACACCTTCTCAACACATCTTAACGATACAATAATGCCTGTCTCTCTAGCCCCCTCAAACTCCAGCTCCATTCCTTTTGAGATCGTCTGTCTCCCTGATGGCTTCCATCAAACGATGGACTCAGTTCCAAAGTTAGGGCCGCACCTTACTGAAGCTCCAGCCCTTACCACCAGTCCCCTCTCCCCTTCCAGCTTCCGTTTCCCCTGCTGTAAAGTGAAATGATAATGGTACCTACCTCCTCAACCTAGCATCTGGACTGCAGTTCAGTACCTAGCCAACATCAGCTGCTATAATACATATGTAATAATAAATAACGTCAGTTGGTCGAAGAGGCTCATGTTGTAGAATGCGTCTAAAGAGTTTTGATAGTGATCCTGGAGAAGGGTGTAGGTTCTGGAGTCAACCACAGATGCATGGTGAAAGAAAACCTCTTTGAATATACAGACAAAACCACCTGAATTGGGAGGCTGTGCTGGCTCCGTGGTGCGGCACAAATGAATGATTTAGGACAAGGCCCTTCTAGGCTCAGTAGCATTGATCTCAATATACGCCCTGGCTGTCTGTTTTGTGTTGAGCTTAATCCATCTTATTTTCACAAACCCAAGCCTGGTACAAAAAATGGTCTTTGCAGCTAACTTGAGAGAGAGTGATGTGGTTACCTGTTAACCACAAGGGCAGTGGCCCCTACTGACATTGCTTCTTTGTTTTTTTAGGGTTATCTTAAAAGCTTTCAAGAGATGGTAGCGAAGGGTGGGACTCTGAAAGGAAGGAAACCAAGAGGGAATGGAAGGGCATCAAAATAAGAGCTCTCGAGACCCATTTACACAAGCATTATTTTGGAAGCCAAGACCTAGAGATATCGGATGTGAAATATTTTTCTCCACAATGGGTGACTACAGCTATTACAGCTCATTTGTGTGGTCTGTGAGAGTTTATTGGAAAAAAGAAAAGAGACAGAAGAACAAACTCACAGCTTTAATGATTGAATGTCACTATAGGGGTTCCTTCTTCTGATGTTCTTTGCACCACGGCCATTTCACACATACAGGATCACACACTTCCCTTTGGCACCCAAGCCTCCGTCCACCCTATCCTTGTGTGTGAGGCTACCACCAGGGCTGACAGAGGCCAGAAGATTCTCTAGCACCCTCCTGCCACAGTGCCAGGGCTGTGTTCCTCCCACTTCCCTTCGTCACAAACTGTGGTCAGGCTAATTATAAAGGCTCTGCTAAGCCCATTCATACCGAGGAGTATGAGATTATCAGTAATTTAAGGTTGCCCTCTCCCAACTATGGGTGCTTCTTAAATTGAGGCAATGCCTTCACCCCAAAAGAATGAGTCTATAATGACAGGATTTCAGGCCTCCGGTGTGTGCTATGGCAGGGAAAAGGCACTGAAGCATGGGTGATTGAGTGCAAGGCTCTTCTCAGAATCTCTGCAAATTTTTATACCACATCAGTGACCTTTACTCTATTGGTGGTTTAAGGATATGGCAGCAATTAGAGTCTGCAGAAAGCCTGGTACCCGAAGGGAAAAGGAGGTTGGAAAATATAGTGGAATCCCGTTGTTATATAGTAGACTCTTGACATACTTAAAGGATATGGCCGCACACCTTAGTGAATTACCAAATGTGAGATGTGAGAAGGACTCTACGTCATATTATTCCTACCCCCACGGGGTAATAAAGTATAATTGAAAAAATCTAGTGCCTCTTTCAGGCACATGAGGATCCCATAAAAATGATACTCAGGTCATTGGTAAAGCCACGTTCTGGCCCAATCACATGATTGGGCCTCATTTTCCTCCCCCCATGCTAGCAGCTGCCTTTCTTCTCAGCCCTAGTTTCCCACAAAGAAGCCCAGGCTTCATCACCTCCCTTGTGCTCCTGCCTACAGATGACAAATAGAGAACAAAGCCAGCAGTCAAGTGCCTTGTCCGAGCACCAGGCTCTGAGTGCATAATTCAAGTGTGTGCCTTGGCAGGGTGACTAATGACGGCACATCATGTGTCATAAATTATGGGACCATTTATGAGGAGTCAAATCCACGAATGCCAAGCCCTTGGATGCCAAGGGTCTCCTGGGTTGATATCATGGAAATGACTTGAATCCTTGAGCCTGAGGCTGAGACACATCACCCCCTCCCTGTGGGAGTGCTGCCGCGGCGGGCATTCTACCTTTTTGTATTACCTGCAGTTACTTTTTAGCTATTGATCTCTGTAGGAGATTCTTAGGGCTGCCATAACAAAGCACTCTACACTGGGTGGCTTAGAACGACTGAGACAGTCTCAGTTCTGGAGGCCAGAGGTCCAAAAGCAAGGTGTCAGCAGGGCCATCTTCCTTCTGAAGGAACTAGGGAAAGACCTGTTCCAGAACTCTGTCCTAGCTTCTGGTAGCCTCAGACATTCCTTGGCCTGTAGGTGGTGGATCGCTCTTGGGGTCTCTTTGCATCTCTTCCCTCCATGCATGTTTGTCTCTGCACATGGCATTCCCTTTTTATAAGGACACCAGTCTTATTGGCTTTGGGTCCACCCTGTTCCATCATGACATCACTTTAACTAATTACATCTGCAACAGACCTATTTCCAAATAAGTTTATGTTTGGAGGCCCCATGGGGGGAAGACTTGAACATAGGAATTTGGGGGGACACAATTAAACCCATAACAACCTTACCGTATACCTCTGCTAATGTTTGTGAGGAGGCCACTTTCAGGGAGTGACACATACCTAGTCTAACTCGTTCTTACCCATCTCGTCACGCACGTGCACACACACCTAGCTGCGTTTGAAGAAGTTTTAGCACGTCACCCCCATTAGGATGTCACCAGCTGTGTTGGGAAGCATGCAGGAGCCCAAAGCTGGGAGCCAAGGGGTTAAATGTGGAAGCTGGAAGCTCCCTTCAAAGACCAGTATTCATAGCCGGAGACCTTTGGGAAAATGCAGAGGGAAAGAGGGTAATGTTCCTGCCCTCTTTCCCTCTGCCCTGGCTTGTTGTGAGGCTGTGTCCTTGGAGAGAAGGAATCTGATCCCCTCGAAGAATCACCGAGTCCTGCAGATCCCGGGGAAATGGGACACTGGGCACCTCTGCCTGGCAGACAGCCCCGCCCGCCTGCACGCTTGCTGGAATGAATGAGCGCTGAAACCCAAGCTGTCTAGGCATCAGGATAAGTCTGTTCCTGCTCTGTTCTTTTATCTCCGAGGCTGAAAGGCTATTCTAGAACTGCCCTTCAGAGCCACAGAGCTGAGCTGGGCCCAACCTCAAGGAGCAAGTGTGCCACTGTCTGATGCTGAGCAGCTGCTAGCCCACCCTGGGAATGTGGCGGGCGAGTTGCTGTCACAGGGTCAACATCTAAGAAATGCACTTGATGGTTGAGGCTTTTCCTCAGCCTCGAAGCTCTGTCTGCCCAGAAGAAGTGATAGATTCTTTGGTTTGCCCTCTTCGACCCTTTTGATTCCATTTTCCTCCTAGTCACAACTCTGCTACCAACCAGATAGGAACCAGACTAGCCTCCGAGCCCGAGAGCAGCACTTTCTCCAAAGGCACTGAGGGCCCTAAAGTCTTTTCTCTCCTGTAGAGGAAGCCCACCCCCCAGGGAGAGATGTGGACCCAGCTGGGGGCGATCATGAAGCCAGGACCAGTTCACCGGCATTCCTCAGAGCCTCGGTCCATAGGTGCCATCTTCCCTTTGGAAAGCCAGCCTGCCCACCCATGGATCCTCCACCATCACTGAGCTACTTACCTCATAGAGAGGCTGGTGACATTGGTCAGTCCACACTCTCAGCAAATCGCCTCATGGCTGGGGGATAGGGAGCCAGGGACCAGACCCATCTAAAGTGCTCATGGGGGTATCGAACTCAGAGTCACAGGCGTCCTCTGAATTACAGCCATGGACTTCAGAGCAGGAAGGAGTGTGCCATTGAACATAATCTCATGTATTCTTCAGTACAATTCTGCAAAGTAGATGGGGTCACCACTACTTTTTTTTTTTTTTTTTTTTTTTTTACAGAGAAGGCCAAACAAGGCACTTGAACAACCAGGGGGAACCTTAAAATGGTCACTGACCACAAAAGGTCAGCGTTAAATCAAAAAAACACCATACTGTTTTGGGGACTCATCCTGACCAAGATTCTTTCCTTGAAGAAACATTGGTCAGGCTTCTTTGAAATCTCTTCTCAGCAAGTCCTTGACTTTTGGGCGCCATGTTCATCTCTGCATGGTGCAGTTTTAGCAAGCATCCTGCTAAGTCAGTTTAACTAGAGCCTCCCCACCCTCACTATCTGGTCACCCTCCAATCTGATCAGGGTCCTCATTCTTCACCCCCCCTCCATCCTCCCAGGTGGTGTCTCATCACCCACGTTGTCTTCAGCAAGAATCCTGTTAGGCTGGTTTAGCCAGAATCCCCCCCTAACCCCTGATGTTTCCTCTGTAGTAATTTTGTATCCACTGACCCCACCTTGCTCCTTGGCTATACCTTTCTGCTTTCCCGTGTTGTAATGGGAGCTGAGCCCAGCCTGTGTCCCCTGCTGCAAACCCCACTGCAGCGGTCCCTCTGCCTATTACATCATTATAGTCGCCTTCCTGTTCTGTAACTGATGTTCTGAATGCTTGTTTAACAACCCCAAGGGAATTACACACTGGGGCCTGTACAGGTAGGAGACGGGGAGGCACCTGCAGCCAGGGAAACCAGTCCAGCATTTATGAACTCCTTGGCCAGTGGAACCTTATGGAAATTGTTGGCGAGCAGGTAGGTTCATCAGGGCCATTGGCTCGGGAGCCACAGAGAGCAGAGAAGCATCTGCTGAGCAGCTCAAAGCAGCAGCAGCAGCTTTTGTGAATACATGTGCCTTTTGGGGGAGGGGTAATGACAAACCCCAGAGGGAATTCCTGGTGCTTTTTGTGAGGGTGCTTGAGGTGAGGCTGTGCACAGAGGGTGTCAGGACCTGAGACGAGAATGGACAGAGAGCAGTTTGATGCCGCGCTAGTCCTCTCTCTCCCTCTACACATCCTTAAGTATCCAGTTAAAAAAGAGATCTGGTATTACTTAGACAAGCAAAGAAAAGCAATCTGGGCTTTCATTGCTATTTTTCTCCTTCCCTGAGAGCTTGTGGAGTGCCTGCTGTTAAGGGTAAAAAAAAAAAAAAGTCACCCAAAGCTGTACAACTAGACAAAACCAACCAGTGCCTGATGGCTTTGGCTAAGTCTGGCATCCCAGGGGTTCTGTCAGTGCCAGCTCTCTCTTGTAATAAAAGTCACCTTGGTGGCAACACTAATAGCCAGGCATTTACTGAGGCTCCAGGGAACTATACTGGGGGTGACCCCTGTTTTGTAGTCCTCACATATCCAGGCACAGGGGTGCAGGAGCAGAAATCAGAAGAATGCAAAATTGTAAGCCCAAATAGTAGCAGGAGGTGAACATGGGCAGGAGAGAGCGTGTGTGTTAAAACCTCCATACTCTCCGGATCCAAAATGCTTACAACACTGGCTAACAGCAGGGCTTGGCAAACCATGGCCCCATGGGCCAAATTGGACTTGAGACCTGTTTTTTTATATAGCCCCTGAGCTAGGCATAGTTTTTTTCCATTTTTCAATAGTCAGGAAAAATTGCAAAGAATAATATTTTGTGGCAGCTGAAAAAGATAGGAAATTCCAATTTTAGTGTCCATAAATAAAGTTTTATTGGAAAACACAGTTGGTTCATCTAATACTGGTGGTGACTGTTTTGGTACTAAAACAGCAGGGCTGAGTAGTGGCGACAGTGAGTATACGGCCCACAAGCCCCCCAAATCCTTATTACCTGGCCCTTCACAGAGTTCGTTGACCGCTGGCTAAGAGGGATTTAAGTCCTAGCTCTGACACTTATGGACTGTGTGACCATGGACTAGTTTTCTAGCCTCTGTAAGCCACAGGTTTCTCATCTATAAATGGAGCTACTAGCATCTTGGGGTAGGAGGGTGGCCTGGGGCAGCAGATGAAAGAAATACACGTAGCAATGGGCTGCATATGCAGAATAAGCACTTAGTAATGGTTTGCTGTTGTTACTGGGTTTGTAAAGCTTCTCAAGGAACAGGGTTTGGCCCCTGTGATGGAGAATGCTGGTTTGCGGACCCTGTGGATCTGACTACTATGCTGTTTAGAGGTTGGGAAAGCTAACTACTTGTTTTCCCCAGCCTCCTTTGCATCCAGGAATGGCTATAAGATACAATCCATAAACGAAAGTTAGCTCTGAGTGTTCTGGGAAAGCTTTGGCCTTCCTAAGAAAAGGGACAGCAGGATTGAATGCCACCATTTTCCATCTTCCTGTCTTGACAATAAATGTGATGTCTGGAGCCTGAGCAGCCACTTTGAGCTGATGAAAGCAGTGATCAGTAGTATTACAGAGACCACTTGCCCTGACATCGTTAAGCTGCTGAGTCAGTGCCATCAGCGACCTACCTTCAGACTTCTCTTTGTTTGCTTAAACCACTGTAAGTCAGGTTTTTATATTTCTTGTAACTGAAGATATTTCTGATTGTTATATCCATTTGGAAGTTGAGTGGAATGCAAAGGATGCATGTGCCAGAACGAAGGGCTTTTGAGTGAGGAAATCTGAAGCGACCAATAGAGATAGGGATCTAAAGATGTACTTTTGAGAAGTCCAGTTCACAGACACAAGGCCCAGAGCAGAGAGATCAGAGCTCAGAGCTCTGGTTAGGGTCAGCTTTGGTGAAGAAGAATGTCATAGCAAGGACATGTTAAAAGGATTACTGCCTTTTCTTGGTAGACCTAATAGGGAAGGACAGAGCCTGTGAGAATTCCCGAAGCTGCTAAGAAGGAGAGGGAGCTAATTAAAATATATACTATTCTCCTAATTAAAATTTACAAACTTCTAGAAAACACACATATGTTATATTCCTCCTTAGAGTAAGTGAACAGTCTGAAGAAAGTCTACACATCTGATCTAAGCAGCTCTAAAATAATGACAGTCCCAGGAAGCACCTGGAGAAGAAGTGTGGGCTAGTCCAGAGAGAGGCAGTTCTCCTCGGAGCGGATCCTGACTCCATTAGATTTCTAAGAGTATAAAATGCCATGGCTTGTGGGACGAGAGTGTCAGAGAAATAGCCTCAGTGGGACGGGAAATAACCATTTCCCAGCAATCTTTGCAAGTTGTTGATTCTCCTTGGGCTAATCTGGTAAGGCTTTGTTGCAAAAGGGGAGGTTTTAGTTTAAATGTATGGCTTTTTATGTATTTGCTGTTTGGAGAGGAAATACTAGTTCACTGCAGAGCATTCGAATGATACAGAGAAGTTTATAAAGAAAAAAGGATCACTCTGAAACCCCCTACCCCTCACCCCAGGCAACCAGTTTTCAGGCCTCCCTCTGGGCATATATATGCACATGTAATTAGACATTTTACACAAATGGGATCCCATTATGTGGAACATGGTTTCTTTTGATTTTCTCCTCTCTCTCTTTTGCTCCCTATTTTTTATTTGTGTAATTTTTTTTTTCTTATTGGTGACTGTCAACATACATCATCCTTCTTACTGTCCACATCACATTTCTTTGCATGGCTCCCTTGGGGATGGGATTCGGGGAACCATCTGAATGGTGGGAAGGAATGATCCGGCAATTCTATGGCTAGAGTTGAAGCCTGAGGATGAGGTAGGTTAAGTTGGAGACAAGGAGGCAGATAAAAAATAAACCAAGGCACATGGTTCTGTGAAGAACTGACTAGCCCCCACCCCCTGACCTTTCTCCCTAAGCACAGTGCGAACTCATCCGTCTCTCCCCTGCCCCTGAGCTGCTTAAGGAGCCCACCCACTGGCGCATGCCCACCTGCACTTTGGTACCATCTCAGGGGCCTGTGCTATTGGGCAGATGCCCTGGTGGTTACCTGGTCCTGCTGAGGTGGTCAGCAGTGGGGCACATGCTCCACTCCCCCCAAAAGCCCCAAGAGGCTGTGCTGCCAACCAGGAAATGAAGTGGATAAACGATCTCAGCCTGAGAACCCACCAGGCACACCTTCTTCAGTAAATAGTTCCTTTCGGAAAACCAAATGGTAGCTTAGGAGCTTGCTTTATGGACACATAACCAGAGGAAAAGGTATTCAAAAAGAATTTCCTAGATTCTATGCTGAGGGGTGGTTTACTGTTTTGATACTCCAATATTTTCCCTGACTGGTCTTTAGATTTATTTTCATCATTCCTTCTTGTCCTTCATTTACCCTTTCATCCTTCCTGTATGGTCATCAATATGGCAGAATGCATCCCTCTGTAAGAGCAGGGGCTGGAGTCTGCCTGGCTTCCCATCCTGGCTTCCTTAGCCACCAGCTGTGTGACCTTGGGAAAAAGTTATTGGACTTCTCTGAGCATCCCTTTCTTCATCTACAGCCTCAGGATACTGATGTGCCCATATCACAGAGGTGTTCTGAGTGTGCCTTTATTTTCATGGCCTCAGCTCAGACTCAAAGGGGGCATGTGCCGACCTGGTGTCCCGCCATCTTCTCCCATCAACATCGCTTTTTGGACTCCGGCCATGGGTGGATCATGACCTGGTCTTCCTCTGTGTAACTGCTGGTTTTCAGGGCTCCCTACAGGCACTATAAGGGACAGATGTGAGGGACACATGACGTAAGGGACAGATGTGAACACAACGTCGTGACTGGAGTCGCCTCAGGACTCCATCCCTAGCGCTGCTTAAATATGTGAATGAGAACCAGAAATAAAATTTCAAAACTCAAAGTGGGGGGGTGGGTAGGGGTGGCGGCAGGCAAGCAATAGTTCAGGCCAGTGAGATGACAGACAGCAAGCAGATGTGAGTGGGAGACGAGACGGAGACCTCTCCTGAGTCCTGGGGTGGAGGGCGGGGAGACACCGCTCTCTCTTCATCTGCCCCGCAGAGGGACATGTGTTCCAGCGACAGGCCAAGCATCAGTCCAAGCCGATAAAACCAGCTCCCAGCCTTGCTGCATTGGCGGTAGGGCTTCCTACTTTGAAAATGAAGTACTGCAGTGGGGAGGAGACCAGGGCACCACAGCTGGGGCGCCGGGACCCCTGGGCTGGCCGAGGCCTTGGACTCTATATCCCTTGCTCTTCCCCCTGCATGTTCTGGTGGCCCGGCTCAGACACCATGCGTGGACCTGGAGACGGATCAGAGCTAGCAACTAGCTGACCCTGTGCACTCAGTGCCTGGATCTTAACCAACGTGTGGCTTCCTGCCACCCCAGGGCGCTCCTTTTGCCCCGGCTGCCTTCTATCACCAGCCCTTCTCTCCTACCCTTGGGACAAAAAAGAGAAAACTTTGCTTGAAATAAAAGTCCCAGTGAAAGGTAGTTCCTAAAGACAGATTCAGTTCCTATATTGTTTGAGAAGGAAGGTCTCTACCCAATTCAAAAGAAAAACAAAGTGTCCCAGACCCCTGCACTCCATGGCTGAGCCCTCAGTTTGCGTGATGCTGGGTGTCTGGGATGGCAAACAAGGTGCCGCCTTCCCCGCATTGTTCCCCATGTCGCCATGCCACCCACAGTCAGGCCTCAAGCTGAGGCCTTCACTAGGCTTCAGAGCTGCGCAGTTTGCACCCACAGCTGAGCTCATGGAAATGCATTTTGGTGGAAGAGAGCGGAATAGATGTAACCGCTGAGAATTGGGTTCCTTCTAACTTGGAGGTCTATGTTTCCATGAAAAACGGGGCATGAAAAATACACATCCAGCTGATTTCTACCCTAAGAACGCCATCCCGCCATCATGGATGCTGCAAAGATCCAGCATATGTATTGTAAAGATGGGGGCCAAAGTTGGGGGCAAATAGAGAATGAATGGGACTGAGCCATTTTTTGTCCAGGTTACAGGAACCTCAGCAGTACTGACGAGCATCACAGCAGCCTCAGCTAACTGCCACTAGCCGTGTTTTATTTCTCTTTACAAAATGAACTTAATCCACTTTAGACTAGAAAACAAGCATTAAATACACCACTTTACATCCCTCTAAATTCTCATTTATTGTTTGTCAATAATTATATACCTTTGTATAGAGCTGTAATCAGCGG
Source organism: Aselliscus stoliczkanus (assembly GCA_033961575.1). Lineage (NCBI taxonomy): Eukaryota > Metazoa > Chordata > Mammalia > Chiroptera > Hipposideridae > Aselliscus > Aselliscus stoliczkanus. The sequence goes on along the minus strand of CM066740.1, from coordinate 78,564,682 downwards.
GTTCATATGATTTCATGTCGCTTTCCCACTAAACATAATTTAGAATGCGTGTTTTCCGTGTGTTGACAGTGTTTCAGTCTTGCCATGGAGGTAGCTATATGACAGCCCGTTAAATTGATACCCGCTTCCTTTGTGTAGCCAAGCCATTGCCCTATTGCTGGATATTTGGGTTGTTTCCAGTTTCCCACCATTATAAATAGACCTGGCAGCAACATCTTAAGATGGAACAATGATGATAAAGAGCTGAAATGTTGCTGACTTTATTTTCACTGGCAACCAAATTTAGAGAGAGCCTTGCTATTGCTCCTCCCAGATGCGGGAGTAATTAAGCAGCTGCCTTGAAGGATGGCTGGATGATTTATATAGGCAGCATTGCGTTCAGTGGGCTTGTCAGTATCCTGAGGCTTTAAGGACACGCTTGTTAATTATCTGTGGTTAATATGATAATTTAGGAAAAACAACACCTATTAAGAGTTCTTCATTAGGCAAAAGGCTTCTAGTTCTTGAACAAACAAAGCCTCCCAAATTAATGATCTTCACCTCTGATCTGTCACTGGGCAGAGAGAGCAGAGTCCCATTTATTGTTAACATCCCCACAGTGCCCTGTGTAAGAAGAGGCTCACTCTTGAAAAACCCTTCTTTGCCCTTGTGCCTTTCTGTATGGTGGCCTCTTTTCAGAGTCACCCAATTAACCATTGTGAGACCAATTGTTTTGTCCGGGTATCTCAAACTTTTGCTTCATCAGCTGAATTGAGAAATGTTTCCCTAATTTCTAGGGCTTAAATGGAGTGAGTAGTGGACTTTTTATTTGTAGGTGAGGAAACTGAGGCCCAGGGATGGTGATTGGCTTGCCTGGGGTTCCAGAGCCAGGCGAAGGATGGGCATAGGGACCCAGGTCTCCTGCCTCCCCACCTGCCTCCCTACCTCAGCCTCTGCCCTTCTTCTGAGATGTTCCCTCACTCAGGCAGGTCCATCAGACCAGGTCCAAGGGCTGTAAGAAGGTTCTCACTCCTTGGAAAGCAGCAAGCTTGTTTTAGTCCCTGAGAGGAAGGGAGTGGGCAGAGAACAGAGAGCACAGCCTAATATGTCATCAGAGACAATATCTGGTAGACCCAAAGAGAAATGGCCCGTCAGCACCTAAACTCACCTTTATACTTCAACAGGTATGGAATGTAACTCAGGGGCTGAATTCAATCACAACTCCCAGTGTCACCCGGTCATTCTCATATTTCATCTTGGCTTGGACAGTGCAAGCTCCATTGATGCCATCAAGAATAATTTTTATATATGAGACCTCTGCTGAACAAGCATCTTGCTGCTCAGATGCCCAATTAGCCTGTTTGGTGGTGGTGATGGCGGCGGGCAGGAATCATGGGGTAAAAGGGTAAGCTTTCCTAACTAAGAGGCCCCCTGCTGCTTGGCATGGTCCAGCATGGAGGTTCCCCGGCTTTCCCTTTGGGGCAACGTCAGCTCCTATTTTAAAGAAACACCAAGACATCCCCCATCACGTTACTTTGGAAGGAGGGGGGAAGGGACATGACCCTGATCTGTATGTGTGGGGTTTTCATTCACCATCATACCCACTCTTCCGAGTAAACCTAAGAGGTCTGGTCTATGTTCTCATCCCCACCGAACTGATGGAGAGAGTGAAGCCGGAAGAGGTTAAATTTTCTGTGAAGGTCACACAGGGATTAAGACACAGAGTGGAAGATTTAGATTTCGCTGCTCCTTTCATGTCTATTCTTCCCCTCACCCCAGACACCATGGTGACTCTGACATTGACTTGGGCCCTCCGGGGGGAGGGGGGCAACGGGAGTGGGAGGGGGGAAGGGCAGGGCAGCACAGCGGAAGCCACAGGGCGTAGGCCACATAGGCTGCCTGGCGGGGCAGCAGCACCCCACTGACACTTGGGGTCCAAGGCTGTGGGGTGTGGCCACTGAGGCTATTATCTGGACCCTCAGGCTTGGGCGGTATGTGTACACATCTCTGTGTGGGAACAGGATCCAGCTGGGGAAGAGGCAGCTTTTGCACCCCAGGACTCAAGGAGGCAAGGACATATGTCAGAGGATGGAAACACGGTGCCGCTGAAAGGCTTAGCAAAGGGCAAAGGGCAGACACTGTCCCACCCTGGCTGGTGGAGAAGCAACTCTGACTCATTCACCCAACTTGGTTTAATCCTGGAATCCCCAGAAGCCCACTCCTTCCAGAAAGACTTCCTTCTCCGCAGACCCTCTGCTGGGTGCTGGCCACACACAGCAGGTCATTTCCATTGCCCCCCAACTCACTGCCAGCCTGACCTCCCCCTCCCCCTGCAAGTGACAAGCATATTTCAAGGCTTCCCTGCGAAATGCAGCCCAAGGAAGGTTGATTTCATACTTCGCTTATTTCATCTTCCTCCAGGCTTCTGTGCCCCATTTGTCTTTCATTCACAATTCTCTTTTGTCACCCTTGACTGATCCAGCCCTCTCCTAATTCTAAAATCTATTTTTCCTCTCGCCACCTCTCTACCTGCCACTGAATGGCATCAGTATTACTGTCTATTTCTATATTTCTTTTGTAATTCAGCCTTTTCTGCCCCTGTCATATTTCAGGCACATGCCTGGAGTTGTGAATGGTGATGATGGCCCATTGTATGCCCTTTCTCAGATACACCAAGATGAAGGTTCGCCTCTAAGAAGCCACGCGGCCTGACTCAGACACCTTATTTCTTTAGTCCTGTGTTTGTCATCTGTAAAATTTGATGATCTGATCATCTCCAAGCTCCCCTGTAGCTTTAATATCAGTCGATTCTATGGCTTAGGGGATTGGGCTGATGTGAAACATTCACTCTCTTTTGCTACATGGGAAAACAATCAACTCACAACTACCCACACCGAGAGTCTGTATCTAATTTCGTATGCCATGGGGACTCCCCCAGGCATCTAACCACCACCAGGTCTGGGTGGGCTCAGGGGATGTAAAATATTGGCCAAACCCAAGAGAAGTCCAGACAACAGTGACCAAGACTCCAATGTCAAGGGTGTATTGATTCTTTGATTTCTGGTCCAGGTGTGCGCTCCCCTCCCCCTGTTAGAGCATCTTTGAATCTTGGAAGTAGAACAACTTACCTAGCTCACATTACAGAGTAGGGACTGGAAACTCAGGTCTCAGATGTGATTGAATGCTGGTGAGACGAAGCTTGGCCCTGTGGTGTTGGCAACATGGACTCATTCTAGGGCTCTTGCTGCCCAGCTGAATGCTTTTGAGCAAATTAGACAAAAGTGACATGGATGCAACTCCACCCATTGATCATGGCTTGACAACTCTACATGGTGGCCCCATGCAGGATGTCTGCCCACACCAGGAACCATCTGTCATTTTGTTACTGCCTGAGACAGTTGGGTTCTCTTCCCAGAGGCCCAACAGACCAGGCTAACTGCTACCCAAGGGGTCGCTGGATGACTCTATGTATTGTGTCAAATCTCCATGAACTCTTCCAGTTTGAGCCTGCCCTGGCCATCACCCTTTTCTGGATCTCAGCCTTTTATACTCTTTTTTTTTTTGGAAATGGGTGAGGTATAAAAATAGACCATTAGGGCCGGCCGAGTGGCATGGTGGTTAAGCGCTGGCTTGGGAAGCCAGCAGCCCTGGTTCGGGTCCCACATATGAGGGCCAGTGACACTGCCCTCAAAAAATAAAAGAATAAAAATAGACCATTATAAAACATACTCTGAATTCTACCAATACTCACATATAGAACCCATATCCAGCTGTTATGATAGTTTGCACATGACTTAGAGTTCCTAAGCTTGTTTCCTTCGTTGAGTCTTGACTCTGCTATTAGTTAAGTGCCTCAAAGGACAGTATTTTTTACTTCTCCTGAATGTTCTTAACAAATATTGTTGAATTTAGCTGAATGCAGGATGCATCATCCTTGGAGGAAAGGGAGAAGGATGGCTTAGCTGTGGCCCTACCTCAAACACCCAAGACCCCATCATTGCCAAGAGAAGCAATGGGCCTCCTTCCTCTACCCTACCCACTCCCCTTTGGGCTCCAACAAAGGTCCTCAGAGTCTTTGGGGTGAGAACAGGTTTTGGTCTTACTGTCAGGGAAAGTGGGTAATGTGCTAAAAACTGACCTCTCCGATGTCTGGCTGCTGGCTTCCAGTAGTGAAGACATTTTCCCGATGGAAAAGAAGGGAGGTGAACATATAAGAGGTGTTTGCCTGGAAGAGGCCCTGACAGCATTCGGGAGCCATTGGAACTTTGTTTCCTTCTTTATCCTTTAGATCCACAAACCACTACGGAGTGCTTTTGGGGGGCAGAATGGCACGAGAGGATGGTCTCCAGGGCTGCTGGAGAAACATAGGGGTGGGCGGGGAGGTCTTTGTGACAGAGATGACCAGACTCTTGCTTCTCAGCTTTGTTCTGGGGACTTGGAGTTCCCTGGTCCCAGGGAAACGCCTCTTCCTAGCGTGGGGTCCACAGCAGTGGTTCCTCACTTTAGCTGCCACTTACACTCACTGGGAGACATGGTGTGAAGCAGCCAGTTGTTACACTATTGGTCATTTGAAATAGACCACAATGAGAGTATTTATACCATGAAAATTGGCAAATGCTGCAAATCAGAGCTTTTCTATTTTGAAAGCTGGTATATCAACACACCGCTGCCTAGAAAAATGAAAACAATTCCTTGTCTAGACTGCATCCCCAGAGCAATTCAACTAGAACCTTTATGCATGGAGCCAAGGGACAAAGCTTTTTAAGGCCCCCAGGTGATTCCACTGTGCAGCCAAAGCTGGGCTCACTCTTCCAACCTAGCACCCCCATTTCACACGGGAGAAACTCAGGTAAAGTGACTTCTCCCCATTCCACCAGTGTCTAGGGTGTGAGTGGCAATTCCCGGGCTTTAGAAAAAGCACATCTTCCTCTGCAGAGTAAAAGGCCCTCCAGGTGGTAGAGACTCACCCCTGTGTCCTTCGGTCCTCTTTTGCCATCCTCCCTTCTCCCACATTCCCCCCTTTCTGTCCCTTCCTGCCAGGAACTGAGCTTGGGTGTCTAGGAAATGACACCTGAGATGTGGTCCTTGGCCTCAAGGTCAAGCCTCTCCAGGGAGACGAGGCCACTGGAGGAAGGAGTAGATGGTAGGTCAGCCTGTGATTCTGTCCCCACACGAGAGGTGCAGGGTTTCCCAGTTGAGCAGAGCTGTGATAGAGAAAGCATGGATCTTTATTGTAGAGGATCTGAATACCCTTTCCATTCTGCAAAGTCAGCAAAACCTGTGGCCTGGGATTCCTCAGGGCTAGGCTTGGAGGCTGCCCTTGAAAACTTGGGGGTCCCTCTGTCCTAGGGCAGGCCCCTTACCTCTGGGACAGAGGGTGGCTGCAGTAGGCATGGCAGGCGGGGGGGGGGTGCTCTTCCCCCAAGAGGGGATGAGTAATAAAAATAGTTTGCAAAGTGCTTCCACAGGCATGATCTCACTTGGGTTGATGACCCTAGGCTCTTGAATGGAGAGGGAAGTGGGAGACTTGGGGATTCAAATTGCAGCTTCCATTGTCTTGGGAAACCCTTTCCGGCAAATCGGAGTCAGCACGTCCCCACCTTGCCATCCCTCTTGCTCAGGCCAGCAGCATTTAGAACTAATTGAATGACTAGATTTGCTAATGCAGCCTCCATTAAGATGGCAAGATCCCAGAGGAGAGGCCATTGAAGAGAAGCAGAAAGGTCCACACCCAGCCCAAGCGTGTCCCTGCCCCCAACACCACCGCCTTAGTCTCAGTGACCCCATGGCTGACTCCTTTCCACTTCCTGTGGCTTGAGGATTTGAGGACATGTTGATTTGTGCCTTCCATTTATGCGTGTTCTTTATCCTAAGGACCAAAGTTTCTAATAGTCGATGTGTTCTCTCATCTGTGGATTTTTCTTTTTAAGGTCAGCTCTTCCTATTGGGGGGAAATTGAATCACAAGACAAATAGCTGACCTCCCAAAGATCAGGAGGTCATATTCTGGAGCCAAGGGACAAAGCTTTTTAAGGCCCCCAGGTGATTCCACTGTGCAGCCAAAGCTGGGCTCACTCTTCCAACCTAGCACCCCCATTTCACACTGGAGAAACTCAGGTAAAGTGACTTCTCCCCATTCCAAGTGCAGAGACAAAAACTCAGGTCTTCTTCTTTTTTTAAAAATTATTGGGGAACAATGTGTTTTTTCCAGGACCCATCAGCTCCAAGTCAAGTTGTTGTCCTTCAATCTTAGTTGTGGGGGGTGCAGCTCAGCTCCAAGTCCAGTCGCCATTTTCAATCTAGTTACAGAGGGCAGAAGTCGAACCAGCAACTTGTTAAAAGCATGCACTCTAACCAGCTGCCCTGCCACGCAGAAACTCAGGTCTTCTGACTAATTATCCATCCATCCAGTCCAGCAACCTTTTCTTGTACGAGATGGGAAGGTGGTTGGATTTGCTCATTCAGTCCATCTCATGGATGTCTGTCCATCCTCTGCTGACAGCAGACAGGGGACAATGATAGGCTGTCATGTCCCTGATCTCATGGAGCTTACAGAATGGAACAGGGGTGCTCCATTCAGATTTGTGGAATGAACAAACAAAGAATTGGCCGACTTGGGACAAATAGTTCTTTTCTCCACACTCCAAGGTGAATGGCAAGCCCTCCAAACTACTGTCATTCGAGGAACTTAACTAACAGCGGATGATGAAAGTTGTTGAAAGTACTTGCTGGTGTGTGTGAAGGCTGAGATCTCATCCATTCCTTCCAGAGCCTTTAATTGGCATCTTTTTCCAAATCTGAGGCCTTCCTTTCTATCCTCAGATCATCTTGTCACACAGCTGGTGGACACTGATTCTTCCATGGACAGTTAGAGAGCCCCAGCTTTCTCCTAGCCCCCTTCTCCACGCCAGTGCCCCTCTGTGTCCCCAGGAAGTGTGCTTTGTCTGCCATTTAAATCTTTTCTTCCTCCACTTTCACCTTTCCTGTCTTTTCTACCCTCACTCCCCCGTGCTGTTTGGGTTTCCCAGGAAGTGACGGAGCATGCTGCTACGAGTGGGGTTTTTCCTTCCCCTTCGCAGGGCCCTGCTCTCTAGCCATCAATGTTTTAAGTTAATGATGAATTCCTTCCAAGAGGCTGGGCTTTTCTTTTTTTTAAAAAAAATTGCTTTTTGCCTCTTTTCACAACAATATTTCATTGCGGGAAAAGTTAGAAAAGACAGAAAAGCACATACAAAATAGAAAAAAATCATCTGCTGCTATCTAAGAATAACTACTGTTAACATTTTGGTGAATTTCATTCCAATCTTTTGAATATGTATATACACATACACATATATGTTTGTTAATGTGTATTTATACCCACACATATTTTACATATATACTTAAATGCATATAAGTATGTGTGTGTATATATATATAAAATATTATAATATTATATATGTACATGTATATTAACAAAAACAAAACAAAAATGAGGTCAAATGTTGAGAGGTTTTCTATTTAAAGAGAATGGTCTGAGGATGAACAGAGGACCGCTGCCCATGGGGTGTTCTCCATGATCAAGGTGTCGCTTCTTCAGACAGTGACATTCCAGCTCTCGGACCCAGCACGGCCCTGTCCCTGCCATCTCAGGAAGGTAGGCTGTGGCTGCATCCCCAATAGCCACCATCCTTATGGGCAGGCTGGACAGGTGACCCACCTAACCCAGGTCAGGCAGATGCAGCCTCAGTTTCCTCTGCTGTAAAGTGGGGATAATAATGGAACCCACTTCCGAGGGTTTCCTTTGTATATGAAAACAGTGCCTGAAACAAGGATTTGGGTGCAGGTAGTTTCTTTGTGAGGTGATCCCAGGAAGCAGGGGGAGGCAGCAGAGAGAAGAAAGGCTGTGGGGTTCTGTGCTGTGGGGTTCTGGGGCCGGCAGCGCAGCTTGGTGAAGATTCCCCCATAATTGTCGGGGAGGCTGGGACACGTCCCGCCGGCTCTTGTGCCCGCTGACTGACAGCTGCCCCAGGAGGCAAAACCCCCTGTGCTTCAGGCTGCTGCTTGATTGCAGGTCAAACCCACAGTGACAAGAAGGTCCTGGGGACAGAAAGAGACTGAAGGACTGTGTAGTTCCTCAGGCAGGACACTGTCAGTATGGCATGGGTCTGAGCTCACCCCAACTCTCCACTGCAGCTGTGGCTGAAGTCAGAGGTGTGCCAAGCATGTGACAAGGGACACCAGGCTTCTGCTGCCCCCCCTTAGGGCCGCTTGTGCCCTCCAGATTGAAAAGTCAGGCTCCCCATCAGAGGGGAGAAGAGAGACAGGCTGTGATACACACACACAAAGCCCCAGGAGGGAGATTTCAAGGCAGCGATTTTCTGAGGTCTCTGACTAGGAGAGAAAAGAACCAGGTGGATAGGAAAGGGAGATAGACTTCACAGGCCATTTAGCCGCCTGAATTAAAATCGGATTGCACTGGGAAGAATAGCTCTCCTGCTCCCCTGCCTCCCAGGATCAGCTAACCCTGCGCTCCTTGGACAGCCCTCTCTCCACTCCCTTCCCCAGGAGATGGTGCACATTAAACATGGTGTGTGCAGTGGGCGGGACAGAGACTGGGCTGCCTGCCTCTCTGCCATGTCCTGACTCTGACTTGGGCTGGACTTCGTGATCTCAGATAGCATGTTTTTCCATGTGAGGGAGGTAAGCATCCTCGACATTCTGTGGCCCATTGTTTGGGGGCAAAGGCTTTCGCCTCAGAACTACTCTGGGCCTCAGTTTGTTCAGCTGTAAAATGGGCACAAGTTCAGCATCACATCACGCCCCATTAGCACTGGTGTGGTTGAGCCTGCTCACCTTGGCGCAGCCCATTGAGGACACCCCTTCCCACATCTACACTGGTGACATCTCATGGGTAGCTTGAAATCGGTGTGCTGGGAGTATGGAGACCAGCTAAATGGGCAAGTGCTATAAATTAGGGCTTTTTTATTTGGAGAGCTAGAGATGAAGCATTCAACAGCTGGACACCAAGAAGTGGATCTATTTTGCAAGAAACTGGCAGCACGCGACCTTCCCACTCACCCTTAGGTAACCCATAAGGAAAGAGATGTGCAAATGGCTCCTCTTGGTGTTAAGGGCAGAGGTGAGACTCAGAGAGTCACTGGGGGGTCTGGGAAAGGAGTCAGAGAAGCTGACGCCCGCGCTTGCACTTTTCCCATAATTATCACTACATCTTGAGCCTTGCACTCAGCCACCAGTGCCTCTGCTCCCACCTCAGGTATCTGCACAAGAGCCTGGGTTTTGTGTCTTCAAACATGGATAATATCCTCAGGAGTTAGCCTCGTAGTTGGTTGCAGGCGGGGCTCAATGTAAAAAAATGAGATAACGTAGGAAAGCATTTTGTGAATGGTGATGTGCCTTCACGGGGGCAGGGTGACATGTATTTTGACCTACTGAGAGCAGCACTTTGCCCATCAGGAGGTGGCACCATGGCGAAATGTCACTGGGCAGAGTCCCTCAGGCACCTTGGTGGTTTCGCCTGCTCTCTCTTTACTTCAAATCTATGCTTCCCAAACACTTAGCTGCCTTTCTGACATGGGCTGAAATGTCCCCTCCATCCCCTGCTCCTTCCCCCGGCCCTCTAGCCCCACTCATCAGGAGCCTGCCTGCCACCAAATTGCCATGCCAGCAATTTTCTCAGCCGCTTAAAAGGCCATCAAGACGGCATCAAACTGCCTGTACATGCGAGACCCAAATGTTTATGGAGCAGAGCCCAGAGTGGGATGCTAAATTGGATTCTATCAAATCAACATCAGCTGCGTGCAAGCCGCTGATAATGAAAGGCCGTTAATGATGGCGTTCATTGCTGTAAGGAGATGAGTAAGAGCCGAGAATAGGTGGCTGCTGGATCTGGCTGGGGTGGGAAGGAGGTGCTGGGGATTGTGCCCGGGTGGGTGCTGGCCGGAAGGAGGCAGGAAGGAGGAGGCCAAGATGGAATGTTCTCCATTCCTGAAGGGGGATGGTTGTGGGAAAGGCATTCGTAGTCTCCTTTATGTTTTACAACACAAAATTCCCAGAAACACATTGAGATGACGAAGGTAGGTGCAGCCCAGCTGTGGATATAAACTACATTCTGATCTGGAAGCGACCTTTCCATCATTCCCTGCCCCTTCCTGAATGGTGGTTACTTACAGAAAGGCAAAGGATAGTAGAGACCGGCTAGGAATTCGTCTGGGGCCTAATTGTTTCTTGTTCTCTCCTCTACCTTTATTCTAAGTCACACGAGTTGCTTCTTCCGTCTTCTTGGCATATGTACTGGTCCCCTATTGCTGCTGTAACAAGTTTCTGCACACACAGTAACTTAAATGACACAAATATGTCATCTTATGCTTTTGAAGTCACAAGTCTGGCATGGGTCTCGCCAGGCTAATAACATCAAAGGGTTGGCAGGGCTGCATTCCTTTCTGGAGGCCCTAGGGGAGGATCTGCATCCCTGCCTTTTCCAGCCTCTAGAGGCCACCCACATTGCTTGGCCCTTGGCCCCCATCCTCCATCTTTAAAGCCGACCTTGCTGCCTCTCTGTGACCCTTCTTCCATAGTCACATCTCCCACTGACCACAGCCAGGGAAGTTTCTCCACTTTTATGGACTCAGATGGTGAGATCAGTCCCCCTGGTAATTTAGGATAATCTCCCCATCTCAAGGCCATTACCCTATGTCACATCTGCAAAGTCCCTTTTGCCACATAAGGTGACATGTTCACAGAGTCCGATGGTTAGCCCGTGGACATCTGTGGCAGGGGGCATCATTTAACCACCACTGCATATGCATACATTGAATCCTTGTTCCTCACATTCCTTTCATTTGGCTGAAATATCTGGTGACCAGGATGGAGCCAGATACGATCTGGGTGCCACGGTCATGGGCAGGCAATACTGTGGACCCCGTGTCTGCGAGCATCTCTGCCAAGATCTGCACCAGCTGGAATGGGGGAATGGGGAGAGAGGGGCCTCTTGGATGGGGCCTCGAGTCTCTTTCCTGCAAGTAGCAATGGCAGTGATGATGCTGCATATCTGTGTAGTGCTTTATGATTTTCAAAGCACTTTGAAAGTTATCGGGAATGGATAGGATGCGGTTGGTTGGACAACTGGAAATTAGACCCATGTTGCAGAGGGAAAACTAGGGCTTCAGATGGGTCAGTGAGTGCCCCAGTGTCATTGATGGCTGCCTGCCAGGCTGCAGGACTTTTCATTTGTCGTCCTGTAGGGCTCTGTGCAGCGGGAGGGAGCATCCAAGGATGGAGAGAATGGCTTGACTTGGACAGAAGTTGAGCAGGGAAGCCAGAGGACTGCATGGAACAGCAGGGAGCAGGAAACAGCATCAGCCTCAAACTCCCGTCATAGCTCTCTGCTGTTTGTGCTCCCATCTTCCTACCCCAAGATGGGGTTTCGGCTGCTCTCATGTAGAGAAGGTTCATGTAACCACCAGTCCAGATGTGGCTGTGAAGGTACTTTTTAGGTGACATTAACATTTAAATCAGTAGGTGTGGAGTAAAGCAGATTACCCTTCATTATATGGGTGGGCCTTGTTAACTTAAGAGAAAAGGCTGAGGTCTCCAAAGCAGAAGAGATTCTGCCTTCAGATTGTCCTTGGACTCAAGTCTGTGACAGCAGCTCCTGCTAGAATTGCCAGCCTGACAGCTGCACAATCATGCTAGCAGTTCCTTAAAGATTCTCTCTCTCTCTCTCTCTCTCTCTCTCTCTCTCTCTCTTTTCCCTCCTCTATCTCTGTCTATCTTGTATGATTCTGTTTCTCCAGAGAACCCTGACTAATATAGACCTTATGAGCTCAGGAATATTATTATGTCATAGATGAGTAAGTAGGACAGGGTATTTGCCATCTGAAACATGCTCCTTTATATTTCCCATCCTCCTCACATTGAGACTGATCACATGACTAGTTCTGTTCAGTGAAATGTGGGCAGAGTGACATGTCAAAACTGCACCTGCCTGGGACCTCCCTACCCTCTCTTTGTGCTTCAGTTGTCTGACTAGAGGGACTCAGTGAAGGCCTCCGAGAAATAACCACTAGATGTCAGGAGCTTGGGTCCCCAAACCATCCCATGGAAGGGTGCCCATGAAATTGGACTGTAACATGAGCAAGAAATAAGCCTTTATGGTGTTAAGCCATTGAGCTTTTGGTTGTACAGATGGCCCACTCTGAGTAATATACACTGTCCCAGGTTCCTTGGCCAGCAGGGGCAGAGTCAGGTCTTGAACCTGGGCAGTACAGCCTGCTTAGTCACTGCCCTCCCAGCATAGTAGTGCCTTGTGGCATTAGCAGACAGTAGGCTTGGCACCTGGTAGGCTCCCCACACACAATAGTTGTTACATAGCAAAGGTTTTATTGGGGCCAAGAATTTGACAGTGTCTCTTGTTGTGCCACAAAATGGAGTGGCATGGGTTGAATGGTGGCTTCCTCAGTGGTGGAACAATTGTCTCCAAGATGTGTTGATGAACGAACAAATGTCCATCAGCAAGTCCCCAGTGCTGAGTCACAGGAGACGTGTTCATTTCCCTAAAGAGCCATACAGTGTGTCTATCTTCTTTGACATCTTATGTTCAGATACATGAAGACATAGGAGGCATGCTTAACACATTGATAGATGGAGCGGATATAGATGGGGGAGCTGATATATTGGATGACAGAGTGGCGATTCAGAAAAGGCCTGGGCAGGCCAGAACAATGGACTGAAACTAACAAGATAAAAGGTAGGAGGGATAAATCAAAGTCCTGCCATTAGTTCAAAAACTAAGTGGATGGAGACAGGAGGAGGGAGGCTTGGTGCTCAGGTGTGAAAGGCCTGGAGTTCTCATTGCCATTAGCCTGATATAAATCAAGCCAATGGCACAGACTTCTTACAAATCAAGACCATCTGAGGCTGCATGAATAGAGGCATCGTGCTCAGACTGCAGGCATTCTCCCAGCAAGTGTATGTTGAGTGCGTGCTATATGCTGGGCATTGTGCTGGGTGCTGGAGGTAGAGCAGTGAACAAGACAGACAAACCCTGCCCTCACGCTGCGGACATCTAGGACATAACTATCCTGAGCCCTGTGCTAATTGACTTCGACACTTTCTTCTTTCACTTCCTATATGCAACTGGATGATAAAGGACTCAGAAACCATGTGATATGATGAATGCGGACATCTAGGACATAACTATCCTGAGCCCTGTGCTAATTGACTTCGACACTTTCTTCCTTCACTTCCTATATGCAACTGGATGATAAAGGACTCAGAAACCATGTGATATGATGAATGGCCCCAGGAATTAGGAATGATGAGATTTAGGGAAGCTTTGAAAATAGGAAGGGTCTTTCCCTCGAATGAATGATACACATTTCAGAAGAAGAGAAGGGACCAATGGCTAAGAAAAATGTCTGGTGCTTGTTGAGTTCTGGGCTAGGCACTGTACAGTCGTTCTTTCATTTAGTCCTCTCAACAGCTCTGTGACATAGACAGTATTTCCCCCATTTCACTGATGATGGAACAAAGGCTCAGATTTCTTTAAGAAAGAAGTTTCTGCCAACTGCAGCCCTATGTAAGTGGACCACAGTGTGCTCCCATCACTGAGAGGATTCTAGCAGAAGCTGGATGATGGTCCCCTGGGATGTCCCACAAGGAGCTTCTCCATTGGTCCCTGTGAGGTGTCAGGGTTGGGGGTAGGGGATATGGCAGGTTTGGGTGGTGAGCTTACATCTTCGTCTCCGGCCTCATCTGCCACAACTAACTTCGGTCCATCTTTCTGGTTTCAATCAGAATGTCACTTTCTGCAGGAAGCTGCCTCTGATACTTGACACTGGGTTAGGTGTCCCCAGGAGAGCCCCTCCTGGCCTCCTGCCCTCACCATGGGAGCACTGAACACCCTTACACTGGCTGGTTCAGTGTCAGTCATCCTTGATAAACTTGAGGCTCCATGAGGACAGGGAATAGGACAGGGACAGGGTCTGTCTTTTGTTCTGGTTGATCATCAGTGCCTAACAACACAGGAAATGCTCTAAAAAAGATGGAGAATCCATGACAACTTTAAGATCTGGTGATTGTTTTGAAGCCATGGGAACAAACATCCATTGCATTTTCTATCTTGCCTTCTGTCTTCTTAGCACTAAGCCGGACCTGGGACAGGGATGGGTGCATTCCTCGTGGGCTGGGCTGTGGGAATAGGGCAGCAGAGAGTGGCAGTGCCCACTGTGCTAGGATCCTGGCAAGGTGGTAGCTGTGGGGCCGGGCCTGGCAGAGGACGGGCAGTGAGCTGCCCCAGTGACCTCAACAATTTTTGGGACCTCGTCGTAGATTCTGGGCCACCCTGCACATTTCCTCGCTTTCACTGTGTCCCCAGGCCTTGACCTCTGTGGACACAAGGCTGCAACTCACTACTCTATGCCTCTGTGTGTCCCTGGCTTGATTTCCCGCGCAGCAGGCAGCGGGGAGAGAAGGGGGTTAACCATGAGCCTGGTATGTGGGGGAATGGAGGATGATGTCAGCCAGGCTGCCCAGCAGAGACAAAAGCCTCTAATTACTCTTTTCCTTCTTGTCAGAAGGCTAACTCCATAGTTACTGTAATAAGGGCCTATGGGCAGGGAGGGGGCCAACTAGTGAGAGAGCCATTGTTCAGGGGTGAGGCGAGTGGGGGATGACAGACATCCTGGGGCCCAGGAGGCGTGACCCCCTCCCCCAGGGAAGGTGGAGAAAGTCCCTTGGATCACCTGGCCTGGGCAGGTGGGGAAGGGTCAACAGGGCTTGCTGTCAAGTTGCATTTGAAAGGCCGGTCGGTCGGTAGTGGGAGCAGCTGGTCCCCTGTGTGAGGTGACAAACTTCCTCACTGTGAGAGTGCTCTGCGAGGAAGAAGCTGGGCCTCGATGGATGTTATTTTTTTAATCTAACCCTTCAAGGGGAAGATTGTGAGGAGCCATTTGGTTTGCAGGAGGTTGCCCTGGATACTGGGTCACTGTATTGTCTCTTATTAATATGTCATGATTGCTTCCAATTGAGCAATTTCCCCTCCAGAACCTGCCTTAGAATTGGAGTCTCCTAGGAGCAGGAAGGACAAAGGTCTGTCCCTCCATCTACAAGTGGCTGGGTCTTTCTTTATGGTGTCATCCAAAGGAAGGGGTGTCCTTGCCAGGCTACCATCCCCAAAGCAGGGAGACTCCCCCACTTGCTCAGCCACTGGTGGGTCCAGGATCTTGCAGACACTGTCACTTGCTTGTGCATAAGCAGCCCCAGTGGCTGGCTCATCTCCACAAACCATGTGGAATCTGCACTGAGCCACCTGGCTTCCCCAACCCTGACCTGTACTCTCCACACCTGGATTGTCACCCTTTCTCCTCTGTTCTTTTAAACCTCACCTCTGGGGCCAGCCGAGCAGCTCGTTGATTAAGAGTTGGCTTGGGAACATGAGCTCTGAGCAGCAGGGCCCGGTTCAGATCCCACATGAGGGCCAGTGATGCTGCGCCCTCTACAGCTAAGATGGTGAACAACAACTTGACCTGGAGCTGGGCTGCTGTGAGTCGCTGGCGAAGGCATAGGCTGCAGCCCCTGCTGCAGTGGGCTGCCATAGGCTATAGTGAGTGGCTGGCATGAGCGACCATCCAGTGGCCGGTGATCCATCTGCCTCACCCAGGAAGAGCACAATGACGATACCAACATGGGTCAGTGAAGCAATGTCCTCCACAACTAGACTGAAGAACAAAAGGGCAGCAACTTGTCTGTTCTCCTTCCCCCAATTCCCCAATGCTGTTCCCTCCCCCAACTCCCCAATATAATCTTTAAAAAGCAAGCAAACAAACAAAAAAACAAACAAAAACCCTCATCTCTGGCTGTCTGCAAGAAGGCTTCCTGACTTCTTTCTCTTCTCTGAGTGTCTACAGAACTCACTTATGGGACCCGTCAACTTTAGCACACACTTAAACATCACCTTGACACTACCAGTTTGGGTTGGGAGCTTTGTTCCCCTAGGTTGCAGTCAAGTTAGAGACTCTGCTTTTGTAACCGTCTTGTGTTCACTAAGGACTTAGTCTTCAGGAGGTACTGGCTGCATTGAATTAAATTGAATTCTGGTCTGAATCCTCACCAGAAAACTAGATTTTTTCATTTCAAATCACTGGATGGCCTATGTATTTGACAAAACAGGTTGAAATGCCTTAGGTCCTTATTAAGCCCCAGTACTCAGAGCCAGAATAGAAGAGGCAATTGTGTCATTTCCAGAGGGGAGGCCGCCAGGGCTGATCTCCAGCTGTGTCCCCCAAGGCAAGGTGTGTGAGGATGGGGTTCTCTGCTCAGGTAGCTTTGGAAAACAGTGTAAGGCAAATTAAACAGGTTTGTCTGTAGCAGGACTTCTCAGAGCCTTTAAAATATGAGGCTGCATGTGGATTGCAAGAGGCCCATGTGATAAGTGCTGCTTCCCACACTGATGTCACCCTGTAGTTCCTTTTTGGGGAGTCATTTCCCAGGAGCTGGGTTTCATGGCTTACTCTTGGGGGGCTTCCTATGTGCGTGGGGTTTCACTTAAGGGGCTGAAGGATCCCACATCCTTATCTGGGGTCCAGGCCATGGAGGACTGGGGGTCTTGGGCATGTCTGGTCCCTCCACTTGCCACACTGGGTACACTCTGCCATCCCGTCCGGGCTCACACTGGGGGGTGGGCTGTGGGCGCTGCCCAGTCCCAGGCCAGCCTCATCTTCCTCTCCCCAGCCCCCAGCCCCTCCCACCTGAAGCCTCTTTATCTTCTGTGCTTCTCCTGTTCCCTTTGACCCCACTCTGGCCCAAACTCAAATTTATTCAGTTGCACATCTCCACTCCACTGCTTTCAGTCACCAATTCCATCCATATTCAGTCTTGCGCTATTTAAATCTAGAAAATGTACTGGGCTTAAAATGAACAGGCAGAAGCTCTGGGCCTTATGTATTTTTTTTTTCTTGATTTCTAACTCTTTGGAGTTTCAGGGGACTTTGCAACCATTAGCCAAATGGCTTTTTCTTCATCTAGAAGAGCAGACGCCCATGAGGCCCATTGGGCTGAGGTGGGAGGTATGGGCGGTGGCATGACCACCAGTTCCCGCCCTGCCAAGCCTGGCTGCACTGGGGTTCCCGTGGACCCCCGAGAAGGCTGGAGGACCTGTGTACTGATCCTAGCTTTGCTTCTCACTGCCTATTCTTGCGGTGAGCCCCTCCCTCTCTCTGGCTGTGGCGTTCTCATCTGTGGTGAGGGCACTGGACCATGTCATCTCTGAGTGCCCTCCCAGTACACACATGCTATGATATGCCTCCCTGCTTCTCCATGGCTCCAAAGGAGAGACGAGTAACAGGCAAGCAAACTGTACTTGTCAACGTGGATATCTTTCAAACACATTCTAAAAGCCACGAAGAGCAGACCTATCACAAAATGAGTGCATCGTTTGAAATCATTTAGCAGCTGTAGGAAACCTTAGAATGCCCAACGCAGAGACGGCTTAAATCCCTTATATTTATGTAGCAGCTTTATTTTCCAAGTGCCTGAAATACATTTTCACATTTGGCCTTCACAATCTATTTCCAGAAGGTGAGTTGAGGAAAGTGAGTATTCTAGTGTACAGCGAGTGAAACTGAAGCACGGAGAGGCGAGATGCTTTTCCCTGAGTGACAGAGCTGCGTGGCGACAGAAAACTGGGACACAGACTTAATGTCTCCTGGAAATTTCTCCACTTGGAGACCCCTCCGACCCCCACCCCAAGCCCTCAGGCTTTACAGAGTCAAACAAACCCATCCCCTTCTCTCCCAAGTACTTTCTTTCTTTCAGTCACACCCACCCAGTCCCATCCAGACCAGAAATCAGGTAGTCATCTTTGTTTTTGTGACTTTGTCGTGACCTGTATCCAATCAAATACTGACTGACTCTCCTGAGGATTTCCCAAACCCTTCCTCTCTCTCCACCCTGAACTCAGCTGCCCCGGCTCAGACCTCCATCACATCTCATGCAGACTGGACTTCAGCCATAGCTTCCTAGCTGGTCTCCTTGCCCACAGCCTTCCTCCCTGAAATCCATTCTCCCAAAATTTAAAACTGGCTACATCCCACCTCTCCTTGCACCCACACACCGAGTTTGAGACCCTTCGGTGGCATCATTATGGACCAGATAAAGTCTGTTTTCTATCTGGTGTCTGGGAACTGCTGACTTCATCTTGCACATTTGTCTGTACCATACCTTGTGTTTTAATAATACTGGGCCAAGGGGAAATCTCCCAATAAGCCACACAGGTTTCTACCTCCATGCTTTTTCTTTTGCTGCATTCTCTGCTAGAACAAGCAACGCAGTCCTGTTCTTCTCTTCACTACTTCCTGGCCCTTGTTATTTAAGACAGCTCACATGACACAATGACACCCCTACCCACCCCGTGGCTGAATCAGGTATCACTCTTCTTTGTCATACTTGCCTCCAACATGATGTAGACATACCTATCTCCACTCTAAGATTTTAATTTTTGGAGATCACAGCCACATCTTCTTCATTTTTATGGCTTCAGTGCTGCTACTCGAAAGCAGAAATAAAGTATATGTATGACGGGGATTTTAGAGAAAATATTACCTCTGGCTTTGTTCTCAGAGTACTGGCGGGAAGTCAAATGCCCAAGGAGGTAGGTAGCGTGTCCTAGTAAAGATGGGGTGCTTGTCGCTGCTAATCCCAGAGGTCTTCTCCTAAATGCTTCACTGAGGTGCAGATGCGCTGTCAAGATCAACCAGATCTGCTCAATAGTTTCTCTGTTTCTGAACTGAAGGCTGTGGACCTCCCTTCCCAAAGGGCATAGAGAAAACCTCTCTTCCAAAGCCACAGATGTTCCTGAGACCCTGGATGGCCATTTTGGAAACCTGTGCCCTTGACCATGAGGAAGGGCTGCGGAAAGATCATGGAGCGACCAATGCAATCCCATTCTTTCTTCTCGGGAGGACACACGTAATAGTCCACAGAGGTCCTCAGTGTGGCTGTCTGCTTCTCAGCAATCATGGCAAAGGAAAGGGAACAGATGACAAATGCCATTTCAAGGAAGTGTGTGTGTGTGTGTGTGTGTGTGTGTGTGTGTGTGTGTGTGTGAGAGAGAGAGAGAGAGAGAGAGAGAGAGAGAGAGAGAGAGAGAGAGAGAGAGAGAGACTGGTTTTCCCTACTGCAGATAGGGCCTACCACGAGTAGCAGCCAGCTTTCCCTCCCATGAGGACACTTCATCCCTGTATATCCATGGGCCTAACAAAACAATTACTGCCTCCCACTGTTTCAATCTTTTACTCAATCACTTAATTATTTCTCATGTCTGGGCGGCATGGCCACCACCCCAGGATGAACCCCAAGTCTAATTGCCCATCCTATTCCTCACCATGGCACCTCCTGTTTCGAGCTCTTAACTGGACCAAATTTTGCTCGTCTGCTTGCTGTGGGCATAAAAAGGACTGTGGGCCTCTAATCACTGTCTGGGGCCTTGGAGCAGCCAGCCATAAGCCGCAATATCTGCTGTTTATTCCTGTTCATTCAATTGGCTCCAAATTGCTCTGAATGAATTCTTGGGCTGCAGGAGAAGCTGTGCCGGCTTATTTTCATTAGCGTGGACACTGAGCAGGGAGAGACGGAGAGAAAGGAGGAAAAGGGTAAAGAAGACTCTGTTACCAGCGTCCTCTCTGTTTCCCACTCCCTACTTTTCCCCCCAGCTCCTGGGTACACCCCCCCTCATGCAGGAAACAGGCCATGCTGAGAATCGCTTTCTTAGAGGTACAGACCACTCACCCTCATTCAATTTATGACTTAATGAGTCCATGGCGGGGGAAGATCTAAATCTGAGCTTCCCTCCAGCAAAGGGGAAGCTAGAATAAAGGAGGAGTCACTCCATCTGACCATCTTTTTTTTTTTTTTTTTCACAGAACTCAGAAACATTTTACTTACGATATTGCTGGCTTATTATAAAAAAGGTATAACTCAGTAACAGCCAGACGAAAGAGATTCATACGGCAATGCATGGAGAGAGGGTGTGGAGCATCTAAATATGCCATGCTCCCAGCATCTCCATGTGTCCACCAAATGGGTAGCTCTCTCAAAGGTAAAGGGATCGGAAAGGACTGGGTTGAGACATCTGACCATCTTTTTATCTCTCCCAGGAGGGGTGGGAGGAGCCTGGTCAGGGGGAGGCATGGTCCTAGTGTGGTCATTTGAGCAGGACGGCAGCATCAACTGCATGATGACTCTAAAACATGAACCATCTTTTCCCCTCTTACCATCAACCTTCTCATAGGACCAACTCTTCGTGGCATCCTTGGGTGGAAAGGAAGCCGCATGATGTCAAGGCAACTGGTTGCCCTGCCCTGTGTTTCTTGCCTTCCTGCCTATATTGCTGTTACAGTCCGGAAGTCTCAGGGATAGCTGATCTCAATCTTCCTCATCTAACAGGAGTCTCTCTCTTTCTTTTTGATTCGTATTCACCTGGTCATCTCTGTCTGTAACTCTTTTTAAACTTGAAGTGAGCTTTGAGACTCTTATTTCGCCTCTCTTAGTCTTCTGTTCTCCAGGCCAAATCATCCCAATTCTAGGAGTCACAGAACCATCTAACTTAAGAGTCAGAGGATTTCCTTTATCAACTGCCTTTTATTTCAGCATATGAGTAACTTTCTTTAGATCCTCTCCAATTTTTCCACAAGACTTTAAAAATGTGGGTGGTCAGCTTTTATTTCTAATGGCCCATGTAGTTCTGGTGACTGTGCTAAATACTTTCAAGAAAAGCCCTTGTTCTCTCAAGTTTTCCAGCTAGAGTCGTAGGATGGGGAAACATTCATCATATTTCATTTTTCTCTTTTCTTAAGGAAAGCGTAGCGGGGAATAAGTTTGGTGAAAGTTTGAGTTTTCAGAGGCCAGTTCCCACATATTAGCTTCATAAAGAAGGACTTCCCAGCTGAGGTGACGCTGTGCTAGAAAGAATATTGGGTTTGTATCCAGGATGCTTGGTTTCTAGGCCCAATTCCATGGTGTCCAGACTTGGGGCATCCACTGACCAGCTCGGCCACATACTTAGCCTGTTAAAGATGACTTTCCTTTTAAATGTGAATTCCCATCTATTCTGACAAGGCCACATAGTCACATGGTCACGTGGCCACAGATTCTGGAGGCCTTGTATCTAGTTCTGGTTCCACCTCAGCTCTCACAATGCATCCTTGGACAAGTCACTTGATTCTTGTTTTTCTATAAAGTAGAAACAATACCTCACCCCTGGCTGCGGCCTCCATCCCCGCTCCACATGGCAGAGCAGAAAGGATCACGGACCTGGTATCAGGCAGCTGCGTTCCAACTTCAGCTGTGCCACATAACCACCTTGTGACCTCAGCCCACACTTCTAACCTCTATCATCTCCAATTTCTTCATTTATAAGGTGGGTTGAGTGCTATTTGCTATGGCAATAAAGTTTTGTTTGAATCAGATAAGTGCTTTGAAAGAGGAAAACTCCCATACAAAGGTAAAGCAGTGCTAATGGGGACAATGTGTACGAAATTTCATGTGAAATGCTTTGAATTCTTCCCCAGAAAGAATGGGTAGAAGGTTGTGGTCATTGGAAGTTCTCTGTTTAGCAAGAATGTGAGCAACTTTTTTTTGATGCTCAACCATCATCATGGACACTTCCAGCCATCATTTCCATCTCATCTCCTTCCTTATCTGCTGGCATCTGGGAAACAATGAGTCATTAGGACTGAAAAAATCCCTTATCATTCCTCAAGCCATCCTCATGGAGGACACAAGACAGGAGAGCAAAGTGAAGAACATAGGAGCTGTCCAGGCTTCGGGTTCTGGAGATCACCCTCCTATCCTGCATTCTTCTGAATTCACCAGCGGCTTCCCCATGCAGGTTTAGAGCTCAGTGGGAGGACCCATTTCTTTAAAAGGCTTGTTTCGGGACTAGGTTCTGAAAACTGGGCCATGGGTCCTAACTGTGTCATGAGAATCATGGAGATTTGTGCTGGGGTTGACCAACTCTGAGCTAATTGACTGGAGAAAGCTTCACATGTTGTGGGTATTTTATATGGAAAAAGAACCCAGATGAGGACTTATACATTGACAGAGATGCTTTGCAGGCCGTTACTAGGGCGACAAATGCTGTGACAGTACCTGCCTGTGCCTCTGCATTCAGGTGTGTCTATGCCTGACATCTATCACATGGATAAGTATCTAGACTGTTCATTAAAATCTGGGAGAAGAAAGTCCAAAATTGCCCTAGGCAAGCCATACAAATATTAGCAAATATAACTATGTAAAGGCCTAGATCCATATTTTCTTTCCTATGATTCCAGAAAATATTCTTGGGCTCTCAGGAAGAGAAACAAAGTTTGTTGACCTCTCTTTGAAGACACACAATTTTTTTTCATTGAAGCTTGTTCTCAAGTCTATTAATGTTTAGCATTTGGACGGTCTGAGATTTTACTCTACTTAATAAATTACCTAGTAAGTTAGCCTGTTATTATTTCAAGTTGGCAGAAGACATGAGATTCCTTGTTCAGAAATGAAAGTCTTCGTTGCTCACAGTAAAAGCAGTAGCCACATTGTCAGCATATTTGTGTCTTGTATTGGCTTCCTGAGCCCCAATTCCCACAGGATGGAAGTAAAGATGACCAGATGACACCTGTACACAAAGTGAGTTCCATTATAGGAGAGGGACCCTGAGCTGGGGGGGTACCCAAATCTTTTATAACAGGCAGTAAACATGCCTGCCTTTTTCTCTGGAGTGAGATCCTATCTCTATCTTCCATGGCTGTTTGCAATGCAAACATTCTTGAAAAGTGGTCTGGAACAAAAGACAGCCTGTACCTTGCTTGCAAGACTTGCAAAAATGCAAGAGTACCATGGAGAAGTGTCTCCCAATATTTATTAGTTTTATTGTGTTTAGGTGGGCAAATTACAGTTTCTTTAACCTTTTGGCCTATAGTTTGGCTGAATCTCCCAATCCCTTTGTTTTTTAGTCAGTGTTTTCCCAACTGGGGCTCTGGCTATCTTTGAGTTCTGTGGGTTTTCACCTTCCAGGGCAGCACCATCCAGACAGACTTGACACTCTGCAATAAGGGACTTCTTAGGGATTCTATGAAAGAAGTTTACTGTTTTGTTCAGGGGGCCCAAAGGAGACCGCACCTGGAAGATGTATTGCCATCATCTCTTCAGTTCTAGAAAGAGGAAGACAAATTGCAGGCAATTTAGAGACAAGTAACTTAGGTGATTAGAGGTGATGCCATGGGGAAAGATGAAAAGAATTGCACATGCAAGCATCTGCTCAGATCTTGGTAAAGGAATTGGAGGGAGGGGGTGTTGGGAAACTTTCAGGACTTAAGTGAGTAAAGCTAAGGGTGTCTTTCTGGACACAGACCCCTGACCACTCCTTCCTACTTTGACCTCTCTATGTAACAGTTTCCTCTGTTATAAAACTGAAGTGAAAATAGTATTTTGTTGGGGATTAAAGGACATAATGCATATTAATCACCTAGAGAGGAATGCCTGCCACATAGAAAGAACTTGAACAATCTATGCTGTTTTAGTAATACAGAAAATGAGAACCAGAAAGAATCTCAGAGAGACTCATAGGGGGCTTCTAGGTCTACAGAGGATGAATCTGAAGTTCAGAGGGAGAGGTGATGGCTGTATGGACCCAAAACTGGTTATAGAAGAATGGGACTAACTCGAAGCCAGGTCTCCTGACTTTGAACTTGCTGCTATGCAGAGATCAACTTCTTTTCTGTTGTTTAGTTTTTCAAATGCAGATGTACTTTTCAAGCCAAAATTCATCCCAATTATTTAAGACATAGGGATATTTTATGATTACCTGCGATTTTTAACTCATTTTATGTTTTTTAACTCATTTTAATTGTTAATGTCCACACTGAGAAAAAGCAGTTACTAGTGTATTCTGTTTCAAGTTCTCCTTCTGAGTTCCTTAAAAGAGGGTAAGTGCATTTATGACAGCTTTTTCTGTGATGAAACAAAGTTCTTTTTTTCCCCCAAAGGTCTCCTGCTAAGTTCGTCTTACTCACTTTGGATGTTGACACCAATGGCTAAATATAGATGGGCTTTTCTTTGGGGGGCTGAGTAGGGATGGCCACAAGTTCCTTATTTCCCAAAGTTCTCTTGTAGGTGTCTGTAGGTGTGGGTGAGAAAATTTATTCCAGCTTCCCACAAATAAATTAAGTTTCCTCTTATGACATAAATGAAGTGTGCCGATGCTCTTCATTTCTAAGGAATCTCACAACATATTTTATCAATCAAGTTACATTGATTTAAGAATGATGATTTCCCATCTTATGTTCATCAAACTTAACTGCCAATCAGAGCTTCTGATCTGTATGACTATTGCTATCCTATTGTGTTGAAATAATTCTAGGCCGTAAATTGAAACTTGACTTCTTTAGATTATTGAAAACAGTCTGAAGAGTCCCATTACTGTTTTCCAGAATCACTAGGAAATACTACCTTAAAGAAGCAGAAGGGAATTTAGAAATAATAAAGTCTAACTTCTGACTTGAGAGAAAGAGCTGAGGCTCAGGGATTGGATCACTTGCCCCGAAACCCTGGCAGAGGCTTCTGGGAGTGGCTTCCAGCCCTACTGATGTCCCTCGTTTCTGCAAATGGCTGTAGGACAAGCAGAGGCCCCAGGGCCAGGTCTGGCCTATCCTTCTATTCTGGTGGGTCCCTCCTGAGTTAAACCTCAGTGACAGCTACCTCTGAGTCCCAGTCTAAAGCTGAGTGTATCAGTCTCTTCTCTTTATTCAAAACAGAGCCTGAAGGGTTCTTAAGGTTAAGTCGGGAAGAAATTGGAAGAAATTGGAAGAAATTCCACGTTCTTCCGGTGCTGAGCTCCTGGACTCATTCTTGTGGATTCTCTTCATGAGTCGTATTGTTCAACTCTTTCTTCGATTTCATGACATACCCCAATGTCCTTCCAATGAAGTCTTCCTAAAATAATAGGAGGATCATTTAGAGTTGATTTCTATTGCTGGCAACCAAAAGAACCTTAACTAAATGAGACAGAAGGAGTGATGTGTAACATTGGCCTCAGGACTTTCTTTCTCCTGCTCTTTCTTGCACAACATACTGCAACACAAAAAAATCATCTCTAAATTCTTGGTGAAACTCATGCTTTGAGTGATACAATAATTACCAGACAGTGGAAGTTCTAGAAACATGGCAGCTTTTTTTTTTTTGAATCCTTATCGAAAGCTCTTTTTTCACATTGATGAGTTAGAGAAAACAAAAGCACACATATACCTAAACACTCGATTATGTTAAACTAGAATAATGGGTTCAGTTTCTTTAAAATGAGATCTTATTATAACACAATCTCTAGGGTAGATTTACCAAAACATTAATGTACAAACTAGAAAGACAGTCTCTGAATTTTGAAATATCTTTCACCGGTGTGTTTAATAAAACCACTTTGTTTTCTATGGGTTCCTAGAGTGATGCAAATCATTGTGCTATAGACACACGAAGATGTATCTCTTCAAGGTTGCGAGGGGAAAAAAATACGCATTTTCTATTTCACTACTGTCCCCATTTTAACAATAAAGGCACCAAGGCATTGAGCTTATTTAATTGCTAGGGATCCACTGAGGGGAGGAGGAGGCAGGATCAAGGGTGCGGCAGAATAAAAACATTGCGTTTGCTGTTCTACATGCTGGAGCTTAGCTTTTGAAATGTATTCTGAATGGGAGGAGAAAGATGGTTTCGTTTGTGTATGAGTTATCTTTATTCTCACAGTGCCTAGCACACAAATAGGTGCCTGATAAATATTGGAGGGAAGAGGAATGGAGGGACAGAAGAAAGACAAAGGTGCTGAATTGGGGATTCGTCAAGTAGTGTCATTTGAAAACTGTCCTATCAAGTCCTTGGGACATACACATGCCCAGGTGAATGTATGAGGCAGACATGGCAGGAAGCCTGTAGACACTATGGCTGAAATGGGGACTCATCCATGGGGAAAGGAAAAGATGCAGAGCAGGAAAGGTGAGGAAGGAAGGAGAAGCCAAACAAAGATGAAGAGGTTGGGGCTGACCCTGGAGAGATAGTGGTGTGATGTGTGCTGACTTTTCAGCCTCCTTCCTCATGGCTGGGCTCCTGTCCACCATTGCTTTTCAGCCCCCCTCTCATCCAGGATGCCCACTACTCTCCTTTTCCAGATGGAAACCAGCCTCCTGGAAGCAGACATCGTTTCAGAGCTGAACAAAATGCCGACCTCTTTTTACTTTTTTTTTTTTGAGGCCCTCATATGTGGGACTCGAAATGGGGCCACTGGCTTCCCAAGCCAACGCTTAACCACCGTGCCACTCAGCCGGCCCCCGACCTCTTTTTAAAGTGTTACCAAGACCTTTGTGATTTAAGAAATGTATGCCTTGACCTACAGGACTGATTTTGTAATGATGGAATTACGATCACTGGCCAGAGGACCAGCCAAGTTTTGCTTGATGTCCTGCAATGAACCTTACCAAGTGACTCACACCTGTGTCTTCCTGCTGCTTCCCTAGACATCCATGCTTCTCCTATTCCTTGACTCAGCCCTCCTCCATACACCTGGGCACGACTAGTCTTCCATCTGTCCCACTTTCCTCCTTGCTTTCTACCTGACTGGGAAGCCAAGCACTTGGGACGTCTAGTCCCGAGCACAAGCACAGGGAAGGGACTGTTTGTTCCATTCAAAGGGCTGTGTGCTGCTCATGCAGAATTGAGGTTCCTCATCTCAGAGCCAACCTGGCCTGCTCCTGGTAAGTCAGCTGAGCTCCGGACCCAGTGTGGCACATCCTCCCTCCTTGAGACATAGTAAGTGCTCACTACGCCACACACAGACCAACGGCATGATGGGAAATTTTAGGCAAGAAACGCTATGAAAGACAACATGAGGATGGATTGAGGTGGATGGGAGTAAGAAGAATGAGAGGAAAGTTAACAAGATGAGGATGGGTCCATTTGGCCACAGTGTTGAGAAGTCACCAGACACTTGCAGATGTCCACCAGAGGCAGATCACCTAGAGGGTTCTTATTTTGGTGACGTGGGAACAGGCGATTAGGAGCCAATAGAAATCATTTGAATTCCACGGTCTTCAGTGAGGGCCGAGTACAGAGCTTTTAGGGCAAGCGGTGTAATAAACTGAATGAGTGTGTTTTCTAAATTGATGGGGCACTAGGCATTGAGACTTTGTTGAAGAGCCCACGACATCAAGAAACTATGACATTTTAATAAACCCAGGTCAGCCTCTGTTTCAGCCATGCTGAGTGCTCCTCTATGAGTCTGAAATCAGACCCTTTAAGGGCACATCAGACCAATACCTTCATTGTCTGGTGCCTCAGTTTCCCTTCCAAATGAGTCTTTCATGGTTGTGTTCAAATTTTTTTTAATTTCAATATTTCTAGGCCATATCAACCATAGAGCAAAAACAATTTGAATTCATGCCTTAATGAAACTGCAAATCACATTGGATGGTGGACTTCCTGGGTCAAATAGCAAAGGTTAAACCTGTGACTGCCATGGTTCTGCATACAGAAGGGAAGTGGGTTCATCTATGACATGCTTTGGTGGGCTTCCCGCTAGAGTCAGGTCCATTTAAGGCTCTGGGCTGCTCTGGTTTGAGATGGAGGGAAGGAGATTCCTTACTGAGATGTGAACCTATCCAAAAATTCTCCCCTTTTGAAGGCTCTGAGATGTACCATCAAGGCTGGTGAGCTGGCTTCTATAGTGTCCTGTCTTCCTGAGACAGCGTAGTGCATTTGCAGCCTGAACCTCGGCTGGCTCCAAGAGGAATGCTGGTGTTGGGAGCCCAGCATAAGATGTACGTGAGCCAAGGTGGAAGAGGCGGTATCATCTGCCAAGTTGATAAAGAGCACTGCCACCAATATTAAAATTGCTGAAAGTGCAGGGGGAGAGGTAGAGGCGGGAGGAACCCAATGTCCCAACAGGGAAGCCACAGCACTTCCTTTTTGGTGTGATTCCTGTTAAGCATGCATGTCAGACAGAATCTTTCTGTCAGGCAGAGAAAGGAAGGGGGAGGGGAAAAGAAAATCAATTGTTTTTCATATTTATTGATCCCCTTCAATGAATCTCTGTGGTAATGGAATGGGAGGGGAATGGAGGAGAAAGGGTCAGTCTCTGAGGGTGAGTGAGTAGCCATCTACTCTGGCGGGGCCAAAGGCCACTGAGGTGGCTGGGCTGGAAACTGCCTGCTGAGTCCCCCAAAGGAGATGGGAGGGGACGCCACTCAAGCCTATCTAGGGTAAAGTGCAAGGGCCTGCAAATGCTTATTTTAATGTTTGGAGATTGAGTCCCATCCAGATGGATTAGATTTTCACCCCCTATTTTAGAAAACATTACATATATAATTTCAGAAAAGATGGCTCCAGAAAGGAACAATATAGTAGAAAAATACGTAATTTCACCAGTATGTTGCAACTATTCTGATCTTCTCCCTACACATGGTTTATACAGCTATGTTAGAACTATTCATATTATGTCCTAGCTTTTATTATTATTATTATTATTATTATTATTATTGTTATTATTTTGCTTATCCGTAAAGAGCATTATCCACTATTAAAAGCCTTTTAGAGCATGTTTTGAGAAAGAATTTTTTGGCATAAAATAAAATAGTTTACCATGGTGGAAAATTTGAAAAATACAAAGAGTATAAGAAAGGAAGTAAAAATGCCCATCAATTCAGTAGCCAGAAATGAGTATTCTAAACTTTTTTCTATGCATACATATGTTTTCCATCATGAAATTTTGATCATGAAGTATATATAGTTTTTCATGTTCTGCTTTTTAACTTGTATTATTAAAATTTGTTAAATCATGATGTTTAATGTTTGTATCATATTCCATCGTATGTATACTAGTCTTTATTGAACCAAGCTGCTATTATTTCGAGTTTTTTGTTATTATGAACAATATGGTGACGGCTTTCTTTACATCTATGTTGAATCTCCTCTCTTGGTACCTAGAAAAAGTACTTCAAAGTAATTAAATTTTTTGGGAGGTAGATCTTGATTTTTCCCTCAGCTTCAAGTAGAAACCCCCAAACTCACAGCCTGCTGAAGCTCTGTCCATACAAAGCCCATGAACTTGGCTCAGAACCTGCTAGAAGCCTCCAGTGGAGGTGGTTGTCTCCCTCTCACAACCCTCATCTTTTTTCTTTTTCTTTTTTTTCTTGGTTTGGCTTAAGTGTTTTTCTAGAGCTTTTCTGTCTAATAGATTAATACATAGCCACTAGCTATATGTGGTTCTTCAAATTTAAATTAAGCACCATCAAATACAATTAGAAGTTCAATTTCTTGGTCACAATAGCTATATTTCAAGTACTCAGGAGGCATGCGGGGCTCATGGCTATCATAGTTGGGTAGTAAAGAATATTTTCATTGTCCCAGAAAGTTCTAGAAGCAGTAGAGGAAAGGTTACTTATGCCCTTCACACCTTGTTTAATTGTCATGGGGTCACCCTGAAAGGCTAGTCACCCCCTTCAGGCCCCTCTCCTGAAAAGCAAAGTTTGGGCTGTCAGCCCACCCTCATCATCCTCACACCCACTTCTCAGCCAGGCCTATGTTTCAGCCTTCTCTTAGTCTGATTAATCACTAATTTTTGCAACCAAAGGTAGAGCTTAGAGTGGATTTTGTTTGTGTATTTGTTTTTCTTCTCTCTAGATGAGTAGGAATTTACCTGGAGACCAGAATGACAAAAACACAAGTAAAGCTTTTCTAGTGCTCCCTCTGGAAATTGTGGGCCTCAGTGGGGGAGAAAATGGAGACTCCTAGTTGAAAAGGAGGCTGCAGTTCTGGAGAGCTGGGCCCTTTCTCCTCAGCACTGTGGAAGAACAGAAGTTCTGACAGTGTGTCCAGGCACTTGGGCAAAGTGAGGCCATCAGCCACCACTTCCCTTCATTTCAGACCAGCTAGATGTCATCAGACTCTAACAGCAAGTGACAGCTGAGCACAGACCAGGAGGTCTGGTACATCATGGGAACCCACCAGGTACCTGAGAAAGATAGGACCTGGGACACAAGACACACACAGCTTGTAAAAGACACAGCTCCAAGCCATTTCCACTCACATTTCTACCGTAACACCAGCATCCAATGTCAAACTGCTGCCTTCCCAGCCAATGACATCAGCCAGCTGTATAGAAAAGTCTACAGTCTGTAATTACTATTACCTTAAAAACTTGGTGGCCAAAGAAAGTCTCATTATAAACTATTTGCTTGAAAGGCAGATTTTAGACCCCAGGGGAGATTGTGTTAAAGATCTCAACCAGGACAGGCCCTCGTCCCTTGACCACTGCCTCTTCTTAGAAGACATTAACTCAGTGGGGAAGAAAATGGTGGCATCTCATTTCTTCAGGCCTCAGATTAGCTCCTAGGCTCTGAGGTCCAGAAGAGTAAGAACAAGGACCATGCTGGTCTGGTTCAGTGGCCTGTCCCTAGGGCAGGCACAGTGTAGATGCTCCCTCATATATGTTGAATGAATGGGCAACAAGGATTTTACAACTCAAATTCACCTGACCATAGTCAATTGCACCATGTCCCTGAAGGACAAATAAATGTATTTTTAGGGGAGATTCTGAGATTGGGGACCACAGAGGGCTTTTCCTCGTGTTCTTTCTTAAAATTTAAAACTTTCATTCTCAAATATTTAATTCATACACAAATATATGTAGTGTCTATGTAATAAAGGAATACATAAAGCATGGTAGTGAAACACACATTGGTGAAGCCACAGTGAAGAACCAGAATTTTACCAATACTGTGGATGCAGCCTCCACTCTCCCCTTAGAATTCATGGTCCTGCTGTTTCACAGGTAACCACTATTTTCAGTTTTATATTTACCACTCCCTGGACTTTAAAAATATAGATTCACCTCCTCATCTGTGTGAATCATTAAACAAGGTGCTTCATTATGCTTGCTTTTGAGTTTAAAAAAGACATATTGGTTCTAGTCCTTTGAAACTTGCATTTTCTTCGATGGTATTTTTCTAAGATTATTCCGGTGGCTATGAGTAGATGTATGACATTCATTTTCTACTGCTGCTTAATATTCCATTTGTGTGAATACACCAGCATGTTTGTATTCCCTCTCTTGCTAATGGACATTTGGGTTGTTTCAGGCTTTTGATTATAATATTATGATTGTGAACATCTTGCACTCTTAACTGGCACACGTGTGCAAGAATTTCTCTAGGAGGTATTCCTGGAGAACAATCACTTGCTGGTGGTGGGTGCAGTTTTAACTTGCAAGATGTTTCCATATTGGTTTCCAAAACGATTGCATTAATTTATTCTCCCAACAGCAGAGCTGCCTTTGCTCCATATTCTCTCCTCCACTTTTTATTCTCAGGTTTCTTAATTTTTGTCAGTCTGATGGGTATTATATGGTGTCTCACTGTGCTTCTAGTTTATATTTTCCTGATTATTAATCACTACTGAGGTTGATTGTCTTTTCATATATTTTGTTTTTTCATATTTCCTCTTCAGGGACATTCCAATTCATGTCCTTTACACTTTCTCTATTGGGTTATTGTCTTTTTCTAAATTGATTCGTAAGAATTATGTCGGTATTCTGATCCTTTGCTGACTAAATAGCTTGCAAATGTTTTCGACCAGTTGCTATTCACTTATATGGTAGTATCTTTTAATAACTCAAAATTCTTTTTCATTTTTGAACAGACGTTCTTGATGTCAGAGTCATCAACATTTATCAGTATTCTCCTTTTGTTTCTTAAGAAACACTTCCTTGAGTTTATAAAAATACTCCTCTGTATTACCTTCTAAGTGTTTTAATGTTCGCCTTGCATTTTTAAGTCTTCAATCCACCTGGAATTGATTTTCATGTGAGACGGGAGAAGGAATTCATATATTTTCTAACTTCCCATTCTCGCCTTGGATAATCACTTGTGTTGGCACCACTTATGATACACTCATCCTTTCCCCAGTGACCTGAAATGCCCCTTCTGTACCAAGGATATGGGTCTGCATAATAAACCTTGAAATCTGGTAAGACCAGGCCCTCTACATTTTTCTGATTCTTAAGGAGCATCTTTCTCATATATATTTTTTTTTTGAGGGCAGTGTCACTGGACCTCATATGTGGGACCCGAACCAGGGCCGTTGGCTTCCCAAGCCAGTGCTTAACCACTGTGCCACTTGGCAGGCCCTTCATATTTTTTAATGATCTGAGGAAATACAGTAGAGCTGGTGCCCCAGATCGTAAATACCAGGGACTTGGAACTTGGAAGATTTGAGTATAAAGCTTGCTTATGAATGCTGCACCTAGTAGACTAAGCCAAAAACATATGTCTGTGATGATGAGATTCCCCCACCCAGACAGGAAATCTGAATCTCTTTTATCCTTGGGCCATATATGCTTTCAATATCCTTTTAAGTTCTGCATTCCTGAGACAGAAGAACCATCTGACGTGAATGTTAGAGTTTACTCAAGGACAGGGAAAATATCACGTTTTGCTGGTAAACCACATGCATGGGATGTGAAAGTCCCAGGAGGGAAGCAGTGTGGCCTCCGGATGGCTTGCAGAACATGGTGTTAAGCTATCACGCAACAGGAGGAGAAAATGAAACAGGAAAGCTCTGCCTGAGATACTCTCAGCAGAGCGATTTTTTGTTAAACCTCTGCTTCTTGGCAAACAGACTCTAAGGTGCATTTAGGAAACATCTCTGATGTAGAAACATCCGAGGTCAGAGACATGTCAGGTGAGAGAAGCTTTTTTCCATTGAACATCTACTGCAAACAGATCTAAGCACTGCAGATATGACCCTAAATAAGACAGACAAGTTGCTGACATTCTACTGGGGGGAGACAGACAATTAAAGAATAAGTAAATTAGCAAGATAATATTAGATGCGGATAATGCTTATCTAGAGATGAAAGTTGCATGATGCTCATGGAAAGCTTCTCTGAGGAAGAGTGAATGGCAGGAAGGGGTGGTTTTGGGAAGACCTGGGGGTCTTGGGGTTTCCTCCTGGACCAGCTAGTGATGAGGTGTTGTTTTGGGGACATGGAGAAAACCTACGAGGGTGGAGAAAGAACGGAGGGGAGGAAGCAGTATAAGATGAGCTTAAAATGACAGAGACTGGCCAGTTCCTGTGGGACTTTCAGGCCATGGTGAGGGGTTATGATTTTAATTGAATGGGAAGCCACTGGCGGGTTTAAAGAGGGAAGTTGTGTGTTATGGCTTAAAATTGGGAAGTGATGACCTTCTTCAAAAGATGAGGAAGCAGATACTCGGGGACTGTGATAACTAAACTGAGACCGCTCAGCTGGAATGCAGCAGGGGCAACAGAGCCAGGCTCCCGGAGCCCAGTGATTCTTCAGCCCCCACATGCTGCCTCCAGCACCAGTCCCTGTCTGTCCGTCTGTCTCTCTGTTTGGCTAGATGCTCAGATCAGGACACTCAGAGCATCACTGCTGACCTGTCTGCCAGGAGGAATTTGGGACCACAGGAAAGGAATGTTTCAGGCTTAGGTGGATGGGGATTTTGAATGCCCACATGTATTATATCATGCCTATTTCTCTCTTTTTAAACAATTTTATTGGGGAATTGGGAAAGGGGAACATTGTGTTTTTCCAGGACCCATCAGCTCCAAATCAAGATGTTGTCCTTCAATCTTAGTTGTGGGGGGTGCAAGCTCAACTCCAAGTCCAGTCTCTGCTTTCAATCCAGTTGTGGGGGGGGAGGGGTGGGCAGTGTAGCCCACCATCCCATGTGGGAGTCGAACCGGCAACCTTGTTGTTAAGAGCATGTGCTCTCACCAGCTGAGCCACCTTGCCACCTGTTGGCAGTTCAGCAGCAGCTCAGCTCAGGAGCAGCTCGCTGGCCTATGTGGGAATCAAACCGGCAACTCTGTTGCTCAGAGCTGGGGTCTAACCAACTGTGCCACCCTGATAGCCCCTCATACCTATCTCTTATAAAAGGCTTGTTTGGATCAGTTGGAATGTTTATCAAGGAATTATTCAATTTCCTATAGAATTTTGAGTGTAGTTCCCCCACTGTTTGCTTGTCTCTGATTATCCTCTTGTAACCCCAGGGACATCCTCCCACAGCCTCTGAAAATCCAGCCATCGATGTTTTCCCTTTTTTCTTTATGGAGGTAACACCACAGCTGATAACTCAGTCCTTCAACAAGGGCCTATGGATGGAGCAGCTGGGCCCAGTTGTCAGCACCTCTGCTCCCTGTCCTGGAGGCAGGGGGATACAGGTGGGGGGCTGGGGTTGTCTTCCATGCTCTCCCAGGCAGGCTTTTACTCAGCAGCGATCTCATAACACAACCTGTCTCCCTTTAGCCAATAGCCTCCAGTGATGTGACTACCTCCTTGGGAAGCACTCTGCCCCACACTCCCTCTTCAGAGCTGCCCACTGGACTCTTCCAGACCCATGGTCTAGGCTGGCCGGGAGGGCAGGCCTCCCTCATTGGGCCTGCCCTTGACCTGTGTGGGGTTCAGAATGCCCAGGGCAGGAAGCCAGGAACCTGGCTCCTCATTCCAACTTGCCTTGCGACCTTCCATAAGCCACCAGGTCACACACCTAGAAAATCCAAGGATTGTCCCAGGGTTTCTCAAGCTGTTCTGGGGGACCCCAAGGCTCTCTCTACAGAAGTGATTTGAATTTTATTCAATATTTTACATATATGTCATGTATAGTGTGATCACATTATTTTCTAAAATTAGTTCTGTGTATAATGCTACCGAATGCTTAACGTCCATCTGTTTATATTTAGAATGATATCGAAGCTGGTGTCCACCACGTGCGGACACTGCTAAATTCTGATTAGTGAGATCTGGCTTAAATTTTTAACTTTCCTTTTTTTGTATTGCCAGGTATCTTTCCATGAATAATATGGAAATTTTTTGTTTGTTTTTTAAAAACACTATTTTTATAGCTGTAATAGAAATGCACACCTCCTCCATAGGGTCATATGCCAAATATCAACATATTAAACGCCAGTGTGTTCATTTGTTTTGCTGGGCTAGCTCCTAGTGCACAGATCTTAGAATCTTAGAATAAAGCTTTTTCTGCCCTGTGTGTGTGTGTGTGTGTGTGTGTGTGTGTGTGTGTGTGTACTATTTATTAACATGTCACTGATTTGGAAGGCTATAATTCTGCACTGATTTGTTTAAAATTCAGGCCGTGGACTGTGTGCACCCTGTAAATAGTTTAAATAGTTTCGGCAAGCGCATTGCCACAGCACATCCCCTCCACCCCGCCCTGAGCAGGTCACCACCAGGCGAGGCTCAGGTGCATGCGCAGCAGACACGGTGCTTCTGTCATATGTAACCATCAGTTGCACAAGGCCGAGTGAGCGTGTAACATGCTGTTTGTGCTAATATAGGCTGGGCCTGCCTTTTGTTTAATTAACGTTTTATTTTGGTGTAGTTTCAGGTTTATAGAAACTTTGCCAACACAGTATAGGGGGTTCCCATATACCCTGCACCCAGCTTCCCCTGTTAACTTCCTACATTCCCAAGTGCCACTTCCAGAATGGGGAGTGAGCACTGGCGCAATACTAGTAACCAAATTACTGACTTTATTTGGATTTCACCAGATCTTTCGCTACTGTCCTCTCCTGTTCCAAGAACCGACCTAAGATTCCCCCATTGCATTTTCATGTGGAGGGGTCTTGCCCCTTAGTAGCCAGATCAGTATTTCCTCTTCTTGAGGATTGAGGAGGGATGAACGGAGAGGCCAAAAGTTGAATGATTCTGCTTTAAGTCCCCAAACAGATAGGAAAGGGTTGGGTGGAGGAGGCCCCCTCCTTAAGAACCATCTAGAGCACTGCGCTGCATTACTGTTGAGAATGTGGAGGGAGAGGGAAGCTGGGGAGCCTTACTAATGGCTGAGACCTTGGCCAAGGCTTCATGAGAAGCAGCCAAATTTCATATTTTATGTCACCAAAAAACTGGTGAGCGTTAGATAAGGAGGAAGGATCTGTGAGTCACCCATCTCAAGAATTAGGAATTGTTTGATACTGTTGGAAGTGGAAAGCTAGTCTGATCAGGAGGATGGTCATGGTGTGTGTGTGTGTGTGTGTGTGTGTGTGTGTGTGTGAGAGAGAGAGAGAGAGAGAGAGAGAGAGAGAGAGAGAGAGAGAGAGAGAGATTGTGGAACTGGAAATGGGTTGGAAACTAGGATCAAAATCTAGAATCCAGTCCTAGCCTGGATCCTGGTCCCAGTTTCCTTATATTCAATAATTATAGGTCTCAATTTCCTATCTCCATAAGGTGAGGGTAACCATGCCTGCCCCTACCAACACCACAGTGTCACTGCAAGGAAGAAATAAGTGTCAACGTGTTTGGGAGCAATGTAAAGTGATATGAGCATGTAGGGTGGTCTTATCATCAAGGAAAGTAAAAGGAGTAGGAGCAGGCAATTATTGGTCAGAGAGGAGAGAGAGAGAGAGAGAGAGAGAGAGAGAGAGAGAGAGAGAGAGAGAGAGAGAAAGAGAGAAAAGGCACTGAAAAGAAAGTGAGGTTCGAGAAACACAGGCTTAATTAGAAACTAGAGTCTAAATTTTGTACTCGAGCCAGTGCCTTGACATCCAGGGTCAGAGAGCACTCTGTGTAGATGTGAGGAGCCGTGGACTTGCCTCTTGTCTTCCCAATTGTGGGCCTCACTTCCATTTCTAACAGTGGCACTTGCTGCCGAGGCACAGTATATTATAGACTAATTAAGGCTGTTAATGATAATGGCAATCCAGTAAGTAATCTACTGTATTATCCTGATCTATCCGTGTCGCCTCCTGTCATCAGGCCATTAAGGTGACAAGCTCCATAGAACACAGTGATCCCCCCTCTGTCAGTCCCCTGGGTGCTTTTCTCCCTGGAAGAGCTATAAACTCTCTAGGGCTCAGTCATAGAAAGATGTCACCAAGGGGCCAGCCTGAACAAGCTCCTCCTCCATCCAGGGTCGACTCTTCCCTAATATCCCTGCAGAGATGGGGACCATGAAATGAAAGCGAAGGAAGCAGCTAGTTAAGACCTGGTCCACGGTCATAGTGAGGACCCTTCTGAGCATTCTTAGCCTCAGGTAAATCACTCATGGCCCGTGTGCAACTCTGCAAGCTAAACCACATGAAACTGAGAAGGCATTCCAGTTTTCCCTGACCCACAGGCATCAGGCACAGTCCTAACTCAACAGGAAATGACTAGTGATTTCCCAGCATGCTCAGGCTCTTGGCTGCCACATCCACCTCTCATTACTGTGCCCTGGTGGGCACACAGGGTTGGCAGCTGGTTTGGGAAGTATGAAAGAGTGCTTTGGGATTTTTACCAGAAGAGGTGAATCAGAACAAACCCTTCCCGTTGTTCAAAGGCTGAAACTGGGAGCCAGAAGAAAGGAAGCCTTATCATCAAAAGCCCTTTCATTCTCAGACATTGATTCATCATCTTTGATTTTGGATGGGGACATGTATATCATCTATTCTTTCAAATCACAAATCAACTGCCATCTTATTGTTCATCGTCTTCCTCTTTCAATTTACCATGGAGGAATTATAGAGGGCCACAGATCATCTATTTCCCTGGCACTGAGGCTGAAAGGGGACTAGGATGACAAATGTCCTATTAGAGCAAAGTAATGTTCTCTGCTGAATTGACACATGCCTTTCTGGTCACCCAGCCCCTTTGATGGTCCAGAGGCAGGAAGCTGGAGAGCCAACTGGTGCCTGGGTGGCTGAGTAGGGGTGATCATCAGGAGCACCCTGAGGCAGCCAGGAACACGACCCATCGCCACTCTCACCTGAGCCTCAGACCACAGCCAAGGCTGTGCTAAGCTGGTGGGCCAGGGAGGCTGGACAAGCTGAAGGGAGTATTTCTTGGTGGTAGTAATATTCTTGAGTAATGGCAATTCTGAATGTTGGCTATTACACTAAGCACCTTACGGCAATCCCATGATGCTTTGCTCCAATCACATTTTACCCATGAGGAGAGATTAAGTCACCTTCTAGGGGACCAGAGGTCACAGAGGTGAGGTTGGAACCACGCTTTGCTTGACCCAGAGACCTTGTGCTTATGTACTGCTCTAGACCACTGGTTTTTTTCAAATACTTTTGGCTGCAACCCACAGTTAGAAATACATTTTCTTTCATGACCCATGATCCGCATACATATTTGAAATTAAAAATGGTCATAAAATAATCCTTACCTTTATTCGTGTATGATGCATTCTGATTTTAAAAGAGCCATTCTGCTTTAATCTTTTTTTTTTTTTTAAGATCCATTCTGTTTTGAAAGGGCTAGTTAGACCCACTACATCAATTTCACAACTCGTTAATGGATTGTGAACTCTGTTTGTAGACCTCATTCCCTTGGTGCCTATGAGACCCATTTTAACCACAAAGAAAAATTCTGACCCTGAGACCAGGCTGGCATAACTCAGAGAAAAAAAAAATTCCTCAGCTTTTTTGGCTGCATTTGGGTTTGGGGCAGACTCCAGGGGCCGTTTGGTGGGGTGGGCAGGTGAGCCTGCAAATGTGGCAGCTAGAATTAGATCCTTTTTGCTGTGTCTTGTGTGATACCAGGCACCATGGGGACTCCAAGCTAGTACAGTCAGGTTTCTGTGCTTGAGGGCTTCATAATCTTTTGCAAAGAGCATGCCTGTGTGAAACTACTGGAGAACAAAACCAGGCAGAACCTTGAAGAAACCTGGAGGCCCTTCATCATTGTTTGTCCAGAAACAAAGCCACAGTCCCAAATGAGCTTCCCTTACACATAAAATATCTGTCTTCTTCTTCCTCTTCTTCCTTATCCTCCCCTTCTTCCTCTTTAATAGGCACTACTTTTGAAGACCCAACACTTAAAAGATTACAAAGAGCAGACCATTATAATTCTTCCTCCCATCCCCATCCTCAGCCACCCAATGCCCTCTCTGGAGGTAACCAGCTTCCCTAGTTTCTTGTGGACCCTCTCAGAAATAGTCCAGCACCTATAAACAAGTCAATTCTTTTTTCTTTTTATAAACACAAATTGTATTGTATTAGACTCACTGTTTTGCATCTAGCACTTAATGTATCTTGACTATCACTACCTATCAATAGATAAAGGATTCTACATTCTCTTTTGGCAACTCCCTAGAAATTCTGTTTGGGTGGACCTTAATTTATTGAACTAGTCTCTTATCGATGAGACATTGAGATTTTTTTCTAACCTCTTGCTCTTTTAAAAAAATATGTATCAATGAACAACCTCCTTACACTCTATTGTGTGTCTAGACATGACCCAACAAGGCAGG
Organism: Aselliscus stoliczkanus; assembly: GCA_033961575.1. Taxonomy (NCBI): domain Eukaryota; kingdom Metazoa; phylum Chordata; class Mammalia; order Chiroptera; family Hipposideridae; genus Aselliscus; species Aselliscus stoliczkanus. The sequence continues at coordinate 78,525,414 of CM066740.1, read as the reverse complement.
ACCTCCTGGGCGTCTGTCTGCACCTCCACCATCACGACCTGCCATGCTCTCTCTCTCCCTTCCTTTTTCAAGTCCAAGTCTACCAGCAACCTCCTCAGTTGCTCTCTCCAACCTCCAGGCCTGTAAATGCGGCTGCTTCTCCTTGGAATATCCCCTTCTACCCTGCAGACACCCAACTTACCCTCTGGGTCAGCTTGAGAAATACCTTCTCCAGGTAGCTCTGTTCATCCTCAAACCACACTGTAATCAACCTCTTGATATTATACTAGACGGTCTTAAAGTCCTTACACAGTTTGAAATTTTAATAAATTCACTTTAAATATGATATAAACAATCTGCAAGATGAAACAGAGAAGGAGTTTAATCATAATTTACTATCCTTAATTGCAGAAAGGTTGGCTTTTGACACAGCCAACCTCATTTGACATACATTTGGATGTAACAGTTCCATACAGTACAGGGTTTATTACCATGAAAATTATAGAAAGAAATGAGAACAAATGAATCATTAAAAATGTCATTGAAATCCTGAGTAAATTCCTTCTCTGTTGCATTTTGTAAATTGTTTATGTATGATACAGAAGTGAATTTATTAAAAACTCAAGCTGCCCAGAAATTTTATGGATGTCCTAATTAAATTCATTTTATCCTATTCCATCTAACACATAACATGATTTTGCCCACTTTGAACATTTCTGAAATTGGGGTATGTCTTATCTTCACACTATCTTGCAATATTGTGGACCCTGCAGTAATCTTGATGCTGTTGTCACGTTGGTACCGTCTGAGCAAGCACAGATTTGGTCATGGTTGCTCATACTGTCATCATTTCAATTGAGGTAGGCCACAGTATCGACATTATATGATCTGGGTTTAATTTATGTTTAAAACATCTTCAAAAAGATCACCTTCTGATTTGGCACTGACACAAAAAGTGTATGCAGAAAGGCAAGGAAACAGGACAGCAGGTTGTCAATTTGATATTAGCAAAGCAAATTTTTATCCTTGGAAAGATAATATTCACTCAATATACTCTTGCAGTGTAACAGTCAAATGCTTCACAAGATTGTTGTATGGACTGAACTATGTTCTTCCAAAATTCATATGTTGAAGCCTTAACATTCAATGTAACTGTATTTGGAGATATGGCCTTTGAAGAAGTAATTCGTATCATATGAGGTCCTAAGTAAGGGTGGGGCCCTAATCCATTATAACTGGTGGCCTTTTGAGAAGAGGAAGAGGCATCACAGATGCATGCACAGAGGAAAGGCCACGTGAAGACATACCAAGACAGTCACCGGCAAGCCAAGGAGAGAGGCCTCAGAGAAACCAATCCTGCTGGCACCCTGATCTTGGACTTCCACTTTCCAGAACTATGAAAGAATAAATTTCTGTGGCTCAAGCCACTCGGCCTGTGGTCTTTTATTACAGCAGCCCTAGCAAACTAATACAAGAACCTAAGAAAGGCTCTCGCAAGTAGATGAAGCTATGTTACATTTTGTTCCTGACATTAGTGGGAAAGAATTGTCTATCACAGGGCAAGCATGCAAGCAGCAACATCCATCTTGCATAACGGGTGTCAATGGCTTGGAAGAGCTTGGGAGACAATAGTGGAAAAGACTTGTAAGAAATGCTGCCTCATTCATCATCCATTCATGGTGCCATTTTCAACTCTGTGTTAAAAAGTCATTCAGAGGAGTTGGACTCTGAATAAGAAGTTTTAGGAATAGTGTAACCAATTTCTTTTGCTTAGATTTCCCTTTTGTCTTCATAAGAGCAACAAAAATATGTCTAAATGTCCTAAAAGAGTCTTCCAATAAGTCTAAATATTCAACTGATAATAAAACACATTTAGTTGGCAATCTTTCTTTTTTGTATACATAAAATAATGGAGTGCCATAAAGTCAATGGTGTCTTGGATTTGATGAAACATATATATATATGTGTGTGCTCGGGCTGCCACATTAAAATACCACAGACTGGGTGGCCTAAACAACAGAAATGAATTTTCTCACAGCTCTGGAGGCTAAAAGTGCATGATCAAGGTCCTGGAAAATTCCATTGCTGATGAGGTCTCTTTCCCCGGTCCCCAAGCTAGAAGGCTTGCAGATGGCAGCCTTCTAGCTGTGTCTTCACATGGCCTTTCCCCTGTGCTTGAACAGAGAGAGAAAACTCTCTCTTCCTCTTCTTATAAGAGGACACAGATTAGGGCCTTATGACCTCATTTAACCTTAATTACCTCTTTAAAGGCTCTATCTCCAAATACAGTCACATTGGGGATTAGATTTCTGAGTCCTATAACTTCTTTGATCCGTTGTCAGTTCCACAATGACCATATTTTCCTTGATCATCACTTTCGCCAGCACCCAGCCTACTGTCTGGCTCACAGGAGATGATCCATGAATATCTGTCGCCTCACTGACACCTTTGGTTATGTGAGCACGTTTTTGGTTTGGGAAAGAATGCCATGATCCTGTGCATATGCTGCAGACACTGGTGTCATGACCATCTCATGTTGGTCATAATTGCAATACTAGACATCAGAGCTTGGAAATCCTTAGAAGCTTCGCCAAATCGTCTTGAATCACCGATGAGGAAACTGAGCAAAATCTTTCCCCAAAGCTAGTGAGAGGTAGGGCTGTGTCTGGAGCTCAGATCTCCTCCGTAGGCACTTTCTGCCCTAAGACTCTGGTCATCGGTCTGGAAATTCACAAATGTCACATGAAGCTGGGTGCCCTGGTCCCAAGTCTTTTGCACTTTGATGTGGAAAAGCCAGGAAATTTGTCATTTGAAAACTGCATGTAGTTTTATTGTTTGTTTTTTCCCTAGCAGGAGATGAAAACTTTAATATTATTTTGGGGGAGATTAATCCTTTCCTCTTTAAGACCCCCTGAATGTCCCCTTTGATTATGTAGAACAGCACTCACCCCCATTGTGGAAAATGGGGGGCAGTTGTAGATTATGGTCAGGGGGTCTGGGGGGCAGTAATGGTAGAGGGAGAGGCTGAAGGGCAAATATTTTCCTTTACTTTGTCTGAGTTCCTACTTTTTCTTATATAAGTAAATGACATTAGTGTATCTGTGGTCACAACGGTGAGGAAGCGAGGGCAGTTGGGAGTTGTTTTCCGGAAAGTAAAGAAGAGAGGTGAAGACTCAAGGGCATGAGGTTTGATCTTCACTTTGTGCTGGAAATGGGAACTGGGCCATAGGCTACCCTGCTTAGAAAACAAGCACAAAGGCCTAAGGAACAGAGGAAACTTCACTGCCCACTCAGATGGGGGAGCCCTGTCCTGGGCATTCAGGATTGGAGGCTGAATCTGAGCACGGAGACCCTATTCTGGTTCTGATGGCCTTGGGGTAATGGCCAGTGTCCCAGGACTGAGCCACCTGCTGCACTCAGTTCTGACCTCACCTTCCCCAAGGGCGAAATTTAGTAGGGACTGGGGTGCAGCCAGGTTTCTGCCCGGATGCACCAAACCCGTAGAACTCTCAGGAGGGATGCCCGCTGGAACCAGGAAGTGCTGGACACACAGACTCAATTCCCAAGGGCCTTAGGAATAGTTGGCGACTTGGAAAAGATGAGATGCCCTGCTTATCAGACAGGCAGCCTCCAAGACGTCGCTGTTTGCACACTGAATGTCAATGAGGATTTGTCCCCACGGGCTGAAATTTGGCAGTCACACACACACACACACCAGGGCATCTCAAGTCTCCTCAGCTCAAAATGCTCCCCTGACATCATTCTTTTGTTTGTTTCTTTCCTCTCCCATTTTCAGGGTGAAAGAGAAAAGAACTGGGATGGCTCAGTAACCTTGGGTACGAAGGCCCAGTGTCTTCTTTTGTATGAGTTTTATCCAGATAGTCTTCCGTAGTCTTCCATTGTCCCTGGCCTGGACTTGCCATGATGAGTGTGACCTGTTCATGACACCATGGGGAAGGGCTGTGCCTGGCACAAGATCTACCCCTAACAGAGGTGGAATCTGAGATGCAGCCCTCTAAGGTTGGGCCCAGGTCACGCAGGCAGCACTGCTGTGGATGACAGTGGAGCCCAGCTGACTGTGGGGCTCCTCAGAGAATGCAGGACTGCAGAAGCCAGGGGGACCCCTGCGTGGTAGCCATTTTTGAATGTAGGAGTAGGGACCAATGTATAAAACATCACAGTTGGGAAAGAGACTAAGCCACCTGCAAGCTTCCTGTCTCAGGAATGGTTTAGGATCTGGGCAGAGGGTGGGGTACCCAGCCTTAGAAAAGGGGAAGGCAGAGACAGGAAAAGTGAGGAGGGCTTAGCCTTCATGGTTTGGGGGAGTCCTTTCTTTATTTCTACTTATTTGCTTGTTTATGTATTTATAGCTGTAAAGTAACTATAACATAATGGTGGTAGGGAAACTGAGGTACAGGCCAGGCCAGTGCTATTTCTGCCGAAGGTTTCTCACAGACTGGGAAGACAAGCCTGGCCTCTGTTTGTCAGCCTTCCAGAAACTTTTCAGGCAGAAGCAGGGACAGAGGGCTAGGGGCAGCTGAAAGCAAGTCTGGGGGCAACAGTGCTAATTTTCTATTCCCAGTTAAAGGGCACTTCCGGTGTCTCAGAACTTGGCGTAGCCCTCCCCCTGTGCAGAGCATGGGACATTGCATTCTCATGTGCTCAAGGGGGCTGAGGAGAGCCTGGTTTGTGCAGGAGCCCTGTTCTTTTCTCTTTGTCAATTCCTCTGTGACAGCTGCAGACTCAGAGACCACACTTCAATTATGTCCCCATCAGGTGAGGGGTACCTGGACAGGGACCATCACGTGGAGACCAAGGAGGTGATTCATCCTTTTACACCCACCGATGGAGAGAGGGTTGTGCATATAGATTGTGGCTTTGGCCTGAGAGCAGAGGCGGTGGGGGAGAGAGAGGGAGAGGGGGAGAGACAGAGAGAAGGCCAAGGGGAGCTGATTGCTGAGAGAATGATCAAAAGACTCTTTGGAAATGGCCTCCTAGAACCATCTATCTCTGCATTCTCTCTCACTCCTCCCTGTCATTCCCGGCATTTTCACAAAGGACCATTTCTGCTTCAAACAATACCAAGAAAGTCTGAGGCACTTGCTTCCTGGGAGGGAGCAGGTAGGTGTTGGCGCTGCTGGATGGAGCAGAGGTCTCCCACCTCACCACCTCCTGCCTCCTTTGGGTTCAGCCTGTTGTGGGTTTTGCAGCCTTATTCAAATACCAAAGGTGAAGGCTGGCTTGGGTGCCCCAAGGGAGATGTAAATGATTTAATACTTGAGGCCAGTTGCATTTCGGGAAGAGAAGGAGTCATGGAGTTGCTAGGCTGTGAAGTCTTTGTTCAAAGAAGGCCCCCTTATTGGGGCACAGTGGGAAAGGATGTGGGTGATAGTCCTTGAAAGCTGACCCTCTCAGGTTTTAAGTACATCTGAAGGGCAGCAGCAGAACAGGACTTTGGCAGGTATGGCCTGACTGGGAAGCCCAGGTGCATAAGGGTGCTTGGGCATTTTCGCAGCGACCATGGGATGGACGCAAAAGAGTGGAACAATGGCCATTGGATGCAATGTGCTATCACCCTGGGGTACAAATCCATGGTAGGGTCTCAAAAGCTCAAAAATTCCTGGATAGCCCATTCCCCAAAGGCCTCATGCCTAGCACGTCAGCCTCTAAGGGAATTTCTCCCAACCCATGAAGCTAAAGTCCAGGTTGCCAGCATCTCCGCTCCCCTCATCAACTTCACGAGGCCCCTACTCTCCTCCACCCTGACCCTGTCACTCCTGGTCCCCTGCATCCACAGAAACCTCTCTACTCACAACTGGGGGAGTGTTACTGAAGAGCTCCCCAGCTTTCCAGCTATGAAGCCCTGGCTTGCTTAGAGTTATCCTGCAAAGCTGAGCCACCCTTGGTCTTAGATCTGAGGCTGTAGATCTGAGCTATAGAGGTTTGCTGCCCTCGTTTCCCATCCTCATTGCAGAGATGGCTGCTCTCCCTCACACGTTGTCCCTCTGATCCTCAGAGCTCTTCACAGGGATTGCCGTTCCAGAAACTCTGTACCCTGAGTTCTGGTGAGAGGACCACTCCTAACAGAAGCTTGCTGCCCTCTCTTCCATCCCCCAGCCTCCTGGCAGAGTTGCGTCACATCCTTGCTGCCTGCAGATGAATACATGCCATCTGCTCTTCAAAAGTCGCTAGAAACAGTCATTCAAAGGCTCTTCCATTTACCCATTTCAAGTTCAATAACCTGACACTCAGAAGATTCTTGTGCTGTCAGATATAAATGCTGGGGGCTTCTGGTGCTGCTGCTATGGTTTGGTTTTGCACCCTCCTGAGCTGGTGGAGGGTTTGGTGGTGGTCAGGAGGAGGTCCATGGCAATGGCAGCCCAGGGGGCAGAGAGAGCCAGTCATGGTGCCAGGGAATTGTGTAGGCATTCCCTCTTCCTCGGTCCTCCATGGAAACTTTCTTAGCAGTGCCATGTCCCAGTGTTGCCTTGTTTATCTGGCTGTGGGAACACACTCCACTGTGTGTTTTAGCTCTTGGTCATCTTGAATCCAGCACTCTCTCTTGTCTTATACTTGTGGTATATCATCTCTGCAGCTCACTCACAAACTCTTGGGACAAGGATCATGTCTCACCCGGCTCTCTAAACATATGGTTCAAAACATCCGTTTTAATGTCTTGCTCCGTGTCATGTCCTGTGTTGGTATCAAAAATGCAAAGATAAGTATGATGTGACCTTTGCCCCCAAGGAGGAAGCGCAGTGACCACCATGATGGAGCTGTGCACGCACACCCACGGGACCCAGCCAAAGTGTGACATGGTGGTGAGGGAGGATCCCAGACAGTTCCTTGAGAAGCTGAGACCTCTTAAAGGGTGAACAGGAGTTAGGTAGAAAAGGGGGAGAGCAATTCAAACAGACAGAACAGCCTGAGGAGCCCAGAGCTATTTGTCTGTCCATCTTGAACGAAGTCTATGTTGGTGGAGTAATGAGTATAAGGTAGGTAGTGGCATAGGATGGCATGGATGAGCGTCTGTGTGTGTGTGTGGGGGGCACTGATGTGTGCTGGTGGCAAGGGATGGAGTGGCTGTGTGTGCCATGTTCAGGAGCTCCAACTTGATTCCCTTGGTGACAAGTGAGGAAGTGGGTGAATGACAGAAGATTCATTGCGGACAGCCTGGTCTGGAGGAAGATGGATGGGCCATTGGGAGACTGAGCTAGGCTTTGTTTGCCAAGGTTGACTAAAGAGATGATGAAGGCCTAAGCCGGGGAAGCAGCTGGGGAAAACATGAAAAATACTTAGGAGGTAAAATCATCGGGAGCAGAGCCTCACCTTTCATGATTCAGTTACGGGATCCGTACTTGTTGATGGCAGTCCCAAACGGAGGAAGGAATACAAAGCACAAGCATGAGGACATCAAGCCCCACCGTTTTCTCAATCACCTTGAGCAAATGGTGCTTGTCCTCCTCTGTCTTGGACAATTAACTACCCCATTTCATTTCTAGACCTTTGATCTCTGCAGCCCACTCAGAACACGGGCTGTATTGATTCTGTTTTTCTCTCTCTCGATCCAGGAGTAATTGGGTTGCAGGGAGCGTGGAAAGTCTGGTTAGGATGGAGGGAGCCTTGAGTAGGACCAGGCACAGGCTTTCCTTCCTCGTAATGCTCCCAGGATTGAAGCTGAGGGTCTGTGACCCTCCTTGACCCCCACACCACGTGGGCCTAGAGACCTGGCTTGGGGTCCTGAAAAAACTGATTGGCGGAGACGATTCCTGGCTTCAAATGCTGTAAAAGGATGACTGGGTTCCCTGATAACTTTTCACTGGTCCTCAGCAAAATGGAGAATACAAGGGGGAATGTTCCATTTTTCCTCAGTCTAAATTTATCTGTTTAGATGTCTGCATTTTTCCCTGAGATTATCTTCTTCCCATTGCAGTGTTAACAAGTCATTTTAAAACTGAAATGATAACTTATAATAGGATTAATTTTGAATGTGCGTATTTGGCAAAATATAAAGTTGGCAATCCTGGGTGGATCTACCCTCCCCCATACCATTTTTGAAATTTTCGTGGCATATGAAAAGTCAGGATCTGGAAGCTTATTGAGATGGATGTTACATTTCTACTTCATGGGGTGGTATGATGGGTAAGAAGGGCCTGGCAGGGCTCAGGACACACCACCCACATATATGGTACCATGGCACTCCCCCTCACATACCCCAAGCAGGCCATAGACCCTCATCTGAGAGCTGCTCTCCCGCCACCTGGAGGGAAAGGAGCAGCCTTACCTCTGAAGATGGAGGGACACCAAGAGGAATCCTAACAAACAGGCCTTGCTCCATTTCCCGCAGTTCGCTCCCCTTAGCTCATACCCTTTTGTCCCATCACATTTTCCCCTGATGCTCCACTCTCCATTACACCAAGCATAGAAAACGCTCAAGATGGACCACTTCTTCGGGTCTTCATTTCCTTATATAAGCTCCTGTGCTGTGTCACACTTATATGTATTAAAGAAATCTGTATGCTTTTCCCTTATTAATCTGTTTTGTTAACAGAGACCCAGCTGAGACCCTAAGACAGGTAGAGGAAAGAGACTTTTCCTTCCCTACAAGCCTAAACCAGACAGCCTCAGTTTACCTTCAGCTCCAGCATGTACTAGCTGTGTGAACTCTGGGCCTCAGGCTCCTGATCTGTGGAATGGGAATCATATAGCACCTCCCTTCTAGTGCTGTGATGATTAAATGAGTGACATGTTATATTATCACTTCTAAAGATTTCCATTAAAGGATCTTCTTATCTACCAAGCTTTAATTCCAGAAATTCTACCCAAAAGACATAGAATGTTTTCCCCCAGCTGATTCATCCAATCTCTCCCCTATTTCTTTGTCATTCAGGCTTTGATGAAAGGGAGGGACAGAAAGAAAAAAATAGAAAAATAGATGGAGAGGAAAGGGCGAGGAGATGCTCTGGAGGTGTTTACATGAACAGCAAAACCTTGGATTGCGAGTAACGTGGTTTGCGAGTGTGCCACAAGATGAGCAAACATTCCTAATACATTTTAATGTGGTAAACGAGTGATGTCTTGCAATACAAGCAGTTTGTTTCCAGAACAAATTATGCTCACAAACCAAGGTATTACTGTACTTAAAAAACTATGGTGCCAAAATAGAAGATTCAAAAAGGAGAACCCAAAGGATTGGTAATAATGGCCTACTCTTCCTGGAAGCTGTTTAGCAGTTGAGAAAAATCTGTGTTAACTCCAGTGGGAATTTATCCCTGTCAGTGGCCTCTGATCTCTCTTGTTACTTCTAGAAGATAGGTAGCCACTTTTACATGTATTTGCTCTGGGGTGTTCGAGACCTCCCGTGGTATTCCCCCCCTGGGCCCTTTGTACAGTGAGAGGATAGTGATTCAGGGAAAGAATTTCTGACTCCAATAGATAATTGCTTAGGTTAGGGGAATGTCCCTGCATCACTTAACGTTGAAGTGTCTGTCCATGTGCCTCAGAGTAAGACCAGCCCTGCTTCCAAGAATGTAGCTTCTAGCATGGGGTTGGCCATGCGGCATAGATTTAATCTTGCCAGGAGCTATGAGGAGGGGTGAGTGAGCAGTGGGGAAGAGCATGGGGCAGGGACAGGTTCAATGGAGATATATGTCAGAGGGAAGACACCTCACTGACAAGGCTCATCTGGGGACAGTCACCCTGGGATCTCAGGGCAAAAGATCAGATGTAAAGGCTTTTGGAAAAGCCCCCAGGCCGGGACATTAGGCTGTGCTCATTCCTCCCTCTAGAACTTGGCTTAGCTACATGGTCTACCTGACATAGCGTATAACCCCTCTCCCCACTCAAATGATAGGCATACTCTTCTTTCAGGATCATTCAGTTCAGTTCACTCATTAAACATTGTTAAGTGTCTTCTAAGAGTCAGATACTGTGCTCAGTGCTGGGGACGCAATAAGAATAAGGGCTGAGCCTCCAAAATGGAGGTATATGTCGTCTCGTAGATGCTCAAAGCAATGAGATAAACATGGTATCTTTCCAAAGCATCAATTTACTTGAAGATGGGTAAAGGAAAGGAAAGCAATTTAAAAGCCAATCACTTAAAATAATATTCTTATATTAAAACAAACAGATCTATTATGGAATAGGGGCAAAATTTGCATACATTTAAAAAATAAAACTTGAGATTTCAAAGAAATTTCAAGCAAAGGGTTGACTTCTTTGGACTACATCCCAGAAACTTGGGAGTGCACATGTTAATTCTTCTCTGCCATGAAGGGTGCATTGGTTTCAAAGTCCTTACTGTGCATTCTGGGGGAAATTGTAGGGTTTTAGTTAGAGAAGAGTTCATAATAAGGGTTACAGTTTAGAAAGGCCACTTTCGAGGAACACCAGGTACACTTACAGATCAAACACTTGCATTTATTTCTAGCCTTTCCCCTAAACCCACTCAAATGACCATAAAGAATTTGAAAAAAAAGGACTAAGGACAAGAGAGGCGATGACAAAAGACAAAAGATGTCTACAAAATTGTGGCAGCTAGAAAGCAATGGGGGTATGACAAATGACTTAGTGCAGAGAAAGCTGAAATATTGTTGGAGCAAAACCAAGAAGCCAACTGGTTTGCAGAAAGAACCAGGAATCAGAGGTAAAGGGCTCCTCTGGTATAGACTGTGTGCTGAATTGTGTTTCCCCCAGATTCATATATTGAAGCTCTAACCCCCAATGTGATCGTATAACCCTCAACCCAGGGTGGCCTGACTCAGCAACCTGAACCTCTCCCGGGCTAATATCACTGGCTTGCACCCCAGCAGAGGGGTTTAGTTTCTTGCAAATTGCCTAGCCCTCCCTTTTGTGATGGAGAAAAGTAAGTAGAGCAGGGATTTGAAGAACAAAAGAAGGAAAGACCTTGAAGGCCAAATATACTGCTTTATTGTTAGGGTTCAGTTTTCTACAAGTGAAAATGCATTCATAGCATTGGCCATTCATCAGTTATTTATTTATTTATTTATTTATTTATTTATTTATTTATTTATTTATTTATTTTTACCAATTTTATGCAAGGAGAGTAAATTGGGCAACCTAGAAGGAGCTTGGGCTGTTTCTTTTCGCCTACCCAGACCCCTCTGTTTCCATGCTTATTGCTCATGATTGCTCATGGACTCACTTAGAGTAGGTTAACTTCTCAGGGTGTAGGTAGTTCTAAGAGTAGTGAGTAGGTTATGGTGAGTCTACACTGGGTAGACTGCAGCAATTTGCTGGTGGGGACTTTATGTCACTAAATACCAAATTAGCAGCCTGTGAGTTATATGGAACACGCTCATGATTCATATAAGGACCTAGGCATTATAGTTTCCAGACTCATGCTTCCTTTACCAAGATTGGGTAACTCCCAGATGTGACTTTCCATATGAAGTAGGACTTTGGAGTTTGAGTTGGTTTCCAGGTCATGAAACAAACTCTTCATCTCATACCCTTCATGGCCCTGGAGATCCCTAACATAAACGTCCAGGATGACTGTTTGGTGTGGGGTCTGTGATCTCACTCATGGAGTAAGGTTGTCCTCTCAGTGTAAACAGCCAGAGCCAGCAACCCTATGAACTAACCCACAGGCTAATGGGATGGTCAGGATCTGAAGTCTTCATATGCTTTGCATACTGCTGTGATCTTGATATTCTACCACCATCACCACCCATGGTCACTGCCATTATGGTGGGAGCATCTAAGAATATCAGCGGCGAGGGCAGTAGAAACAGCATTGGCCCTTGGAGCCGAAATTGTGGTTCCAGTCCTGCAGCTGCCCTCGATTAGCTGTGTGACCTTGAGCATGTCTCCTAACCTCTCTGAAATTCAGTTTCTATTAAAAGGATGAAAATGATTCTCTTGATTATATCACAATGGGTTCTGAGGATCAGATGAGACAGCATAAGAGAAGATGCTTTGTAAACTGTAAAGTGCTAGGTGGCCAATGCTGTAACTGTTGCTGATTACAATGTGAAAACCAAGCTTCTTTTATTCTCTCATTGCCTGGAGATAAACTGCTTGCTATGCCTGATGCTAAGCCAGGTACTAGGAATATAACAGGCAGGAAGCAACAGCCTCTGCCCTCATGTCTTTATGGCCCAACGTTACGATACCCACCTCCAGGTTTGCCAGTGTGCCACCTATGGGTTTGGAGTCGCACACTCTGGAATGGGTGGGACGTGCTTCCTGAGAGATTTTTGGATGGACCATCTTAAGGGTCTCCTTGAGAGACTTGCTTTTGAAACTGGGCTCGGGGAGCGCAAGGGTCCCAGGCAGAAATTCACAAGGTGGGAGGGGCAGAGCCAGCAGCAGGGCCTCTTGGGCTCCTCCTGCCATCAGCCAGGTTGGCTTCCCTTTTCCTGCTTTATTTCATTGTTGGAAAACTGCTGTTTTGGTGGAAGAAGCTGGATGTCCTGGCTCCTTGATCTTTTCTAACTTTTACATCTGACTCATTGATGAGCCCCTTTGGAAGTCTCTTTCCTCCCCTCCCAGTGGTTGCTGCGGGGAGAGAGACTGCTTTTTACCACTATTGGAATGTGACCAGGGTATGAAGACTTTAACCTCAATTCTTCTATAGACTGGGGAAGGGGTTGGGTGGGTGACCAGTCACCTGGAGGGGTGGGTTGGTTTCCTTTCATAACCATAGGACATCAACCTGCACAGACAGCTTTGCTTCCTGGCTGGGAATGCCACGCTTCCCAAGAAAGGCTGGGTACGACCCTACCTAAGGCAATTTCTCTTCTCTACTGTCAACCTCAACAGGTAGTCTAATAACCATCGGATAACGTCACCCCTGACACTGAGCTGTGGGTGGCATTCTAACAGCAGATGGCATTCCAGGTAGTCTTTGACCTCAGATGAAACAATTCTGCAGCGTGTCGACTCTCTGCAGTAATTGACCTGATCACTGACAGGACATTTCTAAGGGAACAGGGTCCCCCAGGCCAAAAACTAGAGTCTCCCCAGTACATGGTGATTGTCAGACCACAGAGAAGACCAGAAAACGGATAAAATCTCTTTCCTAGCTAACCTGTGCAATATTCCAGGGTTTTCTGCCTTCAGCTAGCTCTGAATTATTTAGTGTTTCCAAAATAGAGTATTCTGCCCTGGGAGATATCCTGAAATGCCCAGGGAACTGTTCCCTAATTTTGTTTTGCACTTTTTTATAGCACCCACGATCATTTTAATGAGTTAATCCTCACTATAGTGTGTTATCTTACTGATGACTGCTGTAATAAACACCAAAATGCTCAAACATGATAGAACTTTATTCCTTGCTCACACTAAATCCAAAACTAGTGTTCTGGGTTGGTGGATATCTCTTTTACAAGTGGTTATTCAAGCACCAGCCATCCTTTGGCATGTAGTCCTGCCATCTTCAACATGTATTTTCCAGACTCACCATGCTTATTTGCATCAAGCCAGTGGAAAGGATCAGAGCATGGACTATAGCTTGTAGAAGGTTTTTATAGGCCATTCTAAGAAGTGGCACACATCACTCCACTTACATTTCCACGGCTGGAACCCAGCACCCAAGGTGCTATCTAACTACAAAGAAGTTTGGGAAATATAGTCTACCTGTATGCCCAAGAGGAGAGATTTGGTGGACAGCTAGCAGCCTCTGCTGCTAACATCTGCTTAGGTTATGAATCCCTGTTTGTGGGATGGAATGGGGTGGGGGTATGGCAAGAAATAAAACAGTGAGAAAAACTATCTTAAATAGCAGTAATGTAGTTGAATTTCCACAGTTAAGACCCTGAGAGGCAAAATGAAACAATAGCGGGAAACTGTTTTCACTCATCTGGTTGGCAGTCGTTTTAAAGTTTGATGGTGATGGCAGGAGTTTAGGGAAATGGGTCCTGTCATACAGTGCTTCTAGGGGGTAAATTGGTGGAAACAGTTTATCAGTGTTTATGAAAACTTTATTGTTCATGCCCTTTGACCCAAAGATTCCATTTCTCACTATATCTTAGAGTAATACCTTCATATGTATACAGTGAAACACAAATAAAATGCCTATTGCCAGCAATGTACATTAACCAAAAGATGAAAAACCATCTAAATGTCCAGCTGTAGGGGACAAAGTAAGTAAACTCTGGTACATTTGTACTGTGGATTACCATGAATGGTTAAAAATGTAAGGTAGATTTATATGGAAAGACATAAGGGCTTCAAGGCATATTCCAAAGGAAAAAAGCAAGTCACGGAGCAAAAGGCACCACAGTATATACCATTTATAGAAATAAAAACAAGAGCAAGATAAAAGTGTAGATGTCTCTAGATACATAAGGATTTATATGTAAAGGTATAGAGAAAGATCTGGAAGGATACAAAACAGGGAAAAGTTGTTACCTTTGAAGAATAGGCTGGGTTTAAGATGGTAATCGAGAGGATTTCGGTTTTTATTGTTTGAATTTTAATCATTATAAAGTATCATTAATGCATTACTTATGTAATTAAAACTAAATTAATATAAAAAGAAAGAAATGACTAAACTAAGAAGAAAAATAAAAAGTCCAAGTATATTGGACTTTGCAAATACAGAGGGTGCCAAAAAATATATACACATATTTTAAGAAAGTAAAACACTGGTCCAGCCCAGTGGTGCATTGGTTAAGAGCTGGCTTGGGACGCCAGCTCTGAGCAGCAGGGCCCCAGTTCGGATCCCACATATGAGGGTCAGTGACGCTGTGCCCTCTACAGCTAAGATGGTGAACAACAGCTCCACCTGGTAGCCTCTATAGCTAAGATGGTGAATGTTGCCTCTATAGTTAAGATGGCCTGCAACGGTGTAGGCTGTAGGCCCTGCTGCAGTGGGCTGCCATAGGCTACAATGAGTGGCCGGCAACCAGCATGAGCAGCTGGCAGCTGGTGTGAGCTGCCAAGAGCCGCCATGAGCGGCCGTCCAAAGGCCGGCAAGCAACTGCCTCACCAGGGAAGAGTGCAATGATGATACCAACATGGGCCAGTGAAGCAACGTCCTCCACAACTAGACTGAAGAACAAATGGACATCAACTTGTCTGTTCCCCTTCCCTGATTCCCCAATGCTGTTCCCCTCCTCCAATTCCCCAATAAAATCTTTTTTTAAAAAAAGGAAAAAAACTATTAAAATTGTAATACTCAATATATACCGATAACAAAAGATGAATACAAGTCATGCTTGACTTCTGCAGTTACAAGAGGTGTTCAGCATAATTTTAATACAGTGTTTTCCTTACTTAAAATGTGTATACATTTTTTTTTGGCATCCTCTGTATAAAAAACAATATTATTCATTAGCTTTATTGTTATCGTAATGTTTTAAGATCTGGAACAAAATGACAAGAACCCTCCCACAAATCTTAACTCAGAAGCAGGCCACTTCTCCAGGGTCACCTCCAAAAATCACAGGAGGACTTGGGATTATGACCTCATGCATATTGAGTGTGTCATTCAATCTTCGGGACCAGTAGGAGCTCATGTGGCTCTGTAACCTTGTATATGTTTACCAACAAAACAAGAGCTCATCAAGAAACACCAAGGATGCTGCCATTGTCCAATAGTTCTCAAATTATGCTCCAGCTGGAGGGAGAGTTTCCACAGCTACAATGAAAGACTAGGTCACACACATTTGCTTTGTTTCCAGAAGATACCAGGCATCGTACTAGGAACTCAGAGCAATGAATAGACCGTCATTACCACTTCCTGTGTGGAACTTACAGCCTAGAGATAGTTTCCCAATTTACAAAAAACATGTAGTTACTGCATAGAACTTTCTGTATTTTCAGTTTTTCCCCCAGCAACTTTTCCTTTGATTTTGATATTGCTTATGCACCAGCAAGCACAGACAACCACAATAAAGATGACCCAGGAACAAATGGTATTAACAGGGAAATCTAGAAATAGGGTTTTTGTGTATGTTTAATTTGACAACTAATCTTTCTGGACACATATGCCTGGTTGTGATATTTTGTACATATGATAGAATCATATTATCTCCTACTAGACATTTTGGTTTTGATTTGTAAAATGGAGTTAAAAAATGCAACTATCTCATGGGGCTATACAGAGGACATCATGATTTCTAGGCTTGGAAACAACCTGAAAAAGTTTGAAAACCACTGACATATACTTCTATGTTTTGTAGGCTTGTTTATTTTGCCTAAGGATCCAAAGCAGGAGGGAATCTTTGTTAAGGTTTTCCGGGATTTACGCTTCTCTGACATTTTCCTGATGTGTGAGTCATTCCCTTCTGAGCCACAGCTTGTTTAGTCACAAGGCAATGTCTGGGTCACAGAAACACAGTCTAACAAATTAAAATTTTTTCCAAATAATTTCTGTCCTGTTCTTGCATTTCTTCATGTCATGATGTCCATGGTGATACTCCTTAAATCCACTTTTCTTTCCTAGCCATTTTTTTTCATGCAGTATTATTACTCAGAGAGTCTTCTTCCAACCTCAGCTTCCTGCTTCTTTTCTCTCTCCTTTCCTCACGTAGAGCTTTTGGCCTGGCCTCTGTGAGCCTGGCCTAGAGGAGGGAAGGAAAGGCCAGGGGCAGGCAAAGGAAGGTGGAACTAGAAGGCAGTGTGAAGGGAAACACAGAGAAGAGCCAAAGATGAACAATTACTGTCTTTTCACATAATCATTTGTTCATTTACTTAGTCAATAAATAGTTATTAAGCACCTACTAAGTGCCAGAGCCTGGGGACATCAGGGTAAACAGAATGGTCACAGCTTCTGCATGCATGCAGTTTTACCTAGTAGGACATACAAAGAGTCACTAGGCATTTGCAGCACCCTGGGATGAGTGATGAGCTCAGCAGTGCAGGGTCTTACAGGAGCTCCTGGGCTCAGGCCAAGGTCAGAGTAAATACTTTCTGAAGAAGGTCGCATAGCACGCCAAGAAGCCAGAGGCTGTCTCCATCCCTAATATCCCTTCTCTTCTTCTTCCTTTAATAATACCTTTAACAATAACATGTCCAAAATTTAGCTGGCCAATGGCTGCCCAGCTAGAGGCTGTATTCTCAGCCTCCCTTGCAGCTAAGCTCAACCATGTGACTAAATCCTGGTCATGAGATGTGAGCAGAAGTGATGTGTGCAACTTCTGGTTTATGCCCCTAAGTTGAAGGGTGTGCCTTCCTTCTCCTATTCCTATTGTTTGCAAAGTGGACCTGGAGGTGGTGACTGGAGCACCCATCTTAGACTATAAAATGAAAGCTCAATGGTGCAGGTAGAAGGGGAGAGAGGTAGAATGAACCAGGAATAATACGATGTAGTGGGGTTGTCCTTCATATCCAAGACCTGCAGACTTTTACGCAAGAATGAAAAAAAATTCTGTCTGGTATAAGTTACTGTTATTTAGTCTGTGTTAGGGCAGCCAGGCAAATGTATTAAGCCACATATCAAGTTTAAAAGAGAATTCCAAATTCCTAATCTCTTCTTTACCACTTGGGATCCCGTCATGTAACTCAGGAGCAGTTCTTGCTTCGGCCAATCTGGAGAGATTGGGAAATGGGCTGTCAGGGTTTTAAACTCAATGGAGAGGTAGTTTCAGTGATACAAAAGTGCTTTTCCAATTTAATTCCCCTGAAATTTTCTTAAAGACAGAGATGCACTGCCTTAGGAGCGGAAAGAGTAGCCTAGAGGAGAAGGATTTATGTAGTTGGTCTGAAATTGAACTCCTTTCTATTAGGAAGATACTGGATATCCAGAAACCAGGAATAGAGTCATTTTTTACTCTCTGACTTAGAGATCTTCAGCCCAGGGATGGACTTTGGATTAGAGTGGAGACTGCCCATCAATTCCTGGGCATGTCCTCCTGGATGGTGCCACCTTGGTCTCTAAGTTTGCTCTTTAGACTCTGGGCTATTTATTACATTGTGACTCCACCCTATGCCCAGTTCCCTGTTCTCCCTCTCCCCATGATACTGTGGCTGTCACTACTAAGAAGTAATGCCAGCTGGGAGAGATCAACCCTCAGGGACAAACCCATGGCTGTGATGGCATCTGGTTCTACACAAATAGTATCCGTCAAGATAAGTTAGATTTTGCTTCAGTAACTAACAGTTTCCAGACTTCAAATGCAACATGGCTCAGTAGCATCTGCTCATTTAATCTCTTGAGGGTTCCCAGATGACCATCTTATGACACCACGTTTCAACAGGAGGCATCAGGCTCTTTTGTGGCATGAGAAGAGAGGACATGGAGAATCAGGGTTCATGATGCTTCCAAGCAAAAGTGAGCTATTTATTGGAGACGCAAGTCACGTAGCCACTCCTACCTTCAAGGGCTGGGAAGGCCATTCCTCCCCTGTGTCTGGAAGGGGAGGGACACTGGAACTACTGGTGGGTGGCAGCCATGCCTACAACAGAGATTGCACTGTGAGAAGGCTGATGGGCAAGCCGCAGGAATCTTCAAAATGGGCGCATGCCCCAGGAGGTACGCGAGACCTACTGGGGATAGTGGAACTTCTAGTTACATTTATTCTTTCTCCTCCCCAAATCTCTATTTCTTGAGTATGTCTATTATATCTGTTATAATGAGTATGTCTATTTATATGATGCATAATGTATATGTAGCTGTACACGATTATAATCTGTAAGTAAATAAATATGCATGTACTGGTGGTGGATGCTCAAAAAGGTTTGACGGATGGTCCAGGCACTCAAAAATGGGTGGCGAACACTGAGCCAGAGAATAGGACCCACAGACCCTCAGGCTGTGAATGCTGAAGGCTCTTTGAAAATAGAGCCTGGAGCCCTTACCCCCAAGGTGGCTCTGTTTTCTTGGCTGTGAAATTCCAATCAGCATTCCCTTTTTAGAAGCTCGGATTGGTACCCAATAGGTCCTTAATGAACAGAGGATGTGACAGGGTAGAACTTGGTTGCGTACATCTTTCCTTCTCTTGCCTGTAGCCAGCAAGGCAAAAGCAACTGCAGTTTTGTAGAAGGACAGCAAAGAGACGATGTACATTTATGACAAGTAAATGGTGCCTGGTGTCAGGTGTGGGTGCCTCATGTGTGTGTGTGGGGGGGTACTCAGTGTCAGGGAGAGAATACTAACTCAGCCTGCAGAGCCACAGGAAAAAAGAAGAAGGGAATGCACGCATGGTCTGCCACTGCTTTCCCTAGGGCGGCTGCAAATCTTGAAAAGGTTCATTCTAGGGAAAGAGTATTACTGAGGAAGTCTATCTGATGGAGAGAGGGAGAGAGAAAATGTGTGTGTGTGTGTGTGTGTGTGTGCGCGCATGCATTGCTGGAAACTGGTGTGGACAGTCTGCAACTTTTTCTTCCTCTGGCTAAAAGAAGGTCTCCCACTTTGCAACATGAAAATAAGTAAAGAAAGACCACTGAGGGGGATATTGGCCCAGGGAATAAGGCACAGGTGCCAGTGGGAGAGGTGTAGAAAGTGTCGGAAGACAGATCAGAAAGTACACACCGGAAATGCCTACTTGCTCTATCAGGGCCATCAGCAGACCAGGAGACGAAAGCCTATAATCCAAAGGCCTTAGAGGTCTGCTCAGACTGGGGCGCTCTTGCCAAGCCTCAGATGGGCAGCTTATTAGCCAAGCCTCAGCCAGGGACACAGACTGCCGGGTGCCTCCTGCCAGGGCAGAGAGGCAAGACATCAGTGCATAACACAGCAGCATCTTCCCTTGGAGACCTGCTCCTCCTGGCATCCCCCTCCCCTGTGGGTGAAGGATGTCATCAATCCTCCAGACATCTAGGCTCAGATCCTCCGCCGTCTTCCTCACACCTGCTCCCCATTCAATCAGTTGTTAAATTCTGGCAATTTCTCCTCTCACACGGATCCCCTCTGCTTCTTCCCTATGCCTTCTTCCCAGGCCAGGAGTTAAAAAAACACTGCATGTAGTAAAGCCTGGCACTAATAGTATTTCTCAGGACTATTTCTCAATAGTATTTCTAAATCTTTAGTTGCATGGAACAGAAGCTGGTGTTCTAGAAGAGAAGAGAGAGACAGAGAGCAGGAGAGAGAGATTTCAGTTGAAGAGTAAGGACACCCTAAGGGCGGTATTTCAGGAGAGGCTCAGAAAAACCTGGAAGCTAGAGCTTGAGAGCCAAGCCAGTGGGAACAGGCAGCTGTCTCACAGCCTCTTGATTGGCCTCTCTCTGCACATCTGCTTAGTTCTCCTTTCTCTGCAGTTTGCTTTTCTCTGCTACTCAGGTCATGGTGGGAGGTGCCTCCCCATCACTCCCTAGTATAATATTTATGTATCCTCTTTTCAAGAGACCTGAATAAATCGAACTAGTCTCAGATTCACAGGAAATTTCTTATTAGCCAAGTTGGGCCAGGTGCCTCTATCCCGTCGGCTGTGGCCAGGCAGACAAGTCTTTACATACAATCACAGTTGCTGGGGACACACATCTGCCACCCCCTAGCCTCACCTTGGTGCCATCCCTATGGGTCTCACGTGTATAACCCCTGCTCGTGACCATGCTCTCTCAGTCTTCTGTATCTTCCCTCTTTTTGTTATTAAATAGTATTGAACAGTATTAAACATGTCTATTTGAACTTTGCCTTCTGTCACCACATTCTGTTCTCTTCCCCAGGTGGACATGCCCAAGCCCAGCCCACCTAAATGACTAGGCCAGTCCAGTAATGTGGCCTATGGCCACATGTGACTGCTGAGCACTTGAAATGTGGAAATGTGGTCAGTCGAAATTGAGAAGTACAGGAAGTATCAAATGCACGCTGGGGTCTTAACACTTAGGAAAAAAGAACGTAAACTATCTCATTAATAATTGCTTATGTTGATCACATGTTGGAATGACAGTATTTGGGATAGACTTATTTTTGTTGTTTTCTTTTCCATCTTTCATCTACCCAACTCCTATCCATCCTGCAAAACCTCCCTCCAGTTCTGCTCTTTGACCAGAAATTCAGGTCTGGTGAGCCCTTTTTACTTTTTCTTTTACTTACTTTGTATCTTAAAATGCACTTTTGGCACATTTGACTTTTATTATAATTATTAGTATGTGTGTGTTTTCTCCTATATTATATTGTAGGTCCTTGTGACCATACTTCATTGATTTGTCTGTTTCAGATATAGATACCCAATAAGTGCCTATGACTGACTGGAAATACTAAGTCTGTGAAAGAAAAGTCATTCTCGATACTGATTGGTTATTGTGAGCTCAGGTGTGGCCTTTGCCTAGTTCTGTATTCCAGTTCTCTCCATCACTCCCTTACCAACTCCCTCACACATACCACACATGGACTCTCTCTCACCTCCATTACCATATTCATTCATTCATCCATCAAATATTTAATGGCACTTTACTGTGCCAGGTACTGGTGACTAGAGGTGAATAAAGAGACTTGGTCCCTGACTTAATGGGGAGAGTGGTAACAAAAGTGAATATACTTGTGGGCTGTATATGTTGAACTCAGAGGAGGAACCAGTCAGTGGGGAGGGCAGGTTGACTTAGATTTATGGTCAGTATGAACTCATGACATTCAAACAGAGAAGTCAGCTGTGTGCAGAGCAGAAGGAGGAAGGGGCCAGGCAGAGGGACTCTGGTGTGAGAAGACCCAGGGAAGAGGGAGGCAGCTGCATGAGCACAAAGGCCATTGTGGATGGGCAAGAGGAATCACTAGTGGGTCAGTTTCCTCTCTGTGTTCTCAGGTTACTCTTTGGAATGCTGGGAGCATCATAGAGTACACTAGACTCCTAAAATCTCTTTTCAGCAAAGCATATAAATGAATTCTATTCTTATAAGCATTACCCCTAGGTGAACAGGTGTAAAATTTATACTCTTTCTGTATGAAAATCATGCATATAATCTCATTTTAATATACATCAGTGGTTCTCATTCAGGGGTGATTTTGTCCCCTAAGAGACATATGGCATTGCCTGGGGATATTTTTTGGTTGTCACAAATGCTGGGGATGAGGGTTGTGCTATTGGCATCTAGTGAGTAGAGGTCAGGGATGCTGCAAAGTATCTCATAATATATAGGACAGCCTCCCATAACAAAGAATTAATGGGCCTAAAATGTCTACAGTGCTGAAGTTCAGATATCCTGATACAGACATAGTCAGTATGAACATTTTCTTTTGATAGATAAAAAGCTGAGTCTGTGACAGAAGCTGCCAGTTGTCACCTCATATCCAATAGTCTTGCCGTCTTTAGTAGAAGAAGCCCAGTTTTTTCAATATTGCAATGCACCCAGCTCAAGGGTACTATTTCCCAGTGTCCCATGCAGTTAGGGATAGCCATGGGACTAAGTCCTGGCCACTGAGATATCAGCAGAGATGACCTGTCCTTTGGGAAAGTTTGCTGAAATGGAGCTGACTTGGCTTGCTTCGTGTCATGAGGACATTTTGCTCTTGTTTTTCTTCCTTTCTGGGACGTAGAACATAGTGTGATTGCAGGAGCTCAAGCAGCCATCTTAGAATACCAGTGACCTTGAGGATGGAAAGTAGGAAGTGACCTTGAGGTGACCTTAAAGATGGCAGAGCCCAAAGCAAAAGGAGCCTTGGTTTCCATGGCTTTCTGGAGTCCCTGGATTCCCTCCTTCCAGACAGATTTTACATGGAAGGATGAACCTGTGTGTTAACATCTCTTTTATTTGGGATTGCCTGTAATCTATGGCTGAAGGTACTTCTGGTTGAGAGACAGTCACCCAGGAGACTGAAGGTCCATAGCTCTTTCTACTGTATTTTGGGACTCGTTTCTCACCACAGGCATCTACCCTTCTCTTTTGGCACCGGTCTCCTTGTATGCCAGCTTGTCAGCCAGCCTCAGATGCAATTTTCACAATTTTTCAAGTTCTTGGCCAGACTCTACCTATGGGAGATTCGCATGCAGCCCACCTCCCAGGGTTGCACCCCGGGTTGTTGAACAAAATCCCCACCTTTGGCTGTACATCATCATGCTCGCTCAGTATGCTGGTCTCCCTGCCGTCTAAGTGAGTTGTGAGCGAGTTGTGAACCGAGGAGCATGCAGGGGGTGGCACCACGCTGTCACTTTTGAAGCCTGCGCCGCTGCTTGGATCTAGAAGTCCTGAGATATCTTAGCCAAAAGGCTGGCGTTCTGATGTGGAGAGGAGAAATCGCTGTTCCTTTGAGGGGGAGGAAAACACCTTTCATTTCTTCAGGGAAAGATAAGTCATGCAACTTTGTGGTTTCTCACTTCTGATCTCTGTAAAGCAGATGTTCCCTCAGCAATGGCTGGTCCAGAGGCGACATATTGAAGTTCGCAAACACCACACATTTCAATATGAGACGTTTCAGGGTTGCTAAAGAAAACCACCAAATTAAATAGCCAACTTTTCCTCTCTGTTTTTGTCAAAGAGAGACTTTTAAAAATGAACTTGGCTGCCGGCAGTGGGGCTGGCTCATTTGCCAGTCTCAGGGATGGGGGAATGGGGTTGGGGAGAGAAGCGATGGGAGGAGATGAGAAAGAGGGAATGCCTGGACAAGCAGGGAAGCCTCCCTCTTCGTGGGACAGGCAAGGGATCACTCCAGGGGCCACGCACAGTCCTGCTCACTGGCCTCCCAAGTGGCCAACCCCTGCTCCTCCAAGAGGCACTATCCCCACACTGAAGGGGAATCCCCCCGCCCCCCATCCCATTGGCGTTATCTCCTGAGGATGCAGCCTCCAGCAGGAGGGAAACTGGCAGAAGACTGCTGTAGGCGAATGAATGGAAAGCACTTCTCAGGATTAGAATGAGTGAGGCTGGGGCTTAAATGATGTGCTTTGGGCTGGGTAAATTGCTTCTCTTAGCCTTATGACCTGCCTATCATTCTTGCACACTTTAGTTTTTAAAACTTGGTGGGGGCTGGATGTTGGGGGAGGTGGTTGCAGAGAGAAGAGAAGCAGCTCTAGTGTCGCTGTGGTATGAATGAAATGAAAGTCAGCTCTGTAGTTTCAGCAGAGCTGGGGAAGCAGGGAGAATCTGGGGTGCGGGGTTTGAAGAGCTTCTTTGGGAGGGTGATGATGTGAATTTTGGGACGGTCCCTTCAAACCCCATCTGAGGCACCAGGTCCAGCAGCAGGGGCAGCCCTGCCACACAACCAGCAAAGCGCCACTTCCGTTTTGACGGGGGGGAGGGGGGAGACTCCAAAACCAGTACCCTGGAGGAGAAACTGAGGCCCGGGGAGTTATAGTCACTTGTCTTCTGTCCCTCAGCAATTCCCTGGGTGGAGTGGGGCCAGCCTGGGTCCCCTGGTGTCTAGTGTAAGGGTTTTGTCCAGGCGATTGGCTTGGCTTCAAATACCACTTGCTACTCTGGTACTTGGACGTGTTCCATAAATGCCCTGCTATGTGAAGCTCTTTCTTAAAATAGGAAAAGGATAAACTCATCGGAAGGGATGGAAGGACCTTGTGAAGAGAGCTGGGCATAATTACAAGCCACCCTGGTTTCACTAGTTCAAGCAGGCAGATGGTGGATAGAACTGAAGCCAGGCAATTTGCACTTACCGAATTAGCACCCGTCTGTTAGCCTGCAGAAACGGGGGGGAAAATGGGCATCTCTCTTTTCACCATATAAGGTAAACAAAAGCCAGCCCTCACGGAGCGTTGGCCCCACAGGATGCAGAGGCGATGTTACCCAGGCTGCCCCTCTCTCAGCCACGTGCTCCCCCTCCCACTGTTAGTGGGAGGCAGCCTGGAGGGATGGCAAGACCTCAGCCTGTGGAGTCAGACAGGCATAGGTTCAAACCTCAGCTCAGGTCCTTACCACTGGGACTGTGGCCTTGAGCAGCTTAACCTCAGGGAGGCTGTTTGCTCACCTATAAAATCAGGATAATAATATCTATTAATCTACTGAGGTAAACAGAAGTAAAATGAACAGTCCATGGTGACCCTCTGCAGTGATGGCTCATTAGTAATGGTTGCCAGCCACACTCTAGAACCCCTCCAGTCTTTATCTATACATGACCATGGTCACACGAATAATGGCCAGTGGCTAAGGGGCCCAAGGAATATGGCTGGCCCAGGGCAAATTCCTTCTCACAAATCAATGTTTTTGTGGGAGCTTTATGTGAAAAAGGATGGGGGTTTTATACCTCAGGGCTTACAGTCACATTGTCGAGCATGTCACATACTTCGAGGGCTGTCATTGGCACAATTTTGAAATAGGCAGTTGGTCATTTACCATCCCTTTCATCAGCCATTACCATGTCTACCTGCTCTCTGTCAGGCCCGATCTGGCCCTGGGGAGATGACCCTGTCCTCAAGGAATTCAAAGTCTAGAAGGGAAGAAGGATATTTAAGTAATAATTATGACAAAACTTTTAAAATGCTACAATCAAAGTGTGATAAATCCTACTTGGCACAGGAAGGAAGGTATTGGGGATTGTCAGTTTTGAGGACATGGAGCTGGACCCTTAAGGAGGAGGGGGATTTTGACACATAACCAAAGGGTGGAAGGGAAAACACGTGAGCAAGTCCTCAAGGTGTGGCAGTGCCTGGCTGTCCCAGGGAGCAGTGAGACGTGAGCAGCACAGGGCAACAAGCATCAGGCCCACCTGAGGATGTTTGCTGTGAACCGCTGAGCGAGGCCTGGTCTGACGCTGACCAAGAAAGAGCCTGGAGACAAAGAGGGTCATTAGTCAGTGGAGTGAGTGACTCCTTCAGGTTTGCACTTTGGGAAGATCAGTTTGGCTGCACTAGGGAGAGACAGGTACTTCTTTTTTTTTTTTTTTTTTTTTTTGAGGGCAGTGTCACTGGCCCTCTCATATGTGGGACCCAAACCGGGGCTGCTGGTTTCCCAAGCCAGCGCTTAACCACTGCGCCACTTGGCCGGTCCCTGGCTGCACTAGGGAGAATGGAGCATGAGAGGCAAGAGTGGAGGCAGGGATACCCATGCCGAGGCTCTAGCAAGAGCCGAGAGGGCCTGAACCAAGGCCTCCAGTGGCAGAGGGACAGACTAAAGTCACAGTGAGAAGAGAGACTGGGCAGGCATAGTGATGATTGGACATGAGGGGTGAGTGACAGGAGGCTGAGGATGTTACCCACTGCTTTCTTAGGTAATTAGAATCTTGGACCAATTTTCTCTTTTGATGCTTAAGTTATAATGCTTGCACTTTATTTCTCCTTTGCCATTCGGCTGGGTATTCCTTGTGTGCAGGGCTATGTCTTATTCTACCTGTACCCCTCATGCTAGTACAGAGTTCCAATAACCTTAGAATTAATATATTGATAAATGAAGTAATGAGTGAATGAATGAATGAACTCTTTATTCTGCCTTGTATTGCAGACCTCTCAAGTGAGAGCATGTGTCCCGCTGGTTTGTTACAGTTCCCAGAATGGGGTCTGATGGATGCCTGTCAAACCGCATGGGAGAATGGTGATGATGGTGGTGATGGTGGTCATGATGGTCATGATGGAATGCTGCTTACCTGCCCCTTTCCAGAACACAGTGCTCCCAAGCTTCCCTGGGGAATGCAGGAGGCTTAATTAACTAATGTGAGCAAAGTGTCCTGGTTGGAATTTCTTGGCTGGTTGAAGCCATAGGCTCAGAGAATATTTCCATTACAGTGATCATTGCTCTCATAGCCCCGTTAAGGCTCTTCTATCAAAGGAAGATAAAACTCCAATCCTCTTAGCCTGGTTATTATACTTATGAACTATCCATCTCTCCATCTATAAAATTTTCCCTTGATTCCTCATCTGCTCAATATAGATTTGTAGCTGCTATGCTGTTTGCTCTGTGCTGCTCCTACCTGGATCGTGGGAGCCCTGTGATGAAGCAGATAGCAATCAAGGATTGGTGGAGGTGGGAGGCGACAAAGAGGCAGCTTTATTCTAGACAATTTGAATCACCCAAACAATTTCTCTAGAATTTTAAGCAGCAGTACCTCTTACGCATTCAGAGGGCACAACTCCTGTGGACATGTGCAGGCCAACCTTTGGGAACTGGAATGAGCAGGGCATAAGTTTTCTGGTTAAGTGAGGATTCTCAAAAACCCTTGTTTTGGTTAGTCTTGTTCACCTCCTTTTCTTTTCTTTTCTTTTCTTTTTAGGGCAGTGTCACTGGCCTTCATATGTGGGACCGAACCGGGGCCGCTGGCTTCCCAAGCCAGCGCGTAACCACCGCGCCACTGGGCTGGCCTGTTCACCTCCTTTTCAAAGGCTTTGGTCTGTTTTCCTTCCTTAAGCTGTTTAAATAAACTGAACACTGTTTACTCTTGATTTTTGGATGCAGAAAGCATCCAAGATCACGGTTCAGAATCTCCATTCCGAAATGCCAATTTTTATTAAACATGTCCACAGGTGCAGAAGGCTCAGGGGACTGGGCAAACCTCATTCCAGGACACATTCTTGATTTTATTTGGTCAACTTCCAGATATCAGTTCCTTTCTTGCGACTGGCTTCTTCTAAATGGTGACGACCATTCATTCTAAATATATGAGGGTTTGAGTTGCTTTCTGGTTAATGAAAGTATTACCACACATCAAATACCCCTTTTCCCTCTCTTATCTCAGCCTAAAAGTGAGATGTCACCCTGTGAATCAGGAGCATTTAGCATAAACTGTGCTCAGCCCTATTGTAAGCTCGCTATGTGGGTTTGGATATACAGCCAGTCCTGCTATCACGCTTGTTTCAGAAATGCAAAGTTTGTTCCAGTGCAATTGATGTCATTAGGAACAATTTGAGCATAGCACGAATTTCACGTCTACTTATGTGCGATTTAGCCTGTGACAAACACGAGGTGAATGCAGAAAACCGTACACAGCTCATGGAGCAGTATAGCGTTGTGTAGCATGCACACACATGCACATCCGCAGATGTCTTCTGGCTACCTAAGTTTGGCCAGCGTGTTACAAGCCACGCCCATCCACATCTGTTGTGAAAGCTTTCTGTTCACTCCAGATAAACATCCTTGCACTGGGTCACAGTAACTCACAAGCTACAGCCTTTCCTGTGCCCATTTCCACAAGCAAACATCAGGAGGTTTTCAGGGTAAAGTACCATATTTATTGCAGTATTTATGGCTTTCTTAACCATTTGACATGTGTCAAATTGAGCTACCATTTTTATTAGAGTCTGAGTGACTCCCTCTCTCTCTCGTTCTCTCAGCAAATAACCCAATCAGAGCCTAATAAACCAGATAGTCTGTTATCTTCTAAGTCCTTATTACAACCTTGCAATTATACCTTAGCATTCCCAACATGCTAGTGTAGAAACAGGCTCAGAGTGATCATGTAACTTGCTCAAAGTCATCCTCAATGTGTAGTGGCTGCAGCGTTTTAGTTTAGATTTGTATGGAACTAAGGCTCAAAATGAAGTGATTCATCTCAAGGCCAGAATTAATTGGTGGCCAAAGATGGGCTAATTGGTATGATAGATTCTTAAAAAAGTACGAAACCACACCCAAAGAAAACATACACATAGACACCAGCCTCACAGCTGGGAGCTGAATACACTTGGTGGCAGTCAGGGACCCATCCCCCAGGTCCTAAGTAGGCCCTGCCCGCCTGCGTGCTGTGTGAGCTGGGATGTGGGGGCCCTCTCCTATGGCAGAGGCTGAATCCTGGCTCAGAGGTGGACGCAGAGCTGGCATGTCTTAGGGCTGGGCTTCCTCACTGCTTCTCTAGCCACCACTGGTGCCAGCATGCTGTTAGGGGAGGTCAGTGAAGCTTCTGCTCAGAGACCAGACACAATCACTGTCTGGATTATCGGCCACTCAGGGCTGCAGAGTAGCGGGGCGGAAGTGATTACCGAGGAATAATTTCCATCGAGGGATTCTGGTGACCTTATAAACCAAGAGACTCAAGCAACTTGGCTTCTCTCTTTCTGCAGTGGAATTAATTCTACCTAACTCTCTGCAGTCCAGTTGATTTCTTTCTTTTTTTTTTCCAAGTGAGAGAATACAGATCCCAGTAATCTTTGCTGTTTCTTTGAGACATTCAAGCTGCCAATCATATCAGTGTGGGAGTTACTTGAAGGCAGATTGAAACCAGCAAACTAGCAATGAGAAGAATATAAATATGGTATAGACAAAAAGGAAAAAAAAAGTAATACTTTCATTTCAAAGCTAACAGCTCTTTTCTGGGAACTTATATGTTTTCTTTCTTTCTTTCTTTCTTTCTTTCTTTCTTTCTTTCTTTCTTTCTTTCTTTCTTTCTTTCTTATTGATTGTAAATGGTTGATGGGCAAATGGATTAGGGGATTTTTGTTTATGATAATGGAGAGATTTTCTTTCTCCTGGTTCATGGAATTTACCAATACTTCCTGATAATCTCAGGAAGAAGCTTCTCTCTACCTTTCACTGACTCCTCCAAGGTAGGAGATGCTCCACTGACAGGTGGGAGAGTGTGAGTCTGACATTCTTTGTCCATGTGTCCCCATGGGTCAGGGTCTGGCTCAGACAGAGACAGATGGTCTCTGCTCTCCCTCGTATTCTCTTCCTTGGCTAAGATTGGAGACAGGCCCGTGTCGCCCATGATAACCATCCTCGTGATTGGGTACATGTTGGTTCTGCAGACCCCAACCTTCCCTGTGTGTGACCACCAGGGTTGGGGCTTGGGAAGAAAGATTAGGAAGCTTGTTTTGGGCTTGGGTATAAACCGTGTCCTCTTCTTTTATGAGTGAAAAGCCCCAATATTTTTATTCCTGTATAACTCCTGTTCAACTCTATCTCAGCTGATGCTGTTGTAGTCAGAGGGGAGATGGCTATGATTGGTAGTCATCTCCTCAAAGGCTAACAGTCCATTTTCATTTCATCATATTAGTGACCCTGAGAGCAACTACTTTGTTCATAAGGCATCGTAAATTGTGTCTAGAACAATCATCTAGGGAAGGACTTGCTTTCTGGGAAATGGCTAGGGCAAGGAGAAAGGAGGTGGGAGTTAGATGAACCCAGATTTGAATCCTAGCTCTTCCTATTATTAACAGTTGACCTCGGCAAGGTCAAGTCTCTGACTCTTATATTCTGTAACTTCAAGACAGGCACAATAAGACCCATTTCAAAGTGTCACTGTGATGAGTAATGCAAGCAATTATGGAGAACGTATTATGTGATAGGCATTGTTCTCTGTACCTTGATTACATCAACCTTATGTGGTTAAAAACTATTTTACCTCCTTTTTATATGAATCTCAGAGAAGTTAGAAACTCCCTTTAGTCTGCATAGCTAGTAGTTATAGCTAACCACTGCTCTGATAAGAGATGCCTGTGAAAGTGCCTGCTACCATGCCTGGCACATAGAGTGCTCTCAGTAAATATGGTCTTCTTTCTTTTCCTTTCTGCTGGTGAGATGTCTGGTCAGAGGCTGTTCTGGATCCGGTTCACTAGGAAGAGCACAAAGGCGCCCTTAACTCCTTTGAATGTCCCTCTTACCTACCGATCCCCAAAGACAGAGTTTAGCTAGGACTTTGGATCCTTTGCCCCACATCCCCAGGCCCTGGTGTCTTGGAGATGTAACCTCTTGTCTGAACCTAGAACTATCTGTTTCTTTTCTGTAGGGTTCTGAGGTCAATCAAGGGCTGATGTTGATGGTGACCATTGATAATGACACTACTCAAGAACAAACACTCTAAGAAGCCTCTGGTAACAGGAGGCCATAAGGACACATAGAAGCTGATAATGAGACAGAGGCGACACTGCCATTTCATTTTGTAGATTATAGAGCACGGAGGTGTCACCCATGAACCTTGCTCTGGAGTGTGCAAAGCAATGCTGAATGTGGACTCCAAGAGTCAAGGTCATTAGCTACATAGAGCCTACATAAAAGGCTTTCACATTTTAATTGTATTTGACCTTCATGAAAATAACTGGGAACCTGATTACCTAGTTATCCAGAGAATCAAGCCTGAGAAAAATTATACCAGGATTTGGAAAACTGAAGTTTATCTGGGATTTGCCCAGGCAATTCCTGGGGCTGCAATTTATTGGGAATTCACACAAGAAACACTAGATTTTTCTATAGTAAGAACCTTTGGGACCAGCCCTCTTCTAATTGACTTAGTTTAGAAGAGGTAAATTTGGCCAGTATACTGAGATCTGAGTAAGAATGAGAGATGTCTTAGTCTCAAAGTCTTTGTCTCAGCTCCCTCATTGCTTTTCCCACATGTGAAATGGGGATTTTAACATCACCTTTCTTAGATTTCTCTTTGGTGAGAAAGAATATGCTTCAGAAAAAGATCAACATGTACCAATTGAATCAGTTACTAATCTAATTCTGTTATAATCAGTTGATATGTTCACCTACATGTGACAGAAGCACCCAGCCCCTACATCCTGAAGAAATGATCCAAAACACTGTCTTAAACAAGATCGGAGTTCTCTTTCATTAGGAAGTCCAAAAGCATTTATCTGGGGCTGTAGTGGAAGCTTCCAAATGTGAGAAACCCAGACAATTTATCTTGTTTCTCCATCATGTGGACTTCCATTCAGAAAGTCTCCTCCTGATCCATTGTAACTCTGGAACCACACCATTGTACCCACATTTCAGAATGGAAAACAAAGAAAGGGGAAGAGGAAAGACACATCTCCCCCGCTTGAAGTATACTTTCTCAAGTTGTACCCACCTTCTTCACTTTTATCCCATTTGTCAGAACTTAATCACTTGGTCTTTGTTCCAGATGGTTGTGTGCCTAGCTAAAATGAAGAGTTCTATCACTAATGAAGAAAAGAATAGAGAATCCCCAATGTCACTAGTGATTTCTACCACACTATCAGAAATGTCCTTTTTTAAAAAAAATCAGGATGCTCAATTAAATGCCTCGGGAGGCTCCTTTAGAAAAGAGAATATTTCCTTATATTAACTATTTCCTCAATAAATATTTTTTCAATATGTACTGAGGCCTCCCCTCCCCCATGTGCTATGTGGTATAATAGGCTCTTAGAGGAGTATTCAGAGACAGACATTATCTGATCTCAAGGTATTTACAATTCACCTACTCAATAAACATTTGATAAAAACTTCTGTGATCTAAGTATGCTCAGTTCTGGAGATACACAGTCAAAAAAGAAGTATGGAGCTCACCCACAAAAATAGGATAAATGAAATAACATATATAATAGGAGAAACAAAAAATTAGAACAAAAAAAAACCAAGATTAACAAAACCAAAAGCTGACTGTTTTGATATTATTTGTAAAATAATTAGACCTCTGAAAAGAC
This sequence comes from Aselliscus stoliczkanus, assembly GCA_033961575.1. NCBI lineage: Eukaryota > Metazoa > Chordata > Mammalia > Chiroptera > Hipposideridae > Aselliscus > Aselliscus stoliczkanus. The sequence continues at coordinate 78,493,339 of CM066740.1, read as the reverse complement.
TGATCAATACAAAAGAGAGAAGATACATATAAGTAAAATGTGGAATGAAAAGTAACCATAGACAAAGCAGAGATTAGAATAATAAGCATATTATGATGTAATAGTACTAGATGTGATAATTGTTGTAATGGAAACATTTTTAGGAAATATAAAATGCCAAAATTCATACAAGAAAAAATTTTAAAAAGACAATTAGACTGGTAGTAAAGAAATTAGAATAGTAAGCTTATATCCCCCCATATACAGGCTCAGATTGTTTTAAAGTTCTATAAGGAACAGTGACTTTCTATTACACACACACACACACACACACACACACACACATGTGAAGCATATGACATTATATATAATATTTATGTAAATAAAAATTCCATTTACATAAAAATATACACACTTTATAAAATGCATATAAACAAAAGAATCTCATTAACTTCATTAGAATGGTAACCAATGATCAAGGTAACAGGATTGGGAATGGGGAATAAAGGGAATAAATACCAGAATGAATGAGTGAGTGAATGGAGTGATACCATGTATGAATGAAAGCATCATGAACGAGGAGTATGGATGACTCAATTCTCTGACCTCAGATCTAGTAGAATAGAAAAGAAAGAAGATCATCAAATTATGGTCCTTAGGATTTACAATTTAGTAGAAGGAGATAGACATTTAAAAAGTAGAATAAAGTGAGTTAGACATTTTGGAACGATTCTGCTCATGGTTGAGTGCAGGCATAAATCGTGGTATAGTAACATCCACCTGGGTGGGGGCTGGGGAGATGAATTTGTAGAGGAGACAACATCACACGAGTGAGGGAGACAGGCGTGGCGTAAATAATAAAACTCCAAAAACGATAGAGAAAACAAAAGTGAGTATTAAAAATATAGCCAATGGGAATGCACAGGTAAGGGATGATAAGGCTGTATGGTGAACAGAAGAAGGGGTCTTGAAACCTGAGCTGAGCCCTCAGAACTGGGCAGGTGACCCAGAAAATCAGCCAGCTTGGGGCCATGTCTGGGTGCTGATGTTGGCTCTAGACTATCCATGGAGCCCAGTGAAAACTCGACACAATTGTACAACACACATAGTCAGTGTGACCTGAGAACCACCCCAGTGACGAATAACAGAACATTCAGAATAACAGACTACAATAGACTTTTATTCTGCTTCCTCCACTAACAGGTGGTCCCTTTAAACAAGGTCCCAGTGCTGCTTTGGTTGTTTTGTTTGTTTTTAGTACTGTGGCATTTAGATGCTGCCTCCAAATTTACAGATATAATGAGATGATTTATCATGGAAAATTATTGCATGATCATCAAAAAGTAATAAAAGTTGTCACAGCCTCCCTTCTTAATGGTAGCTCTCACTGACCTCCTTCCCCCTCCCCTGAAAATGAGTGCTAGGAGTCAAGCATGGAACCACGCCAGGGATCTGATGCTGTTTAATTCACCTAAGCAGTCAACCATAAACACATTTTTTTCAGAAGTAAAGACAACTTCTGTAACTTTTTAATTAAAGCATAAAAATCCTAATTAAAGAGAAATACATCACTGAGAAACCTGTGAATCTATGTAAACTTTTGTGGCACTGCATGTATGTTTCCAGTTGTTTTTACTCTGACCTCAGCATGAAGAGTCACAGCAGTGCCTTCCAGTGGCCCTAGAGCAGTGGCTGGGCAGGACCAAGCTTTCAGTGGCAGCGCCATGGCAGAGATGCTGGGTGGAGAGAGAGATCAGAGACCCCTGGAACCAGAGTGTTGAGCCCCTGTATTTGCTCAGCCTCAGTTGATACTCAGTTTTTGGTAGGTCAAACTAACAGCTGCCTCCAGGGTACAGAGGGACAGTCAAATGCCACCACTTGAAGGAACGAATTAGATAGGTGGAGAACATGAAACAGTCCATAAAACCATCAGCCTGGGTTCCCCAAAAAGTCAGCATCTGAAAGAAAGGAGTTGGAGGGCTATACTGGGTTAAAGGAGAGTAAAGAAACACAAAACCAAATGTAGTGTGTAAACTTTTATTGGATCCTGCTTAGAAACAAACTATGAAAAATATTCCTTGGGACAATGGGGGAAAAATGGAATATAGACTTGATATTAGATACTATGATGGAATCATTGTTAATTTTATTATGTGTGATAGTGATATTGCAGTTAAGTAGGATAATATTTTATTCTCAAGAGAGGGATGCTGAAATATCTAGAACTGAAATGTCAGGATGTCTGTGAATGTGTCAAAATGATAGCAGTTATTAGGTATAGATGGAGAGCATCCATATGTTTATTTTAGGGAATTTTAAATTGTGTATATATAGAACAATTTTACAACAAAACTTGGGGGAAGAAAGAATGGCAGCCTCTTTCTCGTTGTCTCTTGGAGCTCTCTCTCCACATGAGTCACAGATCTACTGACGTGGGGACAGAATCAGGTTGGGCAAGTGCAGCTGGACAAGTTTTCCTCTCCACGGTGACATGGAGTCTGGATGTTGTCACTGCACCCCTTTCCCGGTTTTAAAATGATATGGGCTTCAGCAAGCAGGTAGCTCTGTGTGTCTTCACTCTGTAGTACTTATGGTTCATCGACCTGGACCTGAGGGTTTAAGATGGATGAGCATAGCAGCCCTGACTCTCATGGAGCTGTCAGTCTAGCACAGGAAATAGATAATTAGTCCCCACAGAGTAATCGCCTCATGTAGCGGCTTTTGACGTGTATGTGATCAAGCCTGGCATGGTGCCTGGTATCCCCAAATATATGTGACATCATGACTCTTCTTTCTCTGTTTGAAGATAGAAATATGACATCTATACACCTCAGAGTGGTGTCTATTTTTCTGTGAGGCATTGGATGCAGCCACTAGATGAGGGGGCGGGGTCAATGTTGGAAGGAAAGGGAGTGGTAGTCACAGAACCCTGTGATTGGCTAGATCCACTGTGTAACTCAAGGTGATGAGGACTGGGGTCCAGAATGGGATGGAGTCTCCAGGATCCAAGCCCAGCGAAGATATACATGTCAGAGTGGACATGTCACTGGACTAGACCAAACATCTGCAAACTTTCTAGGCCCTGGATGATACAGCTTCATTCTCTGAGGGCTCAATGGCTGTCGTTAGGGTGGATGTGTGTGGTATGGAGATATGCATGGCACCAATGAAGGGACTCGCCTATCCACACAGCTAGAGAGGAAAATGTCCCTGGTACACCCTTTCCCAAATTTCGAACACTTCTTTGTCAAAACTGAAAAGGGCTTTAATTTAGAGCCCTAGAGGGGCCTTGGTGATGACCTGGCCTCATGGTTTTGCAAGGATGCTGCCAAGAGCTTCTAGAACTCTGAGGACTGCAAGACTCGGTTTGAAAGTCACAAATCTAGTCAAACCCACTCCCCTTATAGGAGACAAGTGCATTAGTTTCCTAGGGCAGCTGTAGCAAAGTAGCACAAACTGTGTGGCTTAACTGAAATGTATTGTCTCACAGTCTAGTGGCTGGAAGACTGAGACCAAGAGGCCAGAAGGGTGATGCCCCCTCTGAAGATAGGAGAGAAAGCGCTATTCCAGGCCTCTCTCTTAGCTTCTGGTACTTCCTTAACATAAGGCAGCATAACTCCCATTATGGAGACCATGGCTTTTTCCTGTGTGCTTGTCTATGTCCGAATGCCCCCGCTTTTGAAGGATGCCACCCTTTTCCAATATGACCTCATGTTAATGAATTACAGCTGCAATGTCCCATTTCCAATTCAAGTCACATTCTGAGATACTGGTAGCTAGAACTTTAATATATGAATTTGGGGTGGGGGTGGGGTGGCACAGTTCAACCCCTAACAGTAGCTAGATGGAAATGGACTTGCCTCCGCTTAAATGGACTTGCATGGTACAGGCACCTAAGCCTACGAGGTCTGCATCTCCTGAGTCGTCGTCAAGAGATCTTTTCATTATTGCAAGCTGTCACCTACCCGTTGCTCAGACTACACAAGGGGACCCTAGCAGGCTTTTCTGAGCCCTAGTCTAAGAGTCACTTGCCAGTGTGGGGGTGCCCATCATTCAACCTTTTTTTATTAGCACCTGATTTCCCTCTTGGGGCATCCGCTGTTGTGTGTCAATTCCTTGATAGATAGCACTGTTCCCACGCTGGGAACTGAAAGAACAGACCCCCGCCCTTCTCTCCAGTGAGCCAGGTGAACACATACATGCCTTAGCCTCAGCCCACCAGATCATTCTCCTGGGCCTCGTTCTGGTAGAGCAACACCATGTACAATGTGGAGATCAGCTTTGAGCTCCAGGACTGCAGCACCCCACTCCTGGAGGGTGGCTTGCTGGCCTCCTCCTCAACCTCCCTCCAGGACTCCCTAGCTCCGCACCCTGTGGGTCCCTGATGTTCACCCAGCAAGTGCCGCTTTTATTTAAGACAGGAAGAATCCATTTCTGTTACTTGTAAAAAACTATCTCTGCCTGATACACTAGGGTATCACCAGATATCTGGAGAGGTGTCACTACATTTATTTAATTTTAGAAGGAATCAGGACACATCATGAGACCCAAAGATGACAAACGACCATTGCGTGGATTTATTTTTTTGGACCCAGGTGTGAGCTGGGACTTCAGACATGTGCTCTGTGGGCATCACTAACCCATCCTGGGTGGAACAGGGGTGAGGAGGGGAAGTGGGGACCGCCAGCCAGCTGCCACATGCTAATCTACATTCCATAACAGCCCACACTGCATGTCAATTGTGCGGTAAACCGCTTCACCGGTGGCAGATCACAGGGCCCAACGATTTTATCTTGTTAAAATTGAGCCCGAATAAAACAGATAAGCGCCATATCATCTCCCTGAATTAATTCACGTACAGTTTATCTTCTGAGAGGGTTGCCATGGTGTCACTTGTGTCACTGTAAACATACGTTGGGCAGGTCACGCTTACTAATTTAATTTGCTGTTAGATGTGTGTGGGTGGGACCTCCCTTAAACCAAATTATTTGGAATATAGCATCAGGGAGAGTAATACACATAGCAAACCAAGGTCTTGGTGTGTGTGTGTGTGTGTGTGTGTGTGTGTGTGTGTGTGTGTGTGTGTGTGGAAAAGGGACATGTAGGGCACTTATTTTTGATTAAGAGCCTTAGCCTTGCTTTGGTATTTGTCTTCCTGTGACAGTCCCTGATCTAGTCCCAATGTGTAATTCCATTAGCATTATCTCTCAATTCATTTGAGAGGGACTTCAGCCAGGACAGCGGTGGCATAAAGGACTCCAGTGTTTGGGAGGCTTATTTCTTATTTCTTCAGCAAATTTATTCCATTATCGGCAGCTCGTTTAAAGGGGGCTACAGGAGAGCCAGTCAAATCATTGAAAGTGAGCATTGAACATGGGTTTTTAAAGTCACATCCCAAAGCTTTCTGGGGGGAAAAGAAGGTTAAATTAAATAAGTGAACAATGCCTTCACAGCTAGTACAACTGAAGGCAACAGATAATATTTAAGGGCCTCATATTTATAAAGGAAGCTTTATCTTTGTGCTTTTAATGAGGAAAATGATTTCAATCAGGTGTCAGCGTTCCTGGGTGTAGTCTAGCTGAGCCACTGAGTGATCTTGTGACTGCATTTCTCTACCTGCACCCCACTCCCATCTTGCCCGCCACAGAGAGAATGCTGGGAGGAAGAAAAAGATGATCTTCCTAAAGTGCCTTGAGTAGCTGCAAAGAAAGATGAGGGCAGATAGGAAGGAGATACAGGCAATTCTCATTTGTCCACGCTAATGGGAGGCAGAGTTCACAGGGAGAAATAAATTGCACAGAAATGCCCCCAAACCTCGTTTGACTTTTAACCGCCCCCCCAGAGAGTCCCTGTACTTCAAATGCTGCTGGTCCCCACCCTGGCTTTGCTGCCCCTCCTACTTGCCCTTGTTCACCCCTTCACGGAAGTGACAACCAGCCCCAAACATTCAAAAGATGGACAGCAGGTGGAAAGAGAAGACGCCAAGGATTGGGGAGGCGATGTGATAATGACTCCTGGGAGTGCCTTGCATTTGCACCGTGCTTGTAATCCTGTTTTCAGGGAGAGGGATTTGAGGTGCCAAAAGAATACATTATACGCAGTATTTTGAGAGTGGATTTGGGCGCAACTGTGACAGGTGCCTGACCTTGCCATTAAAAATCATCATCCTAATACATCTGAAAGGCAGCTGAGGGGCTAGACTTTTTGAGAGGGCCCAATCTACTCCTAATCCTGTGCTAAGTGCTTGATATGCATCATGCTTTTTAAAAATATTTCCAATTTGTTTTTTTTTTAAACATCTGGACCCTCATCAGTAAATTTTTTTGAGCACTCTCAACCTACGCATATTTATCTATGTGTAAATTATATATGGGCTATTGTTTAATGCATTATGTATATTAAAATGTGTGCGCTACTGTACATATTTTAAAACAGTGAGAAGAATAAATAGAAATAGAGGTTGTAATGCATACTCTCTGTCCCCCTAGAGGGTCTGGGGGTGTGCTAGATCCTCGCAATCCACTCTGAAAAATTTCTGCTCCTCGCAGCATGCCTGACAGGTAGGTGTTGTCACTTCCGTGTAATGAATGAAGAAACTGCTGCTGAGATTGTGTTAGTAATTTGCTCAGAGCTGGGATTGTAACCCACATCTTCTAATTCCAGGTCTGGGGTCTTTCCATGACACTGCATTCCCTCATTCTCTGACGAATGGCCTGACCTTCCGACGGCCATGCCTCCCTCCGCCTTCTGTTCCAAGGCTCTTCATGTTGATGGAATCTTGAGGGACTAACTCTTTGAATCTTGACTACTCCAAATCACAGTGTGTAATCTCATTCCCCTTTGCCAAGCACTCATTTTTCCAGCCTCCCTTGCAGCTTGGAGTGGCCATGTGACCCAGTTCTGGCCAATCAGATGTGCAAGAGCATTCTGAGAGATTTCACTTGCAGTTCCAAGTGACAGCCCTCCAAAGGAGTTCCCCTGCATGGCTTCTCCTCTCTCCAAGTCTTAAATTTAGGGGTCCCCTGCTTGCTTGCAGTTTCATTTTTCTGTGGTTTCAGTTACTGATGGTCAAACCAGGTCTGACAATACTAAATGGAAAAATCCAGAAATAAACAATGCATAAGTTTGAAATTGCATGCCCTTCTGAGGTGCGTGATGAAATCTCATGCCGTTTTGCCTGGGATGTGACTCATCCCTTTGTCCATCGTCTTCAAGCTGTACACAGTCCCGGTCCATTAGTCACTTAGCCGCCATTTTGGTTATCAGATTCACTGTCAAGGTATCATAGTGTTTGTATTCAAGTCACCCTTATTTTACTTAGTAACAGTCCCAAAGCTCAAGAGTGTGATGTTGGCAATTGGATATGCCAAAGAGAAGCCATAAAGTGCTTCCTTTAAGGGACAGGTGAGTACAGTACAAGATATTTTGAGAGAGGAGAAAGACAGACCACATTCATGTAATTTTGATTAGCGTACGTTGTTATAATTCTGTATTATGATCAGTTATTGTTATTAATTTCTTACTGTGCCTAATTTCTAAGTTAAACTTTATCATAGGTCTGTATGTAAAGCAGGTCCTCGAATAACTTTGTTTTGTTACAATGTTGATAAGAAAAAAAATAGATTTTGGCCCTGGCCACCATCAGTGGGGAGTTTTGCATGTTCTTCCTATGTCTGCATAAGTTTTCTCTGGGGACTTTGTGTCCCCAGACGTGTGTGTGAGGTGAACTGGCATGTCTATATTGTCCCAGTGTAGGTGTGTGTGAGAGTACCCTGCGATGGAAGGGCATCCTGTCCAGGGTGGGGTCCCACAGGATATCTCATCCAGGGTGGGGTCCTACCCTGCACCCTGAACTGATGGGAGAAGAGCCCGTGGTCCTGAACTGAAATCAGTTGGAAAAGAATTCTCTTACTTATTGTTATTCATCTTTCTTAAATGTATGGATAACTCACACTTATTTCAATGTTTAATATTAGAAGTGTTTAGGGCTTTTATTTAGAAGTTTGGGGATGATTTTCATGACCAGAAATATGCCTTAGGAATTTAACTCTTGTTTATATCAATTAGTTTGTGGTAAAATTGCTTTTGTTATGTGTTGTTTCACTTACAGTAGCAATTTTCAGGAACCTATTGACGAGGTTACACGAGAACTTGCTGTATTGGGAAAGTCACAGTATATATAGGGTTTGGTACTATCTTTGATTTCAGGAGTCCACGGGGGGTCTTGGAAGGAATGTATATCCCACAGAGAAGAGGGGGCATGATTGTATGATTATGTGGAGCGTATACAGTACTTGGTAATGATTTTGGCCATGAGGAAATGAGCCTAAGAGCAAAAGGCAGCCTGCAAAGGATCAGACACAGACAAAGCAGAGAGGGCCTGGGTCTTTGAGAACTTGCTGAGCCTTTGTTCTAACCCAGAAGCCACCTGCTTTCATGCTACTCATGTGAGATATTAAATGTCTTTACTGCTTAAGCAGGTAGATGAGTATTTTGTACTTGCAGACAAAGCCTTCCTTTCAAAGACACAGTCAGTCTGCATTTCTACATTTTTAATCAGCGTCTTCCATCCCCATTTCATTATTTTGTCAGTTTCTTTCGGCTCCTCAGTCTACATAACTTTCATGGAAATAGGCTTGGTCCATATGGCATAAGAAGTCATATGACCTGAAGATCTTTTTAGAGCTATGCATTATTTTCCTAACTGTCTTCTGTGTTATTTTTCCAATTATATTACTGTGTGTGCGTTTGTGTGTTTATAATGGCTTGTTCCAGTTCTTTCGCTTGCACCCTTCTGCCTACACCAGCCCCTCTTTCATGGCTCCCAAAGCTTGCCCCAAAGCTTGCCCTCTATGCCCCACCACAGGGCCCTTATGCTGGCCACTTCCTCTCCCCACATCTTCACCTGGTTGGCTCCTTCTTGTCCTTCAAGTCTGAGCCCAGATGTTGCAATCTCAGAGAAGCCTTTCCTAGCCCGTGCACCTCCTCCACCCCTTGTAACACCAAGTTCTTCGTAGAACTAACCACTCTGAAATTATCTTACTCGTTCATTTAACTTGCTCATCCTCGCCTCCATCCACAATGCACACTGCACAAGAGCAGGGACAGTCTGTCTAAAGCTCCATTTTATCCCCAGCACCTAGAACTTGGCACATGGCAGGTATTCAGAATATATTGACATAACACATGACTAAAAGAATGTATAAAAAGCTCCTTTTTATCTGTTCGATTGCATGCTGATCAATTCATAAATTCCTTAATAAAGCCAATAAGATCATTAAAATTTTTTTAAATAAAAAAGAATGAATGGGTACGAAGTACTTACTCATGTGAAACCCTAGGGGAATATTTTCGTATTTATGAAAAGCAGGTACTAAAAAGTAAAGCAATCAGCAACTCTAAGCATGTGCTGGGTAAATAGTGTGCCATCATCAAGTTTCTATAAGTTAAAATTCTAACTTAGAACATATACTTATTGTTATTATTTCTCACTGAGAGGAGCCTTGTGTTAAAAATATTGTAACAGTAGACACTATTAATCAAAAATAATCATTATAATTTAATTATGGTATTATGATTAGAATCAGGAAGACTTGCCTTCTGAAATGATCCTCTCCCCCTGATGGTCCCCACTACCTGGCGAATACTTATATCTTAGCATCAATAACACACCGCTGCATTTATTTATTTACTGCATTGTCCCCCATTCACCTGAAAACCCCTGAGGGTAGGGACTATGCCTGAAAGAGCTTTGATCCACAGCACAATGACATATGGCAGGCACTTTATAAATGTCTTTTGAATGGATGATCCTAACATGATGTGAGTTACACAAAGTATCTCCATATCCCCTTTGCATTGTTCATTCTATAGTTACAGTGAAATAAAATAAAACAAACCCTTCATAGTTTCATGAAAGTCTGTGTTATCTGGCTTTGGTCTTTGAAAGGTATCTTTTTCCTTGTTACCATCATTATCAGTTCACTCTTTCTTTCTTGAGGTGAGTTTTCTCTTCCTATAGTTTTATGCCTGAATAAGCATGAAGAATCAGGGAGAGAAATTACGGCCATGCCCCAAAGGTGTTAATGAAATCACGGCAATGAAAGAGATAGGATGCTTTAGTTTTCTTTGCAGAAGAAAATGTGGAGAATGTCAATAACATGGATAGTAATATGGGAGGAAGCATAAATTAGGAATGGCTAAGGGACATTTAGACTGAAAATTTGGAATGCCTGCAGAAGAAGCAAACACGCTTTCCTGCACAGAGAGGTGCATTTAATGATGGAATAATTTCCCCCAGGGGAGAGATGGGAATGCTCAGGTCATTTAAGACGAACCAGGGGATGAACGAACAGTCATTATTTATAGTTTGTTGAATGTCCACAGTGTAGTTAGACATAGGACAAAAGCCTGTCCAGTCTCCAGGTTTCCAGTCCATGGAGGAAGTGATGTAAAGTGACATTGAGCCTATTACCTGTGACATCTCTGAGATACTAGGATCCCTGGCCTGGTTTTCAGGCCCTTAGTAGCAGTAGAAAGCTTCTGAGGCTAACATGGTCAGAACAGACGAATGATCAGACTCCCATCCTGGAAATGATTTCCAGGAGAAGCTGCCCAGCAGAAAGGAAGACAAGAGCAATCTGGGCACAAAAAAGAGACACAGGAGTTAGAGGGGTAAGCAATGGGGTAAAAGTTTAAAACCCAAAGGGAAAAAAAAGGTAATTCGGAGCCCTGGATCGTATGAGCATCCAGTGGAGAAACACTAAGGAAAATGGCTCCATACAGATGCATACTGGACAAGGATGGTAGAGCTGGTGAATGAGCTACATAGGACAGAGCAGAGAAGAGACAGGGCTTCATTTCTCTCTGCATCTATTCATTCCCTTCCTCTCACTCTTAGACTTTAGATTTCTGACGTCATCCTTGATGACAGTCTTGAGTGGGGCATTGGCAATCTTACCCCCAAAATAGTCCAGTTCATTTCAATAACCACTGAGTCATAGCAATCCTGAGTCACACCATCTCCACTATGGTGCTGTGGAGACCACAACAATAAACACAAAACAACTAAAGCCACAGACCCTTAGAGATGTCAGAGGTCATTTCATCCATGGTCCAGTCTTCACCTAAGCATCACCTAGTTCCTGCCTGAGCACATCAAATAATGGAGAACTCACTACCACCCAGGGAAATCTATTCTCTCTTTAGAGAGTTCTATTAGAAAGATATTGTTTACATTGTGCCAAAATCTCTCTATATTAGATAAATTCTATTCACTGATCCTACTCCAATATCTTGAAGGTATATAGAGCTAATGCAGCCACTATTCCCCTTGACAGCTCTTCAAATATTGGAAGCAGTCATATTCCCTTGAGTCTTACTTTCTTGAAGCTGGACATCACCAGTTCCTTTGATTGTTCGAAATATTATAGGGTTTAACTCCCTTTGGGGCTTGGCCACTTTCTGTTGTATGTGGTCAAATTCATCCTAAAGTCTGGGGCCTTGGAACTGTATATAATAACCCAGGTATGGTTTCTCTATCTCAAAGTAGAGCAGGAAGACAATCACCCCTTCCTTTGGGACATCATTCTCTATTAATATACCTTGTAATTCCATTGACTTTGGCAGTGTCTCACTGTTGGTTCATATTGATAGCTCGTTGTCAACTTTAGCTTGTATGTTTTAAGAAAATGTGGTCATATCTCCCTCATCCTGCATATGCAAATTTGTTTTCTATACCCATTTATAAGACCTTGGTTGTACCCATATTACACTTCATTTTGTTATAATTACACGGTAATTTCAGCACACAAAATTACTTCTGAATATAGGCAGTACATTCTATGTTGCTAAGCTTTGATCATACACTTGTAGCCTAAATAAAACAGGGTCTTCTTTTTTTTTTAATGAAGTTTATTGGGGAACAGTGTGTTTTTCCAAGACCCATCAGCTCCAAGTCAAGCAGTTGTCTTCAATCTAGTTGTGTAGGGCGCAGCTCCTTGGCCCATGTGGGAATCAAACTGGCAACCTTGGTGTTATGAGCACTGTGCCCTAATCACCTGAGCCAAACGGCTGCCCCCAAACAGGGTCTTCTTGATTGTGTCTTAAGATATATCCAAAAGAAATGCAAAGTCAACATTTTCAAACCTCTGAAAAATTACGAAGTTGTATACTGATGGTCTCTTGAGGAAGTGTTAAAAGAAGGAATTACATCATACACTCTGTTCATTTTTTCTTTTTTTTTTTTTTAGCTGAGCCATCCTGCTACCTGTTGGCAGCTCAGCAGCTGCTCAGCTCGGGCTGGCATCGAACGGCTGTTGCTCAGAGCTCAGCTCATACTCTTCAGTGAGCTCTTAACCAACTGAGCCATTCGGCCAGCCCTACATCATACACTCTGAAAGACTTCCCCAAAACTCCTTTTTCTCCTTCTCCTTCTCCTCCTTCTCCTTCTCCTTCTCCTTCTTCTTCTTCTTCCTTTTTTTTTTTTAAACTAATGCTCATATTCTTCCAGAGTCCCCATCCTCAAAGCCTTCCTCCTATCTGGCAGTGCTCATCCTCACCCCACCTTCCCTCCCAGGCTGCTGCTCCATTCTTCTCCCCATTCCCACATCATTTTTCTTTCTGGAGAGCTCCATAAATTTTCAAATGTAGATCAGTTAAGCTTCTCTCACCTTTTTTCATTCCTAGGCATGGTGCCCCAAGTCAACACCAAAAATGCCTTCTTAACACCCCAAATGCCCAACATTAAGCAAAGGTTTCTTTCTCCTTAGAAAGGAGAAGGATTGTAAATACTTATATTTAATAGTTTTCTTCTATTGCATCATAGACAAATTTGATGACCACATCTCCTCTATCTTTATCCACGTTACTGATAAATCTGTTACTAGTTACTAGGGGGAAAAAAGGATTCGTCTGAGAACAGAGCTCTGATACCTATCCCCAGAAAACCTTCCTCCATGCTGTCTCTGATTCATTCATGAATGCCTCTGGGGTTTAACCATTTTGTCAGTTAATCCTTCGAGCCCACATTGTGCTATGTTCTACAGGGATTTTATTAAAGGTTCCATCCAATGCCTTGATGGAATTCAGAACAAGGGCAGCCTGGCAGGGTTCTTGGTGATCCCAGTTTTATTCCTAGTGATCAGCATACCCTTTTCTAAATAGTCACACATCTACCTTTTACTGAACCCATGGTCAAAATCTCACTTGTATTTTTCAGAACTTACATTATTTTCACCTTTTGCAAAACTGGAATGACCTGTACCTGTGTCTAGCCTTTCTTCACCTCTCCCTACACAGTCCCTAACGATACTCATAACTCACTACGGAGCTCTCACCCATTAATCTCATACTGTTTCTTGGCCTGATCATATTGGTAGCCTGTACCATCTCTGGGGGTTAGTCTCCATGCACTTACTGACGCCAGTGTAGAAGAATATTACCTTTGACGTGATCTAAAGTTACTTGCTTTCACATGGAAAGAAATGATGTCCTGGATCATTTTTAGAATCTCCCTCTAATCATTTAGTGCCAAACAGAGATTCTCAGGCCAAACAGGATGCTGGCTGGTCTAGCCAACGAGAGATGAGGACTCATTGTCTGGGATGTTTACCCCATCGTGCCAGGCAGATGGGCTGCTGTGTGACCTTCATGCCAGCCCACAGAGGAGCAAGATGGAGCCAATCGTTGGAAACTAGAACAAAGGCATGTTTGCATATGATACAGATGGGGTGGAGGAGTGGTTGGCTGGATTCGAGAAGAGAGAGAGAGTGGAACACTAAATGGTGTGATGATGCTTTTAGCAGCAGCATTATTTTTGCTCCTTTTTAACTAGCTTTTTTAAAATGGAGTATGTAATACTTGCACATGGTAAAATGTCAAAAAGAACAAAGGATATACAATAAAACAATGAAATATGTATCACCCTGGTTCCCACTCTGAGGCTGCTGGTGTTAGGTTTTTTATGTAGCCTTCCAAAATATTCTATGTATATATAAGCCTATGTAGCTAGGCATGCACTATTCTGTATATTCAAAAATATGCAAATATATACATAAATACACTGTTATGCACTTGGTTGAGTTTTCTTTTTCCTTTTTTTTTTTTTTTCAGAGCATAGATTATATAGATTTACTTCATTTGAGTATGGTCTACCCCATGTTCTAGTGTATGGGTGTACCATAATTTTAACAGCAGTGCTTTGAGGGAACGAAAATAGAGTTGTTGTCAGGGTATTAATTTTAAGTTTGAAGTGGAAGGAATAAATGACAGGTGTTCAGAGCTCTACATTTCAGATTCCTGTGTAACCTGAGATATGTTACTCCAAACTTCCTTGCCTCAGTTTGCCTATCAGGAAAAGAAAATCTCTTTCCTTCTTGATTCTAGTGTCAAAAAAATATGAGTCAAGGCTCCTTAAATATAGGACATGGGGGAAATAACTAATAGGGTGTATATTAACTTGTTCTTATCAGTTAGTGGTGAAATGTGGGCAGAAGGGAACCTTTATTCTGGGGTGATGGTGGTGTATTTATTGGGTGCCCATGAACAGTCAGCAGCACAGCTAAGCAGGCCTGAGCCAGCTGACCCACCTGATCTTGACCCACAGCTGGCCCTGCCTGGTGGTGTGCTGCTAAATGGTTAATAACCGCCTCACCGAAAAGATAAAAGCCCTGATTAGTAGTGTGTGCTGATTCCCATGGTGTAAATATTTCCACCATGGCTGATTTCTGGCTCTCAGCGTAGCGTCACTGAATACAGAGTTGGGGAGAGTGGAGCACAATTGGGTCTCTTTGGCCCTTAAGGGCTGAAGGGGGACTCCACAAGGGACACCCAGCATCTGCAAAACCTGCAGTCAGCAGGGGAGTTTGGGGAGGAAGCTCTTTAAAAACAAAGGAAGGAGCATGGGGCCTGGCCAGAGGCCTGGGTGATGCTAAGGAGGCAAGAGGTCACCTTGGGTCCATGCCCTGTCCCCAGAAGCTCCCTGAGACAGTGTGGCTCTCTTTGTACTCTGCCTTAGGATAGAAACCTCCTTCGTTTCTTATTCTTTATCCTCATTGCGTCTTTCCTCTCTGCTCCTTTCTTCCTACCCTCATGTATGCCTTGGCCCACTGATGACCCTCAGGGGCTGCTTTCTCTAGAAGTTGCTGAGAGCTGAGGGAATTCCTTGGAGCTAAAAGAAGGTGATTCGAGAAAGTTCCCACAGAGCACTGTGCAGAGTGGAGACTGAACCATCAGCTTCCAGCTGCTTCTGTTTCCAGTTCCTTCTTGCTGTACCTTCTATTAACAAGAAGAGCCCCTGGACCACCCTCCTGCTCTGCCCGGCAGGACAGCAAGGGTCAGGATCTGGTGTTGGGGACGTTTTCTAGCACCATAGGAACTGGTGCTTACTAGAGTCCAATCCGTCTGACCTCCAAGAGGCTCCCTGGGAGAGGCAGGTGACAGATAGCTTGTTAAAATGACCAGGACCCAGCACCACTTCCCATCTCACTGCTGGACATCTCGGAGGCTGACACGCCGGAGGTGACTCCACCCAGCAGAGAGTGAGAGCTGTACTCAAGCATGGTGGTGATGCTTTCCAGCCCCCTGGCTGGATTTTCTCCTTTCCCCTGGACACATTGAGATATACTAAGAGGTCTGAGCCAGGAGCTCTGAAGAGCCCTGTCAGGACACATACTGGGCGCAGACCTGCTCAGTATGACCAATATCATGCATTAAACGTGTCCCTCTTTGTCTCTCTTATTCTAAAGCCAAGTGGGCTCAAGTAATAAGAGTAAGAGGCTAATGAGGTCAAGGTCAGGGGAATGAGTACCTCTCTGTAAGTCACTGTATCAGTTATCTATTACTGCGTAACAAATCACCTCCAAACCACTGGCATCCAACAACATCTCGTGTCTGCTCCATGATGTGTGGGACCTCAGCTGGAAGGCTGAAAGGCTGGAATCCTCTGAAGGCTTGATGGGGTGTAGAGGGTCCTCTTCTATGGGATGGCAGATTGGTGCTGACCCTTGCTAGGAAGCCTCAGGTCCTCTCCACAGGCTGCTTGAAGCTCCTTACCACACGGCAGCTTGCTTCTCCCAGAGAGAGTGACACAAGAGTCCAAGCTGGAAGCGATGATGTCTTGTATGAACCCAGCCTTAGAAGTCACATGCTGTCTCTTCCACGGTATCCCTTCTCAGTCACCTAAGTCAGCTCTGACTCAGTGTAGGAGAAGACTGCTTGAGGGCATGAATCCCAGCTGGTGAGGATCATTGGGGCCATTTTGGAGGCTGGTTACCACAGTCACTTAGAAGGTTATATTCACTACCTGGCGACTCCCTTAGGAATGTGAGTTACTAGACAAGAGTATTTAACCCATCGGCACAAACCTATCTTCATCACAAGGCTAGGAACTTGAAGCCTTTGTGCTCTTTGTACTCCAGTCAGAGGGGTCAACTGATGCACCTAAGCTACTTGGCAAGTGAACTAGGGAGAGGCAAGAGGGAGCCTTCATGTGGGAACCACGAACTGCATAGTTCTTGGAATTCAGGCATACTGTGGGATGTGGGACCTTATGCCTCCTGGGACTGGACCTCTAAAAAGGGTCACATTGAAGTGTTTACATTTTCTTGTAGTAAGAGTTGGGACCCAGCTGTTTCTGGCCACTAGAGTTAGGTCACACCCTCTCACCCCTTAACCCCTCTCCGAGGCATTGTATCCTCTAACTTCTGGTTCCTTCTTTTAAAAAGACGATTTTGTTTGTTAGCTGAAAGAGAAGGAAGGACTCTTAGGAGGAAGTGGGTAGGGCAGTAGGAAGTGTGGGAGCTGCTTCATGGCCCAAATGAGCAAGACCCATGCCATGTAGGAGTTGAGGGGAGTCAAGTATTCTCCCTCCCTTGGCACCAGCCCCTGGTGTGGCCAGGGAAGTCACAGTGGAGCAGCAGGGCTGGCCGGCAGAGGTGCTGCAGAGATGTTCTTCCATCACATGACTTGTGGGTTGTGGATTTCCACATCAAGATTCACAGAGAATAATATGATCAGACTCGTTACTGAGCACACACACCACTGGGGGTCTCATAATGGGAGGAGACAGGGAGGGGGTTGTCGGTGGTACAAAGCCTTGAATGATCAGGAGCAGACTGGAAGTTGAAGTTCAGAGGTTAATATTGCCCTGTCCTATCACCCACAGGCCAGAGAAGCCAGAACAGTTTGGGTCTGTGGTGACACAGGGATGATCCTTTCCCCTCCTTCAAAGACAGTCATTTTTCTAACGCTCAGGTGAGAGGCTTCCTTAACCCCCTGGGGAAGCAGAGGAAAGAATACATGTGTGTCCATGGACTGAGAAACTGGAAAACAGCTGTTGATACCTCAAAATGGCACCTTCTGGGGAGGATGCAGATTAAAGGCTGCTGAAGTGGACAGTGGACATGGGATGACACGCCAGGAAGCAGGGGTCAGTGGGGAGTTGGAGCCCTTCTTTTTGTCTGCACCCTTGACCGCCGCATCCAGCACACTGTCACTGCGGAAGGCTGGTCCCCTCGCAGTCTCTGCTGAGTTGGGATAATGTTGATATTTCTACTCTCCTGCAGGTGGCGCCACAATTTAGGTTTTTAAGCTGCTGGCTGCCTGCGGTTTTCAACCAGCGCTCTAAGCTCCATGTAAAACCCAGCCTTGGGGCCAGCTCTTGAGGGGGAAAATTCTCTATAGCACCACCAGGCTCCGGTGATTTATTTAACAAGCAAATCTGGCTTTTATCAACTTAAAAAGCAGTTCTGTTCCTAGGCTAATAAAATGGCGGTAGCTAAGCGAAAGGAAACAAGGATTTCTTCTCTGCTCTCCTGGTAAGCTGCCCCTTTCATTCAGCCATGAGAGAGGAGCCAATACTTTTCCCTTCAACCCCTTCAATAGACCACAATCGAGCTGCCACAAAAACAGCCTCTTCGGAAATAGGGCTTTACAAATCAATATGCCATGTAGCTTCTCCCCCTTGTGGCCATGGGGCCAGGCAATGACCTACCCAGCTCCCCCACTGGGCTGGGGGTACAGTGGGTGACTCACAGACCCACAGTCAGCAGGAGAAAGCTTGGGTCTCTCTTTGCCCCTCACCAGCTGGCAGGGGTTGAGGGAGGTGAAAGAGTGAGCAGGATTTGTACCTAACACTAAAGCCCATGTTGAACCCTTGTAGAGGCTGCCTTTCCCCATGTGTCTGTTCCTAGAGAAGAGTCAAGGCAACATAGGACCTTCCCGCCCTCATTGCATCGTGCCATTTAAAAAAAGATGTGTTGTTCTGGAAAGCGATGCTAATTCTTTACGCGTGTATTGCACTTATCTTAGCGTTTCCAAGCTCAGGAATACATAGCATCTCCTTTGAATGTCACTGCCCCTAAGGGGTCCATGGGTGAGGTGGGAACCCAGAATGCCACCCAGATTTACCCCCAATTATAGAGCTGGTGGGTAGCACAGCCAGGTTTTCTAACGTCCAGGCTATATTCATCCCACCCCACCCCACACTCTAACCTTGGGAGAAACGGCCAAGGGGCTTGGATTTTTTAAAATTATCGTTTAAAAAAATAATAATTAAAAAAAAATCAAGTCCCACACTGTTGCTAATTTGACCCTGCCAGTTCTGTCTTACAATGACATTTTAACTGCCACTGCAGCACATGTTTCACCCATGTTATTAAATGAAAGGGAAGGAAAGGGAAGGCAGTTGGCCATGTGGCCCCATGAATGACAGGAGAAATGGCTGGGGCCCCTCACCTGCCCATTGTTGGGCTAGCTTTTGGCCCACTTCTTCCCTGTCATTTGGCTCTGTGATTACTCTTCAGGCACCACATGGCATTCGTGTCTCTGAATGGAAATAAATGACACCCCTCACCAGGCAGGAGATAAAGAATAATAAATACATTTTATTTGCCACCTCTAAAATCAAAGGTCTTTGACTTCCCATCCATACATCAGAAAATGGACCTGGGGCCCCACAGCTACAGTCACACATACACACACATGCGTGCATGTACACACACAGGCGACAAGGAGGGGAAAAAATCAAGTTGTATTAAAAATGCATGCTAGAGTGGCTGAGAATGGAAGCAAAGCTGTTTTCTCACTTACCCCTCCCTTTCAGCCTTTTTATGGCATACCCTGAAAGCCAAGTGGCAAACAGACATTTGAAAGGATCCCCTCCACCCTCCACCCTCCACCCCTGCCCCACTTTTATTGAAACATATTCCTTAAGTCACCTATTATGGTTTTCTATGGTGCTATCTGCAGTGTCCCCGCTGGGAAAAGCCTGTGATGGTCCCATGCAGCAGTTTTAGAAAAAATACCTTGGAGAGGGGCCAGGACCAGGGTGGGGAAAGCCATATAGGAGCCGGAGCGCGCACACCTCCTTAAATTTTGCATCCTGGCCACCTCGCTTGATTCAGCCTAGTCTCAGTCCTGCCAGGGAAGACAGTTGGCCCTGCGATCCCCCAGGCCCCATGAAGTTCCAATAAGCAGCAGCACTGAGTTATATTTCGTTATGTGTTTCTCTGGACTTCCGAAACTAACCTGATATTGTGTGCTTTATCTAGAGTCTGGGATCCAGGGTTTTCTGAGACGAGAGGAGCCAGATCAATGTATTAACACGAGCTAATAAGATAACTCCTCGCTGCTTTCTGGGCCATGCAATACTCAGCAGAGAAGCAGAGGCTGAAAGGGCTCCACTGTGTCTCCTGGAAAACCCTTTAACCAGACAACCGAATGTCTGCTTCCCTCCTCGCTGGAGCCTGGCTCATCTCCTTCTCACTGAAGCACCCACCTCTCCAGAGCAAAGCTTCAGCGAGGCCCTATCCATCTAGGTGGAGCCCGCCTGACCTATGTTGCTGCCCACCTTGCATCTTGTACAGCCGGCCAGTTCACAGCTGGTTTTAATATCTCCCCAATTTACAACTACGATGTCTGTGGAAACATAACCCCTACAGGAAGGTGTAGGAATTTATGCTGTTGTCAATCATTTCCACCTGATAGAAAGATTCTGAGATGTTTTGTTGGGAGGGACAGTAATGGGTGTGGGGAAAAGGAAAGTTGAGGAAGAGACATGAGGGAGGAAGCCAGAAACTAGCGGCTCCTTTAGTGGGTCATCCCTGATTGCTGCCCATGCGAGGGGGGTACTCAGTGGGCACAATTGATGGTGCTACTCCCCTGGGTCTATGGTGGGGCGGGGCGAGGGGCAATGCATAAGTAGAGTACATGAGTGTGGGAATCCCTTAGGCTTCTCTTGGTGGGCGGGGCACAATCCTAGAAGGATCTGAGTAGAGGTTTCAGAGGCAGTGCTGCCCACCTGCCATCCTGGCACATGTCTGCCCTGCCAGCCGGCTGTCTAAACCAGAGCACCATTGGTGATTTTTTTTTCTTTGAGGGCAGTGCCACTAGCCCTCATATGTGGGACCCGAACCAGGACCGCTGGCTTCCCAAGCCAGCGCTTAACCACTGCGCCACTCCGCCCGCCTGACCATTGGTGATTTCTTTCTGTGGACTTTGGAAACTGCCCTGATGTTCGCAGTGTCTGCTTTCGCTGTAGTGTAGAACGTAGGGTTTCCAAGGATTGAGGAGCTGGGTCAGCCTCTTAATATAATCATGGCTAGACAAGAGCTTACCAGGCAAGTTCCAGGGCACTTGGCCATTCAAGTTCTCTAACCTATGCCTTCAGTGCGTCCTTGGGTGCCGTGGGCGGGGGGGGGGCAGGGGGTACCTTGGTGGGGTGCTGGGGCGGGGCTCTGATTAGGGATGGGTGCGTGCACCTGTGTCATCTGAGCACCTTTGGGTCCCTCTGACCATGGGCGCTCACGGGCCCACCTTCTGAGGAGGCTGTGTGCCTCGTTGCGAGTGCACGCCCTGCATCCCAGTCACCATGTCTGCGCCCGTCTTTGCCCCACATCGCCACTGGCAGGGTCGCTCGTTGCATGCAGAGGGGACAAGGAGGATGTCCGCAAACGTCCGTGCGGGGAAGCGCAGGCCAGGCGGCCGCGGCGGCGGGCACGAAGTGTGGGGGAGGCGCCCTCTGCCCCCTCTGCCGGCCGCTTTCGGTCTGTCTGGATGTCAGCCGTGAGCTCCCAGCCAGCCAGAGCGAGCCAGAGAGGGAGCGGCGGCTGGCGGCGGGGAGGGGAAGAGGCGAGGCGAGGGAGGGAGGCAGGGAAGCAGGGAGGGCGGGAGCGAGGAGAGGAGGACCCAGAGAGCGCCAGGCAGCTGGAGTTTTTGCAGCGCTTGGCCGGGCTTCAATGCACAGCAGCAGCGAGCCGCGGCGGCAGCAGGCAGCCCGGGAGCTCCGGCGGCGGCCGAGCCAGCGGCAGCCCCGCTCCCTGCCCCCTGCAAACTTTGCAAGCAGCCCGCCCGGGGGGCCGGGGCGCACCAGGGAGGCCGGGCTCGGCCCGCGGCCGCACGCTCCGCAGCCGCAGCATCAGCCGCCGCTGCAGCCCCGCGCCTCCCCGGGGAGCAGCCGGCAGCTCCCACGGCCCCCCAGCCCCGGCCCCTGAGCCCTGCCCGGCCGGTCCCCCAGCAGGGGCGGGGGCAGCCGCGGGGCGGCCCGGCCACCGCTGCCCAGGGACACGCGCAGAGGCGCCCAGAGCGCTCCCCGGCGGGTCCCCAGCGCGCGCGCTGCGCCCGGTCAGCGGCCCGAGCGGGAGAGCATGGGCGGCGCGGAGTGACGCCGCCGTGCCCGCTTGGCATCAAGGACATTCAGCCCGCGGGGGTGGGGACCAAGGGGAACAGCCCGCGTCGCCGCTGCTGCCGCTGCTCCGGCTCCGGGGCTGGGTGGAGGAAAGGGGTGCTTGGCATCGATCCACATTTTCCGACCTTTTTGTTGGACCTTCGGCCCACCTTGGACGCTGCTGCAAGAGGAGCTGTCAAGCCCCGCAGGCTCTGATTTCGCCCTCGGTTTTCCTGGCCTCCTCCCGGGCTTGCCTGTGCCTCGGTGGAGTCTTTGCGTTCCGGGCTGGGGCTGAGTGAGGAGGCAGCCACACGCGCGCACACGTTCCGAGGAGGGCGAGAGGCAGTGGCGCCCGCACCATCTGCAGTGTCAATGCGGCGCTCCGGCTGAAGGAGGCAAAAGCGGTGCTTCCAGGTAAGGAGCCGGCGGGGGCAGCATGGGCGGGGATACCCGGTTCGGTCCCGGAGTCCTCGGCTGCCCTGGAACCAGCCCGCTGCACGCGCACACACACACACACACACGCACACGCACACACACAGGCACACACACACACACACACACACACACAGGCACACACCGCGCACAGGCACACACCGCGCACAGGCACCTGCCCGCATCGCACCTGGACACCCGCGGAGGTGCTTCCAGGCCGGGGCAGGTATTTCCTATATTCTTTCTGGGAAGCTCCTGGACTCCGACTTCTCTTCCCCGGGACTTTCAGGGTGGGGATCTGTGTATGACTGACTGCTTCTCCCTCCCACCCGGGTATGCTGAGCGAGTGATTTCCCCCCCCCCCCCCAATTCCCAGCCCCCTTACATCCTAGCTGGTTTTCAAAACGGGAGAAGTAATGGGAGGTCTTAGGAGACCCGCCCCGTATCAGCTCTGCTCTGTGGCCTTAAGACACCCTGGGATTTTAATTGTAGATAGACCGACAGATACTCAGATATTTGGAGAGCCTGGGGGTCCAGGGCGCGGGGAGGAGGCCACATCCGCGGATGGGGCTGCAGCTCTGGAGGGCGGCGCATATGGAACAGACACTGCGTTTCCCCAGTAAGAGGCAGCACCATCGCTTTTTCTGAAGCGTGGTTTTGCTTCCCCGAGAATGCACCGGGATTTCAGGCAGGAAGGGGTTTAAGCACCGCTCGGGGTGGGTGTGTTGCTTGTCAAGGGAGAGTAGAGGCGTCAGATCTTCCATAAAAGGTATGACCTCCTCAGGTCTGTAGTCCCTGGCCAACGGTAAGATGACAGGGCTTGGGGACACAGGGCTTGGGTCTCCCCTTCAGCTCCCTACCCTTCCTCTGCACTGTGCTGGAAAGCATCACCTATGCCTCTGGCTAACACCTGCACATGCCTTTCCAAAGGTGTGTGTCTGGGGGAAGAAGATCCTGAAGGGGGGATCCATGAGGGTGTAAGCCAGGAAGGGAGACTCCCCTGTCTCTTGACCATCTCAGCAGTGCCCACCCTATAAGAGGCAAGGCATCCTTAGATCTGCCAGCGTCCCCAGAGCCAGGCTGCTCCTGACAGCATAGCATCACTTTCCAGAAGCCTGTGGTTCAAGGTTCTGTTTCCTGGAAGCTTTTTCTTTCTTGCCTTGTCTCCCTGGCTGGAGGCTCATAGGCTGCTGATTTTCAAACTTTTTCTGGAAGAGGCAGGAGATGACTGGGGCTCCATGAGCGCTTTTTTCACAGTTCCCATTGGGGTGGGGAGCAAAGAGCAGTTCTTTCAGGGCTTGGTCGGTGTAGTAAGGGGAATGTGTGGTCAAAAGAAAAGCTTATTTTGGAGTTGAATATAAATATAACAAGGTCCCATGTTTCTATAGCGGACACATGTTGCGGTAGCTTGTTGGTCAACCTGAAAAGAAGTGGAATAAGCTTGTGCCGTCTATACAAGATTATGTGTTCTGCGAACCCCCCAGTGGGAAAAATCCAGAGCCTGAGGGGAAAGATGTCAACATGCTTTTGAACAAGAGAACCCCAGTGCTGGGCACAGGATTGTAAATCCTAAAGATAGGTGCTGAAATGAAGGGCTGCCTCTCTGGGCACCCCCCCTCTCCGCTATTTTCAAACTTTTTGCAGCTCCTACAAAGGTCTCTAGCGAGGCTAGGGAGGAGAGGAACAGACACCCCGGGAGGCAGATTGTATTCTGGCTGTGTGCTGTGTGATCTGCCCTATGATTGATTGAAAAGGATGGATGGAATAAAGCAAAGCTGTCACAATGGGGAGAACCCAGGAGGGGGAAGAAGCATCCTTTTCTTTTTAAGAATGGTGGGTGGGTGTATGTATGAGCCTAGCTGTAGGTGGTCAGCTCACCCAATCAGGGGTGGCAGCAGGACCCACCTCTGTGTTCCGCACGCATGCCCCTTGAGAGCATGGACAGGGAGGTTCCAAGTCCATGTAGAGCGGCACATGGCTTTCAACAGAAATAGTGAACAGTGGGTGGTCCCCAGGTAAACATTCCCTCGTGGGACATTGAAGGGACAGAAAGATGGGGAGCAGAACTCCCTGACATACCTGTGCCTCTTGCACATAAACTCAGTTCCTTTCTACCCTCTTTCTTTTCTCATATATTTGTAGCCTCAGGATCTGTCATTTTAATGCAAAGCCAGCAGTCCTCATGCTGGTTATCAGCTAAAGAGTTTTAAACATGGGTTCAAAAAAAAATCCCCACAGTTTCCACACTTTGTGTTGGGTACCAATTTGGTTTCTAGGACAAAGCAAGCATTAATTAACGTCTCTGCAAAGCTGGGTGTACATCATTTTTTTTTTGACCCAGCCCTGGAGCGTGTCGTGTTGTCACTCTCTCTACCGCTCCTCTGTGGTCTTCCCTTGAAGTTCCCCGTGATTCTTTCACTCAGAAAGGAGTTGCAGTAGAAAAACCCCAACTGTGTATACCTCCTTTCTGCAGAGCTTTGCTGCGGCTGGGCGGCTGGGCTGTGCTCTAGGCAGCTCTGCTGACAGCATGAGTTGTTCCTTCTTGCCCAACCCAGTACTTGCTCTTGGGCTGGGCCTCTATCCTCCCAGAACTTCACCCTGGATGCCCACCGATCCTCTGCAAACATTTCTGGAGGAATATGAGGGGGCTGCCAACTTGTTTCCTTTCTCCCCTGCACCTCTCCAGTGTGTGCTGCTGCTGCTGCTGCTTCTCCCTGCAGACAGGGAGATCTGTATGGCAGATTCTGCCTACACTTGGCCTCCTGATCCTTTTCATCGCAATGAGGGCTGCTGCGAATTAAGTGTGTGTGTGTGTGTGTGTGTGTGTGTGTGTGTGTGTGTGTTGCAGATGGGGGAGGGGGGGATGCAGCAGTCCTGAAGTGAAGAGAGAGCTAAGGTGGCCGGGTGATTAACTGTCCTTAGTTCCTAGTTATCACCAGGCTTTGATGCAAAGAAATTGCAGCCAATCTCTTTCTTCCTAGCCAGTTAGGAGGCATTTTTTTTTTAAAGCTGCATCTCCCCAGCCTCACCCGGAGAAGCCACTGTACAGATAATGCCACCTCAGAGACCTGTTGGAGTGGGTCTGCGATGGGCGGTGGTGGGGCGGCAGCCATACAGGAAACCGCCAGTGATCCGGGCTGTGATTTGTCTGTGCAACAGATGTGCCATTAATTTTTAGGTTCTACTCTCTTCTTATTTGTGTCTAGTGCTGCCCCATGCGAGACTGGTTCAGACGCTGGGGTAGTTAAACAGGGCTCATGTCCCTCCCTAGACACACACCCCCCACCTCCCAGTTTCTACCCCTTGCTAATCCACCTCCTGGCTTTGTGCGCACATCCACCAGCCCATTCGCCCTCAGATTTGTGGCACTCCAAGAAATCAATATAACATGAATTTAATGACAGCTGGATGATTAAGTGTTATTTATATTTAAGAGCGGCATTTTAAAAAGACATCGTGCTAATAAATCAAACGGCTGCTAGGGAGATGCACGTGATTAGGGTAATTGCCCTATAGGCTATTGAGCAATGCGTGGTCCAACCAGAGCCCTGGAGCTGCGAGCCCCACTGCTCCCCACCCTGAACTCCCACGTGAACCCCTTCCTCCTTTCCTGGGGGCTTGCTCACTCTTCCCTCTCCCCTCCTGGCCGCCCAGGCTATTGCATTTCAGTTGTGGCATGAAGGTAGCATCAGCAGGGAGACTGAAGGGGGCTCCCCGCTTAGTGGTAAGAGATGGATCTTAGACGTGGAGGAAGGCAGGGGGTCCTAATTCCTAAGGCAGAGGCCTCATTCCAGAAGGAGGAAGCTGCTTCCCTGCTTTGGTCTGAAGCAGCCTGGAAGAGAAGCTTCCTGAGTCCCTGTGTGAGTCCCTGTGAGCACCTGACCGCTGTACTACAATCATGGGGCATCAGCCTCCCCAGGGAAGAAGAGGCTGTTCAGATTTGTCTTTGTGAAAATGACAGAATGGAAAAGAATAATACAGTTCATGATGATGATGGAGGCTAATATGTATTGAGCGTTTTCTCAGGTGAGGCATCGTTTAAGGTCTTCGCACAGGTGGGCTCTTGCCTCCCTCCTAACAGCCCAGAGGGGCAGTTACTATTCCTCTCCTCACTTCCTCTAGGCGGAAGCTGAGATGGGGGTGGGCAAGATCACACAGCTGGAGAGTGGTGGGGCTAAGTCTCAACCCTAAGCAAACAAACTGACAGCCCTCCTATCACCGTGCTGTTTGCCTCCTTAGAATATCTGTGTGGAGCATGCTGCCAGGGTCTTGGGAGATTTGGGGGAGAGTGTGCTGGGAAGTTTAGACGATCTGGACCCTCCCCTGGCCTGCCTCTGTGACCCCAGGTGAATCTGTTTATCCTTTGAGACTCATTCTCCCATTCATCAGAGGGGGCTGAGTCTTATCCCCGCAGTTGGTGGGTTATGAAATGGCAGGGCTCATTCTGGCAGAGCCTCAGTTTCCCAGGTGACTCTGGTCTCATTTGGCAAATGACTCCGCCCACTCCCTCCTGGGAGGAACTTAAGGAGTGAGTGAGTGAGTGGGATTCTGATCTGTGCTTTTCATCCTGTGAGGCTGAGTCTTATGCTGGTAGGAGCCTCCTTCTCCCTTGTGACTGCTTCGAGTTTGCTGGCATCGTGGAAACACCTCTTTCCCATTTCATCCTTCAAATCACCCTGAAAGGTGAGGATTATTGATTTCCATTTTGATGGTGTAGGAACTAAGGCAGAATGCCCCAAGCTCCAGGATGCTACATGGTGGATGGTCTCGTCACTCTTGGAGAAGGATGCCTCCAGTCCGTGCTCAGTTATGGTCTTCCATTCATTCATTCATTGGCCCACAGGTTCCAGATTTTGGAAGCCAAGAGGCAGGGAAGGAACCTTTGCTTGTGGGTGTCACACCAGGCCGGGTGCCAGGGCCATATGGTAGATGAAGCCGAGGTTTATCGGAAGTCGGTGCCCAAGGGCTGTGCGTGGGGGAGCCATCCTGTTAGGAATTACATCTGGATTCTGAGAGGTGTGGGCAGGGAGGCCCTGATGGAGATATGGACCTGGCTGGGTGCCGTTCCCTTCCAAAGCTGGGCCTAAGCTGCCTGAGCGGGTCTCTATGGTCTGAACATTTTAGGGAACAGCTATGGGTGATCCTTGTGTGGTTACCTGTTTGTTTGTTTTCCTCCAAAAAGACAAGCTTTAATTCTATGCATCATTGATCTGGCTTTTTCTTTCCTACACGGAAGTGAGTGAAGGTCTTGCCAAACTCGCGGTGGCTAGAAGGGGCGCACTTGGAATAGCATCACCCCCACCCCCACCCCGGGGCAGCAGTAGGAGTGGCTGACACTATTAGATGTGGAGTCCTGCTCAGACTTACTCCAACAGGTGTGTATGCCATCTTAGGCACCCTCACTTTGCCAGCTAAGCACGGCTGGGCCCTCCGTCTCCACGGTTCCTTCTCCATGAACCAAGACTCACAACAGCAAATTGGATTTGGGGATGTTTTGTCACTCCAATACAAAACAGATCACTAGCTAAGAGGATGTGGTCTCCGCAGTCAATACGCTGAACACAGACTAGCTGAATCGATCCCCGAGGCCTTATGGGCAAGAGCACTTTCAGTGGGAAGAAGCAGAGGAGGAGGAGGAGGTTGCTGGAACGGTAAGAAAGGAGAACCAGGGCTGGTCAACGGCTTCCCTGGTCTTCACTCAAGAGCAGACATACTCATTGCCTCATCTCTTAGGAACCCAGCTGGATTCCCCTAGCCTAGGACTAGAGGATGCACAGACCATTTGTGGCTTTGGCCCAGAGGTCAAGAGGAAGGAAAGTAAGCAAAGCAGAATTGGCTGAGTAGAAAATGTAGACAGTGAGAGGCGGGCGTGTCAGGGCAGTAGCCATTGGGTTGCACACTTGAACAAGGCTGCGTGGAGTGTTAGCTAACCTTTCAGAGAGAGTTCATTTTCTTCCTCTCCATCTCAGACCTGTTTCTTGAAGGTATACCTGAAACAGAGCAGAATTGCCCAAAGTATATTCCGTGGGAGTGAAGAGATATTGAACACACACAAAGATTTCATGGCCAAATAAGTTTACCCTGAGTGTGACGCAACGTTAAAGGGCTTCCTTGTTGCAGGACTTCTCAGAGCCTTTAAACACACTGATATGGACTATGCACCCACAAAAGGGAGCTAGCCTATGTAGTGGCCCTGGGAATCCACCGAGAAATGCTGGGCTAACACTAACTCTTTCAGTTGTCTGATTTCAGCTGTGAATAAGGGGGTGGGTTCTACAATAAAAAAATTCGCAGAATGTTCACGCCACACACACAAAGCACCGGGTTCTGGTGACTATGTGGATACTCGGGTTTCAAGCAAAATTTTGCCAGGTGGGCAGATAGTCCAACTCCAGGCTCAGCATTTGCCCCTTGTCCTTTCAAGGTAGCAGAGAACTTTTCAGATAGGTGTGAGGTCTAGGCAGATGTATATTTTCTCAGGTTCCTAGACAATTCTGGTATGTTCCCTGGTTCAAAAGCACTGGTGTTTCAGGAAAAGCTAGATGTTGGAGACAAATGTAGATAATCCCAAATTTGTCACTTACCAGCTAAGTGGTCTTGGGAAAAATCCCCTAAGTTTCAGGGTTACCACTGATTAAAAAAAGGGGGGGGTTGGTCTAGATCAGTGATTTTAAAAATTGTTTTTTAATAGGTATGCAAGTCGAATGCTTTATTCAAATGAAAATGTATATGGAATTCCAATGCACAGAAAAGATGCAACAAGGACTGTTGTGGTCACGGCTATAGGGGAACCTATTGGCTGTGTGTCTCTCTCTTCCCTCTTGGCCTGGGTCCCCTGGAAAGCAGAACCTGAGGCAAAGGCTGATGTGGAAACCCTTTGTTGAGGGTGAGATCCCATGGCAGGAGCAGTGAAGGAGAAAGGGTGGAGAGGTAGGGAAGGAAGAGAGATAAGAATGCATTCCCAAGGTAGCCTCTGCTTCCCCAGGAAGCACAACAGGTGGCTCAGTCACTAATGGAGGGGGTGCTAAGGAAGCTTGAGGGGAACACGCATCAGAAGAGCCTGGAGGGCAGATATAGCCAGCACCCATTGGCTGAGTGCTTTCTGGGTGCTCATGGCCCCGGGCACCATTCACCCCATGACGTGGGAACACCTCCTTATTTTGAGGTTGTGATGCTACATCAAACTGTCCACTCTGTGGTCAGGCCCATGAGCTAGGCTTCCATGGCTCCCCCACAAAGGGCCTGATGGTGCTATGCCTGGCAGATTCATTTTTCACCCCAAAAGAAGAAAAGCTTCAAGACCTGTAGGACCAGAGGAATGGTATGAGGTATCCCTGGGGGCCTCTCTGGCAGGAAGTGGGGCAAGTGGCTGAAGCTCAGAATTGGGGTGTGTCAGGTGGGGCCCGGCAGATCTGGGTGGGTACACAAATTGGGGGCCTGGGATAAGGGGTTCCACATAAGGATTTCACCTATGTTCCTTGAGAGCAGAGTCAGACAGCAAACCAGGGCAGGCTGCTCCCATAAGGCATCATTCAGCCCCACCCCCCCAAATTCATGACTCTGTGGCTACAATACCAACCACACTGTGGGTTACCCACCTGAGACCCCAAATGGAAATCATGGGTTCCACTTAGGTCTCAAGAGGCTTTCCTAACTTTTAGGGCTCATTAACCAAAGGGGTGTCTTCTTCCACATGGTTGCATGTAAATATCTCAGCTACTTCTGTTTGTGATGGCTGAGAGGGCAGATGCAAATGACCTCTGCCTCTCTCCTTGTTTTAAAAACTACTCTAAGCATTGAACTATAAAGCAGCAGGGGACATTTCTGCATAAAATATGTTCCATAAGTAATTGCCTCTTGCCAGCTCTCCCCCACCCCCCTTTTAATTACAGCTCTTGTGCTCCGAAGCCCCTCTAGGGTCAGGCGGGCACAGGACAGATGGTCACACTGTGCTTATGACTCCTTTACCGGCTCTCTTCACCATTAGACACTGACCCCGTCTTCCTCCCCTAAATGCACTTGCCCTTAACTGCTGATTGATGTGGACAACGCACGGACTTGGGCATGTATCTGCGTCAGCATGCCTGCCTGAGATTTCTGGCTCCCTGGGGTCAGGACCAGCCCCTGCTGGAAGCAGTCCCTTGTGTCATCAGGAACTTAATTCATACTTTGAAGTAATGGTGAAGAAGCTGCTGCTGGCAGTAGCAACGATGACAGCAGCATTGAAATGATGTCTTTATGTCATTGCATGGGAGGGACCATTTCTTACTTCTCTTGCATACTGGGTGCCTAACCTAGGGCCTATCTTACTGGAAGCACTCAATAAACACTTGCTGAGTCATCAGAATGAATGGAGCAGGAGAAGGTGGAGACGAATGGGCTATAAAGCATAAAAGGAGGGGAGTGTTGGTGGTTTGGGAGCAGGTAGGGTGCAGTGGTCTGTTGACATAGTTGTGCATGGAGTTGATTGCTTGCTTTCCACATAAAACTTTCTGTGGGTTTAGGTGCTGATAGATTGGGAGAGGGACAACAAAATGGTGCTTCCCAGAGTATTTAAGGACTAGTTTCTCCATGGAAAAAGCATTCTATGGCCAAATAAGTCTTACAAGCACCTTATGTTATATCCTCTTGGAGATTCAAGTTAAAAGCTTAGGAGTCCTGCTATAGAAAAACCTGCTTATTTATTCTTAGCCCACCATTTACCAGCTTATTTGGCAGTGGGATCCCTTTGTGTGGGTGTATTGAAACCTGGAACGGGTGTTCAAGAGGAAGCATTTGGGGAGGTGCGGTATCCGACGGCAAACCATCAGGTCTGAGTTTAGTTTGAAGGAGAAATAAACAGGAGAATGTATCTACCATACTGTTCAAATGCGGATGTGAGAGGCACGGCTTTAAGAGGAGCTTGGCTTGCTCTTGACCTTGTCATATGCTTTTGAGAATCTCAGAAATGGCTGTGAATTGTTGTGAGACTTTGGTGACCGAGGTGCCTTCAGATGTGTATCTTCTAAAGCGATCATCTTAAGGGGTGTGATTACAGCTTTGACAGGTTTGCGGACATGTTTCCAAAAAGTAGCACTTCTCAGTTGTACGTAATAGATCAAGATGGATGTTTGCAAAATACATGAGGAATGACATTCACCTACTCCATGTCTTCTTTTCAGCTACACTTACGGAATAATAGGCTTCCATACAACTGGCAAAGATAAATGTTCTGAATTAACTAAGAAAGTTTATTAAGACACAGCTCCCTACATCTTGGATGGTTGAAACAAATTTTCTCTTGGGAAAGAAACCTTGCTACCCTAGAGAGGCTGAAGGCTTCTAATGAGACCGTAAATCCATGGTTACCCACCACTGGGTAGTGACCCGGAGAGCGGAGTTAGGAATTTCCCGTGGGAAGCATTTCGCCGCCCAGTATTCATCTTACATTGGTAATGATGTGCGTGCTTGAGCGTTTGCATGGGGGTAGGCTATCACCCCAATGGTATTTGGTTTGGATCACCTGGGGACATTGGCTGATAACCCCCGTGCCCAATTACAGTCTCGGTCATACTTTGCCCAAGCACCATGCTCCTTCCCAAAGTGAATAACAGTTGCTAACACACACTTACTAACAAAATTCCCCTGGCACCCATTCATAAAGCATTGCACTGGTGATTTCTATCACATTAAACTGTTTGGTGACTGAGTTTAGAATTATAGGAATCGTAGAAATGAATTAGCAGTAAATCAAGTCCCAGCTGAGTTCGAACCCTACTACAATGAGTTTTAAATTAAAAATATCTTGCTATGATGAAGCAGTTGTAAGTCAAGCACTGGAGCTCCGTCACTCTTGACTTTGGAGAAGCGTAGCAGTCACCCTTTGAAAGGAAAACCCTGACAACAGCTTGTATTGATTCCCAGTCATGCTGGGAAATTGCCACTTCATTTCTTCTTCATAAACTGTTGGCTTTCTTTTCTTTTCTTTTTCTTTTCTTTTTTTTTTTTTTTAAAGGAATCCTATTTGCAGGGACAGAGCAGAGCTCTGGGAACAGGGCAGGTGGGAGAGGACTCAAGCTCCGGGAGCAGGATTCATTATGTTCTTTTGGGTCCTTCTAAGAAGGAGCCATGTGAAAGGGGCTTTTGGGTCTGTGGGTGTTGCCTGGTTTGTTTTCCCGCTCGAACCATATTGGCTTCTGCTTTTGGGGGGATCTGTACAGAAAAACAATAAAGGGAACACTCCAAGGAGGTTGCAAGCCTGTCATGTTGCAGTGACAATTGCAGTATAATAGGAAATCCTTACTGTAAGTTACCGTGTCCTCTGAATGGAGCTTGTCAAAAATGTGGCTACAGCTTCTCAAGGCCTTTTTTTTTTTTTTCCTCCTGTAAAATAATCCTGAGGTTTTCATTTTCAGGGCAATTGAAGAAGTATTATGTGCTGGCCAGGAAATAGGGAAACTCAGCTTCTAATCCTAGGTCTGCAGAATATCTTTCAGCAAGTTCCCTCTCCGGGCCAGGCCTCGATTTCTCTTTCCTTAAAGCTGGAATAAACACTTGCTGTTTCAGACCTGAAGCCCAGGAGATGACTATAAATGTGGCATGCATATTAAAGGGCCAGGTGAGTGTCAGAAGAAAGATTCCATTTACACGCAAGGTCAGAGAAAATCAAGAGAGAGAGGATGAAGTCTAAGCTTATGTCTCTCACCATTATAACTCCACCATCTCCTGTGTGTTTGCTGGTGTGGTGAAGAGCTGTACGTGACAACAGCAGCTTGCACATGGTTAGAAAGGAGAATACACGTGGGCTAGCAGGGGATGGTGGGAAAGGATGGTTGAGGCAGGAGTCCAGAGCCTGGGTAGGAAGGGGAGCCTGAACCTGGCAGCAGTAGTAAGTTAAAGGGGGGACTATGGAAAAAGCAAAAGAGTCATCATCTCCCTTGATGCCTATCTTTCACCTCGCCCCATCCATATATATTTACATATCTTAGAGAGGTAGGTGCAGTGTTATGAAATTTTTAACCAACTAACCCATTGATTAATCAACTAGTCAATTTAGTCAATACTTCTCGAGTGTCTCCTCTGTGCCATACACTATGCAAGAGTTTGGTTGTATTGAAATGAAAGACCTGGTTTCTGCCATCAGGGAGCTCACTGCTTTGTGTGGCCACAGCATACATGTTAATAGATAATTTAAATACAATGTGGTCAGAAGTGAGATCTGTGTATGCAGAGGGCACCCTGGAAATACATAAGAAGGGGCACCCATCCAGATAAGCAAGGCAGGACATCCAAAAGGTCTCCTGAAGGAGGAGGAGAGGGAGTCAAACGCAGCTTTGTGAGCTGTTTCGAAGGGTGAGTGGGGTTGGGCTGCTGAACAGGAGGAAGAGGTCCCAAGGCGGAGGAAGCAGCATGGACAAGGCCCAGAGAAGGCGAGCACACAACACCTGCCTGACCTGCAGCGGTTCGAGGCAGAGGTGGGAGGTGTGCTGGATGCACACACAGGGAGAGGCTGGCCCAGGATCAGGGCTAAGTGTCCAGCTAAGAGTTTTATCTGGCAGGCCTTGGGGATGTCGAAGTTCGAGAATCAACACGACCCTGTTCGCACTGTAGAAAGATCGCTATGAGGGGCATGGAGAAGCGATCAGAGTGAAGCTATTAGAGTAATACAGGGAGACATGGAAGAGGGCTGATCAAAGGCAGTGACAAAGGCGAGAAAGGGACTGATTGGAGAGGAACCTAGGAATTAGAGCTGACAGATGGTGAATACAGTGGTGAAGGTGAAGGGGGTAAGGAGAGTTGGGGACATCTTGTAGGTATCCAGCTTGGGCAGCTGGTGGAAGGTGACACCATTCATTTAGCTTGAGATTTCTAGACTGAGACTCAGTTGAGGGGGAATGGTGGGAAAAGGGGAGTGTGTTCTTTTCTGGACATGGCGAATTGAGGTGCATGTGGGATTTTCAGGTAGAGGTGACCAGGGGGCCAGCAGTTATATGGCTCTTATGGCTCTTGTGTTCCTGGCAACTTCTAGTGCTTACTATGATATTTACTTCTGGTCCCATTTGTAGATTTAGGAGTTCATTTTAGGATCTGGCAGAAGCTTACTAAAGAAGTGAGAAGACCCACATATAGATTTGTACATTTTTCGAGTGGTTCATGTTTTGAATTAAACAGACTAGCTTGAATATTTTGCTTGAGATTCTTCTGAAAACATCCAGGCATTCACCTTGCTTTACAAGATCCTCACTGTTTTCCAATGAGAGCTTGAGTCGTATGCAGATGATAACGGAGTGAGCTCGGAATAAAAGCAGAATTAGAATTCCGCAAAGGGAGAATGACCAGGCCTTATGTTCTGGGCATTTAGCTTGTTCCCTTTCTTGATGCATGCACCCTATTTGCACTGAGCACACACTCAAAACAGCATGGTCTGGTGCAACGATCTTCATCAAGAGCTGAGAGATGATTAGAATGTTGACCTTGCCCTTGAGAAACAATGTCTTGTTTGTCTGGTTGGAGGAGCCTGTCTGTCCAATCAAAGCTTGCAGGTAGGATCGGACCACTAGAACACTTTTGCTTGGTCCAAAGTGTGTGAAAGACAAATCCATATTTTCAAATGCCATTAAGTGGGACGGTCCCTGTTCAGGTCCCACTCTCTGTTGTCGCACCTTTGCTTAAGATATTTATGGTGAAGGTATTTGAATTAAAATGCCAGCAGCCTAGTACCTAGCAGGTACTCAAACTGTGCTTAGTCCATTTTCCCAATAGGCAAAAACAAATCAGTGAGTTAACAGAATAGTGTCAAGTGCTTTGCTTTCTGCAAGGAAGCTTTGTCATTTAGTAGCCCCTATTTATGGTGGGAAATATAGAGGTGGCTGGTGACCACACTTTTAAGTGCTCTGTACTCTGTTAGTTGGTTTGATACTATGGAAATTTGAGAAAACAGGCCTTTTGGTTTGAGCAGAGTGTGGAGAGAAAAACGGCCGATTTCTTCAAGTTTACCCAGACTGTCAACCCCTCACTGTTCTGTGCTGCTGCGGAAGGTCGCCAGGCTGCTTTGGGGGTAGAGGTCCTCAGGCAGCGTGAGGTGTCCGACTGGCATGGGCACAGCTCAGACCAGTCCTTTAGAATGAGGGACTCTGGGAGGTTAGCCTCAAACAGTGTCTTTAGCTGCAAAATTGCAGTGCAATTTCAAGTGAAACGATGGATTTACTCTCTTCTCTGGATTGCTTCTGGGTAGCTCAGAGCTGTTAATAATAATGGCTTGGACTGTAGGCTGTCTTGTGGAGAGGGACCAGGGGGCAGGCGAGGTATTTTTGAGCTCTAACCTTTCCAGAGCCCCACAGAGATGAAAGGGTTTCTGTTCTTCCCACCTCACGCCTCTGTACCCAGCCCTCGTCCATTTCATCAACTGCACTCAGTACCTAACGTATTGACACAGCTACACTTTTGATCCCAGAGAACTTGGAGCACTTTTTCCCAGTTTATCTGGTGCCAACTTGTTTCCCTAGAAGGGACAGAGGGCAGGTCTGGGGTCCTAAGAAGGAAAGTAACCTAACCGCAGGGAAATGTGGTCAGGACCAAAATAGAGTGGTTTCCACTTCCCTGGGCGGTGCTTGGGTGTGCCTGCCTCTCTCCACGGGAGATGGGGAGCTCCAGGATTGGTGAGCCGAGACCTCTCCAAGGCTGCCTCAGAGTCTGGGACAAAGGTAGGGAATACTTATTGCTTCTGCTTCTCTTCCATGCTGCCCCTTATGTGCCATGGTAGTTACCACCGACCTGCAGGGTATCAGATGTCCTCCAAAGGACTTCCGGTGTTAGGCTCAGAGGAGAGGATCCAAGAAAGGTGTAAACACTTGAGGTGTTGACCATGTGCACCGTGCCAAATTGGACAGAGAATCTTGGCTGTTGATGGACCCTGGGCTAGCTGGTGGGGATGGTGAGAGAGAGAGCCAGCTCTGCTAAACCCAGATCTGATTTCATGAAGCGTTGCAGCCCCTTTCACTCTTCTTCATTCCTTCTTGATTCTAGCAAGACCAAATGCTTTTTGATAAATACTTAAAAATAAACTCATTCCATATTTTTAAAAACCTGTATTTAGATGCATGGCAGTCATTGTTGAGTGAAATGGCATTTTCTTGGCACCTCGGATTTGAGATGTAATACAAGCTCTCTCGCTTTCCCTGGATGATGCCCATGTTTGGAGTGTTCGAGAGAGAGCTCCAGTAAAAAGCAACATTTCCCCAGGATACACTGCTGTGAAAGAATGGCAGTTTGATCCCCAAATTTATACTTGCAAGTTTTAAAAATCTTTAGAGTTTTGACCAGCTAACAAATTTTGCAAGTGCCCTTGTCCACAGTCCAGACATGAGCCCAGGAGTTTTGTGTCAAGATGGTAATCTACCTAGAGACTTTCTATAAATTCAGTCTGCCGAGGATTTATGTGTAATATACAATTTATTGACTAGGATTTTTAGCATTTACATCTCATATTCCCATTTAATTGCAAGCTTCTTGAAAGCGGACAGCTGTCTTATTAGACACATGTGCAGTTCCCTTAGCCCAGTATTAGGTTGGTTTGATTTTCTTCTCTCTCTCTCCACCTTAAACTTGGTTTCCTGAGTTTAAAAAGAAGAGTGGAGAATGATTGGACAGTAGAGGGCATCACACAGACTGAAACACCTGAAAATCCACAGGAAGTGGGAAGCAGCTTGCCCGCAAAGTGTGCGCTCAGTGATGGCTGTGTGCTGGTGGTGAGTCTTCTGTTTAACAGCCACTGCTCACCAAAGCGTTGTGAACACAACATCCACTGAGCCTCAGTCTTGACCACAGGCTTACAGGCACATAGGAACTGCTGCTACTTCCTTTCCCAAATGAAAACCCCATTAAACTTGGCTGACTTCCTGTTGTTTTTGGCCAGAAGGTTCTGAGGTTTCACAATGATGAAAAAAATAAAAATGATAGCATCAGAGTGAAATTCAAGGATGTACAGAGATTTTTCTTTTGTTTAGAGCACCAACAGTTGCCCCTTGGTAGTTGATTGTTTGCTATATGTCTCTTTCCCCCACCCCCAACCCATTCCTTCTATCTTCTGTGAAGAAAATCTTAAATTTCAGGCTTTTATCAACTCTCCCTCTACCGCTTTTCTGGGAGCCACACATCTGGACTGTGCTGGCAAGCTGGGAGTCTTTGCAGGGGATCAGAACAATCCCGTTTGGGTAGCGCATGATAGAGGCCACTTTCTCTTGTAATTACTTCCCACATTGATTGGGAGCTCACCGCTGCTCATGTGCTGAGGCCTGACTCCACATCTGACTTTGGCACTGATGGGTGGAGAAGGTCAGAGTCTGCAGGAGTTGAGAATAGCAAAGCCCAGTGTCAGAGTCCATCTTGTGTCAAGGGAGTTACTGTCAGGCTCCCTTAAATTCTAAGGGCAGCTTCACCCCACTTCTGGTTAATCATTAGTGGATCTCTGAACTCATCCCATACTCATTTGGTGTATATTTTACATGAACTTCTGCCATCTGGTACTTTATCCATTAATATTTTTTTGAAACGTAAATTTTGAACTTATGTGTATCACGTTTGATTTCATTTTAGGGTCCAGTTTGGACCCTGTTCCAGCCTGCTCAGATAGCCTTGAACTATATGTCATTATCATGAGTAGGGAAAGCCTTACAGTAATATCATAGGACTCCTCTCCTAGCATCTCATTTGACCTTCACAAGTCCTAGAAATTGTCATTTGTGAATTTGATAAGTGTGACTCAGTCCTCATTCAAATTACTGATAAAAATGTGAAATTGCATAGCACCAAGGACAGAACCCTTTGGCATGGCATTTCCTTGAGAGCTTCCCTTGTAGGTTTGACAGATAACCATTGATTAAGCCTCGTTGCACCAAAAAGCAATGGAGCATCAAGGACCCAGCATAGACTTTGGAGGCATACAGACCTGGCACTACGACTTGGCCTATGCCAACTTGGCCATTCCGAGTGACCAGATTAGTTGGGAACTCAGCTTTCATGATTCCAAGTAGATGAGAGCTATAGGCTTCCTCCTCCCCAGACTTCCAAACACATCAGTGTCAAACATTGGTGCCATGCATACACAAGGAAAGTCACACGACCTATTTTTGAAGCTCAGAGCAAACCCTGAATTCTGCCCCTACTGCTGTTCCAGAGAATGGTTTTGCAGACTTGTCGAGAGAGCCAATTCCCTCAACCCTGAGGGTGGACACGTGAGTTGTGTGGCACACAGAGTCCCCAGGCCAGCACTCTCTGGCCTCTGGATGTAGTGCAAATATTATCATTTTCCGTGTGTGTATGCCGGGAAGTGAGAAAGCTTGGGAAGCACTCTCTTAGGCTGCTCAGTTTCAGTTGCAATAACAGGATACCATAGATGGGAGGCTTAAAAAACAGCATGTATTTCTCCCAGTTCTGGAGGCTAGAAGTTCGAGATCAGGGTACAAGCAGGGCTGAGTTCTTGGGGAAGGCCCTTTTCCCCAGTTACAGATGACAGTCTTCTCATTGTATCCTCACATGGGAGAGAAGGGAAGGAGAGAGGTGGGGGTGGGGAGAGGGATATTGAGATCTAGTCTCTTTCTCTTCTTATAAAAACACTAGTCCCATTCAGGAGGGAACTACCTGCATGACCTAATTACCTTCCCAAGGCTCCAACTCCTAAAACCACCATGGTGGGGGGGTAGGATTTCATCATATGAATTTTAGGAGGATACAAACATTCAATCCACAGTAGTGACTCTGACAAGTTTGTTTGAAGGAAGGTATCCTTGAGACAGATACAACAATATTATGTTGGTTGCAGGTTTCAGCTCACTTTCTAGTGGAATCATAGGACAGAATCTTTTTTGAAATATGAAACACAGACCTAATGGGAACCCTAGGCCAAGAATGGAGCCACCAAAGGCTCCGGGCTTGCCAGATTCTCAGGTCTGTAGGCCAGGGATGTCTGGATAGTATTTTTAACCAATCAGCTGATCTTGACACCACTTCATTCCCCATGGAAAAAGTATTTCTACCATCTCTTCCATTCCTAAACAAACCCAGCAGTGCCGACTGACTTAGCGTGGGCTCTGATGCGAGCCTTTTAAAAGCCAGCCCTGGAGTGTGCATTTTTCATGACAGCACTTCAGATGCTGATTCATCGTTCTTGGGTATAGATTAAAACTAAGTCACCCACATTGTAGCACACTGTTGAAACTGAATTTTAAAGTGAATTACAGACATCATCAAGTAGCTATGTGATGTTAGGCCTCCTCACTGATGCTCAGATTCTCTCTCTTTTTTCTGTTTTAATTGGGGAACAGTGTGCTTTTCCAGGACCCATCAGCTCCAAGTCAAGTAGTTGTTTTAATCTAGTTGTGGAGGGTGCAGCTCAGTAGCCCATGTGGGGATCGAACCGGCAACCTTGGTGTTATGAGCACTGCGCTCTAACAACTGAGCAACCGCCACCCCTCAGGTTCTTTGTTATTAGAAAGGGAAAATAGTACATGGCAGGACTATTGTGACAATGAAGTGACATTATACCCATGGCTTGGCACAGAGTAAATGCTTAATAAATGGAGGCATAATATTGTTGAAAACTATTGCCTGCTCTTCAGATACCTAAAACTCATTATGCTTCTTGACACTCTGTGTTGGATTAAAGCACTTCAATTTTTTTGGTCTATAAATAGTTCCATCTGTTTCTAACATGGGGCTTCTTTGGTTCTACTACCTTGAGGTTCTGCAAGCCAATGAGAAGAAAAGAAAGGTAGGCTGGTCCGATGGATCAATCCTGGCCTTCCATCTAAGTAAGACCTCTTAAAAAGATTTAAAAATATATGTAGGAGGTCCTTCATTTTTGAAAGATCTAGCATTTGCCTGACATTTACATTTAACAACCATGTTTATATATCCAACCTGTGTTCAATTCAGCTATCCATTTTGCCAGTGTATGCATGTAAAAATATATTGTTTTTATAGTTCTAGAACCGCCAGGATAGCTTAGATAATGTGTTTTTCTTGCCAGGCGGTGGCGATGGTTGATGGTTTTTTAAGGCTTACCATCCAAGACTCTGGATTTGGTTTAAGAGGGAGCAAGCAGGAGATATTTGGCTTTAACTCAAGGCAGTGACTACCCATGAGTGGGTAATTATTGCCTACAGCCTCCCTGATAATTATGTCAAGCATTGCAGAATGGGCATCTGCTAATGTTTGTCTCTGACAAAGTCGTACAGCTGACATGGTCCATCAGGGACCAAAGGGGTGGGACCAGAGTGCATGGTATTGACCTACCTGGATATGCTCACTTGCAACTGACAGGAGATATTTATGAAAACAGCCCATCTCAGCTGTCTTCAGGCTCTGGTTTCCTGGTAAGGGAGCCTTAAACTAGATAGGAAGGGCCTCTGGGATTTTCCCACGTGGTTTTCACTGTGTGTATCCAGCTATCCAATCAGAATCCTCGGCCAATCCCTGTCGGAGCATGCCCAATTCCTCCAGCCACCTCAGCTCTGAAATCAGTAAAATCTCTGCATGATGACAAACTACGAAGCTTGGAACATTGCATTATTCCCAGCAACACTCTGGCTGAGGGAGGCAGGAACCACTGGTTGACTGTGGAGAAAGGAGATTAGCCACTGTGGGGAGGAAACAAAAGCTTGGGAAACCTGGGAACTTTCAGTGCATTGGTGTTTTGATGATGGAACCTCTGTGAACAGAGTTTGGGCCGGCTCTAAATGAGATGGCCCTTCCCCTGCAAGCACACGTCGAGGGACCTGTCACTTCTCCTTTGTCCCTTGAGAGAAAGGAGGCACCTCACAGGCACACTGTCACCCCAGGATCCTTGTCACAGCCGTCCTCCATTCTTCAGCCTATCTATAGTGACCATAGGTTCTGGATTTACTACAACAGCCTTTACTTCCGGTATTCTGTGCCGTTGTCAGAGCATGGGTCCTGCTAGTTTTGGTTTGAAAATAATCACTATATAGCTATATCTTTCAGAATGAAGGTACTTCCTTCTACCTCTCCTTTGCTTCCTTTAGACAGGGCCTCTAGTGCTATACACTGTGTATCCATGACCTAGGGATGGGGGAGAGCTGGCATCCTGCCCGTGTTCCCTTGGCCAAGCCCGGTTTATTCCATCTCCTTGCTGAGGATAGGGTTGCCTTTTTCTTCCACCAAGGTGGCTTTGGCCAAACAGAGGGTGGCTTTCTCTAATACTCTCAAGTAGCCTTATAAACGAGTGGGACCCTACTGTTTGAACCATCTCAAGTCCCCTCTTCTGCTTAGTGCTGTCCTAAGGGTCCTCTTGGTCACAGGCAAAGGAAGGTGATGGAGGAGAGAGCATAAGGCTTGACTCAAAGAAACCAAGTTCCAATGGTAGCATGTCAGTGGAGGAAATAAGATGTTGATTGGCAGAGGTGGACTTTTCTAGAACCTCTCAAGCCAGACAGGGCGGTCCCGGATCACCACTGTGTTTCAGATTGGGTCTGAGGACAGGTGTCTCTCGCCTCTCCTGCATTTGATTTTGTGGGCCTGTCAGGAAACTCTGCCCCTGAGCTGATGGCTATAACGCTTTGGCTTTTCTGATGGGTCTGGGGGCATCT
The DNA here is from genome assembly GCA_033961575.1 of Aselliscus stoliczkanus. Taxonomy (NCBI): domain Eukaryota; kingdom Metazoa; phylum Chordata; class Mammalia; order Chiroptera; family Hipposideridae; genus Aselliscus; species Aselliscus stoliczkanus. Next base: position 78,451,681 of record CM066740.1, on the reverse strand, counting down.
GGGGGAACATGGTGATCCTTCCAGCGGTGTCAGGAGCCTCTTGGAGCCAAACACCATTAGTAGTAATGTGGAAAAGAGCTCCAGGGTGGCTGAGAGAGCCTCCAACCCACCCCCCTCGTGTCCCCACACTTCCTTTAATCTGTCTCCTCCCTGTCATTCCAGGAAGTGCTGACCTCAGTGTGAGCAGGTCATAGGCCACAGCTGGGGCTGCCAGCAACAGATCTCAGGAAGCAGACATGCTTCTAGATCACCTGGGTGTGGATGTAGGTGCCAGAGACAGATACTCCGAGCAGTAGGATTTTGGCCTGCAAGGTACACCCCAAGAGACTGGCTTCTTCAGGGACCAGAATTAGAAAGAGCCTCATTTTCATGGTGTGGGGGCCCCTTAACATTCGAGAACCATGAACCATGCATTCCATCCTGAGCTAACAAGCGAATTCCCTGAGTCCTGGCAGGACCACTCCCTAAGAGGGCTTGTTGTGGGCAGTGTTGGACCCAAGGCAAGATTTCTCTTTTGCGTCTCTTCATCCTAACACAACTTCCACTTCAGCTGGTGTCACTTAGCTGGCATTGGGAAAGGGGCTCAGGCACCTAATTGATTTTGTATAGAAGGGTGTTACTTTGATATTAATGTCCAAGGAAATGAAAATGCAGGCTTAGAGTTTGGGGGCCCAACGGGGTATGTTTCCAGATAGAGGAAATGCAGCTGGAGTATCCACACTAACCTGAGCTCCCACAGCGGTGGGGGATGAAGGGGTAGGAGAGAGGTGGGGTGTTTGCAGGGAATCAGATCGCCACTTCAGCTGGAAACCTCATCCCTGCAAAAGAACTTCCTCTTCTCACCTTCCAGAACCTTCCTGTTATGAGGTGTGCTACAGGAAATTGGGGGCTGATGAAGGAGCAGGGGCTGCCCTATTCCTACCCCCAGGCCTGTCGAGAGCTCTAGGCCCTTGGTCTCCCGGTGCCCCATTACCTGGAGTAGAGGCACTTCTAGTTATTCTGTATGGACCAGGATTTCTGAAGGGAGGAAGCCTAACCAAGAGCCTCAAACAAACAACCCCCATTGTGACTTCTTGTTTAGAGCAAGTATTTGGTAAGAACTGAATCAACCCGCCTAGCTTGTTATTTTTCAATAGTTTAAATCAAAGTCTAGGACTTAGGTCTCCAGCACTGAGGTTCTGGGTAGTTTTGCCAGCTGCGATCTGGGTGGGATCTTGGGGCTTTTCCAGCCCCAATTAAGACCCTCCCTGCTAGTCACCTTAACTCTCACCAGGGACTTGCCTGTCAAAGGCAGGGAGACACTTAGTTTTATGTATACTGTCAACTCGGGCTGCATCTCAGTGGCATGCAGGGCATTGATTTTCACATGTCCCTCCTTAGCCAACCTACTGATAAGACTCTCCCTCTCCCTCCTTCCCTCCACCCCTTTCAACCTGGCCTGACTCCTGGTCAGACCTTGATTACATGTCTCATTGATTCCATTCAGCTATTTATTAATACACTAATTAGTATGTTCGCTTAAAGGAGAGTGACACCGCTTTTAAAAAATAAATGTACAGAGGTGCAGGTTAATGGAAATTTCTGTTGATTTAACATTGATGTCTGGTGTGAAGAGGATTCGTTTTGGATGTTAAAGGGACACAAGGTTTTTCCAAGGCTGAAATCACAGTCATGAACACCCTTTGAAAGATGACACCTGGAATCATATTGCATTTTCTTCAGTGATATTCGGGCAGGGAAACTAGAGGATGACCGAGAGGGTGCAGGACAAGCTGTACACTCTTTCACAGGCTGACAGCTCTGATTGTGGATCAAGGTGGCTGCCCGTCGTGGCACACTAGTGAGGCACAGTTAGTTACTGCTTGGTAGGGCTGTCTGGAGTTTTGTAATAAGGTCTATGAATGGATGAACACTGCTTTTCTATCATAGTCTTGTTCTGTTTGTTTCTGAGTTGTTCCTGAGTGTATATTAATGAGGGTATGCAAATCCTGTTACAAACAACACCCAGTATCAGTGGGTTCACACATCACCATCTAATATTGGTTAGTATGTGGGGGAGATTCTGCTCCATGCAGTCATTCAGGATACCAGGTTCCTTCCATCTTGTGACTCCACCAGTCCGAGGGCTTTTCTATTCCCCACTGGGGCTTTTGCATCTGGTCAGAGAGGAGGAAAGAGAAAGTGTGTGAAGGGAGTGACAGAGCTGGTATGGGGACATGGAGGTACCCAGGCTGATGGTCTCCAAGTCCAGCAGTACTGGACAAGCCTCTCTCTACATACAAGAGCTGAGTGCAGCTGCAGTTTGGCCCAGGGATAACACAGGGCTGGCTGAAAGAGCCTGCAGGACGCTGCCAATCCAGGAGAGAGCACGGTCAATGCTACCTACTTTAGATCAAAGTAGATTTTTCTTAAGAGGGATTTTCTAAACTGGGTGGACAAAGGAGTTGTAAATTGAAAAAAGAAAAAAATTAAAGGAAGTAGAAGAGATGTTCATAAAATCCTCAAGAGAGTAGATTTGTTTCTGGGGCAGATTTTCCCTTTGGTTGGCCAAGTGTTGGGCTCCTTGGATAGGGACTAAACGGTGTCTTTGTGTTACAAAGAGGAAAGCAGAGTGGTACCTATGGAATGCTGGGAGCTGCTGGGGAAGCATATTATTTTGGAATGGATTGGTTTAGATAGAAAGGAGCTTTGAGAAAATTCAGCATTATCCATATTTCATGCCCCCAATGTTACAAGAGTGAGTCTTAGCCATTATTATGGGGCATGGACCCTCTCTTCTGCTTTTCTCCAATGACCTTGTCCTTCTACTTTTCACCCAAACCCAGGATTTCCAATGGGGAGGAAATGTGTAGTTCTGACATTCTTTGTCTCACTCCCAGGTCATAAACAATTCCTGCTCCTGAGACTATAGCTCATGGAAATAACAGTACTACTATGTAAGGATATATGTATAAGGATGTTCAAATGGCCTCAATCTTTCTGCCAAAAAAAGAAGGGAAAATGGACTAAAGAGAATGCCCATCAAGAGAGGAATGGTTAAAGGAATTATGGTACATCCACACCATAGACTATTATACAGCCCAAAATAAAATCATAGCTAACCCAAGTGACTTGGACGGCTTCTATGAGGTATTGTTGAGGGAGAAAAGCATGTCTAATATGACTCTGTGTGTGTGTTTGATTCTATGCGGATGGAGAAACATATGGAATACTACTCGGAGGTCAACATGCTTTTGGAGAAGGGAGGTAAGCGGGGGTTAGTAGAAAGGGGGAAGCCAAATTAAAATACAACTTTAGACTTCTTTCGTGCTGTAGGATGTGGTGGCTCTGAAAGGGATTGGGCAGAGGAGTGACCTAATTCGATTTATCTTTTTAGAAAGAAAGAGCACAAGCTTGGAGGTATGGTGGGTGGCATGAAGAGGAATGGGATAAACCTGGGGTTGGGGAATCAGGGGGCTATTACTGCAGTCCAGAGAAGAGGTGCCAAAGGTACGGGAGTCAATGGGAGGGAAGGGAGGACGGGTCCAGGAGTGGGTCAGAGGTTAATGAGCAGGACTTGGTGGTCATTAGATGAGGCAGCTGAAGGGCCCTGTGGGTGGTGCTGCTCCAACACAGACAGAAAACATAGGCCTAGAAGAAACTAAGGGGGCTCTTTTTGCTGAGCTGAGTTTGAGGTGCTTGTGGGACGTTGAAAGAAGACATGCTGGGTGTGGTGTGTGCATGGCCTGGGCTCAGCAGGAGAGGGAGGATGGAGATCCAGACTGGAAATGAGGTGAGGGGCTATAGGCAGAGATGTGTCATTGCAGCCCGATGGGATTTTGTGATTTGAGCCCCAGGCCAAGGTAGACTGTTGGGGTCATGGGGAGGCAGAGGAATGAAATTATCTCCTGTCTCCCTCCCCGCAGTGAGTCTCTCAGAAACTTTGGGGGATGGGGAGGTAATTGTGTATAGCAGAATTCAGTGCCTTGCAAATTCAAAATAGTCATATTGTGGTTAGCACCCAAATTATGATGATCTCTTAAACCAGTGAGCCACACTCAAATCCCTTTAAGAGTCCACTGATTGCCTCCTGCAGCTCAAGAAATGCTGACTGACTGCCCATTGTTGCACTGCCCATAAATCCAAAGGGTCCTTTTCCACATCCCTCCCAGCAAGAGAGAGAAGGCCAGAAGTCAGAGTAACACTTTTCGGATAGGTCAAGGTTAATGAAGGGAACGGGAGAGAAACACAGAGAGTAACTTACACTGCTTCACAATGGAATGGTGAGTCCTTTACTTAGGAGATGCCTCATTCATGGGTACCCTTCCCCAGAGGAAGTGTGGGCTCACCCTCATGCTGTCAGGTGGGGGTACCCTGAGCCCCAACCGAAGACTCATATTCCAGCCCTCATTTTCTTCCTAGGGAATATGCCCTCCCTTCAGGGGACACCTCCCCCTCGGGTACAGGGGTAGGTTATTACCTTAAGGCACCCAAAGAGCAGTAAGAGCAAAGCAAGGTTGTCTGGCACTGGTGTGGTTCCCAGAGTTTGGGGAGGGGTACCCAGGTGGCACCTGGATCTGGGCTCAGCCTCTCCTTCCTGGTAAAGCAGGGGACCCACCACCTGTGCTGTCCTCTCCTGTTCCTCCTTTCCCTACTAAATACTCAAACTGTGACTCACGTACCCCTCCACGCATAGGAACTAAGCATTTGAAAATCATTTTAGGGGAAAAACTCAAGGTCCCATGCTACTCTTCAACCAACCAACCAAACAACTAACCAACCAAACAAACAAACAAACAAACAAACCAGGAATATTAAAGATATAGCAGTAACTTAACCCAAATAGCAATCTTCATGACTGCTGAGGACATCTTCCTGCAGTCAGTGAACTTCATCATTTTTCACAACACCACAGGGGGTCATGGTCGTGGTTCATGCAGATGGTCCTCCCAGAATCGAGAAAATCTGCCTACAGGGATATGTTAAGTATTAAGGTTTTCCCAGCATCTGTGGTTCCAGATTTCAAAAGTCTCAGGATAGAGCAAATGTATCCAAGTCGCTGTGGTTGGGGCCCAGGTGTCCCATGCTTTAAAGTTCTCCATGTGATTCTCCAAGTGCAGCCAAGTTCAGATCCATTTCCGGTGATTGGTCTGTGCCCCATTTCCAGCTTTGGAACTAGGTAGGTTGGGTATTTATTGGAAAACACCATAGAATTCTTAGTCTTGGACTTTGGTGAGAACATGGCCAAAGTTGAGTCAGAACAACTATTTCTGGGTTGGGTGGTGGGAACAGAATCCAGACTGGCATCCATGCAGCTACAGGCTCTCCCACTGTTGAGGGTTGTCTATTTCCAGGTCTGCACCCCCTGCCCTCAGTTCTTTCCACTAAGCAAACCCCCAAAGATATACTAAATGATGGGACGTTAAAAAAGAATACCCAAAACTCACATGCACTGGAAATTGTCCTAGGCTCATTAGCTTATCATATAACTCCTCAGTCATCTGAAAGTTAGAATTCAACTCTATTCTGAATAAATTTTGCATTGAGATTTAATTTTATAAAAGACAAGGACAAGGTGAGTCTATAATTCCACTTCTTGCTATGACAACTAAGTGCTGTTCAACCCAAGGGCTCTTCAAACTCCTCACAAACCCCACCGGATTTGGGATGTGGCATTCCTAGAAACCCTTTTGAGTCTTTCCAAAGTCAGCCTTTGTCTCTCTTCACGCCCTCCCCATCCTTGGCCCTGGAGGGAAGCCACCAATTCAAAGGGCTCTGTTTGGCTGGGTGTTTTCTTCGGTTTCACGTTTTGTTCAACAGCATTGGATGTGTTCATGCTTAGACTCCCCGGGGCCCGTGTGTGCGTCAGTAATGGCTTTCTGTCCTAATTTGGTCATGGTGATCTTGGGATCTGTCGTTGTGGCTACAAAGAGAGGTGCTCTCTAGTTTCTTGTCATCCCCAGGGCTCATTGGCAAGCTGCTGCCTAAGGCTGAAATACAGAGCAGCCCAAAGAAAAGAAACCTAGGCTACCAACAGACTCTTGTTACCTGCAGCACTGATTTCATTCTCCTGCTGGGACTTTGTGGGGTCTTGGTGGCTTTCACCTCTTCCCGGTCTTCTCTGTCATTCTGGAATGCCCATCTAGAATTGGTTCTTCTGCCTGGTAGACAAAGGAGCCAGGATCTCGGGGACAACTCTGCTCCTCACCTGGTCACCTCAAGAGGAGCTCTGTAATAGCGCCCAGCCTCTCCTCTTGACCTCTGCCACCTGCTACGTCCTCAGCCATGCCTGCATGTATTCAGGGGGCCTTGCTGTAGGCCTGAAGGAACTATGTGGCATGGAGGGGACTTTTAAGTGCCACTCTAAGACTTAGAAACTTAAGCAGAGGTGTAGGTGTTGGGAGGTTTAAGGAAGCAACATGTTTTCGGTTTAAAGGTAAAAGGCTGTAGAAACAGATGTAGGTTCAGTTCACACCTCACCACTTCCAAATTGGCCAAGTTACTTAAACCTCCCTGAGGCTACTTTTTTCATCTGTAATGTGGGATGATGCTACTACCTTCCTTACAGGATTAATTGAGATGATGTATTTAAAGTGCCCCACACCGATCCCTGGCCAGAGCAAGCACTGGTGAAGAACGCAGAAAGAACTTCAGCTTTAAATTCTCTCTGTGAACTGGAATCAGGGAACATGTCACTGCTGTAATTCAGTTTATTATTCCCAGAGAGGAAGTATTTGAAAAATAAATGCATTTTTTCAGGCCACTTGTAACAAATTGGCACACTTTGGGTCTCCTTTTCCTTGAATAATGAGACCAGATGGGCTAGTTTGGCACTTGACTTGAGAATTTCATTTTGTGAATCTCAGGAGTTGAACCCAGGGTTCTGAAGCCCTGCTTATCCTAGGATTCATGAAGGAGTTTTTTGAAAATTTGTAGATCCCCTGGTTTCATTCCAGGCTGTAGAGTCCCAAGAGTGTTGGGAGTGGGAGGTAGGGATGGAGAACTTTCTGGAAAGGGTTTCAAGGTGGATCTGATCATCCGTCAGTTTAGGAGGCCCAAAGCATGACGTTACTAGAATTTCAGTACATGGGCAGGGAATGTTTCAGTGTTCCCGTTAATGGTGTCACCTCTCCCTTCCATTCTCCAGGGTTCCATTAAAAATAAACTGAGAATTCAAGTAGTTGTAGGGTTACCCACTTCTGTTCCTTAATGTTAGTGAGTGTCTGGTCCTGAGTTAGCGGTGGCCATTTTGGGCCATTTTGATACTATATTCTAGAGATATTCTTACAAATGGCGTCCACTGGAATTCTGCTTTCACTGAGACTTTTCAGCGTGCCCTTTGCGTTGGATGCCTTTCTCTTTCAGTTCCTGCATCCTAGCAGTGTCTCGCGTGGAGCCCACTAAGACTGGCTAAGGCAAATGACAGGTGAAGAACACCTCAAGCAGATCCATGTCCATGTGGGTTCCTTTTTATCTCCTCTTCTTCTTTCTGGTCCTTGAATCTCTTTGTAAGAACTCTCCTAGTTGTGGCCTTGGAGAGGTGTGAGGGGAAGAGGAAGAAAAGCATGAGATCATGTGTGGTTGTGGCTTTCCCTCCCTGACCCTTCCTTGCCTTCATTTTTCTGCCTGAGTGGAAAATGCTAACTCTCAGGCCAGGGGCCCCTGCTGAGGCTGGAATATTTGTCCTCTGCTGATCCCACCAAGGAAACACTCCTGGAGGCTTTTGCTGATGTCTGTAAGAGCCACTGTAGAGAAAACGGGTTAGGAAATACTCAGGGTTGGTTTTTCCTGTTTGCTTTTCTGCTTCTCAAGGCCAGGTTTTAGATGTTGTGAGTGATCCCATTTTGGAATCATGTCAGCTTTGTTCTTCCTATAGATTTGGGAAACTCAAGGGAGGGACCTACAAGCCTCAAATCTATGAATTTCTGAGGATTTTTAAGGACTTTGGCACTGCATTTGGATGTCAGGGAAGCTCATGCCTCACTCTGTCCTCTCAGGAGCAAATGCTCTGAACCAGAGCTCCCTTGTATTAGGAGCTGTGGTGTCTGCTCCTGGCCTGACAATGAGAAAATGAGACTGGGTAACACCCAAAGGGTCTTGAAAATAAGGTCTCCCTCATCCTCCTTGGGAGGAACTAAAGGGCTACATAGCAGATTAGGAGGCCACTGGCTCCTTTGGCATCTGAGGGTGGGCCGATGCTATCCTAAGTTAGGACAGGCAGGGTCTTTCTTGGAATAGATGAAAAACATCCTAAAGTTTAGTGATTCTCAAATCTGTCCCGAACCAGTGGTTCTCAGACATGACTGTTAACTGGAAACCCATGAGCCAAGTCACATTTGTGTTTCATTTAGGACCATGGAGTATGTTACTGTGGCCAACATCGAAATTTCAAGAGATTTCACTTTAAAGTGAGTTTTGCACGTCTGTAGAAATATAGGCATATCTGAGAACGCTGAGCTTCGATTCCCACATGGCAGCAACCGGAGGCAGCTAGAAGCTGCTTTCTGGAGGCCCATTTCCTGGTTTGCAAAGCTGCATGCCCCCTCCCCAGCTTGCCTTATTCATGTGTGTTATTTGCCTTATTTACCTTGGACCTGCAGTTGTCTCTTGATGTTGGGAGCCCTGCCAGTGCCATAAGAATCATGTAAAGACCTACTAAAGCTCTAGGTTTCTGGTCCCCTTGGCCCTCAGAGGTTCTGATCCCATGGGTGTGATTCTATGGCAGTAAACTTCATGTTGGGAGATATTGGTCTAGAGCTCAAGACATAATTTTTGACGAGGGTGAGTGTGTGATCTCCACAAAGAAGTCCAGGCAAATACCACTGTGGAGTGAACTCAAAGCTCACGGTCAAATCAGGGTGAGAAACAGGTGTTTAATTCTTTTAACTTCTCTGGAGCCCCAGGGTCTCAGGTGGGACAGAAGATATGACACAGAAGAGTTGAGCTCTGCTTTTGCACCCAGAGATATGGGCTTTGAAGCTGCTGCCTTTTTTGTGTGTGGCTGTGCTTAGTGAACAAAACTGGCCTCTTTGAGGCTTCTAGGAGAAAAAGAATGATCACCGCCTCCCTACACACACACACACACACACACACACACACACACACACACACACACATAAACACACATACACTCTCTCTCACACACTCATACACTCATTGTTCAAGATGGAAGCCCAACTCAAGGGCCAGTGGCCTGGCTTGTAAGGCAGGAGAGTGACTTCTGAAGAGCCATTGAATCCAGGAGTGTAGCCCAGCATGGGCCAGAAGCCAGCAACAGAGTATACAACAAAATGTGGAGATTCGCTGCTTCCTTCATTAACCAGGGACTTCCTGAGGATGTCATAAACTCCATCTGGGACAGATGGATGAAAGTAAGAGAGAATTCAGACTTCTTCAGGGCCCAGAGATTGAAGAAGCTAAGAGAATAAGCCACACTATGGGGATCTCTAATCATTGTCCCCCTCTAGTTACCATATTTTTTGTAGTCCTAGAAGCATCCATTTCCACATATCCACCTTCAAATCTTTTTTCTGCAATCTACCATTTTTTCTTTTTTATTATTCTGAAGATTAGCTTTGGGAGTAGGCAAGGTATTATTCATGAAGTTGTAGCTAGAGGAAAGGATCCCAGGTCCTTTGGAGGTGGCCAGAAATCACAGAGAAATACAGGTCTGGTTTGGGCAGGTACATCTTTCTGGATCACCCCGTCCATTAGGGACAGTCATTAAAGCCACTGCTGGACTAGCTACTGATGACGGGGTTGATGAAAGATGATTGGTCACTCAGCACTATGTAGTTTCCAGAGTTTTTGGGTTACTGATAGTCCCCTTCCCACAACCAACATGAGCTCTGAATAAGCAGAATTATTCAGTGGGCAAAAACATACCCCACCACCTCCTGTTGGGTCCAGACACACAGGTGCTGAGCCGCTTTGTGGTGGATGGTGTGAGCCAATTAGTGAAAACATTCCCTTCTCCAGAAACACTTCAGAATTTTCTTAAGCCTTCTCTACCCTAATACACTTTTCAGTACCTTCATTCCAGTCTATCCTCATCTTCCCTCTTTTCCTGCGAAAAGCACCGGACAATCATATAACCCTTCCTTTCTCAGGAGTATGGAAACCCAACCACTGTTTTGCTTTTATATGGAAGGAATGGCAGAAAAAAGTCAGGCCACATTCCCAGGGGACCCTCCTTGGGTCTCTGTCATGAGGAAGCTAGAAAAGCATTGGGTCAGTCCATTGTCCTGCTCTCAGGTGGCAAAATGCTCAGGAATTATTTGAAGAGAAGTGATGCCTTGTTGCTTTTCCTTGCTTTCCTCATACCAGCTCAATAATTCCAGCATTTATTGAGTGTCTCCTATAAGCCAGGTATGGTGCCAGGGGCTGTGGCTCAATGGGGAATGAGCAAATACAGACCTACATTCAGGTATATTATGGCCTCTCCCTGGGATATTTTTGCTCAGGTCTTGCTCTGTCCTGATAGGTTTCCAACCCCCCTGACCACACATATGTTCTAACTTTCCTGGGTTACATTAGGATGCCCACAGGAACCTAAACAGTGATGGCAGGAGGTGGGGTCCTTTTGGGAGAATTAGCAGGGATTTTTTGGGACAGACAATATGAGCCCAGAAGATATCAGGAGAGACGTCAGCATATTCTTGAATTCCAGGTCTGAGGAAGTCAAGGGGTCCTGGTATAGGACAGGAAGGGGAACGTACATTTGATTTTAGTAGATAAAATTGATTTGGTTCCGGCAATTAATAAAAAAGCCAGGAGCAAACAGGTTATATATGTGTGGCTTACTGCTGTCCTCCATCTGCGGCACAAGTTCAGTTCAGATCGATGCCAAGCTTGGTAATTTATTTATGAAATTATATAGCCCTTCCTCAAGTAACATTTTAGTTTTATTTTATTTTATCTCCCAGATCACCACAGTGAAAGCAGAAGTTATTTCCTCACAGGCAGCTACCTTTTGACACTCATTCATATAAATGGAAGGGAGGATAGGGAAAAATATCTATAGTACATGGCAGCCATCTAGGCCAGGAAAGACTTGACTATAGTTTAAAGGTATACATTTCCATGGGACTCGGCCTCTACCTAGAAAACCTCAGAAGTTAACCATGGTGGGTACCTTTTCATCACTCAATGGAACCAGTAATGATAACCCTAGGAGCCCCCAAGGCTCACCTATCACATAGTGATGGTACATGCACATCTCACCCCATGCACACTTAAGTCTATTTCGGTGTGCTCTTTATTTTGTGTAAAACCTGCTAGGTGTGTCCTGGTGCCCCAGGATCTCTGGGTATTAACAAAGGGGCTCAGGCTTTCTTCTTGCCCCAAACAAGAATTGTGCTGTCAGTCAGTGTCACTTAGAGAATCTCTGATATTGCAAAATAGAGTGATCTTCCTCTTCGCAGGAGGTTGTCCCCCTAACCTGATCATGTGCTGCCATGAATGGATGTATTTCAGTGGCAGATCCTTTATTCTCATCTGAAAGTCTCTCTCCTCTGGGGATTTTCTGGGTAGTAGAGTGACCTCTGCCCTGTCTTCCTACTCTCACCCCTATAACCCTCCCTAGTTCAGCATCTTTACCTCTTCTCTGCAAGTTTGATAAAGCCCATTAATTCTACTTCCTGATTTTGTTCTCATCTCCCTCCAATCTGTTCGACACATAAGTGCCCAATTCATCTTCCTCACATATAGCTCTCAGGTTACCATTCCTTTGTTCAAGAATCGTCAATAGCTCCCCATAAATTATTGACCCTATTTCCTCTACAGACTAGGCTATCAAGGTTATCAATGTTTTAGAATCAGCCAAAATTTTGGCTTTATCTTTTACTTCCTGCCTAACATAAGTCCAATGTTCTAATCAAATCACGTAGAGGCCCACCTGTTTTATTGTGCCTCACTATACTGTACTTTGTAGATACTGCATTTTCATCCACATCAAGGCAAGACCTTTCACCAGCAAAAGACTACAATTCACTGAAGGCTCAGATGATGGTTAGCATTTTTTTAGCAGTAGAGTATTTTTTAATTAAGATGTGTACATTGTTTTTTTTAAAGATGTAATGCTATTGCAAACTTAATAGACTACAGTATAGTGTAAATATAACTTTCATATGCACATTTTAGCAGTAGAGCATTTTTTAATTAAGATATGTACATTGGTTTTTTTTGAAGATATAATGCTATTGCCAACTTAATAGACTACAATATAGTGTAAATATAACTTTCATATGCACTGGGAAACCAAAAAATTTGTGTGATTCACTTTGTTACAATATTCTCTTTATTGCAGTGATCTAGAACCAAACCCGTAATATCTCTGAGGGCTGCCTGTACCATTTTTGGGACTTTTGATAATTTCAGAGATGATTCAGACTGAACCAGTTAGTGAGAAAAATTCAGAAAGTGAGAAAGATATTTTCAAAAGTGTGCTTGAAGACATGTAAATATTTACCACCTTGCTAGCATGTATAAGGCCAAATTTTGGAAGAGAATGGAAATCAAAAGTTAGATTAACAGAGAGGTGAGGCTTTTTCTTTTTCTGTTTTCTAAAGAATTTCATTTCACAGCCTCGTAGGGTTAGGGGACAAACACTGGAGTTCAGGGTCTATTGAAGCAGGTTCATTTTGGGTTAAGAACCCCTTTCAAGTACTGAAGTCCCGCTTTGAACCATTTGAATAGCTGAGAGAAATCTCCATCCCTGAAATGACAGTAATGTTATGCCACATTGCAAGAAAGTCACCTGGTAGAAGCCTTCGAATACTCTCTGGAGGAAGATGACATTATTCTATCCATCAAATTCTTCCTGCAAACACATTTTTGAATACAATGTCCAGCATACAACTAAAGATAAGTTGGCACACAGCAAACAAGTTACCATGAACAAGAACTAGCAGGAACCAAGAGACTTGGCAGGTTTTCTGGGGACTGCAATCATCAGGCATTAGCTTTAAATAATTATGCTTACTATTTTCAAGTAGAAATAAAATGATAAGGTTACAAATCTGGCAGGAAACTAGGAACTGTAAAAATGATACAGTGGATTTGAAACGAGAACCAAAAAGAAACTCTAGAACTGAAAATACAGCATCTGGAATGAAGATTTCAATGGATGGGTTATAAAAAGAATTTAGACACAGCTGAAGAAATAATTAATGAAGTGGGGGAAAGGGCAAAATAAACAATCTGAACTGAGGGATAAAAAATATGGAGGAGGGTTAAGAAACATAGAGGGTACAGTGAGAAGGTGTTATCTAGCTAATTGGATTTCTGCAGAGAAAGAGAGAGAATGGGGATAAAGCATTATTTGAAGAAGTAATGGCCATGAATTTTCTAAAATTGAAGGAAAATATCAGTACACAGTTTCAAGGAGGTCTATAAACCCCAAGCAGGATAAATAAAAAGAAGTCTACATCCAGACATGTCATACTCTTCATTCAAATGCAGAAAATTAAAGACACATTGTAACTATTTATTTCCCAGCAACTCTCCACCTTCCTGGTATCTGAATCTCTGCATGTACTATCCCCCCATTCCTTCATCTGTCCAAACGTTACCTATGATTTATCAAGCTTTATCTGATAACCCTACTGTTCTTACCTCCAAGCAGACTTAAAATTCTCAATAATAATTGAATGGCAGCAATAGTAATACTTTTTCCTTGACTACTGCTGCCATCATTTAGTTCCAGGCATTGCTCTTGGCACCCATCATACATCTCATTAGTCCTCATAAAATGCAGTAGGGGTTTCTACACAAGAAGAAATGGTGGCCACCCAGCTCTCCTCTCAACATGTAGATCATTGTACCTATATTGTAACATATTCCTACTGTGATTTATATGTAAAGTCATCTCATCAAGGGAAGGAAACTCCTTTTTGTGTGTCTTACTGTGCCTAGCACTCAGCTTTGCACAGGCATAGTAGGGGCCCCTTCATTTGTGGAGTGAGTCTCGAATGTGGCTTGTCCCCAAGATGCCTTAGGTGCCTGTGGATCTGTTAAAAGTCTGAGCAGATGCACCAATGGAAGCTGCGAGCCCATCCCCACACCTTACCCTCTCTGCCTGCCTGAGTTGCTCCTATTCACACGTTAAATTGACAGCAGCGACCGATGCTCTATTTAAAGTGTCCTCAAAAATGGTACTCAAGTGTGTAACACAGCTATTTTACTGATGTGGGCGAGGTATTTATGGAGAGGTTGTTTTTCCTTTGGATGGGGCGGGGGTTGGAAACCAGAAGCCATGATATGACACCTGTGTGGATGTCAAAAAGGAAACAATGGGGTAAAAACAAAAAATCCCAAACCTTCTCTACTAGTTGCCTCTCTATCAAGACATCATCTCCCTGGTTATTTTCTACATCAAGTTGTGTCTCGTCCATCAGAATCCAGAGAACACAGAGTATGACCCAAGGCCAGGAAAGTTGCAGCAGGAATTGTCCAGAGCAGAAAGAATAATTGTGGCACTCACCATTAGCATTCCAGCACGGGCTCTCTCTGGATTTGTTTGCCACCTCAGCTTGACAGCTTAATGGTTTGTGGGAGACGAAGCATTTTAACACTGCCAGCCTCTACATCTTGTGGGGAGGAGTAACTAAGTGAAAGCAGTAGGTGAGGTCTCCGGAGGAACGGGGGCTGTGTGTGGGGAAAGGGGTGTTAAGTTAGGGGAACCAGCCGACTGCATCAGAGCCACACCCCCACCCCCCACCCCTGGCACAGTGGTGATTTGTGTGTGCTTCTGTATGCAGCTGCTACTGTGTCCCCCTCCAGCTCTCTGTCTGGGCACCTTTGTGCTGGGCATCCTTTGAAATAAATCTTGATTGATTTCACTGATGAAATCCACTGCTTGCATTCCTGACAGCAGAATTTCTCACTTTCTGAACAGCGCTGACATTCGTCTATTCCCTTCCTTGCCTCCCTTGCCCTCTCTCAGCAACCAATGGTAGATAGCACAGAGTTTGAAGGACAGGTTCCCAGCATGCCTTCTACTCTCTCTGGACCCAACATCGGTTTTCTCTTTGAGCTTTTGGAGACTATGGGGGAACTCTCAATACCACAGGAGCTGGAAAAGATTTGCAGGGGTTGTGGAGGGAGAGATCTTGTCTAGGTTTGGTAGGGGATGGTTAAGCGAGAGGCATTGGGCAGTGGCATGTTCAAGTGAGAGAACAAAATGTCTAGAATAAAAGCCAGGCCTTCCAACACCCAGAGTAGGAGTTTTGGGGACTCCAGCAGGAACTGTCTGCTATGAGATTTCCAGCCCTTCACTGCAATTACTGTGATCTGATTGACAGATTTGACAGATTCTCCAGGCAGCCTCTGACATGATATCCTACTCTGTATCGCCCTGAACCTGTGGACAGTCCGTGTTTCTCAATGGAGATGGCACTGACATTTGGGGCAGGACAACTCTGCATTATACAGGACCACCTTGCACAGTGAGGTGAACATCCCTGATCCTTTGGGTGCTCAAAGCCAGGAGCACTCAGTCAACCAGAAACCCCTCTCTACATTTCTAAATGCCCAAGGGGAGGTGGGGGACTGCCCAGACGGAGAACCTATGCAAGTCTGAGAGGAAGAAGAACATATTGACACCTGTATCTCTTCCTGGGGAGATGGTCTATGGAGATATCTTGGACAGCTGAGTGACCTTGAACAAGTCACTTCAAAAACTCTCTGAGCCTTCAGGATCCTGGCCTATTGAACGGTGATAGTAGTAAAACACATCTCTTAGGTTTGGTAGGAAGATTAATATTAATGAATATTTGGAGCACAATATATGCAAAAGCTCATCTAACCTTTGTAAGCAGCAACCCGATGAAGTAGGTTCCATAATTATTCTTATTTGTACACATGTTGAAACTATTGTTAGTCCCACCATATGCAAAGACTCAAGGTCATGCTGGATTATAACTATGGCCAGCAGTTCTCAATCTGCAGCATGCCTCAGATTCTCCTGGAGGGCTTGGAAAAATCCCAGGTTGCTGGGAGCCCCCTCTCGAGTGTCTGATTCAGTGGGTGTGGGAGGGGCCTGAGGATCTGCCTTTTTAACAAGTTCCCAGGAGCTCTGGTGCTGCTGCTGTAGGGAACCACATGATGAGAACCAGGGACTTGCGCCATCCAATGTATAACTCCTAAGAATTGGTAATGTATCCTAAGCTCTAAGAAAGCAGGTGGAGAGTGTGCTCCCCCGCCCCCCATGCACACACAGCACACATATCAAGGGATTTTGTATATTCTGTGTCATCTTGGACAGGACACAGTACCAGGGGCAGGGGACAGTCTCACTTGGGTTGTATCTTCACTGACAATCTACTGAGGCCCCCTGTGACCCTGGGATGGAGAGACAGGTCCTAAGTGGGCACTAATGAGGTTGCTGAGCCTCATAGTAGGAGAGGGAAGGGCGAGGTGGATGGTGGGGTGGCAGCGGCCACAGGGAGATAAGCGGAGGCTGAGAGCTTGGGAAATCCTGTAAGACGTAAATTAGTACAGGTTCAGGGACTTGTACTTAGGAAAATTATTCCTACTGAGCTTGTGTTTTCTGTGACTATCAGAGTTTTAGTCTCCTCTTCTGACAGCATCAACCTGTGCAAAGGGAATTTGTTTCCTCCACGCTGAGTCCAGGGTGTTAAGATGGGAACATCTCCTGGTGGCTGGTCATGATGGTGGCAGCTGGAACCAAGGCAAGGGAAACCCAGCGAGGGGAACAAGGGGCAGGCCAGCTGCCAGCAGCATCCAGGTTTGGACCAGCTGCCCTCCCCTTCTGAGGTCCTTTCAATACTAAATAATATCATAGCCACCACTCCTAGTTACTAACCGTTTACGTGTGCCAGGGTGTATGCTGAACACTATAACAGTTGTGGGGGATGGATCCTAGTTTCAACTTTATTTTATAAAGAAAGTAAGTTTGTGGGCTGGCCGAGTGGCGCGGTGGTTAAGCACTGGCTTGGGAAGCCAGCGGCCCTGGTTCGGGTCCCACATATGAGGGTCAGTGACACTGCCCTCAAAAAAAAAAAAAAAAACAAGAAAAAGAAAGTAAATTTGGAGATTCAGGAATTTGCTCAGGTCCATGCAATGAGCAAGTGACAGAGCCGGACTTGGGGCCCCGTGCCTGTACCCCTTTCTCACCAATGCTCAGATCCATCCTTGGCACTCGCCTTGTCTGATCTTAGGGAAGGCTCTTCCCTCACTGCTGGGACCCTTTAGTTGCACCCATCTTGCCCAGAAGTAGGTACTTCCTAAGCCTTGTGGACATGGTGATATTCTAGGCTTCAGAGCAGCCTTTGCCTAAGACCCTGCCCTTGAACCTAAGCTGTCACAGAAACTCACAGGGCCCAAATGTCTCCCCTTCGGGAGCCCAGGGGCCCCTCTCCTCTCTTGTGGGGCTGCTGTGTGGATGAAGGACCTTTCCGGGCTCCTGGAGGAAAGGTGGTGGTAGGGTCCCTTCGCTCTAGCCACCACCCCTGGTGATGACAAGCCTCTTACATGCCTCCTTCTCCATATGGGTGGCGTCACTGGGAGAGCTCGAAAAGGGGAAGGAGAGAGGGGACAACTATCTGATGTCTTTTCTAGAAGGATTTGAAATGCGAGCAGGTCCAGGGGCAGGGCGGGATTGGCGATGCTGGGTATGCCACAGAGGACTTTTCCCTCGCTGGTTAGATAAATGATTCAGGGCTGGGTGTCCAGGCTGAGCATTTGGGTCGTGGTGGTACCCCCTGCCCAGGCAATTCCCCATGAAATTGGCAACAGAAACTCCTGGGTTGAAGAAGCGCGTCATCCGAAGACACTTTTTTTCCAGCTCCCACTCTTACCAGAGGTTTTCCTGTTGTCAATTTGACATCTCTCTCTCAGAGGGCCCTTGGCCTTTGTTACTCTCTTCCTTTCTGTGCCTCCCTCTCTCTCTTTCCTATGCAGCAGGAGCTGTAGGCATAGGAATGTGCCCTCTGCTGAGACACAGACCTTCGGTCTTGGGATATCCTGCAACTCGGTTTCAGGGTGTCTGTCCCAAACTAGGGAATCCCAGCTGAGGCCCTTAAAAAGGCTTTAACGTTTTTGAAAATTGTACTTTCAGTGCTGAAAATGATCTCATTCAGGACAATGCATGGACTGATAGGATGAAAACCCTTTCAGAAAAGCTGGCTTGATCATTTTGGGCCGAAAAAGAACCACTCCATCTTATCATTGGATTAAGAATTCTCATCAAAACTCTCATACATTGAAGATCGAAATCTCTGCCTTATGACCTCTACTTAGAGGCACTATTTCTTTCTGCCTTATGAAATAATCCAGAAAACTCACTTTCTCCTCCAGGTGGCAGCCCCCAAATTCAATTTAAACAGAACCTGTCTCTTCCAGCCTTCCTGTCCTCTTTGGGTGCCTGTCTTCTTTTCGTCTTTTTAATCAGCCTCATGTTGCAGAGAGTAAAGTCAACTCTGTAACCCTCCTTTGCAAAAAAGAGTCTGAAACTCAGAGTGGGAACTCAGCAGTTCATCCTCAAAAAACTATGCTTTTTTTCCTGAAATACTCCTCTCGTGAGTACCTCCTTCTCCCCCCGACTTCTGAGAATTAAGACCTTGGACCGGCAATGTCGGCCATCTTTAGAAGATTGCTTCTCCTCATTTGGGGATGGCTTACCAGTAGCTACTGGACGAGACAGCTCCTAGAGCTGGCCCTGGGATTATAGCCTTCCAGCCTCTCTCTGCAGCTGCCACTTGGCTGGGTCCTCTGCGCTGACGTGCCCAAGGACTGGCTTCTAATTAGTCTCTAAGTGCCTGGAGTCCCAGTGGAGCAGTCTATGTTAGGCAGGCTTACTCGAAGGGGAAGGTTGGCTGTGCCAGGTGTAGACCTTGCAGGGGCTAAAGGAGGCCTTGTCCAGGGCCTTCTCTCTTTTCTTCTGCTCCATTCATATCTGGGTTCCATTTGCTGAGACTTGGATGTGGTGGTGGGGTGTGTGCCAAAGGGCAGGTAGGAGCAGGGAGGGTAGTTTAGTCTTTTCCTCTGTAGTTTGCAGCTCTTCCCCAGGCCTAGAGCAAGAGTCAGGATGGGGATAAAATGATAAGAATTAGTCTTCATATGGGGCGGGGGGAATAAGAAAGCCTGAGCTTACTGGGGAGGGCAATATAACACAAAATATGGCAGTAAGATGGCACACACTGATGTCATAGCTACTTTGTGTCAGCTTCTGATTGAAGCATTTACACTTGTTAGCTCGTTTAACCCTCACAAAAGCCTCAGGCAGCATGTGCTATTAGAACCCCATTTAATACACGGGGAGCCCAAAGTTCAGAGAGTAACTTGTTGAAGGTCATCAGACAGGTGCTCATTTTTCTCAGTTCAGCACTGTGAGAAGCAGAAGAGAGGTGGTGAGCTGAGGTTCTGGGCTGGGGAATGAGTCTGGGCCCCACTGAAAACTGCCTATCCCCTGGGAATCTCAGATTCCCCTTCTGTCAAAGGGTCCTGATAAGATTCCCTCATGGGGTTGTGGCAAGGATTAACTGAGATGGCAGGTGGGTGCAAGTGACAACCCAGTGCCAGGCATGTGGCAGGATCTCAGTGGTTAGCTCCTATTATGAAGGGAAGATAGCTTCATTTTTAATCACAGTGATAATATCCTGGCTGTAGGGACTGCAGAGAGGATCTTACAAGGCATAAAGCATGAGTCTGGGAATAAAGGGACCTGGTTCTCATTCTCAGTTGTCACACTCTCCTCTTGGCTCCCTTGGATGAGCTGGTGGGACAGTGGGGTGCAGGCTAGAGGCCATAGGTAAGTGAGCTGCATGGAGAGCTTGACTATGAAGGAACCCTATCCCATTTCCTCTGGGACCCCACATCTGCAACTAATGTGAACAAGAAGGTAGGAGAACTGCATCAGTGAGATGGTCTCAGCCATGAGATGGTCTTTACCAAGAACTGGGTCTTGAGGTTCATGAGAGCGTGACCCTACCACTTGTTCTCCCAACTGAAGCCTATCAGCCAGACCACAGCCCCTTCTCAGCCCCAGCCCGTCCAGGGTACCCCTTAGCCAAGTGGGGAAATGGAATATAGTCTGCAGTGTTTGGGGCATGCATTTGCCTCCATTAGGCAATATCTCAAAGTCAATCAGCACTTGTGGAGAGGTTATTCATTAACGATGGTGAATATCAATCCAGATATTAAAGTACTCTTCCTAATAATTTCCACTTTTTTTTTTTTGAGAAGGGAGTGATTTCTGGTATGGTTAATTTGTCCTATAGCTTGTCATATAGAGGATGAAGAGTTTGTGCTAGGAGTAGAAGGATAACCTCTCTTTTTATCAATGACAACTGCTTACATTATTTATATTATTTTCTATCCAGATTCTCCTTATAGGAATCTTTTAAAGCCTTTTGCCTATTTTTTAAGATGCTGGATTGTTAAAATGAAATAATGCAATAAATCATAAATCTCCTTATTTGGCACAGAGATGCTACAGTATCTTGCAAATACTGATGACACACTGAGGTGTGACAGGACCCTGTCAGCCCCTCGGCATTACGGGAGCCCTATCCTGTCCCCAGGACACCTGCCGTACCCTGTAGGACACAGGCTCATCAACATACCACCCCATGGGTGTGCCAGTTCTATATATCAAATATTTGTAGAGCTGTTATCTTTCCTTCTGTTGAGATAAAAATACAGTAAAACCTTGGATTGCGAGTATCTTGGCTTGTGAGTGTTCCACAAGATGAGCAAACATTTCTAATACATTTTAACTTGGTAAATGAGTGATGTCTTGCAATACGAGTAGTTTGTTTCCGGAATGAATTATGCTCGCAAACCAAGGTATTACTATATATTTAAATAGAGCTTCTAGTGTTGTCTTCCCATATCTCCTTATTTTGGAGACCACTAAAATAAGAGACCTTCTGTGCTAGCCAACCCAGTGCCTGTATCATTTATTCTAACTCCTGGCTCTTTTCATTCTGGAGACTCAATCCTCCCTTTGCTCTCTCCATACCCGCTTCCCCCACCACTATATTTGTACACATGTGCACACTCGTGTGTGGCTCCATGGGCATGTCCCTGTAGCCAGGCTCCCACCTCTGTACCACGTGTAAGTAGGTGGACACTAGGGTAAGGAGGGTGGGGATGGGAGGAACCCCAGGCCATGCTTCTCTCTCCTGGAAGATGACATGCATCTCCTTTAGTGGAACTCCTGCAGCAAGGAGTGAGTCTAAAGGTGGGAGGGCTGAGTAGGATAGGTGGCCTGTGGCAGGTTAGTTGGGGAGCTCTGAATTAGGGTCAGGGAAGAACTAGAATTGCTAATGGATCTCGCTGGGTATCCCTAGTCCAGCCAAGCAGCAGAAAGAAGTACGGTATCTTTTCTTCATTTTTGCTGACCAGTTTTCTATTTCAGTATGCGCTCCAGCTCTCCCCTCCTCTTTACCTCTGCACACACATCAGGCTGTGGCTTCCTTTTTATCAGCCTTTTTTTTGGCCTCTAAGTAGGATCAGCGCTGGAAGTCCTCCCAGAGAGGCCATTTTGTTTCCCAGCCTCCCTTTCTCCAACCTCAAAGAAATGTCTCTCAGTCTCATTGCTTCTGTTGCCTGATGAGTTGCCAAAAACAAACAAAAACCCTTAACCTGTCCTTTAGAACAACCCCATGGGGGTCTGGTTCTAGGGCAGTGGGCTTGAGTCAGAGTTCTGGAGTCCCAAGATGAGGGAATGACTTGGCCTTGTTCAAGGGGATGTGTTGGCATGAGGTGATGGCACCGAGGTAGGTAGTGAGTGGAGGAGATGCCAGGTGCTAACAGCAGGTGGGAAAGGGAGCGAGGAGCAGACTGGGCCTGCAGCGGGAGAAGCCCGAGGACTCCACTGAATCAGAACTCCGTGAGGTGGGCTGGGCAGCTGCAGCTTCAGAGATGAGCAAAGCAAAAGGAGAACAGAGACCCAGAAGCATAAAAAGAGAAAAAATAACATCGTTTTCTTGTAGAGCCAAAATGTTTTTTTTAAGTAAGCCCCAGGGGCTCCCGATGTGGAAAGCAATCTTTGAATTATTGGAAGATGCTTTGGGGGTGTAAAACGGGCTGAGATCTCTGTGGATTTGGGGGAGCTCTTTGAACAGGGGGTGTCTGGAGACTTTTCTGCCAAGCTCAGTAGCTGGTTCACAGGACAAGTTAATTCTTTTCATGTTGGAGGCCTTGCACCCATCTAATTCCTGAGTTTATGTCCTGCCCAAGGATTTGGCCACCTTTGATGGGGCTGAGAGTACTGCAGGGAAGGCTGTAGGGTTCATTTAAGATGGCATGAAACTGATCAGTTGTTCTTTCAACTCTTATTGGGCACTTGCACTGTGCTGAGTACTGTGCATTGAACTAAAAAGGAGCAGCATATCTTCCCCTCAATAGGGCTTATTTAACAGCAAAATGAATGCAAGGATAAACATAATGGCAAATGCAAAATAAGAAGTGATAAGCTCTGATGTTTGCACATATTGCTTTGGAAATGCAGGGAAGGTGTGAGGTTCCGCTGGCGTGGAGGTGGGAAGGAGTTTGTGATTGTAGTAATCAGTTACACATACCACCTCATTTATTCCTCATCAGAACCAGAAGGCAGATCCTGTTGTCTGTCATCCCCATTTTATGGTTGAGGAGAATTGAGGCCTGAAGGAAATCAGTAATTTGTCCAAGGTCAAATTTGTAAGTGTAGAGCTAGGGAAGGGAGAAGGGAATCGCAGGCAAAAGGAACAACTTGGTGAAGGCATAAAGGCAGGAAAGCACAGAGCATGGATGGGAATGGATAGGAGTTCTACTGCAGTGGAGAGGCTGAAAGCTATATGGCAAAGGTCTTTGAATCTAAGGCTAAGTCTGTTCTTCAGTCTGCAGGCAATAGGGAGCCACTGAAGATTCTTGAGTATGAGTGTGTCATGATCAGAGTAGGCGGCAAGTGGTTTGGAAAGAGGAGAATCTGGAGATGTATAGAGCATTAAGAAGTGCTGGAATAGAACACGTGAGAGATAATGCAATGTGCTGGGAGGGTCATCTGAAGTCTTCCTACTTTGGACAAAGCAGGAGAGAAAATTTCCTTTCATTTCAATCAGAGACAACTGATTCCATAAGAATGGGGAAAATGTGGTCCATATTCCAATTCCTTCCAGCTCCATCCACACATTTGCGACTCTAGTTATTAGTGCTGTATCCTTTTTCTGTCTCCTTTCTGGATCTCTCTGACACAAATACCAACTACATGAGTGGTACACGAGTTGGGTGAGGAAGGATCTCAGGGAATCACTGGAGTTATGGTCAACAGGTTAATGTAGACTCTGGCATGGTGACACTGTTAAGCTTAGAGCTACTCAGCCAAAGTCTCATAGCACACTGGGGCCAGTTGCCGCACCTCTGGATCCCATGGACTCCAATAGTTCTTCAAGAAAGGGTGCAATTTGGGGAGGGCTGGCTGCTCATGATGAAAGTGCCTCTTGTGTTCCGTGAGTTGGGTGGGGCGGGTCCCAGTGAGTCAACAGGATGGAGTGAGTAGAGTTTACAGGCCAATCAGATTCAGATTTGGCCATAAGCATAACAGGCAGGCTCAACACAGGAAAGGTGGCTTCCACCTGCTGGTTGCATGAGAGGAGGACCCCACCCAGGGAAATTGGTGACTGTCTTCCAGGCCTTGCTACAAGCTAAATGCCTCAGTCTGCCCCCTGTATACCTCCAACCACTCCCCCACACACACCGCAAATTACTATCCTTCCACCAGAGCCAAAGTGCCTGTGAGAGAGAGTCTGTGTGTGGGCTGTTTAAGAGGACATCTGGGTTTCCTGTAGCCTTCAGTCCTACCCAGGTGGTCAGAATCCCCATTGTTTTTCAGAGCCAGATGTTGTGGGGGCTCCTCTTCCTTGCATCAGTGCGCTGGGCTGAGGAGGCCGATGTGGGCCTGGGGTCTCTCAGTTCTCTAGGGGAAACCTCCACAGCCGAGATATCCCTCCTTGTTCTCAGCCACCACATGGAGGTTTGGGGCTAGCCCGTTTTGCATCTCTGCCCCTCCTACCAGACTCGAGGTGGCTTCTTTATATCCTTTGTTATAAACCTTCTGTTCAGCCAGAATTCAGATGTTCTCCAGGTTGATTGTTCTATAATTTAGTGTTATAATAATTTTAATGTGTTTATGGAAAGAAGCAGGCACAGTGTTTATCTACTCTGCCATCTTGGACCTCCTCTCTAGGACTTCTTAATATTGTCTGAGTACTAGACCCTCATTGGATGTATGACATTCTCCATGTGTCTTTTTCAGTCTGATTTTTAAAATACAGTTTTATTGAGGTATAACTGATGCACCATAAACTGCATATTTAAAGTATACAATTTAATGAGTTTTGACATATGTAAACACCTGTGAAACCATCACCACAATCAAGATTATGAACATACCCATCACTCCTGAAAGTTTCCTCTAGACATTTTGTAATTCCTTCCTCTCTGTATCTGTTAATAATAATGCTCCAGACACCCTGTAGTTGACACTGAAGCATACTGGAATGTTACCCCACTGGGATTCAGGAGACCAGACTCCTGGTGCTGTGACTCTAATGGGTGCTGATTTCGAACAGCCTCCCACTTCTCCGGGCTTGCTTCCTCACCTGCACATGACAGGATTTGGCTATCAGTGGTTCTTGTCCACTCTGGCTGCATATTAGAGTCAACACTTGGAAAGCAAGTGGTGATTGCTTTTTTAAAAAAATGACATTTTGCTAATTATTTTATAATTGATTTTGAGTAAGGATAGCTTTTTAAAGAATACTGATATCTGTCCCACATCCTTTGAATGAGAGTTTCTGGGGGTGGGATCCTGGGGTCTGTGCTTTTTATGAAGATCTCCCAGTGATTCCGAAGCACAGTTAGTTAATATGACTTCCGACACAGCCTTCTTATCTAAAATTCCATGGCTTATATAGCACTTTGTATTTTTCATACTGATTTCGGTTCATCCCTCAAAAATATCATGAGGTAGATAAGAAAGATTTAGTTTGTTTAAAGACAAAGATACAACTATATAGAATGGATAAGGGACTTGAACAGGTGTAAGGCAGAATGGGGGCTGGAAGGTAGCAAGTGTTTTCCATTATTCTCTTTAATTGCTGTTGAACAGAGTGACACCAACATGCAGCGGAATGTTGCCAATGGCTTCCAGGTAGGGTTTGTCAGGATGGGGTTACTGTGGGCCAGGGTGTGCCTTGCTAGTGTATCCAGAGATGAACAGATTCTCATGACTCACTCTAATTCCCTAGAGTATTGATATGTAAGGTCAAATGTCAGATGATTCATTGTCATGGAGTCTGTTCCTATCTGGTTAATGAAAGAATGGTGGTTACTCTTATAGATACCTTTCATGACCTTCATGGTGGCAAGATATCTGGAGAACACATCAGTAATCTGGAGGTTTACTGGATGAGTCAGTGAGATACTTTCAACTGCTGGTCACAGAACCCAATAGTGTGAACAGTACGTGAATGATCACATCACATGAGAAGACCACAGGTTGGGTGGTTGCAGGATTGGGTCACTGTGACTCAACATCATCATCATGCCCCCATGATTTCTTCTCTCTGTCATCTTTTCTTCTCTCTGTTCAGCCATGGCAGGCATATCAGTGACATCGCCCCTCAGGGTCAGTAGAAGTCTGCAACAGTTGATGGCACCATGAGTGGTGGACAAGTAAAGAAGAGGGTGCTCCATCACTTGAAGTCCCCGGAGGCCTCTCATTTGGTCCAGTTGGCCAGGGTTGAGTCTCATGGCTGTTCTGAAATGTATCACTGGCCGGGCAAAAAGACCACCATGATCAGCTTAATCCAATTGCAATTAACCACTGGAGCTGGAAACTACTGGCTTATTCCAATCACAACTGATGGGGGGCTCCATGGAGGGTGAAATTTGGGAGATACTAGCAAGAAAGAATTGGTGGGGGTGTTGGCTGCCTCACTGGGGGAGCATGGAATCGGAACCAGGAGGCTGATATTTTGAGAGCCATGTCATCCATGCCAGGGAGAAGCCTAATGAGCACTTGCCATCCCTCCTCAGACCATGCTCCCTGGTGAGTCACACACCCTTTACGGAAGCCTCTACAGCTCTCTTGTTCTGTATCTCTGGTTAGTGTGAGATTAAAGCTCAGTAGTTCTTACTGATTTGCTCTATACCCCAGGCCCACCACCCTGAGCTCATTAACACTGTCTTTTTTTTCAGGCTGTTTAGGTTACAGCCTTCTTGAGTTACATTATCATCTGGAGTAAGAAATCATGTCACCCTGAGTGGGCTCCAGTTCCCTGCTCTTTCAGCAGTGCTTTGGGAGCTCTGTGTCCTCCTAAGGTGGCTTCTGCAGATATCTGGTGCTTTTATGAGGATGTCTTGATTGTTACTAAATTAACTCTCAGGAGGTTACCTTATCTCCTTGTTCCAGGGGCTTCTTTCTATAGCCTCTGTGTGCAGACTCCATCAGCCACCTCTCAGGGCTACTTGAAGATGCTATTCAGATGAAGTCAGGTGGGCGCCTGGGTGAAGGTTGAATCTGTCACCTGGGCAAGAGGCTGCAAATGGAATGAGGAGTTGGTTTGGGCAAACACAAACATAACTCTGATGTGGTTCAGGTGTCAATTCAGGTGGGAATAGAGGTCATTGGTCGGTTGCCTCATCGATCTTTACAGGCTGAGCATTTTGCCTCATTGATTTTTCACTGCTAACAGAGCCTTGTTCATGTGTTCTCTTACAGATTGCTTCATTTCTTTTCAATTCATTTTTCTGTGCCCATTAGATGCTTCACCTCATTGTATTGCCCTTCCTCGCAGTGGATCTAATCACCTCTTTCTTAGGACAATCTCGGTGACTTTGGGAAAGACCTTTAACCCCTCTGCTCTGTTTTCCTGTTCTGTTCAGTGGAGATGATAATTCCTGTCTAAAACATCTAGAAGCTGGGGAGGCAATTGGGTACCTCCTGGATGGTGGTGGCAAGATTTGCTTAGTAAGGAACAATGGTGGTGCTCTGATTTGGCAATGGAGGGAGAACCTCCAGGGGAGAAGGGGCATTCACATCCTCTGGCCTCAATTCACACCCAGAGGCTCTGGTTTCTCCTGCCAGTAACTGCATCTTTGGTCACCTGGGTTCCTGAGGATGCGCTGCATCTTCCTTGTAACCT
Organism: Aselliscus stoliczkanus; assembly: GCA_033961575.1. Classification (NCBI taxonomy): domain Eukaryota; kingdom Metazoa; phylum Chordata; class Mammalia; order Chiroptera; family Hipposideridae; genus Aselliscus; species Aselliscus stoliczkanus. Next base: position 78,424,550 of record CM066740.1, on the reverse strand, counting down.
CAGTCCAAGCCTGGGTTTACAGCTGTCCGTGAATATCTAACAGTACAGCTGAGACAAGGCAGGACATTTCCACAGGACTTTGCCAAGATCCTGGGGGGAACGAAGGGGAAATAAATAGTTATTGTACAATAGTTATTGTGGTTTCCAAGTTCTTGTTTATTCTCCTTCATCGGTAAGGAGCCCCAGTGTAACACCTATGTGCTGCCATGTAACAAGGTCCATTTGTAACCCCCAGCTGGACCCTCTGGACCCCTTACATTTTAGGCATAAAGACTAAGGTCCAGAGAGTGATGGAGTCTCTTCTACCTGTGAATGTTCACCCCTTCACCAGTATACACTTACCCCAGTGGCCATGGCAGAAGAGTCATTATCCCCAAATAAAACAACAATCTCCCCAAAAGGCACCGGCGATACCTGCATTATAGGCAGTGAGAAAGTGAGGCATCCGGGCAAGGTGACTTGAAGGTGAGCTGCTCTTTGGGTGTGAATGGGATGGGAATGAGCCTGGAAATGAGCTAGGAATTGATGAAACAGAAACCCATACTTTGCTCAGATAGACACATTTTATGCTTCTTCCATTCTCTATGTTTATTTTGTTTTCCCATCAGATTTCAGAAAATCATAGAGAATAGTGCGGCCTTTTTCAGCTAAGAGGAACCAGGAGACAGGCACTGTCACAGGCATGCAGGCTTCTGCCAGGAGGTTAAGGGGAGGCTGTATCTGTGGGGCCGTGGAGATGGTGGACACCACGTGTTATGTGAGTGGGCCTTCAGCAGGGAGGGGATCTGCAGGGGTCAGAGTCTATATCTCTTTTTTCCAGCTGCTTCTTCTCACCTAGAGATTTTCTGTCCAGACCTAAATCTTGGAAGCTTTTCTTCCCCCAATAAGTAAGGCAAATTACCTTAAATCTCTCAATCTACTTGATATAATTTTTGTCAAAAGTAGGTGAGAAAATTGATGTAAAAGTGTTCTGAGGATTGGAAACTAGCAAACCAACATTTTCCAAAGTGTGTGCCATGGAATAATGTTCCTGGAAATATTAATAGGTGTTAAGCATACAGGGGTTTCTTAGACACATCTGAGAAACCCTGGTTAATAAGCTTTCAACAGGTGTCTTTATCCAAGACATCTCAGGATTAAGCTAATATACCTCATGGCTCTTAAGGAGGGTGATTTGGTGCTTCCCAAACTTGCTTAATCAGGGACCCTTTTAGGGCAGCGCTTTGGGAGGAACTGAAGTTCTTCTCAGCGTTCTATTATCATAATTGTGTAGGTTTGGAGGTGCAGGAGGGTGAAGGGAGCATGCTTTCATTCAGTAAGCTTCGCCAGTCAGTTGTCCAGCACATGTTCTCATTTCATCATTTCTTCCCATTCTCACCAGTGTGCATGAAATGGCAACTGTGAACAGGAGTTTAAAAATCCAGAAAAGTTCCATTTTTTTATGGGGGAGGGGGGTCAGGGAGGGAGCAATCCATTTTTTTTTTTTATTAAGAACTTTCTTGTCTCACAAGCTATAACATGGATGAACCTTGAAGATAGGCTAAGTGAAATAAGCTAGACACACAAGGACAATAATTACTGTATGAAGTATCGGGTCTGTCGGAAGACCTGAGTTGTGGGCCTATGAAGAACATGGCTTTGGGCAAGTTAATAAATTCCCTGAGTTGGTGTCCCCATCTGGACAGTAATTATCATGGGCTAGATATGTAGTTTGGGAGCCATGAGTTTTTATTGCCCTTGGAGGAGTTGTAAAAGGCAAGGTACTGTACACACGAGAGGTGGTGGTGATAGTGGTAAATTTCAGGCCATGTAGAGAAGGAGGTGGTTAGAGCTGGCAAGTGTTATATTTTCCTATCTGCTTGGGCTTTTGTCCTCTGAGCGATGTGCAGAGCAGACTCAGGAGAGCTGTAGAGTCTCTTAAAGGCCTCCTGGGTTTTGTGGTGAACTTGACCCTCGATCACGCCTTGGATCCACGTCTTGGCCTCTTGTGCCCCCAGGGGCACAGCTTCTGAGCAGATCCTGAAAGGAGGTGTCAGCAGCATCCGACATGAATCCTTCCTCTGCCTGGGCAGCAGCTTTCCCCCCTCTGTATTTTTGTCACCTGGAGAAGGAGGAGAGCGTGACCATTTCATAGGGGTGCAATGGGAGGGGATCAGTCCCATTAGTCGAGCTGGTGAGGGGGCTTGGTGTTGATGCTGGGGACAGAGCTTGACTCTCTGGGGACCATGCTTTGCAGTGATGAGCATCTTGGAGAATGGCATCGGAGGGTCTTTGCCATCCTGTGCCTCCTTTGTGAGATGGTGGTTAAGATTTCCTGCTCCTTGCCTCATGCATCACTGGCATAAATACAGAAGTAGGGTGAGGCCTCAGCCGACTGGGTTGGGCAGGGGCAAAGGAGTTGGGAGACGGGAATTTGATAGTTACTTTAGAATCATTGCTAGAAAGGGCAGATGACTTCTTGGTGATTTGAGTCATAGGCTTGTGCCCAGCAGGTGGGAGAGGCAGATGATTTGGTAGCACAGGTCCCCTCTGCTGGGGACCCAAGCCCTGAAAGCACATGGCAATAAGGAGGGAGTGGGCCGAGAACCTCCTCCTTATGAGGAATGACATAGTAGCGTTACTTGATCAATACTAAATATTTTTAAAGATTCATTGTTGTCATGGTGATGGAGATGATTTCCAAACTTTAAGATTTAAAACCCCCTATTCTGCTACCTCCTTGCATATTTCCAGGTAGCTGTGCCTGGCCCCAAAACTTTGTTGCAGTCATTCTGAGCATGTCTTTCCTTAAAGGAGAGAATATAGCTCTGTTTGGGCTTCCGGCTACAGGCAAGATTAATGCCAATTCTTGCATCATGCAGCTGAAATATGTTTTGTATTTTATGAGCTTTGGCTCATCATGGAATTAAATAGCACTAATTACATGAATATAGACCAGGAAGGGAGGCAGCTGTTCACTTCCTGATTTGCCCTGGAAATAAAAAAGACAGGGAGGAGGTAGAGGACGAGGAGAGGGCTGGAGAGAGACCAGCCCCACCAGGCATTTGATAACAACCAACTGGTAACCAGGAGAGGTGCTCAGGTCCAAGGATCTGGGAGCTGTCGGCTCTCAGCTGGAATCCCCCTGCACCCTGCATTTAGTATCGTTTCCAAACCTATTGACTTTTGTTGTTTGAGTTATAAAATTCTAGTTAGATATTTCACACCAAGGAAGAGCGTTTCCGTTGCTTTCCCCATTTCTTTTTTGGCTAAGGATAGGAAATCAAATGGGTAGACCCAACCTATCATGGAGTGTGAGTTAAATCCTTGACTGTAAGGGAGCTTCAGGGTGTGGAGGTCTCTTGCTGACTCTTCAGTCGCCTGTCACAGGTAGAGGCCCCCAGAGCCCAGAAGAAGCGAAGACCCCCTCCTGAGCTTCTTAGGCTCCGGCTCAGTGAAATAGGCCAACAGCAGAGATGACAAAGTGTGTCCTGCGCCAGCAGTTCTGATTGTGAGATAAAAATAGGGTCAAGGGATGCGACGGAGGCCCACTTAACAGATGAGCACCCCGCGTTCTCTGAGGGCGCTCTCCCAGCGTGCCCCACAATGTCGCTGTAGGCCACTGGGAAGCCAATGTAAGCAAAGATGCAAAAAGTCTCAAGAGAAACATCAACATCATTTTCCAGGAGACACCTGGGGATTGTAATCATCACCGTTACATGGCCCTACTGCAAAGGCGCTGGTGGGACCCTCCCAACATCAGTGATGGCCTGGGTTCCATGAAGCCTAAAACGCTACACTCTCACTTCTAGATTTAGCCTCAAATAGCTTAGGGAATCTCTCTTGCCTCATTACCCTATTTCCGGGACCACTGTTTTTCAGATGGGGAAACTGAGGCATCAGGCAAGAAGGGCAGTCACTTCTCAGGACTGTGTCCTTAGGACAGCTATTCCTGATGCCTGGAGCTTCCTTGTCACAGTGACTCAGAAAGAGGAGGGTGACTTGGTTGACACGTCAACGCCAGTGAGCTAAGAACACGCCACCTCTTCCCGTGGCCACGAAAGGAGAGGAGGGTCATGAGAGAGGGAAGCCCACTTGATATGGCTTCATTTACCGGTGCCAGGCTGGGAATCCAGGCAGAGAAGGTGGCAAGCTTAGGGGCGTGTGGCAACAGGAATCGGGGAGACCTGCAGAGCCTCCTTCCAGATGAAACTCAGCTAAGCAAGCCTTCAAAGCACTTTGCCTCTGGGCAGCATGCATGTGACAGGGCTGCATGGAAAAATGACTGTCCCCAGTGTTTGCTGGACCCCAAGCCCCTTCCCTATGACCCAAATGTCCACTCAGGTCTTGGGGCAGCAAAACTGATAGCAAATGCTCCCTTCACCATGGATTTTGGGTGTCTTGAACCCTTTTGCGTGATGTCCCTCCATTTCTGCATATCCAGAAGCCACATTGGAAGACTGGACAGGCCATTTCTCACAGGCTGGGTGGGCCAGGGGCTAGAGCAAGAGGAAGTGACCACACGGACACCAAGTCTAGCTGGGGTACCTGATCCCAAATTCCTGGCTGGCCTGTTTCTTTAAATGAGGCACTGGAAAGAAGTTTATGAATCTGTCCTCCCAGCTCAGGCTGCTATTGAGAGTGTTGTGTTTTTAAAGCCTCACAGCCAGACTTGGAGTAAAGAGAGTCATTGCTTAGCGACTCCCCCACCCAAAGCACGGTGCCTGGCATAGAAAGGCTGCCACAGTGCAATAATAGAGTCCCATCTCGGGCTGCCTGGGCTCTCTGAAGCCCCGGCTCAGCTCTGCTGGGAACAGCAGACTTGGCTAGGGAAAGGTGGTTCTGTACCCTGGGAAGAGCCTCAAGGCCAAGGACAGGGAGGCCTGGGGGAGGGGAAAGCATAGTGGGGGTCCAGTGAGGGCATAATCTCTGAATGGGGTGACTCACAGACTCACCCTCCTGCAGCGGGTTCTTCCAGGCTGGTTCCTGGGCTCTGTCCATGGTAATAGTGTTCGCCCAGCCCCCTTTAATACTCTGGGAAGTGAGGATTAAGAGACTAGCCGAGCTTGGTGCTGAAATTCCCAGGGACCGGGCTGGTTGCCTGGAGGTGCCTGGCTCCCCGTTGCTCCCTCTTCCCATCCTTTATGCCCCTTGCCAGCCCTTCCCCCAACCACCAATGTCGCATTGCTCGTGCTCAAAAGGACAGAAGCAGAGGCAGAGGGAAAGCAGCCTGGAGGTACTCACTCCTGTGCCCATGGCCTGCTCTGACTGTTCATTCTGCTTTTGTGCTGGGTTATGGCCAAGCTGACCCTTTTGAGTCCCCCCCACCCCCTGCACTCCACACATTAACTGACCAGAGACAGTGTGCTGACCTCCTCTTGGGAGGACAGTTGCTTTGACTTGATTTTTCCCCCTAGTGGTGGGGGTGGATTGCACTGTGACTCCCACATGCTCGAGTGCTTCTTTTATGAGTGTGGCACTTATTTCTGAGATGGCGACAAAAAGAAGGGTGGCAAGTGAAGGACATGGTGGTGGGGGAGGGGCTGTGTGCCCACGATGGGCTTCAGGCTGCTGCCAGGTACCTGACTGGACCATCGATGGTCCATGTAAATATCATTCTCTAGAAAAAGAAATAAAAGGACAATTCAGGGCCTCCACTCCTAGAAACCAAGAGTTTAGAGGGAGAACTGCTGACAGGAAGAAATACTGGTGATTTCCTGAGGATGTTATTCTAAATGTATAAGTTATAAACTGGAGCAAGACTCTAAAAAAAAGGCGTTTGTCCATTTTGCTAATTTAGCTAGATCAGTGAATGTCTAGTGTTTCTGGGATGAAATAGAAAGGCGATCTGTACGCTGTCCCCATTCCCATCATTGCCCTCAGATGCACACAGGTAGTGCATCCCTAAGTGCAGAACTTGGGAAGGGCTACTGAGCAACATGAAGGTTTTTCTGTAGATGTTGGCATGGCTGTCTCCCACCTCTCTGGACTTGGCAACTTGCAGTCTAGCTTTGGGAACATGGAGAGGGCTGCTGACATCTAAAGAGGACTTTGCCTCCAGGAAGCCCGATGTACCAAAGGACCAGAGTCCCAGGTGCACCAGTCTCAGGTTCGACTCCTGGCTCTGATACTCAGCATCCCGGCTGTGTTTCTGCCTGTGTCATAATAGTTAGGGTGGTGCCAACCTACCGGGTCAGAGCCTTGTCCCAGTAAAGGCTCATTCCTTGTCTGACATGGACATCCCTGGTTGGTGGGTGGACCCTTCCATCTTGAGTCGTCACCATCCCACAGGGCCTCAGAATCCTGTTTATCCAGCAGGTGGATGGATCTGTAGAGAAGTCACACCTACCTTCTCACCTGCTTTGGTGTGGAGTGTCACTGTCACGCTCTCTCATTATTCCCGTGGTCACACCTGGATGCTATGTGGAAATACAAGGGGGCTAATGGTACCCTCTTAACAGCTACTTCACTTCAACAGCTGCAGGGATAAGAAACACACATTTTTGATGGGGCGCCAGCTTCCTGTCCCACAGCCTTACCTGTACAAGAGATGAAATTGCCTACAGTGTAACGCTGTAGGGAAGACGAAGGAAAATGATGAGATGCATGCTTTCCAGTAGGGGCTACGAGCTGGAGCTCTGCAGAGCTTGTCAGTGACTGGAGGTGACCTCAAAGGGGCACAACCAGAAACTGGAGGCCAAGGGTACTATTTTCTGCTTTGGAGTGTCTGTACCCTTTGTGTCCGCCTCAGAAATTGGCCAAATGAATGAATGCATGCCGACTCCTAACAACAGTGTCTTCCGCATTGTCTCAGCTTTCCTTGCTGCAGTTTTGTTTTCCTCACCCAGCTCCTTCTCAATAGGGCTTACACTGGTTCTCAAAGTCTAATTTGTAGATGCAAGGTGAAGTGTTATGGTATTCCAGCTGCTGGTCCAGCTGCTCTCATTGTGAATCATGTATGAAAGATGTAGTTTCCTCGATGCATCGGAAGCCATGCTTTCAATGGACAATGTTGCATATTTTCAGTACTTATAAGCCCTGGATGGGAGCAGGGTAAAACCAGCATTTGAGTGTGGTCCCTGTTGAAGGAAGCAGCCCAGCTCAGGGTTTACTTTGTTCGTCAGCTGCAGGTGATCCCAACTGCTATTTCGTATACTCTGCTGAGGGGTTGTCATTCATTCATTGTTCAGTCATTCATTCATTCATCCATCTAGTCATGTGTTCCTACACATTGGAACTGGAGAGAATAGCGGTGAAAACTACGTAATATCTGACCTCCAAGAACTGATATTTTTAGAGAGGGGACAACATCGCTGTGCAGATGCAACAGAATTTGTAAAATGTGAGACTCGGGCGGGTACTGGTTCCTTTGCTGAGATGTAGTTGGGACATCTGAGACCAGTGCCAGGGCCAGGGATGGCTTCATTTGAAACATGAGTCCATAGATGTGGGGCTTGGAGCACTGCAACCACCTGTGCAGAAGGCACAGAGCCATGAACAGGTGGGGACCATCCCTTGAGACCTGCCAGCACAGCCCTCGAGGTAAATGCCAGGCAGACAGAGGGGCACTGTGTTCGAGTATGAGAGTCAGCATGCACACCTTCACACACCCCCAAATCCACCGTGGGAAGAAGCCTCACTATTGGCAGGATTCTAGTTTATCTCCATGGGCAGTGGGACCCAGAGACTCTCTGCCATGCTTACATCTTCCTATGAAAAAAAGAACCTATTAGAGAGGGCTTGGTGAAAGACACTTTGCTGTGTGGCTAGAAGGCTGGATTTTTATGGGCTAGGAATCTTTTTTTTTTTTTTTTTTTTTTGAGGCAGTGTAACTGGCCCTCATATGTGGGACCCAAACAGGGGCCACTGGCTTCCCAAACCAGCGCTTAACCACTGTGCCACTCAGCTGGCCCTTGGGCTAGGATTCTTTCATTAACAAGCACCAGAAAACTGAACCCACACCGGCTTATGCAATAGGGGGCTTTTTGGCTCATGCGACTGGAAACTAGAAGCACCGAGCTGGCTTCAGTGCACATCATCTATATGATGTCACCAGGACCTGGGACCCAGGACACTCCATACTCTGGCTCAGCTCTGCTGTCCTCAGCATGTTGCCTTCGTTCTTTTCAGGCTCCCCTCCCCACCGCCCACCCCCATGGTTACAAGACGGAGCCTGTATTTCTTAGGCCTACACCATCCTAGAATATGTTTTTCGAGTGTTCTATCAATATTATCCCATAGCAAAGGGCGTATTAGCATTGTGTCCAGATGGTCAGGGAAGGGATTGTGAGCAACTGAGGGAGACCCAGAGAGCTTTCCAAGCCCCAACATGATTTGTACCTTTTCATGCCTCAGCTTCCTTGTCTGTAATGGAAGTGTACTTACGAACGCCTCTTCTACCTAACAGGTAGAACAATAAGCTCAGAACGAGGTAATGCATATGAAAACACCTTGTAAACGCCAAAGTAATTTTGTGAGGTAATTGCTATTTTAAACTACTCTATAATAACTTTCTTCTCTACCACTCAGGAATCAGAGAGGATGGTGCTAGTTCATGAAAATTAGTTTGAGCTCTTCAAAACTCACCACGTAAAACAAAGAGAGCCCCAGTTCCTTTAATCAAAAGGATGATCCGCTTTTAAAAATGAGTCCCATCGCCCCTGAGATCATTCAGAATTTCAAATCTGATTTTAAAGGAGGGAAAATTGTAGTGTTTGGGTGGGATTCGAAGCCTGTCACTTCTGCCTTCTTGCCACGCTCCCACTCTACTTAGTTCAGTGGGGTCCTTTGGGGAGATTGGAGATGACTCGGTCCCATTACTTACCTTTAAGGGCCAGAGATGGGCTGAATGCTACCGCCATACTTCATTTTAAAACCAGCTTATTGATGACCCGAGAGGGCAATGGTGGGTAGGACCTGGAATTGGGAGGAGGGTTTTCCAGGCTGGATCACCACTTACAGGGATTGATGTCCTGGAAACCTCTCTGGCAGCCCCAAACTTTGCTGGAATGAAGGGCGGGGACTGGCAGCTCTGCCCACCTGTGGGTCTGCAGGTGGGATAGGAGCTTGGTGGTGGTGCCTGGCGGGGTCTCTGGTGAGGCCAGCTGGAGTCCACATCCTGGCTCGTCCCTGTTTCTCGTCCATTCCTCTTATTTGTTTTGAAATCAGTCCTTTTGTGGTGTATAAAATGGGAAGTTGGTTATTCCTATCACACCTTATTGTTTTCTAGGGGTCTCCCCCCTTCCAGGTGCAGTAATTTCAGCGTTTTCAGATGAGGGTGATAAGTGTTTGAGATGCACAACTGTGTCTCATTTCAGTGCCTAATAGAAGATGGAGATTGAGCCCTGGCACCTCAGTACTCAGTAAATTCATAATTACAGGCTTCCTCATCTCGCCTCGCGCCAACGAGACAACTGGTGATTGGCTGGTGGGTCTGTGAGTGTGTACAGTAAGGAGGGCGTGTGGCAGGCACACTTTCCCCAGTGCCTGGCAGGTTCCAATGTAGGGACTGCCGGAAGTTCCCTCCCATGGGTTGGTGGCCGAGCCCTAACCTGCTCCTGTGTGTCTGGAATGAGGGTTACCAGCCCAGCTGCAATTGGTGTCTGGCAGTGATGCTCTGAGAGCTGTGTGAGCCAGCAGAGCAGATGGCAGCCAAAGAGAAGCCTCCTCCAGACCAAGGCCAGAACGTAGATGCTGAAGTGGGTTCAGATAAGTCAGAAGAGAAGCCATAGATAGTGGGAGGAGCACTGGACTAGGAGTCCAGAGGCCTGAACTTGATCTCATCCCCACCTGGAACTCACTATGTGACCTCCTGCGTGTCGTTAACTTATCTGGATCCCCGCTGCCTAAAATCAGAGATTGGGGGGTCATTAAACTGGATTAGCCCCTGAAGATCAGAAACTGGATTCTTCTCTGATATTTGAATCTGCACAGGCAGTTCAAGATGAATCATCTTGATTCCTCATTAATCTAATTGAGATGGTACCATCTCATCCTAATCCTAATCCTTTTACTCTTATTTCAATCTCATCAACAACTGTGATTTATTAAGCACTTACTGTGTGCCCGGCTGAGGTTGTGTGCCAGGTGCTTTCCAGTCCTCAATGCTTTTAGAGGTAAATAGCAGTACCTACCTGATAGGCGTTACCTGGCAGGTTATGCCCTGTGGATCCCAGGGGCTTTGGGGGGAGGGTACTTACTGCTGGGTCAAGTCCTGAATGTCTGTGTTTGGGGACATATATGAATTAAAATGGGCTTCCAAGTGCTCTATATTGTGGGCTCTGGCATTGCACATTTCTAGAAAGAGTACCGGTTTTGCAGTGCACGAACTTGGGTTTCAACTCCAATTCTGCCACTTGTGAGTCATATACCTTTGCAGAGCTGCAGTTTCCTCACCTGAGAAGCAGGTAAAACAGTCTTCACCCCAGTGAGCAGTTTTGATGAACTAGGTGACGTAGACAGTGTGTAAGCATTTGTGTGGGGCTTGGGGTACGGCAAATGGTCCACAGGCCCTGCTATCCCTTCTTGCTTCCAGCCTCTCATTCTGCCCATCAGAAAATAGTTGAGCTTCCACTGTGTGCCAGTGCTGGTCTTGGGCCATGGACACACAAATGAGCAAGGCCAGCCCTCTCTGCCCTCATGGAGACCACAGCTCTCAGCTCCAAACTCAGTTCCTTCTGCCAAGACTAAATTGAGAGAAACGTGGAGTCTCCTTTCTGGGGGCCTTTGCTCCTTAAATTTCTTTCCTTAATCCCACACATTCCAGTCTCAGCCTCGCATGTCCATCTTGAGAAGGCTTGGGGTTCATCTCTCTTTCCAGCCTGCGTTCTGCCTGCTCTCACGAATCGTGTTCTCCAGACAGACTGCTCCTGGTGCACACCTGTTTGACTTGCCCAGGATTTTGCTGTGCTGACCCCTCCCCAAAGAGGTCCTTCCCTTCCAGCTCTGCAAGTCCTCTCCAAGTTCAAGACTCAGCCCCAAAGCCACCCTCACCAAGTTCTCCCACAGCCTTCTCTGTGCTCCTTCACCCCAACTTAGAAGCTGCTTTCCTCCTGGGAACTCCCAAAGCACTCTGTGGTCTGTCACATAACTTTCCGCCATTAGAGGAATTTCGGTTCCTACAGGGTCTGCTGGATCCAGCCTCAGCCATTCTTAGATCTCACGGTGTCGGTCGCATTTCGTGTGCGTCCTGAGCAAACATTTACCACACAGGGGGCCCGTCAACGTACAGGACTGCCATCAGTTGTGGGGTGCTCCGTCTGCCACCGTCTTCCTTCTTTGATACTTATTAGAGAAGACCTGTGTTTTCACCGGGATTTTAGCTGACAGTGTCAAGTCTGTTTTCTTTTTTCTTCTCTTGATTTCCATTTCTGACTTCGCGCTCTCCTGAGGAGGGTTTCTGTGGCTCAGAAGTTACCTTTTTCTTGTTTTTACAGTATTTGGGAGTGAAGGAGAGCAATGACACAGAGCCCAGAGGCCCCCCCCAAATAAGACATAGGCCAATCCTGCCCCAATTTCTACTGGACTGTAAGAAATATGAAACTTTCGTCTGGAAACACACTCAGAAAGCATCTCAAATAGAAATGAATGAGACCATTAGGATGGAAGGCTGTTTTGTTCCACGGGGAGTTATTTATTTATTTCCTTGACCACTTCTTAAAGCATTTGTTCACTCCCTTTAATAAAAACCACTTAGAGGAGGCCCCACCACGGGAGGCAGCTAAGACGTGCTTGGTTAAAATGACATCAGGGCTCAGCGCTGGGCAGTGGCTGCTGCCGTCGTGAAAAAGCCGGAGGGTGTGGGGATTTGATTTGGGCTTGTGTAACCTCCCTCCAGTGACGGGATGGGCAAAGAAGCTTCCCCTGCAGTAGATGCCGACTCAGAGGTCCGGGTGGTCATGGGCAGCCCCTGAGAAGTGGTGGTTTGAACTATTCTGCCATGTATACACAGTAACCAGTGTATGTCTCCGTCTGCACCTGGCTCAACTGAGATGGTTTAATAGTTAAGAACGAGAATCTGCCGTGGACTTGGGCGGCCAGGTTTGATTCCACCTCTACCACCCGTAGCTGTGCAAGTGACAAACCCCCCTCGCCGAAGCTGCACAGTGGGGTAACAATACTACTTACTTCAGAGTTCTAGGTGTCAGGGTCCCAGCAGGAAATGACTCGTGCAAACTCGGTCACTTGCTCAAAGATTAATAAAGGGGTTCTTGACAAAGCTGAGGCTCCATAAGGGGCAGGGCAGTATTTGGGGGTAGGAACAGTCAGGCCATGGTACCCCCTCTAGGACCAAATGGGGGTGGGCAAGAGGTGGTTCATAGAGCCTGGAGATGGGGAGGCCATGTGGTGAGGACAGATGAGGACACTGCATGTGACCTGTGGGCTAGGGTCACAGTCAGTGCAGGCAGCCCCTCTCTGCTTCTCCTCTCCCTGCTCCCTTTAGCCCTCTGCTGATGCCCCCCTGCTGGCTGCACCTAACCAGGCCCAAGGGCAAGGAGTCCACAGATGTACAGTCTATACAGGTCAGCCTCCCGGGTGCAGAGAAGAGCGGAGAGTCCATCTGGAGGGGCAGATGGAAAATCCCAGCACTGAGAGGTTTGGTAAAAAAAAAAAAAAAAAGTTTACGATTAAGGTTTGTCTCTGAAAGTTGCTGGACAGCGACTGACGCAGACACTTGGCAGACAAAAGCTGTTTATCATCATCATCATCACTATTATCATTACTACCATCACTAAGTAGTACTATTATTATTACTGAAGTGCCCTCCTGTGGCTGCTGTCACTCAGCTCTAGCTGTCCCTCACCCCCATGGTGGCCACGTCCCTTGGCCTCTAGCTTCCCCAGTACAGCTCACTGTTTCCATGTGTGTAGAATACTTTGCAGGGGCGCCCAGACAAGCTAAGGGGTAAAGCTAAGCTGCTGCCATTGTTCCCCAGCATCACGTCTTTCCTTTCCCCCTTAGAGAGCCTCCACTCCTGAGTCCTGGCCCTCCCGGGAGGACGCTGTGCCAGTGATCCTGTGCCACTTGGACCCGCGTCTGAGATGAAAGCCATGCCTTGGAACTGGACTTGTCTCCTGTCCCATCTCCTGATGGTGGGGATGGGTTTCTCCACTCTGCTCCCCCGGCAGCCACCCCCGCCGTCCTCGAAGAGGCCTTTTGTCACCTTTCGCGGGGAGCCAGCTGAGGGCTTCAACCACCTGGTGGTGGACGAGAGGACAGGGCACATTTACTTGGGGGCCGTCAACCGGATCTACAAACTCTCCAGCGACCTGAAGGTCTTGGTGACCCACCAGACAGGGCCGGATGAGGACAACCCCAAGTGTTACCCACCCCGCATCGTCCAGACGTGCAACGAGCCCCTGACCACCACCAACAACGTCAACAAGATGCTCCTGATAGACTACAAGGAGAACAGGCTGATTGCGTGTGGGAGCCTCTATCAGGGCATCTGCAAACTCCTGAGACTGGAGGACCTCTTCAAGCTGGGGGAGCCTTTTCACAAGAAGGAGCACTACCTGTCGGGAGTCAATGAGAGCGGCTCTGTCTTTGGGGTGATCGTCTCCTACAGCAACCTGGACGACAAACTCTTCATCGCTACGGCCGTGGATGGGAAGCCGGAGTATTTCCCCACCATCTCCAGCCGGAAGTTGACCAAGAACTCGGAAGCAGACGGCATGTTCGCTTATGTCTTCCACGATGAGTTTGTGGCCTCGATGATTAAGATCCCTTCGGACACCTTCACCGTCATCCCCGACTTTGACATCTACTACGTCTATGGCTTCAGCAGTGGCAACTTTGTCTACTTTTTGACGCTTCAGCCTGAGATGGTGTCTCCCCCAGGTTCCACCACAAAGGAGCAGGTGTATACATCCAAGCTCGTGAGGCTTTGCAAGGAGGATACCGCCTTCAACTCCTACGTGGAGGTGCCCATTGGCTGTGAGCGTGGGGGGGTGGAGTACCGCTTGCTGCAGGCCGCCTACCTGTCCAAAGCTGGCGCTGTGCTCGCCCGGACCCTTGGAGTCGGTCCTGAGGATGACCTTCTCTTCACGGTCTTCTCCAAGGGCCAGAAGCGGAAAATGAAATCCCTGGATGAGTCAGCCTTGTGCATCTTCATCCTGAAGCAGATCAACGACCGCATTAAGGAGCGGCTGCAGTCCTGCTACCGGGGCGAGGGCACCTTGGACCTGGCCTGGCTCAAGGTGAAGGACATCCCCTGCAGCAGTGCGGTGAGTTGGAGGTGGGCTGTGGGCTTGGATGGTGCGGTGTGGAGGGAGGACCCTAGCCTTTGGCCTCCTAGGGGTGTGACTCTCCCGTCCCATTTTGCAAATGGGACAAGTATATCCCATCTCTGGGTCTCACTGGACTCACAGGATCGCCAGCTCAAACATTCTGAAACTGAGCTTGTAAGAGTCACAGTTGGAGCTAAAACATAGATTTCCCATCAGGACATTTTTTTCTAGTCCGTATGGGCTTATTGGTTGTAGGAGGATGTGCTAGCAACAGGCAGGAATTGTGTTACCCAGACATCATGTGTGCCAGGCATTGTGGAAGGCTAGTGATCATGGGCTGTAGAACAAGTCCTGTGCCTATGCTTCTTACCAACCGAGCCTGTGAATCACTTTCCTGGGAGCTTAGAATAATCATTGGGGGGTGGGACATGGGAGGAGAGCTTAGAATGAAACCATTACTGGGAGTAATGGAGCCAGTCATTCTACATTTGGGGTAGATATGGAATTTCAGGAGAGTTATGCTTTTAGCCTCTTGTGTATCTTTAGGAACTGGAACATGAAAGCAGAAGTAGGATGAGAGTTCAGTGAACATAGAAGGGAAAGAGGAACTTACTTAGAAAAGCGAGTTCTGCATTTATTTAGCACCTGCGGTGTACACAGCTCCAAGGAAGAGAGACACATCACAATGTCAGGAAGCAGTCAGGGAAGAGTTCAAGGTGACAGGAATGCTGAAGGAACTGGAGGAAGGGGAGAATAGAGGGTTAGCTTAGAGGGTTGGCTTAGGAGGCTGTCCCAGGGCCTATGGGGCCAGAGTGTCTGGTCTGTCCCTCAGGCTGCTGCCTTGCTGGGTGCTGACAGGTGCAACAGCCTAGGGTGACACAGCCTAGTTCACTTGTGACCCAACATCAAAAGCATTTTCCTTTCTGTGGCTTGACTTCTGTTCATCTTTAACATGGCTCAGTTTTTTTCTCAATCATACTTCAAGTGACTTGAAAGCCTCAGCTGTTGGCATCTGCTATGGCTTATGTTACTCTCCTTTCTTTCTTTCTTTTTTTTTTTTTATTGTCCAATTAAAAAGTTATGAACCTAGTTTGAGAAAAATCTATCCTATAATCTTCATGTAGGAGTGGAAAGGAGAATTTGCTCATCAGGTAGAAGTATGCATTTGTATGGCTGTGATTTTTTTTTTTTTTTTTTTTTTTTGGTCTTGACTCCTTGTCAAACTTTGGTGGAATTCCGTATTAGGAAATGTATTTGGGTTGATTTAAAAAGTGTAAGTTTTGGACCGGCCGAGTGGCATGGCGGTTAAGTGCTGGTTTGGGAAGCCAGCGGCCCCGGTTCGGGTCCCACTTATGAGGGCCAGTGACACTGCCCTCAAAAAAACAAACAAACAGTGTGTTTCCCTTTGTGAAGTAGGGCACAAGCCGATCTCTAAGGGTCCTGACATGCATCCCATCCAGCGTGTGGTGGGGCTATTCCTCTAGTCACTGGAAGAGGACAGGAAAGAGAAAGGAGGAACTCAGCAAAGTTTATATTTGGTGCCCTGACATTTAGGCTCAGGCTGCTTTGTAGTGGCGCATTTTTGAGATACCTGGGCTGAAACAGAGGAAATGAGAGAGGTACTACGGGCCAAAAAAAAAAAAAAGCGGCAATAAATTGACAGTCATTGCCAGGCCAGAGACTCAGAGGGACTCTGCTGCGTCAGCTGAGCACTAGCAGGTGACATGTCCTTTGCAGTCTTTGCTTTGGAGCAATAGCTGAACCACTCAGGAGAGTTGATGAAACAGGCTTATGAGCTGGGGGGCCATGACTGCTCCCAAATGAAGGTAATAAATGACAGTCCAGATGCTGTGTTGTGTGTATGTGTGTTACACACGCAAACATAGCCCCAGGGAGATGCATTAGAATGTTGGCGTGGGAAAGGCCCTTAGAGATACTCTGGTCTAACCCTTCCTTTCAAAGCCCAACAAGGCGAATGAATTGTTCAAGGTCACATGTCTTGTGAGTGAATGGCAGATACAGCCTTGAGGAGAATCCCCTGGCCTCTCGTCACCACACTCACACACACCCATGTGGACAGACAATGCCCACACACACGCATGCATGTGCACGCATGCACATCACAGTAAATACCCCCATGAGCATGCACACATACACCCTAGGTTAGAAAATAGCAAGTTTAGGCTGTGTGCTTACTAAACAACTAGTTCTTTGGAGATCAGAGGGGTTGGCTATTTATTCTGTAGGCACTTTTCTGTAGAAAACTTGCTCAAACCCTGTCTTTTAGGGGCGATGCTTTGGGGAATAAAATCAGCTGCTGGGATCAGCCTGGCTGCCCATGGGCAGGAGTTTGGCCCGCCCTGGCTCCCTGCCACAATACAAAAAAATAAAAGCAAAGTTCATCATGGAAGTCTGCAGAGCTGCAGGTCCCAACACCACACGGTGGCCTCGGCGAGAACAGAAGGAACACAGCTTTGCAAGACAGGCGAATGCCAGGATTGGGAGTAACGGAGCCAGATGACAAGCTTTTGATTTTGCTTTTGGCTTTAATTAGCCCTTTTAAGTTAGAGGCAAGTTCAGGGCTGAGAGCAGAGAAGAGGAGGAGGCCAGAAACTGCTCAGGGCTGGGGCTGCCTCCCTAGCCAGTCTGAAAGGCCATGCCAGCTTTTAATGCACAGTATCAGTTTCCTTTGATTCGGCCAGTCCTCAAGTTACTTTTCTCCGGAGCGCTCGGCTGCAATTCATTTGGCCTCAGCTCAGACCACAGGTGTTTCACACGCCATTGGCCAGGCCGGGTTCCTAAGCGTCCCCATTGAGAAACCATAGTCGGCACACCATTTGGGCAAACCCAGCTTTTCCTCCACCCAGTCCCATGTCCGTTGGGTCCCTGTTCCTCTTCCTTTCCTGCCTCAAGGCAGGGAATGGATGAGATGAACTCTAGCGTTCTCTTTGTCTTCTGAGTCCAAGATTCCCTTGAGGCCTGTAGAGTGGAGCCGAATCTCAGATGACCTCTGTCCTGTGGCATTTCAGCTGTTAGAAAAATGGGGGTGGGAGGAAGGGAAAGCCCCAGGAGGCTGACATTTAGGACTTGTATTTTCAAGGAAAGGGTGTCCCCTGTGGGCTTTATCATCGTCACAACTCAAAGAGCTTGGAAAGGGTTATGATGAGTGGATCATTTTTATGATGCACCTGTTATCCTAGTTCCCCAAGCTAGAATTTTCATCCTGTGCTACGGTTCAGGCTTTCCTGGCCCCTTCCGTTTCCTGGGAATCACATTCTTTCCTCTGAGCTCATGCCTCCGGAGCTCAGAGCAGGGCGCAGTGTAAGCCTTGGGGTCCCTGACCCCCTCACCAGGCCCCCGCTGCTCCTCAGCGGTGTTCAGGGAGGGTGTGGAGAGAACACCTGTGGTACTCAGCCTGCCATGCCATGGGGCATCCATGGAGCTACATGGTGGGCCGCAGCCCGGTGACGCGGCAGGGAGAAGCTTGGGCTGGACTCTGGAGCTTTGGTCTGCGAGCCCCCAGAAGGCTCCCTGTTTATCCAGGAGATTCAGGGAAGGGTGGCTGAGCCCACATCAGAGAAAAGGGCAGGCAGGGACCAGAGGTGGCCTCCTCATGGGACTATGTCACTGCGCATGTCACTGCCACTGCCTGTTGCAAATGCAGATCCCTGAGTGGGCGTTGGGTGTAGAGACTGAGGAAGCAGCCCTGTTTCCTGGTGCTTGTGGGGAATAGAAGCAACTTCTAACTCTCCCTCTGGGCTGTTTCTTTCCTGTGTCCTGTTTTCTTTCAGCCTGAATGGAAAGAGGTATCTGAGACCAAATGGGCGAGTGTCTGAAAATTGCTCTAAGGATCTCAGAAGGGCACGGGCTGAAGGAGGATCCTAAAAGGACCAGCCAGGGGACCCAGTATGTCTTGGGATTCAGGGAACCAAAGACCCGAGGCCCTTGGCCCATGGGCAGCTGGGTGGGTTCATGATGCTGCAATTTCTCTGTGTCTGCGTCTCAGTACTAGGATTGGTCTCTACCTCTTGGTCCCTCTGAAGGCTGCCACATAGGCTCCCCCAACGTTCTCTCTGCAGAGCACATGGCAACTAGGGTGAGGTGCCAATATTCTGTCATGTGCCAGGGCCCTAAGCAGGCCAAGGTGACAGATCCCAGCCTTTTCCTGGGAACCCTGACACCCCTGACCTGGAGCTGGCAGCCGGGATGGGAAGTGGCTCTTGTTTTCTACGTGGGCCACGTGGCCTGATATCCCCGAATCCCCAGGCATGGCTATCTATTCCTCCTCAACCTTTTTCTGGCCTTGTGGAGGTAACCTCACAGGACACTAGCCCTTCTGTCTCCAAGTGAATTAACGCATGGATGAATGGATGAAACATTTATTGGGCTTTTGGCAATGTACTCACTGCTGGTGGGTGCCAAGAATCATAAAATGACATCAGCTTCCAGGAGCCCAAGAGACCAAGAGAGAGATGCACCCGAGAAGGTCATTCTGATCTGTGTGGCAGGGACAATGGCTGTGGTCCTGGGGGTGACCATCACCTACTCCATGTAATTCTTCCCTGAGTTTGGAATAAATTGACAAGTGGACTGAGGAGGCAGGCAGTGTCAGCTTTCATGCTGATAAGGCCAGATGGGGCAAAAATCAGTTTCTTCACCTTCCCCTCAAGGCTTGAATGCAGAGTGACCTTCTAGTAGAAAAACATAGGTCCTCGGGGTAGAAACTATTTTCCAGAATTACCACCTCACTCCTGTCAAGCCCCAAAAGTGGGAGCATAGAGAAGTGGCTTTGAGCTGCCTGGTAATCCATTGTAGGGGCTTGTAGGGTGCCTGACAGTTTACAAAGGGGTTCATCACCTCCTTTTCTTCTCTCAACAGTACTGTAGGATAATAGGAAGGGCAGCTGTCCTCTCCAGTTCAGGAAATTGAGGAACAGAGAAGTCAACCATGTCACTCAAGGTGATGTAGATGGTAGACTGGAGCCTCCCATGCATCCTAATTCTCAGCAGGCTGCTTTTCCCGCTGGGGTTTCTTGGTGGTGTGGTGGTGGCACCTGGGGGTGGAACAGCTCACCCTCAGGGCTTCACACAACCTTTATGATGCTGGGCCCTAGAGCACAAAGTGCCTATAGGGATGCCCTAAATACTGCAAGAACTGGCAAAGCCTCTCAGCTTCCCAGCAGCCCCTGGTGGAGAACTGTTGCTAGACCACGCACCTGTTTGCCTTCAGGGTTTACCTGCCAGCCCAGCCAGTCCCACGAGGTTCACAGAAGCACAGGGGTTGAACTTTTTGTTTTTCAACCCAAGCTTCATGGCCGACAGTGAGGGGTGTGGTAAAGGAAGAGAACACCCTCCCAGGTGTTGTTACTTTCACTTCTCTATTTCTTGTTTCTCTGGCCTGGCAGCCCTGGGAAGAGACAGGGCCACCCCCCTGAACCCAGACTGGCCTCCCATCACAGGCTGGATGATCACTCAGGTTCGTCTGGCACCTGGGACCCTGAAACACCAGGAGAGTGAACATCCGGAATGGCCAGCTGGTCATCCCAGGCTCGGGATGCTGGTCTGTCGGTCTGCTTGGGGTGTTTTTTCCCCATCAGCAGGAAGTGCAGCTCTCACTAGATGGGGTGTATCCTGTTGTTTATGGCGCTGGGCAAGGGTTGCTCTTGCTGCTTGGCCACGGTCCTCTCTGAGACCAGGAACTCCTCCTTGTGCCTGCCCAGACTCTTTCCCCATCACACACACACACACGCACACACGCACGCACGCATGCACACGCACGCACGCACGCACGCACTGTACCACTCTCAGGTCCCACTGAGAGCATGCATCACAAACCTCCTTTCGCATCAGCCCAAACACTCACCCCTCACAGCCCACGGACCCTTGTACTGCTGGCTCCTGGTTTAGCAGCTGGGGGACTGCTTGTCACAGCCCCAACCTTTAAACAATCAAGTCTTCCCCCTTGAGATGGCTTCCATCCCAGGTATTCAGGTGAGAAGCCCACCTACTTCCCTCTTTTTAGCCAGCAGGGTTTGCAGTGGAAGACACATCCCAGTCAAGTACTTGGGGTGTTTTGGGGTACGAGATGATGGTCACACCGTGGGTGGTGTGCTGGGCCTGGTGAGGGGAAGGGGCTTGAGGTTGGCCTCCTAGGTAGGACATTTCCTCCCAGGATGCCACTCTGGAGCCCATCGGGTCAGCAGGGAGAGACCCAGGCATCACTGATGCAGAATTTCAACATAGTCAGCGGACAAGAGACCTCAGTATAGGGTTTGCTGAGTGGGGCTCATGATGGGGGGCCATGTATCCTAATCCAAGACATCTGCTTCGTAAACCCCAGCACGGAAGCGTGCTCACCTATAAGCACACTCACGTGTGCACCCATGTTCTCTCTGTTCTGGATG
This sequence comes from Aselliscus stoliczkanus, assembly GCA_033961575.1. Lineage (NCBI taxonomy): Eukaryota > Metazoa > Chordata > Mammalia > Chiroptera > Hipposideridae > Aselliscus > Aselliscus stoliczkanus. The sequence goes on along the minus strand of CM066740.1, from coordinate 78,403,940 downwards.
CCAACTCACTTTCTCACGGTGTCTGCTTCCATCCCCATTTCTGTCTGTCTGTTGTTCTCTTCGCTGTGTTTCACTGTCTCACTGACACTCATACTCTGTGTGCCTGTCGTTTCTTAGGTCCCTCTGTCTCCCTCTTTCTGTGATGTATTCCCCTTTGCACCCACACACTACACAAAGCAGCTAATAGAGCAAGATCTCTCTCCCACGTGCACACATGCATGTGCAAATGCACCCCATCCGGTGTGCAGTAGGTCTCCCCAAATTGGCAGCTGAGCCCCTCATTCCATCGGCACACAGACCAGCCCAACTGCAACCCAGATTCGCATTCCTCAGCCTCTCCTCCTTCAATTCCGTCATCCTTGCAGGGTGGCGTCTTGGCTTGGATACTGGTCTGAGAGTTTGGACCTTTGGGTCTTAGCCCGTCCCAACTTCTGAGATGTCACTGGGCTGGTAAGCAGTTTCCTGTTGCTTTGTATCCATTTCATCTTCAAGAAGGAGGTGATAAAATCATATCCCTTCAATAAAGTGTACCAAGACTCCTAAGGAAAGAGAAACACATAGACACCAATAATAATGACGGACGCAGAGCACCTTATATTTGCGGGACCCTTAAACAGCTTCATAGGACCATCGATATAGTCCTGTCTGGTTATAATAAGCACACGGTGGGACAGAGGGGGACTTACTAATATTGCTGTGATGTTTTTCATGCTTTGTTATTTTTCTCTCCACCAGTATCTGGTTTTGAGAGATTTGGGCTGCACTTAACCCAGATGTGATGCTCAGTGTCCCAGGTCTGGTGTGTGCCCGTTGCCTACCTTTCCATCCGGTGCATGTGATGAATACTAAGCTAAGTCATTTAAGGGAGAGGATGCATTTCAGCCCATACCCTGCTCCCTGCTGCTGCCTTCAGATGTCCCTTGGCTTTTGCAAGGCAGGAAGGAATGACTCCATGGGGGCGCAGGGCCTTGCTTCTTTTCATTAACAAAGTTAGTGGAAAGAAGGGGGGGAAAAAAAAGACAACTAAAGGAGTTCTCCATTCCACTCTCCATTTACATTTTATTTTCCTAGGAGATGGGCACCCCCCCATGCTTTCCACATGAAACAGGGTCAGCAGGAGAGAAGGAAGCCCCCATTTTCCCCCAGTCTCTGTCAGCGTTCCAACATATAATGGGATTTGTTCAGCTGATTTATCCCACACGCAGGCAACATTATCCAGACTCACACAGGCCTGAGGAGCAGGAGGGAAAGATGCACGGCGACAAGAGTGGGGCTAATAAAATTTATCTCCGCTAACAAGGGAATGACCTACCCCATAATTCAGCCTAGCGAACAGGGCTACTGCCTCCCAGCACCCGCCAGAAAACACACCAACTTAATCACTGTGGCATGCCCCCCTCTGATTATCATTCTAGCGGTGTAGTAGGCTGGGAGGGGAGTCAGAAGGTGGGGGTGATGGGCTCTGTGGGAATTAGATGGTTTTGCCCTTGACGGGTAACCACTGGGGAACTCTGAAGCTAAGGTGCCAAAAATGAGGGACAGCGCCCAAGAGGGGTATACTTGGTACCATTCCTAACGCTGAGACTTCCTTGGGTACAGTTTTGGCTGCTCGACTAGCCCCAGTGTGGTGACCATCAGCAGACCTGCGATACTGGAGTTCGGGTCCTGATTCTCTCGCTTGGCTGGCTGATAGCTCTGGTCATGGTGTCGTGGCCATCTCTGCTTGTCAGAGGAGGGATTCTAGGGCTCGCAGCAGCTGGGCGAATGAGGAGAAGGTCATGTCTTCAGCCCCAGGATGCTGAGTTGGAGTTGCTTTCTGACCACTGTGCTCAGCAGCTACTAAGAGGGGTGCATCCCCATAGCTTGCTGTTGGTTGCAGCCAGGCCTGCTGGGAGTGTGCTTAGCTAATGCCCCTCTCTGGGGAAAACAGCTTAGGTTAGTGGCATTAGTTTCCTATTAGAGGATAGCTTGTTATCGTGATAAGTGAAAGACCACTTAGATACCTGGTGGGATTGGGCCACAGACAGTCTCAAAACACATTGAAATACCAAAATGAGCATAAAAGTGTTCTTTTAGCAAATCGCGTTCAAATCCAATGGATGTTTGCCTCTGAAGCCACACACACACACACACACACACACGCACGCACACACACACGGAGCTCCTAAAACACCATGAGCTTCTGTCCTGTATGTAGATACCAGCCCTTTGTGAGATGCTTAGAAACATGGCCCTTGGCTCTTGGGAACATTGGTGGAATTCGTTGGGTTATATTTCCAACCCTGAGACACTTTCTCTGAAGCCCCTCCAATGTGTTTGTCTAACGAGGTTATGGTGGCTATGGTTTGCTGGCTTCCCCTCTCTTTCTCTGAACATATTCATTTTCCTATGGTCTCACTGCAAAAGACACGCTAAAGAATCCTTCTGAGCTAACGGGTCAGCAGCGCAGTGGACAAGGCCTTGTTCCCTTCATTGAGCTCACGGCCCTGTGCGGGGCCAGCCTTCACCTGATGTAAGACTTCTCTGCCTCTCAAAAGAGTTCAACCCATTGGGTCAGCATGGGTCCCTCACAGACCTTCCGGGGAAGGTTAGAACTCATCCAAGGGAAAAGAAAGTTTATGCAGCACAGTGAAGCCATGATGAGGTTTGTATGGTCCCATTTTTAAATTCTTTGTTATAAACTAGCATGCAAGTGCATGGGACTATTGGATGGAGTAATAGGCTCTGTGATGAGAGCAAACCCAACCTAGTGGAGTCTTGCCAGGATATTTCCGCCACCCTGAGGACTCTTGGCTGACCTCTTCCCCCACCTGTGGAGTGGGGGGCGAGATACACTGGGCATCAGACAGTGTATTGATAAGCACCTAGGGGTCAGTAGTCATATTTGCAATAGGGCCCCAGTAAGTGGATGATCATTGCTTTCCTGTACTGCACAGCTTTACAATTGGAGGCTCTGTATAGACATGAGCAACTGCAGCTGATCTGATCAGTATCTCCCTTTAGAGAGAAATCCCACATGTGTAATTTGCAGTTTCCCCATTTCCAGCAGAGGTCGGCTCTGGTCAGCTCCAGGTGTGCACGATTCATTAATGGGAAGAAACTGAGGGCTGCTAAGCTGGAAGAATTTAAGGACCCTCTCTCTTCCACGTCAGCAGGCACCTCTTGGGTGCCCTCCTCTTTTTTCTCCTAACTTGTATTTCTTTTCAAAGGTTCAGCTCTCACTTTCCTTTGGAACAAATGGGCCTGGGAAGGGAGGAAGCCCAGCGCTGCTCTGATGACTGGCCAAGGGCATTCCAGGGAGGAGAGTTATTTCCTTCCGAAGGTCACAGAAGGCCAGAGCACTCACTCATCCTGGAAGGCAGGAAGAGAAGCGGCAGCTGGGGCTCCTTGTTGGTCAGTCTCTGACCCTGAGAGGAGGTCCCCCTGACGTTGGAATAGGTTTCCTTGGGGCCACCCTCTTGTAACCCCATTGGAATCCCCTCTATAAGATCAGTTTTTTTTTCCCCTCTGAACTGCGAACTTGGGGTTCTGGTACCTATTTTCTGATAACTTGATAGGTCATGGCTGAGGGGAGGGAGAGTGGTGTCATTTATTCTCTAGGCCTCAGTTTCCTCTTCTGTAAAACCAGCTGTTGGAGTCTAAGATCCTGAGTCATTTTCCTGCTCTGAAATAACAGGACCATAATACCATGTGCTGCACAGAGAGCTCAGATGTGAACCCAGACGGCGCTGCTTCCATGAAGCCTTGCTGCTTCCCCAGACAGCTGGCGGCCATGCCCTCTGTGCCCCCAGCACCAAGTACGTAACAGAAGCAGGGTACCTATAGCCTTGTCCAGTCATGGCCCAGGTCTGTTTGGGAAAGAGGGAGAAATTGAGACGTTTCTCAATCTCTATATTGGTGGGTCCTCACCTAGGGCTTGGTGCTTAGTAGGTCCTTCCTAAATGTTCTTCAGCAAATCACTGAGTGAGGAATAATAAATAGTGTTGTCTTCATTTAGTGCCTCCGTGTCCCCTAATGGAAACAGAAGTTCCAATAGCCTAAGAGACCACAAATTTGATGGCAAAAGGCCCAAACGAAGGCCCTACAGTGGGTAAGCTTGGGCTAATCTCTGATGCCTTCTTCCCCCATCTCAGCGTCTGGTCTCCCAGCATTGGGGGTGGGCGCAGGAGTGCTCAGAACCCCTCTGCATGGGACTGGCTGCTGCTTTTGCATTTAAGGAGGGAGAGCTGGCTGCCCCCAGATGAAAGGACTCCTCTCTCTGCTGGACCAAGAGCTGCCCATTAGCAATGGGAAGACAGGATCTGACTTTGAACTTTCCATCCTGGGCCTAGAGACTGCTGCTGCTGGCCCGGGGGAGTAGGCAGCTGCATCCCGGTAGGAGGAGGTGGCTGCACCGTCCATACCCGCTGGCTCCCCTGTTTGGCCTCCTGTGGGTTATTTGGGATATTTGTAAACAGTGATGGCTGGGCTAAGAGGGCCAGCCTGTGGCTGTGGAAGAGACTGTGTCCCAGAATTGAGCTAATTGGCCCCTGGGGGGACGGACCTGGTGACCCTTTAAGTCATTAGCACCGTGTTGGACCACTGAGCTCTGACCTCTCTGTGACCTTTTCATAATAAGGACTCAATGTGGGTTTTTGCAAAGGTGGGGCAACTGAGGGTAGAGCTAAAACAGCTCCACTGGGCAGAGGTGGTGCCCCTAGGAACCAGCCCAGGGGCCATACTAGCTGGAATGAGGAGTGATTTCAGGATCAGGTCTCCCCGCACCTCATCACCCTTGTCCTTCACGATGAACTGGCATAGTGTCAGGGTGATGGTTCCTTATGAGTGTGTCAGGGGGCATTGGGTTGGGGGATGATACATGGGGGCTCCAGAGATGTCCCCAGGGTTCCCCAAATATTCCCCTTCTTCGGCTTTCCCCAAGACTCTCCACAGAGACTACCAGACACTTCTGGGGTTCTTGGGTGGTTGCTTCACAGCTTGGCCCCGAAACCTGGGTAGACTGCCAGAGGCAGGATGCTGGCAGCATTTAAAATCCCCTTTCCGTAGATGATAGAGCTTTTCAGAGTGCCAGTCTCTCTGCAGAGTGGGAGCAATTTCCCTGTAATTGGTAAAGTAACCGTAACTGCTCTGTCATTTGTATGGAGCGACACATAATTGCACAGTAACCTTTGCCGCTGTGTGCAAGGGGAGCAGGGTAAGCTATTAGATTGTAATTCGGAGTGTCAGCTCCAGTTCCCCATGCCACCTCCACCAACACCACTGGGGGGGGGCTTTAGGGCAGCCATGGGCCTCTCCACATCCTGGTCCGGTGGGTCTTGCCCCAGAGTGGCAATGCTTGTCCCATGCCGTTATGACCTATGCTCCCTCAGTGAGGATGAGAGCTCCACAGCGAGCCATGCCAGTGCTTCTCAAACCTTAGTGTGCAGCAGAATCACCTGGCGGGATGTTAAGACACAGGTCCCTGAGCCCCACCTCAGATTTAATGGTCCAGTTTCTGAGTGAAACCCTAGAATTTGCATGTCTAATGAATAGCAGTGATTCTTCTAGATCTTAGACCGTTCCTCTGCTCTGTCCTTCAGGCTCATTGGCCTGATAGATCTTTCAGAAGTTCCACCTTTGCTATTTCATCTTGATAACATTAGCTCCTTTAATCTTGATAACACCTCTCTGAGGCAGATGCCATGAATTTCCCCCAAGATGCTGAGACGCACCAAGGTTGTCTGAATTGTCTAAGATGACAAACAATACTAAGAGTTAGCACTCCCATAACACTTAGGAAGTGCCAGGCACTGTCCTACTTGTACTAAATCACTTAATCTTCACCACAGCACTAGGACATGCGAGATCTGACAATGACGTTCACAAACTTGTTGTGATGATGTTGCTCAACTTTTTTGATATCAGAGGGATTATTCATTATGAATTTGTACCATCTGGACAAACAGTTAACCAAGTTTACTATTTGGAAGTAAATAGGCTACATGAAAAGGCTACATGAAAAAGTTAGACGACCTGAACTTTTCACCAACAATTCATGGCTCTTGCATCAGGACAATGCACCAGCTCACATGGCACTGTCTGTGAGGGAGTTTTTAGCCAGTAAACAAATCACTGTATTGGAACACCCTCCCTACTCACCTGATCTGGCCCCCAATGACTTCTTTCTTTACCTAAAGATAAGGGAAATATTGAGAGGGAGACATTTTGATGACATTCAGGACATCAAGGGTAATGTGATGACAGCTCTGATGGCCATTTCAGAAAAAGAGTTCCAAAATTGCTTTGAAGGGTGGACTGGGTGGTGGCATCGGTGCACAGCTTCCCAAGAGGAGTGCTTTGAAAGTGACCATAGTGATATTCAGCAATGAGTTATATAGCACTTTTCCTAGGATGAGTTTGCAAACTTACTTGTCAGACCTCGTATATACTGTTATTATTATCCCCATTCTTCCCATAATAGACTAAGGCACAGAGAACTTAAATAACTTGCCCAAGATCACACAGCATTAAGTGGTGAACCTGGGATTCAAACCTAGGCATTCTGACTCTGGTTCCACACCACTATGAAACTCGGGCTTTTTTTGTTCATCTTTATTAAATTTATTGGGATGACAGAAACTTAGGCTTTTATTTAGTTACCCATGAATCCATGCATGCATGCATCCATCATCCATCCATCCATCCATCCATCCATCCATCCATCCATTTAGCACATATGCCTTAACCTACTATGAACCAGGAACTAAGCCAAGAGTACAAAGATGCATAAAACATGGTCCCCCCTTTGAGCTCATGGTCCCTGGAGTCCAGTGGATCACTGTCTTAATCTATAACCCATGCATCCCATGAGGACACTGCAGAAAGCAGATTTTATTCTCCTGTTTGGGGCAGAGGGGACCCCACAGGGTGTGACCCGGTCTAAAGCTTCAATATCTGTTCACAGCGTTGCCCAAGTAGACGTCACATATATTCCCATGCAATAGACCCTATTCCTTTCCCTTGGAAAAATGAATCTGCTCTCTAACAGACAAGCATTATAATGGGTATTTATGGTGGGAGAGAGGCAACCTGGCCTGAAGGCGAGGCTGGGCTCCTGATTACAGCAAGCCAGTCCTTTCCTGCCTCCTCTAATCTTGCTGTTCATGGGGACCACGGGAGGACTCGGTCAAGGCCGGAGCAGATATGGGCCTCGCCCACTGCCCAGGGTGCTCAGGAATCCACGCCAGCCCTCACCTGTTGAAGGCTTTCACCAGTGGGCCTTCCCTTCCAGGGGGTGCACGGCCCTGAAGCCTGTTCCCTATACCTTGGCCCGGCCCCCAGCCTGTGAACCCTTGTGGGGTCCTCTGCCTTCTCTTCCCAGGGCTGTAATTACCCTGTGGCTTCGGCTCAGACCTGGCAGATCATGTCCTTGGAAAGCTGTGCTGTGGTCAGGAGGCATGCTAGGGTCACTCCCTGCAGCCTTCCTACCCCTGCTTCGGGCAGGATTTCCACAGAAAAAATGAACGTGAACTATCATCTTACATTGACGAAGTGCTTTCATGTTGATCAGGTGCCTTCTTACCTGTTATCTCACCCCGTCCTCACAACAGCCCTGTCTTGCTATTTTACAGTCAAGTAAAATGAGGCTCAGGGAACCAGAGGAGGCTGTGCCAAGTATAGTTGGGAAGCTGGGCTGCTGTGTGAACCCGAGTCCTGTGTTTTTTCCACTATTTCAATGTTAAAAATCCCCCCCATCACCCCAGCTTTGAGGAAACAAAGCCCATCTCGTGCTACAACTGGGGGACCTCAGCCTCCATGCAGACCTGGGCTGTTCCTACCCAGAGGCCTCCATCACCTCTTCATTATCGAAGGTCCCCCTGGTTCAGAGGGAGAAACCGAGGCCTGGGGAGGCCTGGGGAGAATTGAATGGCCATTATTCCTGGAATCCAAATGCCATGTTAGGAGCCCCAACTGCATGCAGTCTTTGCTGTATCTGAACCTAATGACAACCGCAAGAGGTAGGCAATGGGTGTGTATGGGGGGAATGTCTGTCAGGTCCAGGTGAGGAGAGAGTGACTGGCTCCTGATGGGGCCTCGCAAGGAGCCGTCATCATTTCCTTGGGAGGACACTGTCCCTCACCAGGCCCTTTGCTGCACACAGTGACACAGCTGCAGGAGCTCACACGTCTCTGACTTTTGGTATCCGAGTGAGCAATGATTCAATGAGTCAATTGGTCAAATGCAGACCTCCTTTTTGTAGGTGGCTGTTCATTTATTTGCTTGTGTTCTGCCCAGCCAAGAGGAAGGATGGTTCTCAGTAACTCAGAAAAGTGTTTCTGAGGGCTGACAGCCTAAGCTTCCCCAGGTCAATGAGATGTGTGTTTGGACAAGGGGTGGTGGAAGACTGGGGAACGTGGGCTGGCTTGCTCCCAGCCTCAGGACTCTCCTGTGCAGAGCAGACCATCATTCGGATGCAACTACTTAGAAATGGGCCATGATGGCCACGTTTGCTGATGGCAGAGGTCCTCACAGCACAATGCAGGGCCAAGCAAGTCAGGAATGAGGCCTCCCTAGGAACCGGAGGCAGGAACATGCAAAGTCATGAACATTGTCAGCATGCCCTAGGCTGCCCTTGGAATGCCTGGCAGGTCACTGCGGTTGCATCCAGCAGGGAGAAGCCATCGTCTTCCGTCTGTCTGGAGTTTTTCTTCCCCTTTTCTGTCCATCCCTTTCACTCTTCACCACCTGTCTCCTCTCTCATTTCCTCATTTTAGAAAAGAACCATAAAGACCAGACTAGACCTTGAAAGCTCCCTAATTTTGACTCCTCTAGTTTTTTCGAGGGGGAAGAAGTTGTGTTTGGTCTGAGGCTGTTGGACCATAGCACGCAAGTGAGCCCAGGGTGAAGAGAGGCACGGAGCAGATGTCTGCTCTGCACATGGCCTGCTCAGGCTCTCCCTATCCTGATCCTGACTGCTCCCCGCCCCCATGACAGGAAGGAGGGGAGAGGTAAGAGAGAAGGGTTGAGATGCCCAACACGTTGTCTTCCCTGAAATGCACAATAGCCGTCTCTCCCACTTCTGGGGGAAGGGAGTTGAGATCCCTCCTCCCGCCCAAAGCCCCAAGTAGCACCGAGTTGTCTACTTTGACATAGCGCCCTGGCAAGAACCTGTCTGCCAGCTCTCCAGCTGCCTTCCCTTTGGCTGGATGGAAGCCTTTTAAAAAGCGACACCTTGTATTTTATGATTTTATGTCACTCCTTTCTCTGAAAAGTCCAAAGACATTGACAGGCATGAGCTCTGTAGGTTTTATGGAAGCCCATCAAAAAGCAAGGCTTGTTTCCTTTATCTTTATAGAGTGGAAAATAAAATTATGGAAGATGGAATAACTCTTCTTAGGCCACACAGTTCTTCCAAGAAAAAGGGGGAAATTCCAATTAGGTCCTTGGGGCCGGGGAGAGGTCTATGCCAACCCAAAGCTACCCAGCAGGGAGCCCTGGGGGCTCCTCACCAGCCATTGTCAAGGTCTTCACCACTCTCTAGGTCAGAATCTAGCTGTGACCCTCTGCTTACATCAGGACCTGGAGGCCTGGAATAAAATAGGGAGAGATTCAGCTGAAACAGGCTCAAAGCCTTTCCTGTCGGTTCCCTGGTTCCTGAAATTTTCCTGGACTCAGGAGCAAGAGTTTGTCAGTGTATCCCAGAACATCCAGGGACTACGGTCCTTAAGAAAGGCTGGCAGGTGTTCTGGTCAAAAATGGTTTAGGGGGCCAGCCAAGTGGCATGTTGGTTAAGAGTGGGCTTGGGATACCAGCTCTAAGCAGCAGGGCCCTAGTTCGGATCCCACATATGAGGGCCAGTGACGCTACACCCTTTACAGCTAAGATAGTGAAACAGAGCTCAACCTGGAGCTGGGCTGTCATGAGTCACTGGTGACGGCTGCAGTGGAGTTGGCCGGCAGCTGGGGTGAGAGCTGCCATGAGCGGCCATCCAATGGCTGGTGAGCGACTGCCTCATCCAGGAAGAGTGCAATGATAATACCAACATGTGAAGCGACGTCCTTCACAACTAGACTGAAGAACAAAAGGACAGCAATTTATCTGTTCCCCTTCCCTGATTCTCCAATGCTGTTCTCCTCCCCCAATTCCCCAATAAAATCTTTAAAAAAAAAAATGGTTTAGGGAATAAAATGTTTGGGAAAGGCTGAGATACTGTTAAATATATTCCTTCTTAAGACTTCAGACCTTTCCTATAATTCATCATTTGGAGTCTCTTACATGGTGTGAGAATGTACTGTTTCCCCAAATTATTTGCCCAAGGAACCCTTTTTTGGTAGAGCGTCTTGGGGGCTTGGGTCCCATGAAAGAAGACACTTTTGGAAAGACTGGTGTGGGTCTAACAAGACCAGGGCTTCCCCCTGTTTGCAATGCTCTGAAAGAAATAGGGAGCCTGATCTTGGGAAGAACGGGCACCAGTGTGGCTTGTTCAGTTCACTCACAAACCTTTCGCTTCCATTTCTCCTTCCCCCAACCGATTGTTTGTATAGGTCTTTGTCATGGTATTGTCATCCATGTTTTAATGTTTCTAGTTCTCTCTCCTACACTTTGAGTCCTCATCCATGTATCTGCTCCACAGTAAGTATGTAGATGAGGAGACCACAATCCTCTCACACCTGAAGAGAGCAGTCTGAAACCCATAGTCATGGGTGCTGGCCTAGTGCTTTCTGAGGTGATGGTGATGGTGGACAATCTAAGCTAGCAAGATGGCACTTGGAAGGCTTGTAGGAAGGACAGAGAGACCATGAGTGTATGATGAAAAGTCTAGGAATCTGTGGTATTTTTTTCTATAGTCCTGCAACCTACTTGGATGACTGTTGACAGGTCCTAGTTTCTCTGGAGCTGAGTTTTTCACGTCAAAAAGGAGAGATTTCTACCAGATCATGCTTTCTAAGGATTCTTCTAACTCTCTAGTTCCCTCACTCAGTATCTCTGCCAGTTGCCCTGATGCTCTCCCTTAATTGTTCCCCCTTTTTCATTTTCAGCTATTAACCATTGATGATAATTTCTGTGGCCTGGATATGAATGCCCCCCTGGGCGTGTCTGAGATGGTACGTGGCATCCCCGTCTTCACAGAGGACAAGGACCGCATGACCTCGGTCATCGCATATGTCTACAAGAATCACTCCCTGGCCTTCGTGGGCACCAAGAGTGGCAAACTGAAGAAGGTAGGAATGAGGTGCAGTTTCTCTGGTTATTATGGAGATAGTCTGCCCCCAGTGGGCTGGATATGATCTCATGTTCCTTTACTATCTTGGGCCTGGTGGGTGAGGGATACAAGTTGGAGCTAAGGAGGTATGTTGCCGTGGAGGTAACGGATGATAACCTTGTCCCTTCTATCCCTTTGTATGAGGGTTGTTATGGGAGTCACACTGGGAAGGTGTGAGCTCACCTAAAGGTGGTGGTGTGCATGGAAAGGTGTGACCCCCAGCTTTGCTCTGACATCTTGAATGATAGACTCTCTCCAGCTTGGGCTTGTGCCTGAGGCAAGAGCATGATTAGGTCTGGATGGTTGAGGTAGGTGGACAGGGGCAGGGAGTGTGCCTGGTCCTCTTGCTTCAACCCTTCTGGCTGGTCCATCCATCTGGAATTCATTCAGGGAAACAGATGGAAGAAACTACAGGACCTGCTGGAGGTGCTCACTGGGCTAAGAACCAAATCATGGGACTAGGAAACCATGGGTGTTGTAGGCGCATAGGAATTGCTCGAGGTGGAGTGAGATGGTATGATCTGGGGACATGAACTTTCCTCCATGTTCTGCAGAAGCTTGATGGCTTCAGGGGCATTGGGTGGCCTTGGCCCATCAGCAGGGCTGGGGGCACCTGTCCACTCAGGACTATGCTCTCACCCAGCTCTGTTCAGGCTTCTCATCTCAGTGAGTAGGAGCTGGCTCCATGGGGTACCATCCTGGCTTGGATTAAAAGCCTTTCTAGGACTGGAGGCAGGAGGTTCTGTTTTCTGTTGGCTGATAATCGTCGTACTTCAGGCTTGTCCCCGGAAAATATTGGTGACTCCACATGGAGCTCCCACTTGTCTTATTTAGGCTTCCCTTGGAATTCTCTGGCCATGGTGTCATTCAGACTGAGAAGGTAGTACTGCCTGATCAGAGATGGCCTTGATCCCTACTTTCTCATTGCTGTGTTTCTGGGCGTCAGCTCGAGGTGGTCAAGGGTAAATGTTCACTGCAAATCAAGAAGACTGTGCCTGCTCTCCCATCCTACTATGCAAAGGCCCGTTTCAGCAATCATTTCTTTCTTTCAATTGCACATCTCTGTGGAACAGGCTGTGGGTCTGGGGTATGGAGGGTGAGAGGCAGGGGCAAGAGTGTGCATGAGCTGGGTAGTGTGCATGCAGTGCTTATATGGCTCATATCTGGAAGGGGAAGTGTGTGTTGATGAAACACCACCATGACTCTGTGCACCGATAGTGCAGTCAAATCCCAGGCATAATGGTGCATCTAAAGAGGCAACCACATGCCAAGTGTCAAATTAACAAAGAATTTAACCAGTGTCTCCATAGCTTTAAGAATTGAATTGCGTAGTCCCCTGCCTTTCTGCAAAGAATATATTAAACACAACTGAAGGTTTTCTTGCTGCCTTGGCCTTCTCATTGTTTATCACTCCTGTACTGAACTGGATTTCATGGACGCCCAGAGGAGATGCTGCGAGGCGTAGCTGTGTTGTCCCCACACCACTCCTATGTCCGTTGCAGCCTTCTGGGGTTTTCCTCGAATGCACGTCATCGCTCATCATTTCCACTTGCTGGCAGGAATCTTACCCTCCTCCCTCCGCCTGTGGCTTCTAGCTTTTCGTGAGCTAGGAAGGCAGATTCCCAAACTTGCTGAAATTGTGAGTGATAAGCCTTCAAATAAACCGAGGAGGGGCATGCACAAGCGTTAGAGCGAGGCCTTGAGGATGTTTTCATTGGTTGTGCAGATGACGTCATTCTTCACCTTGATTCAATGAGCTCAGCTTGCTGGAAAAGGGAACTCTGAATCCCAAAGGCATCCCCAAGGTATATGGGAACCATAAACAATTCATACAATGAAAATATACAGTGAAATATCTGTTGACCTGCTTTGCCTGGCCCGATGGGTGAATGAGCATTATTGAGTAAGCAAGTAAGCAAGGCAATTAATTTGGGGTGCTCTTTTCTCTAGTGAACCCACTCTCAGTGCAACAGGGGAGTAACTTCATCCCATGAGCGCCATGAGTCCCATGCACCGAATTTCCCACCATGTGCCAGAAGATCATTTCCTTGCTGGCAGGACCCAGTAGAATGTATAGAAGGATTTCTCAATCTCTCTCTCTCTCTCCCTCTCTCTCCCTCTCTCTCTCTCTCTCTCTCTCTCTCTCTCTCTCTCTATATATATATATATATATATATATATATATATATATATATATATTTTTGTTTGTTTGTTTGTTTGTTTGTTTGTTTTTTTGTTTTTTTGCTGTTCTCTGAGCTGCTTGGAATGTGGAATTGAAAGTTCAGGGCACATAATGAAACAGATGGTTATTTTCTCTTGGGGGAGAAAAAAAAAGACATGTTTCCTGGCCATGGCTGTATTGTTGGTTCAAGAGTGGCCTGAGGGTGATGTGGGCTGGCTGGCTGTCACCAGTGGGAGCCTGTCCCCTGGTGGGAGGTCAGATTGCGGCATGTCTTGCTGCGTGTGGGCTGAGGACAACCCCAGGAGCCTGTGCCCAGAGACAACCCTCATAGGACAGAGCCCGGCCTTGAAGTGTCCACAGACAGAGGTCAGCCAGGCCAACGACAACAAGCAACATGTGATCAGGAGGCTTTATAAACTGCCGGCTGGCATTTACCATCTTTTATTTCGGGGTGTTTCTATAAGAACCAGTCCTGTTGCAAACCCCTGAGACATTACGTTTAATTTCCAGAGCAGTGGCGGGACTGGTGAAGCATAAACATTTGAGAGGTAAGAGCAGGGGGTCATGTGTGGGGGAATGACCCAGCGGCTCTCCTGGGGGCAGCCTGGCCATCGGAACTGCCAGACTCCATGCTCTGCGAGCTCAGAGTGGCAGCCGTTTTAATAGTTTTGCCGGAGCCCGGCGACTGTACTTGCAAACTCAGCAGAGCCCACCCAGGGGGATAAGCCTGAGTTGGGAAGGGAAGCCTGGCCCGCTGTGTCTGTTGTTTGAAATAATAAAAAGCAAAACTGGCCGGTTTATTTATTTTTTCTAAACAATAGAATTTCCCACCACCCTTGCTCACTAAGCGCCACTCCCCTTTCCTTATAATAACTGTGTCTTGCTTTGCCCAGAGGTTATCAGGACCGCATTCACCTCTTGGGCAGAGGCCCAGCCATAAAAAGCTCTGGAGGTGATGGAGGATTTTGCAGGAAGTTTTGTGAGCCGCTGAAGCAGGGGGTGAGGATAATGGAAATCATACAGTAGCCATAATTACAGAGTCGGATTCTTTCTCTGAGCCCTGTAATAATCCCCTGTGTGGATCAAGAGCCATGCAGTGTTCTTTGCAATATGACAGGGGACTCGAAGTGGGGAGGGTGGGCAGAAAAGGACTTGGGGGTATGCTAAGAGTAAGGGAGTTTGTGTGGGTTCCAGGGGTCCAGGAGCTAGACTGTAGCTATTCATGGAATGCCCTCCAAATTACTGACTTTTTGTGGTGTTTGAAAGGTGTGGGTCCCCATCATTTGCAAGCTTGCCTCTGATGACCATAAATTCACCCTGTTAGTGCACACATCACATGAGGCAGGGTGCAAGGAGGTGAGAAGGGTGCTAATTTGGGTGTATTTTATGCTTTCCAGTGTGTGTGTGTGTTACTGCTGGTATTGGCAGCCTTTTCCATGGTACACGTTAAGGGCGTGTGCTGTAAAAATACAGCACATAAAGGCTACAGCATCAGGAAGTGCCTAAGAACTTACAAGCAGCCCACAGAGTGTTAAAATGGCAACGACAGGTAGAATTCTCAAGGCAAACCCCATCCTGAGTTGCTTTAGGGTGTCTGTCTGTATAAATCGGAAAACCTTTGAACCACACTGGGGTGACGAGGTCAGCGTCGCCCCAGGAGCCCAAGCTCTCGTTGCTTACACAGTTCGGCTGGAACTCGCCCGCCCATTCTTCTCTGCTTCTCGCATTCCCACCACTAAGCGGTCGTATTTTATGGCTGCTATACAGCTGTGAATTACTGCCTGACATTAGTGGGAGCGACTAAGGTTCATTGTGAACCAAAACATCATAAACTCCCACTTGAGATGTGATTGCGCTTTTCGCTTTCTGATTGCATCTTTCCTGGGTGGCTTGCAAGGTAAACTGTTCACACCCAAGAGGTGGAGCACTTTGTTCATTAAGCCAAGGTCTGGCTGGCCCTGCTATGGGCTCCTAGTAGGATATGCGCCAGGGTGTGTGTGTGTGTGTGTGTGTGTGTGTGTGTGTGCGCGTGTGTGTGTGTGTGTACAAACCACAGCATACTGGCCTCTCTTGATAGGAACTGGGAGAGTGTCAGCATGGAGGGTTCATAGGACTGGATAACACAGAACTCATTCTCATTGGGAATTGTCACGCAGTTTGATCTTCCTAATTTATTTTTTCTTGAGCCTGTTTTGGAATTGATTTGCTTTGTGTTCCATAGGCTCTGAGCACGGGTCCCGAAGGGCAACCAGCAAGAAGTGGAGTGGGGCAGAGGGCGACCCGTCTGGGGCTGTGTCCTTCTGACCATACGTTCTCAGGGATGGATGGTGTATGTGTACGTGTGTCTGTCTGTAATGCATGAGTCACAGAGCAATGTCCGATCAGAGATGAGCAGCCCCTGCTATGAAACTTCCTTTGTGTATCTGAGACTTCTCAATATTCATCTGGGAAATTTGAATCAACTTTAGGGCCGGCTGAGTGGCGCGGTGGTTAAGCCCCGGCTTGGGAAGCCAGCGGCCCCGGTTCGGGTCCCACATATGAGGGCCAGTGACACTGCCCTCAAAAAAAAAAGAATTGTCAACTTTAAAGAGAAATTCACGCAGTGGAAAGCCCTCCAGGTGGCAGGAGGAGATACAGTGTCAGACCCCAGCCTGCCTGGGAATCTGGGGTTAGAGCAGATACTGGCATGTTTGGTGCAGGGTTTGGTCAGTTAGCTCTGTTGGGTCATGAGTTGCTCCAACCAGAGAGGTTGACGAGTTCCTATGTGCTTAGACACCCAAGCAGAAAGGAAAAGAAATATGGCAGAATCGATGCTGGGCAATTTCCATGATGGGCAAAACCATCAAAGCATTTTGGTTTGGTTGTTTCTGTCATGCTGTTTTTTCCACTTTCCACCCCGTGGCTTTGCAAGTGTTAAGCCTGTTTAGATCTTAACCTGCAGGTTAAGAGAGGGGGACGCTGAGGTTGAGGTGCTGCAGACAGAAGACACCATAGGTATCCCAGGGGGCCATCCTCCTCCTCTGGCTTCACGTCTAAGCGGGGACCAGAGATGGCAGTTCTGTCATCAGTCCTGCAAGCCTGGGGATCCTAGGACTGCCTTCACAGGGACTTCACCTAATGTCAACCCATCCACTTCTCATGGTCCTCCTCTCACCTCCTTTCAGTCTCCTCTGCTGGGTTTGAAGCCTTTTTGTCCATATTTACCTGGTGGGTAGATATAGAGAGCAGCTAAGCTGGTAGTGCCCTCTTGGGCATATCTTGCATGCTTAGACAACAGTAAGCCCTCACTCAACCATGCTTTTTACATCACTGTATTCTCACCCTTTCCTTCCCTTGGGCCCACCCACTGCCCTGCATGGCCCTGGGAAGCAGGCATGGGAGGTGCCCTCATACTGCAGCTGCTGCCACTCTCAAAGCAGCTTCATGCCCGTCTCTGGGGCATAGACTCAGTCTTCTCCTGGTGTCCTCTCGAGACACTCTTTGAGGTCCCCATGAAACGCTACCTCGGGAACACTTGTCATCCTATTTTCCAAATGGTCATTGCAAGGGCCCATGATTTAAGGAGATAGTTTTAAATGAGCTTTGCCAATTCAAGATTTACTGATCCATATGAGCCACGTTTTTTTTGAATCATGATCCTGATCGTAAATTAAAATGCAAAGACATGAAAATTGAAGAAAATGCTGCAGAAACACCCTCAAATCATAGCACGCACTCAGTCAGCTGATGCTCCAATGCCAGACACGCTGGAGGAATTTATCCAGTGACACATGCAATTGAAGTAAAATATTGTACTTTACAAGAACATATCATTAAAATGAAAACTAGCAGCATATCAGGAGTCTGGCCATGTAACCAAGACAACAAATATGGGAAAGGATGAAAGACATGATGTACCAGAGGAAGAGGGAGGAGGCAGAGGCTAGAAGAGGAAACAGCCCCTCCCAGCTGTCAGTGGTCTCCTAACTGCTGGGCTGGTATATGATAGAATCTGGATCAGGGGAGAACGGACTTTTTGTCAGTACCATTGGAGGCTGTCAGGGAGACAGGGCCAGGAGGTCTTCATTACCTGAAATCACTGTGGCCTTCTCAGCCACGTTGATGGGGAGGCAGAGGCAGCTGGACTGACTCAGAGCCCACCAGTTGAAGCTCTGACCAGGGGGTCTGCTTACCATCCCTGTTTGTTCGCAGGTGACTTCCTGTGAATGTGGCCACTAGGCTTGCTTCTTGGTGGTATCACAGTATTTTTTTCTAGCAGCTCTGGCTACTCATTAAGGCATTCCTTGTGACTTCTAAAATAGCTTTCTCAAGTCCCACCTTCACTCCATTCTATCCTACCCCAGGGTACACAGGTGTATCAGTTATGGGTTGCTGTGTAACAAATTACCCCAAAACATAGAGGCTTAAATCAACATGTATTATCTTACAATTTCTGTGGGTCAGGAATGCAGGCCTGGCTTAGCTGGGTCCTCTGGCTGAGGTTTGCTCCCGGGCTGCAGTCAAGGTGTCAGCTGGGGCTGCAGGCATCTCTGGACTCCAGGCTAAAACGGGGAAGGACCCACTTCCAATCTCACACATGTGGCTGTTGGCAGGTCTCAGGTCCTCACTGGAGGCATCAGTCTCTTGCCAAGTGGGTGTCTCCGTGATGGCTATCACACAACATGGCAGCTGAGAGAGAGAGAGAGAGAGAGAGAGAGAGAGAGAGAGAGAGAGAGAGAAAGAAAGAGCCTGCAAGATAAAAGCCAGTCTTTTTGAAATCTAATTTTGGAAGTAACATCCTGTGGCTTTTGCTGTATTCTATTAGTTAGAAGTCACGTGGCCCAGCCCACACTCAGGGGAGGGGCTTCCACAAGGGCCAAATCCCGGGAGACAGGGGTCTTTGAGGTCGCTGCCACCCTAGGGCTTTGTTTGAGGGCCAGGTTAACTTTCAGGCACAGCCCTTCTCAGGGACAGAAGTGGCCCAAAGCATTGAGTCCTGTCTTCCAGCTCCCTGAAGTGTAGATGTGCACACATGTTAGAGAATCCACAGGGTGAACGGGAAGGGGTAAAGGGACCTGCCACACCCACAGGGCCATCCAGTGAGGAACCGTCCTCAGCAGGAAGTCTGGGATCACAGGGTAGCGGACCCAGGTGCTCTGTGAATCTCAGGGAGAGGGTCGTTTATGATGGTGGATGAGAGAGGCTTAGATCTCGGATCAATGACTGATGAGAGCTCTGCGTGGCCACGGAATCCAGGCCTCCTGACTTTGGCCTCCTATGGGACTCACCTGGCTCCCTAGGTAGGGGTCATTTCCCTAGGGATTGGAGCTGGCAGGAAAGAGGATGCGAAGGGAGCTGTATGCTTTGTGCCCAGGTGCTGTTCTGGGTGATTTATCTGCCTTACTTACATCTCATAATCTTCACTGCCTTTCAGGGTAAATACTACAACCTCCATTTTGAGGAAAGGGATTGTGTAACTCATCAGGGGTCCTAGGATTTGATCTAAGGTCTGCCCTTTGGCTCATTTACATAATAATGTCACAGACTCTACCCGAGGCTTTGCTCTTGGGTTGTAGGTCAATCTTACCTCCACAACTATGAGAGGAGTTGGTATACCTGGCCAGTGCCTGTCTGCCAGAACCTTCCTTTCATTCCCTCTGCCTTGGTCCTGGCCCAGTGCTTGGATGGGTATAACTGATATCCCAGTCTCTTAGCCCCCCTCACCTCCTCTTAATGGTCCTCTACGTTGTACCAGATTCATCTTCCTCAAACAATTCCAATCATCTCACTCTCCTAGTTAAAAAGCAAATCATCTCGCCAGTCCTCTATGGTCCCATCTGCCTGTAGCACTTGAGTGTCCATGGCCCAGCCCCACTGAGAACACAGACCCTCCAGCTCAGCCTTCACCATTGTTTTAAGTTTTCAAGGACCCAGGCTAAATTTAAATTCCAAGGACGAGGCTCCCACCTGAGAAACCATGGGATTCCCCGCTCCACATGGCAGTTCTCACCTCCTCCCCATTGGCAATTTCCCTCTGGAGAAACAATTATGCAGGAGCCCAGACCCAGCAGCAGAGTGGGTGGTGGCTTGGGAGGGGCAGGAGGCTTTCTGGGAAACAGACGAGCTGTGCTTTTCCACTGATCGCTGACCTGCCACCTGGGACACACTTGGGGCGTTTCTTTGTCATTGGAGTTTTCACTAAAATTCTCTCCCCCAATAGCCTGCAGGACTGTGTGTAGTGGTTCTCGATTCTTTTTCCTGTTGCAGGCCATCCAGGGTCCTTGTCTTTACTCCTTTGGAAGATGGCTGTTGCTTCTTAGTCACGTTCCATAGCTGCTGCAAGACCCCTGGAGGTGAGGACATGGTTATCCCATCTCCTTAGGACCCTGATCGTTTTAGCACCTGTCCCCACCAGCCCACACCACCTTCTTTCTCAACACCTGTCCGCTTAACCCAAGCATCTTGGCTGCTGTCTGGGTCCTGTACCTACTTTCCCTCGGTTTATCCTCTCAGTTCTTGCCTTTTTCTTCCCTCTCATTATGTAGCATGGGATTCTTAATTTATGATAATCCACTCACAAGTGTTATCTTGACCAATTTGCCCAGGATGACTGTGGGGTGGTAAGTCCCCAGGGCAACTCTGGCTCCCTGCTTTCTTTATAGATTTGGTGACTTAAGGGACAGAGTGATCCTGTAGACTGGTTTGAAAAGCATTGATTTTTAGCTCTCAGACTCCTTTTGAAGACTGCCAGTTTGGGGCCCACATGTCTTAAACTTGCATCATATTGATGACACAGGAGGGGTCACTGAGCGTCCATAACAGGGCAAAATGATGTGAATTTTCATGGCTGAGCTGGTGGCAGCGATTACGAGGGCCCTTGGCAATCACAGAGAGCTCGTAAAGAGATCCCCTGTTGCAGATGTGCTAGGAGGGGTCTCCTGATCCTTTCCAAGCTCTTTGCCTTCTAGTCTCAGGTAGATAAGACATATACACACACATGCATGACCGTGTGTCCCCTCGTGCATACACACACACACACACACACTCACACACTCACAGCATAAACATGCACTATGCCTCACCCCCATGCACACCTGTGTGCACCATGCATGCACTTAGGAGCCTGACTCCCCTCTTTGCACTCAAGCCTGAGGCTGGTCGCCCCTGTGCCCTGCCCTCTTGGACTGAGCCCCACCTCCTTGGTGTTCTCTCTGGGAAATTAGCATCACACTATCTAATCAGGTTACCTCTGACTCGCCCACTCTGGCTTCAAGATGATGACAGAGTAGAGCTATTTAGCTGTCAAATGCTCTGACTATTGCCCAGATGGACGGCGCCTCAGCTATCAGAGTGCTTTCTTTCTCTTCCGTGGTGTGTGTGGGTGTGTGTGTGGGGAGGGGTAATGAGTCTCCCAGTTGCTTTTTTAAGTGCTTCTTGCATCTGCCTTTAATTTTAATGCCTCTTGCCTGCTGACCTTGCTTCCTAGCAGTCAGCCTAAGTGTGATTCCCATAATTAGCTTAGTGATAATTTAATCTCTCAGCTTTAAATTTGGTTTTGAGGGACTTGGTTCTGGGGACAGGGGACTTTTGCACCTTTCTTGACCTTTTTTTTTGTCTGTCTAGCGCAGGAGCAGAGGGGAGTGGCTAGGTTGGGGTGGGGGTGGGGGCACAGGGAGAGAGAGGCCCATGGCAGTATGGGTAGATTCTGGCTAGGAAGCCGAGATGAAATTCTATTTCCTTCCTTAAAGGGGGTTCCCTTTCTTTGTCTCTATTTCTCCCCCAAAGTAGGCAGGCATGTGAATGTGGGTACACAAAGCACTTGGAAGATTTTCAGGTGAAGAGCAACTTGAAAATGGGAAAACAGTATACTTCCTCAGTGGTCATGGCAACCATTCTCTTAAGCCGGAGAAGGCTAAAAGGAGCAAAGGAAGCCATTGAATGCCACCCTGTTGCCTCCCTCCTCCAAATCGAGGCATCTCTGCAGTTTCCATAACCAAGTGTCTGCCCAGGCCTGACTCCGGGGTTGCCCATGCCTCTAAACTGTTAAGAGCCAGGCCTGCCTGTTACATGAAGAGTTGGAACCGACAGCCGGGAAATCTGAACTCTGTTGCTGGCTGCACTTCTGACTGTGGACAAATTGTTTATCCACACACATTTCACCTTTGGAGCAACGAGCATATTAATGTATGCACACTCCATCTCCCTTATGAATGAGCTGGTGGTAATAGGACTTCACATCTGCAGAACACTCTTTGATTCAGCAGGAAGAAAAACAACTAATAAAAATGAAGGTGGTGAGGATTGTATGACTTTCTGTGCTTAGTAAACTTTGAAGAGTCTTTGAACTCCATGATGTAAACACCCACATGAACCCAGGAAGGGAGTGTGGACAGTCTCCAGAGGTGGGGGTCTCTAGGGGAACCCTCAGATGCTCCAAAAAGATGCACTAACCGGTCCTTGTGGGATTTTACCGTGTGTATGAGTGTGTGCGTAAACGCTTGAGATCTCTTTGGAAGAACTCCAGGAAGCCCAATGAGAAAGATGAGAGATATAATTCAGCCAGGCTACCCTCGGCTACTCACTCAGCTTCTACTACATGTGAGGCGCCATACCTGGGATGAATAACCTAGGTGAGGAAAAGGGGGTGCAGGCAGGGCACACTCGGCCCTGAGAAGCTTGGGTTCTCTCCTACAGCCTGGAAACAAGGTCTTTGATTTAACGAGCTAATTTTTAATCAAAAGGACAGCAGGGAAAACTCATTTCGCCTCTACAGGATAAATGGCTCAGCACCTGAACTCCTTTTGTCTTTTCCCCACCCCAGTGCTGTAGGGGTGTGTGCGCATGTGTGTGTAATGGGACGTTGGCCCCAGCGCTCTGGGTCGACCCTGCTGAGGTCCGTCTGCCCCCATGGCTCCATCCTCCTGCTGCATAGCCCTGACACCTGCTTCTACCTGAATTGCCATCCCTCTTTGCAGCTTTTTCTAACCTCTTTACTTAAAGAGATGCAATCAGTTCTGTTGTGAGTTGCCTGTAGGACTTGCCTACCTTCAGCCACAACAACGCTTATGCTGTCTTTGGCCGAAGAGATTTTGTTTTGGTGGTCACCCCAAATTCTCAGTACATTTGATGTATTTCTCTGACAGCTCCTCATTGCATCCCATTGGCACTGACCAGTATGGAATTTACTGAACTCTCAGCCCTCATTCTGCCAGAGTTGATCTTCTCTAATCTGACTGAATCGGAAATGGAACTAACGCCCACCCCCATCACATGCTTGGATGTGAACCTGGCCTTTCTTATGAGACAACATTTAGTCATCATCACTGTCCGTCACCTGTAGCAGTGTGCTATGGGCCTCCCTTTTCTGTGGGTCCAATCTTCTGGAAGTGCCCATGCTTATTTGATATTTAGAAACGTATTTCTTTCTACCAGAGAGGTGTCAAGCCCATTCTTAGTATTTTCATACCTCTCTCCATCAGGAAGGTTTGTGGGGCGCTGTCCTTTGGCTACAGAAGCAGGAGCCAGGGGTCCTCAGCCCAGCCAAGGACCTGCCTGCCACTGTGACTTCAGGGCAGGATGGAACGAGCCACTGAGATCTCTTTGCTCCGAAGCATGAAAGAGGATCTGACCATGAAACACACTGAAAAACCTCAGGGAAACTGACCAGCAGAAGTCTCTAGCTAAGATAAGCCAGAAAACCAATTGCCAGGCCATGGTGAGGTGGCTTGGGCCAGTGGCAGGAACTTGGATTTGCACTTGGTGACAAATTCTTGTCCTTCTCTGCCACTGACTCACTTTGAGGGACAAGTGCCAATCACCCCCTTTCTCAGGGCCTCGGTCTTATGCAGTAAACAACACAGGGAGTGAGCTCAGCCCTCCTCCACCTCGCTACCTTCTGCCTGCTGCTACACTTAGAAATACTCTGTCACGTAATGTCCTAGCATCAGCACAAGGGAAGGCTCACAGGGACATAGGGACCACCTCCCAAATGCAATGTTGGTTAACTGCTCGCCACTCATTTCAAACTAAGCATGTTGGTATCTGTGGACGTGCCTTAAAACACCAGCTCACCACACCTGAGATCTCTGGGACCCAGTGGGGAAGAAGTGGCCGTGCCACAGGCCTCACTCAGCCGGCTACCTGCTGCCACACCCAGGCCATCACCTGCATCTGCTATCTTTGGTGAGCTGAGAGAAGAACCCCTGTACCTCCACCTATGTTATGGAACCAACAGTGATGTCCATTTTCCAACTTGTCAAAGTGATGTTGCCCAGAGCGCTCTGAGGCCCTGGGGCTGTTCTGCTCGATGAGATCACTGGTACTAAATTTGTCTTTGCTGACAGCCCAGAACTGGGTTCCAGGGCCCCTGACAGGCTTGGGAGGCAGTCGGCTAGCGGAGGGTTCTGAATGTGCCCCAGCCCCTGCCACCCCTGCTCGCTGTCAAAAGGGGCTCCTTTCTCCTCTGACAGTTTTCACCTCTCTCCTTTCAGCTTCCCAGTTTCCCTGTTCTAAAGATTTGTTTTTGTCCCCATCAACCAGCATAAAAACCAGGTTAGCGAGTATTCCCAGACTGGGTGAGAAATGCCTGCCACCTCCTGCTTTGTTCTCATGTGGGGACAGAGGTCTTGTATCGCAAGCACTGATGGCATTTTGCAAGTCCGCCTCTGGGGATGTGAGTGAAATGGGGCCCTGCAACCTGAAAGAGTCCCTTTCTGCACACGCCCCTGGCCCTAGGGTCTTTTGTCTGACAAATGAGTTTGGAACATGAAGGGTCCCAAGAACACAAACAAGACTTGGAGGTCCCGTTAAGGAAGCAGGGCCATTTGAAACTGGAGGAGAGGACAGGAGCCTGCCCTCCTGGCAAATGGGCTGGGACAAGGTGGGCCACAGGAGTCAGGGTGAGATGATAAGGTTCCCTGCTGGAGGGCTCAGCCAGGAGCGCCTTCAAAGAGGTCAGCCCTGGAGGGATGAAGGGAGCGAGCAGCAGACACACCTCCCCAGGGTCCAGCTGTGTACCAGCTTCCTATTGCTGCTGTAGCAGATGACCACAAACTCATGTACAAACAGCACAAACGCACCATCTGATAGTTGTGTAGGTGAGAGGTCCAACATGGGTGTCACTGGGCCAAAACCAATATGTGGGCAGGGCTGTCTTCTTTCCAGGCGAGAATCTGTTTCCTTGCCTTTTCCCGCTTCCAGAGGCTGCCCACCTTCCTTGGATCAGGGACCTTTTCTCCACTTTCAAAGCCTTGCATCCCTCTGATCTTTCTTCTGTAGCCACGTCACCCACTAACCACAGCTAGGAAAGGGTTTCCATTTGTTTTTTTGGTTTTCTTCTAAAGATTTTATTGGGGAGTTGGGGAAGGGGAACAGCCAAGTTGTTCAATCTTAGTTGTAGGGGCGCAGCTAGCTGAGCTCCAAGTCCAGTTGCCACCCTGCCACCCATCAGCAGCTCGCAGCCACTCAGCTCAAGGTGTCATGTTCAACCTTAGTTGTGGGTGGGCATAGCCCACCTCCCATGTGGGAGTCGAACTGGCAACTTTGTTGTTAGGAGCACATGTTCTCACCAGCTGAGCCACCCTGCCACCTGTTGGCAGCTCAGTGGCAGCTCAGCTTGGGCATACCTCACTGGCCTGTGTGGGAATAGAACTGGTGACCCTGTTGCTCAGAGCTTATGCTCTGAACCAACTGAGCCACTCGGCTGGGTCTGTTTCCAGTTTTAATTACCTGTGTGATTAGGTTGGGCCCACCTATGTAATCATCAGCAAAAGCTGCCTCCTCTGCAAAGGTGGAAATCACTGCTTAGTCACTGGGAGAGAGGATAGAAGATGAGAAAAAGTGAGCAGCTTCTATGTGCTGGGCCCTTTGTTACCATAAAGACTTCCCCCTCCCCCACCCCGCCCCCCATGGGCATTTCAGAGTTCAATTCGGCTTCCCCACCAACTATCCAGCTTTGCATAGGGATGAGGTTGGGGCATATGGGGCGTTTGAAGCTCCAAGGAGGGAACAGTACCAACTTGAGTAGCCTTCCATGCTGGAAGCTTCTAAGCATTCCAGGGCCTGAATTCTGAGCCTCAGAGAAAGTGGGCCTTTCCTCTCACTGCCTGTAGAAATCCTTGGACCCTGCCACAGGCATCTCTGCTTACAGGATTGATCTCAACTGGGCTTGTGAAAAGGAACAGCTGATGTATTATGTAATTCCTTTCCTTCTCAAATGTGTGTGTAACAGGACGCACATAAATATAGTGTATGTGTAGGCGGGGAATTGTTCCTGGAAAGGTCGAGGAGGGCCTGTCTGCCATTTTTGATGACTTATTCTAGAACATTCCTCTGCCTTTCTTATCTCGTTCTCCTACTGCTGCAGGAAGAGGGAGAGAAGTCGCAGGGCAGCAGGCATAGAGAGGGACAGTGGGGGCATTGTGTGGGCTTTTGACGGCCTGTTCTGTTTTGTCACCCTAAGGCCAGGACTTCCCCGTCTGACCTCAGCTCTTTGGATTGTCGAGATGAGAATTATTTTTCCCTTCTGAGTTCACTGGGAATTGAGTGTGCACACTAATAACACGATTAGTAAAAACGATTTGTGTAGAATATGTGTAGTGTGCGTCTCACCATCACTTTACGAAATGACACATGGGGACAGTTTCTAAAGATTGTGAATTATAAGTTTTCAAAAATACCATATGTGCATGTATCCGTCATTGAAAGCATTACAGTTTGAATGTAAAGATATTCCTCTCTCTGTCGTCATTACTTCCCACTTATCATTAGGCATACTTGATACCAGACTAGAGTTTCCTGCCATTTTTTTTTTCCAGACAGTTCAGAACTCGGAGGGTCTCTTCCAGCTCGTTCGTACCAGGATTAATTGGGGAGCACACCCAGGTGTACCTGGGAACCAGCCAGTGAGCCAGCTGGAGCTTGGGTGTGTAAGTGTGTTACGAAGGTGTGAGAGCCATGTGTAATTACCCCTGATGGCGTTAGAGGGGACAGGTGTTTCATTAAGTTTGAGAGATTTGGAACATTTCACTACTCCGTGGTGGGAGGTTGGCATTCCAAAGTAAGCTGGCAATGACCCCACTGCCAAGAAGCTGTATTTCTCAGCAGCGCTGTCATCCAGGAATGGCATATGTCCCCACTTGGGCACCATTGTCCTGTGTGCTGAGGTCACTGGAAGCGTCTGAGACAGCGCCCTCCCACACCTCTGTGGGAATGCGCTCTCTTGGGCCATCATGGGAAGAGGCTGAAGCCTGGGTCCCTGCTTCACCACATTTCCTTTCTGTGGTTTGGGCGGTTACCTTGGCCTCCCTGTGTGTTCATTTCCCCACTGTCTATTGAAGACCAGAAACCGTGCTTGTGAAGCAAATCTGTTCTCAGGGAGCGCAGCCTGGGAGTGAACCAGTTTTCAGAGCCTGGGATTGGTGGGTGGAGTTGGCGAAGCAGGGAGGTAACAAGGCCAAGGTCTTCCTCACGCTCCCTGCAGTGGGACAGCAAACAGCCATGGCCGGTGGCCTCAGGCACAACCCTGAGCTCTTGCCTAATCGGTCACCTTGGTCACAAGCCTGTGTGACTGCATGAGCTCTGGAAAAATAACGTGAGCCCATGGCCTGCTCATGGTAGGTCAGTGAACCTCACACCTCTTTTGGCCCCAAGACCAGTGACTCTGCAAAGCTGTGGAGATGACCCCAGAGAAGCAGGGCTGGGACTCCTCTTCTTGTTTGGTTACTTGATGAATCAGGAGACAAGCGAGCAGGCAGGAAAATCAGGGCCTGTGGGATTTCAACCCCCTTCCCCACCAAGAACTTCTCAGCCTGTCTTGCAGCTTTTCCATGTGTGAAGTAAGTAATGCGTGGTTTTACCTGACAGGGCTGTTGAGGGAGTCACTAATGATGCTAATGGCCAGTTAAGAGGTGGTGACAGTGCAAGTGTCTCTAAGAGGCTGAAACACACATTCCAGGCAGGGGACGCCCCCCCCTGCCCCCCACCTCCTAGAAGACACCTGCTAATTGCTCCAAAAGCCACAAATCTGTGAACAGGCAACTTGCCTCCATGGTCATATTTATTTAGGCTTCATAATAACTGGCTTGGCAATTTCACTTTAATTGCCTAAAATAGAACAGAAGGGGCACTTAGAAAATGTTTACAAAATTTCAAAAGGAGGGTATCAGGGAAAGAAAAGATGGACAAGGTGGAAATGGGACAAATGGCCGCAGAGAAGATTGCTGTTGGGGACCTGTCACATCCTGCCACCACCTTAGGAGCTCCAGTTACCCACCCCTTGCTCCTCAGTTATGGGGCTGAACCCCTCACTGCAGTGGGGACTGACCCAGGACTTCTCTGGCCAACGTGTATCTCATGCTTGTTAAGTGTGGGCATTGCTCTGGGTGATGTACATCTATGAATGCGTTGAATCCTCAGAACGGCCCTACAAAGTAGATATGCTCCTTATTGCCAAGGAGACTTGAGGAAACTGAGGCAGAGAGAGGTTAAATAGCTAAGCCAAGACTGCCTGATGAAAGCCACGGAGGCAGGATCCCAAAGTAGGTCCTGGCTTCTAAGCCCATGCTTGATAGTCTCAGGCTGGGCAGAGTGTAGTCATTTGTGATGCCTGGAGGAGGTGTGCAGCCTCCCAGACATGTCAGTTATTGTATTTGTCCCTTGGACTGACAGGCCCCCTCGTTTGCATTCTCCTTGGGTAGCCAAGCATTGATGGATGACTCCTCCCTGCCTATCTGGTTAATGGCTTTAAGCTTTTCCATGTTTTGGGAGGTTCCTACTTATTGACCTCCTAAGGTTTCCCAGGTTGAGCTCAGGCCCTCTGGGCCATGTGGGCACCTGGAACAGTGGCCTATGTTTGCCCATGTGCTTTCTACACCCTTTGAAGGGGACATTCTTGAGCTCTAAGCTGGCATCTCTGCTTGCTGAACTTTCTCTTTTTCCAAAAATATGCATTTTTAAAGAAGCAGATGGGATTATGGATGCTCTTGCAGCACCCCTCTCCTCTAGCTCCCCAGGGAGAAGCTTTCTCCTCTCCATCATCCTGCTTTCGTTCCTTCCCCCTAAACTTCTGCTCATGTCCCTTCCAGGCCTGTGATCACACTTAGCTCACTTGGGCTCCTCCAGCCTGAGCTGACAGTCCTGGTACCACAGCACACGGGAACGGAAGAAGGGCTTGTGAACAGGACAATTCCTTGGCCACAGGCACAGGGCCACCGGCCTGGAGAAATGCCAGAGAGTGTTATGGTTGGACCACATTTACCTGTGAAGAAAACATGGTCATTATTTGGGTCACAGAAGAGGCCGTTTGGTGACTCTGCTTAAGTCCAGGAACCAAGTCCTCTTTCCTTCGACTTCAAACATGATTCTTACAAGCCTCTAAAGCAAAGATTCCGAAGCTTGTGAGACAGAGAACTTTTTCTTCAAACAAAATCTTACATGGAAATCAAACATAAAACCGATACAAATCAGGTCAGGTTGAAGTTGATGGATGGGGTAGGTAAGAAGAAGAGGAAGTGGTTTCAGAGCTTTTCTCTCTGTCTTCCCAATGGCCCCCAAGACTCCCAGACATGTCATGGAGCTCAGCGAGCCCTACCAAGTTCAACTGGAAGTCCCCACCCGACACAATTGTGAGGGGTCTAGACTGAACGATGAAACCATCCCGGTGTATGGGCTGTGTGTTCTGTGTGGTTGGGGTGAGGTCTGGAGAACTGGTGCAAGCCTGGGTACAAGGGAATAAAAAGAGAGAGGGGGACCTTCCATGGTCTCATCATTACATCCTCACAGTCAATGTCGCCAGGGCTCCCGAGGACCCCATCCGGCTCTGAGTGATGGCCAGCCCTCAGGAAATTTCTTGAGTATGACTGGGCATTCCCTCTCTTAGCCCAATATCTCAGAGCCAGGAAGACAATGGCTTCTGGCCAGGCCACCTTTGTCTTTAGGACGAGATGTTTCCATCTGAGAAACAACCTTGAAGACAGGTGTTGGCCCATGGTGTCGACTGAGCCTGTGCAATAGAATACCTGTGCTACTGGTGTCCCTTTAACCTGCTGAGAAGGGTGGGGGCCTAACTCGTGGCAAGTTTCCTTTTGGTAATCAATCCAGGTTGTGTTGGCCAGTGTCACCTGCATCCCTACTGCCACCAGAGCCTTAGGGACCTCCTCTAACATTTGAATCGCATGTTATAATTTGCAAAGCCCTTTCATATGTGACTGCACTTAAATGGCACACCCACCTGTGAAGTAAGGGCTGAGAACCTTGACTCTCCTCTGACAGGTAAGGCATCAGCTTAGAAAAGTTAGCTGACTCAGCAAGGTCACACATCTAATTTGTGGTGGGGTGAGGACTCAGTAATCAAATCTCTGATCCTGAGTCCAATGCCATTTTCACTAACCCACAGGGGCCTTCAGTTGGCACACCTGGCAGCTTAGGTCATGAGAAGAGTGAGATGAAGACAGGCCCTTAATTCTATCAAGTTCTTCGCAGTTCCCTTCCTAAATCTCCCATAATATTCCTGCTTGTCTCACCCTCCTTCCTAGTAGGTGAGCTAGAGCTGGGCCCTTTAGCACATATTCCCATTGTTATTTTTCCCATCTCAGCACCATGTGTATTGCTATTTTTATCCTGTACTAGAAACTATTAAGTGGGGGAGAAATGTTAATTGGTATTATTACCGCAAACTGTGTCCTAGTAACATTGCAATTCAGAGGTAAGGTCTCCCCTCCCCTCCCCTGCCTTTTCAGTGGAGATAGGGATTTTATTCATCTGGCTGACAGCCAGCGCACATTTCTTTAGCTGGTGCTGGGCCTGTGGGGAGCCATATTCAGGACTCTGACATATATGGGACAACCCGCTGGCCTCCATTCCACGGTTCGTTTGTAAGGGAAGGATGTGGGGGTGGCTGGCCTTGAGATGAATCTGGGTCTGTTTTAGCCTCTGAAACTAGACGGGAGGGATAGTATGTCTGCCCAGGAAGCTCTCATGGGATGCGGCTTGTAGGGTCTTTGTGAAACAACCCGGGGCATTTGTATTCATGGTCCTGCTGAAAGTAAGCTATAGCAGCCCTCACAGCTGTGTCCTCCTAAGACAGAGCGAAGAATGAACAGATTAGAGAATAATAGCAATGAAGTCAGACAAGTTTTGCTGAACTTCCAGAAAAAAAAGTAAAGAGAAGAAAAAGGATGCAACACACAGGCTGTCCACTGATTCCCTGGGTTCAAACCCTAACAGCTTTCTTTTCCCTCTCTCTGACCTCCAGCAAGCCTCTCATCCTCTCTTGGCCTTGGTTGCCTCATCTGAAAAATGGGGTGAGTAATACCTGTCTCCCTGGGCTGTTGTGAGGATGAAAGCACATTGCCCAAAACACGAAGTAAGGACTCTGGAAAGTAAAGCTGTGACGGTGAAGATTTTCTCGGGTGTCCTGAGAATTCTGAGGGCGAAGAGGGTACAGGAAGCAGCAAGAAATGGAAAATCCAGGTTCCCATCTGGCAGTGTCTGCCGACTGCTTGAACCCAAACCATGGCAGATAATATTTTTTAAATCCCCTCTCGTCCCCTTCACTACCATGGGAAGGACAATCAGTTTGATGGCACCCCAAAACTTTCAGTTTTATAATGCTTATTGCTTTTTAAAAATTATTATACCAATATATGAAGGGTGCCAAAAAATGTATACACATTTTAAGAAAAGAACAAACTATTAACATTGTAATACTCAATATATTACAGATAACAAAAGATGAATATAAGTCACGTTTGACTTCTGCAGTTACAAGAGGTGCTCAGCATCCAGACACTTCTGATTACAACGAACTACTGCTTGAGCATAGATAACATCTCTTAAAATGTCTGTACATTTTTTTGGCACCCGCAGTATATATGGTTTATAGAAAATATAGAAAAAAATAAACAACAAAATAAAAGTCCACCTGAAATCCTACCACCTTCAGAAAATTATTATTGATGCATAAGTGTATTCCTGTGTGTCTTTATTCTATAAACATGCACTTTAAATATATACACAGTTGAGGTAATAATAACATACATATTCTATGTATATTTTGTATCATGCCTTTTCCATACTTTTCATTGTGTACATTCGTCCACGTGATGAAATATCCTTCAAACATGGGATTTCTAATGATAGACTAATATTTCATAATGCAATCCTTGCTCTTTTGTTCTTTATCTTTAAACTTTCTTGTTTTCTTTTGAACACATGGACTTTGTTTCCTTTTTTATCTGCTGTTAATTTTTGCTTCATGCATTGGATTTTGTCTTTTTTTCCTCCTTCTAGTGATTTGGAAAGTATTCATCCTATCTTAACTTAATAGTGGTTACCCTGAAGTTTTTGAAAGCATATTTAAACCCATCAGCATCAAAGTTAAGAATTAAACAGTATAGTCTTAGATCCTTTCCCTCATCCCACTTTTCAATATTTGTTAATATTATCTAGGATTTGAGACAGTAATATTTTTACATCATGGTAATTTCAATATTCATTCATTTCTTTCAAACATTGTTTTTGGCATCGCTACTATTTTTTTATAATTAAAATTAAACTCAGTATGTAGACAACTCTAACAGCTTATCATTGCTCACAGAGCTCTTACATTGCAAATTCCTCACCTGCCAGTTCTTAATTTTGACTTGTCTCTTGGTAGATCAACATGCATCTTTAAGACACTTTTTTTTTTTTCATGGAGGGAATACTAGTAATGTAATTTGAAAGGCCTTGAGTGTCTGAAAGGGTCATTCTGTTGACCTCACATGTAAGTAACAACTTAGTTCAGTATGTTTTCCTTCAAGTTATTGAAATTACTCCATTGTGCCTGAGCAATGAATATAGGAGGCCAATTGGATTCTGTCTCCTTTGTGGGTTATCTTTTCCTTTTACCTGTCTGAAGGCTTATAGAATTTTCTCTAGATATCAAAAAAGTGTATCCAGATGGGTATACGTATTGATTTCATTTCTTTTGCATTACATTTAAATATGCTTTTTCAGTCTACAGCCTCAAGTGTTCAACACAGAAAGATTTATCATCATCATCATCATCATCATCATCATCATATTTCTGCTCTGTGCTCTTTTCTCCTTGGAGAATTCTTTGCGTGCATACATTGGGTCCCTGGTTTTGTTGTCCAGGTCGCATATGTTTTTTTTCTCACTGTCGTCCGATTCTGGGAAAGTTTTTCAAGTGTATCTTTACTTCTTTAACTTTATTTATTTTCCGTATGCTTTCTGCCACTTACTGCTTTCAGTGAGGTTTTCTTCAGCCAGTTATGTAAACTTACCTGACTCCAGGTTCTTCCTTCTAGATGAGACATGGAGAACAAACTATAGCGGAACTTTGAATCTGGTCCCACCCACCCTTTACATAATGTCCGCTGCTTTGGGAGCTCAATTGAGCAGTTGTGAAAGAGTCCCTGTGGCCCTCAAAGCCACTAATATTTACTCTCTGGTCTTTTCAAGGAAAAGTTTGCTGACCCTTGTTCTAGATATTATTGACTTTGATTTTGCAGATAAAAGTCCTCTTGGGTCTTACTGAAAAACAAATTAGAAAATTTCCCAAACATTCTCTTTCTCTTTTCTTTTCCTTCTAGTAAATCTGTCTCATAGAAAGATATTTCTTGTGAGTCCTCATCTTTTTTTATTTTTATTTTTTGGGACTGTAATATCCCTTCTGCTTATTTATTTTTTTCTGTTTGTTCAGCCTTCCAAAGAGAGGTTGTTGTACAGGGAAGTATGGCAAGTCTATGAGAATGATATAGGTTCTGTTCTGAAATTTTATAGATTTCCAATCTCTCTCTCTCTCTCTCTCTCTCTCTCTCTCTCTCTCTCTCTCTCTCTCTCTCAGTGTGTGTGTGTGTGTGTTTCACTGAAAACCTGAAAGTACCCTCATTGTGAGTGATATGTGAGATTAGCAGAGGGGAGAATTCATTCTTACCACTTTATGCAGTAAAGAAAGGAAGGGAAACAGATGCACAGAGAGGCTGTGATGATATATTCTCAATTTTGAAGCCCCCAGTCGCATTTCTCAGCCAGCAGCCCCACCTCCAGTTGTCCTGACCTGACTTGGTTTCCACCTTGGTGAAACCTCACCCTGGGTCCTTTGACATCTGAAACTCTGGGAAAGCTGTGACTCTGTCACTTGAGGGATGGGCTTGATAGAACCCCAGGAGGGCAAGGTGGCCATGCAGCTAATTTTTTCCAGGTAGCTATATTTGGACATATTTGGAGAATTTAGTATTTGAATTCTTTTTACATTGCACCTGAACTGGACAGGGCCATAAGTATTCTTGCCATTGACTGTCGTCCTGTAATCCCCACACCTGGACTTCCAGAACCAGAGGTGAGGATGCATACCTGCCCAAAGCTGCACTTCTCACCAAATATAAACATTGTATGAAAGCAGTGCCCCTTTGCTACCTGTGTTGTCACAGGCTAGCAGGATGACTGTATTACATGCGTGCGTAAGTGTGATTATCAGAGGGGGAGGGGGAAGAGAAGGAGCAGGGTGTGGGCACATTTCTTTGTACAAATGTAAATTTGAAAATCAGGCATTTTTGCAATTTAGTCACTTCTAATTATCTGTACTTCGGAAAGGAGATTTGATGCAGATAATTGAAACCAGCAGATCATTTTGAAATTATTCCCACTTTTGTTTTGGGGATACCTTATATTAAGTGCAGAGGATCCTCCCCATTCACATCAGCCCACCCCCAGCCCCTGCAGGTGTACCTATGGTCTGGGCTTCCATGGGCTGGTGTTAAAACAAACCCAGAATCTCTGACATGCTGACCTTCAGCCTGAAGGTTTCAGGAAGCAGGAATATGAATTGAAAATGCTTGAGCAGAGTAAGCCCCCCACCAAACTGCAGGACTGGACCCGCATCCATCTTCTTCCCTGGGCATCACAAACATTTTGGGGCTTTCCCTGAAAGAATCTCACAAAATCAAACATACTCCAGCCTGTGTACTGCCCTTCCATCTGTCCCTGGCACTCCTCCCTCTACTGCCAAGGAAATACGATCGTTCCATTTTCCATTTGCTGCCGTTCAGTTTGCTCCCAGCTTCTCTTGAATGATAGATTATGACCAAGGAGGTTAAATTTCAAATAACAAAAGAAAGACTCTTTTCCCATACAAAGAATCGTATTGGTGTTAACACTAGCAAGTTATTTAAGTTCCTGCCCTGTGCTTTGTTTTTTTCTTTTTTTCGTGCAATTTTTTGATTAGGGGCTCTGTCCAAGAAAACTGTGTGCTCAAGGGCATTGGTCCCCAGAGTGGCTGTCTTTGTTCAGACGGGCAGTCCAAAAGGTCAGAAAGCTTCCCAGCTGGGAGGGGGCAGGAGACAGGTGGCAGCTGGGCTACGCTCTCTGGTTTGGTCTTGCCATGTAAATGCAGTGGTCTCACCTAGGCCCATGTGGATGGATGGATTTAAGCTTACGAAGCTGCATATTTCAGGGCTGTAATTGTAGCCCATGTCCCCACAACATTAGAGACATGAAGGGAAAATGAACACCTTGCGTGTTCCCAGGAGGTAATTATGGTAATAGGCAGACCCTGTGTGCTGCACTTGTCCCTCCCTGCACTTAGCCCAGCTCTCCAGCGCCGGCTGCTGTGGGAGCCAATGGGCTTGGCAGAGGAACTCATTCCCAACTTGGGTTTCTCCGGTGGTATTTTTTTGTTTACTGAATGATCCTATGCATACAGAAAAGTATATGTACATATACACCTTGGTGAGTGTTCACATGCTGAGATCCTCCATGTAACCTGTACCCAAATTAAGAAATAGAGCATTCCCTATTCCCAAGACCCTCCCTTCTTCCCCCTTCAGGTCCCTCCCCTCCCCCTCCAAAGGACAGCCACCCTCCAGACTTCTCATGGCTTAGATTAGGTTGTCCGGTCCCATACTTGATAGACATGGAATCATGCAACACAGACCCTCGTGTCTCATTCATTTTGCTCCACTTTATGTCTATGAGATTGATCCCTATCACCACATATAGTTGTACTTGGTCCATTCTTGCGGTTGTATAGCATCCCATTGGGTGACGATGCTAAAAGTTATTTTTCTGTTTTATTGCTGATGAGCACTTGAATGGTTGCACCAGTCTTCGCTTTTTATGGATAATGCTGCTCTTAACACTCCTGTGTATGTCTTCTGGAGGTTATATTTTCACATTCCTACTGCAAATACACCTAGAAGTGAAATTGCTGGGTCATTGCATGTATTCAGCTTTAGCAGAAATTGCCAGATATATAGACTAGATATTTTTTAATGGGCTTTTTAGTTGTGGGAGGCAGGTTAACATCTTCACCAGAAACTAGCAGAAAGAGGGGATCTTTTCTCTTTTAGACAGCACAGAGTAGTGGGTTTTAGAGAGAGACCTGGGACTATTAATTCGACAAGTCTTTATTGAGTGCCCATAGTTCTACCTGACAAGGTGTGTTAGTTTCCTATGGCTGCTGTAACAAATTACCATAAAATTCATGGTTTTAAACAACACAAACATATTTTCTTACAGTTCTGGAAGTCAGAAGTCCAAAATGGGTCTCGTGGGGTCGAAACTAAGGTATCGGCAAAGCCATGATCCACTCAGAGAGATTCTACAGGAAAATCCATTTTCTTGCATTTCCCAGCTTCTAGAGCTCCCATTTTGGGGCGCATGGGTCCTTCCTCCATCTTCAAGGCCAGGAGTATAGCATCTTTGAATCTCTCTCTGACCTGTCTTCACGTGGCCTTCTCCTCTGTGTAGTAAAATGGCCCTTTACCAACCTCTTATAAGGAGACTTGTGATTGCACTTAGGACAGTCTCCCTCATCTCAAGGTCTTTAACATAATCACATTTACAAAGTCTCCTTTGCTAAATAAGGTAATATGCACAGGCTCCAGGGATTAGGGCCTGGATATCTTTGGGGAGCATTAGTTAGCCTACCACATCAGGAAGTACCATCCTCTCTTGATTATCACCGTGTCACCCACAGAACCTGCCTTCATCCTACATCACAAAGTTGCCCCATTGTTCTACTTCTCTCTGTGACTCTTGTTGCATCATGGGTAAAGGTTGATGGATGAGACCAGAGAAGTGTATTTCAAAGATGACAAGATTTGTTTCATCAAGCTGTAACTTACTTTCCATGGTAATAAAGACTCTCAAATGGATGGGAAGAAAAATATCAAAATACAAAGCACGCTGAGGGCAATGTGGGATCTTGGATTGGATCCTGGAGCAGACAAGGACCATTAGTGGAGAAACTGGTGAAGTCTAAATAGAAGCCTATAGTTTAGTTAATTTTGTTTTAGGAATCATGCCATGGTTAAGCAAGATATTAATGTTAGGGGAGACTAAGTGAAAGATATATAGGAGTTTTCTATATTAGCTTTCTAACTCTTCTATAAATGTAAAATTACTTCAAAATAGAAAGTTAATGAAAAGTGCAACCCATTCAAGTACCAGTGGAGATGGAAAAACTCCAAATGCCATCTCTCTATGTGGCTTGGAAGACATGGTCCAGTGTTGGCAGAATGAATTTAGAAGATCCAAAAGGTGATGACGAGGTTTAAATACATTCTTATATAGCTGTGATGTACAAATGGAGATTGGTGACTTGTGAGACAAATAAGATGGTGTTCATTATCTTGCTGGGAACATATGGGTCACCTTCAGATCCACCTAAGACCTCCCAGGGGGAGCTGGCGCTGAAGCTGAGGGTGGTCCTTGGGTGTGAATGGAGAGGGAGTCCGGCCCTTCAGCCTCTCTGATTGATTCATCAGCTCCTCCCAGCCCTCCCCTCCTCTCCTCTCTTCCTGGCCCCATCACAGGGCTCAGTCTGTTAAATGCTCCCCAGTGACCAGCCAGCTCACAGCTGACTTGTTATCTTCCCGTCACACACTTATCTGGGCATGGTTAGAGCTCCCTAATAAAATTTGTCGCTGACTTTAATCCCAGCACTGTCCAGACCCACTTGATTAGCTCCTCTGGTTGTTTTGGCTGCTAGCCCCTCCAGCCTCTTCTGAGGAAACTGGTAGAGGTAGGAGTTCAGAGAGCACTCTGGGCCCCGTAGAAAGAGAAGGGAGAAGAAGCCGAGCAGGACCACCACATACTTCTACGCTAATTAGAGACAAATGGCTTACACTCCCTCCTGCCTCAGCCAGCCCCCTTTCGGGCCCATCAGGGACAGAAGCAGGAGAGGGGGACGCCTTCGCTTGTCCATGCTGTGAGCTGGTCTTGTGTCCATTCTCCTGACAACCCCACATGCCCCCTCCTTGGCCTCCTGAGATGGGGAGCGGGGGTGATGGACAGGTCCAGGCTGAGGAGTGGAGGCTTTCAGTCAGCTTACCCAGAGCCATGTACCCACACCCCCACACTGGCTGT
The DNA here is from genome assembly GCA_033961575.1 of Aselliscus stoliczkanus. Classification (NCBI taxonomy): domain Eukaryota; kingdom Metazoa; phylum Chordata; class Mammalia; order Chiroptera; family Hipposideridae; genus Aselliscus; species Aselliscus stoliczkanus. The sequence continues at coordinate 78,366,165 of CM066740.1, read as the reverse complement.
GGAGTATCTGGGCCCCATTCCCCTCCCCTTTGCCAGGCCTCATGGATTGATTGTCCTGACACGCTTCTGTGATGGTAGAATTCTCTTCACAGCTGCATGCCTGATGTACAGTTTTGAAGCCCAGAAAGAGAGTGTATGTGGAGAGTGCAGAAGGGGAATTCTCTAAGGAGCACTTTCATTCAGCAGAAATACTGTGGGTGCCCCCAGTAGACATATGGACAGCACCTGGTATGTCACCCTGCGGTGTGCGTGTGTGTGTGAGTGCATTGGGGTTTGCTGCGTCTCCAAGTGTAAATGCCAGCAGCCCCCTCCGTGTGTGTGTGTGTGTGTGTGTGTGTGTGTGTGTGTGTGTGTGTGTGGCATATACATGGGCACTCTATCCTGTGAGCTAGCCCTTCCTCTCTTCTCCTCCTGGCCGGCTTTGCTGCACAGCTGCCACCTGCCTCCCTCTCATCCTCTCAGCCCCATCCTGAGCCAGATGCCCCTCCCTCCCAGTTCCTGAAGAGAAACCTGTTCTCTGTAAACCCTCAAGTCTTCTCAGCTCTATAATTCTTCCTCAGCCATCAGGACTTTGTGCTCTCTCTTAGGGCACCTGCCAAGAAGGAGGCAAATACCAGAACTGCCGGAGATGCCGCTTTAGGTACCTGCTGTCATGTGCAGACAGAGCCCAGGTGAGGCTGCAGGTGGGTAGACGGCCCACAGGCAGACATCCAGTGCTGCCTGTCGCCCTGAAGTTCTGCCGCCTCTTCAGTTAAGAGGTGGCCCCTCTGCAGCCTCCAGTCCCAGCCCGGGTCAGGGATGCATAGATCCTGCCCTGATGGCCGGAGGCAGCCCCAGCCAGGGTGCTGCAGGAGCTGTGGGAAGGTGGACAGCTCACAGTGCGAACAGGAAGGGGCTGCCGTAACACAGTACCGTAGATTGGGTGGCTCAAATCACAGAATTGATTGTCTCATAGGTCCGCAGACTGGCAGCTGAAGATCAAGGTGTCGGCAGGGTTGGTTCCTTTGGAAGCCTCTCTCCTTAGCTTCTGCATGGCCGTTTTCTCCCTGTCTTCACAATGGCCTTTCCTCTATGCCTGTCTGTGTCCAAATTTCTTCTTCTTGTAAGGAGTCGACTCTAATGACCTCATTTTAACTTAATCACCTCTTTAAAGACCTTATCTCTACATATAGTCACATTTCAAGCCACTGGGGTTAAGACTTCAACATATAAATTTTAGAGGCACACAGTACAGCCCATGACAAATCCATCCTGCCTCGTCCTGGTAGGGCCATTTCCCAGCTGGTTTCTGGTTATAGAGCCAGCGAGTGCCCCTCATAGGACCCTAGCTCCTTCCCCCACGTGGGTGAGGAGGCGGCTTTAGGATTTGTTATGTGCAAAGTAACTGCAAAGAACATGGAGGGTTATTTTAGTTTTTGGCTATTCTTTCAAATACTCATAGGATAAGGAGATGGCAATGCCATGTAGTGGTGCAAACAAGAACTTTGAGATAAGACTTAATAGTTGTGTGGCCTTGACGAAATTAGTTCACCTCTCTGAACATGTGTTATTATCTATACAATAGGGGTTGGGGGCTGTGGTGAGGGTGAGGTGAGATGTGTGCAGAATGCCTAGTGCAGTGCCTGGCCCAGAGTGGGTGCTCCAACCCATTTGCTGCCTTTACTTCTGATACGGTATTGATGCTGCTCTCATTTCTGCCGACAGTAAAACACTCAGAACCCATTGGGCTACTTGGCAAACAGCAGCTGTCCACTCAGGGGAGCTGGGACGTGCTGGGACCTTGCCGAGAGCTCTGTGCAAACCTACTTGTACTCTTTCAGAGTAAACCACCCTCAGATGTCATTTCTGCTGATATTGGGTCAAAGACAAAAATCTTTGTATACAGATGGTTATATAGTCACTGAAAGCGATGCCCAGTCTCAAGGGAAACTCTGAACACAAAATGTGAAAACACTTATTGTGGGCAAAGGATGGAACCAAACACTGGTGCCTCTCTTCCCTAGGAGGGTGGTTCTCAAACTTGAATGTGAATCAGAATCACCTGGGGTGGGGGTGGGGGTTGTCAAAACACAGATTGCTGGGCTCCACCCTCAGAGTTTCCGATTCAATAGACCCACGGTGGGACCTGAGAAGTTGGATTTCTAGCAAGGTCCCAAATGATGCTGATACCAGTGGTCCAGAGACCACACTTGGAGAAGCACTGCCACCCAGAATTAATCCCCTTTAGGGTCTGTATCCCCTTTTTTTCTCCAGTCTGTCCTGTCTTTGTTGTGGTCTGGTCTGCCTGACCTGATTTCTCTGCTCTCTTCCCAAGGGGAAGGGCAGGTATGTGGAAACTTCGCCATCCTTTCCTTGATTTACACTGGATTTTCACCTGTTCATGAGCAACTGTTTCCCCTGGCCCTTATCCTGCTCTCCTGTTCTCCTTTCCCCCCCTTTTCTTATGTGGGCCCCCAGGCGTCTCACCATGATGGATGAGCCGCTCCCTCCCTGAAGTCTGAGCTGACCTCAATTAGGGGGAGGCAGATGCAAAAAGAGTATCTTTCCCATCACCATCCTCGTCTTTTGTACCCCCATGTGCCTCTATCCCAACACATCAATTCCCTGGCCCCAATTCCCTAATCATTTTGCCAGAGTAAATAATTGCTGGTGTGTGGTGACCCAAGGTCATAGCCAATGGAGGAATGTAATTAGGGCCTTCATTTCCCACCATCGTGGCAGCTGTCTGCCAGCTGATCCTGTGTCTCTGATCCCTTGAGCTGATGCACATATCCTCCCCACCCTTCCCCTTCTGAGACCAGAGAGCTTGGGTTGGAACAGGACAGTTACGTGTGAGCAGACACCAATATTGCCTTTCTTTGAGTCTTTCCCCACTAGAAGCGAGAGGGCAGAATATCCTTTTCCAGGGAGCTGGGGACATGGCCCTCCCACCTCTCACCCCAAACTTCAGAGCATGTGAGTGTCTCTAAAGACTAATTCTGGGAGAGATTGGAGACTGGAAACTTGCCCTGTGTCATGTCATTTTGGACTCGCCCACACCACATGGTCGCCATTGCTTTTCTAGTGTTAGACCGCCATATTTCCCTTTTTACCTTGCCTTCGCAGCCCTGCTAATTTGTACTTGCTAGAGCTGGGCAAGCTGCAAGCTCCCTGGGTTGAGAAGGCCTGAGTGACTTGGGACGTGTCATGGCGGGTGGGATGCTAACGTGCCAGCCTTGCCTTTCATTCCTGCCTCTTTTATCTCTTGCTGCTGGACTGATGTTCCTTTCTCATAAATGCGTCGTGTCAGGATGCCTTGCTGGGGGAAATGATGACAGATAACTGCTTTTGAGTTCTTTTGGAAATACTCCCCCTGGTTAGAGCAGGGGAGGAAAACATCTTCTTGCCTTTACTAAGTCAGAAGTAAGACGAAAATAAACCTGTGACCGCTCCGAGAGAACAGGCTAAGATTCCTTTGTGCGTCCTTCTCTTCGTGCCTTTTTAAAATTGGGAGGGAACTGTTGGGGGAAGGAGGAGGGCAGTAAGCAGGATGTAATAGTTAGATGTGTGATGCTTTGAGCCATATTTTGTACGGTCATCCAGGATAAGCCTGGGAGGGCTGAAGTTTTCTTGACTTAAGAAAAGGAAGCTCATTGGCCCTCATCTCTAAGAAGGTCATTGCCACAGTAAATTTGCAAAGCCTCCACGTCCTACCTCTGTGCCTGTGCTGACTGCAGCCTGGCCAATCAGTTCTGGGCCACTGAGGCAGCTGAGGAGATGATCTTGGTTTCCCTTAGAAGGCCTGGCATGGCCTCCCCTTCCAGAGTCCCACTGGGGCCAGGAACCAAGCTCTCGCCTCCTTCTCCTAGAAAACTCTCCAGGCAGGGATATGTCCTTGACTGCTTGTCCCAGGGCCTTTGCCCCACTGGGTACCTCAGACACAACTATAAAATACAAGGGACCCTACCCAGAAAAAGTTCCTTTCTTGTTGGAAATCAGTGCAAGGGAGCCCTCTTTACAATTCTGATTGGGGAGCAGCCCTCCGTGCTGTGTAATATCTATTTTCCTGTCTCTTCCTTTGCGTTGGCAAATTTCTCCGACTGTCCGAGGACTGCAGCTGTCTGCCCTTGTAGACCCTCCTCCCCAAACACCTCCTAAGTTGCTGAGCACATGTGTGCTTGTTGGTAGAGGTGATGCTGAGCAGGAAAGCAGTGGCTTCTGCCTCCAACTGCCTTCCCAGGTAACCCCCAGAAACCTCAGTACGGGGGTGCTAAGGGAGTCCTAAGCAGGACTTGGAGGTAGCACCTGACTGTGCTCCTCAATGCTCCCCAGGTGAGGACTTCCAGACCACAGCCTGAGCTGTGGAAGAGGAGCCCTGATTCCAGGTGGTCTCAGTTTACTGCACCTGGTCTCCCAGTCCCCTTTCTTACACGGTCTCTTACAGGTATAGGTGTCAGTCACTATTCAAAAGGGGATAGAGGCCTACCCCGAATTAGTAACTAAGATGTTTAGGTTTGTACAACTCACACCTTGAGCATGTGGATACCAAGGGACATTTTCTCAGGCTTGAATCACATTTTTGAGGCCTCTAGGCCCTGGGTAATTGAGCCTTCAAAGATTTGGCCCTGGGCTGGGGCCCTGAGCCATGAAGTCAGAGGCCTAGGAATGGACTTACCCACCTGAGTCTCCAACTTGCCCAAAGCAGCTCCGGGCTAGAGTGGAATGGAGTCCTTCTTCATAGCCCTGCATAGACTGTTCTGGAGTTTCAGGGAGAGGGCTGAGAGGCCTCCCACAGGGGTTACAAGTCGAGTTCGTGGGGACACCATGGCTGCCCCCATGGCCATGGGCCCTGGCAGGCTGAGCAGCTTCCGCCAGCTCCAGAGGCGAGGGGGAGGATGAGGCGCTGGCTTTTCTCACCTCCCTAGTCAACTCTTGTCCCTGCAGCCACCCTGGGGGCGGAAGGAGCGACTCTCCTCAGCAGCCAAGTGATGGGAAGAGTTGAGGAGGGGAAATGAAGTGAACACGAAGGCTTGTTGCTGATAGAACAGGGGAAAAGTTCACTGGTTCTCCGAGCTCCACCATTAGCCGTGGAGCTGGTGTGTCAGAGCCATTTACAGTATTGGTCCTCCAGATGTCAGCCAGCGACAGACACAGAGCTGCTTACTCGTCTTGCCTCTGTCTGTGGGAAGACCTACCTGCTCCCCAGGGGAGCACTGTCCTCCCTTTTGATGTGAGCTCATAGCGGAGGAGAAGTAGAAGGCCGGGGTTTTGATACTGTTGTTTCCGAGATCTACAAAAGATGCATTATAGAGCAGTTTTATGTAGCTGCTTTGAGTATCAGAGAGAGCCACAGCCTCCTGGAACTTCTAATCCCATCTCTCTTAGTAACTTGCTGTGCTTCTTACACAGCCTCTGTGAATGCCAATTTGTGCATCTGTAACGTGGAGGGAATCCCGTGAAACAGTTCTCTTCCTTCCTGGAGGAGGGAAGGGATTTGAGAGATGAAAAACAGGAGCTGGTGTCCAGGAAGGAAATGAATGATGTGGCTGAGAGGCATTTTATCCTGTGCCCTGAATCTGGAATCATTGGCCTGGGCCCCCCAAGCTGGGCTTTTGGTTGCTTAGGAATTCTGTGGCATCATCTATAAAAACAATGGGTGAGTGAGCATTTCCAGAATCTTTGAGAAGAACCTCAGAGAGGTTGGTCCCTGCACGGTGAACACACACTGGCAGCTTTGGGTGGGAGCTGCCTGGACTTCAGCCACTAGATGGGGGAGGATGGGTTTCCCCTTAGAGGCAGCACCCAGGGCAGTAATCTTGGCATCTCATCCAGGGGTCTGGTGCATCCTTGCTTCTAATTCTGGGGTAAGCTGTAGGGAATTGGAGGAGCGTGATGAATGGAGGTGGCCATGTGTGATAGGGATCAGAGGACGGGCTGCCCAGTGAGGTACATCTGCCTCCTCGCCCTTTTGTGGGAGCAGAGCTAGGGCCATGAGACCAGATGTGTCCTTTATCTCCCTGAGTGCTGGTTTCCATGTAGAGGATCAATTGTGGGGACAGTCCTGATCAGGAAGGTAGCTCCTTATAATTTCCAAGCCATTTCAAATGCAGACCTGGCAGTACCTGCTTTGTTGTCTGAGTGTGGCTGGATTTTGGGTGGCCTTTGTTTGGGGGTGATTCAGATGCATAGCTGAACATTGTTAGGAACCAAGTGGCCAGTGTACTAAGAACCACAATCTCAAACCATATGGCTCTGAATAAGATGGCTAGGAGCCTGGAAAACTATGGAGAAAGAAGACAGTTACCTGGAAAAATGGGAATGAGATAGAACCATAGTCTTGACAAACTCAAGTGAAGTTACAAGGTCAAGCTGAAACTTAACCATGTGTCTGTCTATCTTGCCAGCAGCTAATTTTCACCTTGTTAGGAAAAAGGCTTTCGGAAAGGTTTGACCTCTGAAAAGAAGCCAGTGGTTCACCACCAATTTGATTCAATTCAATTCAATTCAATTCAATTCAATTCAATTCAATTCAATTCAATTCAATTTCAATTCAAAGCAGTTCAACAAATTAACCAAATATTGTCAATTGCCTATTGTATCGTCAGTACGTTAACAGGCACTGTCAAGGCAGAGTTTCTGCTTTGGATGATTTCATCAGTTAACCGGAGAAAATAAACATTTATACAAGGACTAGCTGGAGAGAACCACGGCTGGGGCTGTGGATAAATGTGCATCTAGAATTCAGTCTCTGGTCAAGAGCTCTTTGCTGGTTCTTATATCTCCAACTCATAGCCTCTGAGAAATGATAGAATCCAGAATCCCATATGTCTCTTCAGCTTTCCCTATTTCAGGTCTGAGAACATGACCAGTAATTGTTTTCCTCAGGGAAGAAGTAACATAGAGATGCAGAGGAAATGAGGTTGTGTCTGGTTAGGAGAGGAAAAAGAGGGTGACTGTTAGATGAGAGGGTGCTTTCCAAGAGGTTAAAGACTATGGATTTCTTGACTTGCCTTTGTCTTCTCCACTTTGCTCCACACTTTCTATACCTACTTCCTTTCTGTAAGCTGACCACATGACTAAGCACTGTCTTCAAGAAACCCCCAATTCTCTGGGAAAGAAAAAAAACACCCTGATTAATAGCACATGCCAATTTCTATGATGTACATATTATCACCACGGTGAGCTCAAGCTGGTTTAATCAGGTTACAAAATTCCTAAAAATTTAACAGTCAGCTATCGTAAGCTGGCAACAGCTTGCCCTGGCATACCACTGGGAGTCCCCTCCCCTTTGGGCTGGTCATCAATGACCATTTCACAAACCGCTGGGTCCAGATCTGATTGACAGAGTGGTGGCTCCACCCACTGGCTGCATCCATTGAGAATGGGAAGTTCAAGGAAGAAAATGTAGCCCTATTTGGTACCTGATGATCCAACATAATTAGCAGAGAGAGAAACTGGATGTTGAGAGAGCTCTGTATATTTGTTTGGGTTCTTAAACTTATGAGAGAGGCCATTTTTTTTTTTTCAGATTTGTTGTGTGGCCTGTACAGAAGACTGGCTAAGATGACCTCTGAGGATTATTAAATTCATTTTCAGAATGCTTATAACTATATGAAGCCTTCTGATGGGTGAAGGGATTAGGGCCCCTCTGTTTACAAGATGGTATCCTGGTCACCTTTCCACTCCTTTTGCTGAGCTCATCTTCCTCACATCTTCCAATCGATTTTGCTCCAGGGTAAACCCTTTCCTCATCCACAAGAAGTCAAATGACCCCAGGTCTGGTTGAAAACATCATTACTTCGGAGGTCAAAACTTACCTGGTTCTAGCTTACAGAGAAACCCATTCCTACAATTTCCCCTGCCTCTCCACTATGTTGATTGCCCTAAAGGAAAGAGGAAGAGTATACACCTATGAACTAGATAATGAGAACAGAGTCCAGGGGCCACTGGGTCTTGGCACCTGCGAGCAGGGAAGGAGGGGAAGAGGCCCAGTTCAGCTTCTCCAGGTGATGTGCTATTCCAGTGGGAGGAGCCTGGCCACCCAGCTGAAAGTCTCCAAGGGGAAATCAACCAGAAATTTCAGTCAGGCAGTGGAGCAGGGCCAGAAAAATCAGTGGTGAATTCCAGGTGCCAAGAGAGCAGGAGAGGGGGAGGTGGAAGGACAAAATGAGAGCATTTGTTTGCAATTCTAATATAACATATCAACAGATCCCTGGGCAAAGATACCTAATGAAAATGCACATGATGGGTGTGGGTGGGTGGAGAGAAGAAGGGAGGGATGGAAAGTCCAGGCACAGGGCCTGCTAGGAATTCAAAGATATTTGTGTCCACTGCAGCCAAGGGCCAGAGTGGGCTGGCCTTGGGCTGGAATCTGAAATCTGCAACCTGCTCATTACATGGCCTTGGACCAGTTACCTCACCTTCTTGCTTCTTCTTTTCCTTCTCTGTAAAATGGAGCCATTAGGGCTACGGACCAGTTAGGGTTTTGCGAGGATAAAGTGGTACAGCTGGGATAGTAGATGCTTGTTCTATGGAAATAGCTATTATTTTATATTCTTGTTTAAAACACCCATCATAGTGCCTAGTGCAAAAAGGTAATTTTCCTCTTCCCCTTGGGGTACATCGAAGGCTAAGGGAGAAGGAGAACTTGGGCTCAGCTGTCACTTTTCAGGCCACGTCAATGCCTTTACCAGATTTGCTCTCTGAGCCCCTCAGGTAAAATCAACAAATCCCACTCTTCTCTAATTCTCCTTTCAAATCTTCTAGCTGTGGGACATGGGGAAGATATTTAATGATACAGGTCTGGTTTTCCTCATGTGTCAAGTGATGGTAATGGTGCCTAGCTTACTGGACTGTTGTGAGGTTGAAATGAGAGGCATCATGGGAATGTCTGTTGTTCTTACCTCACCTTTACTGACACATATGGAGTGTAGTCTCTGGTCTGAGCATGCTGCATGTGGTGTCTGATTTAATCATGAACAATTTAACCATGAACAGAAGTTAGTACTGTTGCTCATGGATGGCTCTGGGGGATGGAGGGCCTGACCTGTTACACCCAGGACCACACCTGTCCATCTCAGCCTGGCCACCCTGCCTCTGGCCTTCTCCACCTCTGTCTGAGCTGGTGCGCTCTTGTGAACATGGTGCAGAGCTGAGTTGGACCTATCGGGGAGACGTCAGCTCAGCTTTCAGAGCCAGGCAAATGACCCGCTTCATCAAGGAGAACTTGTGAGTTTTCGTCCTTAAACTGTGGCCTTGATTTGACCACATTATTATGTGAGCCTGAGGAGCTGTGTCAATCATACCGGAAGGCAGAACCTTTGAGGGAGGGCACAGGGAGAACTCAGCAGAGTTCCCAGGGAGGACTTCCCGACCGCCTTCGGTACTGCTCAGATCATTCCATCCCACAGGAAAGGGTCCACAGAACCTCTGAGGAGATGCCAGAACCTGTTTTTCATATTTCATTCTTTCTTTCCTCCTGGTACTTGAACTTCTGGTCATGGAATCAGGCAAGATTTATCAAACCCTAAATTTACTCTCTTTTTACAACTTGACAAATTTTCAAAGCATTTTGAGTGTAAAAAAACACCATTATCTATTCAGAAGTGAGTGTCATGACTATGTAGGGGTGAGCATGTGCTATAGACTGAATGTGTGTGTCCCCCCAAAACTCTTAAGTTGAAAATCTAATCCCCAATTTGATGGTATATGTGGAGGTAGAGCCTTCAGGGGGCGATGAGGTCATGAGGGTGTAACCCTCAAGAATGGGATTAATGCCCTTATTAAAAAACGGCTTCAGAGAGCTCTCTCACTCCTATCATCATGTGAGGACACAGCCAGAGGAAGGCCACCTATGAAACAGAAAACCAGCTCTTACCAGACAGCATATCTGCCTTGATCTTGGACTTCCCAGCCTCCAGAACTGTGAGAAGTGAATTTCTGTTTCTCATAAGCCACTCAGTCTATGATACTTTGTTACAGCAGCCCAAACGGACTAAGATAATGCAATCATTTCCGACTCACACCATGAATATAAATCCCTTAGCTACTGTAATCTCTTGCGTCAGTAGACAACTAGATGCATCTATGGCTCTGTGAGGGGCATTCTGTGGACCTGACCCACAGGGCACTGAAGAGGGCTGAAGGAGAAGCTACCAAGGCAAGCATGCCCACTTAGCTGCCATGAGGCGAGGGCTCTGAAGACTGGAGAGAGAAAATCAAGATGGTGCGCGATATGAGGTTACCCCAGGCAAAACTCTTCTCATCCACTTCAGAAATAACATAGAAGAAGGAGTCGGTGGCACGTTGATGTGGCATGGTGGTTCATTGACAAAATCAGGAAGTTAATGAGAACCAGGCTTAAAGAGATGCCCCTTAATGGGTCCAGTGCTGGTTTTCACTGTAAGAGTGGGAATGGCAGCTGTCTTGTTCGTCCATACTTCAAGGGAAATGACTTAACATGGAGGCTCTACAGGTGGTGGACAGCAGAGTCCTCAGTTTGGGGGCCAGAGGGTGTGTGTGGTTGCACACCCTCACTTAACTCCGCTGCAATCCCTCCCACCCCACACCAATGCAAACCTTAACACAGAGGTGTCCCAAGCTGCCTGGTGTTCCCGGCACTTACTCCCCTTTACTAGATGTCACCTGTCCTTCAAGGTGCTCAAAGTGCAGCAAATGGTCCTCTTTGGCAAGAAGGGAGTTAATTCCTGATAGTCCCTGCACAAAAGGGCATCGCTAGGAGGGTGAGAGGGTGAATGGTATGATTTCCAAACTTGAAGGAGAGAAGCATGTGGGGGAGAGAAAGTCCAAATGGAATGTTCAGATTCTGGATAATTAACAAAGGCTGAAATTTAGCAAGATAATGCTCTTAAGTTCATCTACATGTTTTAAACCGGGCTCAGTTTGTAAGCAGGGTATCTGGGGAGAATGTGAGCCCGTGCCATTCACTGAGATGGGATGCAGCCCCGCTGACGCCTGTTTCAGTATTTATGCTGAACGATACTGAAGGAATCGGACAGGTCCGTGACCCTCCACTGCTCATGGACAGGATCAGGCTGTTATTGTGTTTCCTGGAATGGAACCCACATTTTTCAAAAACAAGCTAAGCCAGAGACGTTTTACTCTGAGAGAGCTGCCAATTTAGAAAATGGAGGGGAACCCTGGAGAGGCTACATGCCGGTCTTTGGAAATTTTCTTTGCTGAATCCTTCAATGACAATATTTTCCCTTCCATGTAATAAAGAAAGGATACAGACACAAGGTTAATTAAGAGGGATGTGTCTAAAGGAAGGCTGTGTACAGAACAATCTGGGGAGAATGCAGCCATGACCACCAGCGGCCTCGTCTCCATCCTTGATGCTTATCGACTGAGCACACACAGGCAAACAGGCCACGGGCCCACGGGCAGCTGGAAATTGACTCTAGAAACATCCAGGCTGAGAGGGCATAGCAGTCATGGTCATGAAGCCATCAGTTTCTCTTACCATTCAGAGGGAAGAAATAATAAATACACAGAGTGTCGGAAGAATTGTTCTGGGAAGAAAATCTCCCAGTGGACTTTAACTTCAGGCAGCATGACTTGTCTTTCTGAAGCCTTGAGACTTCAGATCATGACCGAGGGAAAGCTAGGAGACAGGACATTTCCCCAAAAAAAACCATGGTGTAGAAACAGATGATTACATCTGCTTTGCTGTAGGAAAGTGGCCCTAAAGCCAGGAGAGGCTCTGAGCGCTGGCAAAGGAATATCTTCCCATTGGTCAAAGCTTCCTGATCTTCCAAAGAACTCAAGGGTGCTGGGTTCTTGAAGACTCCGGAGGTGTGAAATGTGGTGGAGAGGCCAACTGTCCCCAGGGACCTCAGGCCTCAGGTGGTCGGTCCCTTTGGTGATGAAGTCTGGGGTGGTGGCCAGAGGCACAGCTACGATAGCACAAGCCCAGCCAGTCAGAAGTGACACTGTTTGTAAACAACCATAGGACCCTACTAGCACCATCGGCTGGATATCAGCACAGTGCAGGGGTTTGACCTCTCGTGGCTGGGCCAGCCCCAACAACCTATAACATTAAGTCTGTCAGAGCCAGGCAAGTTATCAAGGGTCGCCAAGAAGAAGCCACACAGGAAATCAGGAGGCAGGACCAGGGGGAACCTTGTTCTTTGTAGTCCACACGTCTTTCATACTAAAATACACTGTCAGCTTTGGGAGGCCTGGACTATGTCTGTCTCAGTCATTATTCCATATACGCCCGGTGCTTAGCCCAGGGCCTGGGCACAGGGCGTGCTGAATAAGGACTTACAAATCCATGAAATGAGTTTGTGGAGGGGACTTCTCTGAGTGACAACATTTCGGAGGATGAAGTTCAGCAGCTAAAGAACAAGAGAAAGAATCAGAAGGCTCCCATGCAGAAACGGCAGATCGGAACCCAGAGAGAAAGCGTAGGTGGTAGGCAAGCTGCCCGTTCGGGAAAAATAACAATCTTGAGGCATTCCCAAGAAGAAAGGACATCTGTGAAAACTTCTGAAAATGGATTGAGGTTAGAGGGTGCTTCGTTTCTATCTTTCCAGGTTTTTCCCCCCGTGTTTCTCTGTTCCTTTGCATTCAGTCTCACACACAAGCTGCAGGCTCAGCCCAGCTGCTATTTATCCTCTGGGACCTCTGTGGCCCTGAACCCTTAAATCTAGGCTAGTAACTAAACATGGTTCTTTACTCTCCTTCTCTTTGCTGTTGACTGATGACGTTTTCTCCACCTCTTCAGACATGGGTTCATTCTCTGTTTTGCCCTTGGATCTCCCAGGCTGGCCCCAAAGGTCTAGAATGACCATTCAGGGCCTGGGGTTCTTCCTGAGGTAGGACAAGCAGAGAGTCCCCCAGCCTTGGAAGATTTGGGGTCTCCTTTCACCTCTGACAGAGTGGTGACTTGAGGTTGGGAATATCACTCTTGCATGTCACTTCCACTGAAAGTGTTGGTGACACGCTGCTTTGTGAATCAGTTGGCGCTCCTTATCTGGAAGGGTCTCTCCAAATAGTAGCCTGGTCAAGCCCCTGACCTCATTAAGTTGAGTCTAACTTTGGGTCACTCTGCTCTGTCATTCAGCTTTTGCTGCCCTTAGGCACATCACCCTTTGTGAGGCTTTTGTTTCCCTGACGAGTATCAGGCAATAGGGTTTTTATTTGATTGAATAGAGTTTTTGAATGGGGCAGAGTTGGGAGATACATACATACATATATATTTACATATATATAAAATCATGTCATTTTTACATTTCATATTATACATCTGAATTATCTATCTATCTATCTCTCTATCTATCTCTCTATATAATGTAAAAAAAAAAAAAAAGCATGAAATAAACTCCAAAAGCATCATTACAACCTGAAAAGATGGAGCTTGGTGGAATGAGCACTTAGACATGTGACCATTCCACAGCCTTGGGCTCTACAGGCAGCGTCCTCTGCTTCTGAGCACGTGTCCCTAGCACAGGGCCGTTAGTGGGAGGTTAGGGAATTCGGTGGTTCTTGTGAATCAAATTCAGTGAGCACTTATGGAGGATATATTCTAGTCCAGGTGCTGTGCATGGTGAAAGAATTCGCCATGGCCTGAGGAGCTCCCAGCCCTAGTTACAGCTCAGTCTTCCAAAATACTGTACAAGGAAGCATCTTGCCCAAGATTTCATAGCAAGTTCAGTGGCAAAGCCAAGTTTAGAAATCCCTTTTAGAATTTGTATTTTGTTGCAATGCAGGTAAGATGCAGTCTCATGGGGCAGGAGTTAACTGGCAGGGGTTGGGGGGATCATCTTGGACTGAGTCAGGAGATGTTGGATTGTAGCTCTCCCCAGGAGGGGAACTCACGCTGTGAAATTAGGTCATAGCATTGTGGTTTAACCTGGAAGGGACCCAAGGTCCACTATTCCTGTGATATATTGGATTGGTGGAAAAGTCATGACGCATTTTTGCAATGAAAAACATAGAAAAAAATACGTCATGACTTTTCTGACAACTCAATAGTGGAAGAAGCTGGGTCTTCAATGGCCTAAGTCTTAGATTTTCCCAAGTACAAAACAGGGAAAAGCGGGATACTTACCTTCCTCGCCTTGCATGGATTTTAGGAAATATAATGTGATAACAGCTGTCAGAATGTTTTTGGAAAAAATAAGCAGTACGTAGCTCTCTTCTGTTAGAAGCAAGTGTCGCCTGCTTATCAGCCTTCCTTGTTCTCATTTTCTCTGTACCAGTTACCCATGTGAAACTCTGTCAGCCCAGCAGGCCCCCTGCAAAGAGAGCCAGATACATTTTTTTAAAAACATTCCACTTAGGGGCAAAAATCGCGTGGCTGCTGCTAGGCCCTGACCCCTGTATAGTTGGCTCTTTCCACAAACAAGTACCTGATAATCGCCTGCCGTGGGGAAATATTTGATTTACTCAAAGAGGTTCATTGGAGGGCCTTTAAAAAAGAAAACTGTGTAAAAACATTTGCTCCTAGGTTTAGGGAAAGGGAGGAGGGTGCAGAAAGCATTCTGACCACACACCCTTGGAATTGTTATCACATTAAACCTGTGTTCCGTGAGTGGACAGATTTTCCTATACAGCTGGGTTTCTTGCCTCTGGACAGTGCAATTGCTATCCTCTGCCACAGAATAAATTACCTGTCAGGCTCTTTTAAGCAGTTTCAGGATGGTTAGTTTGAAGACAGCAGCACACGCTGGGGAAGCCAGGCAGGGCTTAGGGTGGAGAGAGTGTGTTTTCAAAAGTCGCTGGTTGCGTGTCATGGTGTTATTTGCTGTGTCATGTTGATCTGGTGCGATCTGACAGCTGCAAGTGAAAGGCAGCAGCCTCAAAGAATTGCAAACTGCCTTCCAGGTGTTTGTCTGTGCAACATATGTCTGTGTAAGGCAGTGGGAAAGGTAAAGCAGAGCTTCCTTTCAAAACCCAGGGCCCCAGCATTTCCCTGCAGGCTGCAACTCAAAACTTTTATGGTGTCCTCATTGGGAGGAAATGGGAGGAGATTGCTGATTCCTGTAAATAAAATGGTATTCTATGGCAGCAATGCACAAACCTCACACAGACCCATGCGCATGTGTGTAGACACACACACACACACACACACACACACACACACACACACACGGTAAGTTTTGTCCAATTAGCTAGCCAGAAGCATGTTATCCTAATCCCACCAAGCTTCAGAAAGCAGCACACTGCTCATTCGGCAGCTTTAGGACATTTTCTGGGGTCAGGGACCCCGATAATATCCCAGTCATCAGGGCCTGGAGGGCCGCAGGTAAAAAGACAACCATGTAAAAACATTTGCTAGTGGTGTTAGGGAAGGAGAGGAGAGAGGGGAAAGAATTCTGACCATGAACTTTGGTTCATCATCTATGGCATGTATCTCTGAGCTCAGGGCTTGTCCCTCTAACCAGTGGTTTGGAAATATTGTGGTTCCAAAATCTGTTTGAACCACAGAAAATACCCCCTCCTTCTCCCACAAACACCCTTAGCAAATGTGTCCCCTAAGGTGAATAGGAAGCGTACTCATTCATTGATATTTGCATATGCTGGGTTTATGCATATGTATCTAGGTATGCATATATGCATATGTGTGTATATGCATATGGGATGTAGATGTGTGTGTATTATATGGATACCAAATGCATGACTTATTCGTGTGTTCTAAAGCACCATGGTCACACATTCTGAGAGACATGTCAGCAGGCAGCCTGGAGAATCTTTAGAGGCTGCTAGGGATGACTGACTTCTTTCTTCAGGGCTGGCCTCCTTGATTGTCGAGCCCCAGAAAGGTGGGCTTGCTACATCTGGGGGTCATGTATCTGCCCAGGTACTTGCCAGCTGAGCTTCAAGTGTCAGGGCAGCTGGATCTGCAGAGACTATTTTCTTTTTTTAGCTGAGCCATCCTGCTACCTGTTGGCAGCTCAGCAGCTGCTCAGCTCGGGCTGCGCATTGAACTGCTGTTGCTCAGAGTTCAGCTCGCACTCTTGAGTGAGCTCTTAACCAATGGAGTCACTCGGCCAGCCCTGCAGAGACTATTTTCAACATCCCACTTCCCTCCAGGCCAGAGGTAAAAGGAGCACAGTGGTTCGTGAATGATACCAGGGCGGCCGTATGAACCGCAGACGGTTACCATTCCTGCCGATAAGAGAACACGCTGTATGTTATCATGATGAAGGTTAATGATTGCTGCCTGGGATGGAGGGTGTGAAAAGGACATGCCACTTCATGGCAGTGCTGGCTGAGGAATCAATACGTCCACATGCTTCATGGAGTCACGGCACCTTAAACCTCAGCCACCATCATCCTGTAAAAGTGTTTCGACTGAACTACCCAGCACTGGCCAGTGGATTTGGAGCAAAGCTTTTTGTTTACATGTGATGACAATCAGGCATAAGGAAGATGGAAGAAAAAAAAAATTAGACCAAAAATGGAATTGTCAATATGAAGCACATCCAAAACTACGCAAAATTGGACTTCAGAAAAGAAATCTATTGAGTTGTTCTTGTGTGCTGGGCATTGGGTTGAGCCAGGCCAATTGCTGGCATATGGCAAATATGAACTATTGCCACAGTCTGAAATCAGAGTCCTGGTTTTACCTTTACACTATATGGCATTTTAAAATGTCTATTGCACTGATATTGAGATCACCTGGCTAGAATTATTATCCTATGCTAATTCTCATTGTGTGGTTGAGAAGTTAGTAGGTCCGTGTTTAGCTGGGTAAATGTGAACATCAGCTGTATTGCAAATAGTAACATCGTGTATCCAACATCCCCTATTTTGGTAATGTCATTTTAGACTTTAGATGATGAGGGGCTGAAAAATAATAGAACAAATGGGTATATATTTAGCACCTACTCTACACCAGGCTCTGTGCCCAGTGCTCTTTCCATGGATCATATCATAAAAGTAGGCCTATGAAAGAATCACTTACTATCACCTACCTGTCATCGATGAGGAAATTGAAGCCCCATGTGGTCACATTTTAACTAGTCTGTGTTCGTAACTACCCCTTAAATTCAAGTTACTCACATGTGCTTTTGGCATGTTGCGTGCAAACCTACACACATGCTTTCATATCTGGAAGGGGTGCTGGGCCTTTCCTGCAGAGACGAGCTTCTCAAAGCCATGGCCTCCCTCCCAGGTCAGAATGGACTCCTCAGGAGATGAGTGTCATTCTCCCACCACCAGAACGGAGCTCACACCATGCACCTTTTGGTTTGCCTCCCAATCCCTCCCCGCACTAAACCCTTGGTTTCATCTTGGCTCTTACTAACTCCACCTAGCATTCCTTCCCCTCATCTTTAACTCTCTTTCTCAGCGGGATGGTAGTTTCCATCTGATGTGAGTCAGTGACCTTGGCTCTTCAGACTATCCTGTCTAATCACACAGGCCCTCCTGCCTGCTGACACCGCCCAGGGCAACAGGAATAGCTTGTTAGTGGGTGTGCACACAGCATCTGGGTTTTTCTGTATTTTCAGGCTGTGTGCACATAGAGCCGTGGGTCGCTGTTTCCTTTGCATGGGGGAAGGTGAGAATGGGAGGAGCCTGGAGAAGCAGTTAGGGACAGTGGACTCTTGCTGTGGGGGTGCAGATCTAGCAGGTTTTATGGCCTCAGATGTAGCTCTTCCTCCATTTGATTCGTGATCCTGAATTACAGTCACATGAATGCCGCCCTAACTCTTGCACACACACCGACACACCACCAAGTATCGTGATTTCATTCATAGATGCACAGTGAGAATGTGTGCATCTATCACACACACACACACACACACACACACACACACACACACACACACCATGGCCATGTCCCTTCCTGCTAGATTTCTGCCCCTCAGGAGTCAATTTCATCAGGCCCTTTAATGATCTGAGCTCAGGAACTGCGAGGGGAGAGGCGGTGAGCTGCTTTCTGGCTGTTGGTAAAG
The DNA here is from genome assembly GCA_033961575.1 of Aselliscus stoliczkanus. Taxonomy (NCBI): domain Eukaryota; kingdom Metazoa; phylum Chordata; class Mammalia; order Chiroptera; family Hipposideridae; genus Aselliscus; species Aselliscus stoliczkanus. The sequence continues at coordinate 78,348,259 of CM066740.1, read as the reverse complement.
ATCTGGACTTTTCAGAATTTGGCTTTTTATGCTCAGTGTCCAGACCATTGTGCTTCTGGGCAGTCTCTTATGAGAAGGAGACCGACACCCAGTGCTAGTTGGTGGGTCACCTAAACTGGATTCTCTTCTCCACTATGTCGGCTAGTAGCCTTTTTCATCTGAGGACTCAGGGAACCCCGGAAGGGGGACCCTGGAAGGAAACTCCCTGGCATGTTCTTCCACATCCATGACGCTGGGTCCAAAGTCAAGATGGTGTATGATCCCTGAACAAGTGACACTGATGTGGAATGGAGCACCTGGGGCCACTGCCGCCAAGAAGCGCAGTAAAATCCAAGGCAGATGATTCTACATGGCTTCTGCAGGGGTGGCATCCAAGTGGCCAGTGTCCTTAGCCCTGAAATGCCCTGTGAGGTATGGTGGCTGTGAAGTCAGCATACAGGACCACATCCCAGCTTGAGGGAGGGGTGGGGATTGTCCTACGTCACTCCTGTTCAATGACCTTTTCACGAATTTCTGTCCAAGGCTGATTTTGGGTTTCCCAATGTCTCTTGAGTCATCAGCCATCAACTGAACTTCAGGAGCTTGATTCTCCATGTAGCAACTTAGACGGGGAAGGTTTGAATGGTACTTTTTCTCTGGGACGCTCTGAGAGTGGGCAATTGGAGGAAAGATAGCCTTGCTTTGACTAGGATTTTCCACCACCACCCCCAACCCCCACCCCAGCTCCTTCTGCGGTATTTCTGCTTGCAGCTTGGGTGCAGGTGGAGAGTTGGAATTCCTAAAGCCGACGTGTCATGTCCCCATTGCTCATAATCTATGGGGCAGGCCTTCCCCTGTGCCCCACTGCCCTGACTCCAGGACAGCCAGGTGAAGTAATTATCCTAGACAGCTGCACGGGGCTCACTGCTGTGGCCTTACCTCATCAGACCCCCGTTTCTCTCTCTAGCTGTTTAAAATATAAACCAGACCCCCAGTCCCCTTAGACGGACTCCCTTCAGAGCAGGATGGAGTGTGGTGTGTCATATGTCATCTGATTTGCAGTGTGTCTGGGTGATTTCACCAGATGGGCACAGGGGTAGGGAGGGGCAGCTCTGAGCGCGCGGAGGGAAGAGAATTCGGGTCTGGGGACAGTCTGCAGGCCGACACCAGACCCCGCCAGTGACTTTGACAAGTGGTTTGCCTCTAAGGCCCCATCTGTGGATTGGAGGAAAACCTGGAAGTCACCGGTCATTTTTTGGGAACTTGAGGAGTCTGGAGTCTGTGCAGGGAGTTCCTACGCCATAAACCCTTCACTGTAGCATATAGAGGACGGGAGTGCCATTGTTCTGTCCATCCCCAATTTGCTGAACAATGGTTGGAAGCCACTGGCGCCTAGTTCCTGCTGGGCACTGACCCCAGCCTTTTCCTCCTAGGGGTCATCCTTGGACTTCAGCTTAGAACTTTGCAAGAGACGAGAGAGGAGAGAGCATTCCAAGGCTCCAGGAAAGGGGAAGGGAGATATGTACAGGCTCAGTCGATGTGCCCACAGGTAGCCATATTGGCATGCTGGCTGGCCTACATCACGTATCACATGCATGTTCAGGGTCTCTCCCTGAAAGATAAGCATCCTCTTACACACTCACACAGACAACTCCCACACTTCTGTCAAGCTGCACCCCAACACTGAGTCTACCTACCACTTTCCACTCTCTTCAGTATCCCTCATCTTCCTTCCCCTCCCCAACAGACCAGACCCTTTAAGCCCTGGCCTGTCTTCCCCTCATAGGAGAGTCGGGCAATCAGAGGGTGTTAGCGATCCTCTGGCCCGGGGAGGAGCCGGGTCCCAGTGGAGGCCACCATGTAGCAGGGCCAAAGCCTCCATCCTCAGTGCTGATTAGAACAGCCTGTGGTTTGCACCACTGTAATAGGGAGCAGTTGTCATGGAAACCAGCTCTTGATGTTGTCCAGATTTCAGAATCTCTCCCCTCTCCCCACCTTGGTTATTTTCCTTCCTTCCTTGTTTTTCCCCCCAAGGCTATTGCTACTCATTTGACAGGAGTCTGTGAGCCCACAACTGAGTGGAGACTGTGGATCTCAGCCAGTCTCCACCATGCGGCTGCCCCTCTAAGTGAAGACGTGGCCTTGCTGTGTGACCTGGAAGCCTGAGGCGAGGCAGACACACTTCCTGTGCAAATCTCAAAGATACAGGCTGGTACGTCCAGATGTCAGAAGGGTAGGCTGAGGCTCTGAGCAGTGCCCTTTGTGTGGAGAAGGGTTTGGGGAGAGATCGGGGGGCTGGGGAGCTGGGATTCTGCTCCGCTTGCTCCCCAGTCAAGGCCGCAGAGCAACGCAGCTGAGAGGAGGAGACAGACGTGGGCTGCTCATCCCAGGTGGGCCAGAAATGCAGGTGGGTTCCAACTGCACATCTTCTCACTCTCCATAGACTTGCACTAGTCAAGGTCAAGCTCATGTAGACAAAGGTGGTCCACACCAAGCATGCCATTCTGACTCAACGTAGCATCATTCATGGGCAATGTGCCCCAGTGTCCCCAAACGCAGCAAAATGGGGATCATGCCCCTTGATCTGACAACATCCATCCCAAGAATGTCATCAGGTTAAAAAGAGACAACAGATGGCAAGCTCTATGGAAAGCAGCAAGTCTTCCGTAATGGAAGGAAATCATTGTTGTTGGGAATCGACTGCGAGACAGATTTAAGAAGAGCCCCAGATGGACTATGTCTTGGAGAACTTCTAAGTTTGATTTTTGCTAAATTTCTCCGAGAGGCACTGCCTAGTGCCTACAGCCTGTTTACCCCCTTGCCCTCCCTCCTTGCCTCTCACTGTGGGCAGCTGGCACAGACATGGCAGAGATGCCAACAAGTTGGATAACGTGGGCTGGGTACCCTAGTTTGGGTACCCAACGTGGCCAGAAAGCCATGGACCTGAGGGATGGGTGCAAACTATGGCCAAAAGGGAGCACTGAAATTCAATCGAGAGAGTGCCAAATCTGATGCCAATGTGAGGGAGCTGGGGAGGGTGAGTGGGGGGATGAAAGCAAAATGTCAGAAGCTCAGGAGATATAGAAAGAGAAGGGGAGGGGCGACCAAGGGTAGACAGTATCCTGGGTTCACGCAAGTCTGTATGGTGGTGGGCGGGCCTGCCTGGGTGATTACACTAGAAGGTGCTAAACAAGCACTTTGTTGATTGGGTGATGCTGGTCATCAACCCCTAGGGGTTTGGGTCCTCATTGTTTCTTCTGTGTATCCTTAGCATGTTTGGCATTTGTTTCTAATTTTCCTAATCTGCCTATTCAACTGAGTCTCATGAGTGAATACAGAAAACTTCACCATATGGTTGTTCTTTTAAGAATGCAGGTAGGGATGGCCTGAGTTCTTCTGCCTCCTTTCTCAGGAAGTTTGGGGTACCCAAGGAGGGTACACAGGCCTGAGGCCTCTCCTTCTGCGATGAAACATGTTTCTCTAAGTTAGGAAAATGGTAGAAGATAATGTGGTGTCCAGCTATTTGTCTGTTTGAGAACAGAGAGGAAGCTTCAGACGTCAGCCGGCCACTCTCTTCTTTCAGTTGTGTTCATGCTGTCTCCAAGGAGAAATGAACGCGGCGCATACAACTCAGAAAAACATCCTAGTTAGAACGGTTCTGCCTGTGGTCACATGCTTTCTCTCCCAGGTGTGTTTTATTTGTTGTCCTTTTTACTGCCAGCCATGTGTTTAGCGCTAACTAGCAAGGTGGGCACCAAAACCTTGGTAGGAGTTTAGGATGTAAGGTATTCAGGATGTGTCTCATCTACCTCAGGGACCCCAAAGGCATGTTTTTAGCATCACTTTGGTTGCTATAAAAGGGTGACATCAAACCCGTTGCTGTAGTAACACAGCTAACATCACAGAGCTGTCAGAAGTGATGAATGATTTTCACAGTCACAAAAGATTGATTTTGTTTTTGTTTTTTTCGAAATTTTTACTCTGGGGAGGGAAAGTCCATCATATCTTGGAAATCAGATATAGCACCTAACTTTGCCAACCCAGTGAAATATTTCAATTTTGTCCTTTTTATCCCTGTTGCCCATTTGGTACTGGCATCAACCAGAATGTGAGAGAACTTCATATATAAGAACAACCAACCAAATGATCAGCATGTACAGGGCTACGATGGCAATGCATTGAACAGACATGGTAATGCTAAAAGTATATTATAATTCTTTGCAGAATACTATAGGGAAGAAAAAACACAAAAACTCTGAAAGGGACTGAGATGACCCGATTTGAATTTCAGCAATGCCATGTCTAGCTGTGTGCCTCTGGACAAATCGCTTAATCTTTCAGGCAGGCATCATCTGTAAGCAGAGTGAAATAGGGTAGTTTCCAGGGATGTTGTGAGAAGTAATTGAGAGAATATATGTAGGCAGTACTATTCACATGCTAATTGCTATAAACAACATTCTTTCCTCATGAGCAGCCTCCCTTTCTTATTCCTTTCCTCAGTTTCTCCATCTGTTAAATAGAGGGAGCACCTCAGCCCTGCCCCATCCCACCCCCCAACATACACACTTCCTCCCCAAATCTCCCCCGTGTTAGTGAAGAAAGAATAATAGATATGAAAAGCTTTGAGTTCCTTGAAACCAAAGAATGGGATAAACACCCTATATTGATTATGATGATTCTATCTGGGACTAGAAAAATATGATTGCCTGGTTGCCAATAGCAACCAGATGGCAATGCAGGAGTGCGGAGAGGTTCCCTGCAAACAGAGTATGTTTCTTCTTTCATTTTTAAATCCCCATTTCTACTCCCTCGGTCTGGCGTTCCTGCTCTTGGGAGGCCTGGTCCGTTCTAAAATGGCATCTGTAGAGAGTTGCAAAGTGGCCTAAGGGCATGTTAGAGAGTGCCATGAGTAGGGCTGGTGGGTCTTTCTTCAGAATCATGTTACCCCCTTCAGATGCAGAGATGGGAAATCCAGCAGGCAGAGGGGGCGGGCACAAACTGGACCAGGGAAGAGAGGAGCCTGGACCATGTGGAGAAACACAGACCCCCCCAAAGAAGAATCAGGGACCATTCGAGTGTGAGTGGGATAGGTAGAGCCATCACAGAGACCCTGCGGGGAATGTGGCAGGGCCGTGGGCTTGGCTAAAGCCACTTCCTCCTCCCAGGTCCAAGCCAGGCATTGATGCGGGGATGAGAGGCCCCATCTTCATCTCAGATGGTAAATGGAACCCCTGTGGCGTCACCGAATTCCTCTGCCTTATGTCCAAGGTCCCGGGCGCTGGGCTACAGTCTGTGCTGAACACACATTATCTCATGTACACTTGTTTAACTGCGGTCCTTGTTTACAGAGTCACATGGCTAGGGAGGGGTGACATCAAGGTCCATTATAGCTCATTGTTGCCTGCACGCAGAGCCTGTGCCCTTTCTGCCGTGATGCTGTTCATTTTCCTGGCAGGCCAGAGACCTGACAAACAGCTCATCACCAACGATGAACATGAGGGATCCTGAAAGGGAGCCTTTGAGAGTTAGGGAACGCCTGGACTTGCGTGCTGCTCAGAGGCCTTGGCGTGAAGCCCTTGTGACACCTCTGTGGTCTAAGAAAGAAGGCATTTGGCCTCTGGGTCAGGACTGCTCTCCTGTCTCCCTCCCTCCCCTGGTGTTGGGCTGTAAGTGTTCTGTAGAGCACATCAACTTTCTGTTTTTGGATGACGGGCCCATGTAGAGTTCTACATTTCTGGTCACTGGTTGCCACTAGCTGACGCTGGGGAGTGACTGGGAGGGTGTATGTCAGCTTTCTGAGGATGTGGCGAGGATCCCACCATCCAGGGTTTAGAGGTGAGACAGGAGGCAGGTGGGGATTGTAGAATGCTGTTGGCCACCCACCTCTCTGCGGAAAGGAAGCTGTTCTGGCCCCGATGTGACCCCTGCCCAATGAACACAATTTTCCTGCTTGTCGTATAGAAAGATGTAGTCGTTATCACAGCACTCAAAGACCGCTTTTACTAGTTATGAATTTACCTAGCATGTAAAGTTTTTCTGGTATAAAAGTAACAAGAACAGCTCATGTTTCTTGAGTATTATAAGCACATCATATGTATAACCTCACCTACACTTCACAGTGACCCTCTGAGACTGTTACTCCATGTAACAGATGGGGAAACTGAGTCCCACAGAGGGTTGACTATTTATAGTGACTCAGTGCTGGAGATGGATGGGGGGCCTGCTTATCTGACTCCGAGGTCTACACTCATAACCACTGTCCACTTTACAAGTCTCACGTCTTCCCAAACCTCTCTTCTGCTCCCCGCAGTAGACAGGCTCAACCTGTCTCTTCTGAGCTAGTTCAGGACTTTCTTAAATGGACTCCATGCTTACTCCAGTCCTCAGGTACTCTGCTGACATCGTCATTTTCCTGATCGCATTGCCACCCAACCACCTCTCTCTATTCAGAACACTCAGCGCCTCCTACCACCTACACAAGTTTCAACTCCTTTGCCTGACATTCTGCGTCCTCATGGTCTAGATAAAGCTGAGCTCTGAGCTACCGGCACTCCGTCTTACTCTGCTAGCTGCATGCATAAATCAGCAAGCTAAACTCTTCAGTGTTCTTACAGACACCGTCATGCCTGAGGCCCTTGCTCGCTGTTCCTTCTGGCTGGAATGTCTTCTCTCCTTTCTATCGAAGCCCCAACCGTGCATGCCCAAATCTCACCCATCTTGTCAGACGTAGTTCAACTGCCTCCACTATCATTTGGGCCTTTTGATTTCCTCAGCAGGGCACAAATTGCCCCTCCTCTTACTTTGCATAGGATTCGATCTGTTGGGTTTTTTTTATGCCACTATTTTCATGTTGCACATATATTCATTTACTCATTCATTCGCCCCAGTTGGGTGCAGGGGACGAAAGAGGAACAGGCCCTAGCCCTCAAGGTACTAACTGTGTGGAGACTTGGTGTCCACGTGTGTCTGATATCCTGTGCCTGACTGTCATCTGGCATGGTCACAACACATTTGTTTTGAATGAATGAAGATGCTTGTACTTCCTGATGCTAAAAGGAGAGGCAGTAGGAAGACACGGTACCCTGTTGGGTTGTGCTGCATGAAAAACCAGGAGGTGGGTCCTTTATTACCTTATGGGCCACAAGACCCTCTGTCTTGTGTAGAGAGGGGCAGATGGGACAAGCCTCTCTTCCATTCTCTTTTGGGGAGGGACAGCTTGTCTGGCTGGGGAAATCTCTCCTCTACTTGCCCAGCTTGCTCCTGGGACCCAGATGCTCACAGGTGACAAGGATGTGTTGAGCGTGCCTTGTGGAATTTCATGAGGGCTTCATGTGGTTGGTGGCAGCCTGGCCTAGCGTGACAATGTGGCCCAGCAAAGATCACTGAGACTTTCCAAATGCTGTGTTGAGTCCATTCAGTCCTGTTTAAGTTCTGGGTGTGGAACAATTAGAGAAAAGTCTTCAGCAATGTGCAGGAGGAGGGCGGGCGACTCCCAACCACAGGCCACAACAGGCCTGCCACCTCTTTTGGTACATACAGCCCATGAGCCAAGAATGGTTCTTATGTTTTTTGTTTTTTTTTGAGGGCAGTGTCACTGGCCCCCAGACCGGGGCCGCTGGCTTCCCAAGCCAGCTCTTAACCACTGCACCACTCGGCCAGCCCGGTTCTTACGTTTTTAAGTAGTTGGAAAAAAATATCAAAAGAAGAAGAATATTTCATGACACGTGAAAATGATACAAAGTTCACATTTCAGTGTCCATAAATGATGTTTGGCTGGAACCCAGCCACGTGCATTTGTTTATATTTTGTCTGTGGTTGTCTTCTTGCTTCTTCAACAGCACTGAGTAGTGACAACACAGATCACATAGCTCACAAAGGCTAAATATTTACAGGATAAGATTGGGAGCCTTGTGTCAGAGGACAAAGTTCTTCCTCTGCCCATCCTTTTTGGCCAAGAATAAAGTACTTGCCAGCTCTCCCAGTGCATAGGGCCCTGGCTGGGATCAGTGGCCAGGGATAAGGGACCTGGAAAGGGACAAAGCATTGGCTGGGGCTTTGGAATCCTGAGTTCGGTGTGGTTTAGGGAAAGACCGTTTCCTCTCTGGGTCTTTGTATCGTAAGCTTGGGCTGCTTGGTCTCGAAGGCTCCGTCTTCCGCCCAGGTGGGCATGGCCAGCTAATCTACCTGTTCTGCTGCGTGGTCTACGCTACATAAGGATGACTCTGGGTCTCCCAGACTCTTCCCCGAGGCTTTGGCCTGGGGAGCAGTGAGGGTCCAGGCTTGGCCAGCAGGTGGACACAGAAGCTCCTCTGCTCCCACCCCCAGGGTCCCAGCCCTTGCACCTTCATGCCTTCAGGCTCACCAGGAACGCCATCTTTTTCCTTGCATTGATCTTTGTTTGGACTCAGTTCAGCCTTTTTTTTTTTGAAGCGCCTGAGATCTAGGCAGACTGTAATTATGTAATTCTTCCTTGTTATGTTTTCTAATTGTTCTAGGAGCTGTTTCCTAAACTGATTGGAAACAATTGCAGACAAGGAATGGAGTGGGAGGTAGATGAGGACATGGCAGTTGGCCAAGAGCTGGGCTGTGAGCTGCAGACCTGGTCTGAGTGGGGTGGGCAGAGAGGTGGGAAGGAGAGGGCCACCCCTCACAGCTCTTGTGTCTGAGTGTGTGTGTGTGTGTGTGTGTGTGTGTGTGTGTGTGTGTGTGTGTGGCGAGGGGTGGCAAGAAGAAGGACTCATTGAGGTGTTGAGAGCTTTGGTTTAATCATTCACAAATAACAACTCTCCCTCCTGCGCCCAGGCCCCACAGGCCTGGCTGGTTTTTCTTTCTCCAAGGTCTCTGTGACGTTGGTGGAGCTCCCTGGGGATTCTACCAGTGGCCAACAGAGAGCAGGGTTCTTCCCTCCGGGCATCAAATTATTTGTGCTTTCTTGACAGAAAGAAAAACAAAAACAAAAACAAAAACAGCAACTCTTCAGCCATCTCTCACTCCCAGAAAGCCGGGGAGGGCCAGTGAAGGAAGAACAGGAGGGCTTCCTGCTGATTGGGGCCTGAGCAGGTGAACCGGGGCTCCTGGTGGTATGTCCCTGGGAGGGCAGCAAAGGGGCTACCTTCCTGGAGCCCGATCCCCAGGAAAGGGGCCCAAATAAACGTTCCTTCGCACTTCCCTGCTTTTAGGAAAGTGTGCCCTGGTTATACAGTTCTTCGTCCCCCATGGAACCAGGCAGAAAACAGCACATGCAGGGCACACAAAGGGGGACACTCAGGGACATGTCTGTGACCTCAGGTCTTCCTTGAGGCACACTTCCACTTCAGTGTCTGTGAGGGTGAGGCCGTCCCCTCCCCCACTCCTTTTCTCACCTGCTCTGCAGAAATGATATGAGAACACTTCTACTAAAAACACCGAGTTTCTTAGAAGGGGAAGAGATGGGACTGGGTGGGGGTCAGGGGAAGACCCACGATATATCTTTTTTCTTTTTTTTTTTTGAGGGCAGTGTCACTGGCCCTCATATGTGGGATCCGAACCCCAGCCACTGGCGTCCCAAGCCAGCACTTAACCACCGCGCCACTCAGCTGCCCCCACCCCTTGACGATGTTTTTAACATTCACAGAATCTCCCCTGAGGTTGGGGAGACTATACCATTCCTATTTTCCTTTTGAGAAAACATTTAAGAAAGAAGGGTGACATGGAATTCCACAAACATGTATGAAGCACCTCATGTGTGATGGGTACTAGAGAAGGCATGGAGTCAGAGCCCTTCTCCAAGGACTTTCCAAATTCACACGGATGTGCACACCTTGCTTGAAGCCGAGGAGGCCTGACCCCAAGCTCTGTCCACCAGACCCAGGGCTGCCCACTGAGGCTGGTCAGGCCAGAGGCCACCCCTTTTCTGTAAAATTCAGCCCAGGGTTGCTCGTGGGGGAGGGGTCAGCGGTGGGGGTCTGCGGAACTGATGAGTATGGAGGGAGGGCACAGGCTGTCCATTCTGCTGGGTATCTCTCGCTTCTCCTTCCTTTCCAGCCTCTGGAACCAGAGAGTGATGAAACGGGGAGTAGGAGGGGTGCCTGTGGGGGTGCTGAGGACCCAAAGTTTCCTTGCGTCCCCTTGGTCTTCCACCCAGGGCACCCAGGCTCACTGGCCATTTTTAAGGCCCTGAACCCTTTTGGCGCCACACTATTCTTGCCTCAGCAGGCCACCTAGGGTATGTCCACCTGGTACCCCATTTCTCTTAGGGCTCAAAGTCTGGGGTGAGCGGTGGGAGGAAGCCCTAAGGTATTTTGTGACCCCAGACGCTCTTTCCTCTGATCCAGAGGCGCATACAGCATTGTAGCATCTCACATTGTTGCCCTGCTCCACTGCTGCCTGAACCTTCTAGATGGCTCGAATCTCCTACCACATTTAAGCTTATGATTGCCTGCGGTGGGACATCTAGGGCTCAGTGACCAGTGTGTGTGGGGGGGCACAGCCTGCTCCTGGGCCCCATTTCTTGTTCGGTCAGCTGACGTTGACCCCAAGGGGGTGAACATGAGTGGGTCCAGCCCTGGCTTGGGTGGCCCTGGAGTGTGACGCTGGCCAGCATTTCTCAACTTTTTTTTGTTTTTTCTTATCACCTTCTTCCTTAAGGAGCAAAAACTAAACTAAACTTAAATTCTTTTGAATGAGAAGTTATGCCAAGGTATGAGAACTTGTCGGGTAGGGTTGTGCTTTGGATATTATTAGATATTACAAACCATTGTGGTATGATTTTATTTTTGCCCTCCAATTTTTACCGTCTTGGGGGCGCTAGTGCCCCTGTGGAGAAGGCATGCTGTGGGCTTTCCAGAACATGTTTCCAGAACATCTGTGCAGTTTCTCTGCAGTATTTTTCAAGATATAAAAACAAGGGTCTTAGCGAATGAAGAGTATGGCATCAAGGACTGCGTCACACACACACATTTAGTGCTAAATTGCTACTGGAGTGAATGTTTTTCCATTGCTGTTTCTCACTTTTTCCATTTATAAAACTCAAACATCTGCTTCTGCCCCATCAACCAACTTAGGAGGCCACATCTAAGGTCAGGCAGCATGACCCTGGCCACACATGTACACCTCAAATGGGGTCATAGGTCAGGCAAGATGTTACCGCCCTGTTCTTCCCTTAGCTTCTGCCTGCAACCCAGCCAGAGGAGGGGTACTCCTGACGGGGAGCCCCCAACTCACTCCTTTGGTAGCTCTCTCTCCCGTGTATCACGAAGGGCTGGTGAGCGGCTAGCAGGTAGAGTCCTCAGGATGATGGGGGAACACCATGTGCTCACTCTGCACCCTGTCTCGTGTTTGTCCTCCCTTCTTTATGCATCCCCATTTGTACATGGATTCCTCTCGGGGAGGGGGAGGAAGAAGGGGGCTTTTGCCCTTTGCCCATAAGCCCCAAACCCCATTGTGCTGCCTTCCTCCTAAATGGGGCACCTCACAGCCTCACTCCTGCACTTGATGAAGTGTTTTCTCAATTTCAGGACCAGGGAGTCGGGGGGCCATGGAGCCCTGTGAGCCTGGCCGGAAGCTGAAGGGCTGTAGAAGCCCCCCGGTGGCCTCCCATTTGGAACAGGCTGAGGGAGTCACACGTTCACAGGCAGCCCAGGGTCCCACCCAGTCACACCGAGGCAGGGTTTAATGGGAAGTTCAAATGAGAAACAGGCTCCTGGAACCGGGCTGGGGCTCCGTCTCAGTTTACTCCAGCGCCTCCCTCTAGCTCTGCCCCCTTTGTCCTCTAACCTTTATCTCCTTGCATTGCTGCCTGGTTGGGTGTCTGTCTGCAGGCCTGCCTCTCATTCCCCTTTAAGGCAGGTACCCCTGGGCCAGGCAGGACTAGAGGTGAGGATGGAGGGAGGGAGAGAGGAGGAAGAGTCAGGAGAGGCCTTTCAATTCCAGTCCTCAGAAGTTAACCCTTCCGTGGCCCAAGGAGACCAGCCAGCCATTTCCCTGCCCTCCCCACCAAGGTCATAAAATCCATTTCTAACTTTTACCAATTCCCTTGTTACTACCAGAAACACACAATTAGCTTTAAAAGTGTCTCCAAGCTGTGGCCAGTTAGAAATTTATGACTTTTTTTTTTTAAAGCTTTCTTTTAAAGTGGCTAATTAGGTGTATTTCTCCAATGGTAATTTTGAAAATGCTAATTGGTCTGCACTCTGGAAGGAGGAGGAAAAACTTTCCCCCTTTATTATCTTGGCTCTGGGGAGACATAGAAGGCACGGACAAGCCTGAGCAGTCAGTTCAGCCTCCAAGGACAGGGGCCAGGCGCCGGCCCTTTTATGGATTTAGCAGCGAGGAGGGGGCCAGGGAGAATGGCTTCTGTGTTCCAGACCGTTTCATCTGACGGGATGTGGCACAGTGCATCTGGAGTGGGCGGCGAGGGGAGAAGGGGCAATGGTGGTTCCCCCACCAGGGTCCTGTGGTGCCCAGACACCCAGCCCTAGGGCGGGCCTGAGAAAAGCCTTCACAGATGCTTCCAAAGAGGATGGGTGGGTGGGGGAGGATGCATGGAGGGCTCATTCCAGCCAGGGTGCTGCCCTAGCCCAGAACTTGACAGCTGACCAACCACACACTGGCAGAATATGGTATTTGGGGGAAGCGGTTTATCCCATGGACAAGTCCAAGTTGAACCTCAAGGGGGCAGAGTCCATGGTGTAGCCTGTCTCCTGTTGGAGGAGGGGCAAGTCACAAGGCATCCTGGGGCAGGAACTCCACAGGCCTGGGGGGCGCCACGGACCTCCTGACTTGCTGGGCTGGATGGGTTACATAGGATTTGGGTCCTCCCTGGAGGGATGGACAAAGACCTCAGCTTGACTGGGGTGGCTCTGGAGGTGGTGCCCCCTAACCCTCTCCTAGCTGGGCCGTCCATGGCTCCCCAGCTGAGCTCCCCATTCCATCCCTCCAACCAGAGCCTGTCTTAGGACTTGGGAGTGGAGAGTGGGTTTCTTGGATCGGCCCTTTTTGCAAAAGAAGCTCAGAGATGGGGCAGAACGTAGCCCCAGGAAGCCAGGGCAGCCCCAAAGAAGCTATGTGTGAAGCCACAGTCTTTTATTTCCAAAGTGTGGGGCTGGTGAAGTTGGAAGAGAGTGTCAGGGTTCCTCCCCTGTAGCTGGGAAGTTGATAGCTAAAGAGGAGGAGGCTTGGGTTCCCTCCCTTCCATCTCTTGGCTGTTCTTGGGGCAGCCGAAGTGGAGGAAGCAACAGGTGCTCAGGCAGACCCTGGCTCCTGGCTAGAAGCAAAGGGCGTGCTAGAGAGATAGTCTGGGGTGGCACAGCCCGGGGACAGCAGGGTTTCTCCACCTGGCATCAGGGTGCCTGGTAAGTGGTGGCTCTCCTGGAGAGATGCCAGGTTTTCCCCTTGGCCCAGACGCTGGTGGCTCTAGTTCTGCCATCCCCGTGCATTGCTGAATGAATAACATGGTTATGAAGACACAGGACAGGGATACACAGAGCGCATTCTACAGCAGAGAGCAGGCGGGCAGGCCCGTCAGAGTCAGACATTTTGTTATCAGATCATTTCAGGGAGGAGTAGGAGTCTTTAAAACCCTGTGCTGTCGTAGGAGGGAAGAGAGATGAACAATTGGACAAATGACTCAGTTTTGTTTTTCAACATGAGCATTTATCAAGGGTTTCTCACAGCTCACCTCCTCTCCATTTGGCTCTGTTCTCGTCTCTAGGAAAGTCAGATGGAAGTGTGACTGGGATTCGAGCCCTGAATCTCTGCAACCACTTCCCTGCTCTGCACACAGACTCAGTTTACCTGTCAGTAAAACGGGAGGCGGAAGCCCCTCTGTTAGGTTGGGTGGAGTGGGCCCGAATCCTAGCTTCACGCTTCCCCTCTTGGTGAGCTGGGGAGGATTCCGTCACCTCATAAGCTCTGGTCTGATGGGAAAAATCAAATGAAATAATGCACAAATGGCGCGAAGTGGAAATACAGCCTCGAGATCATTGTTATAAAAGTGAAGGGAGTTGATAGATGCCGAGTATCTAGCTCAGTGCTGGGGATGTGGGGCTGTCTGTCGGGCAGCTGTCTTCTTATTCTTAACCCTGCTTGGATAATTCCATGGTGTTCATATGGGGGGAGGCGAGAAAGGACGAACATAGCTCTGGAGTCTCATGATGAATTCTGAGCCACCCCAATGAGCTGGAAGGGCTGGAATATGCTAAATATTCTTAATTTGAACCCACCACCTGATCCATTCTACTCTTCCCACCTCTCAGAGGCCTGTCTCCTTCAGTTATAGGAGGGCTGGCTTGAGGGTCTCACCTTCAAAAGTGTCCTCAGGTCCTGGCCCATCTCACTTGTCCATTTTCTGGGGCGTCCAGAGTTACTTAACCTTTCTGATCCTCTATGCAATTGGGGTAATAATGTCCATTTTGCAGGGTCATTATGAGGATTCAGAGAGCTAATGTATGGCCAGGAGCTCCTGGAACAGGGCTGGGGACCTGGAAAGCACTCAATGAATGCTACTTCCCTTCCCTTTGGGAAGCCAACAGCCAATAAATTAGCAACTGAACACTGAACTGAGCACATCGCTAATTATCTTGAGCCATTAAGGAGACAGAAAGGGAACGAGAGGCGGGCCATTAGATAGAACCAACATGAATCTACCTCCAAATGGGTTTCTGATGGACAAGCAAGATGGGTCCTTATTAGAATGACTGCTGGGGGGAGCATGGAAACTCATAGAATTTGCAGACAGACAAATGTGATTTTGATCTCAGCTTTATGATAGACCAGCTGTTTGACTCTGGGTAAATCATATATCCTTTCTGTGCTTTGTCATTTGTGTCCATATATAGGAAGAATTAAATATCATGGTGGGTGTAGAATATCTGGCAGCACACGGTAGGTCCCCACTGTTCATTTTCTCTGCATCCTTCTCTCTGAGGTAGCAATCAGTTTGGCCCAGATGAAGTATCCACTGTTCTATAGTAAGTGAAAGTCTTTGAATCGTACACTGCACATCCCTGCCTGGCCAGAGGTACTGGGGTCACTAGTTCATCTTGTCTCCCAGCCCCTCAATGGTGCTTGGCATAGGATGAGGACTCAAAACATTCAGTGACCCACTGGGTGCATTAGTTCCCAAAGTCTTAGCCTGTGTCTGTAACCATAGGTGTATATTTGACAATGGCTTCCCTGTGAAGGTTCAGAGGCCTTTGAAGACTTTGCCTCACTGTGGGCATATTTTAGAGGCATTATCTGTTCTGCATCACAGAGGAAGAGGCTAAGGGATGGGGAAAGACAAAGGCTTGGCCAGGCCACAGGAAGGCCATGGTGTAGTTGACACCTGAATCCCAGTCCCTGATCGTGGAACTTTTTGTGGTAACTTCATCAGTGTCTCAAACATGAGTTTCTGGGATTCTCCTGGGGTGGGATCGCCAGGGTTCATTTGAGATCCTAGGAACCAGACTGTGACCCTGGAAATTATTAATTGGGCTAAGAATTGTTATCATTTTGAGCCCTCAGTACTAAGCCTTCTGTTAAATATTGTTCATCTTTCATCTCATTTCATTTTACAACCCTCATTATATATAAGGTAGAGATTTCCATTTCATAGATGAAGCTGTGGTCAAAACCTCTAGCTAATAAAGTGAAGCAGCAGCTAAGATTTAAATTCAGGGATTTCAGCCCTGAATAAAGCCTTCTCCCTCTCCCTGACACCACACTAAACAAGACAGAAAGGATGAACAGGACTGAGGGATGCTTTAAGGATCGAGTAATGATGAGGAGTTGGCATGAAATCCAGTTGTGGCATCATTAGAAGGAAATATGAATTGTTTGCTTGAACTTTGGCCTGTGTTAAAACGGAGAAAGGCCCATTTATGTACTTACTTTCTAGAAAATTTGGGGACCCACCTTTTAAAAGTTAGGGTTCTCTTACTTAACTTTAAGAAGGATATTCGGACACAGGCTATGCCGTGGGTCAACCTTGAGGATATTATTCTAGGTGAAATTAGCCAGTCACAAAAAGACGGATACTGTATGCTTCCACCTACCTGATACCTAGAGTCGTGAATTCATAGACAAAGAAATTGACAAAGATTGATAGTTGCCAGGGGCTGAGGAGACAGAGGAGTGGGGAGTTGTTCAATGGGTACAGAGTTTCAGTTCTAGATGAAAAGAGTTCTGCAGATGGGTTGCACAATAATGTGAATGTGCTTACTATTATTGAATTATATACTTAAAAATGGTTAAGATGATAAATTTAATATTATGTGTATCTTATCACAATTATAAAACTTGAGTGTTCTAATTCCTATTCAGGAACTTGGAAGCAAAGAGGTTTTTGTTGAGCTGGGGCATCGGGAGTGGTTTTAGGTTAGCTGCTGGGACTGTGGATGGCCGAAGTCTGAGAGTAGGAACTGACAAGCTCCCGGGAATGAGCCTGGGAGTAGATGCGCACAGAAGCCACGCAAAGGCTTAGGAAGAGCACAGGCTTTCCTGCCCTCCACTGGGCCAGCAGCTTCTAGAACTTACTGGTTCATAGTCTCATGGAGAAGCTAAGCAAGTAAAGAGACATTTCAAGGCAGTGTGAGAAACCCCATGTCTCAGAAAACACATGCTCTCTGAGGAAACCATTCTAGGCGGAGGGAAACTATCAAATATGTTAGAACTCAGATTCTAACACAGAGGCACAATTTAACATGAGCTAGACCTTGACTCGTGGGGGGCTGTGGCAGGGGTTCTTGGGGCTCCCTATACCCCAACCTATCATAAATGCCAAACCCATTGGAAAAAGATTGTCAGCACGCCATTGATTGACATGGTGTGGGATATGGGTGGGCAAACTACAGCTCACAGGCCAAATCTGAATCACCCTTGATTTTGTATAACCCATGAGCTAAGAATGGCTTTAACATGAATTAATGGTTTTTAGAAAATCAAAAGACAAATGCTATTTCATGACGCATAAAAATTATATGCAATCTGAATTTTAGTGTACATAAGTAAAGTTTTACTGGAACACAGCCATGCTTATTTGTTTATGGGTTGCCCCTGGCAGCTTTCATATTGCACCAGCAAAGTTAAGAAGTTGTGACAGAGACTGTGTTCTGCAAAGCTGGAACTATTTCTTATCGGGCCTTCACCGAAAGGTTTGCTGACCCCGGTCTAGTCCAGCATTTTTTCAAACTGTAGGTCACAAACCCCGAGTCCCTCATGCAGCAACTGAGTGGAAAATCATCAGCATGAAACATAAAAAAAAAAAAAAAATAGAAGAATGGACAGAAAATATCAGAGTATATCACTTGTTGTAAGGCGAGTTTCCTCCTTAGATTTTTTTCTTCCCTTAAGTTTTTATTGCAATTAAATATGCATGTGTATAAGTAAGCATGATGTGAACTATTTTTCTTATTTATGGGTGTAGTTAAAAACGTTGGAAAGTTACTGGTCTTGGTAAACCCAAATTGTTGTTCACTGGATACCTGGGGTACAGTTTGGATGCACGCCTCTCAGCTACCTCGGCTCAGGGCTGTGTGGCTGTCTGTTTCTGCAGCCCAAGCTCCCTCTGAGCTGGTGGGTACAGGGTTCTCAGCAACATTTCTCTCCACAAGAGTGCATTATTGCCAGCGAAGGCTGATGCCTGACCCCAGGTAGGGCTGTTCCCTGGTTTCTGCCCCATTTCTTCCCACTTAAAGAAAGAGGGCATTTTCTCAGAGGGCAATGAATGAGTAATGTTCATTCACTCTCGGGCAGAAAGAGAAAAACAAGCAAGGTCCAGGACCAAGGACACAGAGCTCCCTTCCTGACCCCTTTGATTGACAGCCGATACAGAGCGATGAAGGGCTGCTGTTGTGCAAGGTGACAAGAGGCAAGAGCCAAGCCGCCTTTGTGTTTACAAACATGTTGCCAAAAGTGTCACGGATATAATTGAAAAACATCAATAGCGATCAATGGGAACAAATCACTGGCCCCACCATTTAGAAGGAACAGAAAGACAGGCATGGAGGAAGCGAAGGGGAAGAATCTATAGAGGATGGAAACACTGTTACAACCCTCCCCCTCGCCTACCCCCCTCCCCTGCTTACTTTGTCATTTGTCCTTTTCTCTCTGCAACTCTATTCGCTTATCACTGCTATTTTTTTTTTAATGCAATAGAAGGAAAACCCTTGATTTGTACAAGAGCTTTTGCCTTGGTCTTAGAAGCAGAATTAGAACAGGACCACTTGCTTTCCTCTTCCTCTCCCCCGGTTGTGCCCAGTGCGTCTGTTGAATTTCAAATAGTGAGTCGGTGAACAAGTGCTTAGCCAAGCTTCATAGTCTCAAAGCCATTAATCATAGGCATCCTCCACGAAGGCCTTAAACAACCAGATAACAAAGGTCATTATGATATGATATGCTTTGTTTGAAGCAGACTATTCCAGGCCTTAGAAGCTAAGCTGGATGGGGTCCATCTTGGTTTCAAAACTTTTGCAAGTTCCAAGGAGGCATGGAGGCTTTCGACCCTCACATCACGGTGGGAAGCAGATTGCACTGTCCTCTGAATCAGGAGCAGTTGATAGGTAAGGATGCTAAGCATTTGAGGTGAACATGCCAAAGAAGCCCTAGGAACTTGTGTGGACATCTAGGGTGGGGCACCTTGGGGGCAGAATGAATGAACCTTGATGGACAGTACGAAAAGAGAACATTTCTTAGGGTCAGGTCACTGGAGGAATAAGGGTGTGACCTTGATAAGGTAAGATAAGATATGATAAGATATCCACAATAGCAGCAGGATGGCTTGGTGCTGGTTACAGGGCCTCAGAGAAGTCCAAAAGGACTCAGGTGCCCGGAGGGCAGAATTACCTGGGTATTTGGCTGTGGATGATCAGAAAGATGCTTTCAATGTGCAGAATCTCTCATCCTACATCATCTCAAACAATCTTAAACATGAGTAGCAATGGATTCGGGGAATTTTATCCAAATAAACCAAAATAACCAAGGAAGACAGACTTTAGAGGATGAGTATCAGGCAGCTACAGAAGAAGTAGTGTCACCACAGGACTGAAGGGGTTAGATAGGGGACGCAACAAGAAAGAGAACAGGGACCCAAGGAAAAAGACCAAGCCAGCTTTCTGTGGAGCAATAGCAGACTGAGTATGAGCTGGAGTAACAGGTTTACTGGGGGTTCATTCATTCATCTCTCTCTCCCTCTCATTTATCCATTCACCAATTGTGTTGGTTGTTTATTTTTTGTTTGTTTGTTTTTTTTCGAGGGCAGTGTCACTGGCCCTCATATGTGGGACCTGAACCGGGGCCGCTGGCTTCCCAAACCAGCGCTTAACCACTGCGCCATTTGGCTGGCCCTTGTATTGGTTGTTTATTATAGGCCAGACATTTTTCTGTACATTGGAAAGTCAGATTTAAAAAGATACAGAAATTAAAAAAAAGATACAAAAGTAAAATCTCTGCCCTCAAGGAATTTGTGAGCTAAAGCATTACCTCATTCCTGATCTACCAGACAAAGTCTATATCTTGAGATTTCTCACTTTGTCTCAAAACGATTTCATCATTTAAGTGGCTGAATATGTAGTTTGAGGGGAATGTTTTGGAGCAGGGGTGTAGGGAGAGACCCAGGAGTCCCAGGCACGGACCAACCAACCAACCAACCAACCAACCAACCAACCAACCAGCCAACCAGCCAGCCATCCGTTGGTTTACTTGAGAAGTATTTACTGACTGCCCACTATATGCCCTAATCCATACCCTAGGGACTGAATCGGGAACAGAGTCCTCCTTGGTTGCTTCCCAAGCTCCAGGTTTGCCATTTATCTTTTCAGTGGCAACTCTTTTACAAAGGGCCAATGTCTCATCTTTGAACAGCCTTGTGCCATCACAAGAAAGGAAGGTGCTGCCAATAGGGGGTAATGAGAGTTATTGCTCCCAAGCAAAATTTACTCGTTAGAAGTCAGAATAGGGAGAAATCATGATGATAATAGCCTCTGGGTACACATCTCAAGAGCGATCAAGCATGAGGACAATGGAAAGGACTGAGGGTGACAGGCTGGGCATAATGGGAACGGCCCTGGACTTAACTGACTGTGTCACCTGGGGCAAGTGACTTCCCTAGTGGTTACTGGCATCATTTCTAATAGGAATGGGTTGAACATTCGAATCCTTCTGTGACATTGAGTGAAGTTTCACTTGTTCGTGACATCAACCTATTGGTCTATGTTTTGCTGGCCCCCGCTTTCTTCTCTCCTTGTCACCGCATTTCTTTTCCTTTTTAAATCTGACCTGCTCATAAGTCAACGCAGTCCTTCCTCCAGCTGTTTTTTCCTGCAGGGCATTCCATCTGGCCAACATCTCGCATTGTCCTCTAACCAAAAAAAAGTACCAATAGAACTTTCAGTGTTGATGATGATGTTGGCAATATTCATATCTACACCTGTCATCATGGCAGCTGCTGGCCACACCGACTATTGTCACACCTGAAATACAGCTAGAGTGGCTGAGGCACTGGGCCTTCAATTAAATTTAATTCCAACTTAACACATGTATCTAATAACTACTTTAGTGGGTAACATAGCTCACACCTCTTCCCAACATTCTTTGGTCATTATTGGGTTTATCTATTTATTTCTGCTTAGATCATTGTTTAAGAGCCTGGTATCTGCAGTCACACTTCCTTAGCTCGCCTTCTCCACAATGTCTCACTAGCTGTGGAGCCTTGGGCGATTTCCTTAGTCTGTCCAAGCTTCAGGTTCATGCCTGTGGGATGAGGGTGCTGATTGTGCTGCCTGCCAAGATTGCTGTGGGTTCACCGTGATAGTGGATGGGGGGATATTTAGCACAGTGCCTGGCACTTAGTAAATGCTAGCTGAGAAGGAAGAGGAAGAGGAGGGAAAGAGGGGATATAATTCCATCTTTGCTCTTCTATGAGAGCTAAGCCTTGAGGACGAAGACTATCTAACCTTTAGTTATTACTATTTAGCATATGGAGACAATACAATACTGTCTCCCTGGGCTCCCATGAGTGTCCTTTTTATTGGATTTCTTTCTCTTTACCCAGCTCTGAGCTCTGAGCTCTGCACCAGATCAGATACAAGCCTCCTAACAGCGCCTACCCTCATGTGAGCTGAGTGACTGTACACACACACACACACACACACACACACACACACACACACACCCTGCAAGCGCACGCACGCACCCACACGCACATACGCACGCAAACGCACGCACTTCTTACAAAGCAGACGGATCCGGTATTTCATTCCTTCAGACACATCTGTGCCTCCTGTCGCTGACTCCTCCCCCTCTGGGTGATGGAAACAGGGTGACGGCCCCATTAATTCCAGGCAGGCCCTCGTTTCTCTGCAGGTCTCCGACTCTGGCCAACTCCATTCCCCATGTGGCCTCTCTCAATGCTGCCCCAGGAATCAGATGTCTAAATAGCAAATGAAAGATTAATGCCGGTGGCCAAGATTGGGGTGTGAATAATTTAAAGGGCAGAATAAGAGCCAGCTCCGCTTACCAACAGGGCTGCCCGGGCAGAGGTCAGGGAGAGGGGAAGGGCCAGCCCCGGGCCAAGGACAGGAGGTTGTGGGTTCTAATGAGTTGATTGGGGAGAAGATTTGTCATTATTGGTGTTGGGAAGAATTTGTAGTCACAACCAGAAAAATGGATCCTTTGGTATTTTTATCCATACAAGGGATTGGGGGGTTTCATGAGGTGGCACCATGTTTCCATGGACATTGTAATGCCAGGGACCACCTACTGGATGAGCCTCCTGCCACCCTCATGAAGCCTTCTCTCACCAGTTGTCTTTGTTCTTGTTACCACCTGTTGGGCTATGGAATCCACATGACTGGGGTATTTGGTGGAATGCCTCCTGGGCATATGGGATTTGTGCTGAGGAGGGAAAGGAGCAAGGTGTTTGTGAATTGAGCAGCTATTTTAGTGAATGTGGCTGTCATCCAGGCAGGAAACCTCTGTGTGGATATTTCTGGTCCTCTCCCTACCACCTTGGTCACATCTCTGTGACCCCAGCCTCCTGTTAGGTTTACCACACTTTCTCCTCTGATGGTTTGGGGTTTCATAAACATTTTCCCCTCCGGAAGTCTTTAGCAGTGCAGCAAGAAGGTTACATGATGGATTCTCCCCATCACTTAATTGAAGCCATAAAAAATGAAAAGAGAGCTTCCAATAAACCAAACCATTACTCACTGGAGGGTAGAGAGGGGATCCTAGAACCAGGGCCCTGGGAGGCGCAGCTGGGAAGCCCTCCAGCTAACTGTCTATTGTGATTATTAATCACAACAGCAACAGGGTTTATCTGCACGGAGCTTCTTAATGAACTTGGACTCGTGTCCTTACAAGGTTGTAGCCATTATAGCAACCAGGGCCTTTCCATTTCAAATCCCTGAAGGCTTAGTTGACCAGGATGGATGTCAAAGTGGGTGCATTTGTCCTAGTACTCCCCCAAATTACGAGATGTGTATAGTGATGAGTAGACCTGAACAGTGGAAGGAAGAAAGATACATGGGCTATGATTCGGGGATTCCGGAGGTGATCAGAAAAGTGAGAGCATAGCTGGTGGATGGGTGCATGCTGTTTCTGTGTGCCTGGTTAATGGTTATATGTTGTGTATGTGGTAGTGAGTGTTTTGTTTGTGGGTGGTCAATATGGGGGTGGGAGGGAGGTGTGTTAATGGCAGTGAGTATGTGTACTTTAAAATAGCATCATCTCTGTGGGGCGTCCATAGCATTTGGGTTTCCAGGTTCATTACAAGTAGGAAGACCCTAGACATTGTTGTCCAAACTAGAAGAGTTTTGCAAATAAAGGGGACATTATTAATATGTCATAAACCAGGACGATTCCAGGCCACCAGGGATAGGTAGTAACTGCACTCATAAGGCACCATCCAATTACTTAGGTGTGTTTTCCATTGTGTGTGGCCTCTAGTTGTGCTTCTGTTGAAGTTGAGTCTGTCAGAGTTAGAACTCAGAGGAGGGCAGAGGATGGTATCTCTGGTGGCATAAAAATTACTGGCCTCTGCCCCATGGCTGCCGCATGGTGGAAACAGCAGCCCATCAACCCGTCCTCAGGCTTGTGTGCCAGTTGCACACATGTCCTGGTCCTGTGCCCATGTCCTGATACTTGTGGGACTTTGGCACCCACTCCAGGAGCCTGAGTCACTTGAGATGAAAGGTACAGCCAGCGAACCTGAGGGATGCAGCCTTCCTGCTCGGGGAGGGACTGAACCGACCCCCTTCCAGGAACCCTCAGAGTCACAGTCAGCATTTGCTGTGTGTGGCCCCAGAGTCATAGTGCAGTGAGCCAGGAGCCAGGCTCTGTTCTGTTATGGCTGAGTCTGCCCTTGACGTGGCTCAGGCCTCAGTTTACCTCTGCAGGAAAGTCATGGAAAGACAGTATCCATGAACACGAGTATGAACGTTTGAGACAGCATTTGGAATGAGCTGTGTAAGAGAAATATACCTTCTTTTTCTATTTCCCTCCCTCCTTTTCTCCCCTCTCAGCCCTGCAATGCTTTCATGTATTAGATGACTTTGCCTCTAAAGACCTTTGTTCTCTGGAGTCACTAGTCCCTCCATATCAGCAATAGTTTGCTGCCCTGATGGTACCCTAAGGTGTGGGAGGGAAGGAAAGGGGAGCCCTCCCCAAATCTCAGCAGGGGTCCTCGCTATGTGGAGCTCCCTCCCCAGTGCCCCCCCCTTTTCTCTTTTTCTTTCCATCTGGTCTGAGATCAACAGCAGGCAGTGTGCTCTTAGGATAACACCTAAAAGAACCCTGCCCGGGCTGCTTTCTCCAGAGGAACCTCTCTCCCACCTTCTCCCTGAGAAGCAAGAATGCCCCATGCCGCAAGCAACTAGATATAAACAGAAATGAATCCGTCTGCAAAACCTCAACATGTCACCTGATCCTTATCAGTGCCTCATCATCGCCTCCAAGGAAGATCTTATTGTATTAAAAAAGCAATTGCCCTCGATGCTGGTAACACGAATAGATTTTGTGTGATATTTACACCGGATTTAGCTTTCAGCACAAGATGCCATTCTTTTCTTTCTGCCCATTCATCTTGGCACAAGCCTCCTGCAATTTCAGTTTCCTGCAGGATCTCTGTCTGTAAAATGATAAGCTCCATGAGGGTAACTGTCTTGTTGAATGTTGTATCACCAGTATAGGAAGAGTGCCTGGTGTGTAGCAGGCATGCAGTTTCATCTGTTCATTCATTCATTCATTCATTCATTCATTCATTCAACAAATGGAGCCAAGGTCTAGAAGGGGAGATGATAAAAACCAAACAATTATAAAACAATAGTTATAAGTAGTTATAAGGGCTTTGAAAGAAACAAATAGGGTGTTGAAATAGAGGATAATCAGGTTGGACAGGGCGATCGACTTCAACCGGAAGGCAGCAACATCCTCGATGAGACCCAAAGGCTGACAAGGCACAGGTGGAGGGAAGAGCTTTCTAAGCATAGGGAGCAGCTCTACTGGGCTTGTGAGGGAGGGGAAAACCTGAGCGCCTTTGAGAGCCTGGGAAAGGCTCCCTGTAGCTACACCATTGTGAAAGGGGGCATTGTATTGACCCTGGAGAGATAGGGAGGGGCTTGACTATTTCAGATGGTGGGGGTGGTCAAGGTGCTCAGGGATAATCGGTGGGTAGAATTTGGGACCCCTCATTCTCCAAGCACGAAGATCTCTATGATCCAGAGATGAAGCCACTAGAAAGTCAGTGGCATGGAAACAAGAAGTGAAAGTGGTGAGGCATGTCATTTGAATTTGAACAAGGGATGCCGGGCAGTGGATTGGATGCCAGAATTTCTGGGCCCCCTTTTCTGCTCAGACTTTGATTGACACATCATTTGCTTTTCTCTTCTGTCACCTTATGTTTCTAAAGATGAAATCACTATAAATAGGGCATCTGGACTCGTATGACTCTCGCTCAGATTGCAACAGAACTTGAAATCAGGGCCGAGCTCGAGTCTTGAGACAAGACCCAGGTTTCAAAGACAACCACAATCATCACAATGGCAGTAACAGCACTTTCTTACCTTCTGGGCCCTTTGATGGCAGTCAATTGAAAGCAGTATCAATTTGAGATAGATGTGGTGATGAGAGCCAAGTCATAAAAGGTCCAGTTGTTGGTTATGGTCTCGTCGATTAAGCATCATAGTTGTTGATGCGGGATTTCAGGGCTGAGGCCCAAGAAGGGTGGAGAGGTGCCAGCACACAATCCGATGGGAATAGGCACCCGGGGAGTGTAACCTGTGGGAAGAATTGCGGGGCTCCACGAGAGCTGGGCTTTCATCTGCACGAGCGGAGGGATGGGAGAGTTGCTTGGACAAGGGAGGCAGCTCGTTCATTTGAAGTGAACTGTCCCCCATTCTCTGCCAGATCTGAGTAACTTCAAGTGAAAACAGATGAGCACAAGCCTGTTTCGTTCATTTTTCTCTCTGTTTCTAAACATTTCCTTTGCATTAAGACCCCCTGTGTTCCTTTAATCCATGACAGCCAGATCATATCATGGGCAAACATTTGCCCATGGGATGATAGCCAAGGCACCAGACTTTTTCTGCATGATGCTGCCGAGGCCTGGGATTTGCCTCCTGGGCTGCTCTCTCCTGGGGCTCATGTCCAAGGTTTGGCAAGGATGCTAGCCTTCAGCGAGGAGATGGACAGACAGATGGATGGACATTCATAAAGGGAAAGATCTGGAGTCTAGGGGGTCCCTAGCATCTTCTATAGCTCCTGATGGAGATTAGTAAGAGTATAAAATATGGCAGCCTTTCCTACCCCAGGGCCTGGTGGTGGTGGTGGTAGAGGCTGGTGAGTGCTTGGGGGAAGGCAGCCCAGAAAGACAAGGGCTTTATCATCAAAAGGCAGCCCTTTGACCCCCCACCGCCACCCCCATCAAACCAATCCCTTTGGTCTCCTTCTCCTTAACCTGTCTCCCACTTACAGATAACAAAATGCCATCCTGCCACAGCACTTTTTTACTGATTAGAATGGAGGTGGCAATCCTATGATTCTCCCATAGAGGGGAAAAGGCTAGGCTGGGGGTCTGTTCCCAGATGCTCATATGACAGGCGGAATGACCTGAGACCAACTGCTCGGCATCCTTGTGCTTCCTCTCCCCTTAGAGACAGGAAAAATATCTCCTCTTCCTTCTGCCTTCTAAAGGCTCCCTGTGGGAAAGGCGGTCCCTGCTCGGCCGTGCTTGCAGAGCTCAGGAGGCTGGAACTGTGAGGCTTATCTGACACTATGGTGTTGACTCACTCAGAACTTGCAACCCAGTGTATAGGGAGAAAATGCAAACCTTACAAAAACATCAGGGGGTGCCAGGCAGATGGACACAGCCCACCTTTCCCCTACCTGTTTGTTTGCCCATTACTGCTGCCACCCTCCTCTCTTCCCCAAGCAGTTGGGACAGCTTCGTGATCCAAAACAAACGTGTCTTTATCACTTTTAAACCACCCTAGTTATCTCATATACTCTCCCCAAAGAATTTACAGTCTTAGCTTCTCTTAATCCAATGGGATCAGTTTAAGAAGAGGGAGCAGGAGAGATGAGATTCAACACATTTTAGCACCAAGGGCATCAAGACTAATGCTGGGTCAAGGTCCTGGAGGTTCCTTGCTGACCAGGCATTAACCTTTCAGGTGAATCTTACAGGGTGCTTGCAAGGTGTCCTAAGAAAAGAGCGGACTGCCTGGGCAATGGGGGAAAGCAATGGCTACTTACTAACCAATGTGGAAATATTTCCCTACTTGAACTTCTATCCTTCCTGATGCATACTGGCTGACTCTCGTGGCTAGGAGCAAGTCCTGTTTTCTCCAGATTGCAGGAGAGATGGCCAAGGTTGAGGCGAGAGATACAGTCACATGTAATTATCCGGTTATGGAATTCCACCTGGGAAGAGACCTGAGCGCTCTGTCTAGTCCCACCTCATCCAGGGTGGAAGTTAGTTCAGTATGTGGAGTCTCCTGATTTCTCCTCCCCTGTGAACCCTGTGCTGTGGATGTAGCAAGGAAGGCACAGAACTTCAAGGGGTGACAGATAATGCCACTGAGGAAATGAGACTCAGAAACATGAGACAGTCACACCATTTGTGAAGAAGTGTCCTCATGCTCAAAACATAAACATGTGTGGAGTTTGGTCAAGGGGAGCTGCCTAGGGAGGTGGTAGGGTGTGAGATTTGTCCTGCTGTCCCTGTTGTGGGTCATCGTGCCACCCCGCACAGGCCCTGGGAAAACACCTACCATCGGGCTCCTGGATGGAGACTCAGGGCTGAGGCCCCGCCACCCCCCACCTTGGTCCCTGGCTTCACAGCGCAGCTGCCAGCAGCCCCTTCCTTTGGATGTTTGGCTCGAGATGTCCAAACCCAAGGACATTATGTCAGCATGTTTCTCCACTGACTGTAAAAGAACAGCTGCGTCTTCCAGGAGACCCTTCCAAGTCCATCGCTTGTTAGGATGATTATAGTGTTTTACGCGTGAGATGGTTCTGCCTCTTGGGCCCTTTTGTGAGATCCCATTCTCAAACGCAGGGGGATGATATTTTGAGACACAGAATGGTAGAGAAAATGGGCTTTAGAAAGCATGTGATCCTACGAGATGAGGGCAGAGGGGTAGGGAGGGGTACCAGATGTGGGGAAGGAGGGAGGCAGGCAGGCAAGATGGCCACGGACCTTCCCTGAGGCCACCTGCAGAGGTGCTGGCAGAGATATGACTGGACCTTCATCTCTATAATGCCCTTTTTTGTTCAAAGTTAAAAAAAAATTAAAACAAAAGTACTACTTTTATTTGGAAAATACAGAAATTTATAAAAAAGAGGAAAGAAAATAGAGTGCTACTCCACAATCAGTGTTCGTATTTCATTTCAATTTTTTTATGACAATTATTTTCCCTAGTTAAGATTAAACTATATATGCATATTCACTGAATAGGCCAGAAAGAAAATCACATATATGTACATACGATTTTATATGTGTATGTGTATAATCATATATATATATGATTTTCTCATATATGTATGTATTTTATATGCATACATATATTTATGTGTATATAGGCATATATATATATATATATACATATATATATACAGAAGGTGCTAAAAATGTATACACATTTTAAGGAAGGAAAAAACTGTATTAAAATTGTAATAATATATACTGATAACATAAGATGAATACGAGTCATGTGTATATATTTTTTTGGCACCCTAGGTATATTTTGTGTGTGTGTGTGTGTGTGTGTGTGTGTGTGTGTGTGTGTGTGATTTTTTTCCGGCCAGTTCAGTAAAACCTTATAATGCAAGTAATTTCCTCACTGTTGTAAACGCTTCATAAACATAATTTTAAACATGTGCTTAATATTCTAGCATGTGACCATATAATAATTTACCCACTGTCGTACTGTTTTGTATTTAAGTTACTTCTCATAGTTTCAAATTATGAAGAATGCTAACATGAAAATGATTGTGCATAAAGGCTTGGCTTTGCTTTTTTTTTTTAAAGTCCCTGTATTTCTGACTATTTCCTTTGGCGAGAGTCCCAGAAGTGGTGTTTCTGGGTCAGAGGGTACAAGCACATTAAAGACCGGCTATCTATTACTAAATTGTTTTCCAAAAGTATTATTCCAATTTATGTTCCCACTAGAAAGCTATGAAATTTTATTAAGTCTTTGCTAATGTGGTCGACAGTCCTCATTTCCGATATGAAAAATCTCAGTGTTCTAAGTTCAAGCGTGGCTGTGAGGGGCAGAGGCTGTGATATGAATAAACAGTTTCGGTGATGATTTTTGAAAATTCAGCAAAGCCCTGGATCTACCCTAGAAAGCAAAGCAGAGCATTGGCCCCGTTTAGCCCAGCTGGCTAGGACCAGCCCCCTGGACCAGGAGCAATATATAGACATACCCCTGGGAATAAAAAATAAAACAAAGCAGATTGGTCCCCAGGGGACATCCCTGTGCTTGTATATGTGCGTGCATGGATGTGTGCGTGTGTGAGATCTCCATCCCTGGAGAAAGCCACAGTGTTGGATCAATGGACTCATAAACACATGCCTCACAATAGAAAATGGGACTGGTGCACCGTCCTGTGAAAATCACTGGGGTGGCTCATTTGGCCTCTCTGATGATCCGTGTCAGTCCATCTCAGCCCTGCTGTTCAGAGGCCCTCCCAGGCCCAGGGGTGGGGTGTCCCAGCAAGGGTCAGGCCATTTCAGCCAGGCTTAGGGAGAAGACCAGCTGAGATAATGAGCGCCTGCTCATCACAGGGAGGTCTGGCAGGCAGGGGCCGCGTGAAACAAATGAGAGTGTCAATATCTGTCTCTCCAGACCCACCAACCCAGGGCTGTAAGTGCAGTTATTTCCAGAGCCTCCTCGCCCCCGCCCTTCGCTAAGGAACATGAGGATGCTGGGATGATCGGTCCTTATGGTAGTGGTTCTCTGTGAGCTTGTTTTTCATGTTTTTAGAAAAAGGAGGAAATGAGGCTGAGAAGGTTTGCATTTTCCCCCTCAAAATCATCACCCTCTCTGTTTCATGTCTCTTGGGACCCTCTCAGCTCAGTCTTCTCTGCTAGTGCATAGCTGGGTGAACCCAAGAGCATTAGAGACTTGGCCCTTTTTACTTTCGTGGGTGGAGAATTTTCATGGGATGTGGGAGTCTGAGAGACAGCCTGCCTGAACTCCCGCCCTGACTCAGTAATCTGTGTGACTCCGGGCCAGTCATAAACCTCCCTAGGTCGAGTTCTTCTCCGCCTTAACACAGGAATCTGGGTTAGGTGGACTTGGGGCTTTTCTTTTAGGTTTTACTAATGTGTGATCCGACAAGAAATCAAGCAGTGCCTTTAAAAACAGGGAGAGTTTGGCCTCTGAATCCAGGAGGCCAGAGGAGCAGTCGTTCCTCTACCTCGTGTGCTCAGAAAGAAGAGCTCAAGGTGCCGAATGGGTGGCTTAGAAAGGGCCTGGGCTAGCGCATGCCTAGAAAGCTTACCGTGTTCCCTGAAAATGAGACCTACCTGGAAAATAAGCCTGAGCATGAGTTTTCAGGATGCTTGTAATATAAGCCCTACCCCAAACATAAGCCCCAGTTAAGATCGTCAGCCAGACATGACTGTTTGAATAAATGTAGATTTTTGTACATAAATAAATGAATACATGTAGATTGTTGGAGCAAAAATGAATATAAGACCCAGTCTTATTTTGGGGGAAACACGGTAGCAAGAAGGTGAAAACCCTTAATGAAAATAGTCCAGTAGCTGGCTGCCATTTTTAGGAAGTTCCTGGAGAGTGTGAGTGACTTACCGAAAGCAGCTTCATTCATGGTCCACAAAGAATCTCCCTGGCACACTGTGTGGCAGGAGGAGTGAGTTGCCATCTCTTTCGAATCAATCAGCTTAGATCAGTGCTGAGAATTCATCATTGCGGTGATGTGGAAACCGTTCTCCGAAGTGACCCAGGTGTCTGGGAAGTCTGTTCCCCTGTCATTTAGCCCTGTGTGTGTCTAGTCTCTGAATGTGTCACACAGTCTGTTCCTCTGCAAACTGGGGTCATTGCCTGCTTCATGGCCATGTTGCGTCATTGCTATTTCCCTACCTTTCAAACAGCGCTCTCCAAACCTGATGTCACAGCTTCTTGGTGTGCCATTAAGTCAATTTAGTGATAAAAAAAAAGAAAATAGAAAGAGAGAGAGAGAGAGAGAGAGAGAGAGGAAGAAAGGAAGGAGGAAAGGAGGAAGAAAGAAAGAAAGAAAGAAAGAAAGAAAGAAAGAAAGAAAGAAAGAAAGAAAGAAAGAAAGAGAAAGAGAAAGAAAGAAAGAAAGAAAGAAAAAGAAAGAGAAAGAAAGAAAGAAAGAAAGAAAGAAAGAAAGAAAGAAAGAAAGAAAGAAAGAAAGAAAGAAAGAAAGAAAGAAAGAAACCCTCAGAGTGCTTTGCAGGTATCAAGGGTAAGGCTTGGTTTTCTGAAGTTTTGCTTTATCCTGGGTTGTAAGGTAAGATCTCCTGGGTGGGTCTCAATTAAAACAGTTAAAACTGCTGGTAGGATGGAGAATCCCAGGGAGAAAGCATCCAAGGCTCTCCACAGGGCCTCACTGCATCTGTTTTGTGCCCCGGGCGTATGTGTGGTGACAACCAGAAGGAAGTGATGAGGGTTGTGGCCTGGGGCCTGTCCACTAGCCCAGTGGCTCCTGGTGTTGTGGCCTGGGCTCCTGACCCCAGAGACCAGCCACCATTATCTCCTCCCCTGGGAGGACCAATCCCTGTCACCAATCCTTTCCAGCCTGGCAGGTGACTTTCGTTTCCCTTGGTCCCTGCTCCTCTGGCTGTTTTCAAAACGAAGGAAGTTGAGTCAAGGAGGAGTAAAATCAGAGAGAAAAAGAAGTGATTGATTAGCTTCTCATGGTGAGTCAGTGTTCCTAGAATTTAACAACTCGGAGGAGCCGTACAAACAGCCTTGTCCTCCCCCATCGCTCGGCAAGGTACCCGATACTTGGTGAAGTTAGGGGCCAACGATGTGCGGCAGCCAGTCTGGAACCCAGGTTTTCAGTCAGGAAAGCTCACGCTCCATTTTGCCTTGCACTGCCCTCATCCTGGCTGGAAGCTCCACCATTTAGCTCATGGCTCCTGAGGGCTTTGGGGTGAAAAGCTCTCAGAGGAGAATGTGTCTAACAGCCCCACACACATGCACCCCCAGCTGCCTCCTCTTATCTTCTCTGGAAACAACCAACCTCCAGGTGCTCTCAGAGCAGAATGGCAGTCAGGTTCCATGCCAACCAGCAGGACCAGCACTGGGGTAGCCAGAGGGGACATCTGGGGTGACAGCATGGCCACTGACATTCTTCCCTCTGCACTGCTCCCTTATGCAGGCCCTGCCCCCCCCCACCCCCATATCTCTGGTCTCAGCAGAGAGATGATGATGATGATGATGATAATAATAATAATAATAATAAATAAAAACAACAGTCATGGTGATCAGCCTGTACCAGGCACCTACTCAGGCACTTACACGAATGATCCCAATTAATCTTATACCCCCGTTGCTATCACCCCCTTTAGCAGTAGACGCAGCTCCTTAGGATCCCAACAGTGCAGTCCAGCTCAGCAGCCCCGTTCTTCACCGCTGCCCTATGCCATGGCCCCCGTGTAGCCAGGTTCATGGCCGGGTGCCAGCATTGCAAGGCCTAGGGCAGCTCCAGCTGAAACTGCAGCACAAGCCACGCTGGCCATGCAACTGTCCTAGTTCCATCATCGCACTGGGCCGGTGACATCTGCCAGTGCCAGCCTGGCTCACGGCCTGCAAGAGCAGGTATGCCACAAAGGGCGGATGGGTGCAGGTCCCCCGGTTCCCCATCCTGCCTCTTCCCCTGCCCCAGGAGGGCCAACGGGGCAGTACCCTGTTCCCCATGGGGTTCAGCAGTGAAGTCACTGGGGTGAGTCTCCCACAGCTCAAGGAAGAGTAGTTTTCTGGAAGATTTGGGGCGGGGGGGGGGTGTTCCCTGGAGGTTTGCGAGGACGGGACGCTGCAGAGATGTGCAGCCTCAAGTCAACCTGTTGGGGGCTCCCACAAGGTGCAGGCTTTTTGTGAAGCTATTTAGGGCCAGGCCTCCAGGTGAAGGCCAGCTGCATACTCATCTGCTGCCCTGGGAACTGAGAAGGGGTTTGCCTGGAAGGGGACACTGAACACCGAGACTCTGCTGGGGTGGAAGGACCCAGAGGGCCACCCTCTCCCTACCGGTCACTCAGGGTGCCCAGACACCCTCTTCTTTCTCTCTTGGCACCCCCTCGCTTCCCCAGAGTGAAGCCACAAGCCTACCTTTTGGAGTGTGCATTCCTCTGCCATCACTTTCGGAGGGGCTTGGGCAAGAGGTTGGAGAGAAAGAAGAGAAAAAGCTAGGAAGAACCCAGAGTCCCCATTTAAACCCAGGCTGATGCTGGAATCCCGCTGACACAGCAAGAAAGCAGGATTCATACAAAGTGAGAGGGAGATGATTTATGTTTTATGCCTGAGGACCCACAGAAGACTCCCAGGTGTCACCTGGGCTACCCGGTGATCTTTAGTGGCAATTAGAGTCAGAGACTGTCCCGAGGCCCCTCCCCTTACCTGCCTGCCTGGTTTTAAGCTAATGCTTTCATCTACGCCCACCTGCATGGGGGTGGCTAAAAGCCTCTCTGCCTTGCCTGGTTTCTTTCTCAGCTTTTTCCTTTGGATGAACACAGGGCACAGCATCCCTGAGGGAGGCCGGGATAGGCGCTGGGCATCGGGAGGAGGGCAGGGCATGGGCACACATCAGGATGCCTGGTCTGGAGGCTCCATCCCCCATCCCTGCTGCCCTTGGGCCCGTGTGCGCTTGTCCAGGCCTCTGCGTCTGGGGCAGGAGAGACCAAACTTCTCTTCTGTCCAGTCTGAGCGCTGCTTCCTGAGACGTGGGCATAGATGATGGGGGTGCAAGGGCTGCCCAGTCTGCCTGGCACCATCCGGGACAGGCCACGCCACTCTGGCTTGGAACCAAACAGACAGCCAAGGTGATGCAGCTCTCAGAGGAGATGCTGAGGGCCAGCTCCAAGGGGAGGAGACCCCTGGTTGCTGCAAGTTGGCATGGTGGCACTGAGTCAGCCAACGAGCTTTTCTACCCTAGCTACCTAGATGGTGGGTACCAGCGGCGTGAGTGCTCCGCACAAGAAATGAAATAGCTGGGTCGAGGACATACCAAGCTTTTGACTGAACAGAGCTGGAGTTCACAGCCAGACCCCTGCAGGCCGAGCAGGGGTGCTGCTGTCAGGAGGTGGGCGGGGCTTCTCTTGGTTCCGTCCAAATGGCCCCACAGCCTGAGCAGGTTGACAGCAGCCTGCCTTGCTCTGTATACCCTGGGAGGGCAGGGGCGGGTGCTGCCATGGGAGAAAGCGGGCTTTGAGAGGGGCGCTGGTGGTTTTGGCAGAGGGCGTTCTCTGGAATCTGAAAAGCTAGCCCGCTGCCCCTCACCCACTGGCAGGCTGCAGCGGGACACAGCCACTCGCCAGCATACGTACACTGGAGGACTGACGGGCACGAGGAAAAGCAAGGAGAGGCTCCGCAGGGCTCTTAGACCGTGGGCTAGAGCATCTTAAAGTTCCTTCACCTTTACAAGGGAGCCCCTCAGCCTGGCTAAGGTGGCCTTCTGTCAGGTGGACGCACGAGGTGACTTCATATAGATTCTGTCTCCTGCCTGCTGCTCGGGTGTCTGTCACCTTTCCCTTGTCACTGTTGTCAGGGATGCTGCCGGATGCCTCACCTGTTGAATGTCTTTTTTCTTTTTAATTCCGTGACCTTGGAAATAGATAATCAAGCTCATTAGACTTAAAATAAGACTAAAGAGGTATCGAGCAAGTACTGAAGGGACCAACTGAGTCAAGTGCATTATCCTTGGTGCATAGACTCTGAGATGCTGATTTTAGCCCTTCCCAGGTCATCTCTGGTATTTTGTGATGCTCGGCTGGGGATAGCGAAAACCAGCTGAAGTATAGACAGGTGAGGGGTTAGGAGCCTGAGAAGGACTGCTTACTTCTATAACCTGAGGCCTCTCCAAGTTCTCCATGTTATGGTTCCCTGAGAGATGCCAAGTGTCTTCTGGAAAATTGTCTTTTTCACTGACAGTTGCTTTGGGCAACGTGCCAGGACTTAACGCTGGTTCAGGTGCCTCAGAGACCTACCTGCCCAAAGGCAGGGATAGGGCTAGTTTATTATTACTGGTTGTATCTACCCTTATTCCTCAATGGTACCCCAATAATTCAGCCCTTCTCCTTCTCTCCTGGATGCCACGGAACCTCCAAACCCGCCTTTGCTGACCTAGGATGCCCTTTCCCCACGTTTCTGTCTGAATTCTCCACCTCTGTCAAGTCCTGGGGTAATTCCACTTCCACCAGCAAGCCTTCCCTCGTACCACATCTCGCCTTTTCTCTGAATGGCAGGAACAATTCATGTACCTTTCAGGAGTTCAGTTATTTATTCAACGGGTGTTAATTAAGTCCCTGGTCCAGAGCATATGCAGATGGTTTCCCAATTTCACATGTTTGTCTTACTTTCTCATCTCCACTTTCAGGGGTCACGGTTCTCACCCTCAGCTGCACATAGAATTGCCTGGTGAGATTTTGGAATCTGATGCACGGGCTGCACCCTAGACCCAGCAAATCAGACCCCAGAAGCACTTTTAAAAAAACATTGACTTTGAAATCATTGTGGATTTGCAGGTCATTGCAAGGAATTGTCCAGAGAGGTCCTTGTACCCTTCACTCAGTTACTCCCCGTGATAACATTTTTATGTAACTATTGTACAATACCACAAGCAGAAAATTGACACTGGTCCAATCCCCCAAAGTTCCCCATTCAGAATTCACCAGGGTTGTGTGTGCTCATGTGTATGTTTGCATGTGTGCATGTATTTTGTTCTACGCAATTTTGTCACATGCATAGATTTGTATAACAACCTTTCGGTACCGTTATTTCTCCAAGCTGCCCGGTGACCTCACAGTGTGTGCAAGGCTGAGAACCATGCTCTGTGAGGGATATCCTGTTAGCATTTGATGTGCCCAGCAACTGCTGCTCCCTGTATCCTTTCTGATTCGGAGTCTCTTCCGCACGCGTGGAGTCCCGCAGCGGACACACCGGGCCCACCGGGACCCACCAGGCTGTGCTCATCCTCCCACCTGGAGTCCTCCCACTTTCTCTCAGCCCCAGAACATGCGATGCGATGGCGCGTGTCAGGTTGCTGGTCTCCTCCTCTGGCCTGCTTGCACAGATAGCTATTTCCAGGTCTCAGGAATTAAATTGAAAATAGACCAAACAATGTGACAGTTTTCTGCTGCTATTTTTTCTTCCATGAACAGAATGTTCAGCATTATTTTTTTTTTCTCTCTCTCTCTCTTTGTGCAATGCTGCAAGTGAGAAATACTCTGATTGGAATGCTGGCTTATGCTGTTTATAAGCCTGCGGTCTCCAAGCAAGCTGTGCAAAGGGAGACTTCCCAGGGACTTGGAGGGTAAAAGTGTTGACTAGTAGTTGGCTGAGGTGACATCCAGGTACTAATTAGGCTAGGAAAGAAATGGGCCATGTGCACGTGGACAGTCCTTCTTGAAGCTTCTCTTTTTCCTGGAAGCTGTGTAGTGCTTTTTGCCTGAAAGCGATCAAGGAGTCACCTGGTCCATGGATATGAGGAAGAGTCTGGGAAGGGAGAGTGAGGGTGTCTGAAGCTGGGGAACATTTTGTCTCCGACGTTGTCTACTAAAGAGCTTTGGGGGAAGAGAGGCATCCCTGATGCCCTGAGTTTACCTTTCTCGAGAGCCTGGAATTTGGGGCCTAATATGGGCTGGCTGCAGAAAGTACCGTAGAATTCAGGGATGGGGCGGGAAGTGGAGAGTAACAGGAAAATGTTTTTTTACATCCTGCTGGGGACTCCTGACCTATCTCAGGGCTGGACATGGAGGTTTCATGATTGTCAGTGTCACATAGGAGCTCAGAGAAAGTGGAGTCCATTGTTTCCTGGGACACTTTCCTCTGAGGATAGTCATGCTTTCCCTGCTTTAAGGAACATATCTGGATCATCCGCTCTGTGGCACTTAGTGAGCTTGGTTCTGGAGACACAAAGATGAATAAGACAGGCGTTTGTCTCTCTAACTTTGGCTTAATTTTATTTGATTTTTTTTTTTCCTCCTGGGTTGGGAGGTGGATTGGAGATGGACAAGACCAGAAGCTGATCATGTTGATTTATTCCAATTCACAAATGCCCAGAACCGTCAGGTTTTAAAAGCCCCTTTCCTTATTCTTCATGCCCTATGGAAGTGGCCTAGATCTTGATTGGGGTGCTGGTTACATGGGCGAAAACATTGGTGAAAAGCTCACCAAAAGTGCCCACTGAAGATCTGTACATTTCACTGTGTCAATTTTACCTTGAAAATCACACTTCAGACGTAAATGGAAAAGGAACAGTGAAGCCACTGTTAGAAGGCTATTTTAATTGGGAATAAAACCCTAATTTTTAGAATTTTCGCCCTAACCACATCTTCAGAGGCTGGTGCCCACCAACCATTGTGGCCCCAAGCCTCTGCCCTCGGCATCACAGGCACGTGACTTTCAGGGGACTCGCTCCCCCCTTGGCCTGGATGTGTCTGCTCCTGCTTCTGGAATAGTTCTCCCTCACTCCAAGAGGGCCAGGCTGGCCCTGCCTCCCCCATGAAGCCTCCTGGATTTCAACAGGCAGCCTAAGTGACCTCTTTCTTCTCTGCTTCACCTGCTGTTGACTGCCTTCCTACAATTTGACACTTTGTTACTCTGTGTCTTTTATTTTTGTTGACTAAATAAGTTCGTACATTTAAAGAGCATAGAGCAGTGCCTGACACTAAGTGCTCAATCAATGATCATTGTTCCATTTTATGCTTCTGAGCAGTCTCCTGAGGGGCCATGTCCTTGACTGACACAAGCCTGGCGGGGGCTGCACCGTGTCCCTGTGGGGACCAGCACGATGGTAGACACTTGCGCTCATTGAAATCTGCACAGATGTGTGTCAGCTCCAGGCAAACTCTAAGTCCATGCACTTGGGGACTCAGACTACACCAGAGACTTGACTGTGAAACTTTCTAGCAGACACTCCTGCCTTCAATGCAGCATTAACCAGGTGGCATGGGGAGGGAGGCCATCCCAGGATTCTAAAACCTCTCTCTCTCCAGCCCCATACCCAAGAGACCTGGAGAAAAGCCGGATCCAACAACCCAGCCAAGAACAGAGGGTGCTGCCTCAGAGCACCTGTTCCTTGTGGATGGTCTTTTGAGTCTTCTGTGGCCCTCCAGGGTGGGATAATGAGATGCCACTTGATGACCAGAGCCTTGCCTTTCAAAGTGACACTCAGCAAAGGGGCAGCATGACAATGCCACCTGCTCATCATCCCCTCCCACCCTGCTCATTAGGTTTGCATCTGTCCCCACCAGCCTGCCTGCAGCTGATGCTTGTTAATCCTGGAGCCCCATCCCTGGTCCAAAGAGGCTGAGCTTTTAGAGCCATTTATGTCAGTGGGCTTGGCAAGAACTGCTTGATTGATTTCTAATTGGGCTGAGGGGCACCCTTGCATCCTTGGAGCCCAAGCTCCAAACTAGGCCAGTCCTGGAGGGTGGTTTTGGCTCATCGGCTTCATGGAAAGTACCACAGCAGGATGAGGTTCCTGCCGGGTCAGCACAGGGGCAGCTCCACAAGCCGAGTCCACCACACTGTGGGGGCCTCCGGGCTCAGCCTCCCCCTTGGGCATGTCATTCCTTGTTTGGGATACTGAACAGAACCTGCCCTGAGGAGGACACAGTCCCCTCAGGAGAGCAAGACACTTATCGGTGCCTTCACTGGCCAACATTGGGCTGGGATCAGCTTTCTGAACTCACAGCAGTTTGCAGGAGAATAACCATAATGGAAGTGAAAGCAGCAGATGATATGATTGACAGCTTACTATCTCCTTGCCACTGAGCTAAAAGGCTTCCAACGTATTATCTCATTCAATAAGGTGGTTAAGAACTGTTCTCGGGCCCATTTTTGCAGGTGAGGAGACCGAGGCACACAAGACTCAATAACCTGCTCAAGGACACACCTTCGTAGAGGTAGAGCTCAGCTTTGGACCAAGTGGCCTGGCTCAGGGTCTTGGCGCTTTTGCTGTCTACTGTCCCAGGCACAGCAGTTGGCATCACCAGCCTGAGCGATGGACCTGATGGGTGTCAGTGATGCTGGGAGCCTCCCCAGTGAGAGGGGAAGTCTGGGCTGATGGCGGAGAAGGGGGCTGGGAGTCGAGACACTGGGATTCCAATTTCATCCCAGCCACTAAACAGTCACGTGTGATAATATACAACCTCCCTGCCCTGTGCTCTCAGCTAGGCATATTGTTATCAGTTGTTGCTTTTAAGTAAGGATACCAGCCTGGAATACATGTGGAAACACTTAGAAAAGAAATAATAAGGGGCCGGCCGAGTGGCGCAGTGGTTAAGCGCTGGCTTGGGATGCCAGAGGCCCCGGTTCGGGTCCCACATGTGAGGGCCGGTGACACTGCCCTCAAAATAATAATAATAATAATAATAATAATAATAATAATGACAGTAGAGACCGCCCTTGGTCCAGCTAGAAGGCCCCACCGTGGGAGCGCCCACCTGGAGGACGGAGGCACATCTCGGGTGGCGGAGATGAGGGGTGTCTGCCGGCTGGGTGCTGTTTCATCCTTCGCCAAGGTGAATTCCCAGCTCTCTGACTGCCTCCTCTCTCTGTGGACCCGGAAGAGGCGGGGCTTCCAGGAAGCCCGTGTCTGCTCACCTTCTCCTCCAGGCCTGTGGGGCCTGTGCCCCCTCCTGGCAGGGCTTTCACCAGTGTGTGCTGAGGAAAGCAGCTTATCTCACTCCATTCCCCCCAGTTCTTCCTACATCTTCTTGCCTCTCTCTTTCTGCTGGTTCACTCTCATCGGAGACAAGATCTCGGTATCCAAACTGTGAGCCCAACTGTCTCCCTTGCTGCAGGTTTCAGAGCAGCCGTGTGACGGTGGCACTTTTTCACGGCACCAGAAGCTGCCAATGCATAATTCAGCGAACCATCCAGAATCCAAATTACTCACTTCAGAGGGATTTTGAGGTTAAACACCGTCTCTTGAAAATCCTCTCTCCAGTCATGCCGGTCCCTACGCTTTTATCTTGCAATATTTGTAAAATTTTCAGGAAGCCTGGGCTGCGGAGAGGAGTTTTAACCTAAAACTGATGGCTGGGAATCCCCATGGAGAATGTGGGTGGTGGGAGGTCCCAACCCCCACCCCTGGGCCAGCTGTCGGTGGCAGGTGTCTGGGGCTGGGTCCGGGGATGGATTCCCCCAGGCCCTAGGCGAGTGTGGGGTGAGGCTAGCCTTGGAATCTCCAATCCTCCTAGCAGGTTTACCCCCTCCCCCCGCCACAGAGGTAGGTCCCTGCCCTGAAGAAGGCAGCATCCTAATTCACTGTGGAGAGACTGTGCCGCATAGTGGTTAAACACGTAGGCTGCGGGGTTCAAAACCTGCCTCTGGCACAAATCAGCTGTTTGACCTTGGACAGGTCGCTCAACCTCCCTGTGCCTTCCTCTCCTTATCTTTTAAAGTGTGGAAAATAACAGTGCTTGTCTTACAGTGCTGTTGGGAAAACCAGAGTGAATATATGTGAGGGCTACATACATATTGGCTATTATGATTATTCTAGCAACTTCCATGGATATCTAAGGAACCTTCCATGGGATCTCTGCCCCAGGGACACATCAGGGCCCGCAGAACCAGATACGGTTATGTAGGTTGGAAATGCCTGGCTTCTTGCAGTACTTGGAAAACAACTTCCAGCCCCCAGCCCCCTGCCCCATTCTTCACATATATCATGGCTGGCACCCTTCCCTAGCACAACTCTCTCTGGGGCCTTCTCTCCCAAGGTTTTCATTTATTTCCTCCTCTCATAGGGCCTCACAAACTGAAGAAACTTGCCATTCCTCTTGCCCACGTTTCCATCCTCCTGTGCCTGGATAGCCACCACCCAGGCAGGCCCTTGCTGTCAGCCATGCCACCTAGTCTCTGTAATCCCTGTGGCATCTTGTGTATCTTCTAAGAGACAAGAGGGGCTGCTTTGGCCAGCCTGCACTCAAGCCCACACCTGAATGCCCAAGGCGGTGTTTCCTTCATTATTTCCAGGAGGGAAAAGTGGGGTTATCTGATCAGTAGCCCTCATGGCTGTGTATCAGTGGCCATGGTTGTTACCCATTAGCTGTGGGGTTGCAGGTAGGCAAAGATAGGCCCACCCTCTCTCTACTGGGTGGGCAGCCGGCCCCAGCTGCTCCCAAAAGGCAGGGCCATGTTTGTACAGAATGTGGACCGGGGTCCCTGAGGTTAAGGATCCCCAGAGCTGCTCCTGGAGCTCGCTGGGATGATGGACCTGAGCCCCAGATGGCCACAGAGGGCCCTGGCTAAGCAAAAGCAGATTGTAAGAGGAAGGGCAGGAGTTAGAAGAGGGCTGAAAATGCCATGGGTGGACCAGCGACTACCTCGCTGAACCCCAGAGCAGGGCCAGTGTGGATAACAGCACTTTTTAGCATCTCATGATTTCTTCCTGGGTTCAGTGTGGCCTTTGCTTCATCCCAACTCAGTCTTAATCCTACGCTGTATGCAATGTGCCTTGTAAATGATATCTGCTTTAGCACGGAGAAGTGAGGGAATTCACCCAGTGTCACAAGGTAGGTTAATGGGGGAGTATCCGTGAGAACCCACTTCTCTTTTTTTTTCAAGCACTACAAAGGACTCTATGCCATCCTGACAGCTAGGCTCTCAGACTCAGACAACCGAGACAGCCAGGCTCAGAGAGGTGAAGCCACCTGCTCAGTGACACACAGCTCATTGAGTCACAGAGTTGGGTCCAGAACCTAGGTTTCCTAACTCTGAACCTAGTGTGTATGTCACGTCCCACCCCTGATCACTTTTGCTGGCCTTTTCACCTGCTCCCCTCATTAGCTAGGGAGGAGGGTCCTCTCAGGGACTGGCATCTGCCAGTGCCATCTGCACTGAAACCAGCCTGGGTGTCTCAAGGGGATAGGACAATGGCAGCCCTACTGGCTGGGCATCACTTCAGAGGGAAGCCGGCCCCATCCCGGCACATGGGCTGAATGGAGGAGCAGGTTTTTCATGGGCACAAACTGCTCCCATCCCCTCCCCCTACCCCCCCCCCCACCCTACCCCAAGTGCCGTGGGTCTCAGCCCGGGCTTGGAAATACATAAATTCTGGATGGCTGCAAGCCAGACAGACACTCAGGTTGTCAGGGGATTGGGGAAGGTCAGACAGGGATGCCAGTTAGCATGGAGAGGAAAAAAAAAAAAAAGAGGGTGGGTGTAAATTAGTGGCTTGCGTCTCAGCAGCTCTGTGCCTGGAATCTGTAATGGGCCTCACCACGAGTTGGCTGTGGACTCTAGATTGTAACCCAACCCCCCTTCTGAGTCCAGCCCTGGCTTTCCTGCCACACACTGGAGATGGCACGGGTCAGTGTCCTGGTGTCCCTCCCGGTTTCATCCACACGGAACTTGTTGTAAGCAGCCACTAATTGCTGGAGGTTCTCTCTGCTCCCATGTGCAGCCAGGTGCCTCTTTTGTGGAGTCCCCTCTACTTCCCCCAGCATGTCTGTGTACTTTTCTGTGTCTCCTCCATAAATATTTCTCAGGTGCTCAGTAAATATTTCTCAGATGAATGAATGACTACGTGCATGAATGTTAGGTAACAAAATTAGGACCTGAGGGATGAGCTGGATGGGGCTTCCATCAATTCCCTGCCCTGTCCAGAACTGATTTGTGCTACTATTTGCTCTCCACATGTTGGTCTGACGTCTGGGTCAGAGCCAAATGTACCACCTCTGATTGTGGGGCCTTGAGGCTAACGCCCGTTCATTCAATCAAGCACCAACCGCCAAGCACTGTCTTAGGTGCTGGGCTGATAATAAGACAAAAGACATGACCTGGAGGGGATGCCAGTCTGGTGGGGAGTCTGACACAGAAACCACTGGTGATGAAGCTGTAATAGAGGGACTCACGCCCTGCTGGGGGAGCCGGAAATGGGAAGCAAAGATTCTCCCTTGGAGGTTGGGCCTGGTGTAGGCTCTGGGGTCAGACGTGCTAGAAAGTGGTCCTGATGAGAAAGGAAGCATTGAGCTAGAGCTGGAGGGTAGGTGAAACTTGCCAAATGAAAAGTGGAGTGGGGAGAAACAGCACAAGGCAAGTTGGAGGAGTAAATTGACAGCCTGCATGGGGAACTCCTATAATTTTATTTGGCTAGGGTGTAGGTTGAGGAGGAGTGGGTCAGGGCACGGCTGCAGAGGGGGTTGTGAAGTGCCTCCACGCTAGCCCCAGAAGAGCACCTTGTGTGGACCTGACCGCTGAGCATGGGCGTTCAGACAGATGAAGAGGGTCAGCATATCCAGGGGCTGCAGGGGTTTTTGCGAATGATTGCGTCTTGTCTGCTGACCAGCCCTGGGCTCAGGAGGATGCTAGCGTCTGTGAACACGTTTGGTTTAAGGCACCCGGAGCTGTACAGTGACCAGGACAAGCCGGGTTTGCAGGATCGCCGCAGCCTCCAAATGCAGGGATCTGTGGGACAGCCTAGAGGAGGCTGGATGCTGGCTGTTGCCACAGTAACTGCCGAGCAGGGAACCAGGTAACTGGCGATGCTTGGCACCCCAC
The DNA here is from genome assembly GCA_033961575.1 of Aselliscus stoliczkanus. NCBI lineage: Eukaryota > Metazoa > Chordata > Mammalia > Chiroptera > Hipposideridae > Aselliscus > Aselliscus stoliczkanus. The sequence continues at coordinate 78,305,105 of CM066740.1, read as the reverse complement.
CTCACGGCAGAAGGACACTGAGGCCAGACAGTAACTGCCAGGGGTGCCTGCCTCCTGCCTGGGGCATCAGCCCTCAGGAGAGGCCCTGACCAGCTTGGGGTGTCATAACTCTGACCTAGAGAGACCTGGTAATGGTTTGCCCGGAAGGAGTCAGAGGATAGGCTGGGAAAAACAGTTCCACCTGCATATTGGAGAGACTCAGAAAGACAAATCAGTCATAGCCAAATACTAACCAGGTTCATCCTGAGATACTATATGTGGGCTAGTTAGCTTTGTTTCTGCCTTTAGTGACCTTCCTCCCTTCCTCCGTGCATTCATTCCTTCATGCATTCACTTGTTTGTATAGCAAATACTTACTGAGTGTCCGCCATACACTGGGCACAAGGACGCTTCCCTCAAGGACTTATGATCCAAAAGGGGATGGAAGTGTGAATATGTGCTTCCAGTGTGCTGTGATGTGTGCCTGTTCCCTGTCTGCTCTGTGCTCTGGATACTCTGTGTTCTCTGTGGACTGTTGAGACCCCCTCAGTAGGCTTCCTTGCCCACTTCCGGTTGAGCTAGACAACGAAGAGCGTTGCCAGGAAACCAGGGTGGAAAAGACAGGGAGGTTGGAGGACTTATTCCTTAGTTCCTTGCCCTCACCCACTCACCTCTCATTTTCTCCCTGTAGCCTTGGGCTGGCTGCATCCTTTACCTGAGATCACTGTTCTCAAGCCTTCTACGTGACTCTTTCTCCTCTCCGCTTCCAGTAACCATCCCCACCCCTTTCTCCTTTAGATCAAAGAGCATCAGGTCCCTCCCTTTTATCAGCCCCAGGAAACTGCCCTATCCTTTGAGGTTCCCCTTTAATTCACCCAGGGGAGTCAGCAAAATAATAAGAATATATCAGCCCAAGTCATCCCCACTAGCAAAAGATAGACTTGTGGAGGTTCCACTGTCCTCCTCACCACCCTTTGCTAGTCTGTACTTGACTCTCATTTGTACAACAAGGAAAGAATGAGGATGCTTGTGAGAGAAAGTGCAGTGGACTCTCCCAGCCCCTAATTTCTCTGTTCTGGCCCAGATGCTGGACGTTCCCCCTTTCATTTCTTGTGTGTTGTCTGTCCACTCTGGTGCATGACTACACACGTGTAGAAGCCACACATCTGCTCCTGCCAGCATCCTGTGGTCTCCCATCCTCCTAGCTGGGGACATAGCACCTTTCCATGATGCTAGCCATGTTTTGCAAGGGAGCAGAAACAAGGTCTGTCACCCTGTTGGCTCCATTCAGATGTACAAAGAGAGGGCAAAAGGGAAACACCCCCAGACTGGGGTTCTCGGGGAAATGCCTGCAGCTCCATCAGCAGGCTCTTTCCCACCCCATGGTCTTTTCACGGGCTCTGGAATTGCCGGGAAAGAGCTTCCCTTCTTATTGTAGGCATCATTTCCTAAGCTTCAAACACAGAAGAAGAAAGGGAAAGTCTTTGCCTGTCTCATGCCCACCCATGTGAGTCAGTAAAAATGTAAGAGCTAAACTGAACAGGCTGAAATGCTGAGAGTAGACGGGTATTTCTCAGGAAACACTGAGGGTGGGGTGTTGCTGGTGAGAGCACATAGGGCAAAGAATGCATTGGGGTTCAAGCTGTGGCATATCTGGAGCCCACCATGTCAAAGGAAACACTAGTGGTAGCTGTGTTTGCAGCTGGCTGGCCCTTTTCTTTGGAGAACACTCACTTTCAGATGGAACTCTGGGAAGGCCGTCACCTCTGCTCCGAGCTGCTTGTCACTGCCCGATTTGGGTTCTTCTCATATGTGGACTTTGAATTGACCGAAAGGAGCCCCGCTTTGAAGCACAGGATACTAAAGACTAATATTCCCTGGAATCTCCTAGAACTGGAAGGGAAGAGAGACAGGGGTTGATCTCAAGAGCGGGCCCTGAATTCTACAACCCAGACATCAACCCAATTTCTGCTTTGGTCACCCTTGAAGCCAGCATGGCCCCAACTAGGACCCTGAGAACCCTGCGGACCCCTTAGAGAAATCACTGAGTGAAATCCTCATGACTTACTCTCCAAAGAGGTGGCTGGCTGGACCTTTTCGTTGGATAGGTGAGAATACATGGTCAGGACCTGAGGAAATACGTTCAGAAGGAGACCATTTTTTTTCTGAACCAAAATTGAAGATTGGGGTGGGTGGTTGTGACATAATATTGAATACAAAAATTGTCACTATGGTGGAATATCTGGGGGCTGAGTGCTAGACTCACAAATCGCCGATTTTCTTGCATTATCTTAGCAACACAAACTAGCTGGATAACTTTGGGTAAGACATTTAGCCACTTGGGACCTCAGTTTTGAGGATTTCCCCACTCTATGAATTGATGATTTCAGGTGGGAGAGGAGAGGACCCCTATGAGTGTCAGACTGAAGTGAGAGTAACAGTGCAGGTGGGACATAAAGAGATAGGGTGGCGCTCAGGAAAGGGACCCCAGAAATGGTTGCACCCAGTCTGCCCCTGGAACATGGGTCTCTTGTGAGTCAGTACGAGTTCCTCATGATTCCTTGTGCTGGATGAAAGGGGCTGTGACTCGTCTCTTCCCTCATGCGCACGTTCGATGTGTTTATTAAGGACTGGGGCTGCTCCTCAGTGGGAATTGATTGAAGTGGATCTGTAGCCCCAGATAGAGGCATAGACACCCTGGAGGAAGGGGTGCAGAAAGCAGCCCCCTGGGGGCTGCCAGCCTCTCTGGCACTCTGCTGGAGACAGAACAGGGCACAGAGAGCCCTTACTGACTAAGCAGATGAGGACCATGGTTCCGGCTGAGGGCACAGAGCCCTGGGGAAGGAGAATCAAACTCCTTGCAGCCAGTCAAGCAGCTAAGCAGACAAGATCTAAATAAACACGTTCCTGTCTCCAGCCAGACCAGCCGCCCCTTCCATTGCGGAATCAGGTTGTCTCCTCCAACATCCTGACCTTGGATTCCCTACCTGACCCTGGTGAAGTGCCAGGTTTCTCAATATCAGCTTCACAAACATGTCTCACCCTTTGTGCTCACTTTTCTGGGCCCGTTTTAGACCTGGCAAGTATGTGCTGTCGTTCTCTGGTGGCCATAGGGTAATCCAGCCACAGATGGGCTATGCTAGCTTCTCAGCTTTTCCTCTCCACTCTTACCCAGTTACCCAGCTCCTGTGAGACATCTCATCCTAAAGACTCTACTTACACCCCACCTTCCACTCTCCAGCATCGTCAAGATGTTTTCTTGACATTATCTCCTTTATTCAAAGACGTTGTAAGGGGAGGATGTGGAGAAAGCATTTGTAATCTATTAACACATGAGCGGGTCTGTCCCAGTGCTTCGCAAACTTGAACGTGCGTTTAAATCACTTGCGGATCTCAGGTTCTGATTCAGCAGGGGGCCTGAGACCCTGCACTTCTAAGAAGCTCCCAGATGATGCTCTTCGTCCTTGAACCACATTTTGAGTAGCAAAGGTCTAAGCGGTACTAATGATGTGCTGCGAGACTGGTACACAGACACTAGGAATGAGCATGGTCGGTGAATTTACATTTTTAGAGTTCCTTTTCCTAGTAATTTGTTTGTATGATGTTTGACAAAAGCATCCATCTACAATGGGTTGAAACTTTTACAGAATGGCTCTTCGGCACGGATAGCGTACAAAGCAATGGACTAGATGATTTCTGACATGGTGCAGCTCACGTACAAAAGTGTCCTGTCTGTGGGGTACTGACCCTCGTGCCACAGGATTCCTGCAAGAGACTTCTAGCCAGGTCCTTAACGCGTCCTCCCCTTGCCTGTTTTTCAAGCTCAGTGCAGTGTTTGCTTTCCCAGGCAGGATTCTGGGTATTTCAGACAAAGGTTTAAATTACCAGGGGAGCACAGCCTCTGACGATGCCCGGAAATGCCGACTACCAAGAGAGATTGGCAGCTGGGGAGGCTCTGAGAGCACAGTCTCAAAGACATTCGCACCAGGACTAAGCAGCCCACTGCCTTCGTCCCTAAGCAGGATTTGATTCGACTGGGGCAATCACCTGCCCCATTTCTGAGAAAGAAAAAGCCAGGCTGAAAAAACAGGCCAGTGAGAAGGCTTCCTGCCTCGTGGGCCTGGGGGAGGGCTGGGTGTTAATGTACTCCAGCGCAGTCACAACAGGAACGGGGCCAGCTGGAGCCCGCCCATGTGTGACCTACGGTCACTTGGCAGGACCCAGACTGCTGGGGGAGTGGTCAGAGACGAAAACACAGTCTGGCTTTCTCCCTGCAGAGACAGTCTCTGTTGTTCTTGGCCCATTGTGGGCTGTCACACAAGCTGGACAAGACTGGTGGGGGTGACCCTAGGGAGGCAGAGCAGGCAAGGCTCATTTCATATCTCTCTTTCTTCCTTATACCCCTCACCCTCGCTCGGTGCCTGGCCCAATGTTGGGGGGCTCTTTGGGTCCCCCGTCCACTGATGCCTTTTCATAGATTGGTTTTATATGTCCCCCTATTCTGAGCTAGTGGTAATCCCTCCACAATAGAAGATCTGTGGAACACCTCCCCACCTTTCCGAAATGTTAATTAGGTTTGAAAATCACAGAGAGAAAGGGTTGGTATTGAATAACCATGTGTTGAATGATCTTCTTACATCCTTTGGAAATCAGCCACTTCAGTGTTCAAAAGGATATGATTTCAGCTAAGCCAGATTTAATTGAGTGGGTAGATTTTGATTTGTGTCTGTAATTTATTGGATGACCTGAAGCTGCTTTACCTTTCAATTTGTGTAATCGGTTAATGAGCTTCCAGGTTGGCCACAGGAGGACTTGTCATTGAGAGAGAGAGAGAGAGAGAGAGAGAGAGAGAGAGAGAGAGAGAGAGAGAGAGAGAGAGAGAGAATGCACTAACCTTTGTATAAAAGCAAGGACTTGATAAGGTGGGACTTTTGAGTTGTTCATCCAGGGATGGAGATGAGCCCATCTCCCCTGGTCTTCCCCCGTTGCTATCTAAAACAGATGCCACCACACACCTTCCTGACACAGGTGCCTCAGGCTGGGATGGTGTCCATAGCCAGGGAAGCAAAACAAAGCTTTTGGTCGATTCAGGTTTTAGACCCATGACCATGGCCTCATTGGCCCTGTCCCATCACCACTAAGCCTCTTCACACATTTTGCAAAACTGAACTCTTGTACACATGTTTATAGGAAGGGGAGGGAGAAGAAGGGCCTTCGTGGCCACATCTCCTATAGTAGGAAGACACTAAAAGGATCATCTTGTTCAGATGCCTGCTCCTAGCCTCCTCCCTACCCCCAGCTACAGATGGGCTTCCAGGTTCCTCAGAGTAATTCCCCAGAGCAATAATTACTCTGGAAGGCCCGCTCTCGAGCTATAACCAAACTGAGGGAAACTTGAGAGTGGTGTGGTCTTGTTTAGCCTATTGTCTGCACTGGATGATGGGAAAGAGGAGCCAGCATCTACTCAGTGTGAGGCCAGCCAGGTGTCATAGCTCATATGCTGCCACCCCAAGTCCCTAGGGGAAGGACTTCTAAGAACGTCTCCCCACGTAGCTTGGTCAGGTAGAGGGCTTCTCTTCCCTGCACCAGGCACCCTGTGGGCTCTTCTGGACACTGGAGTTCAGGGACGGTCAACTCTTGTTGTGCAAACTTATAAACTTCAGCAAAACTGACTCCATCGTCAGATTAGAGTTGTCTCTTAGGTTTATATCTTTCCAGATACAAGAGGATCATTTCAGGCTCATTTCTTCACTCCTGCAGCCTAAGTCACCTAGACACTCTGACACTCGTGTGTGTGTGTGTGTACACTCAGGGCACAGAGGATGGAGTCCACTTTATTGTAGCATTGCATAATTAACTCAGTGCTCAGGACCATACCAGCCTCTGCAGGAAGAGAGAGAGAGGAAGCCAGATGTGCATGTTAAGGCTGATTATATGTGAGAAAGCTCTGTTGGCATCTGGAATAGGAGCGAAGCAAAAGGAAAGCTAGCCAGTGTTATCTGGTCTCCTTTCCTTAATACCAGGGGCTGCACCTGGGCATGGCTGTACCTCCTGTATGACCAGTACCCAGCATAATCCCATAATTCTCAGTCAGGAAAGCTGGGGAGGAAAAGGGGACAGAGAAGGAGGTGAGAGCACCTGGGTGTGACATGCTCCCATCATTTCTATTAGTTCACTGGAAAGCGAAATGTGGTAAAAATGCGTGCAGGCAAAATGTAAAGCTAGAGATGGATGTGGTAATCTGATGACTTGAATCCAAGGGAAAATTCTGCCGATGTGCTCTCTTGTTAAGAACCACCATCGTCCATGTACCCCGAATGACTCCTGTGGGATGTGCAGCCTGAGGGTCCTGGCCCATGGGAGGTGATGGGTCAGGAGGGCTCTTGGGAACCTCCGTCTGGGTGGTTGCTTCAGAATTGGGGCTAGAAATGGGTTCCAAAAATGAGATTTCATTAAAAGGGGTACCCACTTTGTGCTACGCTGCCCACATCTGGAGTGTAGAGGTTCATAACAGGCCATCTGAGCCTGCACAGGGACAGGTAAACAGGATTTTGAAGGAGTTGAGAAGCATCATAAACTGTTCTTCAGAAATGAGGCCCAGGAGGGTGATGGGAAACAGACTCTGGGCACATTTGAAACGTGGCTCTTGGGGATTCTAACTCGTACAACACCGCTCGCAAACAATTTGTAAATATTTAGCAAGAGCTTTGAAAAGACTCAGATCTTTGAACTAGTGATAGTATTTTTTTATAGGAAACAACTCTAATTTTTTTTTAAAATGGTGCTAATCAGCAAGATACATATTTCAGTATTGTTTGGCTAAAATGGAATGGATCTAACTACTCATTTATAGAGGAATGATTAGGTAAATTTGGCATACACGTATTCTGCAACCATTTAAAATTTAGTTTGTGATGCCCAGTATTGTAGCGAATTCTTGTGTGATAACATTAAATGAAAAAGCATGATACAATTGAAACGTTTTACAAAGCATACAATAAACACTGGCAAGAAATCCACCGAAGTGCTAACAATAGTTGTGCTTAGAAAATGGTACTACGTATGATTTACTTATTTTTTCTATTTATCTACATTTTTCTACATTTCCCTTAACAAGCGTTTATTGCTTTAATAATGGAAAACATAAAATTTTTAAAATAGAAAGAATACCAGAGAATTTTTTAGATAGCATCTAGGTCTGAGAACAGAGAGATTTTATAATAATAACGTTCAACCCAAAGGTCTCTAGCCAGCCAGCCAATTAACTCAGCAGGTGGGGGATGTTTTTCTGAGTGGGTCAGTGTTTGGTATGGTGGCTGGGCCCTCTCATGACACATGCCACGAGTGGGCCTTAGAGAGATGGCATGAGGGTGGAGGGATCAGCATGAACCTTCCGCCACTGCTGAGATAAATCCAACAGCCAACTAGGATTAAGGGTTTCCTATGAAGAATGCAGCCTGTTTTGAATTAAGGATGACACAGAAGTGCAAAGGAAAATTGTTGCCCAAAGAACTTTCATTCTTCTCTGGGGACAAAACACTACAAAGATACATACACATAAAACAGTTCATGAACTTAACTACATTTAATACATTTACTACACATAAGTACGTTTGTTCATGTACATATATTTGAGTGTGTCTGTATATATATTTATATATACACAAATATATACACACATATATATACACATATAAGCACAAATAGTATGTGTATATATATACACACATATATATGCACATTCCCACACACATACGTACTGCAAGCCTCTCAAATATATCAATAGCTCTGACAATATATGATAATTGTGCAATGGAAAATAAGCACTTATTGTACTGTGTTAGTAGCATTGTCCTTGGAATATAAACGACAGCATATCATTGCAGATAATTTCAATATCAATAACAATGATTGCAGACCATGCCAATATACCCTCTGTTATTAATGAGCTGATGCGGGAGCAATCTCTATTTGCAAAATGCCACACATAGCAATTTTTAAAAATTGATCATTTTGCCAAAATTGAGTAGGCATGTGTAGGGCGGAAGTCTCGTGGAGGCTTGGGCCACCCTGCCACAGGGATCTTGCGTTGTTGGTTCCTACCTGGATCCTTCCAGGTGAATTTGAACAGCCCTCCCCGTTTTCCCCAGGGAGACCCCAGAGCCTAGAGCAGGCTGCATGATGGGAAGGGAGCCAATAGCAGCATCCTGCTTCTAAGCTGCACTCCTCAGCTGGTCAAATACTATCCAGACAGGCAAGGCAAAATCCATGGGAGCCTGGGATGGCATTGTTCTGTCCCCGAGATGTAACTGTCTTCCTGCTTCCTCTTTTTGGACTTCTTGGGACTTCAGGGAACAATGGACCTTCAATCTGTTTGCTTAGCCCAGGAGGGCAAATGTAGTCCACTCCTTAGGGAGTGCACCCAGAGGTCTACCCTTACACCCTGCATGGAAAAGAGACCCCTGGCTTCCTTTTTCCTCTCCTTCCTCATGTTTTCTCATCCTGTGATTTTTTTTTCTTTTTTCTTCCTCAAAGCAAGCAAACAGAGAGAAGTGTGAATAATTGATTGAGGGAAGCTGCAATGGCTCACAGTTCTGGTTGGAATCCCTCTCATTTGGGAAGCCTGGGTCGGTGCAGAGGGGAGGTGATTTGAATGATAACCAGACCCTTCTGGCTCCTGTCCTGGGTAGCTGCAGGCTGCAAGGGGGATGTAGGGGGACCCACAGAGCCATGCGACCACCTGGCCATATGTATGGGCCCTTCGCTAGAGGCCAGTGCCAGGGTCCTGGAAAGTTCTTCTCTGCCCTAATCCGATTTGGTTCGCCCCAGGCATGCCCTGCACATTCACCTCAAATGTCTGAGTGAGTGTGAAGAACATGGGCTAGTGGTATAAGTCCTCTGCCTTATGAATATCGATGCCAGACATTACCAGGCAGTGTTCACCACAACTGTACAGTCACTTGAAATCTAAACAGTTGTTTTCGAATCAAAGGTTCTTCTGGTCAAGTTGGAAAATGCTATCTAGCCTCCTCTTTGAGATGCACTATGCACTTAAGTATATCAAAATACCTGAGAAGTCTAGCAGGAAATTGTTTGCATATCTCCATTTGTTTTCTCCAAACTTATTTGGCCATGGGATCACATTTTGGATCATTAAAAAAAAAAAAAAAAGCTATTGTAGCACACTGTCCCACTGTATGTAATTTAAGAAAATATTGGTATGTGCAGCTCTGCCCTCCACCTCAGACCTAAAAGAAGACACAGTGAGACTGGAGATGTGAGTTTGAATCTAGTTTCTGCCTTGTACCTGCTGAGATACCTTGCAGGGGTCTCTGAGCCTGTTTCCTCATCTGTAACAGGGATTAAAATCAACCAACCAACTCCCAATGGCAGGGGCTATCGTATGTAACAGCGCCTGTCATGGTGCTTGGAACGTCGGAGGCTCTCTCTAATCTCATATTGAAACTGAATATAAATATAACCCATGGTAGATAAAATTACGTTGTAGCTAAGCAGAACTGATTCAGATCCATTGTGGAAACGTGAGTATCCAGCTCAGGAGACTTCCGCACCGTCTCGGGTAACCCAATCGCCTGCCTCGTTCCTAACCTTGGCCTTAGGAGGTTCTTCCTGGTATCTTGCCAAGTTCACGGTATTTGCAATGAACGCCATTCCCTGCCTAAGGCAGTGGCGGTGGACCAGCAGCATCAGCGTCACCTGGGAACTTGTTAGACCTATACATTCCAGACCCAGGTTAGAGTCAGTGTCTCTGGAATCAGGGACCAGCCATTGGGATTTTAGCAAGTTGTCCAGGTGATACTGTTGCCTGCTTAGGGGTGAAAACCGCTGCCCTAGGGCGTTGTGTATATTGAGTTGGCCAAGAACCATCGAACCATCAGAACTCACTCCCATGTGGCCCTTCTCCCGACTCTTGTATCTGTCCTATCCCTCTTGCAGCCTCCCCACAGAGCACTGCTATCTGTTGCCTGGGTTCTTAGAATGGTGGCAGGTTTCTTGAAAGCAGGGTTATGAAATTCTTCTAGGCTGGCAACTCTTCCTGCCTAGGCAACAGGCTGTGGGATGCAAGGCCACATCACCTCATCTGCTCCTTCCCTATCTCACCCCACGTCTCTGGGCAGGTTCTCAGAGCCACCCATCTGCTTCCAGGGCCACGTTCCTGCCAGGGCCCAGGCGGGTTGAGCCAAGAGGGCTGCAGTGTTACAGCAGAAGGTAACAAGCTCTCAGGGGAGGAATGTTGGATAAATATGCCTGCTGGTTGTTACCACGGGGCCTGGCACCACCCTGGACACATGACCACACAAATTCCACGGGCCACTGTCTGCTGGGAGTTGGGCAATAGATAACAACTGCCTGGAGGGTTATTTCTTCGGTATTTTAGTTCATTAAAAAAGTTGTCTGTTGTTCCCAGAAGCCCCAGGGGGTGGGGCTGCTTCTACTTCTGGAATCCCATATGGGGCCCAGTTTCAGCAACTGTCTGCCAACTCTTGAGCCATAAGTAAGTCAACACCTTTATATTAAGTGGTGAGCCCTGTCTTAGTGTGTGTGTGTGTGTAAGAGGGATGGTGGTAGCTGGTCTAAGATCATGTGTGTAAGTAGTAAAGTTCAGGCAAGAATTAAATCACAGACCCCTACCCCAAGGGCCTTGAAATCTAAAGATGGTGTATAGACCAAGAAGGGTAATCTATCGGATCCTATCTTTCATTGTTTGTGAAATACGCAGTTAATAGGAAGAGTGATACCCCAGGTTTCAGGAAGCCTGGGCTCTGATATCGACTTTGTCACTGATGGTTTGTGACCCTAGGTAAGATGGTTTCTTCATTCACTTGTTGATTCTTTGCTTTAATGTTGGGCTAATAATGATTATGCTCTTGACACTATGCTGGTCAGGTTGGGCTACTCTGTTCTCAAGTAGCCCACAGTCTAAGGAGGAGGTATTTGTAAATGAATCATAATACAGAGAGTGAGGGCTTCCATGGAGGTACTAGCCAAGTCCAGTGTCAACCCAGAAGAATGAGCCATGGATGCTTTTGAGAGAGGAATGCATCGCAAAGCTTGAGATGCTGCCTCCATTTCTTCCTTCCCTCTATGATTTTGTAAAAGCCAGGTCTCATCAACACAGTGCCAGTTCTCTCTTTTGCATCATAGGCTCCCAGAATGAGAAGGGAGATGAAAAGTTGCCTGGTGTAAACATGTGCTGGTTGCTTACACACACCCTCCTGCACAACACACCCACCCTTGCCCACACACGACACCCAGCCAAGTTTCCATACAGCCCACACTTGAACATCTGAAGCCATGGGGAACTTTTGCACCAAATTTTATGGACATCTGCTACAAACAAATGAACTAATAATGGCCACGTTAGAACTTTTAAGCAAGAGGACAGATACGCATTTCAGAATTGCGTTGGCTGCCATTTTGGTTTAAAGTGGACTAAATCTCAGCTGGGGGTATATTCTGATAACCTGTGGAATTCTGAATTTCAGTGGCTCAAAGAAAATCGCGGTTGGGAGGGACTTTTGAATAGTCTAAATTGTTCTCATTCTCTCTTTAAATCCCATTTGACAAATGAGAGATCTGAGACCCAGAGAAGTGAAATGACTTGCCTGAGTTAGTCATTTGCCTTGGCTGCTTTCCATGAAACTTCTTGGAATATTTGATAGTTTTTCAGGGCCTGGGGAGCTTGCAAGGGTCCTGCTCTGGCCTCCTGTAGTTGAGGATGGGCAGTGTGCAGACATAGTCCACTGGAGGGACATAGCTCACGGTGTGAAATGCTTCATGCCTCCTCCTGAGACCACCCTAATCTCCAGGGTTCACTCCGTATCAGGGAGCTTGGGCCTTAGGCAAAACTCAAGAAATAATCCCCCAGGACATACCATATGCCTGCCATGTGCCAGAGATGGCCAGAATCTGGAACTCTGAATTAAAACCTCCTCCACGCTGCTCTAAAGCAGGGGTCGGCAAACTGCGGCTCGCGAGCCACATGGGGCTCTTTGGGGTACGTTCCGTCTCAAAAGTTTGCCGAACCCTAGAAGAGCCAATCCTGTCCCTCGCAACAATTTAAAAATTATTCAACAGCCATAAATATATTTTCACATAATCACCATTATGTGAATAATATACTTTAAAAATTTTATAAATGAAACTATGATAGTTTTATTTTTATTTTCAATTTCACTTCAGAGCCATAGTTTGTGAGCTGGCTTGCTGACCCCTGGCAGCTCTTTGGTCTCAAAGGTTTGCAACCCCTGCAAAGCATGCCTCCCATTCTAAATGGGAAGAATCCCTATTTCATGGCTTGAGAACACTAGACCTCTGGTTCAGGAGAGAAAAATCTGCTGTGTAAGACACTGAGCAGGGGCAATTAGTGCCGACTGGCAGGTAGCCTGTGACCCCTAAAAATATTGCCCCCACCTTCTGTCGTGATATTCTGGGAAGGAGGGCTGTGCTGGCGGAGGTTGGAGGATGCCAGCCCCTCTTGCAGTCTTGGCTCCCTTTTCTCAGCACCTAGCCATGCAGCCCTGAAGCCTGGGTGTGCTTTTCTCTCTTTCGAGACAGCTGTGAGAGACAGTGCTTGTGTCACACCAGCTATTCCGGCTCCTTCCTCTAATCAGCCCCAGTCTCTCACATCCTAACCTCTACCGCCAGCTCCGGCCCTGTCCTCCTGCTCACAGAGGTCTCATGGAAAGCAGTGGGGTTTTCAGAGGAGAACTTATGCTGCTGGCTCTGAGCCAGTGACCACGGCAGGGCACGAGATCAGCCTCTCCAGGGGCGTCATGGGTGTCAGGAGGAAGAGGCTGGCGGTGTGGACCACAAGGATGAAGGGCTGGGCCCCTGGCAGGGAGCCCTGGCACCCCTGCCTTGGGTGCTACCCAGTCAGCTGTGTGGGTACCACAGGTGGGGAGCAAGTCCCATCCTACCCCTCAGTTTCCCTCCCTTCCCAGAAGTGATCATCCAGCTCTCTTTTCCTTTTTTAATTTTGAGCTTGAAGACACCTGTGTCTGGGAAAGCTCTGTGCTTATCAGAGAAACACATTTCTGTAAAGTGCCATCTGAGGAGACTCTATAAACAGAAGGCTGAGGGCATTCGGCTTGGGAAAGTGATCTTTAGGACTGAAATCATCTGAAACAATTTCAGCAGGAAGAGGAGAGAACTTAATTCATTTGTGGACCTGGCGCTTTTCCAACTGGGTCCCAGTAAACAAGGCTCCTAGGCTGCTGTTTTAGATGAGCATCTCATCTTCACCAGTTTTCCCTAAATAGCCTTTCCCAGCAGTGAGTGAGAGAGAGAGAGAGAGAGAGAGAGAGAGAGAGAGAGAGAGAGAGAGAGAGAGAGAGAGAGAAAGAGAGAGAGATCTCCTCCAATTGTCTCATAAGAAAACATCTGGGGAATACTGTGTAGAATTTCTTTTCTGTGTTTTGTTTTTCACAAAATTCATGAGGCTGGGAGAGCAATTTTTGCTGGCATTTATGTTTGATGAAGAGAGACTATGCAGGCAAGATAAGTTTTTCTGTCAGCAAACATTGCCCATGGAGGGATTCAACACTTCCCACTGAAAGCACGGAGGTGATTAAGCCTGTTTTGCCCTGAAAAGTGAAACATTGACCTGGAGGGACAGAGGCACAAGGAAGCCTTGGTGCAGCGGGCGCTCGCTCGGGGTGATGGTCAGCCTGTGTCCTTTCGAGGACAGTCATGGGGACAATTTTATTCTGACCCCAAACCAGACCAAAGGCATGGGCAGGTCCTGCTGGATGAAATGAGAGGTGATGGGTGCTGCCTCCACTGCAGGATGGAGACGTTAGGAGGCTGGGAGGTCTGTCCTGCCTGCACAATGATTGATCAGGGCCCCTGAGAAATGGTTATCGCAGAGCAAATCTCTTCCTGCGAGTGCAGATTTAACAGCAGCTATTCCGTTTCCTGATAGTGGCTTCTTGCTGAAAGCGCCTTGCCTAACACCATTGTTTATAGTCAAGGAGTTGGAAGGGTCTTAAAAAAAATCTTCAGGGCCGGCCGAGTGGCGCGGTGGTTAAGTGCTGGCTTGGGAAGCCAGCGGCCCCGGTTCGGATCCCACGTATGAGGGTCAGTGACACTGCCCTCAAAAAAAAATAAAAAGATTTAAAAAAAAAAAATCTTCAAAGGAAGGGTATTTGAGGAGAGCTGAGTCCAGTGTAAATGAGGAGAAACAGCCACCTAGTGGGGATGCAGTGGGCATGGGGTCGCCCTCCTTAGGCCCCCACGGGGAGCCACAGAGACCAGAACACCGTCTTCCTTCCCTTATCTCCATGGTGGGTTGTGTTCTGCCTCAAGGAACAACAGATAATTTTCCCCTCAGTATGAAAACTCCAAGGACTTCTGGCAAACTTTGAGCAGTCTGTGGACCAATGCTGGTATACCTGGTGATGAGTAATAATGCCTTTTTGAATTTCCTTAGCTTTCTGCAGTCTTATCTGAATTTGATTCTCACAGCGACACTGAGGCAGGCACAGCAGGTATCCACTTCGATCTTACAAATGAGGAAACCGGGGCTCTGTAAGTTTCAGGCATTTGTCTCAGGTCACACCCATGGAACCCAACCTCAACCCCTACTGTCCACCCTTTCTATCCCATGAACTACAAGGAAATATTGCTCCATGTCTCTGACCTTTGGTTTCTGTTAACCTTTTCCCTTTCTAAATTCTATGCAAGTTCCCTGCACTCCATACATATACTCCAGCCATTCTAAGCTGTTGTGTCCCCCCAACAGGCCATGCTGTTTCCCATCTCCCTCACCGAAAATATCTTGCTTTTCGTCTTCAGCATCTCTTCCACTCTTTGGATTGTTCTAGTAGCAACTTCACAACTCAGATGTCACCTCCTCTTGCAAGCCTCCTCTGACCTGTCCCTCCTCCCTTCCTCCTTACCCCTAAGCAGAACAAGTCACTCTGTTTCCAGGGCCCCTCAACGTTTCCATCTTTGCATAGATCACACTGCATTGCAGTTATTTGACCAACTGTTTGTCTTTGTACTGGGCCCTGTGTGAGCCCTTGGGTCCCGTGTGAGCCCCTGTGGTGCAGGGACATGGACACGTCTTTGGGTCCCCAGAGCCACACACTGGAAACGCTCATAGCATTTGTTTCTGATGAATGGAGTTGGGGCCTGAGGACCGCCTGTCCACAGGGCACTGCCCTTGAGCCTCCAGAGACTTTTCCACTTTTTGGGATGACCAGGTTTCTGGAACCTCAGGAGGAGGGTGTCAATGTAAGTTTAATGACGGGTCCTAAATCCTTCTAGGAGCTAGATCAGGACGGAGCTGGGGAGTGATTTGAATCTCTGGAGAAATGAACTAGTTTTATCCCTCATGTGTTTTTTTCCCCCTGGAGAAAGCTGGAACATTTTTGTGCATTTAAGAGTTAAGCATGCCTGCTTGAATGGAGAGTGAAATTACTAGTGAAAATGATTGCTTTTTGTTGGTGCCAGTGCCTCACACAGATTTGTTGAGAACTGAAAACCATGTGGCTAGTCACGCGGTTTCTGTTTGTCTTGGGGTTAGGATTCAGGTGCTTCACAAGTGGTGTTCCCTTGGCAATGGCGGAAGACAAGCCCGGGACGCACACCAGCCACATTGCCCATGAACACTCGGGACGTGTTCATCTCTGCAGATTTCCGATGGATGCATTCTCACACCCACCAGGGACTTCTGATTACGAGCTACTTACACTCAACTTCCCTCCAGCCTCTACTGGTTTAGGCCTGGCATCTCCTGTCACAGCTTTGCCTATGACATCCTGCTTCTCTTGTGAAGGAGCCTGTCATGGGGTATGAGGCTCCATGGATCAGCCCCTCAGTACTGACAGTGAGACCCTGGATTGAATTACGTGACAGGAGAGATGAATTCATCACAATCCATCCCGCCGGTTCTACCGAATACAAACACCCAGTGATGGGGGACATGTCAAGGAATCAGGCATAGATTAAAGCCACCGAGCCTTTCAAATGCAGATGCCCACTAATAAATCACATGTTGGAACTGGCCGACTTACTCCTTGGACCCACTCTTAATAAAGACCAGGGTGAACCCTTCCTTCCTCAAAGCAGAGATGCACAGGAGCCAGGCGGCCATCTTTGTCTGGCCCAGGTCAGCATCAAATGGCTCCTGATTATTCTCTGATGTGTAGGGACTTGTGTGTTGCTAGACTGGCAGCTCTGCAATCAATTCCAGCTGCTGGGGGGGAGGGCGGGGGGGCCCCAGCCACCTGAGCCTCAGGTTGGAATCATCTCTTATATCCCCGTTAAACTTGGGGCCTCTACCACATGGAAGAGTTTAAGGGGAAAATGAGATTTTATTAAAGCCAGGGGACCTCCCTGACGGAGTAGAAAGCCTAATAAGAGCCGTAAGGGTTTCTTATCTCATATGAAAGTTTCTCATTTTCCCAGATTTCTCTCTTTTGTTGCCGCTCCACTGCCCCTCCTCCACCCTGCCATTTCCATGGATGCCTCATTATTTAAAGCCCCTGCTCAAACACCAAAAAGTGGTTAGTAGCCAAATCATCCAACAGCTTTTTCTCCCCCTAATGAAGGCCAGCGGTTTGGTGTATATGTGTTTTATAGCCTGAACACAATGACTTCAAAAGACTCCTGAATTCGAGAGCCATCATGTGGCCTGGCTTTCTGGGGGGAAATAAGACAAGCCAGAAAGGTGTGTGCACATCTGTGTCTCTTGTGACCCAAACATGCCAAAAGCGCCACCGTGATCTCAGCAACTTACTCTCCCTGCATCTAGAACTCAGCAGCCTGGCCCCAATCACAGAATCCTAGTGTGAGGAATGGGTAGACTTGCTTTCCCTCCTGCTTGACTTCTCCTACAGACCTTGGGGAGGACATTATAAGACAGAGCTTGACCAATGATGGGTCGCTAGTTGCTAGGGCTGGGGATCAACTCAGCAGTGAGTTCAGCCAAGACTCAAGGATGCCAGTGTTAGTTATTCTGCCCACCCTGCACAATGTCACTGGCCCTCATATGTGGGACCCGAACCGGGGCCGCTGGCTTCCCAAACCAGCGCTTAACCACCACGCCACTCTGCCGGCCCCCTGCAGTCTTTCTTATTACTTCTACTCTCTGGCCCCATCATGCCCTGGCCGCTTTTAGAACTTTAAATACTTGCTTGTGCAAAATGAGGATAATGGTATTTACCAACCACATAGTATTGTAAAGATTTAAAGGGATACTGGATGCTAAGCCTTTAGAAAAGTAACTGGAGGGCCGGCTGAGTGGCTCAGTTGGTTAAGAGCTCACTCAAGAGTGCAAGCTCTGAGCAACAGTGGTTCAATTCCTGGCCCGAGCTGAGTTGCCGCTCAGCTGGCAACAGGTGGCAGGATGGCTCAGCTAAAAAAGAGAAAAAAAGAAAAATACCTGGCAATGGTAAGTACTCAGTACATATAGTACATATATAGTATTGTTTAATGGCTTTGCATTCACGTATTTTATGTTTTTGCTGGTAGACGCTTAAGAAATGATGCCAGTTTCTATGGTGCCTCTCTGCTCTCCATGCCAAGCCATCTAGTGAGCGCATAGGCATAGGTTATCTCCTTTAAGCCTTCCAACTTTCCCTAGTTATAGGGGAGAAAGTTGAGGCTTCACAAACTTATATAAAAATCATATTGTTGGTGGGGGACAGAGCCAGAATCTCATTCGTCAGGTAACTATGTGTGTCAGATACTGTTATATAGGCTCTGGGGATGTGAACCTCTGTGGGTTAATTCTAAGAGGCTTCGTCTTTTCTATGCATCGTGCTGGTTTGCAGTCTGTGAGATATGGGAGGCGATGGGTAAGATCTCCTGACCTGCTGGGAGGTATTAAAAAGAGGAAGGCACAGGGTTGGCTCCAAACTTCTACTCCTGCTCGGAGGCTGGGGTGCAGCCTCTGAGCTGAAATTTAAGAGGCAGGATATGCCACAGGCCTGTCCTCCCTCTCTTAAGAGAGCAGCATCCACCAGTCCTCCTGGGGAAATCCGTTCAGGTGTTGGAGATGCCTTTCTGAGTAAGAACCAGCTTGAGGAAACAGACACAGACCACATGCCACGTGTGTGTTCAGTGTGATGGTGCTGAATGCTGTCATGCCGTTTGTTCTGGGGAAATTTAGAAATTCAAACAGCAGAACCACTCAAGTTTCTCATCTCCGGTGTAGCTTAGCCATTCCTTTCTGTTTCTTTGGGTTTGGAAAATATAAGCCCTTTGCTGGCATGAAGTATTCCTTTGCTCAATACCTGACCCCACAGCCACGAGTGGGGTACCACGCAGCATGTCACATGGATGTAAGGTTTCCCAAAGCATTTGAGGGGGCCTGGTCACACTGGATCACTGTGAGCTGATGGGTGCAAGTGAAGAGCCATGCTGGGACAGAAATAATGCGGGCATCAATCTAGATGCCATGGTCAACAAGAATTAAAAAGAGTGATGATGGATTGCATCTTTTGGACTCTGGAATGCACAGTCGCAGGTTTTTGCATCGGGTTAAACTTCTTACCGTCCAACTCTGGTTTGCCCAGGGTTGATTTCTCAGTTCATTTGCATGGACTAAAGCATTCTGGTGTGTCCCAGAATTTGCGTGAGGTGGGCTGGGGAGAGTTGGAGAGACAAATCAGGGAGCCCCCAATCATGGGCTGTTATAAGGGTGTCACTATCCCTGGTTGATTCTTTCATGTCAATTTCTCTCTCTCACTCCCCACCTTGACCCCAATCCGAGGCTCCCTCAATCCGAGGGGTCTGCTCACTGCCACTTTGGTGTGTGTCATCAGGCCTCTCAGTACCTTCATTTTTTCAAGGAGGCTTAACTACCCTTCCCAGTGCTTCCTTTGTGGGGCTATGTCCTGAAATATGTTCTCACAATAAGGTCTTTGGAGAGAAATTTCCACCAGAAGTGATTCAAGACCCTAAAGTTTACAGAGCAGGCAGATGACAATGGTGGGACCATGTTTTCTTTGAGGGCCATGGGGCTAACACTGAGGGGCCCTTGGGACAGTTTTTGGCAAACTATTTTCTCATCCACCCAAATGGCTCTTGTCTTAACTTCCCACCTCCTTTCCTTCCCTTATCTTTGTGCCTACTCTACACAAAACATGGAACCAAGGAAGATATAACCCGGTTCATCATTTCTCTCTCTCCCCCAACCTGCCTTCCCACCCCCGGACTCCAGTGACACATTCATTTGCAGCCTAATCCTAACCCTGAGGCATGCCCTCCCCCACCCCCTGTTCACCTTCTCTGGGGCTTCCTTTCCACTCGCCTGGCCCTGTGCCCACCAGCGTGGCTGCCAACACCCATTCAGGTGCCCTACAAACCAGACATCAGTTCTCACCACCTGCATGCAGCATATGCAGCTTCACTGGGGATGCTTGGGGCAACACTGGGCCTTCCGTTCCTGGGACAGATTCTGTCCCTTTGGGAATATAGTTGTGCCTAAGGCAGAGGCCTGGCTCAGTCATAGCACCTAAGGGCTGGAGTGGAATGGGGAGAAAAGGCTCTAAGAATGAGTCAGCAAAACCAAGCAAAGAATCTGCTCACAGCTCCACTGGGTGAAGTTGCTATTCACAGGCATTTATTTATGTTCTCTTATATTAGTGATATGAGAGGAATAGAGGCAAAGCGCGCGCGCGCACACACACACACACACACACACACACACACACACACACACCAGGAGAGTTGGCACTGCTGAAAATGGCAAAGCAAGACAAATTGTGTTAACTAAATATAGATTTTTTTTTTTAAACAAATGGATGAATTTATAAAAGTCATGTGCAAGGGTTAAGAATTCTAAATAAGGCAGGGGCATCCCTGAAGGCCATAGGCTAGGTGTCCTCCAGCATTTGTGAGGCCCCATCCAATAAGAGAACAGGATGACTGTGGGTAGTGTGGAGGCCTGCAGGCTCTCCCGTCATCCACTCCCAGCTGGCTGCCTTGACTTCCCTGGAATTTCATGCCGCAGCAGAGTCTGTGATAACAGCAATCAGCAGTTTCTCTGCAGCCACTCAACAAAGGGACACTTTGGGCAGAATGCATCTAGATATTATACCCTCTAGTTCCCGAACAGCATTAAGACGGAAGGAAGGACGCCCAAGCTGACCCTTGTCGCTTCAACATCTAAGGCTTGGACTTTCCTGCAAGGGAGCCATGCATCAAAGGTGCAGCTCCAGCTGGGCTGCATACACCTCTTTGTACCTACTTCCCAGGGGGCCACAACGGACCTATTAGGTATCAAAATCATTCCCCTACAGAGTCTATAAAAATGCCCTGTCTTTGATGAGCTCACTGTTCAAAGCGATGGTTTCGGGGCAGACATGAAGTACCTGCTTCTCGGCTGAGTCTATGGTGGCATGTTTTTCTCTGTCAACACAGATGTAGGTGCTCTGTCTTTTTGACAAATGCTGCCCCCACTGGGAGCATCTCCCATTAGCAGAGCCAGTGGGATCACTAGCCTGCTGTCCCCTTGGAAGGCTCCTCAGGGATGGTGGCTAAGAGACAGGAGCCATGCTCCCCTGTTCTCATCAGGCCCGGGGAGCTCTCTGCTGATCTCCATTCCGGAAACCTGTCCTGTCAGTTTTGCTGAGAAGGGGGAAAATGTGTATGATATCAGCAAGGGGTCTGGGGCTGCGTCTTGGCAGGTTGCTGGCGCCTGGGCGACTCTGGGGACCTGAGAATCAAAGGAGGGGCTTAGGCCACTCAGCTTAGTGCTGTCTTTGCTGCTGATTTTGCCCGAGGGGAAGACAGAAGTTGAAAGGAGCTGTCTTGGTCAAATGGCAGAGGTGCTAGGGATCCTCTCATCTCGTGGTAAAGGGCAGGGAGAGACCCTGGGCCCCTCAGAGCAGCCAGGCTCGTCAGGCACGAAGATCCAAGCAGGTAATCTAAATGAGGAGTGGGATACTTGAGATGAAGATGGAATGATTTGAAGCAGGGCAGGTGGGATGGAAAAACATGGCGGAGAAAGCCCCCTCCGGAGGTGCTGAGAGCCGCAAACGTTCAGTGTGGAAGGGGTATGCAAATGCCTGCTACAGATGGGATGTGGGTCCTGAGGTCGGTGCTGCAAACGCAGTGCCACCATAGCTGGAGGCGGGCAAAAGCAGACTTCACTCTGGGAGCCCTATTGTTTGGGGCCCCCGGCTACGCTCCTTCAGGGCCATTTGGGCTCCTCAGCAGATGCGTGCATGTCAACTCCCCTCCCCCCAGCCCTTGTCTGCAACTGTTGGCTGAGATGGGCATGCTGCCCAGAGCTGAGTGAGGCCCCCTTGGCGAGGCAGGAGGAGCCACACCTGTGCACAGGTGCTCTGAACCCACGTGGCAGCCCAGGAGCTGCTGAGCATCCACCCGAGCCCCTCCACATGCAAGCTGGAGCAGGGACAGGCGTGACAGGACAGAGCAAGCCCTGGCTCCTCCTGTGGTCCCCAGGTCGGTGGGGCGGCCCCCCAGATGGACTTGGGCTCACACAGCTGCTCCTCTAGGCTCCTTGACGGGCCCTTGCCTTCCTTGTCAGCTGCTGGCAGGAAGGAGAGTGACAGGGAAGTGAGGCCTGTGCACACAGCCATGTCTCTGTCTCTTCCCCTCCCCCTTTCGTCCTGACATTGTATCCCCTTGCTGTTTTTCTTTTTTCTCAGACCTTAATAATTGATCTGTTTTTGCACGTTAACTTAAAAAACCTAAGTGGCATAGAATAGTCAAAAATGCTCACATTCTCTTCCCTTCTGTGTTTCCTTGACTCTCTTCTTATCAAGGGGAACCTGCCCCTCCCTCCTTTAATCACATACTTTGGCTCAAGCAGCACCCTGCTGTTCAACCCATTACCAAGACATCCTCCTCTCCTGCCCATCTTCCTTATTGTGTGTATGTGTTTTCTCTGATATCAAGAAAACTCTTTGCTGCACGCCTTTTATGATCTGTCGTCTGTCAAG
The DNA here is from genome assembly GCA_033961575.1 of Aselliscus stoliczkanus. Classification (NCBI taxonomy): domain Eukaryota; kingdom Metazoa; phylum Chordata; class Mammalia; order Chiroptera; family Hipposideridae; genus Aselliscus; species Aselliscus stoliczkanus. The sequence goes on along the minus strand of CM066740.1, from coordinate 78,283,185 downwards.
CCTGGAACACCAAGGAAAAAGTGTCACAGTGGAAAGAGAGAAGGGCTCTGGCCAGCAGGCCAGCCAGGGAATGGTAGTTCTACCGCCCACCGCTGGGGCACTGCGGGCCTGCTTTAGCCTCCGGTCCTCAGCTTCCTTACCTAATACAAGCCTGCCCTGTGGGTCTGTTATGAGGACTGCACTCAAGCCAGTTCAGTTAAAAGGCCTGGCTTCTAGGGACCGTTCAATTCCTGCTAATGCCCTTTGCTCCGTCCCTCCTTCTCTCTCTATGGACATGTGTTCTTCACAGACATGCTGCCTCCATTTGTGGTCATCTGTCCCAGCCAGACAGGTCCTTCCTCCGGCCCAAGTCATCAGTAATGTTCCCTGCAGACAGCGGCTCATGATTGGTTCCCCCCCTCCCACCACTCTTATTCTTCCCTGTTTCTCCATCTCCTCTTGTGTTCCCTTCTTCCCTTCCCACCTACCCCTGGCAGCCCTACTTCTTGCCAATCCATCCTTTATCCTTCCTTTCTGAAACCTCCACCTCTTCCTCTTCCTCCTGCATCTCTCCTTGCATCCCTACCTCCTTGCCCCACTCCCCCACGTGTGCATGCATCTTTCTTAAGGGTGGTAGAGTTCACACCTGAAGCAGGAGGTATGTGGCAGTCCTTCGGAAAGACCTCTTCAATCACTGACTATGACAGTCGCCAGCCACCCTCCTTAGCAGTCACTGGTCCCAGCAGGGGATGCCTAAGCCTACTGCCACTCATCCCCCTCCCTTGCATATATTTCCATCCCTTAAACCTAGACAATGAGTTATTGATTTGCACCATCTCACTTGCTCTATATCTACATGTAGAATGCCATATTTAGCAAAGGTTTCGTTTCTAGGTAACTTTAGATATCTCTTTCTTTGTTTGTTGAAATCTCTCACCGCCATATCCAGTCAATGTATCTCAATTACTTTTTCAACTAATTTTTCCAAGTATAAGTGGCCCTTTGCTGGAATCCCTTTTTTGGAATGCCAGCCATTCATTTTCTTTCTAGATGCTGATTCTTGATTTCCTAGAAAACCCCTACCTTTTAAGTTGGCTGGAGAAAGAGATACTTTTTTATTTAATTCTTTCTTTTTTTAAAGTAGGAAGACTGAGACTTAGAAGACACCAGGTCTGTTATCCTGAAAGACAGACCCTCTTGGCCCTGGGAGTCAGAAAAGACCCAAGGATTCCTTCTCCGGGTACTGAACAATGTCTTTTTGGGTTGTGAACATAAGAGTGTTTCAGAGGTCAGAGTGGCCATTACCTGTGTTCATTCCTGGAGTAGATTTCTTTTTTTTTAAAATATTTTTATTGGGGAATTGGGAGAGGGGAACAGTGTTGGGGAATCAGGGAAGGGGAACAGACAAGTTGCTGTCCTTTTGTTCTTCAGTCTAGTTGTGGAGGACATTGCCTCACTGGCCCATGTTGGTATCGTCATTGCGCTCTTCCCAGGTGTGGCAGATTGTCGCCGGCCCCTGGATGGCGGCTCACAGCGGCTCTTGGCAGCTCACGCTGGCTGCCGGCCACTCACTGTAGCCTACGGCAGCCCACTGCAGCAGGGGCTGCAGAGTATGCCGTCGCCGGCGACCCATAGCAGCCCAGCTAGTGGAGCTGTTGTTCACCATCTTAGCTGCAGAGGGCAGTGTCACTAGCCCTCATGTGGGATCCGCACAGGGGCCCTGCTGCTCAGAGCTGGTATCCCAAGCCAGCTCTTAACCAACACGCCACTCAGCTGGCCCTGGAGTGGATTTCTTCCAATGTCTCTCAGCGTGAACCTCCCTGTCATATCTGAGACAGGTTCACAACTTCTAACGAATCTTACTGTTTCTCTTCCAGCGTTGCCAAGCTCCCTGAGAGATGGGGAAGCACCCAGGGGACTGGGAGGAAAGGAGCACTCACCTCTTGTGGTGAGTGATATGAAGGACAGGTGCCAGGGCAACCAGCTTTCCTCCTTGCCTTATGCTCTGCTAAGTTATTTTTCTAGTTCTCAAAGGAATTGAGTTTCAACAATTTCCTTAGGGATATAGGTTTCTCTCTAAGGGAATCTGGCAGAGGGACATCTCCTTGCTGATACATGTCCTCTCCCTCTGAATCTCCTTCTGTACTGTATCCTGGGAATTAGGAGTCCTGGGTTTGGCTTTACCTTCACCCTTTGCCTCCTATAAATGGCTTCCCTTCCTAACTTGGTGTTCCTATCCATCAGCCCCAGCTCCAGAATCATAGATCCATTAAACTCCAAAGCATGCCAGAAATGAATCTGTGCTACCTTTTATTTCAGAGATGAGGACACTGAGCCCTGCAATGGGGTGTGGCTCCCACAAGACGGAATTGTGTCTAGAATCTAGTTTTCTGACTTACAGTCCAGCACTCACCATCAGCCCCCTATGGGCCACTGTAAAGGTAAGGTTAGCAAGCGCATGCAGGCACGTAGACAGAGGCCTTTCCCATATACCCAAAGGGGCAGTTATGAACTAACATTTTTTATTAACTCACTGCTGAGCTCTCTCAGCTTATTGATGGAGCAGTTAAATGAGCCAGATGTAGATTTTGATGAGATGAAGCTTCTGGTTTGATTCCTAGACCTTCAAGTTTGGCAAAAAGTCAGTGCCATCCTGCAAATGCCCAAATCCGACTCTTGGGAGCACAATCCAGAAGGTCATCCACGCAGGTAGACATTCTTCAAAAGGACCTCAGGTGCCATCTTCCCAAAGGGAGACACTTTCATTAGTGAGCGACATAACTCTTACAGCTTACATTGTGCTCTTATGTGCCAGGCACCTGATATTACTGAATGAGATCAGACAGGGTTTCTTGTTTATCTTCGGTTTACAGAAGAAGAACGTGAGAATTAAGCAATGTAGTAATTATAGTAGTTTTCCTAAATTCACAAACTAGTACATATCAGCCCTAGGAGTCAACCTTAGGTTGTGCGATCCCAGAGGCTACCTGCTTAACCACGGTGTTAAACTGTGAAGATGGTACAGAAAAGGAAGCCATCTTTTTCCACATCCTCAGAGCAAGGCCCCAGAATGGGAAATTTGGGTAGTAAGAAAAATTCCTGTTGGTTTGGGGTTGTTTTGCTAGTGTCTGTTCCAGGCAGAAGTGTGGGCTAAATGACTCTCAGTGGGCCTTGTTAAGCCCAGTACCTTCTAAGAAAACTTTATGGAGCTGAAAAGAGCCCATCAAGTGAGTTGCCATTCCCAGGTGCCGGTAGCATCCTAGAATGGGATGTGTCCAGGCAGCTCAGCCTCTTATTGGCTATAAGCTTGAATTAAACCACTGCCCTATCCCAGGGTGGACAAGAACTCTAAAGCAGTATACTCTGGCAGACTAGCTCTGATCACACCTACTGCCAGGCCTTTATGGAACAAAGAAAGGCAGTGCATTTTTTAAAATCTTTTTAGCCCATTATTTGAAAGCTGCATCTCTATCAGAATATCCTGACATTTGCTCCACATGACAAAGCCTAAGCATAAATATGTCACCACCAAAATGCTAATGGCCTCCTCCCACCGTAGCTGCCCATCCTTCCCAATCTTTCCCTCCCCACAGCCCTTCCTGTGGATGGGTCTACATTCCAGGGGACATCTGAGCCATCATCCTGCCAAAGGGAACTTTATTGCTGATAAGTGGGATATTCTTTCCCACTAGATCACTGATCCTGGCCCAGAAACCACGTGCTCTCTGCATACCAGACGGGGGACAGAGCAAATGAGCTCAAGATGTTGCCTCTCTATCCTGGGGCTCTGTTGGAGCCAGGTGGCTTGCCATCTGCAGCCTGGGCAGCAGAGAGGCAGGACAACTTGTCACATGCCCTGGGCCAGGTCCAGGCCATACCTGGTCGACTTCAACTTGAGTTTCATCAACCTTTATCTCTTTGTGATCTTTCAACTTCTCCATGAAGTCTTCCAAGCAGGCATTACTAATTGAAATTTAAAAAGAGACAGTGACAGCATTGTTCCTCAAACAACTAAACATAGAATTAGCATGTGATCTAGCAATCCCACTTCTGAGCATATACCCAAAAGAACTGAGAGCAGGAACTCAGATATTTGCCCACCCATGTTCATAGCAGCATTATTCACAATAGCCAAAAGGTAGGGAAAAAAATCCTCATGTCTATCCACAGATGAATGGGTAAATAAAATGTGATGTATACAGACAATGGGATATTATTCAGCCCTTAAAAATGAAGGAAATTCCAACACATGCTAGGATGAATCCTAAGGATGTTATGCTAAGTGTAACAAGGCAGACACAGGGGACAAATACTGTATGATGCCACTTTTATAAGGTACCTAGAGTAATCAAGTTCACAGAGACAGAAAGTAGAATGGTGGTTGCCAGGGGGTAGGGGCAGGGTAGAGTGGGGAGTTATTGTTTAGTGGGTGCAGAGTTTCAGTTTGGGAAGATGAAAAAGTTCTGGAGATGGGTGGTGGTGACAAGTGCACAGCAATATGAATGTACTTAATGTCATTCTACACTTAAAAATTTGTCTAAATGGTCAATTTTGTGTTATATATATTTACCACCATAAAAAAGAATTAGCACATATGAACACATGTCACAAATTGCAAATTCATATACAAATATCAATTTTCCTGTCATTAGTATGATTTTTAATGATAGGGCACTTGTGGCTCAGGAAGTTTTTGTGTCTTTCCTAAGCTCATGGATCATGGTCTTTTGACTCCACATGCAGTGTTCTTTTTAATGTACCAAGGATGGCATTGAATATACATCACATGTGATGCCAGTGCTTGCTTCTACCCCTATGACACATGTCAGTTAATTAATCATTACACTTTTTCTGACAAAATTCAAGCTTGCCCTCAGAATCATTCTTACCAGAGCACTCCATCACTATCCATCAGAGTTAGCATGCAAATTGCAGCTTACTTCCCATCTCTGCACTTCTAGCATTTGCCTCAGTTTCTCCACGTGCCCCTGACTTATCACTATTTCTTTAGGAAGTGTTAAAGATGCATGAGACTGGTCTAGAAAGGCTGTGACCCTTTTTGGAGAGTGGTGGGGCTAGTCACACAGATTCCCAGCCCAGACATGAGTCAAGTGCTTGCCGCCTCCTTGTTCTAATACTGTGTTGAATACCATCGGCCTGATCTTGTCAGGATTGGTGGGGTCTCGTGGAGGGTGCCCCATCCTGCAGGTAGCTCTGCAGAAAATCCATTCAAGATGGAAATATGAACTGAAGGCTTTTCAGTCTCTTGCTCCCTCCCATCTTGGTCTCGCTTGACCATGCTACCAAGACCTCTGAATTGTCTTATGCCTTATGTGGGGGCCGGAGGAGGGAGAGGTCCTGTGACTGAGAGAGTCCTCGGTGACCTAGTGGCATTTTGAAGTCCCTCTTGTTCCATGCTCCTCGATTTTGTTTGTGGGTGGCCTGGGCTCAATAGCTGTTCATACCTCACTTCAGATCCATTTGAATCATCGATGCAAGTAAAGAAAAGACAGGAAACAAGATTAGTGTCCATGTCTTCTTCATTTTCTTTTCCTTTTTTCTTTCTTTTCTTTAATGTTCTTCTTTACTTTGAAAGATCAAAACAGGGCCAAATAGGACTTTTTTTGACACTCCCCGCCCCATCATAATAGAATACAGAAAGGAAAAGTCCAGCAGACAAAATTGTTCTCAGGCATCTTTTTATTTTTTCCTTTCGTTGGCTTTGATTTAGGTCCCTGCGCTTTAATCAAAGTGTTCAAGGGGGCACAGAAATGATTCTGCTAAACGAATTCCTTACCTCACTCACTCCTCCTGCTCCAACCCTTCCTCCTTCCACATTTTTCGTTATTGTTTTTTATTAACGTGGGTTAGAAACAAAAATTCTTCCAACAAAGGAGTGAGGACTGCAGATAAATTTTATTTTCTGAGCTAATAACTGGATGTTGGCTCCGCCACTCCGTAGCTGACAGGCCGTTGTCCAAACCCAATTGTCCCTTCTCTCCTCCCCTCTTTACTAAATTCATCCATCACTCTGTGCAAAAGAAATAAAAGGCCGAATAAATAAATCAGTCAATCTATCATTTTCTATGAGCTCACGAGGCAGTGGGTTTCTGTTCTCTCAGCAGTGAGTGCTCACACCAGACATGTTTGTCCCCAGGGGGGGTCTTCGGAGGTGCTGGCTCCTGTCCCTGGGCGACACAGAGAACAGCCCCCATGGTTGTCATCTCTGCCTTATGCCGATTTGGGACACTTTCTCTCCCAGCTGCTCCCAGTTTTCCCTGGAAGGTACCCTGTGAATTCACATCTAGAGTGTTCCAGCAACCCGCCCCTTCCCCCTCTGCCCCAGGGCTCATTAATGGGTGACTCCTTGGGGACGGGGGATGGCATTGAGGACCATCCATATTCAGGCCAATTCTTGGAATAGACTGTCCAGCAACTTGCAGTAATATGACATATTTTACTCATCTCTTTGCTCCATTCAGCATACATTTATGAAGCATCTAATGAGCAGCTATGCAGGGCTAAGAACAGGGCTGGCCACCGGGGATGAATGGAGAATGTGGTGGATGTAGCCCTTCTCAAGCCAGATGCATTCGTAGACTAATTTAGAGAGGCAGGGGCTATACCAAGGTGATGCCCAGGACGATGCATGCTAAACTTAGCCACATGCCAAGGGCAGCACCCACTATCTGCCTCCCCAAGCAGGAGCCTGTACCATGTTCTAACCTCCTGTGTGGACAGAGGCACTGGCCTCTCTCATCCAGTCTATAGTGGGTTTGGGCTTCCTCTTCCAAATTGGCCCATTGTTATATTTTTTTAGTTTTTTGGTTAAGAAATGCATCATTTAGTCCTAAAGGCCACTGCTGAGTGTGTCAAGAGAATCCACAGAAAATGAAAAACAAAGACCCTTATGGTTTTCGTTAGCCACATAGTCTTGGAGAATAACTGAGTATCTTTGATCTGCATTTTTGGGGTGAGCCCCACATTTGCTCTGATCTTCACAGTCTTACCTTGGTGGTATGGGGAAGGGATGATGCGTGGGACCTGGGGCGTGGGGTCAATAATTGACAGACTGTATTCTCTGAACCTTTTTGGGGGTTCATTAGGAAGGCCCGAGAGGCAGTAGGAGCTTCGCGTCTGTTTATAGGTGAGGTGCAGGCCTACCTAGAGGTGCGGATTCCGGTTTCCCTTTTGCCCTCTGAGCCTGTGACAGCTGACCTGGCAGGAAAGAGAGCTGAGGAGGAGAAGGCATCCATGATTCTGGGGGATGTAACAATGGTCCTAAGAGCTGGGTAATCTGGTAAGATGAGAAAAGGGATGTTGCGTCTTTAACATCAGGGCCCTAAAGGGAATATATTTGTTAAACATTATAATTACCCTTCAGCAGCTGAACTCCATGGCAAATGAGAACTCTATAGCAATTGAAGCTACACCGAGGCCCATTACTGTATCTCAAATGATGCTTTCATTTAGATAAGGCAGATAATTATACATCTTGATTAGGTCACTGATCCCAAGGGGACACAGCCATTTTCAGGACTGCCCCCCTCCCTGTAAATAATGCCATAGAACTGCAGCCAGCCTCCTGACCCCCTCTTTCCTCCTTTCTCTCTAGATCTAGGTAATGAGATAAATATATAGATGCACAGACACCAGTATATACCTACAGATACACATGCAGCCATAGCTCCATTTTTCTCTCTGTTGTCTTAACTCTTAGGGACACTGAGATGTGTGAGCCTGTGGCCAGAGTGGAGGCAATCAGAAGTAATAATAATAATACCTTAGGTATATATCATCCTTTATTTTACAAAATGCATTTGCACACATTATTTCTTTTGATTACTGCCGTCATGGAATGAAGCAGGCAGAACGGTATGAGAAGCCTTGTTTTTGTGTTTTCTTCTGAACTAGCAAGGACTCAAGAAAGAAGAAGACAGAACATATCTCCCCAGCTCTAAGTTTGAACCTACGTGTATTACCCTTTTCTAGACAAGAAGGCTGGAACTGGGAAGGTCAAATGGCTTCCCGAGGGCCTCCAGGCTAGTTAAGACATGGAGCTGGGTCTAGGGCCTGAGTCTTCTGATTCTGGTGTTTCTTCCTCCTTAGGATTCTAAACCCATGCTTCTTGCATTCACCCTAAAACCAACGGTGCTTATGTGGCCTACAAGATCCTGGCCACTCCAGGCCCTGCCCTGGGCCCTGCCTGCCTCCCAGAGCAGCTCGTTGGGTCTCCTCCTCTTCACCCTTCAAATCTTAGCTTGTGTGCTCTGTCCTGGAGGAACCCCAGCCTCGACATGCTGATGAGGACGTGCCCACTGATACTTGTTGTAATCGCCCATTTCACCTGTTATCACAGAACTTGCCATGATTATAATTACACATTTGTCAAAGTGAAAAAAAAAAAAAAGAAAGGAAAAAAGCACGTTCTCACCTTTATCTGTAGCACCTACCCGGGTGCCTGTCACATGACAGGTATCAAATTCATATTTGTTGAATGAACACATGCATTTAGGCATTAACTGCAAATGAGCAAAGGCCAGGGACCTCTGGAATAGCCAGACCTAAAGTTCCTGGAGTTTACTTTCAGAGAATTTCATAAAACACAGTCATCTCCTCGCTCAGCTTTCTTCTCCACCTACTATACCTAGAGAGCCTGCCGTTCTCTCGTTATAGCGACACTGCATTTTCTTAAAGATTTATTCTTCCCAAAGTGTGTTTGCACATTGCTTCAAAATCAAATGCATAGAAAGGGCATCCCTTTAGATAAATGAGCTTGAATGCCCCCTGGCTTTCAGATGAGAAACCTGAGTCGCACACACTCTCTACAGATGAAAAACATCTGGATTAAATTGGAAGTAGAAAAAAGAAAAAAAAAAGGATTCCTATATTTCAAAATATCTGGATAATTAAATAAACTTCTCAGTTCCCTTCCAGATGGTTGATGCCACATAGATACAGCCAGAGGAAGACTTTGTTTCGGAGTCTAAAAAAACAAGTGAGTGGTTGCAGTGTTATTTGAATTTTGTTTGCAAATCTTCATCTCCACTGAGGTACACTGCTGGCTGGGGGAAAAAGAAAAAAAAAAAACCATGTACAGTAATACCTTGGTTTGTGAGCATAATTTGTTCCAGAAACGAACTAATCATATTGCAAGACATCGCTCTTTTACCACTTTAAAATGTATTAGAAATGTTTACTCATCTTGCGGAACACTCGCAAACCGCGTTATTCGCAGTCCAAGGTTTTGCTGTATATATTTGTCCTTCCCTCTGAATGAAATGCTCTCTATCCAGCACCCTTCTGCTTTCTGGTATGGATTTCCCTGGAATTCTTCTCTCTGACTTCAGCCTAACAAAATCCTTTACTTTAACTGTCTCAACCCAGCAGTGTTATTTATTTATTAGAGTTGCCTGCAGAGTTCTAAGACCACCGGGCCTATGCACAAATCTATAAAAACATAAAGGCAATTTCCAAACACTGCAGTAAACCCCCCCTCTCAAGAGCACAGCATCACGGGGGATCTGAGACTGAAAAGTAGGTTGATGTTGGAGGCAAAGAGAAGGCCGGCTTTCTATGAACTGAATGAGGAGGGAGAGGCGAAGCACTCTATTCTTTCTTGGGGAACGTTTTGCGTCCCCTGCAGGCCCGAGGTGACATGTCAAAGGGCTCTGGCTGATTGCCCCCCCTCTTCATGGCAACCTGGTGGGGAGAGACAATACACTGAAGGGCAAGTGTTTGGGCGTCTTGGTATCTTAAGACTGCAAACTGGACCTGGGTTCAGGGTCAACTTATTGCACAACGCCAGGGAGCTTCATTGGCAGAGAACATGTGAATTGTGTCCCCAAGAGCTATGTGACACGGTGGCTTTGGGTTACTCTCATTTATCTGGATTCTGGGTAAGAGCCGCTTTTCTTGATTCCTACACTCCTGAGCACAAGAAGAAGGTGAAGGAAGCACTTTGCTGAAGGGGGTTACAGAGGTGAGAAGGATGTGCAGAAGAGAGAGGGGCAGGGAAGCGGGGCACAGAGCTTTGCACTCAGAGTACCATGGCGGGGGTGAGGGGCACACAGCCCACCAACAGTGCTCGGGGCCAAGCAGATCTGGCTTACCAGCAGCCTCCGCCCTTTACCGTCGAGTCCTCTGCACTGATCACCCTTTCCTATGGCTGCATTAAAAACAGTTGGGGAATGACGCTGTGTTTAGATGGAGGTGTTTCTGGACACAAATAAAATTTCAAGACTCTTATGCCTGGAAGAGACTTCTGGCTGGCAAACCTCCCTGCCCGGCTCTCACTCTGTCCATTTGGACCCTGCATCTCTCGTGAGCAGGGATAATATCAAAACCTGTGGAAACAGGTGAGCACACAGCCCCTCTGTGGGAATCTTTCCTGTGTGCCTGTCTTCCACGTTTTCTAATGCAAAGCCTTGTGGAATTTTTTTTTTTTTTTTTGAGGGCAGTGTCACTGGCCCTCATATGTGGGACCAAACCGGGGCCGCTGGCTTCCCAGGCCAGTGCTTAACCGCCGTGCCACTCGGCCGGCCCTGGAACATTTTTGACCCTCTAACAAGGGTTAGAAGGAAGAAGAAGGTTGGTTACCATCCATCCTCGGAGAGGCCCAGATAGAGAGAAATGGTTCTCATTCAATTCTGCCTCCGATTTTGTGTTTGGATTAGAGCTTTTAGTAGGTTCTCTGTTTGACCTTTAAAAATGACTTTTGCTTGCCTCTGGGCTTCTCAGGACTTGGTGAGGGTATTTTCTGGGCCAGAATAATTATCCAGCTGTGTCCTTGTTCATCAGTGATTACGTCCATAAATACCCCTGCCTGGGTCCCGCTTCTGTGATGGTGGCCAACAGCAGTGAGCTTGGATATGTCCTTGTGAAACCACCAAAACAGCTTCGGGTGATAAAGAAATCAGTGGGGCTACTCCCTGGTAAAGGTTTGGCCTTATTGCTGCTCTTGGTTCCAAGAAGGTGTGAGAATATGAGAATATTTAAAACATGAACAGCATTGACCAAACGCAGGAAGTTCATCTTTAATATCACTGTTTATAAGCTGCTTGGCGATGTTTACTGTGGTTCTAATTGGTATCATTAAGCTTAAGCGACATTATTAATGCTGCTGATTAAATTGCTATAAACCCAACCTCACCTTTAAACAAACAGCCGTGTCTGAGCTTCTCGCGTTTACACTTGAACACCAGGGTAGGAAAACAGGCCCATTGGGAGGCACCGTTGGGAAAGAAAACGGGACCCCAGTTTTTCACCTGTCAGGGAGAGCTTCTAAGAAGATCCGACTCAGGATTTCTGCACGCACTAGTAGCATGTAAAGAGGTGTCCTTTTCTAAAGCGGCTCTCTCCAGAACTAGGCACACTGATTTGGGTAGTGTGCTTTAAATAGGGATGTCAAATATCGCCCTTCTTTTTCTCTTACCTCCTCTCTTCAAACCTTGCATCTGTCCTCCGCAGCTGTGTGGTAGTCATTTCTCAGTTCTTCCACTAGCCTACCTATCTACTACTACACCACTTAAAATGACCACCCCCTCCTTTTAAAAAGAAATTTTTTTATTGTAAAATCATATAACATGATATCTACCCTGTTCACAAATGGTTAAGCATGCAGTATGGTGCTGTTAACTATTAGCACAAGGTTGTAGCGCCGTTGTCTACAACTTTAAAGATTGGGGGAGGGGAACATTGTGTTTGTCTAGGACCCATCAGCTCCAAGTCAAGTTGTTGTCCTTCAGTCTTAGTTGTGGGTGGGTGCAGCCCACCATCCCATGTGGGAGTTGAACAGGCAACCTTGTTGTTAGGAGCATGCACCTTCACTAGCTGAGCCGTCCAGGTGCCTGTTGGCAGCTCAGTGATAGCTCAGCTGGGGTGCAGCTCACTGGCCCATGTGGGAATCGAACCGGCAACCCTGTTGATCAGAGTTTGCACTGTAACTAACTGAGCCCCCCGGCCGGCTCCTCTAGAACTTTTTCATCTTGCATGACTGAAATGTCTGTATCTGTTGAACAGGAACTTTCCATTTTCCCTCCCCTGAACCCCTGGCAAGCACTGTTCTACTTTCTGCTTCTATGAGTTTGACCACTTTAGACACCTCCTATAGGTAGAATCCTGCATTACTTGTCCTGTGACTGGTTTATTTCACTTAGCATAAGTTACTCAAGGTTTACCCATGTTGTAGCATGTGACAGGATTTCCTTCTTTTTTAAAGTCGGAATATATATATATATATTCCATTGTGTATATGTACCACATTTTCTTCATCCCTCCATCCGTGGATGTACATTTATGTTGTTTCTATCTAAATTATAAATAATGCTGCAGTGAACATAAGAATGCAAGTATCACTTCAAGACATTGTTTTTAATTCTTTTGGGTTAAACATCCCCAAGAGGGATGGCAGAATCATATGGGATTTCTATTTTTCATTTTTGACCTCCATACTGTTTTCCATAATGGCTGCACCAATGTCCTGATTTCTCCACATTCTTACCAACACTTGCTGTTTTCTGGGTTTGTTTGTTTTATAATGGCCATCCTAACAGGTGGCCATTATAAAACGTTTCTCATTGGATTTTGATTCGCAGTTCTCTGATGATTAGTGATGTTGAATATCCTTTCATGTACCTATTGACCATTTGTATGTGCTTTGGGGAAATGTGTTTTCAAGTCCTTTGCCCGTTTTTTAATTGGGTTATTGGGAAAGGGGGCTGTTATTGAGTTGTAGGTGTTCCCTATGTATTTTGGATTAGTTCTTTATATATCAACCCCTTATCAGATACCTGGTTTGCAAATACAGTAAAACCTTGGGTTGCGAGTTAATGTGGTTTGTGAGTGTTCCGCAAGATAAGCAAACATTTCTAATATATTTTAACGTGGTAAACGAGCGATGTCTTGCAATCTGAGTAGTTTGTTTCCTGAATGAATTATGCTCACAAACCAAGGTATTACTGTATTTCTCACCATACCTTACATTGTCTTTTCACTCTGTTGATTACTTCCTTTGTGGCACAGAAGGTTTGAGTTTGATATAGCCCCACTTGTCTATTTTGCTTTTGTTTCCTGTGCTTTGTTGTCACATCCAGGAAATCACTGCCAAAATTAATGTTATGAAGGTTTTCCCTTATATTTTCTTCTAGGACTTTTAGTTTCAGGTCTTATGTTTAAGTCTTTCATCCATTTTTAGTTGATTTTTATGTACGGTTTAAGATAAGGGTCCAACTTCCTTCTTTTGCATGTGGATATCTCGTGTTCCTGACACCACTTATTGAAGAGGCTGTCCTTTTCCCATCAATTTGTCTTGGCACCATTGTTGAAGATTATTTGACTGTATACCTTTGCAAGTATGATTTCTGGGGTCTCTATTCCGTTCCATCGGTTTGTATGTCTGTCTTTATGCCAGTACTGTTTTATCACTGTAGTTTGTAATATAAAAAAAAAAAGAATCAGGGCCGGCTGAGTGGCGTGGTGGTTGGGTGCTGGCTTGGGAGGCCAGCGACCCCGGTTCAGGTCCCACATGTGAGGGCCAGTAACACTGCCCTCAAAAAAAAAAAAAAAAAAAGAATCAGGAACTATGATGCTTCCACCTTTGTTCTTCTTTCTCAAGATTGTTTTGGCAGTTAAAGGTTCTTTGTGTTTGCATATGAACTTTAGGATTGTTTTTTTCTATTTCTGCAACAACAAAAAATACTATTGGGATTTTGATAAAGATTGCATTGAATCTGTAGATCACTTGGGGTAGTATAGACATCTTAACAATATTAAGTCTTCCAATCCATGAACATGAATGTTTCCTATCCATTTGTGTCTGCTTCAATTTATTTCATTTTCTTAATTTCTTTCTTCATTGCTTGATTTCTTTCTTCATTACTTTGTAGTTTTCAGTGTGCAAGTCTTTCAACTCCTTGGTTAAATTAAGTCTATTCTGAATTATTTTATTCTTTTTGATGCTATTATAAATGGGATTTCTTAAATTCCTCAGATACATCATGGTTAGTATACAGAAACACAAGTGATTTTCGTATGTTAATTTGTATCCTGCATCTTTGCTGAATTCACTTATTAGTTTTAACCTTTTTTTGTGGAATCTTCAGGGTTTTACACATATAAGTTCATGTCATCTGCAAACAGAGATAGTTTTACTTCTTCCCTTCTAATTTACATGCCTTTTATTTCTTTTTCTTCCCTAATTTTCTAGCTAAAGCTTCTAGTGCTATGTTGAGTAGAAGTTGTGAGAATGGGCATTCTTGCATGTTCCTGATCTTAGCATACAGGCTTTTCATTTTTCACTGTTCAGTATGATGTCAACAATGAGCTTATCATATATTAGCCTTTATTATATTGAGGCAATTTTCTTCTATTTCTAGTTTGTTGAGTGTTTTTATCATGCTAGGGTGTTGAATTTTTTCAGATACTTTTTCTGCATCTATTAAGAGATTTTTATTCTTTGTTCTTTAATGTGTTATCACATTGATTGATTGTGTACTAAGGCACCCTTGCATCCCAGGGATTAAATCCCACTTGGTTGTAATGTATGATCTTTTTGATGTGCTGTTGAATTCAGTTTGCTAATATTTTGTAGAAGATTTTTGCATCTATATCCATCCAGGGATATTGGTCTAATTTTCTTGTAATATCTTTGTCTGACTTTGGTATCAGAGGAATGCTGGCCCATAAAATGAGTTTGGAAGTGTTCCCTCTTTATTTTTTGGAAGAATTTAAGAGGATTGGCATTAATTCTTCCTTAAATGTTTGGTAGAATTCTCCAGTGAAGCCATCTGCTATGGCTTTTCTTTGTTGGGAGGTTTTTGATTATTGATTCTATCTCTTTACTAGTTACGCATATAGGTCTGTTCAGATTTGCTATTTCTTCATGACTAAGTCATGATAGGTTTTGTGTTTCTAGGAATGTATCCATTTCCTCTATGTTATCCAATTTGTTAGCACATAATTGTTCATAGTAGTCTCATAATCCTTTTTATTTACATGGCATCAGCAGTAATGTCTCCTCTTTCATTTCTGAATTTATTTATTTGAGTTCTCTCTCTTTATTCCTCAGGCTAGCTTAGGGTTTATCAATTTTGTTGATATTTTTAAAAAACCAACTCAGTTTTATTTAGTTTTTTCTATTTTTCTATTCTCTATTTTGTTTATTTCTGCTCTAATCTTTATTTTTTCCTTCCCTCTGATAATTTTATGCTTAGTTTGTTCTTCTTCTAGTTCCTTGAGATGTAAAGTTAGTTGTTTTTCTGAGATCTTATCCCCTTCTGGCCTCAGAGGATCTCTCTCTTTCTGTGTATCTGTCCATCTCTCCTCGTTCCCATTGCCACTCTCTTTTTCACTTTTCTTCCCTCTCTCTCCCTCTCTACCTCACTGGTTACTCCTTCTCAGATCCCTTTGCTGGAATCTCAGGGCTTCTTATCCTTAGACCTGTTCTTTTCTCTAACTCACTACCTAGGGGTTCTAATTTCATTTTTTGTCTTCAAACACCATCTAGACATTGGTGATTTTCAAAAATCACAACTCCAGTCTCATATCCTTTTCTTGAATTCCACACTCATATACCCACATGCCTGCTCACCATCTCTACTAGACAGCCTAATAAAGATCTCAGACTCAATATGCCCAACATTAAACCTTTGATTTCTCTGTAAGTTCCTCCCCGACTGCCAGCCTTTTCCAGTAAGTTCATGGCAATTCCATTCTTATTGCTTAAGCCAAACTCTGGACTCGATTCATTGTGTTACAAAAGCCTGCTGGATCTATCTCTGAAATACAAACGGACTCAGTAGCTCTACTGCTGTCCCTTTAGCCCAAGGCAAGTTGTCACTTGCCTGGACTGTTGCAGTAGACTCCTCAATGGTTACCCTATGTCTTACCGTCCCCGCATCCCAAAGTCTATTCTCAGTACAGCGACCAGAGGAGAGCTTTTAAAACATCAGTGGGATCATGTCACTCCTATGCTCAAAATCTTCTGGTGGCGTCCCATCTCACTCTGTAAAACCCAGGGTTCTTACGGTGGCTTTCAAGGTCCTTCACCACTGGTTTCCTGCTCCTTCTCCAAATTCACCTCCCCCCTGGACTGTTGCAGCAGACTCCTCAATGGTTACCCTACGTCTTACCCTCCCCGCATCCCAAAGTCTATTCTCAGTACAGCGACCAGAGGAGAGCTTTTAAAACATCAGTGGGATCATGTCACTCCTATGCTCAAAATCTTCCAGTGGCGTCCCATCTCACTCTGTAAAACCCAGGGTTCTTACGGTGGCTTTCAAGGTCCTTCACCACTGGTTTCCTGCTCCTTCTCCAAATTCACCTCCCCCCATTCTCCTCCTTGCTCAGTAGTTTCCAGGCACATCTGGCCTCCTTGCTATTTCTCCAGCATGCCTGTAGCCTCCTACCACAGAGTCGGCACCTTCGGTTCCTTACTCCTGGAGTTCTCTTCTCCTGCATGGCCACATAACTAACTCCCTCCCTTCCTTCAAGTCCCAATGTCACTTGACCAGAGGAGCCTTTCTTAACCCCGCTATAAAAAGCACCCCCAACCCCTCTCTCGCATTCTCTAGCCTCCTTTCTTGTGATTTATTCTTCTTCATATCACTTATAAACACCCGACATAGGAGGTATTTTTATGCCTATTTATGACTGCTTGTCATGATTGCTTGTCTCCTCCATCACCAGGATATAAACCACCTGAGAACGTAGATTTTCTCTTATTTGTTGCTATATGCCTTGTACCTAGAACTGTGCCAGGCACATGGCTAGTGTTGAATAAATTGTTCACTGAATGAATGAAGGAGTCTGACGAGCACTTGGTGATCTGTCTCATTTGTCTGGTTGTTACATGGAAATGGAGATTGCTATTGGGTGCATTTCTTGCTCATAGCCAGTGGGACTCTCCCCTTCAGCTAATGAAATCTGACATCAGCTGTCTTGGGGATTTATCAGTTAGGATGTTTTCGTTGGAACTAACAGAGACAGACTAGGGTTATCTTAATCAAAAAGAGAACTTACGGGGAAGGTTATCAGAGCCTCCCAGATTGATGGCGAGCTGGAGGAGCAGACTTAAACAAAGTATGAACTGGGCACTCTGGCAGCTGGAGGTGTGACAGCCATCGTTCAGCAAGGACAGTCTGCAGGATGTGTCATCCTTGCTGAGACTCTCTGCTGCCATCCTGATCCTGAATGATTTTGAACCATCCTTCCATATGCATCACCTGCTGGAGATCCATGGTCTTGGGAGCGAGACTCCATTGACCAGCCCAGGGTCCTAAATCCCAAAGGCAGGCAGAGAGAGTATTTGGCTCATTCTGTTTCCAAAGTGCTGACACTGGGTCCTGCCTACCACCAAGACCTCCTTTAATGGGGGAGGTGTGTTCATCCAAAGTGTGGGCGGTGAGGGGGTACTGGACTACTCCCAAAGTAAGTCCAGTAGAGGAAGGCATGCCTTTGCCTAATCTTTTACCAATCATTGTTTCAAAGCCACTCAAAGACTCAGTCACCCTAGGACCATACCGCTGCTGAAAAGAGACTCGGCTACTTTCTCCGTGTTTTCCGGGAGTTGTCAGCAAGTTGCCTCCCAGGAGGCCTTTGTGGAACTTCAGATCGCTTCTCTAATTCTCCACTTTTCCCATATCTGTACAGACTGGCTGCTAAGCAAAGGGAGGAGCTAGAGAATATCTTCCTTTTTGAAGAGAAAGAATCTCTTTCCAAGAGTTTCACTTGCCCAGATTAATTAGAACCATCTGCGAACAGGGGTGCCTTAGGGACACACGTAGATGCGTACAAACAAACACCCCCCCAGAGCCAGGCACAAGCAGCCTGCCCCTATGTCCATAACCGGCACGTTAGTGCTAAACACAGTGACGGTAACAACTGCATTCTGATAAAAGGGCACTTTTATGAAAGACTGTAGCCTACCACCCTCCAAACCTGAATATTCTATCCCCTTATGGAAAAAGCAGAGCTGCAGCGGCAGGGTAGCAGAAATGTGAATTTAAAGGACTTCTACTCCAGATAACCAAACCCTAAAGAGGTTTTGGACCCTGGTGGGTTTCAAATTAAAACTCTTCCTTGTCTTAATTGTGAGGACCATAAGTCCACAACGGTACAATGCATGTTTGTGGATTTGAGTTCATTCTTGAATTAAACCCCTTACTGAGCACGTGCCGGGCATTGTGAGTGTGCACGCAGGCACATACATGCACACACACACGCACACACGTGCGCACACACACTCACACGCATGCACACACAGACATACACGCGCACGCACGCACACACACACGCACACACACGCACACGCACACACAGAGACACACACATGCACGCACACACCCCACATCCTGCGGTGCCCCCGAGTTCACAGGCGTGCACAATTCTGGCTGTAATGATTCCGATGCCATTAATCCAATCCCACCAGGACAGTTGTTCCTTTGATGTTCCCTTGGGGGACATTCCAGGAGGTCCCACTCTTACTGATGTGGAACTCTCTGGGGGTCAGCGAGCAATGAGGCCATGTGTTGGGTGTAGGGCAGAGAAAAAAAACCTTGGGCTCAGGCTCCATGAGGGAAACAGATCTGCCATGAAAAGAACACAGACGTAGAGGACATGCAAAGCCCCCAAGAAGCACAGCAGACTTGGTTGATGCCAGATGACCAGGGGCCTTCCCTGCACAGCACAGGTCAGCTGTCCCCATGGCACAGCCAGGCAAAATGCTCCCTGTCCTTCTGCCTCGGTTTCCTGCCTTGATCAAGGGGGGGAATACACACTTTCTCTGCTTGTCAAAGTCATTCAGTCAAATAAGAACCATCGAGGAAGCTACTAATTGCAGAGATAAGATCATGATTGCCAGTTTCTCTTTGTTTTGTAATAAGGCCTCCTTCCAGTTTCAGGGAATTCAATACTCCAACCACACCGAACTTGCCAAACAGATATTTCAAGGTGTGTTAATGCGCATTCACGGGTAGAGCTTCCTAAGGAATATCAAAAGGGATTCAGTTTGTAAATATTCGATTTACAAGCAGCTTTTCCAACATACATCCGTTGCATCAAATTAAGTACACAAACCTGTCATTAAGTAATAACGATAAGATTATAGCAATTGGCATCATACGGATGCTGAATTTATACCACAACAATTAGTTCTCAAATGTGAGTTAATAAGGGCATAAACACATATTTAAGAATGGATCTGAGAACAACTTAGAAAGTCATCACAAAAAGTATTCTGGGATGGAGCCATGAAACTCAGGCCAATGAATCTCTGCCAGGCAACCAGACATTCTGTTATTTGATCAAACTAATAATGCAAAACTTATTGCTATAGCAGAAACGTCATAAAAATGTAGTAAAAATAAATAAGCACATGGCTCTGGCAGAAGCGCTGAAAACAAGTGTGGAAATTGAAGACATCAAAGTAAAGCCAAAAGCATCTTGGCAAGTGAGAGCAGGCGATGTTCACATCTATTAGTGGAAAATCTTAAGGAATTTGGGATATATATTTTTTTCATGTTTGAGCAATATTTTGGGAAGTGGTATTTCATACATACTTGTCTCTGCACCAAGATTTCTCTCTTCCCAGCATTATTTGGTAACGTACTTGTCTGCTGAGATCTGTTACTGTGATGATGCCTTTTAGTAGAAATAGTTGAAATTTTTAGAGCAAAGCAAAGAGGAGGACGCACTTGGGTGTTATTCAGCCTGATGCTCAGCATTTACCTGCATGGCCTCAGTTAATTCTCAAAACAATCCTGTGTGGACGGAAAGGGCATCCCCATTTTACAAAAGAAGAAACTGTGTTTTACAAAGGAGGTGGATCACACAGCCAAGTAGGAGGTAGGGATGGGTTAGTCTGACTCTGGAAGCCATGAACTTGACCATGGGCCCTTGCTGCACCATATTCCTATCCATCCCCAGAGATTGCAGAGGATAAAATGAAGTGGCTTCCATAGAGCGCCATTGGTTCCAAGCATCCAGTGACTGTTTGTCTCCCGGCCCCGTGTGTGGACTCTGTCTCATGCTTCTTCCCTACTCAGACTCGACCACCTGTCTGTCCCCACAGAAGGTCAGGGATTGGCCAGGCGGGGTTATTTCTCAAAGTCTAGCAGTTGCAGTTGGGGCAGGCCAACCCTGCTTCCAGCCCCAAATTCCCGTCTCCATCAGCGCCCCATGAGAAACCCCAACACCTCCCACTGTCAGTCAGCCTGGTGTCCACAGGTGCCTGGAATCAGAAAGGTGAAGCCACCTCCATCCCTGGCATTCTACTCACAGTATCTAAAGTCTGCTGCCCAGCCTTAGGGATACCCGCAGCTCCAAGAACCAAAAGCCCATCCATCAGTGATGGGAGCATCAAGGCGCCATAGGAGCCTGCTGGGCCTCCGGGCAGTTCATCAAAAAAGGAGGAGAGACAGGAGGAAGAGGAGGAGAACAGCTGTGTTTGCCATCTGAATGGGTTCCAGGCCAGCTCGGCCTCTCGGATGGCCGCCAGCTAGGGGAAGTGGGGAAACTGTGTGAGGAGAATACCAAGTTTCTCCTTGTAGGGCCTATTCCAGCTGAAAGCAGCCTCCACGCCCTTCAATCCAATTAAAGGCCGATATTATGGCAGTGGAAATGGATGCCAGTCCTAATGTCATCTAATAAGCCTTAAAATAGCACTCTGTAAGTGGAAAGCCCTGTGGTCTAATTTGATTCATAGCCTAATAAGAGGCTTAATAAGAGGGAATGGGCCCCCTTTTATTTTCCAACTGGTCTTTGCATGCTCTTTTCTTCCATTCTTTCTTCGCCTCCTCTTTCTCTTCCTGCGGAGCTTTGCTGAGGGACAGGGCAAGGAAGAAGTGAGGGGCAGGTGGACACGTCTCTCCCTCAGAGTTTCTGGCTAAGAGGCTCCTGGTTCTTGCTGCATGAGGGGGCCTGGTCTGTCACGTGGCAGGGACTCCAGGTCCCAGATCCTTTGCCTGACTCACTTCATACCTGCACAGGTCCCTGCTGTTTGCTTTTCTGCCTTCCACTGGCCGTGGGAAGATGGCTGTGGGGTCCCTCAAGGCACACATCTTGGATACACACCTTTGGATGAGAGGGGCCTCATCACTCCCTTCGCCCTGGGCCTGGCGTGTTCCCTCCCAGGACAGTGGAGCCAATGACCATTCTTATACACCCACTGCTGGAGATGAGATGGATAACAATTGACAAGTTTCATGAGTACAGCCCAGAAATGGATTCAAGGACCTGTTACATGGAAATGTGGTCCAATTCTTGGGAGAGCAAAGAATTCCCAAACATTTAAAAGGTAGAGTTTTGGGATTTAGTATACCCTTTATCCCCTGCACCCTTTTTTTTTTTTTTTTGGCTTTAATGATATATAATTTACCCATTTAAAGAGGACAATTCAATGACTTTTAGTGTAATTACAGAGTTGTATAACTATCACCACAATCAATTTTGGGACATTTTCAGTAGTCTGAAAAGACGCCCCACAACCTTAGCCATCACCCTCACCAAACCCCATGCTTCCCAGCCCTAGGAAACCACTGTACTTTCTCTACAACTTTCTTTACCTATTCTACACATTTCATATAAATGGAATCATACAATATGATTTGTGACTGGCTTCTTTCGCTCAGCACAGGGTTTTCGAGGTCCATCCATGTTGTAGCATGTGTCAGTACTTGATCCATTTTTATTGCTGAATAATATCCCATTATATGAATGTAGCACATTTCATTTATCCATTCCCCATTTGATGAACATTTGGGTTGTTTCTGCTCTGTGGCTATTATGAATCATGCTGCAATGAACACTTGTGTATAGGTTTTTTCATGAATGCATGTTTTCACGTCTCTTGGATCTATGCCTGAGAGTGGAATTTTGGGATAATATAGTAAATCTATGCTAAACCATTTGAGGAACTGTCAGACTTTCCCAAAGTGGCTGCATCATTTTCACTCCCACCAGCAGTGTCTGAGGGCTCCATTTTCTCCACATCCTCGCCAGTACTTATTGTCTTTTATTGTAGCCATCCCAGTGGGTGTGAAGTGGTGTCTCATTGTGGTTTTGATTCACATTTCCCTGAATGGCTGCAATATCCTCTTGGTCCAAAGTGGCCTGTGAGTTAATCAGCAGTGAGTGATGAATTCAAGCCTCAGCTGCGGTGATGATTATTAACCAGATCATCTTGAAACAGATAACTTCATTTCTCTGAATCTCAGGTTCCAAATGTGTGAATTTGAAGTTGAGATCCCTCCTGGGGTTGTGAAGACTGAGAGAATGTAGGAGAAGGAGGCAGCTTACCAGGGTAGGCACACACTAGATTTCCATTCTTCCCCCTCAATCCTGGTACTTGCACCTCCAATTTCATGCTGGTACAATGGGAATGATATGTATACATGCTTCTCCAATCTTACAACAAGGTCAGGAGAAAGAATATAACTTTAAAAAAAGGAAAGGAGGGTGATGATGGATTGAGGTGAAACAAAGAAGAAGGACGTTTGATGCCAAGCTAAAGAAATTGGAGTTTCTTGAACAAGGAGCAGCAAAGGGTGAGGAGTGAGATAATAACCATCTTCAATAGAAGAGGGGTTATTATGTGGAGGATGGTGACCAGCTGTTCTCCAGCTCTGCTAAGGACATCAGAAGGAAAATGCATTTAAACTGTGGCTTAGTTATTAGAAAGAGCTCTCTTGCTGTCAGGCTTGTGAAACATTGGAATGGGAATTTATCAAATTTCTTGTCCCTGAAGGCCTTTCCAAATGATAAACTGCACTGGGGAGCACGAATGAGCTGCCCTGAAGCAGTTGCTTCCACCACAAGGGCACTGTGGTTCCTGGCAGCGCCCACCCTTGATACCCTCTCTGGGGGACCCCCTGTGCACCCAGGTGGTGCTGTAGTGACCTCTCCATCCCACCCCACCCTCCCGACCCCACCAGCCACACAGCCCCGAACCCCCTGTTTTGGCTGGATCCAGCTGCTCTCCCATCTCACCCTAAATGGTGTGGGGGAGTTACTGCTCTCTCTATTTCAGTCGTGAGTGATGTGGTTTCTATACATAGCCTGGGCTTATAACTTCTTTGGCAGCTCCTGGGTTGAAAGGTGCCGTTAAGAGAGCGGGAAGGGGAAAGAGCTAAATAACTATTTTTTTTTTTTTAAGAAAAAAAAAAATCTTTCGAGAAATGCTCAAATGTTTGGCCCTTTAAGAGATAGATGTCTCACTGTGGACGTTATTGTTCTTGGCAGAGCTTTCAGGGTTGAGAACTTGGCGAGCAGCTCCTCTGTTACAGATGCACAGACCAGTGGGGTCACAAGAGGGACCATCCCTGACCTGGGGTACTGCTCCCATTGGGCATCCTGTCTGTGTTTACCTGTGGGTACAGCGGGAGCTTCCATTCTGTCATTCCACCTTTCTCCCCTATCGTACAGTGACCAGGAAATGGAAGGAAAATGGCCTCCACCCCCAGGACCACAGGTAGACCCCCTTGGCCTGAGCTCATCAGGATAATCCTATCTGTCCTTTTTTTCCCAGGGGCCAGTTCAGATCATCCTAAACCAGTAAGTGCCCAGAATTTCCCTGGCCCCAGGGGTTGGGGCCTCTCCCAGCCTGCCTCACCTATTTTGGGGTTGGGCTTACTTTGCTCTCTCTCCGTGGCAGTGCACCTAGATACTGATTCCTAGAAACCATTAGGAGGAGTCTGGGACAACCAGAATTCTGGGGACCACCTGCCTGCCTCCGTGAGCCACCTCTCCAGTTTACCCCAGCATATGCTACAAATATGACTTTTCTGCGTGTATCACGATATCATGATGTGGAAAAGGTTGGGAAACTGAGCCAGATGAGAAGAGGTTTGGAATGAGAAGGTACACAGGCTTTCCTCACCCCTCACTCACGTACTCATGAATTTGTCAGCTGTGTCGTCAGATGGGGCTTCCCTCCGAGCTGCAGAAGGGCTGCTAGCAGCATCTTATGCCAACGTGGGTATTTGGTACAGTTTTTAAAGATTAAGGAACTATGGCGAAGGGGTTACCTGGGCAAAGTTATACAGTTAGTTAGTGGCAGGGCGAGAGTTTGAACCCAGACAGTCTGGCTCCTCCACCTTCGTCTTTGCAGCTGAGTAATATGCAGCTGGAGGATAAGGGCAGGTTTATATCTGTCACCTCCTACCCCATAAGTCACTTCTCCAGCACCAACCAAAGGAGAAACTGCAAGGCAGATGAAACTTCGACCTCCTTCGCTTTCATCCTTTCTCCCACATCGGTCCCAGAAGAGCCATGCCTCAGGAGGCACCTATATCAGTGTGCAGCTATCTGGTGCCTGTGCTTTTTGCAGGGGAAATCTGGCAGCATTGAGGTGGCTCAGGGGGCAAATGCTGTCTGGAAAGACTGGAAACAGGGAGAAGGATAAAGTGAAGCCAATTGCAGAGACTAGGATAGCACTGGCTCGAGAGTTAGGGTCTGGGTGGTGCCACTCTCTGTGTGACCTGGGCAACTCTGCCTTCCCTCCCAGACCTTGGATGTGGTGTGTGGACTCTTCCACAAGCACACATCATCTGTCGCCCTGGGTGACCGGCTCAACATTGAACCCTAAGTCTGCCTCTCCTGGGACCAACCCATTTCCTGCTTGACCATCTTGGACGGTCCTTTTTTGGGCAGCAGTAACTTTTCTCTAGAAATTCCTCTGCACTGAGCTGGCATTGATTTTGTCAGTTTCCTAGTCCCTTTCTTGATGCTTTTGTTGCCCTTCCCCTCTCCCACCACACACACTCACCCACAAACACACACACACACTCACTTACAAATAGACTCATGCTTAGGAGAATCTGAACTTCCCGACAGACACTCCGTTCATGTCTTGCATAGTTTCCAGGTGATGAAACTGGCCTTGGGCCTGGGTGGTTGTCATGGAGACGCATCCCAGCTTCCCTCCCCGCATCGCATCGGCCCTTAAGCTCTTCCCAGCAACCTTTCTGAGCTCAAAAAGAAAGATCTGGCTTTGCCCTCTCTTTCTCCTTCTTTCAGTGCTTTGATGCTACCTAATCCATGTCGTTCCACCAGGGAGGGGGCAATGGGTTGGCAAAGAACCCAGGGAGGTTTTCGGTCTGGCCTGTTGTATTAGTTAATTACCCCAAGGGGCTATCAGAGGAAAAAAAATGGAATCAAGGTAATGTCCATGTTATTTATATTTTATCAGATTCGCCAAGGTCAGCAGAGGGATGCAGTTTTATTTCTTCCTCTGACTCTTCTCTGAGTGTCATTGCCCTGCTGCTGAGCAGAGCTTGCTACCTATTGATACTGCCATCACAAATACCTCACCTTTTCATTCAAGACTCCAAAGAGACAGCTCATCAATAACATCTACCTGAACCTCTGCAAGAGCTCTTCCTCGGGAGCTTAGAGCACTGCAAATTTCTAGAAAAATCTGTGTATGTGTGTGTGTGTGTGTGTGTGTGTGTGTGTACTTTATCCAGAACTGATCTTTAAGCATCTCAAAGGACTTCAGCCAGTGCCTTACCCAATCCTAACTGCTTTCAGTAGGAAAGAGCGACCTGCTCCTGCTGCAATGGGCAGATGCGGGAAACTGAGGCACAAAGTATAAATGATGGATGCCATGTCCTCTCAGAGAGTCCAAGGAATTAAGCAGGTTGAAATCAAGTGGCCCAAAGTAGAAAACAATCTAGGTTTCCGGTTTTTAATGTGGACTTCCCAGCATATTTGGAAAACGAGCCTACCACAAAAATTCTAGTTACAGGACTTGCTTTACAGAGAGAGGAGTGGAATTCGCACAGGCTTGGAACAGGATAACCTATGTTTTCATCCTGCCTCCTCTGTTACTGGGTTGACTAGATCCTGGGATATTTTTGAACTTTGGTTAAAAATTTTTTTTTCCCCTGGAAAACTGATTTAAAATGTCTACCTGCCTCCCTCTAGGTGATCCAAAGATGTGAAGCTACTTTATAACCTTCAAGGCACGCTAGAAATATTCAGTTTAATTAAAGCTGTAAGAGATCTCATTTGGCGCTCACCACCTTCCTGTGAGATTAGCGTTATTGTCTTTTCTAAGGTCCAGAGAGATCAAACAACTTGCCCAAAGTCACCCAGGTAGCAGGCTGCAGTGCCTGGGCTGCTGACTTCAACTTGAGTGCTTTTCATCAGCCCACAGCTGTCTGTGGGAACCAGGTTAAAGCAGCCCTGAGACTCAGACCCAGAGAGAGGGTCATTTCAAGGTCATCCCAACAAACAGCCTGCTGTCCCAGCTCTGGAAGGATACGCAGCTCCATTGACCGGGAAGTATAGGAACCTTATGGCTCCTGCAGCAGATGGGAAAAGAGGAGAAAGGGGTAGAATAGGAGAAGAGAAAAAGCGGAGGTAAGGGAAAGCCATGTGAACACCCCTGCAGGCCTGGAAGAGGGGAGGGTAATGTGCCATGCTGAAGTGCTTTCAGCCCAGGGAAAATGTGTGTCTTTATCTTTGTGTGTGCGATTTATGGTCCAGCTGGGCTCATTTGCAAGAATGGGCCTGTCTGGCACTGCCAGGGGAGTTACTCTTGGGGTGAGACACTGGAGCCTCGGGGGCCATGCGTGAACTACAATGTCATCGTGGCTATTGGAGGGATGTCCCCAAATGGCATTGGCTGGCAGAGTCCAGAAGATTTAGAGGGCACAACCCCATGGAGTTCCCAGAGCAACAGACTGACCTGAACTCATGTGTGTTAGGACCATGGATTATAGTGTTTCCTTCCCCTTGAGGTCTGACAGATGCTCCCCTTGATGCATTCATTCATTCATTCATTCATTCATTCATTTATTCATTCAAGGGATTCATAGCAAACTAAATAGTTGTTATGACTGTAGATGAGATATAACATGTCTTGCTACAGGAGAACTCAATGTACTGAAGAAATTTGAGATTTATTGCCCTCAAGAGATAAGCAACAATGTTTAATGCATGTGTAACAGGCACCCATGGGTGTAAGAATTATTATGGTTCACCATTATCCAAATAACTTTTTGGTGTTCATGTATTGAGGTTAATGATGATCTTTTGGAGTGTCGGTTTAGCAGAAAACTTAGTTCTCCGATGTCGTATATTTGCATGTTCTCTAAGAACTCTAATATTAGTCCAAGTAACCAGTCTGTGTGTTAAGAGTCTAGATGTTAATGCCTCTGTTTTGTAGATTATTAGTTTAAACACTGCTCGTCTGTGGAATTTCCTACTTTCATACCTACTCCCATTCCCAAAAGGAGTTATTTTAAAGAGCTTAGATCTAGCCAAATATATGTATGCAATCATCCATTTGTTCATTTCACCAACATTTATCAGTTGCTGGTACCTATTCTGGTGGGGCAAATATTTATTATGTACATATTTCCAATGAGAATGCTGAAGAAAAAAGCTCCAGGGGATACATCAAATCTATTGTGTGTGTGTGTGTGTGTGGGGGGGGTTCTCCCGGCTTTGGTGTATAGTGCTGTGCATGCCTGCATGGCTTGCTGATATCATTATCTCCCAGTTCCACTGAAAAGGAAGTTCTTCTCAACGCATCCCTTCCTTCACACACGACTCAACCGTAACACAGGAAGTGACATGACAATCCTTTGAGGACAGAGGTAGAACTTCAAAGTGTTTTGATGAACAGCCGTTGGGAATCTTCATCAAATCGATCATGTAGATAACAGAACAATATAAAGGAGGGAAGAGAAAGGAGAAAGCTAGAGACGAACACTGAAAAGGCAAGGGGTCTGGATGCTGGCCATCACCTGCAGGGGATGGTGCTGGCTATTTCTGGATGCAGAAACTGCGCAGGGCACATGCTCTTTGCTCGACAGGAGCTGGGACTCTAAGGTTGTCCTTTATTGCACTGGTTTCCGTCCCCCAGACAGCTCAGAGTTCTTCTGAACTTTTTGTCTTGTGAGATGGTAAGATCCATACTTTGACAGTCCTTTATCCCATCATGGCATCCCTGGAAAATGATCATTTGTGTGGGGCACACTGAGGCTACACATGAGGTGACAGACAACTGCCTCCCTAAGAGCTGAAGGGAATGTCAACACCTTGACACACCTGTAGCCTGTGGGCCGCACGCATTAGGTGCTATGGACACTGGGGATGCACTCATTTCTGGTGACTTCTCATACAGGTGAGAAAGGACAGGTGCTTTCAAGAAGGCATGTAACCTGTTCTCCTGCCTCCAGGCACCAGCTGTGCTTAGATCATCCTGACAAGGCACCAAGTCAAAATGGCAGTGGGTGTTCCAGGAGTTCTGGGTGGGAGTGAAGCAGGGTGACAACCATGGCTCTAAACGAAGTGTTAGCACAGAGGTAGTGCCTGCTTGTACATACCACCTATCCACTGTGTATTCTAAAGCAAGCCTCAGCTTCCCACTTGTTCTCTCACCAGTGTCTCCTCTAAGCCAGAAAAATCTAAAAGGATGACTCTTCCCTTTTCAGAGGACAAAAGTTGCAGAGTTGAAGCTCCCTGGAAGAGCAATTCAATAATGATTGTGAAATGGTCCATTTAAAAAGGACTTTCCAGGCCGACAGTAGAAGGGTAGCTGCCAGGAGCCAGGAGGCGAGAGGAATAGGTTATTGTTTAACGGGTAGAGAGTTTCAGTTTTGCAAGATGAAGTGCTTTGCGGATAGATGGTGCCAATTGTTGCACAATAACGTGAATGCTCTTAACACTACTGAGCTGTACATTAAGAAATGGTTAGATGATACAATTTATATGTGGATTTTACTATCATTACATTTCTTAAAAAAAGGTTTTATTGGGGAATTGGGAAGTAGAACAGTATTGGGGAATTGGGGAAGGGGAACAGTGTTAGGGAATTGGGGAAGGGGAACAGCCAAGTTGTTGTCCTTCAATCTTTAGTTGTGGAGGGCGCAGCCAGCTCAGCTCCAAGTCCAGTCACCATCTAGCTACCAGCTGGCAACTCGTGGCTGCTCAGCTCAAGGTGCCATGTTCAATCTTAGTTGCAGCGCCCACCATCCCATGTGGGAGTCAAACAGGCAACCTTGTTGTTAGGAGCACGTGCTCTCACCAGCTGAGCCATCCTGCCACCTGTTGGCAGCTCAGCGGCAGCTCAGCCCAGGCGCAGCTCACTGGCCCATGTGGGAATCGAACCAGTGACCCTGTTCCTCAGAGCTTGCGCTCTTAACCAACTGAGCCACTTGGCTGGCCCTATAATTACATTTTTTTAAACAAAGGACTTCCCATCAAAAGAGTGCATCCTGTCTACTCCTTATCATTTCAAAGTAGCTTTCTTTCTTCTCTTTTTATAGTATGTTTTTGTAAACCTAAACATAATCTTACTCCTTTAAATGGGCTTTCAGCCCCAGAACTTTGGATATTACTCTCCTTACCCTTACCAGGAGACTTTGGCCAGATAGCACCATCCCTCAGTCCTCTCATAAACATCTTCTGAGGGAAAGTACATACCAGTCCAGTCAGGCTCAACCAGGCTCCCTTCTCCTTAAGCCAACTTGCAAAAGTCAGGGGTCACCCTCACTCTGGCCTGTGAGGTGACCAATGGGAAGACTGGCCTCGCATCTGTACCCCACACCTCCCTGAGCTAGAGAAACAGGACTGTAGCTTTGAGTTGTGCTTTCAAGTTTATTAAAATTCGCTGCTGTCTATAGCATGGTATGTTAAAGCCCAGCTTAATTTATAATGACAACAATCACAGAAGCTTCTTATTTTATAGCCAGGAAGAATCTGTTTGTAACTCATTATATTCACAGAACCTTGATTTGCCTAAGTACATTACTATAGCTCATGAATTCTATTGTTATCATCAGCATTGTTATTCATACATTTAGCCAATGTTATTATTTTTATCGAGTCACCTTTTTTCTTTAGTTTTCAGTAATGTCTTCAAGGCTTTGTGTTATTTATAATCACAAATTCCCTAACAGCAGGAATGATTTTTCTGATATTATAGGGTAGAGGAAGAGGGGGAAATAGAGCAAACTAGATGGGTCGCCTCAAAGCCTCATCAATGCCAAAAGAAAAATCTACGATGGTTGATTCATATCACATACTGTTTGTTTACCTCATGCCTCCCATAATGCTGATGTTTAGGTCACTAAGATCCAGAATGATTAAAAATGGGACAGTGGTATCAGCCAGACCTGGGTTTGCATCCCATTTTTACCAAATAACATATGACTCAATAGCGTGTGTGAATTTGGCAAAGTTACTATTTGTATCTTACTTCCCTCATTAGACAACAATAGCACCGACTTGCATATGAAATGTATGTAGTAATCGTGTGTATTATCTGGCACAGAGTGAATACTCAATAAATGTTAACTATGGTGGGTTTATCTTCTTCAAGGAGCTCATAACCTACAAAGAGAAGCAAACCCTGAAATACTCAGAACTGTGCTGTGAAGGGACAGGGTAGGTGCCGTAATGAGAATGAATCAAAGTGCGGGGACTGATGCAGGCAGAGAGGGGAGGCTGGGCCAATGGGCTGCCTTCCAGGCCAAAGGAGCAGCGTCAGCCCAGGCCTCGAACCAAGGAGGGGTGAGTGTGCCAATGAAGGAGAGTCAAGTCTGACTGGAGCGCTGGTCCCCGACGGAGGCTCAGAGGGAGTGAGGCTGGAAATGTTGATGGGGCCATGCTATGACGGCTTCAATGCCACCTCAAGGGATTTAGCAATCCCAAGACACACATTTTCGCTCCCATTGTAACATCTCCGAACTGAATGCATCTTACAATCAGTGTGTTGTCATAGTTCATTGCCAGCATTTCTTCCTTTCTTAGTTGTAGATAAAGTTATAGTGTATGGTACAATTGGTGCCTCCGATTAGATGAAATATTAGGTGAATTAAAGGCTGGAGGACCCAATACTCATCTTTTCCATCCCAGTGACTTGTTCAATGCTGGTAACTCAATGCCCAAGTGTGCTCGGATCTAATTCAGTGCTGATAAAGGACATGAGTCCTCCCACCTCTTAACAGTTATTGTCTCAGCTGTGGGGCCT
Organism: Aselliscus stoliczkanus; assembly: GCA_033961575.1. Lineage (NCBI taxonomy): Eukaryota > Metazoa > Chordata > Mammalia > Chiroptera > Hipposideridae > Aselliscus > Aselliscus stoliczkanus. Next base: position 78,252,227 of record CM066740.1, on the reverse strand, counting down.
TGGCAAGCGTTGAGTTCCCAACCCATATGAACTGTCTTCCTTCAGAGAGCCAATGTGGAAAATCAGTGCAGGCAAAGAGGCAAAACTGCTGAGAAAATATATACTATGTTCCAAAATCGACTTACACACAACACTCAGAAACCTGCTTGCTCATCCTCCACACAGACTTATTCTCATGCTTCCTGAAAGGGTCTACAACTTCCCCCAAGACCAGTTCTTGTTGCCTGTGTAGCTGCAGTGGGCTCTGCAGAACGAGTTAAGAACCTAGTCAGAAAGCTGGGCTTAAGGGATGATGCTATGAAAGAGATCTTCATTGTTTTCAGTTTCTTGATTCTTTTGTTTGTTTTCCTATCTTTTTTGCTTCCCCCCATTCTTCTTTAGGCCCCTCTTTCCTGCTTCTCTCTATTGAGCAAAGCTGTCTTTGGGGCACAGTAAATCCATGGCTTGCCTGTTATGGAGACAAGGACAGGGAGGCAGACAGTGATGAACCTGGAGAACCTACCAGCTGATGCTCAGCGTTATCTGAGGCTCAATCTATGTGCAGAAGCCCCACCCCGCTCTGGTGGACTGGGGCTGGTTGCCTAGCAACAGTGCCCTCTGTTCTTCCCCACACGCTTTCTTCATCATAGCCTCCCCTTCTCCTGGCTTCCCTTCAGACAAGCCCATGAAGTTCGTTTTCATCCAGTTTTAACTTGAGTAAATAACATCGTGAAGACAGGCGAGAGAAGTGTGTGGTGGAGTTTTCCCTGGACACTCAACCCTTTCAGTTCACCCAGGCCACTAAGGGCTCTGAGTGGACCCCACTGAATTCTCAAACTGAGCTTTCCCATGGACTCACTGTGTGGCCTAAAGTAAAAGTTGTAGACAAGACTGAGAACATGAAAAAATCTCCTTGGGACGTGCAGGGTCCAGAATCCACTCCATTATCATTTCCCTGTTTTAGCCAGGCAGGGGACCGAGGGAGTAATTCCAGTCCAAGCCTGTGTTATTTATCACACACTATGTGCACATGCATTACAGTGTCTTTAAGGGCTGGCCGCGTGGCTCAGTTGGCAAAGAGCTCCCTCAAGAGTGCAAGCTGAACAACAGGGTTGCTGGTTGGATTCCCGGCCCGAGCTGAGCAGCCACTGAGCTGCCAACAGATGGCAGGAGGGCTCAGCTTAAAAAAAAAAAAAAAGTATAATCCGTTACAGTGTCTTTGGTGGAAAAAAAAGTCTTTGTCATCAGGTTCAGCTTCTATGATGGGCCCTTTCAGTGAAGAGTCATTTAGAGGCTCTTTTCAGTGTTTATTTTCAAAGAAGCTTCCAGGGAAAATCCAGTCTTCTACAGTCTCGTCACTATAAGCCCATATATGGGCATTGTACGTGATTCATCTTCGAAACCAAGTATGGGACCTTTGAGTATCCTGTCCCAACCTGAAAAGATGGAGAACTCGGGCCTAGTCGAATCCAATTCCAATTATTGTATCCAAGGAGAGGGAGAGAGAAAGAAGGCAGCGAGAAAGTATATTGTTAAGGTTTATTTGTTTATGTGTAAACAAATGCATGCATAATTGCTGCTTTTCACAATATGGAGCATGTCTTTCCTTTTTTATCAATGCCTTGCATACAGTATATACACAATATTTGTAAAAGGAAGAATGGAAGAGATTTGTAGTTCAATGGTTTTATTAAAACAAATCGTTTCATGGGCTAAACCATGGAAAATTGATGTATGGAGTATATGATTGAGAATTGATATTAAATTTGGGTTTAGGTTAAGAGATTGTTTCATGAGATGCATTTGTTTGTTTGTTTGTTTGTTTGTTTGTTTGTTTTCTACTGCTGTGGTATGGTAGGGCATGCCATATTGGGGACAAGGCAATAGAGAACAAGTCACAGACCTGGCCTCAGAATTTTCACTTACAAAATGCCGGGGGTGGGTGTGGGGAGAGGGAGGAGGTAGAAGGTCTCTCACATTTGGTCCAGCTCTAAACATTCTATAATTCCATTCTACAATTTCTTTCACTGAATCTCAGTTGGTCTGGTCTGTAAAATGATAAGGATGCCAGTTCTCCTGCGTTTCCTAGCTGAATAATCAGTCATCTGAACCAAGTGGGGTCCCTGTGGGGTCCTTCTCTTTCCTGGGCTTCTCAATATTCTGGAAGAAGCTGCATCCATCTCATCAGGGAAAGACCTGTGGGTTCCCATTCCTCTTCCTCAGCCATCGCATCCTCTGAAAGGAGCCTGGCCTAGAAAACAGTGCTGTATGGTCCATGTCACCTTGCTAACTGAAAGTGAGTCACCCTTCTTCCCCCCTTTGCCATGTGGACAGCCCAACATCCAAGTGTCATTGTAGGATGCTATTGGAGCCCAGAAATTTGTCCTGTGGGGGAAGAAATGGACTATTTTCTTGTCCAGAGGATGGAAGATAAGTGCCACATGAGGGAAGTGGGCAGTTGGGGGTCATCAGATTCCAGTTATTATTTGAGGGCAGACCTGTGTCCTGTTCAGCATTGTGTCCCCAGAGCCCCAATAGAACTCCCCATGCCCCAATATTTACAACGTGGTCACTTATAATTATTTGTTGAATTTTGAGCATCATTAAAAATTCCATGGTTAGACTGGAAGGCTATCTGGCTGCCTAAAGGACATCCTCATGTGATCTGGAGGAGGAAGATGTTCATCTCTATGTAAATATCTGAGTAATTACTGCACTGGCAGCAATTTTAAGGCAATTTGTCCTGAAAGGGTGGAGAACTCCTTCTTAACAGTTACATGGCATTTGGCCTACTAGCTGGCTATCTTTGACAATATCAGAAGTATTTTTGTTTTCCATTAAAGCAAGATTGGCCCTTGCCTTTCACCAGTAGATTTTAAAACATCTTAGGATCATCAAGTTTGGGGGCCTCGCTGACCTGCTATGGTTTCACTGCCTCATTTAGAGGCCGAGAGAAATTTGAATGTGTCAGAATTCCTGGGCTGGTGGCAGAGCTGGCAGGAACCAGCTCTCCTGACTCCCAGTCCAGTGCTCTTTACAAGGCATACAGTCGCCTTCGATCAGCAGTCCTTGCAGAAGTTGCAAGTCTTAAGAACTTGCCCTCACCAAAGTGTGCAGCTGGGAATCTGAGACAGGTAGGGGATGCACGTGTCAGTGAATTTCAGAGAGCACCGTGCCATTCGAGTGGTGAATAAATGGGATTGTACAGTATGTACATAGAAAGTGTGATGAGTAGCTGTTTTCCCTCACCATGAGAGGAAATGGACTTCATTGCTCCAGGAAGGACTTAGGGCAGACAATCAGGAGGACTTCCTGGCTCGGCAGACTCTGCAAAGGCAGATGCTGTCGGCCGCAGACTCACTCGGCCACTCTGACTGGCTTTCTGTTCTCGCATACTCGCTTTCTCCCAAAGTGCAAGTTAGAAGCCCTGTTCGTGAGCAGGGCGCGCTTACCCAGCCTGGAAATATGTTATAAGCAGAGGCTTAGCTCCTGCTAGTTGTGTCATTTTGGATCAATCTAACCCTGTGGAAACCGCTGAAGTTCTCTGCCTAGGCTGTCTTTTCTTAGCCGTACGTCTGGAAAAGAGTGCTCCAGCTTTTAAACCGTGTTCCTTGGACATGGACTGAGCTTGCTACTACTGGGGTGCCATTGATTGCAGAATTCTAGAAAGTGGTTCCTGGTGACATTTACATGACAGGAGAATGAGACACATCCCTCTCTGTATGACGGTTGAGCGAGCATGAATGCTTACACCACAGGTTGGTGTGCACTGTCGCAGCTGTGTATTTCTGCACATGCATGTGGGTATTCATGTGCACGATTGTGTATGCTTCCACAGCCAGGGGACACGTGTGGACATGGGGTGTGTGTGTGTGTGTGTGAATATGCACATGTGGCCCTTGTCAGGTTTTATTTCCACATCACCCACGCCTGGTAGCTGCTGCACGTTTGCAAGCGACCACTTTCTTTTTCTCATGCTCGCCTCCCTGCCTTTACGGGAGAGAAACTGTTAACTGCTGGCAGTGCAATAAAGAGACACTGATTTCAGTGGAATGTTCCTTTGCCCTGCAGACACATTGCCACCGCTTTTATGCTGCACATTACACCGTGGTGAAATTTAGTTAATTTTATGGTTTGTTATTACAACAGCAGAGTGGATCGAGAGAGGCGGCGTTTGTTGGCTCTGCGTCCCAAATTTCCTGGGTGTGATGGGAGCGCGTAAGAGCAGGAAGAGAGCGGTGGTCGGAAACGAAGTCCACGCAGGAGCCAAGCGGCTGATCTAATTGGCTTTTAACTTTTGTAACTACATGAATTAGTTGATGAGGCAGCCGAGGCTCGGCTGCTGCCCTCACAGAGTACAGTATTACCTTGTTTGCGAGCATAATCCGTTCCGGAAACAAACTACTTGTGTTGCAAGACATCACTCGTTTACCACGTTAAAATGTATTGGAAGTGTTTGCTCATCTTGCAAAACACTCGCAAACCACGTTACTTGCAATCCAAAGTTTTACTGTATATGTTTTTAGACAGAGGATCAAGAAGAACACTAGAGAGCAACAAGAAAACACCCAGGTGCTCAAGTCTTTGTGGTGAAAAGCAACATGTTTCGGTGAAAAGAGATGTGTAGTCTGAATGTTCTATGTCCAATTCCCAGCTTTGCCAGCTATTACCCTCCCTCGTCTCTGACTTCAATTTCTTCATCTGTAAAGTGGGGGGATAGCAATGTCTACCCGCTGAGGTTCCTGGAAAGCAAGCACCTGGAACATAATAGGTGCTCAGTAAGTGTTCCTTCCCCTTCTTGCTTCCCATACTTTTTTTTTTTTTGAGGGCAGTGTCACTGGCCCTCATAAGTGGGACCCGAACCGGGGCCGCTGGCTTCCCAAGCCAGCGCTTAACCGCCGCGCCACTCAGCCGGCCCTTCCCATACTTTTTGAACCCCCAATTCAGGACATACAATCTGAGAACGTTGAAAGGACTGTTCTGTAAAATCTACAACAAACGTCCGGTGCTGCCTGGGTCACGTGCTCAACACCTAGAATATAAACGTGACAGAAACCCATGAGCTCATTGAGAGATATGCCATCAGCCACTCCAGATGAGGCAAATCTATTAACATTCATATTTATACTACTAATGAAGCTAATTAAATCTTAGTTCCTAAACAGAGTTGCTGTGGACTAGAATACTTGGAGAGCAGAAGCTATTTGCACAAGAACATGACTTTCCTTGTTATTCTTCTCAGCTGGGTCCTTGGATGCTGCCACCAATGGTAGGGCAAGCAGATGACAAAGAATATGTCAGCCCCACTATCATTCCTCCAAGGCCTGGCATCTTCTTCCCTGAGCTGGGAGGCTGTTTATCTCTCTCCTGGCGGCTCCTTCGTTCTAACCAGATAGGAGCCCAGCAACTCCCATTGATCTTGCCAAGTGGCATATCCTGGGTGGAACATACCATCAGCAGGCTCCACTTCCCTCCTAGAATGGGGAAAAAGTCTCGAGAGAAGGTGACTAAACAGACAGAGTAAAGACTTAACAAATTCAGGTGCTTGGGTCAGCTTTGATTCCCCCATTGATTCAGTAACTCATCTTTGGGAGCTAGTTTTCTGGAATCTTCTTTGCCCTGCCCTGTCTTAGAAGAGCGTTGAGAGTATTGAGATGCCATAAAGCTCATATTCTCTGATGGTTTGGGTGAGGGAACAAACATTGATGTCTTTGTTTTCTGAGTTGAAACTCATCGTTTCATGGATAATGTCAGAACTCATAAATTTAATATAGGCTAGCCTTGTGCTTTAATGCTAAAGAAAAGAAAAGAAAGAAAAAGAAAAAACTTTTCTATTTGGGCCCAAAATGAAAGCATTTGTAAACCTCCCAACAAGGTTAACTCATTGAAGGATAATTAACTCATGTGTTTTGGGGACACTGGGGAGAAAGGGGGGTGTCTTTGAAATGACTGTCCTCTCGGGGAGAAGGCAGGCTTCTGAGTCAGAGATCAGGGGACAATTAGATTTGGGTGATATTAGCAATCACTAAACCAACCCCCTGACTATAGAAAAGGGGACACTGTTTATTTAGCAAGTTCTCCCTCCCGACTCAAAATACTCCTATTGTTTATCATCTGCCATCCTAACTTCTGATACAGCTCATGGTCACTGTGAAGAGTGCTGGATAAAACTGCTTCTTTATGAAGACTGTGCATAGGGAATAAGTATTGTGAGTCGCTGAACCACGGATTTTGGGCAAGGGGTGATGCATTTTCAAACGGTTAAAAAGCAACATGTTGGCCTTCACAATAAAACTTTGTTGAATAGAATGTATTTTTCAAAATTTTTTGGAAGCAGTCAAGATTTTTACAGTACTGAATTATCCCAACTGTTAACCTGTCAACATCCATGTGCAGACATTCTGGTGAACAGAAAGACTGGGTAAATAGAACAGCAAAACCAGTGGACGGTCCTGCATTTTTTTTTTTTTGTGGAGGTGTTTTGTGATCTGGTTTATCTTACAATTGGAAAATTAGACTCTAATGAGAGCCACCTGTCATATTGCTATTCAAGGCTGATGTCTGGGGCCCTGGGCAGCGGGGTTTCTGAGGGTGGGATTAAAGGCTATCAGGGAGATACTGGGTTGTCGGAAAAGTCGTGACGTATTTTTTTCTGTTGTTCGTTGCAAAATTGAGTCATGGCTTTTCTGACAACTCAATAGTTTCTCCCTAGTCCAGTGTCTATATATAAATGGGAGAAAGGCCTCAGCCTCCCCACCGCCAACCCTGCCATGCATCATAATTTACCCACAAAGTCCCAGCCTCTTTCTGGCCCTAATATAATGAGTGACCCCTAAATCGTGATCTCCTCATTGTTTGTGGTCAGACCACAGACTCTGAGGTATTACTTTCTAATGTAAGCAAAAAAAGTCTCATAAAGTACCAACAAATAATTCATAGCAAAAGAACTACCTCTTTTTACATATAATCCCTGAAACTATTCTCTGGGCTTAAAAAAAAAAAAAAAGACTGCCTTCCATTCTCTACCACGTAAATGTATGCATGTCACATACAAATGGAACTTTTTCTTCAGTTGTCTATAAGCACATGTGCCCTGGGTGGCAATGTATATTTCTGACCATAAGTCTCAGAGAAAAAGCTAGAGAAAGGCTGTTCCACCCACCCCCTTCGCTCTGATTTCCCTCCGAGCCACAAAATTCCATTAAAGAGATGCTATATCGTATAAAAAAGTTACAGATCTTATAAAATCATCACAATTATTAAATGCATCTCATTAGTGGCGCCACAGTAGCTAAATGTGTGTACAAAACACTGCTATGCCCACAGCACCTTGTAAACAGGGAAGAATTAGGTCTTACAGGACCCTGGAGAGGGAATGAAGTTCTCTGGGTATAATAGAAAGAGGAAGGATAGAGGGGCTGACAACTGGAACGGGTCGTGTGCTAAGCCAACCACTGGGCCTCCGGAAAGTGCTGCTGTCAGTACTTAGGAGACAAGGTAGCCGGATGGCTCATGAGCACATCCCCACAGGACCCCCGGAAAGTGGGTCACTGTGCTGACCCCTCGCTGAATCAGGGGAGAAGTGCTTCCCCCTGACTCTCTCTCCCACCCCGCAAGCTGGACTCTCACCCTGCACAGTCCCACCCTCCAGGCCTCCTTGAAGACCTCCACTGTGGCTGTGGCCCTCCGGCAGCTGAGTGCCAGGCACAATTAGGCAGCCCAGGACTGCTGCTGCAGCCACACCTGCTCTCCCAGCGGGGCTGTCAGCAGCAGGAGGCATGGCGGAGTTAGGGACAAGGGCCCCACTGCCTCCCCTTCCACAGCCTCCTGCCACTCTCCCTTCCTCGGTTACCCTGTGGTTGCTTGGTGCTTGTTGCTATCATAGCTTCCTGTCTCCCAGGCTCCCTCTCCTTCCTTCTTACTGAGGATCCCGGGGAGCACCAGGCCTGGGCCGGGAGCAGGTGCAGGATGGGGAGGAGCTGGGGGACCCCATTATCACTCTGCACACACGTTGTCTAATTAGCATCAGGCCTGGAATCCCAGTAACAAGACGATGCCAGAGAGCTCTCCGCACAACCCCCTCCCTCTGCCAGCCATGCCCAGGAAAGACTGTCATGGGGGAGCCCCTAGACCAAAAGGACATCTGTCCCTTCTGGTTTCAAACCACAATTTCAGAAACCGGTAATGTCCTTTTGAGGTCATTGAATCCGATGACTTTTAAATTGTGGCTTGAGACCCATTAATGTGTCATGAAAGCAATTTAGTGGGTCTTAAACAGCATTTTATTTATTTTTTAATGGGAAGGTATCAGAATGCATGCCACATATAAATGAAACTTTCCCTTCAGTTGTCTGTAAGCACATGTGCCCTGGGTGGCAAAGTCACTCTGACCATAAGTCTCAAAGAAAAAGCTAGAAAAAGGGCTGTGGTAGCCTAGCTCCACCCACTTCCACCCTGGTTTCCCTCTGAGCTCCCGGAACCCATGAGAACCGCTCGGTATGCAAAGATTTCAGTTAGAGGAAGCACCTTACTTCCATGCTTGAGCTTCCCGTTCCATGAATGTATCTCACTTCCTGCAAGACTCCCCAGCTGTTCAGATCTGACTACTGTTGACGCCATTTCTCTTGGTTATAGAGGTCTGACCACCTTTCATGTACTAATAATCCTTGCATTAATTCTCCCACTGAGAAACTCAGAAATCCCAGCTCCTCAGAGAAGAACTGGCCATGCTTGCCATAGATGATGCCTGCCCTTCCTGATGTCATCACAGTCCCCTTTGGATGAGGCCCCTGCTCAAATTAAACAAGACTGGGATGGAGGTGTTCTTCCTTCCAAACACAGCTGTAAGGACCAGGGGTCACAGAGGACAGAGGGAAGGAGAGAAGCCTGATTTCAGAGCAAACCACGTCCCAGGAGCAGCATAGAAAATTGTGTCCCACGCAATGCATCAGCCAAAGTTTCAACTTCAGCGTTAAGAACACCCATTCCCTGGACTGAGGGTCTCAGGTGCATGAAGGCGGAAGGAGAGTCAAGGGATTCCAGAGGCTCTTGGAATGTCCGCGTAATTAACCATTAAGTTATTGTTAAAGAGATGTGAGTGCTTGAAGGGAGTTTAGAAATCACCTGTGTATATTTACATAGAAGCCATACACACTACCCAGATGTTCAGTGCTTTGCCCAAGGTCGCCCAGGATTCTATGGCTGAGCAGGGTCTAGATCCCAGATCTCAGCACCAAAATGTTCCTTGCACTGTCGCCCGGAACCCTGACTCCTTTTCCTGGAGGAAGGGGAGGCCAGGGTGACAGTCCTTGCCCCATGGGACCCTCCCTGCCATTCAGGCGGCACACCCAGGGTTCCAGGCAATCAGCTGACTCCTGGTTTTGCCGGCACCTCTTCCAACAATGGTGCCTGGGCAGGTGGGATGGAGAGCTGGCGCTTTGGACCCCTGAAGGGGGAAGCCTGGGAGCAATGGCCACGCATAATTATGATGAGAGCGATACTGTAAACTTGAGGTTATTACTTCTATCATTGTTATTATTAGATTTAATGGCTGAGTGAGCAATTCACTTGGCCCTAATAGAAAATTGCTCCTGACAACTCTCCACAACCACAGGATCTGGGGAAGGCAATTGTGAGAAAGGCTGTCACCTTCGCTGGGGAGTGACATGTGTAGGACTCAGACATGAATGGCCCCGGTCCCTAAGCAACAGATCAGGGCATCTTGTGTCTTCCAGGGCTGCGACTCTGAGCAGGAGGGGATGAAGGCAAGGAGCAGGGAGTGAGGCTACAGGCCCTGGTGACCCTTGGCAGAGGCACGTGCTCTGTCCTTGGCAAAGCTGAGGCATGTGTGTGTGTGTGGTGGGGGGGGGGGTATGACCCCTCTGCTGGCCCCAGTTGGTGAGGTTCAGGGGCTGGAGCCATGAGAGGCTCCCATCTTTCTGCACTTGCTGAGCCCATTAAGAATGCATCTCTGCTTCCAGATTGCTCTTCTGTGCTGTTAATTTGTGGTTGTATTAATTCCTGCTGTTATTACACAGTGAGGTGATGCAGAACAAAGCGTCTCATTAACATGGCCAAGGAGTTGCTACTGCCAGGTTGGTCTCTCCTCCCCAACCTGATCCCACCACAGTCTCCACTCTGTGTTGACATGTGTGGAGCCTTGAACCTTGGGAAATGACTGACAGATCCTGAGACCCAGGCAGCAATTCGGAAGTCAAAGGGAACTTGGGGTCGCAGCAAAAGGAGCGGCTTTGCTCCGTCACTGCCCTTGGCTGCCCTTCTCCTTCATTTAGAAATGTTTTAGTGTACCCTTAAACACTCCCTGCAACCCCACATGGCAGGTATCGTGGGCTGTGTTTGTGATGAGTTGGGAGGCCTGATGCTGCAGGTCACTTTTGCAGGATTACTGCCTGGGTTAGTGCTGCTGTGCGTTCTTGGTGTGTGATTGTGGACCTGTCCGTCCATGTGAGCCCAGTGGCTTCATGACCCAGATCAAATACACAGCTCCGCTCAGGCCCTCGGCCCCCAGCCCCTCCCACATGTCATTCACCTAAGGGTTTCCAATGGGGCTTCTCACCTCCTCACAGCCAACCATGGGCACCATTTAGAATGCAAAGGGTGCCCAGTGGGACCCTGGCTTACCAACGTCTTTACATTTCATCAAATTGCGCTGTAAAAAAAATACTCCAGACTGCTACAGGGCAGAGGCATGTTTTATTCTTAAGGACTGAGGATCTTTTCTACCCTTTCTCTACCCTGGTCTCCTCTGAATCATTTGTTGGTAAGAGGGTTACATTTCACTCTGAGTGGTGATTCCTGAAAACGCCTGAAAGTTTCATTGTGATGGTTACTTGTGAGACAATTGATGAAACCGCTGCTCATGTCCCAGAGGCCCCCTGATGGAAGGTGGCCAGCCTCGCTGTCACCCAGACACCTCAGGTCCTTGCCACCCCTCGTCTTGGCACATGCTGCTCCTTAAAGTAGGCTGTTCCCTCTCTTTTCCATCTACAGAACGCCTACTCATTCCTTAAGAATCAGCTCAGGAAAACTTGCTCTGCAGCCCCTTCTTTTGCCTCCCCAAGTGCCCATAGTACTTTTGAGGTTTCAGCCATGGCCCTCAACCCCCCAATGCAAAGCACTCACCAACAGAGTTTTGTCTCACATACATTATTTGTACCCAAAGCCCAGCCAGCTTCCTGTAAGCTCAGAAAAGATCTGCTGAATGAATGATAGAATCCACCCTATTTTGTAAACAGAAAATCTTCATCACATAGCTCAGTGACTGGGTCAAGGTCGCTGACTAAAGATTCAAGGGCAGCAGGATTCGAACTTGGGAACCCTGGTTCCTGGGTAGGGCCCCGCTCATCTGTCTGTATTGCCAGATTTTTAGACTGCAGCCAGAGGCCAGGAGCCAACCCCATGTCCTGTGGTCCCTTGAGAATGGCTGGTGCTAAGGACTTTGAATTGATATTATTTCGGTAATTAAAAACAACCGATGGAGTTGGAGGCCTGTGATGCAAACAAGGAAAAGCAGCTGGAATTGGCCCTGGGCTCTCAGGGCAATGCTGCCACAGTGAAGGGTTGTGCTTAATCGATTTTTTCTGGTTTCTGTCAAGGCAGTGTGTGACTGTCACCGGATTCCTGGGGCATGAGGCCGATGGAGGAGACAGACAGCCACAGGGCTGAGCACCCTTGGGCAGGATCTTGTGGAGGCAAGGACAGGTGGCACTCACCATCTTCTTGTAAAAAACAGAAACACACACAGAAGACATAAAAATTCCCCGAGAATCAGAGTCAGGCATGGGGGAGGGAATGATGAAGGCGTTATTCCCAAAGATCAGAGAGCCCTCATGGGTTTGAGGTGAGTGTTAGAATGGTGAGGTTGGAGCTGGATTTAAGGGACAGGCTCCACCTGCAGTACAGGGCTGCATGGGGGCATGTAGACTCTGCCTGGAGGCTCTGTGTGTGTGCCCGTGATAAGGCGTCCCAAAGACCAAGTCCCAAAACTTGGGCATGCATCAGGATGACCTGGGGGGCTTGTTACAACCCACACCACTGGCGCCAGCCCCCAAGTTTTGGATTCTGGTCTGGAGTGGGCTCTGAGAATTTGCATTTTGAACCAATCAAGTGATGCCATTGCTGGTGGCTCAGCACTTCGCTTTGAGAATCACAGCCTTAGAGAAGCCGAGTCGAGCTTACCCAGAACGAGACCCCACCATCCCCAGCCAGGTGTGGCATCCTCTGCCATTGGGTCCTGAGTACAGATTTAACCTCTCCTCATCAGCAAAGGTCTCTCCCTCTTACAGTTGCCATGGGCATGACATGAAATAATGCAGGTAGTAATTCTCATGATCATTATCTGCGGAAGCTTGCATAGTTAGTTCAAGAGAGTAAGTTAGGCGTTCCCAGGGAGCCCCAGTTCTCATCCGTACTCTACTCTCCTCACTGAATCTCATAAGAATGGGCAGTTGGTGGCCCAGGAAGGAATGTGAGTGTCTCTATGCAGGCTATCCGCAGGGGAGAGGAAACTAAACCCACAGGAGGGGCACCCTCTCCATGGAAGCCTTTCCCCAATGAGGGCTGTGCCCTCTGACCCATCCTCAGGATTCCCCCCTCTTGGCAGAATGCAGAGGTGAAGGCCTCTGTTATACTGAAAGCAGGAGCATGGCTGTTCCTCTCCCAAATTAGGTGTTGCCAGTGCGACCAGGAGGTTGAAAGCGTTGCATCTATCCCACACGTCAGGTAGTCAGCCTGGCAGGCTTGCAGCTGATACCCAATGATGCACCCTGGAGCACAGAACCCCACCTTCTCGTCTTGACTCCTGCTCTCTCTGCTCTGGCTGCTGCACCCCTGTGAGCTGCTCCTGTGTCCCCCAGCCCAGGTGTTCACACGGAGCCCCAAGCCCCCCTCTCATATCCCCAGCTTGCCAGAGAGTGCCAGGAATGCAATGTAAGGGCCTTCCATATGGGCCTCCATCTTGAGTAAGCTACGGACGCTCAGGTTGGTGGGGATGACATGGGCGGGCCCATGGGAACCAGTGCTTGTGAGGCATGCATGGCAGATACCTGGGGACATAATGGCTGTCTCGTACGGCCCCTTCCTCAGGGCGGAGGAAGGGAGGTGTTCTTCCAGCTGGGGTGCTGCTGGAGACTTCTGGATGGTTCATAGTCTTCAGGACGCTGCCCGGCTTCCCTCAGTCCCTGGAGTCCTGCAGAGCAGATCTTGGCAGAGAACACACCCTCTCTTGTTCTTCATCTCAGTTTGGCTACCATGAAATCCTCTCTAAGCAATTTTGACCCTTTATTTTCTCCCAGGCCAGGACTCTCTTGACCCTCTTGGCCTCTGGTAATAATCTTTCCCAGGGTCTGGACCCCATGCCCTCTGGTCCTTGCCAGCAGCCCACTGGATGAGAGAGGTGGGAAATGGGGAGCAGGGTTAGGCGGCCGCCCCAGTGCTGCTGCCCCCGAGCATCTTGCACAAAATGCTCCTTTTGTCCAGCCCTCCCCCAAACCGAGGAGCCCCAGTGATGTCATGATGGAGAGACTTGGTGGGGAGGGGAGTTACATGGGCCAAGGGTATTAGGAATGCAGCTGAGAAGGTGGCTCAAAATAGCTCATGGAGAACAGGCTCCTGCTTGACAGGCTGACAAGGATGTGCCTGGAGCCAAACACTCCTCTTTGAAAGCTCTGTCTCCTTCTAATTATGGATCTGTCAGGAGGAAGAGACGCCAGCGCCAGCTTGACCCCGATGACCCTTCACTTAACGTGGAAATGGGAAAGGAAAGCTCAGCCCCCATCGGCAGGTCCAGATGCCTCATTGAGAAGACATCTGCCCACCCTCGTGCCTTCCATGGGGACCGGAAGTTCTCTCTGCCCAGCCTCTGGTTTCCTTCCATATGGATAAGGGAGTCACCTGTGTCCCCAAGCAGAGGCAGTTCTCCCTGTTCTCCGATCCTCGTAGAAAGTGCAGGGAGCTCCTCCCCTTCGAACAGTTAGATGAGATGGAGAACTTCTGGACCTTTCTCTGCCATCACGGACTGACTTCCCGCAGGCCAAAATGGACCACGTGCTCTGATCATCTTTTTTTTTTTTTTAAAGACTTGTGAACTTATACACAAAAATTCTTCTAAAAGGATTTTCATTTAGTATAATTTGATAATCAAATCATACAGAGTTAAGGTTGTACTTTTCTTCACACAGAGCACTCACTTCTGTACCCCAAGGACCTAGAGTGTAGCAAGCTCTCGATGCATATTTTTGAATGTGTGCTGTAAGGTTGACCAACGGAATGTGTTCAGAGAGGGTCTCGCTTTCCAGGAATCTGGGTGTATACTGATCTTGTTCTGGCAGAAGAATTTACAACTTCGGGAGATTTGGGGGTAGGCGTGGGGATGCGAGGAATTAAATATATGTATTTACATATATTTACACAACTGCCCTATCTCTTGACATTTCTAACTCCTAGATTGCAGCTTCCTCCAGGAGTGTCAAACTATGGGATGCTTTAGTCATGAACAGACTCCAGGGCCCATCCTTAGATAATGGCTGAGGGCCTGGGCTTGCATGGCTGCTCCCATCCCTTCCTCCTGCCTTCTTTCATTCCTTCCTCATGCCCTTTCTGCCACAAATCTCTGTGCTGAGTCCCTAAGCATAGATCCTGGAGGAACAGTAAGGAAGGGGACAGACATGGTTCCTATCTACAGGGAGTTTACATTCGAGTGGGGGAAACAGACAGTACACACAGCTATCATTTAGGGTTGCATTATAAAGAAAAATAAAACTGGGCAAGGGAATGGAGACATTTTAGGGGTGGGAGCCATTAGAATTGGGAGAGTCAGGGAAGGCCTTTCTGAGGAGAGATGACACTTGAGGAAGAGGCCTACAAGAAGTAAGGGAGCGGCCATGAGAAGTTCTCTGGGAAAGCAGCCCCGTGGACAGGCGAATCCTGAGGCAGAAGCTGAGGTTGGAGGAGGCACAGTAGAAGGCCTAGAGAGAAAGGAGGGAAATGAGCAAGAAAAGGAGTGGGGGCAGATGAGTAGAGATCATGTACGCCATGGAAACACCTGGGACCCAATGTTCAAGGGCTTTAGTCTGGGTTCAAAGGTTTATTAGTTCTTAGGTTCAGAGAAACAGAACCAATAGGAGATAGATGGTAGGTAGGTAGGTAGGTAGATAGATAGATAGATAGATAGATAGATAGATAGATAGATAGATAATGGGTGGGTGGCTGGGTGGGTGGATGACAGATAGATGATAGGTAGATAGATGAAGATAGATAGATAGATAGATAGATAGATAGATAGATAGATAGATAGATAGATAGATTTATTATAAGGAATTGGCTTACAAAATTATGGAGGTTAACAAGTCCAAGGTCTACAGTGAGCAAGGCTGGAGACCCAGGAGGGCCATTGGTTAGTTCCATTCCAAGTCCGAAAGCCTGAGATCCAGGAGAGACAATAGTGTAGGTTCCAGTTTGAGTCTAAACTTGGGAGAAGAATGATGCCCTAGCTCAAAGACAGCCAAGCAGAGAGAGAGAATTCTCTCTTACTCAGCCTTTTTTATCTATTCAGGCTTTCAAGGAATCGGAGGAGGCCCCCCACATTAGGGAGGGAAATCTGCTTTACTCAGTCTACTGATTCAAATGGTAATCTCATCCCCAAACGCCCTCACATACAGACCCAGAAATAAGGTTTAACCAAATATCTGGGCACTTCGTGGCCAGTCAAATTGACACATAAAATTAACCGTCACACAAGGTGACTCAATCCAAGGTCTATGGAAGAGAAGACGGAACAGGTAGGGGTGAGAGGAAGGACTGCAGGTTTGAGATGTCAGTTTCTGTGGCAGCCACTGCCTCCCTGGGGGCTCTGCACACCATATCCCCGCTCCCCTTTTTATATGCCCCCCCCCTTGACATCAGAGAATGACCTGTTGGATTTCCTTATAGTCATTTCCTAGGGCTGCTATAAAAAGGACTACAAACTCAGTGGCTTAAAATAACAAAAATGCATTGCCTCGCAGTTCTGGTGGCTAGAAGTCTAAAATCAAGGTGTCAGCAGGGCCATGCTCTCTCTGAGACTCTGGGCAGAATCCCTCCTTGCCTTCCCAGCTTCTCATGGTGGCCATCATCCTCAACATTCCTTGGCTGGCAGCTGCATCACTCCTTTCTCTGCTCCATCTTCACATGGACTGTTGGTCTATTTGTAAGGACACCAGTCATTCTGGGTTAAGGCCCACACTAATAACCTAATCTTGTCTTGATCACATCTTCCCAGGCCTTATTTCCAAATAAAGTCACATCCATAGGTGTCTAGGGCTAGGATTTCAACATATCTTTAGAGGGGACACAGTTCAATCTATAACTGTTGTCTTTCTGAGCTTCCCATAGGAGCCAGAGACATGTCCAGAGGGGCCCTGATTATTAAAATGGCAAGAATTCTACTTCCATCTTTCAATTATTACCAACAAACCCACTAACCAGAGAGGGCCAGGCACCCCAAAACTTCATTTGAAGCTCTAGGAGCCTCCTTGCCCATGCCCCAAATCCAAGGGACATTGTAGGCACCCTAGAAACTTCTCTGAAAAGTTGAATGGTTACACTGGAGCCACAGAATGAGGGTTTCTGTCTTCTCCTGGGCTGAGCTAAGAGTTCCCCGGAAGAATGGACCAGCTGGAGGAACCCTGGAAGGGAAGGTGGGTGGAGGCAGGTGTCTGAGCTTCCAGAAGGGTGTTTGGAGCCATTTGTCTGTCAGTGGACCCCATCAAAATTCCAGCTGGAGAAGAGGAGGGTGCTGTTTTCTTTTGTTCTCCATGGAGGGCTTGTGTTCTTGATTTTAATCTTTTTCCTGAGGACATAAGAAAGGCTCGTAAGTTGGAATCTGTTTCCTGTCACTTGTCACCCAACATTCAGACACTTTTCAGGAATTTGTGATGCTATATTTCAGAAAAATTCAGTTCTGTTCATTTTCTGACACCCTTGCCATCCTGCAACCTCCAGAGTGAACATTCCAGAATAAATTCTGGGTGCCGGCATCAGTTCCATTAAACCTACGAAAAGGCAGTTTAAGCTGCAAAATTACTTTAAAGTTATCAGAAGGGGCTCTCCAATTCTGATTATTGTTGTTATTATTAAATCATTGAAATTGGGGAATTGGGCAAGGGGAACAGCCAAGTTGTTGTCCTTCAGTCTTAGTTGTGGAGGGCACAGCTAGCTCAGCTCCAAGTCCAGTCACCATCCGGCCGCCCGTCAGCAGCTTGCAGCCGCTCAGCTCAAGGTGCTGTGTTTAATCTTAGTTGCTGGTGGGCGTAGCCCATCATCCTATGTGGGAGTCCAGCCAGCAACCTTCTTGCTAAGAGAGCGCAGTGTTCTAACCACTGAGCAATCCAGCCACCTGTGGGCAGCTCAGGACAGCTCAGCTCAAGATGCTGTGTTCAATCTTAGTTGCTGGTGGACGTAGCCCACCATCCCATGTGGGAGTCAAACCGGCAACCTTGTTGTTAGGAGCGCGTGCTTTCACCAGCTGAGATATCCTGCCACCTGTTGGCAGCTCAGCGGCAGCTCAGCTCAGGTGCAACTCACTGGCCCATATGGAAATCGAACAGAGCTCACGCTCTTCACCAACTGAGCCACTTGGCTGGCCCTGAATATTATTAATAGCCAATACCCATTCCTTTTCCAGTGCAAAGAGGAGAGAGATTTATTCCGGCCAGTTTATCCCACGTAAATCTTGGATATCTCAATTTAACATTTTAACAAGAAACAAGCACTTTGTAATAACTGTTCAGATTAAACTCCAACATATTCTCAAACCATTAACCTGAAGGAATTGTAACGATAAATTAAACATATTAATGAAGCTGTACTACAAGCTCAAAATTTGTTAGGTAAATTGTAGCATTATTAACAACCAACTTGACTTATCACAATCTATCACTGGAGAGAAATGAACTAAAACAGTGATTACATGACATGCAAACCATGCCAGAATAAATAAAAACAGAAATCATTATTAACAGGAAATGCAGATCTGCTAGGACTTTTTCACGGGAGTGTCAAACCTAGCAGATCTTTTAAATTTTTCTGTTTTCCTCACCCATCTTCCCTTTTGACCTTTGTGCTTTCTTCTCCTCTTCCCATCCCATCATTCCCTTCACTCCCCCTTAAGAGTATCTTAGAGTCTTCGTTTGAGGTTTGCTCGCCGACGTCTTTGACGTCTTTGTCCTCAGTTCCCCACTAACTTTGTAGAGGGAGCCTGGGTTATTTTTTACACAGTGTAAATCTTCCCTGAGCCCACACTACCCATTGCTTTCCTGTCTCTGATGGTCCCTGTGTGGCTCAGCCCAGCCCTGCTCCTTCTCAATCCTCAGACACATGTGGTGGTTATTTGCAGCTGAATTAGTTTGGGCCTCTGGTAGAATCGCAGAATCTTACACTTGGAGGAACCACAGAGATATGAGGCCCTCACTTCCCCCTGAGGGAGCTGAGGCACAGAGGGCGACATAGATTTCCCACAGCCACCCAGCTATTGAACTGGCCAAAAAATAGAACTTGTCAATCTTCCCAAAATGACATCGCTACATGAGATAATACGTTTCTTAATGCCGGGTTCAAAGTTCTGTGCAGAATCCAGTGGACCAAGGATGATGGCCCGTGCTAGAGTGGGCTAGCAGGGGCATATCCAACCATGACCCAGAGGGGTCCCTGTGCAGGGAACCAGGCACATCAGAGCCCCTGCCTAGAAGAAGGACCTGGTTGGACTACCTAGAATTGTCATGAGAGATTTCAGGTGGCTCTAGGACAGGCCTCTGGGTTGGGGGTTTGGCGTTGAAGACTTCAGGGGCACTGATTATTGTGAGGATTAGGTGAGATGATACAAGCACAATCCACTCTGTAAAAGCAAAACTTAAATGGGCCGCATGGTCTTATGGTGATTATTCCTGCAATGTCAACACACGTTGTCTAAAGAAGAACTAAGTAAAAATGAATTCTTTCCAATATTAACCCCATCTCTTCCCCTCCATCACAGGTAAACTAAGGCAATTCCCCGCTATCAGGGCAGGGTGACGAGAGAGGAAGGGATGCTAGGACAATAGGCAGGAGAAGAGGAGAGATGAGAGGGCTGGTTGGGGAATGAAAGCAAGGGCAAGAGGAAGGAGAAGGTGTTAAGCCGTCTTCTGCTGGAGTGAGTCTGGCCTCTGTGGTTGGAAGACTTCACCCCGCTGGGAGGAGCTGGAGAAGCCAGCACGTGGAGAAGGAAGACAGGTCATCAGGCTCCTGAGCCCATGCTATGGGGGCACACAGACGGGGGTCGTGGAATCCACAGTGCTGGGGTTTGGGGGTCTCTTCCTCACACTCCTCGACCTGTCAGCTTCGTGTTCCCACCAAGGCAACTGTCTGTTGGGTTCCATGAATCATATTGTAGCTGTCAGCAATGTACATATACAAGGGATTTCCAGCCAGGTCTGAGGGGTGGGAGGGAAGACCGGCCAGACAAGGTGAACTCGCAGGGTCACAGTTCAGTGGTCACCTGAGTTACAAGGCTCTCTTCCCATAGATCTCTTCTTTTCATGGGTTTCCATTATGTGTCACCAAGTATGTTTTACTGGGGCCAAGGGGGGAATTCACCAACATAAGTGTGCCTCCTTCCCCAACCCTTTTGTTTCTGATCTTAAGGCCCCTGTGGCTTACACTCTGTAGAGGAGACCCAGAGAGGTGATGGAACAACTATGCTGTTTTAACATCTGAATAGATCAATAAATAAATCACAGGAAGTTGAACCCCAAACCTTGTTTTGTGACAGCCCTTTGTTCTGAGTGTCTCTGGTTGATTTGAAGAGTGACTCAGGGATCTCCTATATTCCCAAAATATGTCACAATAGTTTAAAAATGCATATTGCATATGATGTGCTTAAGAAGAGGGGATGAGTGTTTTAAACTAAGTGAGCACTGGTGATAGAGTGACTCAACTCCTAAATGGCCAGGCACTGTTTGGGGTTGGAACCTGGAGAAGGGCCCTGGGAGGCTGAAATCAAATGAGATTTGCTTGCTGGGGAGGGAGCAGTGGTTTAGGACACTCAGTCATCTGCCTTCTTGTCATGTGATAGAAAGAATTGGGCCTGATGCATGCTTGTGCTCCATCTAGGAGACCGGAGATGCGTGAGGCAGGTTGTTTAGGAAATTTGAACTCAAGCCTTTGTCTGCCTGGTTTCCAGACTAAATGCAAATTGTGTCTCAGACCAGAGTGCCTGCCTGCAATAATTTCCAGACTGCTCTGACATGTTCCTTTTACAAACTCTTTCTCGCACCACATTCAATTTGATTGCATGGTTGTTGTTGTCTTTTCTTTTTTTTCCCCTCTCTCTCACTATGGTTCTACTCTTAAGATGGTGCCCAATTTGACAACAGGAAGCAGAAACAAGGCATGGAAACTAGGTGGTAATTTGCCCAGATATCCGCACAGTTGGATGGACAGACAAATATAGCAGCTCCTGCTTGTTGCCACCTTCCTCTGGGGATGGAGCCCTAGGGCTTCCTACACCTCCTCCTCCCCACATCGGCTCCCCCATGCTCAGTTGGACAATCTCTCCAGGGACTTGAAACTGTGCTGGGAAGTCAGGAATCTGCACACGGGCCTGCCCAGTACTCGCACCTTGGCTCTCTCCAAAGCGATTTCTGCACCTCCCCACCCCCAACCCAGAGAAATATCTCTGAAATATTATCTTGAACATTCACCAGACTCCAGCACATGTCCCCAGGGTTCCCTCCTGCCTATCGATCTGCCTCCCTGCAGGTATGTCGGCTGGTGCATGCCAACTTAGCAAACACACATGGTGCCCCAACACTTCAGCTCCACGTTGCTTTGAACAAGCCCTACGAGGGGGTCAAAAATGTGGACAGCGGATGTCAGAGGTGACCCGCCATCTGCTGTTTATGGAAGTTGTTCATTCCCCAGGTTGGGGAATATGTGTACCTGTGTGTGGAGGCTGTCGCAGCCAGTGCAGTGAATATCCGAGAGGTCCTCCCGGGTAGCCCTCTGGGAATTGGACCATGATTTAAAATACATAAATAAATAGATAAATAAATCAATCAATAAATAAAAAAGCTTGCCTAGAACACAAGACACACTAGGGTAGCTGTGGATCTTACGTTCACGCAGTTCCTGGGTTAGACATCCTTGCCTTCAGCAGCTTGGCAGATAGAAAAATAACAGTTCGTTTTGTGTGTGATCAGAGCTGACTTAACCAACCCCTGCCAACCTCTTCTCTTTGTCAAGAGAAAGAGCTGGAGGGAAGTGAGGGCATCATACGTGTGTGTGTGTGTGTGTGTGTGCGCGCGTGTGTGCACGTGTGTTGGGGGTGGGGTGTCAGGAAACCCAGAGAAAGAGAAGGAAACACTGAGAGAAACACTGGCTGGTCGGTGTGGAGTGAGTGATGTGCTGGCATCCCTCAGCCTCACATGGACACAGGGATGGGGCAGCGCGGTTGCGAGGGGCGTTGCCAGGCACAAGGAGATTTGGGGCAATGAGCCATATGGCTGGTCGCTGGCTCTTCCCGGGGATCCCCCCCTCCCCCCCACCTCCCCGTGTCCCCTAGTGCTGGAGCAGCCCTTCTCACCTTCCGTGTGCATCAAGCTTGTCTGGAGGGCTTGTTGTATACAGATTGCTGGCCTCGCCTGCAGAGTATCTGGTTCTGTAGGTCTGCAGTGAGGCTGGCATTTGCATTTCTAACCAGTTCCCAGAGGCTGGGGGTCAGGGCCCATAGTCTGTGAGGGCCACTGCACCAGGGAAGCTAAAAAGCTGACTGGCTTTAAAGTGTTGATCTGCCAGTTTAATCCAGGAAGTCACACGGGGCTATGTATTAACTGGGCTTTCATACTGTGTCCACCAAAACACATGCCTTTATCCATAGGAAATGCTTGGGAAGCACTGAACCCCTACGCCTGCTCTCCTGTTGCAATCAGAAGGTAGGAGGTGACAGGAGAGCTGACAATATGTGGTGTGTACGTGGTGTGGGAGGCTGAACTGTATGCCCCCCAAGAAATGTTGAAATCCTAACCTCTAGTATCTGCGAATCCTAACTTCCTAACCTCCAGTATCTGGGATTGTGACCTTACTTGGAAATAGGGTCTTTGCAGGATGTAATCAGGTTATTTCGGTGTAATCCGAGTCATACTGAATTAGGCTGGGCCCTCAGTCCAATGGCTGATGCCTTTATGAGAGAAAGGAGTGGGACATTTGGACACAGGGACAGAGACACACAGGGAAGCAGGCCATGTGAAGGTGGAGGCAGAGATTGGATTTACATAGCCACAATCAAGGAATGCCCAGGGTTCCCGGCAGCCACTAGGAGCTGGGACCAAGCAAAGATGGAGTCTTCCCTGGAGCCCTCCGAGGGAGCATGGCCCTAGCAACACCTTGATCTCACACTTCTAACCTCCAGACCTGTGAGAGAATGAATTTGTTTTAAGCCCCCCATTTGTGGTCGTTTGTTATGGCAGGCTTGCTGAGAGGACACCTTTGCCAGTGGCTGGGAAGGCCGGGGATGGAGAGTGGGGGGAGGGAGGGATGTGGCTACTGCCCTACACCACCCTCGGGGAGCCCCTTCACCATCGAGTCAGGGGAAAGTGCTGGGCTTTTCAGGAGTTTGGACAGAATGAAAGGAACATTAGGATGAGAGGTAGGCAGTCTGAGACAACCTTCTTAAGGAGCCAGGAGTCCAACGATCTTGGAGCACCAGGAAATCAGCAAGAGGAAAAAGAAAAGTGGCCTCTTAGGAGCACAGAGCTTTAAACTTCCTGGTAGAGGAGTGACGTGTGTGAAGAGTGGGAAATAGGTGGAGAGACTTAGTAATTATGGGGGGCCTGAGCACAGATTTTAGTATGCAGTGGCCCTCATCACAGTACCTGGGATGTCGTAGTTTTCTGTCTCTCAATTTGGGTTTCCCTGGCCACCGCATGGGCATCACCTTGGTGCTTTATTTGAAATACACCTTCCTGGGCCCCACCTCAGCCATGCTGAGTGAGAATCCGAGTGGATGGGACCTGGGAATCTGCACTTTCACCAACTCCACAGGTACATTTTATGCCCACAAAGTCTGAAGCCAATCATTGCTGAGGATACTTTGTAAATGTTAATAGTTTGCTCCTTTCTAAATAAAATTAGGGGAACTACAGAGAAACACAAGAGAGAGGGAGAGGAGATGGGGGTTTCAAGAGTTTGGGGATAGCCTTCCCCGCCAGTCGTCTTGCCTGGGACCTCTGTGTGGGCTACCTTGGCAGTGCCTGTGGAAACACCATCCTTCCCACAACTGGACCAGTGCAGACTGGCATTGCGGGGCCGCCAAGTGCCACAGGACTGGAATCACCGGCCCGTCGCAGCTCTGCCACCTACTGGCTGCAGGAGGAGATGCAGAATTCAAAGTACAGTGCAAGCTGGTTAAAGAATAGCTTGAGAACACACACACACACACACACACAACTCCCCTCTGGCTGGCCCAAGTAAACATGGCCATAGCTGTTTGTTCACCTGTTGTCACAAGTACAGATGCATTAGATTTCTCCATTCAGGGATGGATGAGATTGGGGAGCTAGGGGAAGAAGAAGGAAAAGGGAAAGTAAAGTGTCCTATGATAACCGGAAGCTCTGAAAAGACTTCCACTTCCTCCTTCCTACTTTCCAGTAAAGGAAAAAGAGGTAAAAGTGAGAGTTGTGGAAACACTCTGCAGGGGTGGTGGAGGGAAGCAGCTGAGGCTTTCCTGGTTCCAGCCCCAGGGGAGGAAGCTGAAAAAGGCAGGTGTGAGCAGAGAGCCTGTAGGCAGCTGACCCTCCCTTAGCCAGCCTTTCCTGGTATCAAGAGCAAGTGAGCAGATGTCTGTCATGCCCTTCCCTTGAGGCTCCAGCTGCTGGCCAATAGTTCAGTGTTTGGTGCCTCAGTTTCCCCTTTAATGAGCAGATGTGGCTGTGGCTTGACTAAATAGATGCCACTGCCTTCAGAACCCTGCCAGGATGTTAGGCCCAAGGTTGATCTTCTCCAGTGCCCAGAAGGGCAGAAAGTGAGCAGGCGTCACCTGTCTCGCTAGGAAGGGCTCCAGAGCCCCCAGAGCTGCTCAGAGGAATGTTGCCCTCCTGCCTATCTGCTCCCCTATCTACCCACCTGCAGGCCAACTTGTTGTGGGCAGGATGAACTTCTGACCTTGCCTCAACTCAGGCCATGACCTTATGTCAAAACTATTGGGGGTTGAGTTTCGTTGTCTAGGTTACCACAGGTCTTCGGGGAAAACAGATCACAGACATTCCCAGGAGTCAGATGCTGGCCTGCAAACTCTGCCCACTTGCCCTCCCCACTTCTCTCTGCCAGGATCTTTCTTGTTCTCTAGCCCCAGCTCTTGGCTTTCTTCCCTACCCCTTCCTGAAACTTCCCGTAACCTGAGCCAGCTGAGGGAGGGAATAGCCTGGGATAGTCCCTGACGCTGGTGTCCAGGCAGTGAGGGCTGTCATTTGTTTGTGGTACCCCACTTTGCTCTTGCTGCACATGATTTGGTCATTGAGAAACCACTGTGGGTTGGCAAGGGCAAGCAAATGGACACTGAAGGCCACAGAGTGTACACAATCGGGCTGAATTTGAGATTAGCTCTACTGAATCGCAGACCAGTAGATGCAGTCCAACCCAAACCAATCCAACCCAATCCAACCCAACCCAATCCAACCCAATCCAACCCAACCCAACCCAACCCAACCCAAACCGATCCAACCAAATCCAACACAACCCAATCCAACCCAACCCAACCCAACCCAACCCAACCCAACCCAACCCAAACCAAACCAAACCAATTCAACCCAACCCAATCCAACCCAACCCAATCCAACCCAACCCAACCCAAACCGATCCAACCCAATCCAACACAACCCAAACCAATCCAAACCAATCCAACCCAATCCAACACAACCCAAACTGATCCAACCCAATCCAACACAACACAACAAAACTCAATGCAACCCAACACAAAATAACTAAGGAACAGGCAGTTTTATAGCACCCTATTTATTCATCTCCCTCTGATTGATGGAATTGGGGAGGTGGGGCACTGAGCAATGGATTGTTCTGGCCACGCCTCCATCCCTTACTTATAGGATTTTAACAGGAGGTGAACTCCAAGGCAACATGGTGGGGACAACGGGCTCAGGAGTAAAGAGACCTATGGAACTACAGTGGGGACATGAATATGGGTAGTTGTTTAACATCTGGGTTTTAATTCCTCACCTGTTGGAGGGGTGGGGTCCAAGGATTCTTTACTAACCTGGCTTATCACACCCATGTGAGGATGCTCAGAAATAATGGGCACAAAACCCTTTCCAAAGTTTTAAGTGCTAAGTTTGAAGTGTGTTGAGTAACTGCTTTATAGACAAGAGTTAAATCATGTTTTAATATCTTGGCCTGGAGGCTGGTAAGAGTTTGGGGTCTCTACTCTATAGCAACTCAGTCCATTTTCCATGAGTCTAAGTTGGCTGATTCCATTTATACTAAGAATATCAAACTTTTCCCAAAACTCCAGTGAGAGAGCTTGTTGTGAAGAAATGTGTTATTCCCTAAACCCAAAAACAAGACATTGGCTATGAAAAACAGGAGGAAAGTGGGTAAATCAATATGATCTGCCTCCCAACAAAGCAGGCAGCTTCATGGTGGTGGAGTCATATTTTGGATTTTAGGGTTATGAGATAATAAGTAGGTTCTCACCTTTGTGAAAGGAATGAAAATGCTCACCTTCGAGGGCCTTATCACAGGTTATCCAAGTTGGTAAAGTGGGGTAAGGATTATTATCTCCACAGAAGTCAGATTACATCAGACTTTTGCCTGCAGATTAAAGCCCAGTGCTGTGAAGAGCATGCCAGGGTCTCTTGTATCTACATCCAACCTACCACCCCAGGCTTCCCTCTACTGTGTCCCTTTAAAGTCACACATCCTAACCATAGCTCCCCATTGCACACACATGCCAGTCGGTCCCAGACATGGTCTTCCTCACGGCTCCCGCTATCGGAATCATTCCTCCTTTAAAAGGCAGCTCATTGTCGCTCTTCTGTGAAGTGCCTTCCTCAGCATTAACCATTCTTTCCTTTTCATGGCTGCACACAGCCTGGTATCTCTATGTCCTTCATTCAGGAGGAGTTTTTTTTTTTGGGGGGGGGCAGAGCATGTTGGCAGAAGGTGTGGTAGAAAATTCTGAATCTATACCACTTGTTAGCCATATTAGGCATGTCATTTAATCTCTTTGAATCTTACTTTATTCACACATAAAACGTGAATTAAAATAACTGTCCTCTTAATCTCATCGGAATTGTCGCTCACATACCAAATACATGAGGGTTTACCATGCACCTACTATGTGTGGTGTGCATTAAATTAGAAAATAAATGTGAAACTGCCTTCTAAATTGTATTTTGTATCTTAGTTGTTTTAGACAAGAAACCCTTGAGGGCAGGAACCAGCCAAATTCCCTTTGTAATTTTTGTAAGATTCCCTTTGAGTCCTCTGTCGAGAGATGATTTTTACACAGTAGGTGCTCAATTAATGTTCAGCAATGGTGTGAGTTAGAGAAAATGAGATTCTCAGAGGTGGCACATGGCGGACCAGTGTGAAAGCCCCTCTGGCTTTCTGTTTGTCAGGCCTCAGTCACAGAAATATCTCCTTTGCTCCCAGATTCTCTGACCTGCTTGTCTTAGTTTCCAAATTAAAAAGTCAGGAGGGGAAGCTATGGAGAATAAATAAATAAATCTCTCCAATGGCTTGCAGTCCATTGGAGGCTGAGGAAATAATTACCTGCTTAGAAATCCAGGAGGAAATTAAGTGACAGGAGATGATTTTGTTGCTGGCTTCCTTTTGTCTCTCTCCCTCGGCAACACAAGAAGCTGACATGAGTAGAGTCGGACAGGGCTGAAGAGGACCAAACAGGGGCTTCCATCCTGGTTTCTTTGGCCTACTTTAAGGGGCAGGAAATAAAGTCTAGCCAATGGGCTTCAGTTTACAAACCCGGGATATAGGAACATTCTGATCTAGACCCCGGGGCCTTGTGATGTGAAGGGTCAGTGGGGCCTCTTGGAGCCTGGAGAGTAACGACTTCTTCAATCTCCTCCTTTCCTGAGGTTCCTCAACACTCAGCCCCTCCACCCTTCCTCTCCTCCCCTCCATTGCCTGCGTCTCCCTTCCAGCTGGTGGGACAATGTTGGAGGGCCCCCAGAAGCAGAAGGGAACCAGCGACCCCTGGTGGTGGTCGCTGGCATGAGGCTGACCAGAATCTACCAAGGGACAAGGTTGTTGGTGAGGAGAAAGAGGTGAACTACGTTCTCAATCCTCAGAGTGTCCTTCACTCGGTTTCAAATCTTAGATCAGTGTGCAAGCTAAACCCTGAGATTTTTTTTTAATTGGTAAATTGGGGGAGAGGAACAGCGTTGGGGATTTGGGGAAGGGGAACAGACAAGTTGCTGTCCTTTTTTTTGTTCTTCAGTCTAGTTGCGGAGGACGTCGCCTCACTGGCCCATGTTGGTATCAACATTGCACTCTTCCTGGGTGAGGCAGATCAGCAGCCGGCCTCTGGGTGCTGAGATTTTTTTTTTTTTAATGATGGATAAATTTGCAATTTGAAAATGACATTGACTTTGGAGAGAAATGCCTGAACCAGCCCTAAGCAAAATTATGATCATCGTGGGGGTACAAAATGAAACTTCAGTTCCTCAAAAATGCCCCCTTCTTCTCCATCCTGAACCACCCTGGTTTGTGTTGTGCCCTCTGTTAACCTTTCATGGGGCATTTCTACTCTCTCCCGTCATGGAAGACTCGAAGCTCACAGTGTCTGTATCTCCTATGTAATTGTAGAATGCGGACCCTAAAGTGAGTGCATCTAAACTCATCATTTTCCTGATGGTTCCCCCAAGAGTTGGGGAGACCTGGCCAATGGGACCGGGCTCACCTTCTGGACTGCTTCCAGGCCCGGATCCTTCCTTTTACCACACTCTAAAAATTAGCTTTCCATCCCTCGTCAGGATATTTCTATCTTAAAAGATGTTTAAAGCAAAGGAAAGTTCTTCAAATACTGGAATTCAAGGATGGTGGTGACTGTGTAGAGATGATACCTGAGTAGACATGTCTTTTGCATGTGCCTCAAAGTGACTGCCTGTGTATTTGTGAGTTTATGTGGGCAACGGCCTGGAGCCCATTTAAGCAGCTGGGTGGGGAAATAAGAGAATATACTCATTTCTCAGCTGAGTGAGCCCTTCGTGGTGGTTTGGGGGTAGCATGAAGGTAAATGGGAGCATGTGACTTTGTGTCCTTCCCTTTCATCACTGACTTTCCAATCTCTAGTCTGGAATCAACGACATACGCCAGATTTGACCCTCAGGTAGAGGATAGGAGCCCCAGCCTGGCACAGTGGTTTGAATCCTGGCTTTGGGGAATGTTTCTGTATCATGTTTTCACAGTTCATGTCTAGAATCACAGTGACCAAAGACAAGTCCTTAGCAGTAACCTCCTACCCAAGCAGTGGTCCTGAATTCCCAAAGACACCGGACACAGACTTGCCACATCATTTCACATTCCCAGACTCACTCTGCATTTTCCCACCCACCCCCATCTTCCCCTCCCAACTTGCTTCTTGGCCCCACCATTCCCTTGGTCATCCAGGTGTGACAATCCAGATGTGGCACTGACTTTTTTCAAGTTCCATCCCCTTTTTCTTGATTCCCATGGCCTGGAGGCTAGACCAAAATGGACATCATAGTTCTTTACTGTCACTCTACCTCTAGCTTCTCCCTATCCACCCCATCTAATACAAGGGGTTAGATTCTGGGAACATGCAACTTCCTACAGCAAAAAGGTTTGTAAAGGGGAATGATTTTCATACATCCCAGATACCCATCATCCAATACATTGTATCCCTTAACATATCCCAAAAATACATGAAATAATACTTCAAAGGCATTTTAGAAACAAGACTGGGTAACCACTGTTAGCTTAATATTAGCTTCGGGCTTGAAGAAAAATAACGGAGACATGAGGGTATATTTCTGGGGTGAATTGTGATAAGCAGAGAGGTGGAGTTGGAGCTCAAGGACCATCCCCACCCACATCCAGGGGGCCAGCTACAGAGGGAGGTCCAGTCCAGCTCCTAGCCCAGGATCATCAAGAAAGACTGTCACTCACTCTACTATAAATTTCAGTGTCGAGACTCACAGGAGACCAAGATAGCCCTCTCTTCCTTACCAACGCTGTAACTAATAAACACGAGTTACAATAGATGCATCCTGGGTGAATAAGCATCTTATAGACCTCCTGTGATAATAACTGAAAACTTTCCTCTAGCCCTGATGATATGCCAAGTGGTGTGCTAAATGCTTTGCCTCTATTAGCTCATTAACTCTGCACAACAGCCAAATGTGGTGGATACTGTTATCTTTTGCATTTCATGAAAGAGGACGCAAGGGGTTGGAGAAGTTGGCTCATTCACCAAAGGTCATGTAGCTGCCTCGTGACAGAGCTGTGTTTAGAGCCCATGCTCATGGCCTCTGAAACCCATGTGTTTAATCACTACCCTGCCTAACTCCTTAGGCAAACCCAGAAAATAACATCATGCCGGAGCAAGCGCTGCCCAAATAGAGAAATGAACATATTGCTGTTAATAGATCATTAGTGTATTGTATCAACATATCGATGATTAATATTAATATTCCAGCCACTGACCATCGTGCTCTTGTTCACTTCTGCCATGGTCTCAGTTTCCACATCTGAATGTGGGGAGAGATAATGCCCCCCAGAAACCAGAGTGGTAGCTGTGGGATCTGCCCAGTGCCTCAGAGCTGCTAGATCAATAGCTTAATTGCTGTGAAACACGTGGGCCTTGGTGATGCCGTATAAATAATTGTAATAACTGTGGCGGGTGATGGAGAGGATAGTTTTCCAATATCTTATTTTAAAATGCATTTCTCAACAATTAACTCCACATGCTGCTGGCAGAAAGAGTGTCCTTTACAGGCACTGATGATGGTTACTTTTTTTTTTTCATCAAGGCATAGGCACTTTATCCCTGGGACGTCCCGCCTTCTCCAGACGCTCCCTCCCTGGGCTCAGAGGTCACCACCCGGCTGATTGAGGAGTGTCTTTAGGCCCCTCAGCTGAGGGTGGGGGTGGCTTAAAGCCTGGTCTCTGTGGTTTCCTTGGGACGAAGAGTGGTCAAAAGACCCTTTGTGATATCACAGCCAAACTCCCGCTTGGCCCTGGGGCCCCTCAGCTTTCTGCATCTGTGCATTCCAGTTCTGTCTGGTGATGTCATCCCCAGACAGGGACCCCCTTCTCCACGCCAGTTCTCAGCCCAGGGAAGCTCTTCCCCACCGTGTCTCTGGGAGCAGCCTCTCTGACTGCAAACCATTCACATGCCTCACCCTAGGCCTCATGAATTCTTGGGTCCTCATTTGAAATAGTTCCAAGTGGTGTGCTTTTTCCCTCAGAGTAGCTGCTGGTAAAACAAAACAAAACAAAACAAAAAACAAAAGAAAGAAAAAGAAAATACCAGTAAAATGTGGGCAGTGGCTGCCGGGGGAGATATGCAAAAAGCAGAGGAAGAATTAAGTAACACTTGGTGATCTGTGACACACTGCCGAGTGAAGTGTACGCTTCAAACAAGTGCCAGTGATTTTTTTTTTTTACAAGATAATAAATGAACACTGTCGTAGTGGCCCACGACAATAGCTACTTTTATGTTAATTGTTGCTGAGGACAGGTTTGAAGGCAGAAAACTCCAGTCTGGGGCTCCACTCCCTGGCTTTGCGACCTCAGGGAAGAATCAGTCATGGCCCTGCAGTGGAGAAGCAGGTAGGCAAGGGAAGGACCAGGGGACACATAGTGACCCATACTGTGATGTGCCACAAGTGCCACGATCACGACATCGGGAAGTGCCTTTGGAGCACCTTGTGGGGAAGCGGGGAGGGAGGAGAGGGGAGGGGAGAGGCAGGAGGGGGCATTAATCTGTACCCGGAGACAGTGGGGCAATTCTTGCACACAGCGGTGCTGAGCTGAGCCTGAGTGAGCACTGCGTGCACCTCACACTTCCTTCTGCCCGTCATTTGACCACCTGAAAAAAATCCTAGATAGCCCAGGATCCGCGACTACTTTGAAATCCAGGTATAAACCCCAAGTGAGCAAAACTGGATCTCTGCCAGTTTCAGGGCTTCGCACATCCCCTGACATGGCGATGACCCTCTGCCAGTCAGCCAGAAGCCAGGAGGCGCCCCTCTAACCAGCCTGCTTTCTCAGAAAAGGCGCCATGTTGTTAGGACACTGAGCAGCTGATGGGGACGTCCCCTCCCTGTTTGGGGAATTGTGTGCTCCACCTCTGGCACGCTTGCAGCTTAGCCCTTTGCATTAAGTAAATGTAGGCTGTTCTTAGCGTCACAAACACACACAGCTGTCCTTGGAGGGCGCCCACGAAAGGGCTCGTGCCCCACAGCTTGATGAGGCTGCAGGGGAAGAACCCAGCGCAGACCTCATCAGAGAGAGCAGATGTGGAGGTGAAACACATTTGTCTGACGGTCCCTGGATTATTTATTTGTCAGGGAAATTGCCCAACAGTGCCTAGGGGCTGAGCAACCATCCCGTGGGGCTTCCCGCAGACAGCAATGAACAGTGTCTAATGAGGGGGAACCATCTAGGGCTGGCAGCTGCTGCTGCCCTTGGGGTTAAAAAGAGGGCTGGTGGTCCTTTATGGACCGACATCAGAGATGCTAGCTTGGGAGAGTCTCTGAGGATGCTGCAACCTTTTGATTTTTTTTTTTTTTCATTTTTGATGAAACTCATGTGCTCATTTGGTAATTTACTAAACACCTATTAAGCACCTCTGCTGTTCACAAAGCCGTTCCGGGCCTTGCTAAAAGGGCTGCACTCTACACATTTTCCCCATCAGCCCATTATCTCATCTTCATCTTTATCCTCACTAACTGAGCACAACTCCGTGCTAACTCGGCACAACCAACAGACACATGCGTTTATGATTTTTGACACACCAGGAACTTTAGTCAGAGTGTCTCCTAATTCACCTGATGAAATCCTGACAGCGACCTTGAACATGGCATTCTGAGCCCCGTATTTCAGCTGCGGATATTAAATACATCTTCTAAATGCTGCCTGTGGTTGCAAACGTTAACAATAGAATCAGGATGCCAGCTCGGCTGGCTACACAGTCCTGTGACCTCTGTCACAGATGTGCCCTCAAGGGTCTGCCATGCTCGTGGTTGAAAGGAACACATTCAAAGCATGAGAGCAAGGAAGGATAGACTTGGACACGAACCGAAGCACACCCCAGCCGTAAGTGGCTGCATGGGTAGCCGCAGGTGACGGATGTGGCGTGAGGGCAGGTGTTACGGAGAAAGCCTTTGGAGGAACACGACCAGACCAGGCTCAAAAGGACTGATGGGCATGGGTTAGTTGAAAGAAAGGCGAGAGGAACCTGAAGCAAAGAGAAGAGGTGAGAGGAACTGGACTGTGAGAGAGGACTTGTTCTGTGCCCTGAGGAAACAGGAAAGACCCTGGTCTGGCAAGAAAGGCCAGGCCATGTGAAGGAATAAGTGGGGGGCTGCGCCTCCAGCTGCTCTGGGCGGTCAGCATCCAGCGATTGCTGTGATGAGGAGGTGTGCTGAAGTGGGGGAGAGGCTGAAAAGAGGCCTGGAGGCGGGGAGAGCTCGGCTCTGCTCTTGGGGCGTGGCGCTGATATGCAATGGAGAGTCTGAAGATGGAAACGATGGGGTTGAGGATGAAAAAACAGGTCAGAGACCGCAATCTTGATCCCCAGATGGGAGGAGGGCTTGGATTTCGGAACTGGAGGAATTGGAGCACGTGGTGACTGCTAAGCCCTGGGCTGTGAAGGAGTGGGGGCAGGGGCCATGGCTTCCGAGCCTGGGAGAAAACCTAGATGGAGCCCCTTTTCTTTATGCAGTTAGCACTCTATTATTGGGTCTCTACTGTGTGCCAAGCCCGAGTAAGGACCCGACCCGTGAGGACGCCTGAAACTCCCGTGACAGCTCGTGCCTGAGAGTCCATCTGTCTCCCATCTTCGCCCTACTTCTGGTTTCTGTGGGCGCTCCAGCTGGACAGGGGTTTTCCGCACATCCTGGTACAGCTGTATTCAGCAGCTGCTGGGTCCCTCTCCAGAAGAGGCGAAGTTTCCAGCAGGAGAGAGATGCTGACGGTACACCAGCTCCTTGCACTCATGATGCAGCTCTGCTCGTTAACCCTTTCGTAACTGCAACCTTTGTGGGGGCTACAGAAGCCAGGCGATAGCCCACTGCCCCCATTTCACAAGAAGGGCACACCGAGCCCAAAGAATATGTGGGAGGACAG
This sequence comes from Aselliscus stoliczkanus, assembly GCA_033961575.1. Lineage (NCBI taxonomy): Eukaryota > Metazoa > Chordata > Mammalia > Chiroptera > Hipposideridae > Aselliscus > Aselliscus stoliczkanus. The sequence goes on along the minus strand of CM066740.1, from coordinate 78,218,876 downwards.
AGAAAAGAGCAACTGTCTGAGGGCAATAGGGGAGCATGGATGAGGAATCAGGGGTCCTGTCCCCAATGCCACGTAGGGCCACTGCCTCATCTCTAGGAAATGGGCCCCATATCTCCTCAGTGTCCCGCCAGCCCTGACTCTGCTTTCTGCTCTTCATGGGTCCTCAGAAACACCTCTGTTCTTCACGAGGCCAGGCTGTGGTACCCCACTTCCCTTCCTGTGGTTTGCCCAAACCATAGGCATCAAGCTGCTTTCCTCTTTCTCCATAAACTTGCTGGCTTTCTGAATTACACTGAATTGAACCAGACTCAGGGTTTCCTTGACTAATTCCACCAGCTTCGAGGCAGCCCTGTGAAGGTTTCCAGGTCCATGTTGGTGGAATACCCATCGGATGACTCCATCCGTGGGCACAGTCTCTTCCAGGCTGGCTCTCTGCCCTCTGTCCTGCACTGCCCGTTTTTGAGTCTGTTTCCGATGGCCCTGAGCTGAGCTGCGGGCCCTCTTCTCTATTTCCAGACCCTAGGTGACCGTGTCAGATGCTGGGAGCCCAATCTGTGGGCCACATCCTCCAATCTCTCTTTCTGTAGCACTTAGGGGTGCTGCTGCTTCCCCCGGGGGATAATGCATTTGACTTGCCTCCATGCTAATCATTGAGAACATTGGTGGAAACACAACGATTCCTCCCTCACTCTGCTAATTATTTCACATGCTTGGGACGTTACCATATCCCACAATAACAATGAAGTGGTGTTATTGTTATTTCTGCATCTCGTAGGAGGAAAGTGAGGCTCAGAAAGGTTTGGTAGGTCATCTAAGGCCACTCGATTCCTAAGTGGCTAAGGCAGGATTCATGCCTTCTGCCTAACCCCCTGCCCTTCTGCCTGCATGTCCCCTGCTCAGGAGCCTGAGGACTCTGGTCCTATGTCACATGAACGGTGTGGTTCATCTGCCAAACAGCAGAGTGAGCTGATGTGTGTAAAGCATGTGGCACAGTGTGTGGCAGGTGGCGGGTCAGCTATCTGTTCATCTGCACTCATTTTTCTAGGCATGGGAGCAGTCTGTTCAAGCCCCTCTGTGGCCAGTGAAATATGGGGTGTGGCCAATCAAGGTTTGGGGTACAGGCTACTCAAATAAGGGGTGACTCTAGGGTCACAATCTGGCTGACCCACCAAGGTCTCAAACCTATACCTTGCTGATGTGTTCTCTCCAATGAGTGTCTTTGGAAGGATGTGGCAAGACAGACGAAGTTTAAATACTTTACATTTAAAAGAGTCTGGCTTGGGGCCCGCCGAGCGGCATTTTGGTTAAGTGCTGGCTTGGGATGCTAGCGGCCTGGGGTTTGGATCCCAGATGAGGGCCAGTGACACTGCCCTCTACAGCTAAGATGGTGAACAACAGCTCCACCTGGAGCTGGGCTGCCGTGAGTCCCCGGGACGGCATAGCTGCAGCCCCTGCTGCAGTGGGCTGCCATAAGTGGCCGGCAGCCAGTGTGAGCTGCCAAGAGACACTGTGAGTGGCCGCCCAGAGGCTGGCGACCATTCAGCCTCACCCAGGAAGAGCGCAATGACGATACCAACATGGGCCAGTGAAGCGATGTCCTCCACAACTAGACTGAAGAGCAAAAGGACAGCAACTTGTCTGTTCCCCTCCCCCGGTTCCCCAACGCTGTTCCCCTCCCCCAATTCCCCAATAAAAAATCTTTAAAAAATAATAAAATAAAATAAAATAAAAGAATCTGGCGTGAACCTTTTTCTGGCCCTTCCTTCCTATCAACCATGTTGATTTTCCCTTATATGTCTTCAATATCTTTTTCTTTCTGGAGTTGTATCTTGTTCTTTGTGTCACCACCCAAGCCGGTGGGGAAGGGTCGGAGGCCATTGGCCCTGATTTCTCTGATTTGGACAACGCAGGGCAAGAAGTCCTAATGGCAACCCAGAAATCACTGGCAACCCATAAAGCCACTGGGTTTTATGAAAGTGTGACAGGAGACCCAAAGGGGCCCACTGTGCCGACCGTGTTTGGTAACGTGGTGCAGGATTTGTGCACACACAGGGCCTGTCTTATTATTCGCTGTTCACACTCTTGCTCCTTTGCATCCTTGTTCTCCTGGTTGGAATCAGGAAATCCAAACCAAGCGCCCTCATTGTGGTCTTCTTAGGGTTAGCCAATGCAGTGTGAACACAGAAACAGGGTGTATGTCCGCCGTCCAAGCCCCAGGACTCAAGGCAAAGAGGCAAGGCTGTGGCAGGTGGTGGAGTCCACTCTGCAGTGAAACAGGGCACCTGGGGTCTGGGGTGGGCAGTGCCAGCTCCTCTCCTGCTGCTGGTTAGAGCATCCCCAATTCATGGTCCCTTTGCCATGAAATAAGGAAGATCTGCATCATGAGGATGAATTAAAATGTTGCTGAGTAGTTTGAGCATTTCCATGCATTCATTTATTTAACAAACATTTATCGAGCACCTACTGTGTGTTTCAGGGGTTTGGGATGTGTCCATGAACACGAGAGATAAAGATCTCTGCTCTTGTGAAGTTTACCTTCTAGCAAGGGGGATAAACAAGAACCATAACACACGAATAAGTTATATAGGACACAAGAAGGTGACAAGTGCTGTGGGACGAAGGAAAAAAGCAGAGCAGAGAAAGGAGGCTGTAAGTGCCAGAGGAGAGGCCCAGGGTGTGATTTTAAAAATGAAAGTACTGAGGGAAATTCCAGGGCATTCTGAGTAAAGTTTTATTTTCAGATGTCCTCAGTTTGGTGTTATAGGAACACTGACACTAAGCGAGTGCTTGGGGCATGAGTGAACTGTCCTTGGCAGGAGATACACTGGCAGCCCCTGGGAGTCTGGCAGGAACTCAGCGATCATCCCATCCACTGCCTTGCAAAGCCGGCAACCCTTCCATAAAAGGGCCGCTTTCCCTAAAGAGATTTAACTCCACACCAAGTTGCCAACAGACTTGCGTCTGTCTTCCTGCGCTCCCCACCTCTCCTTTCCTGGTTTCTCCTCATCCCAGCAGGAGTTGAATCACCTGCCCTCCAGCACTTTGTCATAGAATTATAGGGAAAGTTCTAGAGTTCAAGTGTTTGAGACAGAGAGAGCATGTGCGTGTTTGTGTCTGTGACTGTGTATGTACATCTAATCATTCCAACTCTGGTAACTCAGGCCCAGAGTTAGTGTCTCAGATCATTCATTCATTCATTCATTCATTCAGCAAAGGAACACCTGCTATGCTCCTGATGCTGGTACTCCATGATGCCTTTATTCATCCTTTCACCTGCTTTTCAACCTGTGTGGCAAGATGCCAAGTGCTAGAGACTAGGGTTACGGCAGTGAGAACCTTTGGGGACCAACTGAACAAACTGCACAAATAAGACCCAAAAGATGCATTATTTGTTCCCTCCTGAGAGACAGTGTAGCCCTGCCATGTGTCAGAGAAGACCTTGTTGTCCCTTATTTCCCACCAGGGGTCCTCACCTGTACCTCCGCCTCAGTGGGAGACAGGTGGAGGCCAGGACCGAGAGCCAGAGGACCAAAGAGGGCCAAAGTCAGGTGCTCATGGCTCTGAAAGGAGGGCCCCCCACTTCCCTCCTTGGGCACCTCCCCTGCCTTCCCCCACCTGCTGCTATGTGATCTCCATTTTGCAAGCTCACTGGTTTGCTGGGAATCTGCATAGGCCCCCTTGGGATTCTGAGTACTTTGGAGTCTTGCCTGAGGGAGGAACACACCTGACTCCATCCCTGCCACCACTCAAATGGGGTGTGCTTCTCCCCAAACCCTGCCACCCCTAGCTCTGTGAAGTAGACCTGAGCTCCCTGCCACCCACACCACCAAGTGGCCCTGGGACATTAGTCTCCAGGTTCCTATCTTGCAGCTCTATTTCCCTGCCTGCCGGATAAGACCCCATTCTCACCTTCCCATACCTGGGCCCAGCTCCGAAATCTGGCCAGTGTAGACCTTTGCCAGGAAGTTTGGAGAGGAGGTGAAGGGAGTGAGGAAAGGGGGAACCCAGTGGGTGGCCTGCATCTTTAAAGATGAACAGCACTGTTTGCTCATTAGGGAGATGATTCCAAGCAAGACGGCAGCCAGAACACTCTAGCGCAAGCATCTGCCTGCTACTGGGAGACGATATTTATTGTTCAATCCTTCAACGGATGTAAATAAACAGCCCAGCCCAGATAATGTTCCAATAAACAAACAAGCAGCTGCCAGGAGCTCCCTGGATGGCTGACCTTTGTGGAGGCCACTCCGCTGATGTTTTAATAGCAGTCTGCCTGGCAGCGCAGACTCTCACCGTGCCAGGGAGAGAGAGAGAGAGAGAGAGAGAGAGAGAGAGAGAGAGAGAGAGAGAGAGAGAGAGAGAGACAGCAGTGATGACTGGTGGATGGGCTGGAGGAAAGGGGGCTGTGCCGCCCGGGAAGATCCCAGGCTGAGTGGCTGGGGAGGGCGGGTGGCGGTGCCTGCATGCGCCCTCAAGCATGCATGCTTGTCCCTGGTAAGCCACATGGAGTGGGTGGCGCCGTGTATGCTGAACGCTTTGATGGAGATTTCTGCCTGGCACTGGCAGGACTGGTGCCTAACCATTATGTCCTAGTGTGACCTCACCAGTTGCTGTCTTTCTCATCTTTACTGAGGTGCAATTGACAAATTAAAATTCTGTATGTTTAAGGGGTATGACTCGATGCTTGGGCATACCTATGCTCGTACGTTGTGAAATAATGGCCACGGTCAAGCTAATTAGTGTATCTATCGCCTCACACAGTTACTATTCTTTCTTTTCCTGAGAGAACACGAAAGATACACCTTGCCTGCATATTTCAAGTGTACAGTACAGTTCGTTAACTCAGATCACACTCAGCGTATTAGGTCTCCAGAACTTTTTCAGCCATAGCTGGAACCACTCATCCATCAACAGACGTTTAGGTTGTTCCCATGTCTTGACTATTATGAATAACTCACCAGTTGTTAAATATTGAAGCATTTCCCTGTGATGGGTACTTAGCTGTGTTCCCAGGCCTCGAGTGCCCACGCCATCTAGCTCCCCACTCACCTCCAGCGGTATTACCTGGTAGCTGGGAGCCTCTGAGACTCCCTGTCCCCTCGGCTAGTCTTCTGACTGGCTGCTCCTCCCCGACAAGCAGTCGCTAAATGTTTTGACTATCCCCCACGGTCCAGGGAGTTCCTGCCAAGTGCTAGCCCAGGTCAGAACCAGGCCTGCACAGTTGTGCATGATGGCTTCCTTGGACTGATGGGGGCCATACAGCTGGCTGGATCATACAGCCCATGAGCTCCAAAAAAGTAGAGATGAGGGGCCACATGTGTTATGCTATAAATTAAAGGTCCCAGGAGACACAGGATGTTGTGGCAGGAAATTGGAGTGGGTGCGATCTCACTGAAAGCACCCCTAGAAAGATAGTCACCTTGCAAATGATTAGCAAGGTCCCATGGTGAGTGCAGAATCGGAACGCACAAATGACCACAATTTAGAACCGCGCCATTCAACATGGTAGCCATTGGCAATCCATAACTATCAAGCACCTGAAATGGTCCACCCTGGGGTTTGCTGTAAGTGTAAAGTACAGACACATCAGGTTTCCATGATACCGTATGAGAAAACGAATGGAATATCTCTCATTAACAACTTTTTTTTTTTTTTTTGAGGGCAGTGTCACTGGCCCTCATATGTGGGACCGAACCGGGGCCGCTGGCTTCCCAAGCTAGCGCTTAACCACAGCACCACTTGGCCGGCCCCATCTCATTAACAACTTTTTAATATTGCGTACATATTGCAGTGGTAATACTGGGGCACATTGGATTAGATACATTATTCAGGAGTGTCTTTAGGGTTATTAAAATTAATTTTGCTTGTTTCCTTTTTAAATGGGACCACGGCTAGAAAATGTAATATTGCATGAGTGGCCTGCATGTGTGGCTGGCGTTGTGTTTCTGTGGTCCAACCCTGGTCTCTAGAATGTTCCATTGTCCTGAGGGAAGACCAGGCCTTACCACAGAGAACTCTATCACACTCATTCCCCTCAGCACAGTGCTGAATGAAATTTTTTCCCTTATGGCCCCGTTTTAATGTATTTTTACTCTTAGCTCCCTCTGCCAGTATGGCATGTCTTTATAAAATCTGTTAGAACCACTAATTTTGCTACTTCAGATCATTCTTCCTTAGTGACTTAAGAAGTTTTTGTCTCCTAAGGCGACTTTGAAATAAATCTAATATTACCTGCTACTTGTTTTATTCACCAAATTCTCAGTTGAGAGTGCCACATTGGTAGCCCTTTTGTCATATGCATGCTCCCTCAGGCCTCGCGGCGGGCTGGGCTGATAATTCCTGGTTACATTCCAGTACATGAGCCACATCTCCTGGGAATAAGACACAGAGCCTGTGAACACCCCACATGGCCTTGTTTCTGTGAACTCAGAGCCTTTCAGGAGACAGGCCTCGTGAAGAACAGAGCTGACACCTTTCTTTGCCAGAAGCTAACACAGAGCCTAGAACACAGAGGGAATTCCATTCAGGCACATGGGTCATGAATGACTTTGGAGTGTCGTCTGCCAAGGAACCCATAGGGCTGGGATATGGTTTCTTCTTGGTGTCAGCCTCAGAGAGTAACATCTTCTAAACACCCACATGTACAGTAGTGACTTCTTTACATTTTCTAGCTTAAAAAAAGAAAAAAGCAATGGCTATTTTCATCCTTTCTCACTGCTGAGGTGATCCACAAATATCGTCTCCACTGCATAAAATAATAAATTTGATTTGTCCTAATGTGCGATAATCAATCTTGTTTGTTTTAAGCTGTCACTTCCCGAGCTTCAGGGTCCCTGCATTGGTGGCTGAACCACAGGCACTGGCCACTTCCGTGTCTCCTTCATTGGCCTTTTTGGCAGTCAAAGAGTACTGGGGGGGCAGGGGCAGTAAATGGGGACACCAAGCTCTCCTTTCTTGATCCTGCCTCTTACCTTGATCATACCTTGATCAACTAAGAATTCATTGTCTGATTGGTAGAATATGGTTCTTTTTCCAGAGGGAGTTGATCATTTATTTAATAACTACTTATGTTTTCTACTATTTATTGAGATATAATTGACAAATGAAAATTCTATATATTGAAGATATACAACTTGATGTTTTGATATATGTATATATTATTTTTAAAAATCACCACAATTGAGGTAATTAATATATCCATCTCTTCACATATTACCATTCTCTCTCTCTCTCTCTCTCTCTCTCTCTCTCTCTCTCTCTCTCTCTCTCTCTCTCTCTGTATGTGTGTTGATGACAACACTTAAGGTCTGTCTATGATCAATGTAAAGACTGTCCAAACCTGTAAAGAATTTTTATCAGTGTTTATTTGAGCCAAAACTGATGACAGTTGTCAAGAAGCAAGATCTGAAATGCTTTGGGAAATGACAGTCTTGCATTTTCTTTTATGCATTTGCAATTTAAAAGGGGACATAAGGAAGATTACATGAAGGTGGGAGAAAGCAAGGTGGAGATTGGGTTACAGGATAGTGAACGAGATCACATGCTCTCATGAGGGTGGTTATGCTTATTTCAAAGGTGCCTTAACCTGGATGCACAAAAGCAATGGACAGGACTTGCTTAAGGCAAATATAAACATTTTACTAAAGAAGTTTTATAGGCCTGGGGTCTCACTACCCACCATGATCCTCCCAGTTAGGAATTTATGATCAGATGACCCTGTGAGGTTACCTTCCATGGAACCCCTTTTTTCAACCACACTACCCTCTTGGCAAATTTCAAATATACAACTCAGTATTATTAACCATAGTCACCATGCTGTACATTAGATCTCCAGAACTTTTCAATCTTATAACTGAAACATTGTACTCTTTGACCAACATCTCCCATTTCCCTCACTCCCCAGACCCTGGAAACCACCATTCTAGTCTCTGCATCTATGACTATGACTATTTTAGATTCCATGTAAGTGAGATCACGCAGTGGTTTGTCTTTCTGTGTCTGGCTTATTTCGCTTAGCACAATGTTCTCCAAGTGCATCCCTGTTGTTGTAAGTGGCAGGATTTCCTTCTAGTTGGGTTTTCTTTACCCATTCATCCACTGACAGACACTTAGGTTGTTTCCATGTCTTGGCTATATTGTGAGGAATGCTGCAATGAACATGGGGGTGCAGCTATCACTTCGAGATACTGACTTCATTGCCTTTGGATAAATACCCAGGAGTAGGATTGCTGGATCATATGGGATTTCTATTTTTCATTCTTTGAGGCACTTCCATACTGTTTTCCATAGTGGCTGCACCAATTTATATCCCCATCAACAGTGAATAAGGGTTCCCTTTTCCCCACATCCTCACCAATGTTTGTCAGTAACTACTTACTGAGCACCAACCATGCCTTGGGTACTGTGCCCAGCAGTGCGGCAGTGCTGACTACTGCAGGCATGACCTTTGCCCCACGAGACTCTCAGTCTGAGGTCTATTAACCCATGCACAGCTTCTTCCCATCCCCCAAGCCCTGCAGAGGATGCACCCTCTATCTGCAGTTCATCTCCATTTGCTGGCCTTCTTGCTATCCCAAAGAGCTTAGAATATTCTGCACAGTTTCCTGTTCCCTCCTCCAGACCACTTATAAAAATATTAAATAAGACTAGTCATAACACTAGCGCTTGGGGAGCCCCCCAGTTCCCACTTCTCTGCACGGAAACGTGTCTTTTTCTGTCTCTAACTTGGTTCTCTCTCTATGGCCAAACTGTCCAAAGTCCCACAGAGACTCATTATTTTTAAATACCTTTTTCATGTGGAGCCTTGTCTTTTGGAAAAAGGCTTTTGGAAAATCTAAATAGCTAAGAGGGAAGTGCTGAGCTAAGAGTCAGGAGACCTGGGTTCCACTCCTGAATGTCATTGATTTATCACTGAATTTTGGGACAAGGCACAGACCAGCCCCAATCTCAGTGTCTTCGTTGTTCAAATGAGAATGACTATGCTGACAGTCAACACCGTACAAATTTTACAAGCATCCAATGAGACCATATTTTTTAAGAATGCTTTGAAAGGTATAAAACAAAAATACGAGAGATCAGAATTTTGAAAATTGCCAGCAGCATCTTCTTCGCTCACATGCATGACTTTCTTCCAAAATAACTGTGGTAGCTAATACGCAGTAGACATGGTTCCTCCCGCATGATGTTAGTTTAACTCAACTACTTTCAACCCTTGAAGGGATTCATATCTGTCTAATCAATAATGTAGTATGTAAACACGCAGACGCATGGATGCTGCAATCAGTCAGACCTCGGTGTGGGTCAAAGCTATGGGTGACCTAGGTGTGTGACCATGAACAAGGGATTAACCCTCTCTGTGCCTCTCCTTAAATGGGACAATATTAATGCTTACCTCACAGAGTTATGAGATTTTCTTATTAAAGTACAGTTGGTGTACAATATTATTTTACTTTCAGGTATACAACAGAGTGATTGGACATTTTTATACCTTACTATGCATTCACAACACTAAGTCTAGTAACCATCTGTCACCATGCAAAGTTATCGCACTCTTATTATGAGATTTAAATGAGAAGGTAAATGCATGTAGAATGCCTAGCATTGTACCTGACACACAGTACCGAGTCATTAACAACTCTTGTTATTGTTTATTTAAGAACCCAGAGGCTGGCAGCTGGTTCATCCTACCTAAATTTCACTTTTGTCCATCACTCAGTGAATCCTACCACAAATTCCTCTTATCCATGTCTGTGTGAGATTCTTTCAGCAGATAGATGGATGAATGCTTTCCTTTCTGTTTTCTGAAACAAGTAGTGAATTGGATTGGGTCGGGGGTTGGAGGTGGAAAAGGGAGACCTGTCTTTCCAGTTACTGACTTCCTACCCAGGCAGAGTACGGATCGGGGGCCCATAACCCCACCCCACCTCCCGGGGAAAGCCATGCCTGTGAGGACTTGCCCTATGGGTGCTCCCTGGTCCATCCCTCTGTCCCTGCTTTCTTCTGATGTCCACCTACATCTATCACACCACCTCATCCCAAAGAGCAGGAGAACTGGACCCGAATGATAAAGATCGCTGAAGTACTGAATCCAATTTCTTTTGGAGATCAGACCACCCTGGATGAGACAGTTCCACCAGCATTCCCTCAGAGACCTGCCCCTGCCAGAGGCCTGAGGGGCTGGGGACCAGCCAGGTTGCTCAGTGTCACTCTTGTCACCCTTGTGATGCTGCTCCAGAGGTGACTCACAGCTGGAGATGGAGCCTGGCTGGGCTGGGTACCAAGGCCATCACCATATAGTCAGGCTTGGGTGGTAATCCCAATTGGTTTTACATGAACTCCCATTTCATTCCGATGAAGGCAGGACCTGGCCAGATGGGCATCTGGGGTCTTGTAAGTGGGTACAGAAGCAGGAGGGCCGTTGGACTTGAGGCATTCTGATTTTCAGAGCTAAACATCTCTCTGCAATTCCTTTACTAGTTTTTTGTTTGTTTGTTTTGTGAGTTTAATGGGAAATTAGAAAAGAGTTTTAACTTCATCAATGTATATCTTCACTTTTTTTTTTTTTTTTTGAGGGCAGTGTCACTGGCCCTCACATGTGGGACCCAAACCAGGGCCGCTGGTTTCCCAAGCCAGTGCTTAACCACCACGCCACTCGGCCGGCCCAATGTCTTCACTTTTAAAACAAATATTTGTCAAGTTCAAGTAGCTGAGCATTAGTATCAGGAATGACTGGCGAAAGCCACTGGAACTGAATAGACCAGAGGGAGACAATGAAGTCAACACCCTGCCTTAGATCCCACCCCCAGGAAGTAACCATGAATCCCGTCAAGGAACAGGCAGTTCTCTCAGGTAACAGGTGGTAGGAAAAGCGTGGACTTCAGGGTTCTGTCCCCAGGTTTTATAGCTCAGGCCAGTTGTTTAAGGTACCGGGCTCCCATTTTCCTCATCTATTTTCAGTATATCAGTTAGGACTTTTGAGGTTGCCCAAAGCCTTTTTATTACTTTAACAATAAAGAAATACCTTGAGTAACTAGGAAATCTAACATAGGGCAGGCTTTGGGGTTGTTTTAATTCAGTGGCTCAGGGACATCACCAAAAATCAATTTTTTTTGTTTTCCATCTGTGCTCCTGATCTTTCCTGGTTCCAGCTCCCCGCCTTAGCACAACAGAGATGCCAACAGCTCTTAGAGCTCTGTTTCTCGGACCCTACTGAGGGTGAGGAGAGAGTCTGTCTTCCCCCATCATGAAAAAATCTCTGCTTTGCTCTGGCTGCACATGCTGATGGGCTTGGGCCTGCTTCCTCCCAATCACTGTGATGACAGAGTGAGATGAAGCTGATTTGCTTATGCCTATCAAGGACCACCCCGGAAGCATGGGGCGGGTCCGATCCCACCCAAAAGGTGAGAGAGGTGGAGTGGATATGGAGGGGTAGTGCAAGTGATGAGAAATGAACACTAACCTCATAGGATTGAGAGGATTATATCAATAAGGAATTATGTGAAAACCCTTCTGCCAGGGCCTGACATCTAAGAAGGGCTTAAAAATAATGCCTAGAGGGAAAACAGAGTCTGGGACACATAGAAAATCAAACACATAAATCTTAAAATACCTTGGTGTCAGAGTCCAGTAAATTCAACAGAAACAAGGGGCAGCAGACTTTCAGATGAATTGATATGATCAGTTGTAATTAATGTGGTGTCCCCTGCGATGATTTAGTTCCTCTGAATAACTCTTCTGTTCTCCTGGATCTCATGAGAGGTTAAAAATTAAATATTAAAAATTAAAATTAAGAGTATACAACGGGACTAGTTGGGATATAATTTTTGTTCTTTTGTTATTAGAATCTCTAAAGTTATACTCTGGGTATCTTACAGAGCCTTATACAAATGGCATCTAATCAAGCTTGGTGATCCCCTAGGGTCCCTCCCTGTTTCCCCTCGTCCTTCTTACGTTGTCGGTAATCTCTGGTCCTGACTGATGTGGTGACACCATTAGCACTGGGCAGTGATCGTTTCGAACCGATGAGCTAAGACTCGTGATGATTCTGATTCTAGAATGGAGGCCATCTTTTCTAGATTTGTCCTCAATCATGGAGGGAGATGTGGGCAAAAGTCTTTCCTGGTTGTCTCTACATTGTCCAAACAGTTCTAGGAAGGACTTGTGGACAGCCCAGGGATGACCTACTCTGCAAAGTGTTCTCAGAAAATTGAGGATGACTCTTGCCCAAAGCATATGTTTAGAATGCCCACGTCTCCTTCCCTGGGGACATGAATAGAACCTCTAGGATGTTTCAGGACCCTACGTCTACTCCAAAATCTGAGACATGAGCCTCTGCTTTCAGTGGCCAGCACGAGCCCACTCTGTGAAATTTCCAGGGTTGGCCCCTTGTCTGGTTCCCCTCCAAGGTGCAGCAGAGCTAGTTGGGTACCAGTTTCAAAGAATCAGCCCACAATCCTTATACCCATGTTTTCTGCTAACAAACGTGGCAAATACTATTGCCTCTGTTACAGGATGACCTCAATCTGAGGCAGCTTCAATTATCCACTGTCTCTCAGTCCACAAACCCTACCCCCAAATATCAGCCTCACCTTCTTCTGTAAGACAGACACACAAAGACTTAAGACTGAGGCACAGGGAACCAGAGCGAATAACCCAGTTTAGGCTCCCCTTCCCTGCTCCTTGTCATTCCCAGCATGAGGTCCATGATGGGCTGTGTCACTCCTGCTCTTTTGGGCCTAGCCCCTGGGCACTGTGGCAGCAGAGCTCACTGCCTCTGCCCTGGCTGTTGGGAGGGTCCCTGGGCTGCATCTCGACTGTGGGCAGTGCAGGATGGGCACTCACCTTGGTTCTCCTCTCTCTCTCCTCCACAGATCCGGGTAGATGGGCCCAGAGGCAATGCCCGTCAGTATGAGACTGTGCAGGTGGTAGACCCTGGCCCGGTCCTCCGGGATATGGCCTTCTCCAAGGACCACGAACAACTCTACATCATGTCAGAAAGGCAGGTAAGGCTCTCTGGGCTGCTAGACATTTGTCTTGCAGCTAAGTACTAGCCTGCGGTGCAGCAGAAACCCACGGGAGGCCAGCTGCACAGAGGGGATTTGATGTATGGCCCAGTGTGGATCCTTCTGGTTAGGCTGCCTGGGGAATGAGGCTGAGTATGCTGAAAGAGGGAATGAAAACTTCTAAATATCAAAATATCTGGGAGTCTAGAACAAATCCACTAACTTCAAAATGATGGTGCGTATAAGGTTCTGGGCCAACCTGAACTCTCTTTTGAAGGCACATGGTACAGGTGCGCAAGTTTTTTATCCAGATGTTTCTACACAAAGCATAAGCTCCTACCATGGTCACCTTCCTAAACCCTGAGGGTCTATGATGGGCAAGGACTTGTGGCCTAAAAATCCTAGTGGAGGGAACATCACGGAAGAGTCCGATGGAAAGAAATTCAGAAGATAAGGTCTGTGTGTGAGAGATGAGATGATACAGCATATGTCCTGAGCCTCATATGGATCGTCCATCAGATTCCATAAGGCCAAACCAGGCAGTACAGACTTGGTACAAGAATGACTTAAGTTGAAGGAGCAAAACTGGGCTTGTTGGGGCCAGCAGAGTGGGTCAGTTGGTTAAGAGCTTGCTCAAGAGTGTGAGCTCTGAGGAACAGTGGTTTGATTTCCAGCCTGAGTTGAGCTGCCAACAGGTGGCAGGATGGCCCAGCTAAAAACAACAACAACAACAACAAAAAACTGGGCTTCCTTCTGGAACTCAGCTGAGAACTAAGTTCTCCAGGGGCTCTTGAGCTCCTGCCAGGACTCTAGGTCTACAGCAGGCCAAGGAATCCATTTCACCTGGACGTTCCATCTACTTAAGGGTATTGCCTGGAGTAAAGTACTCTCATTCACTGCCCAGTGTGTTCCATCCGACTCCAAGTGTAGATTAGCACTGCCACACGTCTGCCCCCATCTTCTCCGTGTAGGGTCATTCCCAGGAACTGTCCCTCCAGCCCATGAATATGTATGTGGCAATGGCAGCATCCATGAAAGGCAGACCTCCTCCCTCCTGCCCTTATTCATCTTCATTCGTGAGGCCTGAACTCCCCAGAGGACCTTGCTGACAGAGTCTGGATTGTTCCTGCTGTCCCCTCTCCGCACAGTGAGGGAGATAAATACCACATTATGCCACCCACAGGGCTTGTGCATTATGCCTTGGCAGCTCGCAGCAGCTCCACCCTCCCCAAGAGCTCGATGACATCTTCTCTTGGTGTGGGACTCCCCATCCAGCTACACTAGGACCCATTGTGGTGCCCTGTGGTGCCTTGGAAATGGCCTGACGTGGGGCCAAGAGGGAAACATTTTACCCCAGGAGTCAGGACTGGGCATGAGGCTGCGCCTTTGCTTTCAGTCCTTGCTGGTCCCCACTCCCTGCCTCCCCCGAAGGCCCCAGACAATGAGTGGAAGCAACTTTCCTTGGCAGATTCAGTCTTTTGGAGAAGACCCCAGATGTCCATATGGCATCGATTATTTTCAGATTTCTTACCTGACCTGAAAGCTAGGGTGTCTGAACTGGGACTTCTTAAGACATTGAATGACTTCCAAAGATGGGAAATATAAGTTGTGTGAATCCCCCTCTGATAACCGAGTTGGGATCCTAAGCCCCTTGTCCTCAGTTTCCCTGAGAGTGCAGTCAGTGGTCAGGACCCATCGGTGAGGCATGCTGGGAGCTCAGGATTATTGGAAAGAAAAAGAAGGCAGGAATGGATAGCACCCAAGCATTCATCCATTCTAGGACTGTTCCTCACAGAGGTGGAGGGTCACCTGCCACCCAAGTCACAATCTCAAGGACCCCGACAGTTGAACCAACACAGATAGCCAGTGGGTTTGCAGATTCTTTGAGGGGAGTGGTAGGGTAGCTCAGTGGTTAAGTGCACAGGTCTCTGTGTCAGAATATCTGAGCATGCACCTTGGCTCTGCCATTTACCAAGTGCTGTCTCAGGAAAGTTCTTTAGCCACTTTGAGACTCAACAATCTTAACTGTTACATGGAAATTATAACAATATACAATAGTGTTGTTTCAAGAGCTAAATGGAGGCTCTTCCTCTTATAACATTGTAACAGGCGTGTTACACAGACATGGGCAATGTTTAGAGTCAGGCAGGGGGTGGCATTAAGATTCTGGAAGATCTATGAGGTATAAAGTCCAGGTCAAGGCCAAAGCGGGTCCCAAGGAGAGCAAATCCAGAACCCACAGCCTGCTTTCCTGACTGAGCACCCCAGGTAGAGCTCAGGGCAAGAGCATCTTGATAAATATACCGGGAGACACCAGCCAAGGGAGCCTGGACTAATTCCAGCTTCCATCGCTGGTGTGTCAGTGTCAGCCATGATGGGTCGAACACTTTGCAGGGCTGAGTCTGCAGGCGAAGGGTGTATGCTCAGCAATGATGTCTGCTCTGCCTGGATGACACTTTTCCTTTCTCATCTGGTTGATTTTTCCTTGTCCTTCAAAACTGAGCTCTACTGGTCATATTCTCCAATCGGTGATTCCTGGCCTGTGGTTAGACACCTGTGTGGTAGCTCTTTTCAGGCAAGGCAGTGATGATGGCTTCTTTGTCTTTCTCTCATACCAGACAATCAGCAGCTTGAGGGCAGCCCTGTATCTCCTTTGTCTACCTAAACCTCACCTCATAGGCCCTTGATAAATAGTTGATGAATGAATGAATGAATGAATGAATGAATGAATGAATCCCCAGTGTCTTCATTGAATCATAATCGGAAAAGAGAGAAACTGATACAAATTATTTATTGCTTATCTTAATTCCTGAGTTCGAACTTATATAATTAAAAAGCTACTCTTCAGATGAAGAAAGCAGCTCCCAAACTTGAGTCATCGGTTTATCACAGCCATGACTTTTACCCTGTCCTGAACTATCTTTTGCTTTGTGTTTTTATTTAAACTTACTGTTTAAATAGCCCACTTTAACCATATTAATCATAATCATATAGATCTGTTGTTATATAATATCTGACTTCTTGTCCTCAGTTTCTGAAATCTCTTCAGAGCGATAAAGGTGAAATGGGCGTCATGTTGTTCCTAAGCCCCTTTTTACCACAATTGAGTTTATGTGAATGGGGTGATTTTTGGAAAGCCCCTAAAGATGGGGGCTGGTTGCCAGTGGCACCAATCACGTGACTATAGGCTTGGGAGGGGTACAGATCGTGTAACAGAGGCAGAGAATGGCGTGTGTGCATGTGAGTGTTCATGTGTGCACACACATGCACCCCTTCCACCGTCTGTCCTTGTCTCTGTGTCTCCACCAGCCTCCTTCTCGCTTTGCACATGTCTGTGTTTATGTATATGGTGTATATTTACTACAGCTCCAGTGCTCCCGTGGGAAGGTCTATACACACTGAAACCACTGCGATAAAAACCTGCCAAACCGATGGGAGGGAAGTGAGACAAAATGTCAGCGAGGCAGATAAGAGAGGAACTGCGGTGGCAGAGCCAGGGCTGTCCCCAGGTGCCCTGGAATGACCCCTACCAGAGGAAAAGCAGCTGTCCCCCACACACACACACACCAGGCAGCTCTCTTCTTTGATAGGCCCCAGAGCAAGTGGCAGATTTCTCAGTGAATTTCAGCCTCTGCCATCCCACACACCAGCTCTCCCCTGCCTGAAAGCCAGAGGCCTCAAATGCCTGTTTCTGCTTTTGAGATACAGTTTCAGTTGTGTCTGGGCCAAAGCCGTCTTTCATGGCATTCTCTATTTTACTGGCTCCGGTGAACACTGCTTCCAGGTGCCTGGTGATGCTCATAGCCTGGCCCCCTCATGAGTTGGTGGCACTCAAGTCCTAGCTGTGATCCAGCCCACAGATGCCTGCGGGGGCTGAGAGGGTGTGTCTGGAGGTAGACCCACCTGCTGCTGGGAAAGCAGGACCGGATGGAGCAGCTCGGTGTGGTTCCTTCCAGCGCAATCCGGTAGGGAAGGAGTGGGGCGCCATCTTGCCCAAGCCTGACTCACTCATTGTCTCAACAGATACTCACTAAGCACCTACTATGTGCCCAGCACTAGCCTAGGCATTGGGGGAAAAACAGTGAAGAAACAGATACATACGCCTGACTTGAGGAGTTTGCAATTTTAACAAGAGGAAGCAGCAAAGAAGCAGTCAGCCTACTAGATAAATCATATAGTCATTGAGCGGGTGGTAGATAAGTGCGTTGGAACAAGGAAATGGAATAGGGCCAGTGGGATCTGGGGGGGGCGTGGTTTTAAATGGAGTGTTCACTGAAGACTTCCCAAAGAAGCTAAGCTGGGGGCAGTGGAGGGGATACCTACCCTTTCCCTGTTCTTTGTGCTTCTTTTCAGCCTCTCTGCTTGGGGTTGTAGAATTGAGAGATGGTTTTAAGCCTCCGAGGTAGAAGGGAGTTGTTGAGAGGTTGCTTTTGTGTTTGTGATTTTTACCATGTTGAGTGTTTCAGAGGGAAGTTTGGTTCAAGGGGAAGGTGGTACTGTGGCCTAAGACAGGCTCATGCCATTGGGGCTTGGGCTCCTAACTGGCTGGGTCCTCCGTGTGATGAAGGGGGTATTACTGCTCCTGTGTGCCTCAGTGTCCCCATCCATCCCCAGCCTGCCTCTCAGGGGTGTGGCTGTTCTGAGGGTTTGGGGGTAAAGTCTGACAATCTCAGAGGTCTGCTGACACCTCATGTGAGGTGCAATCGTGGAGATTGTTTCTGCAGCCAGAGGTGATGGGCTCTGGTAAGAAAGATTCTGATTCTGTCAGCGCTGGGTACCTGGGCACGTCTCTCTTCAGGTGTGTGTGTGGTGACACAGCCCATCTTTCTGTCATTCTGCCTGCTCCTGCAGGGGACCGGGCTGTACATTCCAGTTTGTGTTTGGATGGCTGACACTGTGACAAGCCCATTTGGACATTTGCTCCCAGCACCCTGACTGGGCTCTTTCTGATAGCTCCTGGGAGAGGGAGCTTGAAGTGCAGGCCTGAGAGTGAATGACAGGACATGGAGCCACCTCGGGCACTCACAAAAAGAGAAAAGTCGTTGCAATGTGTCACCCAATTTCACTCAGGCAGAAAGCCTTCTCCTTTGTCTGGAGCTGGACCCCAAAGTTTCTAGCATGTCATGACTGAGATAGTCCCATTTCTTACTTCCTTCTCAGTGAAGGCAGCGCATCTCCATTTTACGTCACACACTGGCAGGAACCGGTCAGGGGAAGTGCCGCCCTCTCCAACCTCCAGTCGTCTTTAGGTGCTGGTAGCCTGGAATCTCCATTCTAAAACCTTAGAACTAGAAAAGCCCTAGAGGCTTATGGGGTCCAGCTCTCTCCTGCTGCCTTTCCCCCCATGCTCAATGAGCAGACTGAAGCCCAGAGAAGTAAATGTCTTGTCTGAAGTCACACAGCAGGTTGGAAGGGGAGCTGAGTTAGAATCCAGCTCAGCGCCTATTGTGATGGCATCGCCAGCCCCTCCAATGAGGAGCTTGGAGCTCTTTATAGGGTAAAAGATGTTCTTTATCCCCTAGTCTTCAAGGAGGAGAGTCATGGACCCCACTTCTCAGCTGCCAAAACAAGCCTTAGAAATGCAAAGGACTGGGGATGGGGTGAGATGAATGGGACACTAGGGGGTGATAGTCAGGACTCAGAACTGTCCTCCCTGCTCTGCGAAAAAGGTCCCTTGGTTTATTCTTCCTTAGTTCCAGCCTGATGCGAGTTGGGACAAGAGCCCCTTTGCAACATCTCCTCTGGAGCATCTTGGGAAACACAGGGCCCCATACACAGCCAGTGCACCCCATAGAGGGAGTAAGCAGAGAAGCAACCCCCACCACCACCACCACCACCACCTTTTCCAACAGACATGCTTCTACTGATCACTCAGTAGACCTAAAGGTCTCTAACATCTGAATATGGTCGAGTTGAGTAACCTGCCAGAGAGGAAAAAGTGACAATGGCCTGGCATCTCTCATACAGTCATGGGGGTGACAGTGATGTGTACAGGATGGAGACCGCAGGTGGTCATAAACCAGCTGTGAACTTGGGTTTTCATCCTGGCCCTCGGGACCTACCAGCTTTGCCGCCTGAGCAAGTCACTCAAGCAGCTTGTACTTAAGTTTCTTCATGTGTAAAATGCAAATGATATTGTCAACCTTTCAGGACTCCTGGGATTAAAGTTAATATATGTAAAGTGCCTGGCATGCAGTGGGCTCTTAGCAAGTTGAAAGTCATCATCATCATCATCATCATCATCATCATTTTATTACTAACATTCTTAGGAAATGCATTGTTGCTAGGGGGAGGGAGACCGGGACAAATCCCTGTTTGGTGGCAGAAGGTCATTTTAGCTCTGGGTGCCTGCTCTTCCAGGTACTCCGGCATCCCCATTCATTCTGAATTCCCTCCAGAAATACTAAGGCTGAGTTTCCCTTCACACCCATTAGCACCACTCTCAAGGAGACTAACGGACCTGGAGCCAGAGGTCTCCCTCCCCAATCAGAGCCGTGTGGCTTCCGCAGGGCTCCGTGGATTTTTCTTTGTAACCACTTCTGCTCTGGGGGAAGAATTCTAGTCCATTACTGTCCAAGCCCCACTGCACTTGAGGCTGTCACAGACAGGGCAGCTGAAATATCTTCTGAGTCCTCATGCGTCAGGAAGGTCTTACAGGGCAGGAGGGGAACTGCCTTGTCCCCCTGCTCTCTGTCCACAGCAAGAGAAGAGCAAGTTTATAAAGGTGGGGCAGGGTAGGTGAGGGAGATAGACAGGAAAGCTAAGGGGCAGGTGATTAAGGGAAAGCCATGGCAGCTCTCTCATCCTGTACTCCATTAAGCATCTGTCTCCAGCAATTGTCCTGACAGGCAGATCTCCTCTCCACGCAGTGACAGCGTCTCCATATTTTCAAGGCACTTGAAGTGCCATTTTGAAGACAGCCACCTGCAATCTTCCACTTAGCAGCGTGTGAGGCGACTCCACCGCGTGGGCACACAGGGCAGGGGCTGCGTCTCTGCTCCCTTTCTATCCGCCCCTGCCATGGGTGCTTATTAAGTGTCCACTATGTGCCCAGCACAAGGCAAGACACTGTGCAGAATGGAGAACTGCTGAACGAAGACCTTCCTGGAAGCTCCGTAGGGGTGAGGTGGGGACATGCTTCAGAGCCCTGGAAAGAAAGTGACCACTCTAGAGGTTACCCTAAACCCCTTGTGAAGCTAGGGCTTTGGGAGGAAAAGGATGTCAGCTTGTAAGATCAAAGCTCTTGGGGTGTTTCCCAAGACAACCCTCAATGCTCTGAGCACCCCTTGGCTCGCCACCCCATCTTACATGGGTGGGTGTGGATGGAAGTTGACCCACACAATCCCAGCCCTCTCCCCTGTCCTCTGGGAACTAGGGACAATGTCTGAATGGAAGTGGTTAAGTGCCTGAGGACTGACTGGCTTTTGCTTAAGTTCTGCAGAGAGACTGGAAATATGGGATCCCTTAAATACATTGTGGACTCTCAGTCTGAATATTGATAAGACGTTTTCAAGAGTAAATAGATGCGTGCTAATTTGGGCCATTGTTCGAGATGACTTATTGGCATTAGTGGTGTCACATAACTTTACCCAATGCAATATAGGAATAAAAGGAGAAATTACAAATGGCAGAATTCTATCTGAGCTGAGTCTCTTAAGTGCATTTCAAATATTACGTGCAGACAATGGAGACGTGAATTTGACACTGACTCAGAGACAATGAGATCATTTCAAAGCTATGCCTAATGGTTGAGGAGAAGACTCTCTGGATATTTATTTAAAGAAAGTTGTGCAACCAATGCTAGAGTGGAGAAACGAGTCTGGAAGTAGGTATATCCTTCTCAAGAAGGATTCTGGTGGGTAGGCAATCCAGTTACCTGCTGGGCGATCTACAAATAATTCAGAGCCTGAGCTGGAACCGCCAGCCCTGGCTTCCAGTTCTGGGTTTGCTACCTTCTGTCTGCATGACCTTGGACGAGTTATTTGACCTCTGTGTATTTCAGCTTTCTCAACAGTAACACGGGGATATGCTCCAGCCATTGCCTGGTGATTACAATGAGTAAATTAGAAAACATATATAAAACTCTTAGCCCAGCACCTGGCATCTAATGAGATCTCAATAAATCTTAGCTTTCATCTTTATTATTTTCAACATGCTGGCCTATTAGAAGATTGTCTATATTTTATCGATAAAATTTCACCTATAATATTTTTACTTCCACCATTCATCAATTTATCGCTATCTCCTCCAGGGCTTATCAGGCCCCTGACAGAGAGCAGACCAGGTGGATTGTATTGGCCACTTCCCAGTCAGACATGGCCTCACAGCCTGAGTCTCGGGGTGTTTAGGGCCCCTTAGCTGTTCTAGTGAACTGTTTGCGCCCAATGTGCTTCCTTGAGACACCTCATTTGGCAGAGGTCACCACTGACACCTGAAGTAATTCAGGGTAAGAGGAAAGGCCCCTGTACCACTGAAGCCACTTTTAATCCGCAAGACTTGGCGATAAATGCTCAGGACATTTCAGGACCCAAGCAATACACACAGGAAGTGTGATCTGTAAATGATTCCTTGGGACCAGCCCCTTGCCTTGGTACCACTTTAATCATCAGTTCAGGATGCTCAATGGTGCTAAGAATAATCAGATGGGGCAAAGGAATAAACTACTTGAACTTCTATTTTTCTATTGAAAACAAGAAATTAGACTTTACCCATTTAATATACAGTTGATATTGGGTACTGTTTCCTTAACTTGGTCTACACATAAGACTACAGTTCATGTATTAGAAAGGCATGGAGATACAGGGGACGGTCACGACTCTGAGTGGTAGACACTGGTGTTCTTACTGGCTGGTTCAGTTTCGGTATATTACAACAAATTTGCAACTTATGTGTGACAGATATTATCAATATTGTGTCAACAATCCTTTAAATAGAATCTTTACAATATTTTGCAGTGAGATGGGAGTGACCATGAAAACATTTTTGTGCAACACAGAGGTTTGCTGGTTATGGAAACGTAATTAAACAATTTTCTTTTAAAAGAACCCAAATGTTCCACATTTGCTGACCTTTTCAGTTCTGACAAGCAGTTGTCAGAAGCATGCCGCTTTGCTGAGAACTAAAAAATTACACACTTCACCTGCCCCCTCAATACAAAAGCAGTGTGTTAACAATGAGTTAGAAAGTAGCTACTTTTAGAAAGAAAAAGGAGACCATTTTGGGAGGGGAAAAAAGGATGCTTAGAAATATTTTATCTTTGTGTGATTTTGTTGTTGATATGAATGTGACACTTTAATAACTCATATCTAAAAACTTTAAAAACTTGGAAATAGAATCTCCTGCTTGCCTGAAATTCTTCCAAGTGAAGATTATTGGAGAGTTTTGACCCATTTGTTTAAAAATATAAAAATTCAGCACCTTCTGATTAGTTGAAAGAATATCTGATTGACATCCAAGAAGACAGAAATCTACTAGCTGAATTTTAACAACAATTTTCACATAATTGGTACCTAAGACCAGGAAAAAAGTATCATGATTTAGTCACCATAGCCAGCCAACTATGTGCTTTTTGTGCCTCTGTACCTACGGGAGGTATCTTTTTCTTTATGACAGCTGTTAAAACAAAGTATCAAAATAAATTGAACCTTAGACCTCAGAACCTTATATCACTAAGTGCTAAACAAAGAGTTTCTAAGATAATGAGCCAATCTAAACACCTCAGCCTCCCCATTATTAATCATAATTTTCTTGGTGATAGTAAGATGTTTAGCATCATTCATTAGTAAAATAAAATAAACTGATGTTGTTTCATCTTTATCTCACTTTTTAATTTCCTAATGTGTATATTTGATAATGTAATGATCTTAATAAGTAGAACATGTATATTCTTTAGAAACATATATATGTGCTTTGTAGGTGCATGCTCAAACATTATTTACTACAAAGTGTGCAATCGAAACTCTTGAGAGACCCACTGGCCATTGGACTATGTACATTTGCAGCTGCTGCATATATTAACTTCATCTCAATCTCTGATTTTCACTTTCCTATTACCTTCTAAAACTATCTTCTCCATACTCAAGAGTTTGTTGTTTAGACCCAGCTCAAAAGTCCACAGAGTGTAGATGCATCGATGTAAGAGGAGTCAGAGTGGTCAATTTCTTTATTTCTGAGTAATTTACCCAATGTCTTCTAGATCTTTCTGGGTCCCAAATCCCTGGAGAGCAGACAGAAACTTCTCTCTGAGAGAGACCATAGTCATTTGAGATGACGCTGACAGATAAGAAAATCTTCAGACAAGCAGATAGCACTATGATGGCTATGAGCATTAAAGCTGTCAAGGAAGATTCCTATATAAAAATGGCCAGAATGACTGCAGAGATTGAGGATGGTTATATAGACATAAACCTGTCAGTCCAGAGTTAGTCTTTTCTAATGATGGCTACCATTTTCCCTTCCTTTCTCCTTTGTCTCTTCTCATTCCCATTCTTTCCTTTATCCTATTTTTGGTTTGCCGCCCACCTTCCTCTTTATGTTTATCTCAATCTCTACGTCTCACTCTTCTTCACATTCACCTCCCATTTCCCAGTCCCTGATGAGGGAGGGGAAGCTGGAATGGGATCAGGCCAGTGTTTTTTTATATGAGAAATCAATTTAGTGGGTCACTAAATCAATTTAAAGGGTCATGGCCAGAATTTTTTTTTAATGGACTAGAATAAAATTGAATAGAACAGTGTCCATCAAGCATAGTAAGGAGCAGTACTATTTGTGAAACTATATATGTGCATGTATGTGTGGGCCCTGGATTGCCATGTAAAACATATCTCTTGCCACAAGTCATGGTCACAATGAAAGCCACTGGTCTCAGAGTCAATGTCTTGCATTCACTGGAATAAGTTGACTTCAGCTTTGGGCATCCAACTCATATTTCAAGCATTGCAACTAACATCATTTGACCATCCAATAGGTTTTATTCAAGTGATTTCTCAATTTCAGTAATTTGGCTTCCACAGTTACTTGCTGACAACTTAGAGTGACAGCTGTGGGGTAGTGGATAGGTGTTGAGTACCGCGTAAGGCTCGCTGGAATCAAGTCCTTGACTTGTTATGAGATCTTGACTTCTGAGTCTCAGTTTTCTTCTTTGTGGACCATATGTTATTTTATTAAGGCACACATGGAAAATGAAGGTATTTGTACAACAGGGGTGATGGAGGTCCCCTCATGACCAAGGGGAACCAGGTTCTGGGGCACTGCTTTCTGCAGGCATTTCCCAGCTGCCCCAAGGGCTTAAAGGATCACAATGTAGCATACCTATGGCCCACCCACAGCATCACAGCATGCCACCTCTCACCAGAAAGGGAAGCGCTGCCCAGATGACCATAATATACAAGAAGGCTGGAAATGTTGTCCCTGCAACTCTGTGTGGAGGTCTCCATGCTGGGAATATACAAAGATGGACAAGACATCTGTGCCCTCTAGCAATTTACTATTCTGTGGTTGTACTCACCCCCTGCAGTGGGCAAGAGACACTGTGTAGGACAGGGCCACCTGAGTCACCGTTAGCTTTCTTTTGCAGTGGCCTCTCCTTGCCTGGAGCCCTGACACTTGAAAGTTTATTTTCTCCCCGTAGGAGCTGAACACAACCCCTGAATTGCCTTGCAATCTTGATATTTCTTAGTTATAGACATAAACCTAAGGCAAGTCAAAATGAGAGGGACAGACTCCAACGGTTCCCTAAACGCCAAATCCTGCTGTATTCACCGTGTGCATCGAAGGGAATAAAACTAATTACTACCTTCGTAAAGAGCTGAGCAAGGGCAGATACGCCCTTGAAAGTGGCCAGCAGAAATGCTTCTTGCAAACCAGCCCCTCAGCTAGAGCCTGTGCTGCCCGAGGACCCCTGCCTCGGGCCATTAGCAAAGAGGCTGGTCATTATTAACTAGCTGGCATTGACTGATGACACCAAGCATTTTTTTTGGCTACGCGTAGGCTGGTGGCAGGCACTCAGTTGACCCTTGGAATTTGGAGCTTATTCTGCCATGAAAACAAAGAAATAAATTAGAGGAATGAACCGAAGTTCTCGTGGTCAGACACCCTGGTTGGAGACAGCTCAACAGCCACTGCTGGCCCAGGGCCACACCCCCCAGGAGAACCCTGCCTTAGTTACGGCTCCCAGATTGCTTGCACGGCTCTTCTCCAGACCAGCAAAATGAGAAGAGAGATTCATGTCCTACCTCCATCCCCCCCACCCCTCCACACGCCCCCTGCTTTCTTTCTTGCCCTCTGGAGCCTGGTGCCATAGAAAGAGATGGTGTCTAGGCATACAGGAGAAGACTCATAAATTCCATTTTTATGTAAGGGACCAATTCTGTAATATATGCTTTTATGATAGAGTGTATGTTACGAGTACCACGGGAATCTTTCTCATAGAAAATAACTCTTCTAATATGTTTGGCAGTTACCTTTGTTGTCGGGTCATATTTGTGTTTTGTTTTGTTTTTTAAAGTGAGATGCCCTTGTTATCAAATGATATCCTTTCAATTCCATTTAGCAAGCACATATTGTTGACCTGCTAGAGGGGTTGGCAAACTAGTCCAAATCTGATGGGTTTGTTTTTATAAATAAAGTTTTATTGGAATCAAATCATGCCCATTCATTTATATATCATCTCTGGCTGCTTTTACGACAGCAGCAGAGCTGAGTTGTTGAGACAGTCCATATTGCCTCAGCCAACTCTAACATATAAACTCTCTGGCCTTTTATAGGCAACAGTGTCCTTTCTCCTGCTCTACTATGTGTTAAACCTCAAGGTCAGGGAACAAGGGGGCGGGGACAAAAGAAGTCTGGCCAGGGTCCTTGCCCTTGAGGAGGTTACAAGTTCATGGGTGAGAAGGATCTTAAATACATAAAGCATAAACTGACAGTTTCTGGTTTCTGGCTCAGGCACATGGCATGTGTCCTCATCCATGGGCCTCTGTTTCCATCCTGTCCAGGACACCCTGTGACTCATCTCACCAGGGAAATCATATGCATGCTTCAAATTCTTTATTCTACTTTGACTCATTCTCACCCAAACACTCTGGACTACATGACCCGGTGTGGCGATTTGTACCATACAATACTCAATAAGCATTTGGTGCATTTAAATGAGTCCTCACATTGATTCATGGAAGATAGGAGAAACCTACGTGAAATGACCTTCTCTCAATTTAAGAAAATATACATATACCCCAATTTGACCTTGGACCAAAACCATGAGATCAAAGGCCAATTTTCAAGGGTCTTCCAAATAATTAAGCCATTTTGGGAATTGACTTCTATGCAAGTCACTATTTCTAGAGAATATCTGTACGTTTTTGTAACATAAGGGGGAATAAAAGGCCAAATAACTTATTCCTCTCCTACTTTCCCACTAACAGCTCCTACCTCCCACCAACACACAAAAGGAAATTTAAAAAAAAAAATCAAAATGAGAACAATAATTTTATGTGACAGGATTATTTATATGGCTGTTCTCCCTATGATAAATTCATCCAGGGGCTCAGCATCTCTTCCAGATGCCAATTCATAAATCAGGAAATGCTATTACCCACTGGCCATAAAAACAGCCCACCCCAACACGGCAGAGTCATTTCAGAAGCAGCTGCCCCTTTTGAGGCAAAAAGTCCACCTGGTACCCGGAGGGAGGAGGAAAATCTTTACTTGATCAATAATCAGTCTTTCCTTCCTCTCATTCCCTTTTCCCCTAGAAATATATGGAATTCATGGCACAGAATGATGCCACTCCACAGAAATAATAATAACAGAATGAACTAGGTTGGAAGAGGGCAACGGGCAAGAGTGAGCATGAGAAGCCAGCAGATTTCCCGGGGAAGCCTTTTCTCGTAGCTTAAATGCAGCTCAGGAATAAACAGCTTAGAGACTATTTAGTGACAGTCCCCCTTTCCCAGCATTCCTCCCACCAGCACCCATCAAGGACAGGCAGAGACCCAAGGGAAAGGGATGGGAAGGAGGCAGTCCCTGCAGAAAAACCTGGAGGAGGGGGTAGGTGGAAGCCGCTGGATCTGTTTGTGATTCTTCTTGTGTGGTCATATACTTCATTTTTATCTCAACGGATATGTGTTGAAATAGGAAGAGGAGTTAAAGAGAATTAATGGGAAGAGAAGAAAGGAGGAGTGAGAATGAGAAAGAAGGCAGCAGGAAAACTCTTTGGGGGGTTATGGTCAGAGTCACTTGACAAATACACAAGGTACAGATTTAGACAAAGCAGACAACGGGCATGCATTGATGTAGCTTACATTCTAGGGGGGCTGGGGGATGGACAAGGAACAAGTCAGCAAGTAAGTAACCAAGATAACTTCTTCTAGTGATAAGAGCTGTAAGGGAAATAAAATGGGATCACATGAGAGATAGAGAGAGAAGCTGAAATCAGCGGTGGGGGGCAGAGTTAGACTAGGTAGCCCAGGAAGCTCTTTATGAATAAATGCCATGTGGACTGGCCAATGAATGTCTATGAGGAGAACATTCTAGATGGAGGAGACAGAGAATGCAAATACTTGAAGCAGGATGCAGTTGGTAGATTAACAGAAAGATGCCATAAAGAGAGTAGGCAGAAGCCAAGGGGGAACCCACACGGATGTGCAGGAGGCAACTTTGGGAACCCCCTGCCAGGGCTTGGTGGCTAATTTTCTATTTAATTCATCCAGTACAGTAACAGTCAAGGTGCTGTGAAAACAAGGAGGGGCCCCTTCTATCCTTGTTTATTGCCTGGACTAGTCTTTTGCTTGAGCGATCTTGGTCCACTAGCATCCCAAGTACAGGAAAGAGATGCCCTAAGAGGAAACAACAATAATGATAGCTAATAGCGACATACGGTTAAAGTTATTCTGGCAGAGTTGGGGTGGGGGGTGGGGGAAAGCATTGTGTTTTATGTTTTGCCAGTTTTATTGAGGTATAATTAACAGACAGTCACCAATTTTAGTGTAGAGTTATAAGGCGGTGATGGAATAGTTTTGTATGCTGAGTGTGGTGGTAGTTACATGAATCTATGCATGTGATAAAATGGCATAGAATGATAGACACACTTGACACCAATGTCAATTTTGGGGGTTTTGATATTACAGTTTTGTAAGATGTAACCATTGGGGAAAATTGGGTGAAGGGTACATGGGACCTCCCTGTACTAGCTTTGCAACTTCCCATGAATCTATAGTTATTTCAAAATAAAATACGTTTTTTGTTTTTGTTTTTTTTAAAGATTTTATTGGGGAATTGAGCGAGGGGAACAGCGTTGGGGAATTGGGGGAGGGGAACAGACAAATTGCTGTCCTTTTGTTCTTCAGTCTAGTTGTGGAGGACATTGCTTCACTGGCCCATGTTGATATCGTCATTGCGCTCTTCACGTGTGAGGCAGATCGGTCATCGGCCTCTGGACAGCCGCTCACAGCAGCTCTTGGCAGCTCACACCAGCTGCTGGCCGCTCACACCGGCTGCCAGCCACTCACTGTAGCCTATGGCAGCCCACTGCAGCAGGGGCTGCAGCTATGCCATCCTGGGGACTCTTGCAGCCCAGCTCCAGGTGGAGCTGTTGTTCACCATTTTAGCTGCAGAGGGTAGTATCACTGGCCCTCATGTGGGATCTGAACCGAGGCTGCTGGCATCCCAAGCCAGCTCTTAAACAACGTGTCACTTGGCCAGCCCAAAATGTGTTTTAAAAATTAAGAAACCAAATTAAAATTTTTTAATGTAGAAGGAAGGAGGAAAAGAATTTAAATTACATTATGGTAATAATTGTTACAGAGATCCACTATTGGATACAAAATGAGTGGGAACATTTTGAAGGAGAAACAGGATATTTGCATAGTGTCAAAATATTTCCTCCAGGATATTTATTAACTGCAAAGCGAAAAATAGTAACTTTACAGCTGAGAAAGCACCTACAAGGTTACCATCATCAGAAACAAGACATACCAATATCATAAGATGCACTGAGAAGGACAGAACATCACTTCGCTGATATTCTTGCCAAAAAATTGCATAAACTCATTCTAATTATGCGAGAACCTCACAAACCCAAAATGAAAGACATTCTACAAAATAATTGACCAGGATTCATGCAAAGTGTTAAAGTCATGATGTTAAGAAAAGATTCTTACAAAATAGAGGTGATTAAGGTGATGCAACAACTAAGTAGAATATGAGATCCTGAAACAGAATAGAAAATTAAGTGGGAGAACTGGTAAAATGAGAGCAAGGCCTAGAGTTTAGTTAATTATATTGCATCAATATTAATTTCCTGGTTTTCATGTTTGTAATATGGTTATGTAGGCTTAGGAGAACCTGGGTTAGGTGGATATGGGAATTCTGTACTATTTATGCAACTTTTTCGCAGGTCCAAAATTAGTTCAAAATGAATGGTTCTTAAAATTGAAAAAAAAATGTACACAATAATGCAATCACTACGACAGTCCTGATATAGACATTTCCACCACCCCCAAAAAGTTCTTTCCTGTTTCTTTGCCATAGATCTCCCCCACATCTGCAGCCCCTGGAAATCACTGAAATTCATTCTGTCACTATAGTTTTGCATTTTCTAGAATTTCATATAGATGGAATCATAAAATATATAGTTTTTTGTATCTGGCTTAGTTTCCTCAACACAAAGCTTTTAAGATTCATTCACATTGTTGTTTCTCAATAGCATTCAATGATATGGGCATACCTCAGTTTACCCATTCACCAATTGAATGATATTGGGATTATTTCCAGTGTTGGGTGATTATAAATAAACCGTTAACACTCACATCCAGGTTTTTATAAAAGTGTAAGTTTTCTTTTCTCTTGAATACCTAAGAGTGGAATTTCTGGGTCATATTATAAGAAACTGATAAACTGTTTTCCAGAAGGACTGCATTTTGCATTTTTCACCAGCAACGTATGATAGTTTCAGTTGTTCCCTGCATCCTCACCAGCAGTTGGAATTGTGAAGTTTTTGGGTTTTGTTTATTTGTTGTTTGTTTTTTAGCCATTCACCTAGATGTATAGGGTTAACTCATTGTGGTTTTAATTTGCATTTTCCTAATAACTCATAATGTTAAACCTCTTTTTATTTGCTTATTGCTATCTACGTATCTTCTTTGAAGTATCGGTTAAAATCTTTTGGCCTTTTTTCAAAAAACAAAAATCAGATTGTTTGTTTCCTTAGTGTTGAGTTTTGAGAGTTATTTATATGTTCTGAAAGCAAACCCTTTGTCAGACATGTGATTTGCAAATGTTTTCTCCCACTCTGTGGCAAGTTTGGGGGCCCATCTTACAGAGTAGCAAACTGAGGAACAGAGAGGTTGAGCAACCTCCCCAAGATCACACAGTTGATGAGGGATAAAGATAGGATTGAACCTCAACAATCTGTGTTCTTTGCCACTCTCCTGTACTTCCTGTGTAGACACTCAGTGTCCCAGGTGGAGACAAAACTGGATAATCAGCATGACTGGGTCTCAGGGTAATGTTACTCCTTGGTGGACCTTTCTAGCTGAGGAAGCTTCAAAGGACCGTGGAATAGCTAGCCTCTGAGAATCTTAGCAGTGGGATCAGCGAGTGGCCCTGCTGTCTTCACAGGTAGAACTCCATCCACTACAGAACACTTAGCTAATAAATGGAGGACATGCCTTTTGCAGCCTTCTAGATTCCATAACGCTGATCCCTCATTAATTAAAATATTTTAACCACATATAACAACCACCTCTTCAGAAAATAAAAGGGAAACTCTGTTTTCTAATGATAGCCATTTCCTGAATCTATTTTAGTCTCCGCTACTTAATTTTTATAGATCCTGGCTTGGCAGGCCTAATTAGGTATTTCTTCAAGTGTTCAGGAAGTCAGACACTTCTGCGGGGAGTGCAGATCAAGGGCTCCTGTGACTTGAGATTCCACAGGTGGGACCCTCAGAATCCAGTTCCTGCCTGAAGTCCCTATCCTGGTCTGAGATCCGGAACCTCTCTCTCCTCTTTTTGAATCTTTGTGGTTAGGTGCAATCTAGCTTACAGAATCCTCCCCATTTTATATATAAGAGAAAAGAAGCCAGAGTCTCATAGCAAGTCATGGCTGTGGGGAGGAAACACAGCGGTGGCGGGAGAGGGGGGAGGTGTCCCAGGTTCTTGTCAGGCCCCAGCCATCAGCTTCCCTGATACTGGGTAGTCATCTGCACTCCCTCTCCTTTTTGCTTCTAAACCCTGATTACCATGCAGCAGGATCATACCCCAGGAGAAACTAAGTGTAGATTTTGTTACTCTTCAATATCGCTTTCTCTACATCCCAGAACCAAGTCCTCAGGTAAGAGGATACAGTTGAGAATTACACACTTGAGTTAAGTCAGCAAAGCTGCATGCAAGTCTGAAGGCTAGGATAGCCTATGGTGTTATGATTCTACAGACAAAATGATAGGAGCGTGTGTGTGTGCGCGCGCGCGTGCGCGCGCGCATTCATGTCTTCAAAAATGTGAGGCCTGGGGCTGGCTGAGTGGCGCATTGGTTAAGAGCTAGTTTGGGATGCCAGCGGCCCCGGTTCGGGTCCCACGTGTGAGGGCCAGTGACACTGCCCTCTACAGCTAACAACAGCTCCACCTGGAGCTAGGCTGCATGAGCCCCGGCGACGGTATGAGCTGCAGCCCCTGCTGCAGTGGGCTGCCATAGGCTACAGTAAGTGGCCGGCAGCCAGCGTGAGCAGCTGGCAGCCAGCGTGAGCTGCCAGTAGCCACTGTGAGCGACCATCCAGAGGCCGCGACCAATCTGCCTCATCCGGGAAGAGCGCAACGATGATACCAACATGGGCCAGTGAAGCAACGCCCTCCTCAACTAGACTGAAGAACAAAAAGACAGCAACTTGTCTGTTCCCCTTCCCTGGTTCCCCAACACTGTTCCCCTCCCCCAATTCCCCAATTAAAAAATCTTAAAAAAAATATACTGTGAGGCATGAACTAAAGAATGTCAGGTGTGAGCTTAGTGTACTAAATTTTCCCCTAATTTTCGGTCCCAATGTCTCTGCTTTCCATAATTCCAGAAACACAGACATCACTTAGAATAGATGATGCCTGCTCCATGAAGGGGAAGGCTATGCAGGGATGACCTTACCCCCTTCTACCCTCTGTACAACTTGACTACTTTGTTATCGCTCCACACAAGCAAGTGCATTTATTCAATCATTCATTCATCCAACATTTGATGACTTCCTACCCAGTACTAGAAACTGTTGTAGGTGAGGGGGTTATGGAGTTAAATAAAACAGAACCCTTCTTCGCGGAGTTCATGATGCATTGAAAACCATCATATAAACCTCTAGCTGACCCCACTGATATCAATATGAGTTGAATATGACAACCAACTCTGCAGTGTAGAAGGGACTACATTGTAGGGAAGTAGCACAGAGAAGGGGCGATAAAGAAGGACCTAAAGGGGGCCACCTAGGAGCTGGGTTTCGAGGATGAATAGGAGTTTCCTGAGGGAACCAGAGAGAAAAGGGGAGTTCTAGGCAGAAGGAACAGCACTGCAAAGTCAAGGAAGAGTTTGAAACAGTATGATAAGTTAAGAAAAGCTATAAGGAGTTTAATATTGTTGGGACATGAATTAAGATGGCAGATTGGTGAAAACTGAAGAGTGGGGTAGGAATGAGATCATACTGTGTCCTAAGTACCATATTGAAAAAACCTTGGATTTTACTTCATAAAAAATAAAGATTTATGGACATGATTTAAGCAGGGATGAGACAGTGACAGACTTGAATGTCAAACAGATCATTCTTGTGGCAATGTAGTGAATAAATTAAAAAATAGGAAATCCAGAGCTAAGGAGACCAAGGATGAAGTTTTTGCCATTGCTGTGCTAGGTATTTATTTAAGTTCATCTTCATAGCAGTGCTACAAAGTGGTTATTTTTATTTTCCT
This sequence comes from Aselliscus stoliczkanus, assembly GCA_033961575.1. NCBI lineage: Eukaryota > Metazoa > Chordata > Mammalia > Chiroptera > Hipposideridae > Aselliscus > Aselliscus stoliczkanus. Next base: position 78,185,945 of record CM066740.1, on the reverse strand, counting down.
TTCACAAATGAGAAATTGAAAGATTTGTAATGTGTGTGAGGTCACCCAGCTGGGAAGGGGTAAAGTGGTGATTATAATGGTTTCATCAGAATTAAGGGCCTGATTTAAAGATATACAATGATATAGATTTAAGAGAGACTTAGGTTAAATAGCCTTGATGACAACAGCATGTAGGGGGAGGTGAAAGAGATAAAGAAGTTCAAGAGTCTTGGAGTTCTCTGTAAGTAGAAATTGGTTGTGTGATGATGCCATGGAGTCAGATAAGAAGTAATACGGGGCCTGGCCGAGTGGCGCGGTGGTTGAGAGCTGGCTTGGGATGCCAGCAGCCCCGGTTCAGATCCCACATGTGAGGGCCAGTGACACTGCCCTCTTAAAAAAAAAAAAAAAGTAATATGGAGGAAAACCCTTCCAAATCCTCACATGTCCCTCTCTTTGTAACAAGTGTCTTCCACATGTACTCTGCATGCTACTCTCTTCAAACATACAAGGGATTTCTGTCCACATTTTTATCCTCTGTTTCTTCCTGTCATCTAGTTCTTGTGCCCCCATATTCAATCAAACTCAAGTTTTATTTTTCTCTTTTCAATGACAGTCCTATGTCCTTTCTTTATCACCAAATACTTTGAGTTTATGATTTAGATTTTCTACTTTTATTTTTCTTTCCCCTTCCATTTGCAACCTGGATTTTCCAATGAAACAACTTGTCTTAAAGAGGTAGGCTGTGACCACCTTTTGACCAAACCCCCTGGTCTCTTTTCAGTTCTCCTCCTCTTTGACCTCTGCTTGATGGTTACATCCATCATGTCATGGCAATGATATTGACCTTAAACTTGGCTTCTTCATACATCGTAGAACTCTGATCATCAGAAATCCAACGTAGATTCTTTCACCATTTTAAAAGGAAGTTCAGAAATATACTTCTATGCCAGGTAGAAACTTCAGCCTCTGGAAACATTTCTCTCATAGCTTTCCCAAGTAAACCAACATACACATCATCACTGTAATAGTCATTGTTAGGTATATTTCTTTTGTTTTTTTTCAAGTAAACAAACTTCCTTTCTTCCCTATATATTTATTTGCTGTCTTTGGTAGCAGCATAAGATTTTATTGTAATGATCTTTGTTTTAGGATGCCAAAAATGAGTAACCAAGTATATCTATCAATTAAGATGGGAGAGAGTAGAATAAAATAAGCTTCAAAATTTCAGTGACTTAACACACAACATTTTATTCCTGGCTCATTCAAAGATTACTGTGGGTCCAGCAGCCCTTTAGGGAAGATCCTTTCCAAATGGAAACTTGGGAATAGAGGCTGATTCCATCTTGGTCTATGTCACTTTTGCTGCAGAGGAAAGAGAGGGCTAGATGGTTACACACCTTAAATGCTTTGGCACAGCAGTTATACATATAACTTCTACTCACATCCTACTGGCTAGAACTAGTCACGTGGCCCCACATAACTGTAAGGGAGCTGGAAAACTCAGTTTCTATATGCTTAGGAAGGAAAGAAAACCCAGATATAAGAGCACTACTCATTTCTACCATGTTGAAAAGGTTCAAACCATATTTTTCCATAATATTCCATAAAATTCCATACTCTAGTGATGGGACAAGTACTATTTTAGATTTACATGGGCCATGGATGGTTGAGCATGTATGGTCTGCTCAGGGCCAGGTAAAAGCATTAGTTCATGTGGTGAAGGCTCTTCAAATTGATAAAATTCTGTGGTGCTATATATTTCAGCACCAGAACTAGAGGACAGCACCCCTACCTTGTAAAGGATTCTGCCTGGATATCAGGTTTCTTAGTAGTCCTGATTTCCTGAATTTTCATACAGGCATAGCCATATACACAGTCAGATATTGCAATTAAAACCCTCCTGACTTTCATTTCTCTATCCCACAAATTTGAGTAACTTCTTTGATGAGCAGGAACAGACCATCAAAATGCCACCCTTTTGAAGTGTTCGGTTGACAAGTCCATCTAAATTTTAAGTGACAACCTCTCCTTTCTGTACTTATGAGGCTGACCTGCCTACCACCCTAATCAAACTGCCAAGTAAACTTGGAACCATGGGAAAATGTCTGCTTTAGCCCCCAGGGGATATATTGAATAACTTGTTTCTTGCTGACCTCAATTGGTTTATAATTTCTAGACGTTTTCAGCTAGCATCTGTGAATCTGTCCCTCTCTCCAGGTTCTCATTGGGAAACCATCCCCATGGTACCTATAACTTAAGGAGTCACAGGCACAGCAATTACTGATGAGAGAAATTCACATGTGGCAGCTGCCTCCATATGTGGCATGGAAATTAATAAGCATGTATTTTATGGAAAGGTAATAACAAAACTGTAGGTAGAATGTCATCATTTCTTTGTATATACTTATAGATCTCTTTCCCTATAGTACTTTCTCTCCAAACAAGCATTTCTAATAGGAAGATGAGTTCAGCTCTTAGAAAACCCGAAGGTTGAATACAATGGATTTTTGAGCACACTGGTGTACTTCATTATCACTGTCAACTGCTCAAGCACGTTCCTTTATGATTCCCATTAAAGGGAGGGCCCTCAGCCCTGACTTCCCACAATGCACTAAGGGAGCTCCTGGCACCCTCTGCAGGCATCCCAATTCGCCTCATTCCTTTCTCTTCTCTCTAGTGATAGAAATATCAAACATCTCAGCGGTGTGTCCCTGTTCATCCAAACCTGACAGCATCTCAGGGGAGAGGACAACAAGATGAAGCCACTTTCTCAAAAAAAAAACAAAACAAAAAAACATAAAACCATAAAGGGACATGGTTTTGGGAGGACAACAGATGGCAGAGGGAAAAAAATGCCCTTTTGTGCAGGAAAAAAATGTGTCAGAGCCACATCACTAGGTCCACTTTTTGTTATTTCTATAGTAGGACCACATCAGGCTTTTGCAGACACACATAACCTGTCATCCGATCACTCCCCAGGTCTGAGGCAGAGCTAGTGTGTGGTGTTGCCTCCTGCTCTAACCCTCAACAGCATAATCCTTCAGTGCTTCCTGATCTGCAGTGTTTGCTCACCAGTCAGCACATCTGAAAACGTTCTAAAAATTAAGAACATGAGCTAATATAATAATAACACCTTGTATGTATATAGAACCATCCTTGGAGGTGATCTAACTGTATCTCACCAACACCTCCACTCAATTCTCAGTGAAGTGCCATCCCCTTTGCTAGAAGCAGACACATTGAGACACAATAGGAATGACTCAAGAAAGGTGACATGACATTCCTCTACACCCCACACACTCCCACCACCACCACCACAGTCACCAGCAGGTGACATCTCAAAAAACATGTCTCAGTTGACTGAGGACACAACAGATGACACCCAAGAGAAGAAGGCTGCGACAGACTTGTGCTCCGTTGGGTCCGGCAGCCTGCATTCTTCAAGAGGGAACCACTGTCGGAGTTGTCCAATGGGAGTGGATGACTCCATGGGCACCTGCATGTGTGTATGAGGCAAAAGCATGAGTCATTTAGCTACTTCTCTTAGCAGCCTGTGGAGAAGCCCTGCTCCCCTCCCACTAACCACACTTGCTTTGCTTTAAGTACTTTTTCATAAATATTTCATGATCAGATCAGTGATCCAAATGTAGTTTGAAACTCATGATGAAACTGCTGAGGATAAAACAAAGGATTACAGTGAGTGGGCCAGTACTGTATTTGGGACTGAGGGAAGAGAGGCAAAGGGGAAAATGGTCATGACACTCCCATGGTGCTGTAGGTATCCCTCTCCCATACTTTATACAGGAGCTTGTGGCAAGCACAGGGTAGTTCTACCTGCAAGGAGAGACCATCTTGTATATTACCCTGTGTGATAAATTCCTTTCCCAAGAGGCCAGGGCAATCACAACAGGTTAGGGGGTTCCATGCCAGCCACATCATGTCTCTAGGCCCCACAAACCATGGGGTGGCACTAGAGGCTGGCGAGTTCATAAATTATCCTCCTTGTCGATTGCATTTTTAATCAGGGTATGCACCATGATCACTAATGGGACTTACTGATGGGACAAAACCCCAGTATTTATCTTGTTTTAATTATATTAGAAAGCAGTGACATTCAATTAACCAACTAATCAAGCAAGCCAATCAATACTGGTCCTGGCAGGATTCTCCATCGCTCGGCTCCTTGTTCTGGGTGGCAGTCCATGCATTAGACTCAGGTGGACTTAACTCCTGAAGGCAAAGGTCATGCTGCTGAGAAGGAGGCAGGAGCAAGGAAACCAGAATCCCGATTTCAGGCATGGGCAGAAACCCACAGGTTCATTCTCTTGTCTGATGATGGTGAAGATTCGCCGTAGCCTCCTTTTGGATCAGGTGTTATTTGTTCTACTACGTCTATTTGCTTTTCAAGTACAGTAAAACCTTGGATTGTGAGTAACGTGACTTGTAAGCATTCTGCAATGTTTGCGAGCAGACATTTCTAATAAATTTTAACGTGGTAAACGAGCGATGTCTTACAATACAAGTAGTTTGTTTTCGTAACAAATTATGCTCGCACACCAAGGTATTACTGTACATGTAAAGAGCTATTTTTCCCATCCTGTGGATTAGAGATCTAAGATCCCTCTATCCTATAACAAGACAATGGCAGAGCTCTAAGTATTGAGCAGATCTGGTCATGGGATGACAGCATGAAGTATCTCATGATGGTCCTGAGGACTGCCAGGTGGTTCCTACCTACACCAGGTAGTCCAAGCCACAGGTAGGCCGACCTGGAAAGCCTCTGCAGAGAACATTTTAGGTATGTGTGTTGGGACTCATGGCTGGGAGACACAGGCAGGGGCACAGCTGCCATTAGTGGGGAGGCTCAGAGCCAGGCACACCCCTTGACTGTTCACATGTGTGCAGGGACACCTGGCTTTGAAGCTATGTAGTTGTCCAAGGCTAGGGAGCGGTTGGCAGCCAGCATGGCAAGTGTTGCTCTTGAACTATGCTCATTACCCCTTCCCCTTCATCCTCCTAAAGACACACCTACACCTATACACTCACATAATAATAACTCCATTTCCCAAGGTAAACCAAGGACTGAAATTTGAGCAACATTGCTCAGGTATCTGATTATTTTTTCTGACTTGTAGGACAAGAGTCAGGGTCACGTTTGCCCCTGGATGCTCCCCACGTGGGTGGCTATGCTATTCACTGGCCCCCAAATCCTGAGATGGTTTCAGGAATTCTCACTCTTTGCAAAGCTGAGGGTGTCTGTCCTCTGCTCCTAGATGAACATGGCATTGGAAAAGGAGTTAATGTCCAAAAAAGATGGGGCACTGGGCTCTAGATACCCACCCCATCAGCGCACAACTGCCACACAGGCAGCATCCGAGCCCGTATCCAAGTTTAATCCCTTTGCAGACCAGTCAATTGGTCCTTTTTAAAAAGGGAAATAAGTCTGATGACCACAGACTGCACCTTAATAATGCCTTTTCAAATGTTTCCAAGTTTCCAAGGCATCTCTGAAGGAAGAGGTTTGGTGCAGCCAGACAGCCAGTACTTCTGCAGAAGGGACAGCACTTGGCTGGTTAGAGGAAGCAGCCAAGCAGTCAGGTCCTTGCACCTCTGTGGGCAGCTGACTCCCTGCTGCTTCAGGTGAGCTAAGAATCAAAACCTGATTCCCAGCATGAGGCGGTCTGAACTTAAGTTCCTGGGAAAGTGAGATGTTTCACACAGAGATGCTTTAAAAGGGAAAGAATCTTAAGACTCCTCTTTGCTTCCAAACATTTGATGAGTTTCAATTCATTAAGAGTTTGTAGGCTTGTTAATTTAATAAGAGCAAATGAGACCCTAATGTGACATAACAATCAGTAATTTGAAAGGGGCGCCAAAAAAAAAAAGGAGCAAAATAGTCGTTGCTTAGCACAATGTTTAATCAAAATGTTGGAATCAACTTCCAACTTCGCAGTAATGTTAGAAAGGTGGACATATCAAACACATAGTCTTTGACTCTGGCTGGCAGGCTGGAAAAAAATGGACTTAGTGGGATATTTGGCTCTGACGATACGCAAAATATTATTTTATGAAGTATGAAATTGACCCATCTATTTTGATCCAGATGCTTCAGAATGGTTTTGAACCCTGGAGAGTCAGGCCAGACTACACCAGCCAGGACTCAGCGGACCACAAAACACAATTCAGAAGCAACACCAAGCTTTCTAGAGTTATGCACCTAGTAGGGGTGTGGTTGGGACCCAAACCCAAGTCTCTCTTTCCACTCTACCAAACTGCCTCCTGCTGCCCCCACTCATCACTTTGTTGTATTGGTTGCTGTTTAAAGCAGATTTAAGGCTTGCTGTTTCTTTTACTTCTGGGATCTATTTGCTCTTGTGGAATCAACAGGTGTCCAAAGAGTAGGTGGCAGTGGCTCAGGGGCATCAGAACCCCAGTAGGGACAATAGTATGGGTGGTGTCAGAAACTCACCCACCTTGTATACAGCAGAAGCAGCAGAATGGCTCCAAAAGCAAGTGTCACCTACTTTACATGACCGTGGTAACTGGCCCTAAGAGAGGGCATGTGTTGCCCTTTTACAGAAGAAATCAATGAGGTCCAAGTCAGAGAAATTCAAGGACGAGGTCAGGTTTGAACCAAGTTGTTCACTGCTGCTACCCAAGCCCTACTCTGGACAGTTACCCTACATGATCTCTGAGTTCTTGTGGCTGCATCTGCCCAAAGGTAGAAGCAATTTTAGTGCCTGACGCAGGGAAAGTAGAGAGCAAACTCCCAGGGAGAGGGTTTTGAAGTGATATGGATTCCTCAGTAACAATTACCACAAGCACCAGAGCTTTCAATTTAATTAAACCTATTCTTCAGCATGGGATCTATGTCTGGGCTTAGATGCTTTTTCTTCTTTCATTTCCATTCTCTTTTTTTATAATGTTTTTGCCTCCTCGGTCTTGTATCTCGGTGTATGTAGTGAGATATCTAAAATGGTGATGAGTGGATGAAAAAAGAAAAAAACTGATTTCTCTTCTGGTGCCTTAATGGAAGGAAGTGAAAGAACTGAATCAAAGCGTTCGTAGTTGCTATCATTTATGCTCCCTAGAAAACTTGATACAGGCGAACTCTAAATTATCTTTGCTAATGGAACAATGGTAGCAAATGAAGGGATATCACAGATCTGTTTACTGCATGCCATCTCCCATACAATATCTCATTGAACTTGCCTCGCAACTCTTGGAAGTTGCCATCATTATCTTACGTAACAGATGAGAAAGGTTAAATGACTTCTCAAAAGTCACACAGGTCCTATGAGGCACACAGTGTGACTTAAATCTGATATAAAATTTTAAATCCAATGCCTCTGCAATAACTCCATAAACAATCCTACATTCTCATTAAGGACGTCACTTTTCATTTTCCCTCCCCCCAAAATCAGTGCAAGCAGATGGCCAATTTGGGAGGTCTCGAGTGTTGACTTCTTTTTCCGTTTTCAGGAAGAGATACTGATGAGTAGTAAACTATTCCGAACTGGACCTCCTTTGTGAAATGCTCTCATAACAACCAAGGTGGGGATTTGTACCCATTTTATAGTGAAGAAACTGAGGCTTGGAGATACTAAATAACTTGCTTAAAGGCACATATCTCCGAAGTAGTACAACTGCCTACTGGATGGATGATGGCTGTGTGGCTGCCAGCCTAGCCAGTTGAAAATGCTGTAGATGCCAACTTCCTAGTCACCCTGTGCCAGGATGGCAGTGAATTTAAGTGACCAGAACACATTTGGCTTGCTCAATCGTTCAGTTCCATTACAACGGCTGTTCATGGCTCCTGTCCCACTGGTGGCAGGTGAGCCACGCTGGCTTCCCTTCCACATAAACTTCCTGTTTTGAATTTCTGCTGATAGATTTGTGGGAGGGGAGGACAGGAATGCCTCGATTCCCAGGGGAGAAGTCCATCAGTGCTCTGATGCTGGCTGCAGGAACGGAAGTCTCAGGGGCCTGGGCTAGACAGGAAGCACTGGGGGCTTGCTATGAGCTGCTCTCCTGAAGGAAGTGACCCTGACCCCACCTGATGAAAGGAGTTGCTTCCAAGAGCCAACTGCTGTTTGTCAGCTGCCTTCCCCCATCTTTGTCCAAGCCTCAGTTTCAGTGTCACACACAGTGTGTGGACTCGAACCCTTGATCTTAGCCGGGGGTTCACAGACAAGTGACCTCTAGAGCCCAGCAGCCCCCTGATGCTTTGACCCCCTAATACCCAGTACCTTTCACTTCCTCTCTAGCTGTGCATTGAGCTCATGCCAGGATGGGGGTCTCTCCCTTGCCCCAAAATGGCCATCCGCAGTAGATGGTACCCCTCTCCTTAAAGCACACAAGGAATAACCCTAACAGCAATAGTAATTGGTCAGTTAATTAGTTGAAAAGACTCATAGCTCTGGGAACCTTGTATATAGATAACGTTCTGCTCTGTCTCCTGTTTGTGCCACCAACACGTTCAGGCCCCTAGATATGGAGTCACCTCAAAGGGCAGTCCCATTTCCCTCTCATGCATCATCCCCCCAATATTGGGAAGGGGTGGGAAGCCCTTCAGGTTCTCCTGTCAAGGGGTCAGCTGGAAATCAAGTTACAACCAACACCATGTGTATCAGAGCATCTCAACTCCCACCCATTGGCCCGACATTGTTAATAATCCACAGCCTAACGATGGAGATGAATCTTGGAGCGGGGGGAAGGGGGCAGCCCCAGTGCAGTGAGGAAGAGAGAGAGTGACTTATTAGCCCTGCTCCAGGTATAACCTTCTCCTCCAACCAAGGCAGGGCCAGGATGATTTATGGGCTCAGTAAACGGATTTTTATAATTAAAATTGATTTTCAATTTTAGCCTGGTCTGGAAGGACTAGGTCAAGTTCAAGAGAGAAAGAGGGGCAGCCTAGGGAAAGGAAGGGAAATGCGCTCTCAATATTCCCATGTGTCTGAGATTGTTAGAACAGGGGGGAGACTGTCGCTTTGTAAATGAGGAAATAGGAGCCCTGGGGAGCTGACCTATCTGGCCAGCCTCAGAGGGTCAGGGGAGATAGAGCTGGGATTCAGCCTGGGTCTCCTGGACCCTTCAATGCACTCATTTCCCTGGGACTGTGTGTGCAAACTGTGTGTAAACTATGATGTAGTTTGTTCACTGCACAAGGATGCGCTACCCCAGAGGATGTGTGTCATGGCTGAAATCCAACCATGTCTTGTGTGGTCCAGCAAGGCTGCTGCCACCTAGAGGATGTGTTCAGAGAAACCATCTAGGACTATTTCCGTTGGCGATCAGCCCTTAGCTGGCCAGCAGCTGCCTGGATCCTCTGGGGTGGTGCCCATTCGAACCTCGCCTCACAACCCAGAGGCTAGGTTGAGGCTGTTTATTGAAAGGCCTGGAGGGCTCTGCTGTAGAAGTGGAGACACACTGGCTTCCCTGTGGCTATCCCAGTGTAATTGACGAGGCAGGAAGTGTGTGACACTGGGAGGGGCAGAAGCATATGTATAGATGGCATGAGTGTGTCTGCATATTCAGGGACACCTAAGCCTGGGCACCAACGTCTAGAAAACTTGGCTGGTGCTGCCCGCATTACCACGTGTGCCCACTGCTCTTGGTCACTCCCTTCAGGGAAGGCCATCTGAGAGAAAAAAGGCGAGTGTCACGTCCATTGTCCAGGTCCCCTTAGCAACCTCCTGTGTCAGCCCACCACAGAGCACTCCATTTCCAGGACTCTGAGTCCTTCCTCATCCTGGTCCCTCAGCTTCCTGGTGGTCCTGATCCCCTTGGGCATGTCATGTCCCTTTGGGCATGTCATATGTGGCTGTGTACACAAGAGGAAGGGAACAAAAGGAAGGGAACGTGAATATAAGCATCTTCTTTTTAGAAACAACAGTAGTGCATTGCCTCTTTTCCTACCTCATTTTTTTTATAAAGTGATGTTAATTTTTAGAGCAATTTTAGGTTCACAGAAAAGTTAAGCAGAACATGTGGAGCATTCCCATATAGACCCTGCTCTCCCCTCCCCCACTATCAATATCCCCCACCAGAGGGGTCCATTTGTCACAGTGGATGAACCTGCACTGAGCCATCGTTGCCACCCAAAGTCCATAGTTTACATTAGAGTTCACTCTTGTTGTACATTCTATGGCTTTGGACAAACGTGTAATGACATTTAACCACCATTATGGGGGCCGGCCGAGTGGCGCGGTGGTTAAGCACTGGCTTGGGAAGCCAGCGGCCGTGGTTCGGGCCCACATATGAGGGGCAGTGACACTGCCCTCAAAAAACAAAACAAAACACCATTATGGTATAATACAGAAAATTTTTACTGCCCTAAAATCCCTGTTCTCCACCTATTCATGCTCCCCCACCCACCCCCAGCCCTGGCAACCACTGATCTTTTTACCGTTTCCATAGATTTGCCTTTTCCAGAATGTCATAGAGTTGGAACCGTACAGTATGTAGCCTTCTCAGATTGGCATCTTTCACTGAGCAAAAACATATTTAAGCTTCCTCCATGTCTTTTCATGGCTTGATAGCTCATTTCTTTTTAGCGCTGAAAAACATTCCATAGTTACAGATGTACCCTAGTTTATTTATCCATTCACCTACCCGAAGGACATTTCGGTTGCCTCCAAGTGTTGACAGTTATGAATAAAGCTGCTATAAACATCCACATGCAGGTTTAGCCTGTTTCCATCTGCCAAGGTGGGCTACCACCCACCGTAGGAAGAAGACCCAAACAAGACCCAGGTGCATAGAAGCTTCAGTAAGTTTAGACTGGCAGGAAGAACTTGTGAGAACATACCTCCGCCTGCAGGTGTCGTGCCCACTCCCTGCACTTACCAGAGCCTCAATGTCTGGCTCCTAATGATGGAGGCGGGGTCTTGTTAGAAGGCAAAGGAACCAGGAGACATAAAGAATGCTCCCAGCCCTTTGTTTTGTAATCATGAGTAGATAACCATGGTACATGAGCAACAAATTAGATCACCAGTAGCGATAAGCACAGCTTAATGGTGCATCAAACTCTTTTTAACGATGTGCACAATTCTTATCACTTTCCCTTGGAATAGGGTGTAACTGGCAAACACATTGCATAAATGGCTGAGGTGAGTGCTCGTACCCAACTGAAGGGCTGGATTAGGTGGCCGGAAGTCTCTCCAATGCTGGGAGGCTTTGCTCCGTGTACTTGCTTTGAGCAACCAGGCCATGCTTCCACAGTTGCCTTTCTCTTCTCCCCATGTGTCTTCCTGGAGCTGTGGTCTGCAGGGGTTGGGTACCAGGCCATGCCCATGAGGATCAATGGGAGACTGGTCACAAAGGGCAGGAAGGAGGAGATGAGGGACAAAGGAAATAAAGGTGGAGGCTGTGGTCAGGTAGGGTTGCCACTCCTGGGGTCGGTGGGAACCCAGGATTCTCACGCCTGGTCCCCATGCTGCTCCCAACCATTCAGGCTGAAGTATGAGTGAGGGATCCTGCCAGATAATTTCTGATAAAAAGTTAAAGGAGAGAAAAGAGGAGAGAAGATCAAATGGGCGCTGCTGAGGTGGGTGGAGCTGACAAGGGAAGAGCTGACCCCACCCCCCCGCTCTCTCCCCATCCCCCCAGGCCCCATGTTCCCTGTGCCACCCTTTGCTCAGCCTCCCCCCACCTTTTAGGGACATGGTGCTCTTTGTTGTGTGCTGTTTCCATATTCCCTTTATTCCTTGAGGGAGCTGTGGACAGAGAAGCAGCAGGGATGAGGGCACCCTCTCCAGCGTTTGCTGATTCTAAGTGAACAGGACTGGAGGGCTCCATGAGACCTCGGCAGGATAACTTTCTCATCAACTTTTCTGCCTTCAATGCCCTCTTCCCCAAGGAAGGGTTTTATAAAGGACTTGTTGCCCAAGGGTGCCTTTGGGCGTCTCTGGTTTCGCTGGACCTGCCCTGTGTTTAGGAAGCTGAGTTGATAGGGCCAGCTAAATGGCACAGAAGGCCAGGAGGGAGCCTCCCAGGGTCTGCAGGGTTAGAGTCATTACCAGGACAGCTGGGAAGCTCACTCGGGGAGTGGCCTAGGAAAACCAGCCCCAAGCGTTCCCTTGGATTGCTAGGACCACAACTGAGTGACTGAGAGTGACTCGGGGTCACAACAAGCCACCCACCCAGTTCCAGCATGCCGCCAGCACTGCAAAGGTCAGGTTCTCCTGATGCGTTGGCCAGTGTGTGGGTTCAGGCTGCTCTAGCTCCCCAGATCATCCCCCTGAGCCCCAATGCAGGACGAGGCTTCACCACTGAGTTCCGGGGAGCAGGTACCCCAGGACATAGGCCAGCTCGGAAGCCCTGAGCCAGTGAAAGAATTCCAAAATTGGTAACACCTCATGAAGTCAGGCACCCCCCCTGCCCTCCCCACTCTGTGCCCCTACTCCTGTCAGGGTGACACTGGACCACGGAGCCGTAGTCTCAAATCATGCCAGGCCCCAGATGATGGAAGCCTTATTTGGAGATGTGAGTTGTGCGTGTTTGCTAGAACTTGCCATGGAAACATGCTGGCCAGAGAGCAATTCAGAGAGGTTTTTAAATGAGACCTCTCCAAACCAATTCTGTCTTCATCAATTTCCATGTTGTCTGGAGCCGGCTCAGGCAGCTGCTGCTCTCCACGGGGCAGTCATGGCCACGTGGCCCCTGCAAGAGTGGCGATTCCAGTGGAGAGGGAGGCTGCAGCAGCCTTGGGGCAGGCGGAGGGCATGGACTCCCAGCCCTGTGTCAGAGTCCTGGCTCTGACACTCACTGGCTGTGCGACCTTGAGCAAGTCACTTAACCTCTTCCGACCTGTGTCCTCATCTGTAAACTAGAGACTGTCATCCCTGACCTGGCTACCTCCCCAGGTTGTGGGTGGGGAGCCACACACACCCTGACTGTGGACTTGCTTTAGAATCTGTGGAGCCGAGGACTGCCGTCCAGTGTTCCTGTTATGCCCACTCCACCCATCCTGTGCTCAGGAGCCTGCAAATGTCTGCATTTCTCAGACTCCAGGGCGGAAAGACATCATCCTGAGAACCATCATCCTCCGCTCCCTATGGCCAGGGCCATTTTTCCTCATCCTTCCTTATTAGTGGGGGAGGAGGGGAAGAGTTCAGTGCTTTGAGAAAAATGCAGCTTCTTTCTGGAAAGTCCGATTTTGCTTGTCTGACCTTGGCCTGACCATCATTATTTTGTAAAACCTCTGCAGTAGATTCCCATGCTCAGCTAGGTTTGGAGCCTTCTGCCTGGACCCCACTTCCTTGCCTGTCCCTCCTCTGACTCTTACCACGTGCCCTGATTCTCCCAGGGAGTTGTAAGGTTCCATGAGGCAGTCCACCCTCAGCAAGTGGTGGCATGGGAACTTGCAAGTGGAGTCCTACACCCCAAACCAGCCCTTGGAATGCCCCAGACTCTGGTCCAGGGTCAGGCTACATTCACAGCAGCATCCCAAGCAGGCCTCGTGGAGGAGAAAAGTTTTTTTAATGAACTCCACTTATCGCATATGCTACCTGCCCTAAATTGTCACATTTTGTTTCCTTGCTACTGCGTCACTCCTGCACCCTGCAGGTGTGTTTGCAAACTCAGCAAACATCCTGCGTTTAATCATGTCTGGAGACTGCATCCTCATGTCCCTGTCACAGCAGGGTCTGCTGGACTCTGTGCCAATGCCACCATGCTGGGCCTTGCTGCCCGACCCTGGCCTGCCAGACGAGCCATGCCAACCGATGTACCCACACGCCGGCACACAGCACGGCCTCTTGTGTTTGGCCGGGAGCCAGCATGATGCCATCTCCCAGCCCCGCAGCCAACTTTGGATTATGCCCATTTGCAGAGGACAGAAGAGACGCAGAATACACTAAGGCTGTGGATAACCCTGGTCTCATTTCATCTAATAATGGGAATGGCTCTGTCATTTCGTCTAACTTTCCCAGGTGCTGTGAGCAATACGATTAATTCACTGGGGTTTTCCCTCCTCGTCCTGCCTTCTTCTATTCAAAAGCAGAGGAAAGGCTGTCAGAAAAGATGGAAAGAAGAAAGGAGGCAGGGAACTGGTTGGAAAGTCCTGGGCTGGCTGTAGAACCCAACTCCTATTAAAAAGCTAGGGAGCTGCAGGCCTGGGGGGTTTAGGAGGTCAGTGAGTGGAGACCCACCATGGGTCAGGAATGAGACGATGAAGTCCCATCACAAATTCTCACAAGTCGTAACTGTTTTGCCAGCACGACTTTTAAGGTAATCAGTGACAAAAGTATTCAGCGATCACAGGGACACATCTGGAAACCTTTCAAGTTGAACTTTAAAGCCGAGCTTTTTATTTAGGGAAACATTATCTGTTCCAGGAGAAGCAAACCAAAAGGGTGAGCAGAGGCCAGTATTGTCATCACTGTAATGATAGCTGCCATTTATTTGGTGCCGATGCTCTGGGAGTTGTGCTGAGTGCTTTACAAGTATTATATTATTTAATCTGCATAACCTTTTGGAGGCTTGACAATGTTAAGTGTCTGACCAAGCTATGCATTGATTGGCAGAGCTAGAATCTGAATGGCAACCCCTCAGATCACCAAATGCAGATCCTAACAGCTATACTGCCTGCTCCCCACCAACCCACCACCCCCATGGGCTCACCCCTCGGTCCTTCTCCCAGGCTCTCCAGCCGTGAGTTTGTCTGACATTGGTGATGATGTTTGATATCAGGGGCTGTTCGTTGCTGTTACAGAGAAAGTGGCCGAGGTTGCTGCCCTTCCCCCGGGCCATACTACATGCATCCTCTGAGAATGAGCACACATTAGCCAGGAACAGACACCTCCTCCCACCCCACCCCCCAACCCCCACCCCGGGCCAGCAATTATTTCTGACCTCCCTGAGTCCCCCATCTAAATATAGCCCTGATCAGTTGCTTCTCATTTCAGAAGGGAGATCTATTCACAGCTTTAGTCTGATGTAGCTCAGATGTCCCAGCTGCACACAATGTGAAATGGATGTATCACCACCACCATTCTCCCCTTGGCAATGAACCTCTTAATGGAAACCAGTTGACCCATGGCTACAGTCCAGTGGGGGTCACGGTCCTGGCCATTGCAAGTAGGAGCCTCTGCCTTACCTCCTCTCTGACACCTGGAAAACATGGAGCCTGGGGTGGCAAGGCTAGGTCCCCTGACTGCACCACTGTCCCATTTAGAAAAACGCATGGATGCACATGGCCAAACGCTGACTATGTGCCAGGATCCAACTGTCCCGTAACAGCAGAGTACCTTTGTTGTTCCCATATGCACAGGAGGAAACTGAGGCTCAACGTCATAGGGAACTGGCCCAAAGTCACACATTTGAGAAGTGACTGAGCCAGGATCTGAACCTAAGGCTAAATTCAAAAAGCCTGTGCTCCTTCCGTCCCATCAGGCCGGCCTCAGTGTAGCCTCCATCTCTGTGCAGTGACCCCTTCCTCACCCTGCAGTCATTTATATTAATGATAGATAGAAATGGTCATGATAAACATTGCTGGTTTCATCGTTGATAATCCCAAGTTGTGGTCATTTTCTTTCTTGGAATAGAAGGTGAATTTTAGATTGATGTCTTCTAACGTTTTTAAAATCATAAGAACCAGGGAACGGAGCCCTGAACCTCCCTATTAATCAGACAGATAAAGTTACCAAGATGGGAATAAAATGGGGGAAGACCTTGGAGTGAGAGCCCCGGAGGCTTTTCTAGTCTTAAGAGAATTAATTATGATGGAATCTTCCAGGTAGAAAGGACAATGGAGATCAATTTGTGTCTGGAGGGCACTTGCCCACAGTGTTACAGCAAGTTAAGGGCAGGTCTAGGACAAATGCCCAGGCCTGACACCCCCAGCCCCATGATGGCCCAGCACCCATTTTCATGGAAGCTGAGCTGACCCAAATATAACTACATGATGGAGTCTGAGCACTGGAGACCTTGGCAACAGGTACCCATGCTCCTTACTCAGTTTGCCCATGGAGAAATGGAGTCCTCTCTGTGTTGGGTGGAGGTGACGTGATTTTCTTGTGGGGGCCTCTGGGTGGGTAGGTGAGAGCCCTCAATAATCAGTTAGCTTCTCAAACAATGATCACCCCCTCCCCATATGGGTCAGTTAATTTTGCAATGAGAAAACCCTTCCATGGCCCAGGGTACACCTTCCGGCACACCAAAAGGGACAGACCCATCAGCCATGGACCCTTTTCATAGTTCCCAAATGTCAGAAATCATACAGTTGTAATGAGAAATCGAAACTTAGATGCTAAAATCAATTTGGGACTAACTAGTGAATTTGGTTTAAAAGACTAAAGGTTAGTGCATCTTTTGAAAATTCTTTTAATTCCTGTGTCAAAAAATGTTTTAAATTATACTCTATCTGTGAAAAATTCAAACTCTCCAGAGCTGACCCCTGTTAGCAGTTCTACTATCTTTCCAGGTGTTATTCTTCACGCAAAAATATGTGTGTGTGTGTGTGTGTGTGTGTGTGTGTGTGTGTATGAATGCATAGCTACAGAGTTGTCTTTTGAAAATAAAAATCAAGTCAATGTACTTTTTCTGAAACTTGCTTTTTTAACCTAAAGGATCATGGATATTTTTCCATGTTGATGATACAGACGCACATCATATCACAATAGGAATGTAGCACAATTTATTTAACCAGTCCCATATGGTGGGACATTCAGGTTATTTCCAAGTCATCATTATCATGTACAAAGCCACAGGGAATATCCATAGCATGCACCTGAACCCAGGTGCTAGTATTTTGGCAACAAAGATTCCAAAAGGAAAGCTTGCTGGATAATTTTAGGTTTTATTAATAACTACCAAATTCCTCTTCAAAAAGGTGGTACCCACCTAAACCCCCCATTGACAGTGTCTAAAGCATCAAAACTTTTTTAAAAAAATGCTGTCATTTTAATTGCCTTTTTATATTTGAACAACTACAGGAAACACCCTCAGGGCAGCATCTGTTAATGAGGATGACACAACTGCCCATGTGGGCAAAGATGACTCAGGTCCGAGGATGCTTAGATATCAGGGGACCCTCTTCCTCTTTCCCAGCAGCAGGCTGGGTCCCTGACTCCACACGGGGAGCTCACAGAGGTTTGGGAGACTTAGGTGGCTACCTCTTGAGGCAGAGGGTGAGGGCAGAAGAAGAGAGCTCAGGCTCTTTTGGGGTATCTGATGTGTGTGTCTCTTCCTTCCTAAGCCGGTAGCACTGGCTTCCTGTAAAGGCATCCTGTATTGATAGACCTAAAAGGCTCCTGGCTGAGGGGTATCAGTTTGCGTTCATTTGGGCACCATGATTTTTCCCAAGGTCAAATTCCTTTTTGAAGGAAGTTGTTTGTCTGCCATCCAAAGGAGCCACCTACCCAGACACGGGTATCTGCAAGGAAAGCCATGTTTATTTGCAAACATGCTCTCTTGGCCAGGAACACTCTGTGCCCATAGGTGTGTGCAAACACCATTCCTGTTACCAGACACACACGCTCAAGCTGCTGTGTGCTCATTCACATCAGTGTGTCATCTGCACACAACCGCTCTGATTTGAGCAGTCAGGCCATCGCTGTGGACTGTGGCCAGCAGTGCCCTGGACGGAAGGAAGTCAGAAGGAGGAAGTGCTGGGTGCCCGGGGAGAAGAGAGCGCCCGCCGGTCCTGCCCTGCCACTTCCCCAGAGTCGTGCCAGGGAGCCAGAGGTTCTCCGCACATATCTCAGACTGGCTTGGCTCTCTGTGGGCTTGGGTTGAGGTGTCAAGGTGCCAGCCCCTCCTGTTCCCCCTCCTCCTTGCCTGCTGGAACAAAGGCCCCCGTTGAGCAGACTGAGCTTGGGAAACTCATACCAGCAGGTCCCCAGTGCCCGCTCTGATGGGGTCACAGTGTTTGTCAGCAGCACTGGGTGAAAGCTGGTTAGAACAGAGCAGCAGCGCTTCGATCCCCAGGACAAGGCTCCGGTGGGGAGGAAGGCTCACTTCCCCAAAGGGTGTGGGTCCCGGAGGCTCTGCCTCTTCCTCCAGCCAGGACCCTCGTGCAGTGGCAAGAGTGGGCAGGCATCTCTATCTAAAGATTGGACATCAAAGGACAGTGTGGGTAGCCATGTGGCCGTAGACAAACCCCTGCAGCCACTGAGGTCCACCTGAAACGTGAGACGACTGGCAGCTAGATGGTGTCCATGTCCTTTTCAGTTTATGAATTCTGTGAAGGCCAGAACACTCCTCCCATCTTGGGCACCTTCTAGCCTGCAGTGGTGCGGCTCTCTGGGCAGGGTGTGGGTAGCGTTGCCAATTTCCTCTGTCAAATGCACTGGATTGGCCTGCCGAGGAAAACTCACCATATAACACCCCAACCGGGCAGTTCAGGCCTCTGAGCCCATCATGTGGATATGAGCATGACAGTCCAGATGGGGGAGGGAATTTGACCTAAGAGATGAATTGGTGGCCATAATCCAGAAATGATAGGTTTTAGGGTAGAGCCAAGATTGTCAAATCAGTTATCTCCATGGGGCCCTTGGGATATGTTGGAAATCGATAGGAACCGAATTTATTCATTCATTCATTCACTCCTCCATGCAAGCATTCACTCTCTTGCTCACTAATTCTCATGTGCTATGCCTGAGCTGAGTACTAGATGTGGTGGGATAAAGAAAGATGACTTCACACCACCCCTCCTGGAGGCATTTTATCTGAGGAAGATACTGGAACAATGGACAAAGCGTTCTTGTTGGCATGACACTGACACGTTCATATGTTTCATCTTAATTAGCCCTCTGAACAGCCCTTCAGAGTGCTTACTATTCTCAGATGAGGAAAAGGGGCTCAGAGAGGTTAAGTAAGTTCTCCTAGTCACACAGGAAGGGGTAGACTCAGGATTCAAACCCAGGGCTGTCTTTCCCCAAAATCTGCTTCTCACTTGGCACTGAGATAAAGCTGTTCCGAATGCCTCTGCCACCTGTGAAGGAGCCAGGAAGTGTCCCTGGAGAAGGGGGACTGCACTGAGACCCACTGTCCTTCTCTCTTTAGGACTCCTTCTCAGGGATGGGCCTCTCTGCTCACTGGAGGGGCCCCTCGGCCCCAGAATTGAGCCAAACCATCTTGGTTTGCAGTAAACAGCCTGCAATACTGTGGAATTTCCAACCCAAGACCCTGGAGTCAGTGGTGGGATCAGCGCTTTTGCATCCTCTGGGCTGTATGTGGGGAGTCCCTCTGTGCGGGGCCAGGGGGCTGCAACCCCAGCTTCATTTAAATGCCCACCTTTGCCACCACCCTGCTGTGTGACCTTGGGTTGTGGCTTTTCCCTCTGTGCAGCAGAAAAGGGGACTACTCTCTCACTTGGTGAGGGGCATAGCTAAGAAGAAACGAGTACCCTGGTGGCAACTGCCCGACCTGGGAGGAGCCAGGATGGGGTGATTGCTCTAGACTCCACAGAGAGCGTGCTGAGAGCTCCCCTCCCAGCGACTGCCATTTGCTAATGAGGAGCAGCATATGTTGATGGTTCCAGCATCCACACTCACTCCTTGGCTGTCCGAGCTTCCAAAGCAAACTGGCTTCCTATTAGGCATTTAGACTTATTAATAGCCGCAAATTGCAGCCCTCCACAACATCTGCTACTTTTCGCTTGCAAAGAGCTTCCCAGGCCATTTGTATTTGTAGTATTTTGTGACCAATTCTCCGAGGCAGAGTACGGTCCCCTTATCTGAAAATGAGTCAGCGGAGACATAATGAGGGGAAAGGGTTTGTTCAAGGTCACCCAGACACCCCGAATGGATTAGAGCTCAGGACCTTGGACTCTCGGGCTATTGTCCTTGCTGTTCAGAGTATTGATGACCTTGACCCCGGAACTCCTGCCTAGAGGCAGGTGGGGACAATGGTGATATCCAGGGCTGCTGCATCAGTCTGCTCTCAAATGATTGATGGATTAACTGGATTGTCCCTATGGCCAGAGAACAAGCAGGAGGCATTGCAAAGTTCAAGGCAAACCGTTCTGAAGGAGCTTTTATTGCTGCTAAGGAGATCAAATTATTTCCCAGAATTGGGGCAGCCAAGATGTCAGTAGAGAGGATCCTATAAGCATCTGTGCTTCCAGGCAGCCCACATCTGGGGAGCTGTAATCTCTTTCCAGAATCTTTTCTGGTACTTTTCTCAGGGCTGGGCCTCCCTGAGCTCTGCAGATGTATCATCATAGAATGAAGAGCTTGGTCAGCATGGGGGATACTGGGAATAGTCATTTGTCATGTTATACCCAGTTTTTAATAGTCTCCCCACCTTGGAGCAAGGTGCATATGACCTCATGTTTATCTAGACCTATGTGGTACTCAGATTAGAAAGAAACTACCACACTGCAACCTCACCCCTTCTCTTTCCCCTCTACCTTTTTCCTTCTACCTTTCCCAAGACTTTGCATACTGTGTGACTTTCTGCCCAGCACCTGTGTATCAGTTAGCAATTACTACGATAAAGCATATAACAAACCACCCCCAGAAGCATCAATTCTCATACTCACAGACCTCAGAGCCATTGAGTATCAAGTGATCTGGGCTAAGTTGGGCTGAGCAGTCCTGCTTCAAGCTACTGCACCAGCTGGGCTTATCTCTTCTCTGTGGGTTGGTCTCAGGTCTGCCCCATATGGGTTCATTTGAGACCCAGGCTGAAGAGGAAACAGGTACATAGGGGAACTCTTTTTGTGGCAATGGCAGAAGCTCAAGAGGGCATGACCAACCATATAAGCATCTCAAGCCTTTGCCGTGCACTTGCTGCCATCCCATTGACCAAATCAAGTCCTGGGGCCAAGCCCAAGGTGAAGGGCTGGGAGGCACACGCCACCTCTTCATTCACCATGAGGCCAGATGGGGGTGGTGGGCGGGATGTAGGAGGCCGCTTTAGGGGAGTGAAGGAGAGTTGGGAGTCATGACACAATCTGCCACAGCCTGTTGGCCTCTGCCTCTCTTGCCAATTTGCCGCATTCAAAAATAACCTGCTACCTCTGAGCAAAGAGGAGGTGACTGCATGTGCTCCAGGAACAGAGAGTGACTTGAAATAAACCCAGATTTCTGAGGCACTGCTCACTTACCACAAGTCCATGGCTTGGCAGTGAGGGGCTGAGAGGCCATTGTGGGGAGACAAAGTGCTCTGCAAATCCCCGTGTGGTCCCAAGTAAGCAAAATAAGGCCTGGAAAGGCCACCAGTGGAAAGAAAGGTCCTTGGAGAGGCTTTGAGGAGCTCCCCAAGATCATGACACTGAGATCCATATGCATTGCTGAGTTGATTTTCTAGAAAAGGACTGTTCCCCATTCTACTTCCTTTGCTTGGGGATGGGAGATATGCAGGATAGCGCTGAGGGCTCCACGCACAGCATCTGCACTGCGTGACCACTCCCCAGTAGCTTCTTGGAGTTTCTTAATGGGTAGTCTTACCTTTTCTTGTTTCTTTTCTGACAATTTTGAAGGAATTTGGAGACTGAAGAAGACTTGTGGATATTTATATTAACCCCCACCAACAGGCTCAGTGTAGGCACTGTAGCATTAACATCCAATTATAAGAGGAGAGGTAGAGTAAGAACTCACAATTTGACCAGAATGTCAAATGCTTCCACAAATTAGAGATACACACAGAAACTGTACATTCCGTCAATGGAACATTTCTGAATGTAATCAGTAGAGCAGCAGGCACCCTTTGGAAAGCTAAGGGCAGAGTGGGACCCGATTGCCAGAGGAAAATATCTTGCAAAATATCAGGGAATCCAGGCAGGGGCTGGAGAGCAGGGTCCAGGACGCAAGGGAACTAGGAAAATTCCTCCAGCTGCCCT
The DNA here is from genome assembly GCA_033961575.1 of Aselliscus stoliczkanus. Classification (NCBI taxonomy): domain Eukaryota; kingdom Metazoa; phylum Chordata; class Mammalia; order Chiroptera; family Hipposideridae; genus Aselliscus; species Aselliscus stoliczkanus. Next base: position 78,164,176 of record CM066740.1, on the reverse strand, counting down.
GAGCGCACATAGGCCCCAGGCTCTCCAGGCACAGGGCTCTGTTGATCGGAGTGCAGAGCTTAGAAAGGCCAAAACCTTGGGTTGAAATCCTGTGTGGGTCCCTTTGCTGGGTTCTTGATCATTCCCTGTCTTCCTACCCCTCACTATTATTTTGTAAATCCATGCCCTTGGCCATGGGGCTGGCCAAGGGAGTAGAGATGGTGATTTTATTTGCAATCGTTCAAAACCAGACAAAACCACACTATATTAATTAGGGAAGTTTACCTTGGTGGCAAAAGGATAGAGCAGGCCAATGTGACCCCCCAGAAAATTAAGGAGGGGGAAAAAGGGGTGGGGATAGGAACTGCAGACAGGTGCAGTCTCATCAGACCTGGGAATGAACAATGACAAAGCAGAGGTTGAGCAGTAGCAGGAGAACTTGCTAAAATCTGGGGCCATCTGACCTTACAGGAGCTATTGGGTTGTCAGAAAAGTCATGACATATTTTTTCTATGTTTTTCGTTGCAAAAATGCATCATGACTTTTCCGACAACCCAATATTTGAATTCTAAGCTCCTCCCCTGTGCCTCCTGGAAAGGGTGGGAGGCAAGGAACAGTTCTATGTAGAAGAAAGCAGTGACATTATTTTTCCCAATCATGACATGGAGGTTCAGAGCTTGAGAATGACAGACACAGTTATGTAACAACACACGATAAGAGACATTCATCCAAAACCCTTTTGTCCATTTGAGATTAAACTGAAAGGACGAACAATGCTATCTTTTCACTGGAGGATCTGAGAATATTTCATAAACATGAATTTATTAGTCTGCTGACAAAAAGCTTCTCCCCCTTGACCCGGGGAATTGAGCAGAGGATATGTTCTCACATTCACCCAATAGGTGTGTATGTGTGTGTGTGTGTGTGTGTGTGTGTGTGGTAAAATATACATAACATAAAATTTACCACCTTGTCCATTTTTAAGTGTTCCGTGGCATTCCGTACATTCGCATGGTGCTGCCACCATCACCGCCATCTTTCTCCAGAACTCTTTTCATCTCCCCAAGTGAAAACTCCATACCCATTAAACACTCACTCCCCACCCTCCTTCCCTCACTCCCAGGCAACCACCATTCTAATTACTGTCTTTATGAATCAGAATACTCTAAGTACGGCACATAAGTGGAATCATACAATATTTGCATTTTTGTGACTGGTTTATTTCACTTAGCATAATGCCTGCAAGCTTCATCCATGTGGTAGCGTGTGGCAGCATGTCCTTTTTTTTTCTGAGGCAGCGTCACTGGCCCTCATATGTGGGACCCGAACCGGGGCCGCTGGCGTCCCAAGCCAGCGCTTAACCACCGCGCCACTCGGCCGGCCCAGCATGTCCTTTTTTAAGGATGAAATATTCCATTGTCTGTGTAGACCGCACTTTGTTTATCTATTCACCTGTCCATGGACACTTGGGTTGTGTCTACCCTCTGGCCAGTGTGAATATTGCTGCTGTGAACACTAGTGTTAAAGGTATCTATTCCAGGCTCTGCTCCTGGTTCTTTGGGGTATGTACCCAGGAGTGGGATGACTAGATCATATGGTAATTCTATGTTTAACTTTGGGGGGAAAGTCCACACTGCCCAGTAGGTTATTGCACAAAACCAGTAGAGTATGCCAAGAAGTCTGTGGGCAGACCCCATCCCACTTCCCCGCCCAAGAAGCCCCTCTCCCCCTGCACACTGTAAGCACACACGGAGGTTCTCAGAGGTAGTAGAGATAGTGAGGCTACCGTCTTAGAAGCAGTGACATCAATCAGCCACATCAATCAACACCTGGAGCCCAGTGGCCAGAGGACAGACCTCAATTTTCTGTGGTCTCTGAGACCATCCGTCACCAGGACAGTTCAGGTCGCACAGCCATCTGAGTTGTGTTCTCCAAGCAGAAGCTCCGCCTCCATGACTTTCTTCCCTTACCTCTTCCTGTGGTCTGAATTCCCTCACTCAGTTAATTAGCATGCCTGGCACTGTAGCTTTAGACTGTAATCAGCATGGGGTGGTTTTAATTAATCATGTGTCTCTGCATCTGGAGTGGTTTGTGTTCCAGGGTCAGGAGAGGGCCCGGAGATGGGGGATGGAAATGGTGGCTGTGTGAGGAGTACAGTGTGGGTGGAGAGCCTAGGAATCTGGGGAGAGAAAAATCATAGTGCCAAGGTGGCTCAGAAACCACCGGCCACCTGTGAAACTTACTAGCAATGTGTGGAAGGTCACCAGAGCCATTAGGGTATAGAATTGCCCCAAGACACATGGTGAACTAACTAGTTTTCAAAGGTGACTTAAAGTGTCAGGGATCTTTCTGATGCTTTCCATAATTACCCGTGGGTCAGGAGTGAGACAATGCAATGATGTAGATTGGGATCAGTCTGGGAAAGCACGGCCATGCTGGAGAATATGGCCTGATGGTATGACTTCGGAGATTTCCCTGGGCCTAGCCTTCTTTGGGAGGTGATGCCCTGGAAAGGTGATGGGGGGTGGCACGTAGCTCTCAAGTAATAGTGACCTTTCTATGTGGTCTGTCCGAATTCTGTTTGCTTCCTCAGTTTTAGCATTTATGCTCTAAAAAGAATAGAGAAAGTCTAGATAAAGTGCAGAAGAGTTTTTTAAAAAAAGGTTGAATATATAGATAAAAAGATCATAAAAGTAAAGGTTAAAGGGTCTCATACTAACTGCCCAGGACTTATGTCCCTGTCTCATAGGGACCCGCCTAGATGGAAAGCAAAGAAAAATAAATGCATAACTCTTACAGTAGCTGGTAAACACACTAAATAAGCCTGGGATGCTGGGATAAGCCCACAGATGAAGCAATGAACAGTTTCGGGGTACACATCAGTTTAAGAAGGAAATGATCTGATCAAATGATATGATAAGTTACAAAAGGAGGACAGTCCTCCCAGGCCTGTTAAACTGGCCAAGTTCATGAGGCCTCAGAAGACACTCAGAGCAGTTTGCTGTGATGTGCGGGAAAGGTGACTCGACAGTGCAATGAAGAATGGGACAGTAATGACAAAGAACAATAATAATGCTGGATTGTTTACAAAGCTGTTTCATACTTTTTGGGTCATCTGTGCTGTGGGACACTCTGTGAATGAAGGGGGATGTTTTAGCTCCGCGGTTAGGATGAGAGAAAAAATAAGACTCAGAGACAATAGGATCTCATGACCAGCAAATGGTGAAGCTAGAATTATAATCTAGCTCTCTGCAGGTTCCCACATTCTTTCCAACCAAATGGAAAGGACTCTCTATTAAAGTTGAGAGAGGAACGACTTTTACAATTCCAGATATCGGGCAGTGTTAAACACCAGTTGCAAGATATTTTTAGAAATCTGAATGAAAAGGCTTTTGAGAGTCAGATTGGCCAAGCAGCTGGCCCTTTATGTCGCACACCCCAGAACCCCAAGGCACACTGATCCAAGACAGATGATAGAACAGGGCAGCGGGAGAAACTGGGGAGGGTACTAGTTAAGCGTGGACCAAGAAAATGCTTTTGATTGAACAAGCCATGATTTTCTCTTTAAGGCCATGCAAAATATGGAGTGCTAGACAAGCAGCTGGAACATATGAAAACAGAATTATGTACTTATGTTACCGACTTTCACCATCTATGGCCCCTTTTATTACTTTTTTCCCCCTGTAGGCATCATGTTTTGAACGATTTTTGCCTACTAAACAAACTGCATTTATTAAGTAATAATATATTTCCTATTCTTAACGTGGGCCATACATCACTGGCTATGCAGACAAACAGAACGCAGCAACAATTCAATTTCCATTAGGCTTTTGGAAATATTGAAAATAGCTTGTGGACCTCATTACCCCTCAGGAATTCCTATGAGTCCAGGAACTTTGGAGCTGGGAACCATGATTTGTATGCTTACAGGACCAGGATGTCTATGCCCATTTAAGGAGTGAGGAAAGAAATTAAGGGGGCAACAGGAAGATGGTAAGCTCCTGGCTATGTGTGTGGCATCAGCAGGGTAATTTGTAAGAAACTGATTGTCTAGATTAATTACAAAAATGGGTAGGTTTTATGTAGGCAGAGCCGAGGCATTGCTCATGCTGATTACATGAGCGGTAGTAAAAGGAAGGATACAATTCCAAATGTGTCAAAGAAGAATCTGAGAATGTGGAGAAAGGGCCCCCCAAGGCCAAGAGCAAAGCTCTAAGAATGGGCACAGAAAGCTAAAGGGTAATTTGGAAGAAGTGACAACGCAATGTGGTCCTTAAGAATGCTCAGTGTATCCTTACCAAACAAACCCAACAAAAAAAGATAAAGAGAAGAAGAAAATTAAGGTAGAAAGGGAAAAGAGATCATGTAGGATTGGGAATTAATTATTAATTAATTCCAAAAGGGAGTTTCGAGACTAATTGAGCAGGCACTGGTGCCAGTTCGCCTGTGCGCGCATTACAGGTAGCCCTGCCAAGCAGTGCATAATTTTATGGAGGCAGATGCCCTATGTAGCAGCAGGGAAAACAGCTTCACATTTGCTCACGGAGCTCCGAGGGTAAGTCAGGTCAGCGTGGTTTATACTTCTCAGTGCCTGTTGCCTGATGGTGAGCTATTAAAAAAAGATGACCTCATCAACTCCTCTTAGCTTAAGCTGAAAGATTAGGGAAGATGCCCTCTATTGAAATGAAAAGGTATCCCAAATGGAAAGTATATTTAAAAAACAAAAAAAACACACAATGTTTTGTAAAGAAGAAACTGGCAAAATGGCGCAGAAAGGCCAAGGCTATAGAAAGAAAAGAAAAATTCCATTTGATCCTGTGTATTGTTTATTAAGAACCTCCCCGATGTAACAGGCCCTGAAAAGTCACGTAAAAAGACATCTGGGCAAAACGACACTGGAGAACAAAGGAATGCAAAAGATCTTTAGGAGTTTGCAGGAAATGGAAGCATGTGGGCGAAGCAGAAATGTCCTGTGGAACATTTTCCATTAACGAGCGACTGGTGAAAGCGAAATGTAGACGTTTTGGGGTTGGAGAGGAAACCTCTAATCATGAGAAGGGTGTGGGTAGGAGGAGAAATAGCAACAGCTGCTCTTTGAAAGCACCAGAGTGAAAAAAACTTTCAGAGCTGGTTGGCCGCCATTATGAGAAAGAGAGTAGGCAGGTCACAGCTCCAAAGTGAGTTTATTACACCTCGTTAAAAGTCACAGAGAAAGAGAGAGGGAAGGTCCTAGGCTTGGGTTAAACGCCCTCTGGAACCACAAAAATTATGGAGGAGGACTGGAAGAAGGCAAAATCACGTTCTGGCAAAAGAGAAACCAGAACGGAGAAAAAATAGATCTTTGAGTTTATTCCATTGATAAGAAACAATTATGCGATGAATATTTGTGGAGATATTTTGGGGTTTGGGCGGTGAGAAAACTCAAGTGGTGGTGACAAAATTCAACTACGTATCTTTTTATAAAAATTCAATATAAACTCTAGAACGTCTATTCCCAGAGATTTCTAAGAAAATAACAGGTGGTTGTCTTCCCTGGGTGCTTATGTGGCCACCTGCTCAAATAGGATCACTCAAGGTCCCGTTCGGTTCTGGGGTTTTAGGTTCCTTCACACTCCTACACTGATTCAGGTGATATGCCTGAGAGAATGCCATTGCTGTCTGGTGAACTGCTGAGTGTTCTGCAAAATCTTGACCACTCTTCTCTGTTGTCCTGTCTCAGCTCACCAGAGTCCCTGTGGAGTCATGTGGTCAGTATCGGAATTGCAGCGACTGCCTTGGCTCCGGGGATCCCCACTGCGGCTGGTGTGTGCTACACAACACGTGAGTACAGCCAGCAGCTCGCCCCTGCCTCTCATGTCCCCCCCGTAATTCTCTTCCTCCCTCTATCACCACTCTCTTTCCCTCTGATCACTCTTCTCTCCCTGTCTTTTCTTACTCTTCCCTCCTAGGATCATTTGCCAATTTTCTTTCCCTTCTTCCACTCTGATTTCACTGTAAGTTGCCCAATCCCCATGAGACATATAGAAATGGCAGTAGGGGAACGATGATGGGTCAAGATGTGGAATCATGCTGGATGATTACATACTGGGGTGTGAGAGGAAGGTGCTGAACATTTCTGACTATGACATCACTGGAGACTGACATTCCAGGACTGAACAGCAGAAAACAAGGAACTGGACTTTTTTCTTGAGGCCCGAGTGGGCCACTCAGCCATGTGTGGGATATGTGCTGTCCATTTAAGTGCTTCAATGTTCACTTAACAGACTCTTAGATACCCCTCCCCCCCCCCCAGAATATTCCGGTACTTCAGGTGTGCAGTTCCAGTACTTGAGGAGTATGGTTCCAGTGTGTAGCACCCGACAACCTTCCCTGTCCTGTCACAACACTCATTTGACTGTCAGACAACCCTGGGCCTGGGGTCACTGGAGACATGAGGCCTTGTCCCAGGTGCTAGGTGCTCTGCCTATGTGCGTTTCGGCAGATGTGTATTTTTGTGTAGGTTCCATTATATTCTCTGAAAATGGGAAGAAGGCAATGGTATACAGTGGAGGTACATGGTAGCCTGGGAAATGAACTGAGAGTGGGATGTAGGGTCCAGACAACCAGCCTCAGCATGCGGAGAGAGTTGAAGGGCTTTCTTATGGGATCCGAAGACCCTTGACATCGCTGACTGGAGAAGCCAACAATCACTGGGCCCCACTCTGATGGAGTCTGGTCCCAGTCAAGCTATTGCTGCTGGAACCCCTGGCTTCTAGGCAATACTTGAAACTTGACACTCTGTGGGCTGGACACAAGTGTTACAAAGTAAGGAGGAGGACTTTAGCTTTCCTACTGAGAGCCTAAACTGAATGTGACTGGCACTTATCAGTTATTTTCAACCATAAGATCAGGGCAGGATCGTGCTCTTCCACCCCCACCTAGGAGTGCCTCTTAAAATTAGAAACACCCTCTTAAATTCTAACACATCCTCTCCAAAGGCACAGGCACCCTCCCATGTTTGGGTGACAGTCTTAGGTATAATGAGTCTTTGAGTTCTTTAAGGGAAGGTCTAAAAGCCCTCAAGTATGCTACGGTGGGGAAAAATCAAGAACCATTGATAGGTACTGAGATACACGTAACTCAGAGATGATAAGAAGTTGGGTGCAGGAGTGTGCACACAAAGCTGTGTATTGCACCCGAGAGCAGTGGAGCCTAAGAGTGGGCCAGCATAACAGAGGATGGAAGAGATTGCATTCAGAATTCAGATCAGCTCTGATCAATCCAGGAGAGTTGCCCAGATCATGCTTTGCAAGGCAGCAGGGAAGCCATTTTCTTGGTCCCACATAGTGAGGCCTCTCTGACAGGGACCATTCTCCAGACCCATTGCTTCCTTGGGGGACTTAGGCCAGCTGACTCTCTTTTGGACTGCTGAGCATCATTCAAGGGCAGTCAGAAAAGCTGGCTCCTTTCTGGCACTTTATGCCGGTGGAACCCAAAAGCAGGTCTCTGTGTCAGCTTTGATCTTGCCCGGTGATGCTGGCCAGCCCCATGTAGCACTGAGCTCCTGGGAGGAGTGGGGGACCTCAGGCTTACAGCAGAGGGGCTGCCCATCTCCCACCCTCCCATCCTCCCATCCCCAGAGCTGAGCTAAAATGGGAATGAGAGGAAGAGGTACAACAAACTTCTTCCTGCATGGCCTCAGTTTTCTCTTTCATAACATAATAACTGCCTCCTATTAAGCAGCAGAAAAAAAGGAGTGGGCTCAAGCCAAGATCAAATTCGGACAGTTCATGAAGGAGGCCATCAGCCTGCACTGGGCAGCCAGCATCTGTCCTATCAGCGTGGCTTCAGGGAAACAGCCACGGACATGAACTTTGGGCATCTACCACCAAGTCCAATGTTCAAATCCCCCAGCTGTTCAGCAACCTGGGGCAGCATCCCAGCTCCTCCTCTGTGAATTGGAGATGGTGATGCCTGCCCTGCCCATCTCCCTGAGTTACTGGAGAATCAAATAAGATGAAAGAGTACTATGAGCTGTGGAGCGTGTGAAATGTAAAGTGGGGGTGGGGCAGGACACTTGACACAGTTGGCAGAGGACCGTGCTTCTTATGACTTTGGTTGACCCCCATTGATCCTCCAGATGGCTCTTCTTTAATTGCATCCTTCCCTTCCCTTCCCAGGGGTATCCCAGCCTCAAACTGCCATCCTCTGAGTGGTGGATGCCCCCGCTGCCTGCTTCTCACCTCATTTAACCTGGTGTCATGTCTTATTCTACAGTTCGCATGTCTTATTCTAATGTGTCATGTCAGTATAGCCCTTATTAAGCGTAGGTTCACAGAAAGCAGGGGCTGGGCAGGTGCCTTCTCTGTGCCTGTTACTCAGCTGCTGCTGGTGCCCCTCCCCCACCGAAAATGCCACCATGGGAGCACGTGGAAGGAAGCCATGAGGGACTTTGGAGGGACAACTAGAATGGAAATCAATGGAATGTGGTTCTCACTTTTTGCAAACATGCTATGAGGCTTTGGGCACGAATAGTCCATTCTCATGAGTCATGGCCGTTCTGTTCCATAAAGGCGCTACAAACACCAAGTTAGTGAATTCGGAACCATTGCTCCTAAAAGAAATGCGGAGCGAGGTTCCCACAAGCCTCTGATCACAGCATTTTCATCAACCAATCAGTACATCACCATGTTTTCTGTGTGTTTCTGTTAAAGACACTGGATTTTATATATATATATATATATAAAATATATGTATATATTTTATATATATATATATATATATATACACACACACATACACACACACACACACACACACACACACACACACACACACACCAGGGGTGCCAAAAAAAAGATATACACAGTTTTAAAAAGGAAAACACTATGAAAATGGTAATACTCAATATATACCAATAAAAAAAGATGAATACAAGTCACGTTTGAAGTCTACAATTACAAGAGGTGCTCATTAAGGAAAACTACTGCTTGATCAATGTTGACCAAAGTGTCCACTTGTATACATTTTTTGACACCTTCTGTGTGTGTGTGTGCGTGTATATATATATATATATATATATATATATATATTCATTAACATTGAACTCTCAGCCAACAGCACTATAATTTGTGCCTTATTGCACCAGGAAACACTGGGCAGCATGTGAGCATGACACTTGAGGACCATTTTAAACAGTAAAATCACCACGAAAAAGCCCCCAAAAGCCCCAAAAATCTCAACACTAGATGGACCATAAAGAGGACACTTGTTTGTATGGGGGCGGGGGGTGGCATGGCCTTGCTAGACCTCTGCTGGGGACATGTCCATGTGGATGAAGGAAATTTTTCACCACTCTACTCATGTCCAGGGGTAACCACCAAAGAGCTGCAAGTATTGATCTGGGGGCTGTCAATAAACTTTAGCAAGTAGGCGACTTCACAAATAAGGAATGGATAATAATATCGAGGATTGGCTGTCTCTGTGTATCAGAAACCTGACATCCCCGTTTAGAAAGAGGAAGCACAACAGCATCTCCCGGTGGTGGTGTGAGGATAGCATCAGGTGATAGAAGATGTTCTAAAAGTTCAAGGTAGTCCTTGAACCGGGTCAAGGCGCTGTTCTCTGTAACCTTACGCCCCCTGCTTGTGTGAAGATTCTGGAGCAGGGGCGGGGGTCTGCTGATCTATCTGGTAAAGCCCAGCTTCCCTGGGAGGATTCAGGTCAGGGGCACCCCTGAGCCCAGGCTTCACCTGCCCACAGTGACATTCAGCAAGCCCATCTTCCTTCCCTCCCAGAGCTGATGATCAAGGAAGCCCCTCACCCACAGGGCCAGGTGAAGAAGAGTGGGTGCCTGGATCTTTTAAGATGCTTGTAATCAGGACATAGTGTTTTGATAGATATAGAGTGAGATGCACAGATCCTAAGTGTACCATCTGAAAAGTTTTGAGAGACGCAAGCAGCCAGGTAATTCAGGCGCCACCAAGATATACATTTCCTTCCTCAGAACATGCTTTCAGATCCCTTCCTATTCTTCCCAGCAGGTCTTTCTTCCCTAGTTGCTCAAGTTCAGGTCAAAGCAAGACATCGCCTCTCCTGACACGCCTTCTGTTTCATTTTAGGTAGATGCTGTCTGGTCATTCATGGCTGGGAGAGATACATAAGGGCATGGGCTGAGCAGGAGGGAAGGGAGAAATCTGGGGCAGGCAGAGAAGGTGCAGAGAGAGGCTGCACGTGCTTGGCCTGGGCTCCCCAGTTTGCTGGAAAGAAAGCGTGCTGAAAAGTGCAGGTTTTTTTTCACATGCCCACACACACAGACTCATCCATAGATCTTCCACATGGACCCTGCCCCTCTGTGCCAGGCACTGTGCTGCGCTCAAGGGATACCAAGCGACTATGTTAGCCTGGCTCTTCCCTGGAGCTTCCCGGTAACTAGGCGTCTGGTCCAGCAATGGGGCAGGGGTTGCAGTCGGTAGGCCCACATCATGGCTAAGACCCTGTGTTGACTCCCCATAGGGCCCAGCGAGCCTGACCCTCTGGAAAACCAGGGCAAAGAGCATCGGGAAGCGGGTCCCTTCAGGTGTTAACATATGTCTGTTTTATCTGTTGCTTTCCCCAAGTTTTCCCATGGTTGTAGGGAGTAGGAGGGTAGGAAATTTGTGGGAAAGGAAGGGCAGAAGAAGGTGTGTGTGTGTGTGTGTGTGTGTGTGTGTGTGTGTGTGTGTGAGAGAGAGAGAGAGAGAGAGAGAGAGAGAGAGAGAGAGAGAGAGAGAGAGAGGAACAGGATAGAGAGCGAGACCGTGCACAGTTCAAGGGCGGGGCCCCTACTAACAGGTGGCTCAGGTGGCTGAAAAGACCGTTTGTACTAGCAAGGGCACAGGTGTGTTACAGACCGAACAAGCTTAAGAAATGCTTATGTAATTGAAACCCTCCCTCCTGTTGTTCAGTCTAAATTGTCGTGAAGCACTGGCCCGCCCACCCCAGTAACACGGAGGGTCACCCCGAGGTTCTCCCTGGCCCCAGCCCACAGGCTTGCTGGTTTCTAATGGCAACAATAGCTTCAACAAGCCAGGCATTTATTTGTCCATGAATCTTGAGCCTTTATTTCCAGGGCTTTCACCTTAGGCCTAAGCTTACCTATTCTGACTTGGGTGAAAATAAAAGGAAAACCTACAGCCCAGCCAGCCCTCACGTGTCGAGGGCCTGGAACCTTCCCTCCAACCACCAGGCCTGGCAAGTCCCCAAGGCCCTCTCCATCTTGCCCTCCCAGGCCCAGACCAAGAAGCCTCTCTCAGTCTCAGCAGGTAACCGGATCCTGCGGCAGGCTGAGCCACATGGATTGGCCTAGACGGTACCTTTGTGAAGCAAGGTCCTCAGCGTCACTCCTGGGAGGCTCATGTAACCAGAGACATCAACAGGGGAAAGATAAGATCAGCTTTTCTAAAGTCTCCCCCTTGCCCTCTGCTGACCCCTCCTCTTGGCAGATTTCTTCTGTTGGAAGTAAGCCTTCCCCTGGATGGGTTGGCACTGGTTTCTTCTTTATATAGTTTCTGTCAAGATGGAGAGAAGGAAAGGAAGGGAAGGGAAAGGAAGGGATGGGAAGGGGAGGGGGAGGGATGGGGAGGGAAGGGAAGGGGAGGGGAGGGATGGGGAGGGAAGGGGGAGGGAAAGGAGGAAGGAAGGGAATGGAGAAGGGAGGGAAAAGGGCTGCTACCCAGAGCAGAAGGACAGATTAAAACTAAGAACCTGGTGGGCCGGCCGAGTGGCGCAGTGGTTAAGCGCTGGCTTGGGAAGCCAGCGGCCCCGGTTAGGGTCCCACATAGGAGGGTCAGTGACACTGCCCTCAAAAAAAAAATTAAAAAATAAAAAAATAAAAAAAATAAAAACTAAGAACCTGCCTATGGGCAGACCCAGTTTGGGTTCAGTTTCCTCAGGTATAAAATGGGAATGAAAGAGCCATCTTATAGCCACATTATGAAAATTCAGAGAGAGGATGTGCATGATGGCTCCTCTCTGTGCCTGGCGGTAGCCCTGGCTTCAGTCACTGTGTAAGCAGAGTCTGTGGTTCGGACCCCCAGGGCCTCCTCCATGGTCCGTTTCCCCTTCCTGTCCTCCCCAAGTCCAGAAGGCTATGGCTGGGTGGCTGGGACAAACCCACCACTAGAAAGTCTTTCTACCTTGGGCAACCCCTACCAGTGATGCCATTTAGGCCATCTTCAGTGGCCATATGGGTGGCTACCCACCAGCTACCTGGGAAAGTGCAAAGAAAACAGTTTGTCCCACAGTCATGGCTGAGTGTCCCCTTAATGAAAAACAAACTGATTCTGAAGTGCAAGTCCTTCCTTGCTGCTTTGTCGCATATCCCAGAGCCCGGTGTCTAAGGCCTACTTAACAGTAACCTGCTAAGTCAGTGATCTCTCCTAGAATGCCCACACAATCCTGAGGGACTGTTAGGGTCCACTTCTGCCCAGCACACTCTCTGCAGTCCATGCTGTGGTCTTCCCTGACTCTCTGCCAAAAAAAGTTATCAGCCTCTGTTCCAGAGAAAAGAACCCTAGACAAGATACGAGTCTATTTGAATTTTTCTTTCTATGGCTCAGCAGATACACAGCATGGGCTAAGGAAACTTGCTTCTCCTTTCTTAACCCCTGCCTGCTCAGTCTCCTCCCCACATGCCTATATCATAGGCTTTCATGGCGAGAGGATGGTACGTCCGCCCTGCCATCTTACGGAAATTAGGAAAGTCCTGTCATCCATGCAAGCTCTGAATGTCCCTCTCAGTCTAATGACGTGGCTCCCTGTGGACAGCCTGAGATGCTGGGCGACCTCTGAGGCTTGAAGTCCAGGCGTGCACACCCACGTACCAGCAGTCACATGTTTTACTCAGTCGTGCCACCTGGGGCCACATGGGGCGGAGTGGCCCAGCTTGCACAGAGCAGAGCGCTTCCCTGCACCAAGCCTGCAGACCTAGTGACATTAATGGTCATGAAGGCTCCAGGCTGTTGGATAAAGGACTGCGTGAAAATTTATCAGAATCAATCAGAGTAATACGTGGATGTGTCGCAAGTAAGAGACAGCATCCTCCTTGTTACCGACGGGATTATGAAGAGAAAGGGTCAGCCTGCTGTGGTCAGCTTGGATTTTCCTCCTCCTCCTCCTCCTCCTCCTCTTGTCCTCTGTCCTTCTCTCTCCTATTCCTGCTATTCTCTCCACCTCTTCTCTCCTAACCTCCCCTCAACCTTTAATAGAAATAAATATGTCTGAGCAGCGCTACCTGCTGACAGAGAGAAGAGTGAGACAGCCCCACATCACCTTTTCTTGTGGTAGCTGCTAAAAGTAATTTCTCTTCTCAGAAAGAAGGAATCTCGCCAGGTCCCTTTTACTGCCACCTGAGGTGTGTGTTCAGTGGATCATTCATTTGGGGAGGGGCTGGCATGAAGCCATGGCAAGGCTCCGACCTGGAACCCAGGGCAGAGCCCACTGCGGTGGTGGGACAGAACCACGTGGTTGCTATTGGGTCGTTGGGCAAGTCATGATGCATTTTTGCATTGAAATACATAGAAAAATACGTCATGACCTTCCCGACAACCCAATACATAAGCCCAGAAAGGCTCTTGGGTCTCCACCAAACTCCTGCACCTGCTGGTTCCCATTAAACCCCGTGCCCTCTTCCTGCTCTGGTGACCTCACCTTTGAGCAAGGCATGGTGACTCCAACATCCATGGCTCAGGTTGGCTTTGGATTTTTAGAGAAGGTAAAGGGGTGGTGAGTTCAGTTGCCAGCAGCTAGTGATAGAGAGAAAATCGTAGCATAATTGTGGTCTTTGTGTCCTGGGGGTTTATCCAAGAACAACCTGAATCCTTAGGTTGAGACCATGGCGTCAGTCACTGGATCCTAGACTCATAGTGCTGAAAGGACTCACCTGGTCCCCACCCTTCACAGAAGACACTTCCTACACACCCATCTGCCTAGGAAGGTTCCCTTTACTACGTAGTCCCCCTGCCTCTGAGCACAGATGTACCGGCCTGTTTCTGTGAGTGTTCCTGAACAGGGCAAGGATATGACATTAGGAAACCTGCTGTCTTCCCTTGTCACGTTCCCAGATGTGGAGACAATGATCAAAGGGCCTCATGATTGTCTAGTTGAGTAAGTGTTCCAAATCCTCTAACTTTTCTATAAAGCTCATTTGGGAGGCCCCATTCCCACTCCATTTTTTTTTTCCAATCTCCTTATGTTCCCAATAACGCAGGCTGGTAGACCCATGCCGGAGGATTAGGGGGGATGGACCAGCAACAACCCCCCAGCTTGGAGGCTGGCCCAGATGGCCCCAGTTCCAAATTGAAATTTGCTTGCCCGGCCGGCAGCACTGGAAGTTAATATTTCCTATCACTGTATTTAGGAATTAATTTCTAGAGAACTTAATCGCCACCTCTTTCCCTCATCCTCACCCTTTTCCTTTCTCCATTCCTCTCCCTTCTAATTTTCCACTTGGCTGGGAATTCTCCAACAGTGAAAGTTCAGACTTAGGGGAGGGCGGAGGGAGCTGCTTCATTAGAGAGCATAATCTCATTGGAACCACTGACTTGAATAATAACCCCTCCAAGAGGCCAGGGCCATTGTTCCCAACGGCTTGTAGCATCTTGGGGCTGGAGGGATGAACTGCAGAGAAAGTAGAATGAGATGGGGAGGTCAGAGAAGGTTAGCAGGGCCAGACTCCAATTCTAGGGGTCTGGACTGTCTTCTTGGTCCATCTACAGGTCTGTGTTTGGGGTGGGATGACAACGGTGGTAGTAGGGATAATAAACATCTGAAAACTCAAAGTCACATGGCATGCACTTTTTACATCCCGGTGACATATTTTGAGTCCTACCTGGAAAATAGGTGAAGCAGGATCCTCCTTGACCTCCAGGATGCCCCCACAGTGGAATTGAAGGGAATGCTTTAGGAAGTCTCTAGGACCCTGTTGAAGAAAACATCTAACCTTCCCACCCCCACCCCCCACTAGAGTCATGAATTGCCCTCTGCACATTTCCTAGCTCTTGCCTGGGCTAATGAGAAATCGCAGTCCTAGAAGAGACGAAGGTCATTATTCTGACAGACCCCATAAGAACCCAGAGGAATTCATTCTTCCCCCTCCATTATCTTATCACATCTAAGGTCAATTGTCTGTGCTCTTGATCATTGGCGGCCTCTATCCTCATGGGCACTGAGGGATAGTAGAAATGTCCAAACCTCCCTAACACTGACCTTAAACTTGACTGTTCACTAAGAGCTGAGTTCTACATACCCTGTGACAGGCTAGTAAGAAGGCAGAGCCACAGCCCAGACCACTCTTTCTCCCTTGTCTCCTTCCTGATCTCTGGGGCTCCTTCTTCATTAAGAAGGAAACTGCTGGAGCCACCCTTGTCTTTTTGTCTCTGGTTTGCTCCACGGGCCAATCTGGGAGAAGACCAGAGTTTCTGCATCAGTTGCAGTTTGGAGGGGTTGGAAGAAGAAGGATGAGAAGGGATGGAATCATACTACCATTTATTGAGGGCTTATTATGTATGAGCTATGCCCTGTTCTAAATGCTTTGCTTGCATAATCTTTTCATCCTCATAGTAACCCAGTTGGGTAGATACTATTTTGCACCCATTTTATAGATGACAAAATGGAGGCACCAAGAGGTTAAGTTGTTTGCCCAAGATTACACAGTAAGATGGGATGTTGAAAATTGTAAGCTATGGGTGGCTTCCCTAGTGAGACCTGAACCTGGGGGGAGATGATGAGTAGTGAGTTTGGGGCTCTCGGAAGCATGGCAGGATGCAACCACATGAACCTGGAGAGGAGCAAGCCATGTAGGCAGAATTTGTCTTGAGAGAACCCAGACAATTTCCTTTGTACCCCCTGGAAGAGAGGCAGAGCCTTCTCTGTTCTATCTGGATCTCTATTTGGTAAATGCCAGGTGCTGTTTGGCCCGAAAGCAGCTTCATTTTTCTTTCTTCATAGTTGAATCAAAGACATTTCTCAGACCTGCTGATGGCTCTTGGAAAGAGGAACTTCAAAGTTGGGGAGTCCATGAATAATTTAAGCCTGCACCGGCTCTCAGGGTCTGCCGTTAATGGGAGTAATAACACTATTAATAGCGATGTCAGTGCAGACGCCCTAGCCAAGTCCATAACATTAGCTTAATGGCTGGAGGTAATGAAGTCCTCTCGCAGAAACTAGCCTGCTAAATTAACTTCCCAGACTTTTAGGCAGACGCCCTGGTTGCCATGGGTCTGTGGGAGCAGCCACGGAGTGCCTTGGAGATGACCATACTCACGCCTGACCTTTCGCTCTTGGGATGGGAGTCCTAGCAAGGATCTGGGAGAATTCACACGTCGCAATAATATTCCAAGTGCAGCTCCTTAGTGGCCGGCAAAAATAATAGCGATTAGACTAGTGAAGAAGGTTGAAGGGGATTTTTTAAATTGCTCTAAGTACTTGAAGGAAACATCACGATAGCAAGAAAAGTGGGTGTAGGTGTAGTAAGGGGGTCTGTCTCCCACTTCTCCGTCTGGAAGCTTCAGGGTGGGCAAGCGCAGTGGTTTAAAGCTCAGGCTCCAGAGTTCATCTCTGTTCAAATACTGACACTCTCTCTGATCAGCTGGTGACCTTGGGCATGTGACTTACCACCTTCTCTGGAGTTTCAAATGGTACCTACCTCACGGCATTGTTGGGAGACTTCATTGACATGGGCTGTAAACCCCTTAGTATGGCACCTAATAAGCACTCAATGACTAGGAGCCATGACTGTTATTCAGAATTGTTTTCTATGTTCTCATTACACATCCAACCTATTCTAAGGCCACCTCTTTTGTCCCTGTCTCTCCCCTTTCTTTCTTTAGTCCACCCCTTCCATGATTTCTCCTTTGTTTGCTCAATTCACCTCTCAGATTCTCCACTGTTAGGCTGCTGTCCCTTCCACTGAGGCCCAAGGTGTCTTCCTTCTCCGTGGCTGGAAGGAGAGACCCTCTCAGCTTTCCTCTGTACCTGAGGGTCACCCCAAGGGCAGCTCAAGTGTCCAGGTGCCTTTTGTCCCTCATCCTTTGCCCCATATCTCACCTGTCTGCTTCTGGAGGCAGATGTCCTCTCCCCATTATGTCCCTCCCAACAAGGATTCCACATCCCTGGCTGTCCCATTTTCCACTAAGCAGCCCAGGGCTCCCTCCTATCCTGCTATCACCCCTGACACCCTCCTCCCTCTGCAGAGTCTATTCTCTTTCACCCACAGGGATCAGCCACTCAGGAGTGATGACCCTGCAGTCCCATCTTATCTCTCTTTGTCCCTCTGAGGACCCCTCTTTTACCCCACAGGAGGATCAGCAGTCCCGAATCTCCAAATCCTGGCCACCCAGCGCAGCTCCATGTTCACAAGACTTGTTTGATTGGGATTAAATGCTGTTACTTGAAGCTCAGACACATTCCTGCAGTGAACTCCCACTGCAAGGCGGGGATGGCCTTGGCTCCAACCGAGAGCTTAAGCACCTTCCCCCTGTGCACTTGGGCGAGGGCCATGATTTTTATGTGCATCTTTCACAAGCTCCATCCATTGAGATTGTAAGATGCCAGGTCACCCTGGATGGGGTCCACCTGTGACACGGAACACTTTGAACAACACAGGACACTAAGCAATAATAGCGAACCTTCCATGGCAGTTACCTGGTATCATGGAGCTTGGGTTTTCGATCCAAGGCAGTCTGGCTCCAAAGTGTGATTTGAACTAGTGCACTCTGCTTTTTTGATCCTTCCTTCTCTCCCTCCCACCACCTGCATTTATCTTCTGTCTGCTGGTCATGAGGATTACAGGGATTCCAAAATAAGTCAGACACGGTTTCTTCTTTTGAGCAGCTCACACTTGGCAGGAGAGGGCTGCACTCAGCCCAGTCTTTGTCATATGAAGTTCTAGAATGTAAGAAACTCTAAAGTACTCTTAACTTTGCCTGAGGTGGGGGTGGGTTAGTGGGAAGGGGTAGGGGGTTGCAGGTGCATAATAGCTGAACCATGTCTGGAAGGGGAGATAGATGTTGGACGGGGGAACATGGGAAGAGAGCAGTGCAGATAGAAGAACTGGCATGCACAGAGGCAAAGAATAAAAGAATGTATTATACATAGGGAAAGGGCAAGTCTCATTTTGCCTAAGGAGCAACGGAGAATGACAAGGGCCAAGGTTGAGTTGGGGTGGGGAGGTAGAATAGACAGGACTTGGGAACCCAATGTGAATGAGGACAAGGTGAGGGGACACTAGGATGACTCTCAAGTTTCTGCATCTGGCAACCAGTGTTTGGAATTACATACCACATTTGTCAAATTCAGGCATGATGGCAGAGGGCCAGGCTGGAGGAAGGAAGCAAAAATGCCTGTCCCGGGAGCCACTGATGATGTCCGACCTCCATGTAGGCCCTTAACTAGACTAGGCCTTCTCCTGAGCCCCTCATTGGTCTCTTCCAACCAGGTGTACCCGGAAGGAGCGCTGTGAGCGGTCCAAAGAGCCCCGCAGGTTTGCCTCCGAGATGAAGCAGTGTGTTCGGCTGACTGTCCATCCCAGCAACATCTCTGTTTCTCAGTACAATGTCCTGGTAAGGGCAGGGGGACCGGGGTCAGGGATGTGAGCAGAGAGGGCTCCCCACCACAAAGGGCCACAGCCCAATGCCCTTGGAAGGCTGGGCCCAGCCCGGCTAGCATTCAAGAGCAGGGCCAGGGCGCCAAAGAATGCCTCCCTAAGGTGGAAGAGCTGGTCAAGCAGGGACATTGGGAAACAGTCTCTATGCATCATGGGTAGAAAAACAAGGAAAGCTGAATCCAAAATAACCCAAAGGGTGACCAAGAGAGGGAGGCTGTTGGGAACAATATCTTTGTCCATGAGATGGTAAAGATGTGCAGAGGGAGAAGGGTAAGATGGCTCCCACATTCTTGCACTGGGTGCTTGGTGGTTGGTGTCGCCATTTTTCCAAAATCAGGGACAATGGAAGAAAAGTTTGATCAGCAGTACCTCAGTCCTTCCACCTTCCCTTCTACATACAAATCCCCCAAATTCTGTTTCCTGAGACCAATTCCATTCGTATGTAATGAAGTTTCTTTTGTCTCCGTCTCTTCACCACCTTTTCCATATGCTCTTGTAATAAATTGGGTCTCTTCTTCTCTCTATCAATATCGCCTCATGTTTTGCTTTCTCTTTTCTTTCTATCTGTTCTCTCTTGCTCTCCCTCTTTCTTCCTTTATTCCATACCCTTCTTTTTTCCACTTCACTCTCCTCCTCTCTCTCTCCCCTGCTGGGCTGTTTCACAGCTGGTCCTGGAGACATACAATGTCCCAGAGCTGTCAGCGGGTGTCAACTGCACCTTTGAGGACCTGTCAGAGATGGATGGGCTGGTAGTAGGCAATCAGATCCAGTGCTACTCCCCAGCGGCCAAGGAGGTACCCCGGATAATCACAGAGAATGGTGAGCCATCCCCGGAGGCAAAGCAGGGTGGTATGTCCTGCCTCCAGCCTGGATGAGAACTCAGGGCAGATGTGGAGGGATTGAGAGAACCTACAGGTGGGGAGGGTCGGAGGAAGGGTATAAGCTGGTGGGTATGTTCCAGGAAGAGGGAGAGGAAGGGTCCCTTTGCTGCCCTTGGAGTTGACTGTTGAAACCAGGTGAGCACCCGAGAGTCAACCTTATGCTAGGTGAGGAGCGGCTGCAGAGAGGGTCGGTAGACGGCTCAGCTTTAGAATATGCCAGACAAGTTCATAGATTTTACTGGAACATCAGAGGGCCGGCATGGAGGGGCAGTGGAGGAGGGGAAGCTGGTCAGAATCAGGGATTGGGGTGCTGGCAGTCATCTGGCTCTTTACCCCCTGTCTGCACTGCTGGGTCCCTGACCCTGGACCACCGACCCCTCACCTCTGCCCTGCCCTGCCTTCCCAGGGCTACCTGTTCTTGGCCAGATGCACTGGGAAGGATGGGGGTGAATAGAGGCCCAGCACAGTCAAGGGACAGACCCGGCCTGGGCAGATGGATTCCATGCCAGCCCTCCCATTCGGGCATGTCACATTTTCTCTGAGCTGATTGATTAATAAGGCTCTTGGGGAAGGCCCAGAACCAGGCAGGAAGTGGAGGCTGGGGTCGGGGCCATGAATTACACATGGACTCCAGCTGTTCCCAGGAGCCGGCTGAAGATTCCAGGGGCCGTCAGAAGAGGGTCTCTCTTTACAGAGATAGGATTAAGCATGTGTGCACACACACATATGTGCAAAACCTCTTGTGTAGTTTGTGGCAGCATTACTGAGTCGGCACATTTCCCCTGGTAGTTAATCAGCATGTGTGTTTGTAATTCTGTGAGTCTGGCATGGATATTATGCACGTGAATGAATGCACATTTAAATACCTGTCCGTTTGTGTGCGTGTGTGTGTACATTGAGGAGCTGCTGAGCAAATGAAGGGTGGATGCCAGGGGTTCAGTGTGGAAGGAGGACTAGACCAGAACCGCCTTCTGCAGCTGCCCTGAGACCTGTTATTGCTGAGAGCATCCCCTCTGAAAGTACAGTGGGCATCCCTTTCCCACGGTGCATAACTCTCAGCGGGACCCCGACACGGGGCCTTGGCCTTATCCCCGGCCTCTTGGCTGGCTCCACCCTGCAGGAGACCACCATGTTGTCCAGCTGCAGCTCAAGTCGAAGGAGACAGGCATGACCTTTGCCAGCACAAGATTTGTCTTCTACAACTGCAGCGTCCACAACTCGTAAGTGCCCCGGCCTTATTCAGCTCCCAGTGCCTAGAGTCAAGGTTCATCAAGGTTCACCAAGAGATGAAAGACCCCGCCCCTGTTGGTTACCACCTAGAGGCCCTGCCAAGGGGCCTCCTTCACCCCCAGAAGTAGACAGTCCCCTCCCCTGGTGCCCATGGGGTTAATGGGAAGAGGAGAGAATGAAGAGAGAGGCCATATGGGGCTGGGAGCTCCGAATCCCTAGCCCATACATCTCTGGCATAAATCTGTCTAACCAGATTCACTCTCTACCATCTGTTGGGGGCATTGCATCTCACCTGAAGAACAGAACAGCCAGCACTCTCGGTGAGAGGAGGGGTCTGAAGAGGAAAAGAAGCCCCCATGTGTGTCCAGGCAGGGACAAGGGGCCCCAACAAATCACTGAAAGCTCAGGTCTGCATAGTGCTTTGAAGGTTGGGTCAGAACTCAGACCAAGGAGGGTCAGAGGAGGGCAGAAAGGTACCGACTGCGTGGGCTCTGGCCTGGGGGCCCAGCTCTGGCTCCAGTTCCAGTTCTGTCCCCAACCCCGAGGGCAGTCACAGGAGGCAGAGGCTCATACTGTCAGACCAGCTGCAAACCTAACCATTGGATGTCCCAGTGTCCTCCATAAATGGGGAGAGGGTAGTCCTTTTTCCTGGAATGGCACCAAGATATTTAACAGCTGACATGGCAAGGGCATGAGTGGTCACGGGCTGGGACATGGCTGGCTGCTGCCCCTGCCCATCAGCCCTGCTTGGCCTCCAGGACAGCTGCCAGGGCTAGAAAAGCTGTGACCAGGAGAGCAGTGAGAGCCACGTCTGGCCCACTGTTTGGACACTGCTCATGTTTTTGCTGTTATTATATTATTATTTCCTCTCCAAAATGATGGGGTTGGACCAGATTGAGAGGGTACCAGCTGTTTTTTCCACCATAGAACCCTTTCTCCAACCAAAATTAGGCATGGAAGCACAATGTACAAAATAGAAGGGAGTAGGAGCTACTTTGGTGGGAGGTTGAGAGGACCTGGAACCCCTCTGTCTAGGAGCCCCACTCATCTATCTCCTTACATGGCCTCCAGAGAAGCCCCATGGAGCCCCAGGGTTCCAGAGAGCACAGTTGGGAAACCATAGGGCCTGATCTCAAAAGCCCTGCTTGCTTCAATATGCTGTCCTGTTTTCCTCTCCATACAGGGCAAGCTAGTTAACATAACCAAAGACCTTTCTGGTACTCTAGCCTGGTGGAATTTTAGGGTTTAGCTATCTGATTACGGGCAACTGTGAGTTCAGTGCTTGGCTCTCTTTGGGGCCCCACGAACGAGACAGCCAGACCTCCCAGCCAAAAACAAGTGCTGAAACACTGGAATTCTCTTTCTGCTTCTTGCCACAGAACTTCCCAGGCTTTACTACCTTGTGGCCCAATCCCTCACCCGCCTCTTGTCCCTGCAGGAAAGCAGAGTAGTAGGTGAAATCATGTGTGAATTTCCATTCAGCCCATAAAATGATCGTCAGCATTTTATGTGCAAAGCCATGTATTGCTCATTAGACAGATAATCAAAAATTAATAAGACGCAAAATTTAAAAAAAAAAATTTTTTTAAATTAATAAGATGCAAACACTCAATCGCAGCCCTCCAGAAGTCATGGCCTAATAGACTAGAGGATGAACTAGACAGTGAATAAGTGAAATGTAATACAAAGCCAGTTCTATCCCAGAGATATAAGCAAAGGGATTCATGGGCTAAGGGCCCAATGTGACCAACTCTCCATTGGTCAAAGAAGGAAGAAGAGGTGGCCAAGTAGAGGAAGGAGGATTGGACTCTAGGTAGAAGGATGGCATGAGGAGAGCGTCGCCTGTTCATGGCTGAAGCACCAAACACATGTGGGGACATGGACCCGGACATCAAAAAGGGGTTAACCTGTATGGCAAAGCATTTGGGGTTTACCCTTTGGAAGGTTTGGTTTTCAAGCATGAAGGAACTCTTATAAAGCTGCCTTGATTTCCTGGGGGTGAGTGTGGAGGCGGGGATGCCATCTGTGCAAGAGCCCATTCCATTGAGAAAGCAGCCTCAGAATCTTCCTTTACCAGGGAGGGTCCATGTGGGTCCTTGTCAGCTAAGACCCTGGAAGTCAATTTGAATTAAAACCCAATTTTTTTATTTGGCCGAACTCTCAAAGGCTCTCTGAACCAGCCCCTCTACTCGAGGTCTCAAAGTTCCTCTATTCAGCAGGAAAGGGCACCAACCTGTGGAGAAGGAAAGGGGTTGATGAGGCCCTTGGTGACCAGGATTGTCAATCAGCTGAGTGAAGGGGAGGAGGCCAGAGGTTCTTGGCTTGCTGAGGACATGGAAAGACAGGGGATGGATTTGCATACGATTTACTCTTCCTGAGTGTTTGAGGGTGGCTTCTCTTACTACTGAGAAATGTTTTGCTAGACCCAAGAGTCTTAGGCCCTCTGCTTTGGGTCCACCCAGGTTCTCTGATTTGTGCCTCTTCCTCCTCTGTGCCCAGGTGCCTGTCTTGCGTGGAAAGCCCATTCCGCTGCCACTGGTGTAAATACCGTCATGTCTGCACCCATGACCCCAAGACTTGCTCCTTCCAGGAAGGCCGAGTGAAGTTCCCTGAGGTAGGTCCCGATAGCCAGACTGGTGAGTTTCACTTGCTATGAATATGGGACACACAGGCAGAAACGTCCCTCATGAAGAGAAAACACAGGCAAGTCCCATGGACCACCCACCTCCTCCCCAACCCCGTGTCTTAAGGAACCACTTCATGAAACAGTCATCAGGCAAAACTCTGTGCTGGAGGCAGTGGGCTTTGGGTCATCCTGGAAGTTCAGTTCCAGACAAAGGTGTTCCATTCCAGTCACTCCAGCCAGGTGAGTTCTAGAACAAAATTCCAAAGAGTTGAGTGTGTGTTTCCTAGAAACCATTGTAAGTTCATAGCAGGACTGTGTACAGACTTCAGTTGTCCCTCAGAGCACTGTTTGCAGAACAGAAGTGAGATCAAAGAGAACAAACTCAGTAGAAG
The DNA here is from genome assembly GCA_033961575.1 of Aselliscus stoliczkanus. NCBI lineage: Eukaryota > Metazoa > Chordata > Mammalia > Chiroptera > Hipposideridae > Aselliscus > Aselliscus stoliczkanus. The sequence goes on along the minus strand of CM066740.1, from coordinate 78,140,446 downwards.
GGAGAGAGGAGGAAGAATGAAAGAATGGTCAACTTCTCAGCCAGAGCAGTGGTTCTCTGGCGTGATCTCCATGCCAGCAACATCAGCATGGCCTGTGAACTTGTTAGGAACGCACAGTCACCAGGTGCACCCCAGCCAACTGGATGAGAACCTCCAGGCTGGGGCCCAGCTCTCTGGTTCTCCTGCACGATCCAGTTTGGGAATCGCCCAGATGGCATTGGGCTCCATGGCTGAGACACTGTTTCTAGTCCCGTCTAATCTTTATTCTTACCCTTGGAAACGATTCATCACCATAATAGAAATACTCCACACTTATGTTGTTACCTTTCTTAAAATGTAAGTTTGTGGGCAAGGACCTTGAAGATAATGGGTACAAAAGCAGTTTGGAAAAGTCTGTTGTTGTTCAAACTTCATGGTACTTATGTGACTCCAACCGTTGGGGCAATAGTTCTGAATGGAGTGGTTGCTTTAGAATGGTGTCTAGAATGGTGTTATTTAGAACACACATGCACGCAGACAGGCACGTGTACACACACACACACACAAAGATGTTGTGGAATTCCCCAGGCATAAGGCCTTCTCCCCGTGGGGTCTGTCTATGGCTGGAAATGGCTCTGGATTCATAATCCAGAGAAGAGATCCAGACCTAGATTGTCTCTTTCTAGGGAAATGGAGGAAAGAGGTTATGTCTTGACTTTAAGTAGGAGTGTGATTCTACTATTTATGTGTTGATTCTCTACTCTTCTTTAAGACAAAATGGATCTAAAGCTAATAGGAGAGATATGGGTTTGACAGCCAAGAGGCACACCCTTGGCATGAAGACCCTGATAAGGATCCAGCCGGACAGTCTCCTTGACCCTTAGCCTGTATCTTGGAGCGTGGATGAAGGAGCAAAAGGGATGGCTGACCCACCAAGACCAGGGCCTGAGGGCCCAGGAAGCAACCTCCTATTTTGTTCAGAATCCTGCGAGTTACTTGATGGGAACGGAGACAAAGAGGTTTCCAGCTCTCAGGCTCTCCCGTCTGGTGTATCTGGCAGAGGTTTCATGTGTGGAGAGGCCTAAGAATAAAGTAAAAGCAGAAACAATTGAGCTATCTGGTGGATTTCAAAGACCCCTAATCATTTAATTAGCCTGAGAAAGGTTTGCAAATCTCTGCTTTTTCTTTCTTGTTTGCTGCTCTTCTCCCACGTCTGTTTCTTTTAAATGCTGTATGAAAGGAGCTTACATCTGCTGCTCAGAAAGAGGAAAAAAAGAACTAGAAGAAAATAGAACAAGAGCCCTTCATGTTTCCCAGTGTGATTCAGGAATCCCTTTAGAAGAATGATGTCTTCCAGGGTGCAGATTGCAAGGCAGGCACAATGCCCCATTGGTACTATCAGTACCTGCTGCAAAGGCTGCTGGGAATTCACTCATAACACCTCAGAGGATGTGGTGCCAGGATCCCAGGAAAAGGAGAGGCCTGCAGGAACATGGCCAATGGAGGGACATAGAGGTGGACTAACCTATTGCTGTCCTTCAGTTCTTTGCATTTCACCGGTTCATGGTGAGCCCCACTGGCTGTTGCAGTGAGAGGCTTCAGTGTGACTTGGAATCACCTTATCTCCCTTATCGCATTATTGAATGGCTTCAACTTTGGCTCTTGTGTTTCTTGTATGCAGACTTATCCTAAGAAAAGGAAGTTTTTTTGTTTTTTTAAAGATTTTATTGGGGAATTAGGGAAGGGAACAGTGTTGGAGAATTAGAGAAGGGGAACATTGTGCTTTTCCAAGACCCATCAGCTCCAAGTCAAGTAGTTGTCCTTCAATCTTAGTTGTGGAGAGTGCAAGCTCAGCTCCAAGTCCAGTCTCCACTTTCAGTCTAGTTGCGGGGGGTGAGGGGGAGGGGCGTCGCACAGTCCATCATCCCATGTGAGAGTCGAACCAGCAACCTTGTTGTTAAGAGCATGCGCTCTCACCAGCTGAGCCATCTCGCTGCCTGTTGGCAGCTCAGCTCTGGCACAGCTCACTGGCCCATGTGAGAATCAAACTGGCACAACCCTGTTGCTCAGAGCTCGTGCTCTAACCAACTGAGCCACCCAGCTGGACCAAGAAGGAAGTTTTAAGTCTGTGTCTCTGGCCAAGCATGGAGGCTGCTCTCTACCCAGCTCAATAATAGGACCATTTTGAATATAACATAGAGGAGGGGACACACCATTGACTACCTCATGATGGTCTTAGCAGCAACTTCCTGGAGAATGTACCCAAGGAAAGAGAAGTAAATAAATATTTGGGGACTATTGACTGATCCAGACATTTTGGGTCAGTGGAAGGAGATCACTGTCTTCAGAACTGAAAAGAAAGTGCCTGGCTACTAATGGAAATACATTGATTTTTTTTTTAATGTTGTTGTGTTGTTTTCTATATTTTTGTTTCTGGGAGGAAATAGTAGCAGGAATAAGGGGTAACAAAATCACATGTTTGAAAGGTGATTTTGTAGAAACTCCTGCCCCATGTGTCTCCTCTCTATGCCAGAGTAAAAGCTTATCAGCAGCATGATACTCTGAACCTTTGCTACGTGTCACCATGCATCCTTCATTACCCAGTTGCCGAGTACTTCCTAAATACAAGGCATTGTGAGAGACTTACATGTGTATAGGAGATCAGTAGATCTGTATTTAGAGATGTGTAAAAATGGACCATGGACTGCATGCTCTCTAAAGTTCTGTAATTGTAAGTGGAAATAAGCTGGAAAGCATCAAAAAGAAATCTATGCCCACAAAGAGATCTTATAGGGTGAGTGTTCCAGCAGATGCTAGCTCTCCCAGTTGTACCTAACTGGTGACTTACTCAGCCACAGGCCTGCAACTTCCCTGGACACCCAGGTGCAAACCTACCCCCTTGGAATGAGATCCAGTGATTCTTCTGGAAATCCCTGGGTTTTCATTTCCTTTGAACCTTTGAGTGTGAGAATAAAGACAGGGTCTTTTTGTTAGCCAAGAGGGGCTGCCAGGTGGTTTTTCATCCACCCAGCACCATCTTTTACTCCAGGAAGGTTTTCATCCATGCATCTTGCAGTTTCAACACTGGCTTTGTTGACTATGACCAGGGATGTTGAATTACCTTTTGATTCCCCCCTCCCCTGAACAAAGAGGGCATTCAGGTGAAGTTATTGGTCTGGAACAGAGCACTGGTCAATCACTGTTGTTATTATAGTCATGGAAAGTATTCTAGCATAATTACAATAATGAGAAATAGAATGCCCAGTAACATGTGTCATTTATAGTAACTATATTCCAGTTACGAGGAATGATTTTGTTTCAACGAATGGTGACATTGGGATAAGAACCCTGGATATCTTTGGATCAGTTGCCAGGTCCTGGGTACCAGAGAGAGGAGGGAGAAGAAGGTGAGGAAAAACTGAAGTGGGATGAGAGGGATTTTCCTGTTCTCAGTGCTGTTCTCGAAGCAGCAGCAGAAACTCCTCGCTTCCCAATGGAATGGCCGTTCACTGGGACAGCCACTAAAGGGCCATGTCCTCACGTCTGTCTAGCTGGAGGAGCCACTGGTTACCAAGTGGCCTGGGAATCCTCTGCCTGTCGACTTGCATACCCCATCAGGCCCACACACTTCATGACAGGGATCTTTAGGGAACAAAGACAAACTTCCAGGGAGAAGGGAATCCTGGACAGACATTTGCCCTTCCTGGACTATTTTACTGTTACTTCTCATCTAAACTGAAAAGCAAAGTGAGCTACAGTGGAAGCTCCATTCTCTGACTGGATGGGCTTTGCTAGAAAGGCGAAGTACATCCGGCCCATGGGCCACAGGCTCAGAGAGGAGGTTCCCACAGCCCCTCTCTTCTTGAAATCCACACAGAGTTTACTCCAGGGAGTACTTGTAAGATCAGAAGAGGCAAAATGAATTCTATTTGATTTCCAAAGCTGTGCTCCAAAGGTTCTCCCCACCTCCCTTCCCACCCTGCTGCTCCTAAGATGACATCCTTAGCCACAATGGATATCATGAAATCCACCAACCCCAAAAGTCAGTCCTCTGCAACTGAAGAGCTGGCAAGGCCTGGAAGGTGCTCATCGCTGGACTGCTGCTTGCCCTGGTGCTGAAATAAGCCCTAAGCCAAGGGCACGGAATGCCCCCAACTGGACCCACAGGAAGTCAGGCCATCTTGTCAGCAATTGTTTCCCTTCTTGCAGAGGAGCCATGCCTGGGACCCAACCCAAAGGAACAAAACCACCCTTTCCATGCCCTTCACCCTTCTCCGAGAAAAACAAAGCCAACCCAGCTAAAGAACTTGCTTTCAATCTATGAGCCACCCCCCACTCCAGGTATTCCATTACTGCGGTGCCATTTCTCCAGACAGTTGCACTTTCCATCAATCTCGTCTGCCCCTCCCCCTCTTAAGGTTACGGGTATTTCCTTTCTGTATTATTACTTTGCTCTCTCCATAAACCAGCCTATCGTAGATCACGCTAATGGCATTATAAACTTGGGGAACAGCAAGAAAATATATGGTGCGTTACATTTTCGTCTTGGGCAACGGGGGTCTGAGAAGGTGAGTGTAAATTTGGGGGGTTGGTTGGGGCTAGAGCTGGCTTGTCTTTGGAATTAATGGGGGCGGAGATGACGTGGAAGGGAAAGGTGACCTGCAAATCACTTACCCCTTGGCTGTCCCCAGATGCTGCCCCAACTCAGCTCTCCCTGCACCCCCTCCCCCAGTCTCCATAGTCCTCCAGTCCTTCTGTAATGACAACTAGGAGAATTAGAGCCCTCATCTTGTAAACACACCAAGGGCTGTAAATCCACAGGCCTGCCACCCCCCTCCCCAGGCAGCACCAGCCTTGAATGCAGCCTTTACTCTCCCAGCTCAGCAGCAGTCTTTATGTCCTTGTTCAATTATTTAAAAATGCAATGAAACCTCAGTATAAAACAGCCACCAACATGCTGGACGTGGTAGATGGAAAGGCATCCTTGTTTTTCTTTCATACTTCGGCTTGATGTTGGTGCTCTCTGCAATCAGCAGCGTTACCTTTACTTCTGTGTGCATTTAAGTGGAGGCCAAAATATCGCACAGGGCCGGGTAATTGACCTGGAGCCCACTGGAGCTGCCTCCTGAAAGCCAGGATGTAAAAGATTTTGTTGTGCCTCAAGCATTTGTCACTCCCCACCCTTAGTCCATCCTTACAACTGCAGCGTGTAGCCACAGGCAAAACAGCCTCCAAGGGAATCTGGTTGTCACCCTGTGCCTTTGCCTCCTGATCATCTTGCTAAACGCAAGAATTTTCCACCCTCCAAGAGTTGGCCCTTTCAGACGATAGTTCCAAGAAATGTCTTCCTTAAAAAGGGAAGGACAGTATGTTGTTGAGGAATTATGTGTGGGGACTAGATGGCCATCTGGGGACGAAAGTCAGATGATCAGGTATAAGGATTTTGTTCATGGTCATTGTTGGAGCCATGCCCTGAGTTTCTTTATCATGAACATTTCAGGGGGCTAGGGGTCCTGTGTGTTATACTAGGAAACAAGAGAGCACAGGAAAATATGTGTAAAGGGTTGGAGGTAGCGGAATGTGCATTGGATTGAATCCTTGTACCCTTTGCCCTGTGTAACATGTTCTCTAGAATGATAACGTTATCACACACTGCCTACCAGAGCCTTACCCACCTGTACGGCGGTACCCATTGCAACGTGCCAGTTATTGTTGTTTCAAAATACTCTCTTCCTGGTAGGTAAATAGCCACGTCCAGTAGGTCCACCTCCCTCATAAGCCCCTGAGCCCCTCCAGCATGCATTCGATTGGTCAGTATATTCAATACCACACCTGGGGTTAGTTGAGCAAGTATTGTGATCCCCAATTTACAGATGGGGAAACTGAGCTTCAGAAAGGTTGTATAATGATTGTCCTGGATCTTCTATGGGGTTAACAATAGAACTGAGATCATAAAACCATCTAATCCAAACCCACCTCTTCTTTTTATGGGCAAGAAGACCCAGAGAGCTTGAGGGACTTGCCCAAGGCCACCTGGTTGGCTGGTGGGGGTCCTGTCTCTGAGCATGGGAAGCATGCAGTTTTAGGATGTCACCTCCCAGAAGAGGGGCTGCTGTTAGGAGAGCAGTGGGTGACACTGGAACCTTCAAGCTATCCTCTTTGTGTTAGGGCACTTGGAGCTGTTGAAATCGTCCAGCTCCACATATGATCTGAAGCCAAGAAAGGGAATACAAGTAAGCTTGACAGCGGGAGCTGATTGGGGTGTTTATGGAAAAGCACCCAGAGGCAGGAGCAGGGGAGATGGGTCCTTCAGAAATGAGGTAGGAAAAGGGAGTCAAGGTGCAGCCTGAGCTGAGGGAACAACAAGGAAAGAACACATATTTGTTGACTATTTGCTAACCCTGCACTAGATACTTTAAATATGGCCGTCCATGGACACCCTGCCCACCCACCCCACAATGCCCTGTGGAAGAAGAGTTGTTATTCCCCACTTATAGGTCAAACAAGCGATGATTCAAGCCCTTTCAAGACTGAAATTAGCAGGAGGAAGGTAGGCTGCACTTGAAGTTACCTGACTCCCCTGCTAGGTTCTTTCTACAATAGTTAAGGAAACTCAAAGGTGAGGCCGAGGTCAGAATGACCTGAGCTCCCGGAAGCTGGCGGAAGTGCTCAAAGCAGGGCTTCAGAGTCATGGGGAAGCATGGAGGCTTCTCAGAAATTTCCCAGTAGCATGAAACTTAGAGGTGGCTTTGTACCTAGGATCTCAGCACAAGGCAGGTCAGGAGCCGAGGAGCCAGGGTGGGAGAAAGGGACAATGTGGTGGCCCTAGGCCCTTCATGCCTTGTTGGCTAAGACAAAATTGCCATTTTACATTTCAATTAGGAGGGATACCGGGGTCAATCAGAAGTGCCATCAGAGGAAAATGGGCCCAGCCCAGCCCTGGGCCTCTCCAATTATTATTAATGAACTTACTCTCAGAGCTGCCAACCTTTTTATATGCAAACTAAGCCTTTATGGGGCCACTGGCAATCAGGACTCATTAGAGAACTCATAACAAGCCTCAGTGAGAATCCTACAGGGGAAGAGAGAGAGGATATGCTTCAGTCCATATCCTGGGCTAGAAGCAGCCCAGCCCCCAGGCGAGGTTCCAGCCCACTTTGGGAGGGTTTCCAAGCTCCCCAGTCCTGCTGATCTCAGGGTGATCCTTGCTGACCCACCACCCCATCCTGAGGTGGTCCTACCTACCTGTAGGAACTGGTCTCTTTCATTAAGGGGAGGAAAGATAGTGGGTTGGCCTCTGACTTCCTCAGCTGCCAGCACATCTGCTGACCCTGAGCCATTATTTTGCGTCTTCCTGCCTCAGTTTCTCCTTTGCAAAGTAGAAGGGACCCATCAGGTTAGTTCAGAGGACTGTCAGATTCCAGATGCCAACCACTGGAGGTGAGACCTGGAGGTAAGAGATCCCAGCACGGATGCACTGACTGCAAATGCAACCATAGACCCAGCTCCCCCGTGCACAGGTAGATAGAGCAGGAGGAAGGTCATGCTCTGGGGGAGGGAGAGCTGCCCAGGGCCCAGATGGAGCAAGGAGTAGAGTCAGGACTGGCCTGGATGCTCAGCTGACAACTCCCCACTTTGCATAGACCTCCTCTCCTGATTCTCCAGCATCACACCCCGCTGCTGCAGTCCTGAGCATCAGCCTTCTCACAGAATTGCTCTTGTCCTCTATGTGTCTGCATTCTCATGTTGCTGGAGTGGGGGTCGGGGAAATATCAGCTGAGACAGGGGCTCAGGATGGACCTACTGAGACTCTCTCCCCATGTGGGCTTCAAAGTCTCCAGAGACCCATTCACACCAGAGCCTCAGGTCCACATGCGGGGTTCAGGCCTATCCTCACCCCTTCTCCCCTCCTACTCCTGCCTCCCTGCTGCTCCTCTTTAATTGTGGTAAAATGCACATACCATAACATGTACCACCTTAGCCAATTTTAAGTGTGCAGTTCAGCGTGCTGATAAGTACGTTCACATTGTTGTGCAATCATCGCCATCATCCATCTCCAGAACGTTCTCGTCTTCCCGAACTGACGCTATCCCCATGAAACACTAGCCCTCTATTTCCCCCTTTCCCCAGAAACCACCATTCTAATGTATGTCTCCATGAATTTGACTGTTCTGGGTACCTCATATGAGTGGAGTTGTGTAATATTTATTTGTTCTACTGTGACTGGCTTATTTCACTTAGCATAATGTTTTCAAGATTCATCCATGTTGTAGCATGTGTTAAAAGTTGCTTTTTAAGGTGGAATCCTATTCCATTGTCTGTATATTTCACACTTTATCCAGTCAAGCATTGATGGACACTTGGGTTGCTTCTACTTTGTGGCTGTTGTGAATAATGCTGCTATGACACTCCTAAGAATTCGAGTCCCTGCTTTCAGTTCTTTTGGGTACACACCCAGAAGTGGCATTGCTGGGTCTGCTGCTCCTTTCCTAGCTGCTTTTCAGGATAGAGATGTGGGCAGTCTGGAGGAGGGGAGGAGGCATTCATTGAACAGCCCTGGGGCACTTGCTCCCCTGATGCAAAGCTCCAGAGTATTCAGGGAAGACAGATATGAGACCACCCCAAACCATGGCATCAGGACTGGTTAGAGCGCAATGGGTCCTTGGGTCCCATTCAATTGACAGTTAGGGAAGTTGGGTCTCAAAGTGGGGCTGTGATGAGCTCCATAGCTCATCATCATCTCACCAGGCACTAGAGCTCAGTCTTCTCCACCTGCTCCCTCCCACCCCCCGCCCCAGCTTTCAAAGGTGGAGAGGCTCACGTTTGCTTTCAGAGCCCGGAGTGACAGCTGCCAGATGCCTGAATGCCTGCGCCCCCTCCCGTCTGCTGTACACCTACAGCCTCCTTTCTGCCTTACTCTGCTGGGCTTGGGGTTCAGCAGTGAGTCCCTGAGGCAAGTCCTCAGGAAGGATGTATGTGCCATGCTTTTGATGGCCAACCTGGCCCGAATCCATGTCTTGGCATGCCCTAAACAGTGCCATAATGGGAGGAATCTGGGGCATGGTGGACCTGCCTGACACGGGTACCCAGGCCCTGCTGGTGTTTACAGGAAGCTTCACTCGTGCCCATGCCAAGCAGCCCAGGAGACTGACTCTCTTCTACGCAGCTCCCGAGAATCTAGCAGCATGCCAGCTTCCACCTCTCAGCTGAGCACGGCAACCCACTCCTTTATTTGACCCCATTCTCCCCCCAGCCCTCCCTGGGCAGAGCCAACTGCCCCAAGGAAAAGAGGCCCAGAGATTCATTTGCTCCACCCCAAAGGCCTGCTGAGCCCCACTCGGCTCTGGGATAAGCTTGCCTACTGCTGGCATCTGGAAGGCATTCGGGGTGCAACTGCTCTGAGGGGCATTTCTTTGGGGTCAGGCCATCCCCAGAGTTCAGCCAGAAGCTTCTAGGTTTAAAAGGTCTCTGGGCTCATTCCAGAACTTTCCTACATGCCAGAATCCACCCATGCATGGAAGGCCCTGCTAGACCCTCCTGCTGTGGTCCAGTCTCACCTTTCAGAACCTCAGCCCAAGTCTCTGCCTCGATGTTGAGCTGCTCATGGGGGCCCCTCTGTCCCAACTCTTGGCAGCCAGGAACTGAGGTGAAGGGTTCAGCAGCCCAAAGTGGGATAAGATGCCCAGCCAGCAGTGTCTGTCTGCTAGGGGAGGAGGGGTGCCGAGAGGAGGCCACCAGGAATGGCAGAGCCTGAAATGCATCCGTGCAACCTGAAGAGGACAGGGGCTGGCTTCAGTGAGAAGGGTGCTGTGGTGGTGACTCTGGGACTAGGGCTGTCTCAGTCCCATTCCTTCCCCGAGGTGGCTCGGGGTGAGCACCAGGGCCCTGGGACGGCCCCTGGGTGTGTCCCTGGGAGGGAGGAGTAGGGGGAACATCCGGGGGATGTCTGGAAAGGCTCCTAGGACTCTGGTTCCCTACTCCCCAGCCTGAGCCATGCTCTCTGTCCCCAGGACTGCCCCCAGTTGCTGCGAGTGGATAAGATCCTCGTGCCGGTGGAGGTGATCAAGCCCATCACCCTGAAGGCCAAGAACCTGCCCCAGCCGCAGTCCGGGCAGCGCGGATACGAATGCATTCTCAGCATCCAGGGCAGCGAGCAGAGGGTGCCCGCCCTGCGCTTCAACAGCTCCAGCGTGCAGTGCCAGAACACCTCCGTGAGTGCCCCGCCACCACCACCCCCCGCACCCCCGTGCCTCCTGCGCCCCCACCCACCCCTCCTCCACCCCCATTCTTCTTATCTGGAGCCAGATCAGCTCAGCTCTGCAGGACTTCCCCAAACACCCACAGCACTGCTCAGCTCCCTGCATCATTGCCCTCCTGCCGGGCTCTCCCAGCCCACCCCCTTACCCCCCAGCAGAGGGCAGGCTGTGCTCTGAGGGTCCTCTGGCCAAGACAAGGGCTGTGGGGAGAGGGGCTTTGAGACCAGCCTTGGGGCTGCTGAGAGCTGTTCATGGGCAGGTCTATTTGCTGGGCGCATCCATCCTCCTTCCTGAGAGAAGCCTGGGGCCCTGGGCCCCACCTTCCTACCAGAGCTGAGTGCCTCCTGTGAGCCCACAAGGTCCCCCATACTCCCCACTGCCTTCACACCTACACAGAAGCCGTTTCCCAGGACAGGAGGTTTCTGAGACAGACCACGTGCCTGCAAAGGGAGCTGGCGGCACGAGTGTCCTGCTCAGATCAGCACAGACCCTGCCCGGTGTTTAGAAAATTCACACGAGGTCCATGCTTGGGCTGTCCCCTGATTCCTAGGTACACAGTGAGCCCTCTCGGTGCATCACCTCCGGCCTGCCCCGTGGCCTCTGTCACTGCTCTGTGTGCCCTCACCCTCTTTCTGGGCTCCATCAATGCTCCCAGATGCTCAGAGACAGACGTTATGCGTAGAGCCTAGTAATATTTTCAAGCTGTAAGAATCCTTCACGTTCTTCAACATACGAAAGGGAAACTGGAGGCCAAGAAGCAGGGGTACATCTAGGTTGGTGGGGATGAGAGTAGTATAATTTGGGGGACCCTCTTTAAGAATGTAATAAATTCAAAAGTAGATAGGCAGGCAGCCCTTCGAAGGGGCTGCAGCTTCGTGTACCTTGGGATACCTGCCTCTGCCCAGAGGGCAAGTGACATGCCTAAGGTCACACAGCTAGTGAGTGGCAGGGCCAGGTCTGGGTTTGGGGTCTCCTCCTGTGTCACACTGCCCCCCATTCATACTTCTCATTGCTTCTGGTTACTTATATGTGGTGACTATATTTGGGGGTGTGATCCCAGGAGGGTCCCAAACAGAGCCCTCCCTGGGAGCAGTCCACTCTTCCTACAGGAAGTAGTTTAGGGGCAGTGGAGCTCAGAGAGGCCCACATGCTTGCCCAAGGTTGCTCAGCATTAGGGGGACTAAACTGACAATCTCCTTTGAAACCCCAGATGTGTACCCACAGCTCCCCTGGCACACAGGCTCTTCTGCAGGTTTCTGCAGCTCTCTGGATTAAACCTGCAAACAAAAGGGAGAGTAAACACCTCCTGTTTCCTCCTAGTCCTGAGGCCAAGCAGACCATCTCCAAGTGGTTCTCCCCCAAATAAGCAAGTCCGGTGGGAAGAGAGAGCCTGAGCCGTCCATTTGACTCAGCAGAGGGCAACTGGCGGGTTCCGACCATGGAGGGAACAGCCCTGATTCCTCAGAGCAGCTGCCCCAGGGATCTGGGGCCCTGAGGTGTCGGAAAGGACAGAGGACAGAGCCTGTGGCCTCCGATAATGAGGTCTCAGTTCCCCAGATGCCACAAGACTGGGCCCTGTGCTTCTGCTGCCTCCGTTAAATAGACGATGGTACCCCAGATGATGACCTGAGTTTGTCCTATAGACCCCCGGGTCTGTGCCTGGAGGACTAACGGGAGCTTCCAAGAGTCTCGTTGGGACCTGCTGCCTTTCTGTGCCTTTCAGACATCCTCAGCATTTCCTGAGCCGAGGCCTGACTCAATGAATGAGCCCACTAGGGGTCCCAGGGAACCCCCAGAATGGGGGTGGGTGCAAAATCAGAGCTTCCTGCAAACAAGGGCATAAACGGGAGCTCAGCAGCCCTGACAAGTGAGGTCTGTGTCGGTGAGGCCAGGTCTCCACCTCTGCGGTGCCCTCACAGGGTACCTGGTACTGGGCCCCTGGTCAGTACCAAGGGGACAAGGAAAGAGAGTGCTGGGCTCATCACATCTTCTAATAGAAGGTTGAGCAAAAATTAGCGTGGGAGCATGTTACCGCACAGCCTTGGTGTAACCCGTGGGAGCAGAGCCTGATCTGCCTGAGACGGATTGTGGAGGAAGAGTTACAGTTGCTTCATGGCAGAAGTGAGGTCTCTGGAATGGGGGCAGGAAGGGAGAAGGAACCAGGAGAGAAGCCAGTCACTTCCAGCCCACTTTGGGGGAACAGGCCCTGGGCCAATCCCTGCAGCCCTCAGGGGCCCGTGAGAGAAGAACAGGGTAGTTCACAGGCAGCAGTTGGAGGGGGAACAACTGCGGGTATTCTTGGCCTCCTTTCGACTGAAGTTCTAGAGAAATGTCAAGTGCTATTAATAATAGTGCCTAGTACCCGCCTCTCCATCCCCGGCAGGCACCAAGGAAGAGGGCAGCCAGCTGCCTGTGGTGCTGGCCGAGGCCCAGGGCTCTGGCCCAGCTACCACCGACCCACGCTGGCCTCAAGTGTTCTCTTGGTGCCCCAATTTGCCACGCTCAACACAGGGATGGGGACACCGATGGAGGGGCACCTTATACCCCTTCCTGCTTTACTGGCACACAGCTGGGAATGGGTCTGCTGAGCCCTCTGGAGTCCTGGAGATGGATGCACATAGGCATCGTATGTTGTTCAGATGTGTTCACCTGAATGGTAGAACTTTCCAGCAAACGGTCTCAGAGCTTGGGACAAGTGAATGGTTGCAGGGAGGGATGTCCAAATTATACAGAGGTCTTCTCTTTTGCTTCAGACGGTAGAGAAACTGAGGTTCACACGTTCCCAAGGTCATGATCCACATCCCCCCACTAGCAGGACCATGGATGGCAGACTTGATTGAGACACTTAACCTCCTGGCCCCTGGGAGCCTGAAACACTCTTCGCTCAGCTCTGGGCATCCTGCAGATTAACTGCTCGCTGATTACAGAGAGCCATATAAATGCTAAGTGGCGTGGAGGGGGATGGGAGCCAGTGGTCCAGGCTCCCCAGTTGTCTGCCCTCCTCCTCTCCCTTGGGGATCCAGGTCATGGGGGAGAGAGTGCATCCAGGAAGGAGAGTGACTTCCCTGGAGATTGAGAGAATGGAGGGGGGCAGCTGGGGTTAATGATTTCTATAATATTTCATAATCAAGGTCCCAGGAATGGGGAAGAGAGAGAGAAAGCAATACCCAGCGCATTTAATCCTTAAAGTCTATTTTATTTTCAATTTTCTTCAAAAGGAAAATGTGCACACATGCACACACACACACTCACACACTCACACTCACACACATCTGAACACACAAGCACTCTCATATGCTTACCCCTCCATATGCACCGAACATAAACACTCGATAGATGGCTGCTATTCTTATTCCACATAAACATAAACACAGGGAACACAAATATGTTTTGCATAGCCTCCCTAAGTGTATACACACAGATTAAAACGCACAATAATATTTGGGTGCTCGTTCTACGTGACAGGCATTGTACCTCAGCACATTGGATGGTTGTCTCGAAACTTCACACAATGCTATGGGAATGCACCATTTGTAATCCCCGCTTTACAAATGGGGCCACTGGGGCTTAGATCGTTTGCCCACATTCACACAGCTGGTCACTGCAGCACCACACTGTGGCAGTGTCTGTGTGTGTGTGTGTGTGTGTGTGTGTGTGTGTGTTTGTGTACATGCATGTATGAGCTCAGACAACAGATGTGTGCACTGACCTCAAGTCAGCATGTGCGGACACGTGTGCACACAGACACACCCACGTACATGCAGGATTTCTTGCCTTGCCTACTAGGGGGTTTCAGGTCCTTCCTGAGCGGGCCCTGAGGCTCTATTGATCTTTGGTCCATATTCCTCTGGTCATGACTTGCTACTTCCTCTTCGGGTCCTGGCCAGACCCAGCGCTGAACACGGGAGGCCAGTGCTGCCTCCCTAGGGCTGAAACAACCAGCCCTGCCCAGAGCTCTCTAGCTGGCAGCCTGGGTCGCCCTCACCACGTGTCTCTGATCGGGGCCATGGAACAGGGAAGCGGAGAGGATGGGAAGTGGATCTTGGCTAGAGGAGGAAATGCGAAGGGAGGTCTGGAAAAGTGTTTTCTCTCTCTCTCTCCCCAACCCGCCTCCCCGACATACCTCCCCACTGTGCAGTCCAGTGTCTCCCTGCCTCTGGCAGACTGCAGGGAGCAGCGGTTTTCAACTTTGGCCAGCACCAAGAACACGAACGTTGTTTGGCTGGAATGCTCCCCCTCTCCTTAGACCCCAGTGTAGCAGGTCTGGGGTGGGGCCCTGGAATGTGCATTTTGCAGGCCCCCTAGCAAATGCTGATGGAGGCCCAGCAGTCTGGAGGAGAAGAAGTTTGGTGAGAAAACTCAGGATGGTTTGGAAGGACCCAGCCTGACCCAGACACAAAAACTTAATCTCTGGGGAACTGATGACTGAGCTCTGTGGCAAAGAGCTTAGGAATCACCAGATGAGTTCTGCACGGATCAGAAAAATTCCCCGCGGTTGTTTCCGCAGAGCTGGGGAGCTTTGCTGTGCTCTGTGGCTGGAGCCCAGACCCTGGCCCTGACCAGGTGCCACCAGTCACAGCGAGATGCTTGAGAGTGGGGATGGGGCACGGCAAACGCTGCCATTGTGGAGAACGCACTGAACATGGCTTCCTGGCCTGAGTGCACTGGCAAAGGAGCTGGAGAAAATTTTCAGAGCACCAGGGTAGAGCATGAAGAAAGCTCAACTCACATCCTACTTATGTTGCTGTATGAGGACAACAAAACGACATAGTCACATTGGGGCACATTCTGGAACTCAGGAATTTGGGGTGATAGCTTCTCCTTTAGAAGCCCTTCCAAATGGGATACAGAGACAGACACTGGTGACAGGCCCTGAGGCCCTCCCCAGCGCGTGCCTTCCAGAGGTCCTGTGGCTTCCTCCGCTCTGTGATGGTGCTGTGGAGAGGTCGGGCTGGGGAGGGGAAGCATCAGCTGCCTGCCATAATGACCATCAACCCCTCCAAACTTTAAGTCTGAGTTAAAGGAGCCTGTTGCTCTGCAAATGCCACTTCAAACCATGTCCCCTGGACTGGACCCTTCTGACAAATTCCCTCAGCCCCTCCTCTGCAGAAAACCTCTCCCAGCCCCATTCCTCCATCCCGCCCCCTGTGGTGGCAGAGTCTGGTGGGATAAGTGAATGTCACCTGGGAGGGATCAGGGATTAGAAAGGCTGCCCAGGGCAGGCTCAGAGTTCCCGCCACCTACCCTCCCAGTGGCATTGAGAAGTGTCCGCTCTGGGCACGGCCCCTCTGCCCAGCAGCACCCTCTCTGCACCCTGTCCCTGGCTCTTAGCACTGCAGCCCCAACGCTGGGACTCAGTTAAACTTCCTGGGGAAAGCCCAGCTGATGGAAAGGCCTCCATGGAAGGAAGATGAGTCCTTGCTCCAAATGGGTGTCCCACCCAGCAGGCCTGCCCCCAACCCCACCTTAGCTTCCTGACCCCAGTTCCCTGTCCCCTGGTACATGCTTCCTCTCCCTGCCCACCCACACACATGCGTGCATGTACACGTGTGCCCCCCCCACACACACACACAGGCACAATCATGGCCAGTCCTGTATACTCCCGAGGGCCCCAGGCTGAACACCAGCCCATCCTGAACTCTCAGTGACCCAGCCTTCTCTTCCTCCCCAACCTGGCTGCAGTATTCCTACGAAGGGATGGAGATCAACAACCTGCCCGTGGAGCTGACGGTCGTGTGGAACGGCCACTTCAACATAGACAACCCAGCTCAGAACAAAGGTGGGGAAGGTGACTGGTGGGGCTGGCGGGATGGAGGCAGAGGGCGGCTCTGCTCTCCTGGGCAGGTGTGATTCTGTCCCCCACCCTAGTGGCTGTCCCTCTCCCTCTGGCCCCAAGCCCGCCCTCCACAGCCTCTCCACTATCCCCGCTGCTCTGTGACTTGTTGGGGGTGGGCTTGCTATGGGCTGGGGGCCTCTGGGGGTGGAGTGGAGTGAGCGGGACTGGCTGAAGGGAGCACCGCTGATTCTGGAGGGAGGCTGCACTTCCTAGTTCAGTCCCATCACCGGAGGCTGGGACTGTGCTCCTTGTCCATGCTCCCTGGTCCCTCCATGCCCCCCATCCCACCAAGTACCTCTGACCCTGCTGCCTGCAGTTCACCTCTATAAGTGTGGAGCCATGCGCGAGAGCTGCGGCCTGTGCCTCAAGGCGGACCCAGACTTCCAGTGTGGCTGGTGCCAGGGCCAGGGCCAGTGCACCCTGCGGCAGCACTGCCCCGTCCACGAGAGCCAGTGGCTGGAGCTCGCAGGTCCAAACAGCAAGTGCACCAACCCCCGCATCACAGAGGTAGGCCGCCGTCCAGTGGGTCCTGCATGGTGTGGGTCCCCCAGGGATCCCTGGGTGCTTTCAGGGCCCAGCTGGCTGGGGCGCATCTCAGCTTCCCAGGATCTGCAGGCTCTCTTTAGAGGACCATCCCTTATCAAGGGAGGTTGAAAGCAGACAGTGACTCACCCCTCCTGCTGGAGCCTCCACATGAGCTGTTTGAGAAAGGATTCTTAAGCCCTTGCCACCCTCCCTTTGTCTCAAGAGCCTCAGTAACAAAGCCATAATGCCCCATCAGCGGCAGACCCCCCAAGCAGTGGGCCCATGATGGAGGCTGTGTGTGTGTGTGGGGGGGCATCATGGGTGCAGAGGAGGTCAAAACGGAGAGGCCTCAGGACTCACCCAAAGCAAGAGCTAAGCTGTAAGATGGCAGAAATGGATTTGGAGCAGAGTTCAGGGTACCCAGGGGACACAGGTAGTGGAGTTATTACTGCTGAGGGCAGAACAAAGCTAATCATGTAGCTTTGTGGGTGACAGAGAACAGGGTTTGAGTCTTGGCTCTGTCAACTAATTGCTGGGCAGCCCAGGGCTAATGCATTACTATCTTGATGCCTCAGCTTACTCATCTGTGCAATGGGTCCATGCGTCCATCTCACAGGGAAGTTTATAAGGATTTCAGGGGAGATTCCATGCCCAGCCCATGGGATCTCTCATGCTCTTCCCCCTCCTCCATCATCAACATTGTTAAAATTATTACTGCACATGTCTAAGCCAAGGCAAACACTGCCCCTGGGTTTATTTAGGTCACCTGTGTCTCCACCTCCCCACTTCATATTCTTGGCAGAAAGAGTCTCTACGGTCCCCCCTCCCACCAGCTAGAGCCCTTCTCCCCTGTAAAATAAGAAAGGGACCATGTCTGCCTTACGTCTGTGCTCCTAGCACAGGGCTTAGCACATAGTAGGTGCTTAATGCCTCTTGACCACAGTGGACGCTGATTTAATAACAAAGCCGAAGAGGGTGGACAAAAGAGGAGGGAGAAGGAAGCTTGGTCTCTGCCTTCATCCACAGTAAGAATGGACTTGTTGTCCAGCTCTGTGCAAAGTCCCACAAACACACATGTACCTGATAATCTAACAATGGCTGTCCAATCATAGGCTGGATATTTGTGTGATGCTTTATAGCTTGCAAGATGTCTCCATATCCTTTACTCCATCAGTCCTCGCAACATCCCTGCCTTATGGTTTCCTGGGGCTGCCACAGCAAACGACCACAGACGGGGTGGCTTAAACCATAGAAATGTATTGTCTGTCATTTCGGAGGCTGGAAATTCAAGATCAGGATGTCGTCAGGGTTGGTTCCTTCTGCGGGCTATCGGGGAGGTTCTGTTCCAGGCCCCTTTCCTTGGCTTGTAGGTGGCTGTCTTCTGCCTGTGTCTTCACCCAGCTTTCTTCTGTGTGTGCCTCTGTCCAAATGTACCCTTTCTATGAGGACACCTGTCATATCGGATTACGACTCAGCCTAACGGCCTCCTTTTAACTTGATTGCTTCTGCAAAGACCCTTTCTCCAAATAAGGTCACATTCTGAGGTACTGAGGGTTAGGACTTCAACATACGGATTTGGGGGAGACGTAACTCAACCCGCAATGCTTGCCAAAGCTAGGATTATTATCATTCTTTCTCGGATAAAAAGACCAATGCTCAGAGATGCTTATTTCTTTTAAGCAAGTGGGAATCAAAGGGGTCCTGAATCCTCTGTTCCTTGATTTTTAGGTTTACCTTCTCTCACGACAAAGGGAAGACCATTATATGTTCCCTCTCACCCCAGGGGTGCACAGAACATAGTAGATGGGTATTTTGCCTTTGTGCACACACACCAGGGACTTGTAAAAGCAAGAAGGTTGGCTTTGGGGACTGAATAGCCTTCTCCAGCAAAGTGACCCTTCTTGGGTGGCCCTCTAGATGTGCCCCCTACTTAGGCTCCTTCACCCCCCATATTCCTGGCTTACCAGATGCTGGCAGCTTCCCTCAGCCCTTACTTCAGTCTCCTGTATGGGTAGGAGTCTCAACAGTAATCCTCATACTGGGGGCAAATACATATGCGTTTAACGTACAGAATTACCTGGAAAGGGGAGGCCAGTGGGCGGCCCTCTGCCCCCTGCCTCTGTCCCCACACCTGGGCCGTGCCCCCCTCTCCCTCCTTTCCAGCAGCCCTCTCTTCCCCCTCCCCTCCCATCCAGCGCCCTTAACAAGCAACCGTGCTGGCACGCATGACTGCTAACCGTGCGCCTGGCGAAACTGTGGGACTTGCTTGCTTCTTGGCCTGAGACCAAGAAAATCACAGGGAGGTGATGGCAAATTAAACAAATCTCGCTGCGACCAAGGCTATTTACTGGCTCCATACTGGCATCAGCCACACCACCCCCATCCCCCCCGCCCCCGCCACTACCCCGGGAACCCAGGGAATTGAGGACTGGGCCAGAGATAAAACTCCTTTCTCAAAAAAAAACCAAAAAACTCCTTTCTCGGGGCGACACGCCAGGGCTGGAATATCATGTAGCCCCTGCTGCCAGGTGCCAGTGGCATATTGGGGACTGGCTGGGCAGACAGTTGGGGCGAACATGGACTCCCCCTTCCCGACCTCCCTATATCTGCCTACCTCCCTCACGCAGCAATGGGACTGTGCCTCCAAAGAACCTTTGTTTCCAATGCAGTGAGAACACACATGTGCGAAGCCTCACAATCGCATGCACACTTACTCACAAACGTTCACACCTGAATGTGTAAGACACAGGAAGTATCTTGACTTTTGTAGGTGAACAGCCTCCCCCTGGCAAATCTGCCGCTCGGGGATACCCCAGCCTCGTTTCTTTCCCTTCCCCATCTTTCACTGTAGCCCCAGGATGGAACCAGTGGAGTGAGTAGGCAATGCTAAGAGGTGATCTCTCTAGGCTCCTTCAATTGTGTTCCCTTTGACATTGGCCAAGCCCCACGTGCTGGTGTTCAGAGGTCCCAGGCATGGGAAACATGTGCTTCACTGTCTATCAGATACCAGGAGAGGCTGGTACAGCATGCTTCTACCACCAAGGTCACTACTGCGGAATGTCACAATTAGATCGTGAGCTGGATGGAGCCCTTCCCTCGAAGCAGGCCCTTGGTGGATGGACCCTAACATTCCAATCATGGGTTTTAACACCACCAGTGCCATCTTTGGAGGGGGGGCCAGCCATTTTGGCCAGTGCATGCGGGTAAAGCCTAAATTAGACCCATCTCCCTTAGAAACCAAGACAAACAGTGAAGGTCAAGGGGTTGTGACAAATGTTCTGCTAACTCCCGGAAGATGCTTGGGTAGTTGAGATTGGCAGTGTAATTTCAACTCAAGAAACAAATACGGTCTGTCACTGAAAAGTCCACAACGAGGAGTGAGACACTGACTCTACTTTCAGAGACTCCAGATCTGATGAGGAAGTGGGTGGGGGATAGAAGGATGGGAAGCGTTACCGTGAAAGGAGCACAGAGAAGGTGCCCTGAAATTTCAGTTGCAGGGGAGAGGTGTTGGAGAGGGAGACAGAGGAGGAGAGGGAGAGGAAAGAGACTATCTGGTTATGGGAAGTGACGTTAGAGAAGAATCTTAAAAGATGGGTGGATCCCCACAGTGTGGAGGGCTGGGGGTTCATAGGGGGATTCTTCATTTTTCTTGAGAATAGAAGCAACACTAGCAAATGCCAGATGAATTTAATCACAATTTTTCTATGCATTGCCCAGTAACCTTGTGGGTCACCTTCCATTCCCTCGTCAATGAAACAGGAAGGTGAATGAAACAGGAAGGGTCTTTGAACACTGCTCCTAAAATCACACACAAACTTGGACTGCTCTAGCACAAGCGCCTACCCACTGACAGTCTCAGACCTTGGTGTCCCCGTGAACTTGGACCCAACTCAGGGAACTGGGTGGAGATGGCGAAGCACCAGCAGGATGTCCTTGCGCCATCACCCCCTCAGCAAGTCGGTGATGGTTCTCTCTTGGTGCCTGCCCAATCACAATGCTTCCTCCCTCCAGATAATCCCCGTGACAGGCCCTCGCGAAGGGGGCACCAAGGTCACCATCCGAGGAGAGAACCTGGGCCTCGAGTTCCGGGATATCGCCTCCCATGTCAAGGTGGCTGGCGTGGAGTGCAGCCCATTGGTGGATGGTTACATCCCTGCAGAACAGTAAGTAGAATGACCTAAGACACAGAGGAGTGCAGGACAGGGGGGAAAACAAGCAAACAACAAACAGCCTGAAAGCTTACGGGGCTAAAAAGAGAATACCCCTAATATTCAAGGGGGGCTGAGGGGGGCAGCTCCCACAATTCCCCAGAGCATAAACTAGCCAGCAGCCAGTTGGCTCTTTTCTCCCAGAAAGGCTGGGAGAAAAGAGAAAAGCTACTGTTACCTCCTTGGGCAGTGAGGGCGAGTAGGAATGAGACAAAGCAAAACTGAAATCTGCAAGACAGATGTGCGTTTGGTTTATTTCCCCCAAGTCTCTCTGCTGTCCCTAACTCCTCCACACATGCCCTCCTTCAATTATAAAAGAAGCTGACCCTGAGCTACTCTCCATGGAGGCTGAAAAGGAAACTCTGCATTCACTCGGACTGTTTTTTTCTTTGCAAAGCCTGCCAGTCCACTGAGAGGGTCATTTGGGAGTGACCCTGACCTCTAACCTGGTGGAGGAGGTCTGTGAGTCAAGGATTGCCTTGTAAATAAGTAAACACAATTTTCCAGCCCAGCAAACACAACCATGAAATGTTTACCAGCACAGTCGAATCTATATTCTCTACCGTCTTTGCTGCCCCTCCCGGAATGAAATCTTGCTACTTGTCTTGTGTGCATAAGTTATTGAAAGGCCTCCCTTGGGGTAGGTCAGAGCAGTTTATATTTCTACCTGCTGGTTTTCGCCTGGATTTAGTGATTCTGGAACCATCAGTACAGCTATCTTCAAGCCCTCCTGGTCTTCCCAAGGTGCTCAGAGTAGGTCAGTTGATTGATGTTTCCAGTGTTGGTAGGACACTGGTCCCTGGTCTATCATTGCTTATTTACCCAAAGAGTTTTCTGTGTCTCCTTCAACTTTCTGAGCCCTTCCCTAAACAAACCCAAAGCAGGCGGCTACCGATATATTGTGATCTGGGGGAACTATGAAATGACCTCTTCAGGATCTGCATAGCCAGATATAAAAAATATTATTATAAAGCCACATGACTGAAATATGGTGGCACCATTTAGATCTGTGGAATAAGATTGAACACGCAGAAAAAGAATCCTGATCTATGAACATTTAGTAGGTGATAAAAGTGGCATTTCAAATCAGCAAAGGAAGCAGAGATCATTCAGTAAGTGGAGCTGGGTAACTCCCTGGAGGGAAAAAAAAATACAGTATCAGATCCTTATTTCACATTATAAACCAAATAAATTCCAGACAGATGAAAAAGTTAAGTGTACAAAATGAAACTGGGAATGGATTAGAAGAAAATACAGGTGAGGATTTATTTGATTTCAAGGAAAGAAAGATGCTCTATAACTGCAAAAGGAAAAAAAATTATAAAGGAAAAGATTAGAAGATCTGAGTAATAAAACTCAAAAACTTGTGTGTCAAAATATCATTGTAAGCAGCATAAAATTATGAATGATAGACTAGGTATACGGTTATATATACCCTCTTACAGGTAAGAGACGCTTTTTCTTAACATATAAAAAAGTTTTATAAATAAAAGGCAAATATCAAAAAAATGAGCAAAGAGCATGAATGAACAATTCATAAGATATACAAAGAACTAACAGTCACACGAAAATGGTTACCGTCAGTAGTAATCAATGAAATGCAAATTAAGATAATAGGGAACAATTTGAAAAAGTCAATGGCTAGTGTGGGTGAGCAGTCTGAGAAATAGCACATTCATACATTCATGTTGGGAGGGTAAATTGGGATGATCTTTCTGGATTACAGTTTGGACATGTGGGTCAAAGGTCTGTAGCCTGGCCATCATACTTCTAGAACTTCCCCTAAATAACCAGAATGCACAAATTTTTTTTTTTTTGCAAGGATGCTATTTTCAGCTTTATTTATAATAGTAAAAATTTAGAGGCAATTTTGTATGTTTGAAAATAGGGAATTAAATCAATTCAATAAATTATTTTATATGCATAGGACAGTAAACTACACAGCCAGCCATTAAATCTGATATTATAGAAGAATCACGACCAGGGATACACTCAAGGTATATATTAAGTGAGAACAGGCTACCAAGCAGAATACAGTTTCTAATTAATTGTATGAATGAAAAGACAAGTTGGATGCATGTATACAAAAATGTTGACAATGGATATTTCTGGGTGATGCAATTGGGGGGTGGTTGTATGCATGGCAAGTCCTTCTATGTACTTCCTTTTTTTTTTTACACTGACATGGCAAGTCCTTTTATGTATTCTCTATTTTTTTTTTTTTGCACTGAACATGTACTAATTATGTTATCTGGACAAAGGCAAGATATATATTTTTGCTCGACTCTCACCCAGAAATTCTAAGAGAAAGGTAGAACCGAGAAACCATAAAATAAAAGAATACTTTTAAACTTTATGGTGGCAAAAGACAAAGTTGAAACACAGAGAGAAAATAATGCAATACTTATTACAGGCAAAAGTTAATATTCCTAATTCATCAGCTTCTACAAAAGGACAATCCAGTAGCAAAATAAAGACAGGGTTTCAGACAAGTCAAAGGAAAGGCTTTATAAGATTTAAAACACACACAGGGCCGGCTGAATGGCTCAGTTGGTTAAGAGCTCACTCAAGAGTGCAAGCTGAGCTCTGAGCAACAGCAGTTCAATGCCCAGCCCGAGCTGAGCTGCTGCTGAGCTGCCAACAGGTGGCAGGATGGCTCAGCTAAAAAAAAAAAATAGAAGAGAAAAACACATGCACAGTGGGTGGCATGTTAGCGCAGGTGGTTAGAGCGTGGTGCTGATAACACAAAGGTTGCCAGTTCCATTCCCGCATGGACCACTGTGAACTGCGCCCTCCCTTAAAGAGTCAACTATGCCATTGTAGCATGAAGGCAATGTGTAACCAGTGACCATGGCTGTTTCCCAATAAAGTTTAAAACACACACACACATACACACACACACACACACACACACACACAAACACACAATTATGTGCACCCCCCACTAGTACTCAGGGAAATACAAATTTTAATTAAACTAGTTTCTTTTCCTATTATACTGGCAAAACTTTCAAACGGTTGGTTAATAACTAGTGTTGGCAAAAGAGTGACATAATCTTACTCAATTACCTTTGATAGAAGTGAAAACAGGTACAGCCTCTTTGGGCCATTATTTTGCTCTGCTTATTAAACAGTCAACACACAAACAATGACCCAGCAAGTTCTCGCCTCAGAAATGTATTCTGATAAATACGCAGTGCTGAAGGGTATGTGTATAAGTTGGTTTGTTTTGCAGGATTATTTGGAGTAGGAGAAATATTAGGATGAGTTCAACGTACATCAGTAGGAGGCTGGTTAAATAAAAGATGGTGAAGTCATAGCATGAAACGCTACGAAGCTGTGAGAGAAAAAAGCAGTTCTGTGTACAGCGGCGTGAAGGAAAGGTTGTGCTGCATTGATGAGTAAAAAGAGCGGGGTTCAGGGGAGTGGGTAGTTCTGCTTCACTTTTATTTTAAAAATAGTGTATAAGTTTCTTTATATATATAATTGTGTGTGTGTGAATACATAACATTTTTGTTTATTTGTGTGTATAATATCAAACAAATATATATGTATATGTATACGTGTGAGTATGTGCAACTATATATATTTGGGCAAGTTGCCTAAATGTTCTGTTCCTCAGTTTCTTCACTTGTAAAATGGAGATCATGTATATATATTTTATAAATATATATTATATTTATGTCAATATTACATATATTATTTGCATAGGTCTAGAGCAGGGGTCGGCAAACTGCGGCTCGCGAGCCACATGCAGCTCTTTCGGTACGTATGTCTGGCTCTGAAGTAAAATTGAAAACGAAAATGAAAATAAAACTGTCTTAGTTTCATTTATAAAGTTTTTAAAGGGTATTATTCACATAATGGTGATTTCATTTGTTTTATGGCCTCGAATAATTTTTAAATTATTCCATCTCAAAAGCTTGCCGACCCCTGGTCTACAAAAAGGTCTGCAAGGATATATATATATATATATATATATATACCAAATTTTTAGGAGAGGTTAGGAGTCAAGAAAGGGACACTTACTTTTTGACTGTCACACTTCTGTACTGTCTCATTTTCAAAGGGTATGAACAAATTTTGTAACTAAAACAATGAACATTTAATTTATAAAAAGGGAAACATGTATAACCCTCCTCCATGCATTCCCCCCCCCATCCCCCAGCTGGGGCTGTGAGCAGAAAGCACGAGGCAGGCCGTGCATTGGGAGCAAACAGCTCCTTGGCTAGGACCTGCAAAGCTTAGGTCTGCTCCGAGGCTCCCGTCTGACTTGCTGTGGGCCCTTGGGTAAGTCACTTTACCTCTCTGGGCCCTGTCAGCTTGTTCCCTAAGCTGTCTGGCGGAAGCAGCCTCAGCACAGTAATGCACAGTGGCATGAATAGTTCATGGGTAGGAACTGGGAGTCAGGTCAGAATACAGGGACCCTCTCCTAGGCCTCCACGGAGACCCCCGTAGGTCCAGTTCCTCATTTTCTGAGAACCAAAGTGATGTAAAAAGATTCTGCAGGGAAGAATCTGGGGTGTCTCGCCTCCTCCGTGCCTGCCCCTCCCTGAGTTCCGACTGCAGAGAATGGTGTCTGTGTAGGTCTGGGGCCCAGGGGTAAGGGCTGGGAGTGATGTGCCCCTCCTGTAACCTCCTGTCCTCTCCCTGTAGGATCGTGTGTGAGATGGGGGAAGCCAAGCCCAGCCAGCACGCCGGCTTCGTGGAGATCTGTGTGGCCGTGTGTAGGCCCGAGTTCATGGCCCGGTCCTCACAGCTCTATTACTTTATGGTGAGTTTGGGCCCCCAGAGGCCTGGCCAAGCACCGGCCACAGGCCTCATTACCACGGCCACTGGCCCCTCTAGATCCAGGGCAAGGTCATGGGAGGCCTGTCCTCCGGTGCATGACAGCACAGCCTTGGAATGAAGACCTGGATTGAAATCCAGGCTGTGTTGTGCCTGGGGTGTGGTTCCACGGAAGCTGCTGTGGCTCCCAGGCTCTGGGCCCCTTCCGCCCGAGTGGTGGCGTGGCACAGAGGGGAGGGTGTGGGCTGTGCATCCGGACTGCTGGGATTTGAGCCCTGGCTCTGCCACTTACTGAGTGGACCCGGGTAAGCTGCTTAATCTTTCTGTGCTTCAGCACCTTCATGTCCCAAACAGGGATGATAACAACAGCACTTACCCTTGGTATGTTGTGAAAGTGATGTCAAATAGGTTTATTACTTCTAGAATCATTTCCTTTATGATTTCTGTGATTGCCACCAGGGCTACGGAGCTGTGGCCTGCTGTTTCTCCTATATACTGGCACCCCAGTGTTTCCATTCCATCATCGTCACTTCCCCCACTTTCTCCGCTCCCCGTCATCCCTGGCCTATGACCTCCTGAACCCACCACATTATCCCACGTCTCACGTGCACCCCAGTCTGCCTTCCTCCACCCACACCATTACCCTCTCGCACCCCAACAACCCTTTCCCCAAATCTCCCTCAGGATCCCACGACCTCTCTGCAGATCTCACCCAACCCCCATTCCTTCCAGCCTGGACTCTGCCTGATGCTGCAAAGGCTGCCCGGCCAGCTCCTGGCTGTCCAGGGTGAGGGCTTCTATGGGGCAGTGGCTTTCGGAACCTCTCAGCCTTGTGAGGACAGGGATGCTGGGGATATGAGCGCATCCCTGCCATGCACCCTGCATCATTTTCCAAACTGTTCTGCCATCCAGTTAATGCCTCAGACAAAGGACAGCTGTGATGGTATAATTTCCTCATCATGCTGAGCGGCTTTGGGAAGCTGGAACCCTGAGTGATGGATTTTATGCCTAAGCATCCAATGCTCTGAAATATGTCATGGGGAGGCCAGTTTTCATTCTTCCCCCTTCTTTCTTTCTTTCTTTCCCTCCCTCCCTCCCTCCCTCTCTCCCTCCCTCCCTCCCTTCCTCCCTCCTTTCTTCCTTCCCTCCTTCCCTCTTTTCCTTCCTTCCTCTTTCCCCTCCTTTCTTCCTTCCTTCCTTCCTTCCTTCTTCTTTCATCAGCCCTCCTCCTCTTTCTCCTTTCTCCATTCAGCTGACAACCATTTATCACTTTGCACAATACCTTTCAGTAGATTGTTTGATAAATACTTGCTGAATTGACTGAATTTTGTAATATAATTTGATGGCCCTGGCTTGTGGGTGTCACAGTGATAAATCAGACCCAATGCAGTCCCCGCCCCTCCCTCAGGAGGCCCACAGTCTAGAAGGAGAGACAGGGTGCAGGACTCACATGCAGACAGGAATGTGGGGGCCGCCCACCACGGAGGACCCTGATCAGACGCCCCTCCCGGCCTGGGCCCCGGGCCCCGCTCTTTGTGCTTCCGCCTCTGCTCTTTGAGAACCAGCTGACTTATAAACACAGTTGGCTGTCACTGCACACACACCGGAACCCATGTAAAAGCACACACGTATGTAATGGGTCTGATGGATGTGTAGTTTTACCTATTGGCTTAGGATTTGTATCCTCACCTTCTGAAAAAATGGAGAGAATTTCCAAGTTAATCCCAACATACCTTGAGGCAATAGCGGTAAGTGTATATGGATTTAGAGAGTATATACATATATTTATAATACACACACACACACACACACACACACACACACACACACACACACACACTGTTATTCCAGCAGAGTTGAGAGAATGAGAGGGAAAGAGGGAGATTGAGAAGAGACAGAGAGAGACAACACTCAGCAGGTATGTGAGAGGTGTGGCCTGGCACGCCAAAGCTGGGCATGATATCTGGCTCTGAAATGTCCTGGCTACTGTGGCGAAAGGCAGGCCACTGCTGCATGGCCAAAGCAAGCCCTGGACCTCCTTCCCTGGCCAGCCAACTGCCTGGACAGTGTTTATTCTGTGGACGCTTAGAAGTGACAAAGTGGATGGTCCTAGGAGCAGTCACGACCTCATTAAGCAGATGTTTCCTTTGGGCCTCAGCTGTCTGTGCCATGTCTGCAGCCAGGCCTCTCACTTCTGTGGCTCACTCAAAGGCTACTGGCCCCGGGATGTCCTGCCATCACCTCCCATGTCCCACGCAGGGCATCAGCCCCCACAAACAGTGCATCCCACTCGCTTGCCCATTTCTGTCAGTGGCCTGTCACCCAGTCAGCTTTCCCTAATTCCACTTGGTCACCATGTCACCATGTCCTGGAGTCTGTCTTTCCACAGTGGTTTTCCTGAATCCCCCAGGAAGAGCCCAGAGCACCCCTGCCTCTAGCTGTCCTCTAAATTCCCTGGTCTATTCAATCCTATTGCTTGAGCCTTCCTGTGGCCTGACCCTCTTCCCTTCTCTGTCTCCTCCCCCATTTGCCCTAAGCCATATCCTCCCATTCTCCCAAGTCCTGCTTATGACCCACTCCTCAGCCTTCTCCTAGGCTGGCCCTGTTCCTGCTCATGGGGGACCCATGGCATCTGCCTGCACTAGCCCTTGGGGTTGCCTCCTGGTGGCCCTGCCCTCTGTCACACTAGTCTTTGGAGATGAAGCTCAGATCGGTGATTTTTTGCCAGCTCCCATGGTGCTTCTGCAGTTCTAAACCTTCCTGCACGTTGGACTCTCTTGAGGGACTTTAAGCAAAATGCTCTGGAGCCCCCCTGAGCTAAATCATACCCTATAGGTGAGGCACAGAGCTCCCCAGGAGATTCCAACTGCAGCCCGGGCTGACGGCCACTGGCTTTGGAGTAGCAACGTTTATTGAGTAGCTAGCCATGTGCCTTCTGGTATCTGCTCTCCAACTTAATTCTTACAATGTCTTTGTGGTAGATAATCAAAAACCCCTACTGCTCTCAGGGAGGACAGTCTTGCCTGTATGATTGTTTCTACCCAGGGCAGGATGGGGTTGGATGGCGGGTGTTTAGGCGGGCCTTCATGGGAGGAGCCGATGGAAAGACAGGATTTATACAAGGCAGAATACGGTTTTCTGTGTGCATCTTGAGTAGTGGAAGGCTGTCCCTGGGGTAAGGTATGCCATGAAAATGCACCAAAAATGGGAGCAGAACAGAGGGAAAGAGAAGGGGGTTGACCGGAGGAGAGGTGGTCGGGGGCAGAAGGGCAGGTCAGTAAACAGCAGAGTTTTGCCACAAGGCAAAAATGCATCGGTCTAAAGGGTCCCTGGGACTGAAAGGCTGGTGTCGCTCGTCTATTTGAAGGGCATCTCCGAACTGGGACTGCAGCTCCAGGAGGGAAGACATTCAGGGAAGAATGGCGCTGGGGACCCCAGTGTCTTCTCCAGAACCCAATCTGCATTTAAAGGCCCAGTGGCTGTGGCTCTGCCCACAGAACTCCTAGGGGTTCAGAGCGGAAATGAAGGGCAAGGGTCCCCATGACTCACCAGGACAGTTGGAAGAGACAGATGGCCCTCCCTTGTGCTCCCCAGCACAGTGTGGGCCCCGCACAGAAGCCCCCATCTCCTCTGGACTCTGGATTCAGCTGGGGAGCCCCTTCCTAGGGGAGTTGGAGGATCCTGCGGAACCCCTTTTCAGGGGTGCCTCTGGGGACCTGGAGCATGCTGGGAACTCCTTCCCAAAGCTGAGGATGGAGGCAAGGAGGTTTGGGTCTCCCTCAGTTTCCCTCCACAAATCAGGCCAGTCTCTGTGATGCGTCCTGGCCTGGTCACCAGTGCTGTCCCTAGAGGTCTCCTTGGAGGGTAGCCCTTTTCCCTCCTCTCTACCTCCATCCAGGGAGCCAAGTGAAGAGGTGGCAAATAAGGTAGGATTTGCTTTCCCGTACAAACCCACCGTGAAATATTTATGAAGCATGTCTTGAATAATTAATAGTTTCTCACCATTTTAAAACATGTCTCCGTATTATCGTCTCTCAGCCCCTCCAGGACAGCCCCCGCCCCACCCAGCCTGTGCTGACAGGAGTGTCGGCAAAGCCAGCAAGGGTTACTCCCTTCTAGTGCTTCTAAGACCCCTACCCACAGGCTGCCAGGGAGCCTGCTCTCCTTTCATGTTGCCCCCACCCCGTCTATCTTAGCTTCCCTGGCTCTCTGGGAACTCCCCCTCCCCACCACCACCATCACCTTCCCTGCCTGGAAACCACTGGGCACAGGCTCGCTCTCTCTCTCTCTCTCTCTCTCTCTCTCTCTCTCTCTCTCTCTCTCTCTCCTTTCCCTTCCCTCTCAGGAGGTCCACAGGACCCAGGACTGAAAGCTCTCCCTTTTCAGACAGTTCTGGCAAAGACACCACTTGTAGGAGGTGACATGAAGTTGCCGAACCAGAAAACAGGAGCCTTTGAGATAACCACTTTTTGACCCAGCTCCCTGAATGTGTGATCAGAAAGGTTAAGTGACTTGTCCTGAGTCACACAGCCTAGTGCTCTTTCCACACCTCACCCTACCCTTGGGGTCTCCAGTAGAGCCAATACCACAGCCAAAATAAGCCATTCCTCAGTTTGGTGGGTGCCACGGGGATGCCAGGTCCGGGATCTGCACAGACCAATGGGCGGCGCGTGTGGGCAGACACTGGGCACAGCGGTCAGCGTGTGTCCCCTGGCCGTGTGCCCTGCGCCTGGAATGGGGCACACTCATCCCAAGTGACAGGCTTCAGGCTTCTTTTCTCCTGTTATGGGTCCAGGTCTCTGTGTGGGGAGGCTGCCTGCCTACTCTGAGTAGCTGAGTGGGTTCAACTCTCGGTGCAGAATTCTTTGAGGGGCAGGGTATGTGTGTGTGTGTGGGGGGCGGTGGTGAGAAGGGGCTGCAGAGAAAGCTTCATTTAAATGCAGATACAGACTTCTCACCTGGGACTGAGGAAAGTTTTTTCCATTAAAATGCTAATGAAAGAACACACGGCAACTCCAAATCCTCAGCTCCCAGCACCCCCCTCCCACCCCATTCCCAGCCTGACTCTCCACTCAATCCACCGACCCTTCTTTGCATCTCCCCCTGGATCTTCCTGGGGCCCTCACAGCCCATCGCTCTGGCCCAGGGGAGCTTTGGGCAGCTCTCTGAGAGGCCTGTGGCAGGGGCAGGTCACCTTCTGAAACCAAACGAGACTGCAGACCGGAAGGGGCTGGACAGCCAGAGCCCAGTCAGGACTCAGGTGTGCCACTGTTCTGCTGTGTGACCTTGGAAACTTTGCCTAACATCTCTGAATCTCGTCTGTAAAATGGGAAATAATACCTACCTTGTAGAATTGATTGGGCAGTTCAATTATTCATATATCTATATCTATAAATCTTTTACCACTTAAAGTCAGTACACAGCAGCTCTTCTTATTACTATTATTAATATAGAGATACAAACTCCCAGGGACTAGATTGTTGCCTGGCCACATGAGCTGAAGGAAACTCTTCAGGAGGCCACCATTAATAAGGATTCTAGAAGGTAGCAGCAGGCCTGGGCTGCTACCTCACCCCTGCCTAGTAGCCTCCTCGGCCAGTCCTGGTTGTGCCTCAGGCCAGGTCCTTTCCTACACAGACGCTGACTCTCTCTGACCTGACGCCCAGCCGGGGACCCATGTCCGGGGGCACCCAGGTGACCATCACGGGCACCAACCTGAACGCGGGCAGCAATGTGGTGGTGATGTTCGGTGAGCAGCCCTGCGTCTTCCACAGGTAACTCACTGCAGGCCAGGCTTTGGGGTGCGCAGCACGGAGTGGGGCTAACCTCGGCAGGGGCTGCCTCCTCTCTGGAAAGCAGCCTGTTCTCTTTGCGAGAGGGCTTCCTGGGCTGCCGAGGTTGGTCTCAGTTCCCTGGATGGGCCCTTGTGCTGCTTGCTGCCACCATTTCGCCCAGGTGTCCCATGCCACCTACTGTGCAGCATACCCTTGGGCTCCACAGGACAGCTTGGAACCTAGGGCCCCTTCCCCCAGGGTAGCTCCTTGCTGGCTGCCACGGAACCAGCTGGGACTGCTCAGAGCTGGTAGGGACAGCAGCCCAGCTAGTGAAGATGGACTTTCTAAATGCAGCCAAACCCTTCCCCACTCTGGCTCCACTATCCAGCCACAGAAGGGCCATCGTTCCATGAGCCGGGAGCTGTGGGGACAGAGGAAGGCGGGAGGTGCATCACAGGAAGGGTTCTAGGACATATGGCAGGAGACAGGTTTTGCAGAGAGGTTTTCTTGGGAGGGAGCTATGCTGAGCCGTGACAGACCTAAAGCCACACCAGGCCAGGCCTTGCATTAGTGATGTTAAAGAAAAACGTATTGTGACACTTGTTAACATGGCAAAGAAGAGTTTATTCAGGACTGTTGGCAGTGGGTGTCAGGCGTTCACAATGGAAGGGAGAGCTAGGACTCAATTCCAGGTACAGCAAAGACAGCTTGGGATGTACACCCAACAAGCAGAGTGAGGGCTCAGTGGGTGGACAGTTACTAGGAGGAAATAGTAAGGACAGGATGATCCTTATGAAACCAATAACAGGATTCTTGCAGGAGGCCAGCCAGGGTGCTCAGATATCACGGGTGGGGGGATTCTTGTTAAACTGGCTTAGCAGGATTCTTGCTAAGAATGGGGCCAGGCAGGCTGAAGACAGGGCCCAAGGACCAGGGTGCCTGGCACAGGGATGGGGGTGGGAGGGCCCTGACCCAGGACCACCCCCCTCCTCCACCCCCAGGAACCCAGCTCCGTGTCTTCCCTCCCTGCAGGCGCTCTCCATCCTACATCGTCTGCAACACCACATCCTCTGATGAGGTGCTGGAGATGAAGGTGACGGTACAGGTGGACAGGGCCAAGATCCAACAGGATCTGCTCTTCCGGTACGTGGAGGACCCCACCATCGTGCGGATTGAGCCAGACTGGAGCATCGTCAGGTAGGAGTTGCCCAACCTCGCTTTCCTTCCTCAGCTCTCAAAAGCCCAGGTGAATTCTGGGGGCCAAGTCCTGCTTTGGGGACTGAGGAACTGGGGTTGGTGGAGAACACTGACCTCCCCCAAATCAGAAGACTTCCTTGCCGTGGCTCCCTCCTTCCACTGAGAGCACCTCTGAGCAGGACCTGGCCCTGGAGGCCAAGCTCTGATCAGCGAGAGCCCGCAGCCTCTAGTTTGTGGATCGATGGTGCACTTGGCAGCCATGTTACCATCACACAGTGACTGGCTGGGAGACGTATCAATCCTACTCCCCCAAACCTCACGAATACGGGCAATAATTCGAGTCCTGCTGAGGAGCGTAGGAGGAAGTGAGATCACATCTATCTTCTCCTTGGCCTGCTCTGGAAGGAAAGCAAATCCTGGTCACCGGGGTCCAGTTCCTATGTCAGTTCTCTGTGCTTCTGTAGCCTCCTGCCATCCTTTGTCTTAGCACCCCTGACCTCTAGTTGCCTTTGTCCGTCCCTCTGCTGCAGACTCCTCAAGGGCAGGGACCGGGTCCCCTTTTCTGCTCTTTCCCCAGTGTCAGACAAGAGTACACAGACCATGTTTCCTAGACTGAGGGAACCGAGTGTGATGCTCTTACAGAAGGACACTTCAGGGCTGCTCCGCCTCAGCCATTCATGAGTTGTTTTGGGTCATCTGCCTAATCTTCCACGGCCTCCACCTCTTGATGATTCACCTGGGGCTCTGGAAAGTCTGGAGTCCCCAGGGACCCTCTCAACCCCGGCTAGTTGGGGCCTGGAGTGAGGGTATCCCACCCCAGGGAAGAAACTGTGGGCGGGCAGCATAAGTCTGCTGTGCTAGGCCCTGGAGGAGGCATGGTAATGAGAAGGGGCTGCAAAGAGCATCCTGACAGCAAGACACCAGGTGATAACGGGGGAATCGCCGCCTCAGAGACTGAATGGAGACTAGGACAAGCGCTTGGAGTCAGAAGGACTAGGCTCAGCCCTGCTCCACTGCTTAGCAGCCATGTGACCTTAAACGCTACTTAACCTCCCTGGGTCCAGGGCTTCCCATCAGTCAGGGCACCTGAGAGAATTAAATGAACAGTATCGTGCCTGGCTCAGCTCCCTCTTCCTGCCTGCCTCTCGGCCCTCATTCTTCCCACAGTCTGCTTCAGCTTGGGTCTGGGGTCCAAGGGAGGGGAGAGCATAGAGATATGGTCTCCACAGGCTGAGGCAGGGGTCAGGGACGAGTTCAGTGCAGAGAACTATCATTTAAATCAGAAGTCAGGGCCGGCCGAGTGGCGCCGTGATTAAGCGCTGGCTTGGGAAGCCAGCGGCCCCGGTTCGGGTCCCACATGAGGGCCAGTGACACTGCCCTCAAAAAAATAAAAATAAAAAAATAAAAAAATAAACCAGGAGTCAAACTCCAGCCTGGGTGCCAAATCTGGCTGTCTGCCTGCTTTTGTAAATAAAGGTTTATTGGAACACAGCCATGCTCATTCACATATGTTTTGTCTAGAGCTGCTTTCTCACAACATCAGCAGGGCTGAGTAACTGTGGCAGACCCCGTCGTCTGAGAAGCCTGAAATATTTATTCTCCGGCCCTTTACAGAAAGAGTTTGCTGACCACCCTGGTCTTACACCTAAGGAAAGGCAGCTTTCCCTGAAATGAGATTTGTTTGTCCTCAGCAATTACTCTCAAAGACCCAAACCTTATAAGCTTTAGCCATGATCTTAAAGCAGATGAAGAATAAGAGGCAAGGAAAGGGGAAATAGCCTGTAAAAAGCTATTCCAGGATTGGTCCCCAGGGCCTGGTGAGTCCAGGAAGTTGGCGCAGCCCCCTGTGCCGAAGACAAACGTCGCTCTGGATGCGGGGAGACTCAGAGCCTGGTTTAATTCTATCCTTTCTCACGCTGCCATCACAGAAATAGAGGTGACATCCTTCCTGGCACTCAGCAGCCCGCCCAGAGTCGTGCTCACATCAAGAGGGCCGCTGGAGGCACGCTCTGAGCCTGCCAGCGACTCCAGCGGTTAGCTGCCGTTCACAACGCCTGTGATGGGGTTGCGGCTGTGCAGAATGCCTGGGTTTACATCGCTCACAGCAGCCTGGGCCGCTAAGGAACAGTGGTGTGGGCATCTGATAAATGCGTGTTGAGCTGATGGTTGAGAAGGCTTTGGGACATGGCTGGATTTCAGAAGCTCATTCGCAAACCCTGCCATGGGCAGAAGAGCCTCTTTGTTTCACAACAATCTTCCTGCGTGCGTGTACGTGCATGTGTACATGTGTGAGAGTGTGTGAGTGTGTGAGAGTGTGTGTGAGAGTGTGTGAGTGTGTGTGTGAGTGTGTGTGTGTGTGTGTGTGTGTGTGTGCCTGAGAGGGGGCAGGTGGAGGTGAGAAAGGGAGGAAGGTAACTGGGAGCGTAAAGATGGGCCGATGGAGAGAGGGGTAGAAATGAATGTGGGTGTCAAGGATTCTTCACCCACCAAGCTTATAGCTACTTAACTGTTGTGGAGAGCAGGGTTCTTCTAGAAAATCCTCCCTTGGCTGCGGATAAGGTGATTCCTTGCTTTCCTTTGAGAGGTCCCCAGGGCTGATAGCCCTCATCCCATGTCAGCTTCTTGGCTGCCCTGCTGGACAATCACATCCGGGTTTTCTTTGAAAAGCTACATGAAGAAGAATCTCCTGACCCTTCCCTGTCACCTGTCCTCTGGTTGACACCACAGAGTGCAGGAGACCTGAGTGCCAGCATGGTTATTTGCGTTCCTAGAGAAGGTTCCTGAGTGCCTGGGCCTCTGCCTTACTCAGGTCTCAGCTGACTGAAGTCTGAAGTTTGTAGTATGTTTGCCCTGGGGGAGGAGGCTGTGCTCAGACCCTAAAGGGTCTGGTGGGGAGTGGTCTGGTCCATTAGTCCAAGGCCACTATGAAGAATTCCACGAGGGCAGCTGGCTAGCTCAGGTGGTTAGAGCACAGGCTCGTAACACCAAGGTTGCTGGTTCATTTCCCACATGGGCCAAGGAGCTGTGCCCTCCACAACTAGATTGAAGATGACTGCTTGACTTGGAGCTCATGGGTCCTGGAAAATCACACTGTTCCCCAATAAAATGTCTTTAAAACAAAAAAGAATTCCCTGAGACTGGTGAGGGCCAGAGGAAGATACACCAGGGGGCTGTGGAGAAGCAGCTGGCTGCGTCAGGAGGCCTTGGGAGCCAAGAGGGCATGCTGCAGACCTGGCCTCCACGGTGTCCACACCCCGAATCGACTCAGCACAGGATGGCCAGGGCCATCTGGGCATCACTGTCTTCGCCTTGACTGCTGAGAGCTCATCCTTATTATTATTCAGTCAGCTTGTCATCATTGTCCCCTCGAACGTTGTCATGCCTGCCGGCTATGGTTGTCTTTAATGTCAAGCTCAGCCTGATTGATTATCATCCTCATCGTCACTGGGTGCCATGGCTATTCCTGTCCCTGTGTTTATACGCCTCCTTCTTTCTTCCCGGTCAGTGGAAACACGCCCATCGTCGTGTGGGGGACTCACCTGGACCTCATACAGAACCCCCAGATCCGCGCCAAGCACGGAGGGAAGGAACACATCAATGTGAGTCCAGGCTGCCAGGGGTCATGGGGGCTGCCCACTCAGCATGTCACTTCCCTAAAGGGTGTGGGGCTCCCCAGGTCCTCAGGATGGCCCACCCCGGACGCTGATGGCCCATCACATGTGACACCCGAGCACTGGGATGGGGTCATAGGGAGCAGACATGAGGGCATTTTCATACCTCGGGGTACAGGCAAGGAGAGGCAATCGCTTCTGGGTTTTTCTACCCTTATTCCTCCATCCTTTCGACCCCCAGCTCTGCTCTTTAGCTTAGAGGTGCCCTAGCCACTGCCACACCCATCACGGGCAAAGCAGAGCTAGGTGCTAGCTACAGAAGTTATTCCTTGAGTGCACAGGCTGTATGGTCCCAGCTGCCATGGGGCTGTGACCATGTAACCATGGTGGTAACCATGTACTGCCGAGCTGTAACTATGGAAGCTCAACGGTGACCCGGTGGGTGCGGTGAGGCCATGTGTGTTCTACATCACCTTCCTGTCTGCTCATCCACAGCTCTGTGAGGTTCTGAACGCTACTGAAATGACCTGCCAGGCTCCAGCCCTCGCGCTGGGACCCGACCACCAGACCGACCTGACGGAGAGGCCCGAGGAGTTCGGCTTCATCCTAGACAATGTCCAGTCCCTGCTAGTCCTCAACAAGACCAACTTCACCTACTATCCCAACCCCGTGTTTGAGGCTTTTGGTCCCTCGGGAATCCTGGAGCTCAAGCCTGGGACGCCCATCATCCTAAAGGTAAACTGAGGCGGGTGGGCAGGACGTGGGAAGAAAGGAGGCCGCTGCATGGAAAGAGGGGGCTTTTCCAGGCATAGAGAGAGGCCAGAGGCCATGGGCTCCCCTACCAGATTTCGTGACTGGAGTCCCTAGCAGAGGTTGTGTTATAGCCCGGAGTATGTAAACACTCTCTCTGGGTCTGTACTGAGGGGTTCACTGTCTTTACAGGCAGATCATGGAGACCTGGCCATCTGGTCCCCAAGCTTTGTTTGTCCCTGAGTCCAGGACCTGGATGATCAAAGGCTCATACCACGTCCTTCTATGCAGCCCTTTGCAAACCACAGGATGGGGTTTCTTTGGAGCCTGGATAGCAAATTTTCATTGTAACTGCTATGACACTTTCAGTCAACTGCGGGTGGCTGACTACAGCGCTGTGTTGAGAAGGGATAAGGTCAGAACAGTGTCTTGATCACTGATTTCCCAGGGAGGAAGGCGGAATGGTCGTATATGTATTGTGACTTTTTGGACTTATTACAGAAGGTGGCATCTCCACCAGCCCACCAGCAGGATGGGCACCTCTGGGTGGGAGGGCATAGCCGCCAACCGGTAACTGTGGCCCTGACTCTGGGGTGGACACTGGGGTCTTTCTGTCCACGCAGGGCAAGAACCTGATCCCGCCCGTGGCTGGGGGCAACGTGAAGCTGAATTACACGGTGCTGGTCGGTGAGAAGCCGTGCACTGTGACGGTGTCGGATGTGCAGCTGCTCTGCGAGTCCCCCAACCTCATCGGGAGGCACAAAGTGATGGTGAGGCTGGCGGGATCCCGCCCTGGATGCAGCGGGCATAGGGATGCTGGGCATGAGTGGTCCAACTCCATCCTGGGCCACCAGGGCTTCCTGGAGGGGACCCTGGCCTGCTCCCCACTTTTCTCCTAGCTACCCCACACTCTTAGTCCCTTCTCCCTGTTTTTCTTCCACCTTCTTTTTTCTGTACCGTCATTCCTTCTCTACTGGCTGGTGCCACAATGAGAGCAATGCAAAACAGCACTGAATGATGGGCTGAATTGCCCATTATGTGTGAAGGTCCTCACCTTCCAGGAAAGGACCACTGCTGACCTGGGAGGTCTACAACGTCATGTTCCGTGCCTCCTTAAAGATGAATCTTCAGGGAGCTACTCACTGAAGGTGTCAGACTTTTTAGATCCCAGTTGTGTGCAGTTTCCTTGTGAGAATGACCAGTAGCTCCTGAATGAGAGAATGTGTGAATATTCCTGCTGTGGGGGGGACCCACGCTAAGCCGCCCAGACAGACCCCCTTCCCAGCCCCATTTGCCCTCTCATCTGAATTTACAATCAAGGGTGGCACTGCCCCCTGGAGCCATGTTTGTCCAACCCTCCCTGGTCACCAGTCCATCAGTGATGTCGGGCTGTTCCCTAGGCTGCTCTGTCCCCGTACCCAGCTCCCTCTCGCCCGCTGTGCCCCCAGGCCCGTGTCGGCGGCATGGAGTTCTCCCCAGGGATGGTGTACATTGCCCCGGACAGCCCGCTCAGCCTGCCTGCCATCGTCAGCATTGCTGTAGCCGGCGGCCTGCTCATCATCTTCATCGTGGCCGTGCTCATCGCCTACAAGCGCAAGTCCCGCGAAAGTGACCTCACGCTGAAGAGGCTGCAGATGCAAATGGACAACCTGGAGTCCCGCGTGGCCCTGGAGTGCAAGGAAGGTACTGAGGGGCCTGGTGGCCATGGCCCCATGCTGGAGGCTGGGTGTGCATATGCGTGCATGTGTGTGTGTGCGTGTGTGTGTGTGCGTGTGTGTGTGTCTCATACACAAGCAGTGGGCTGGGCAGCAGTGGGTAGCGCTGGGGGCTAAGTGCCCACCTGCAGAATCTCTAATTCTGCTCAATGAGCCTGGGCCCAGACCAAACCCATACCCTGGCAGGCCCCCCCTGGACAAGGGCAGACAAGGCTAAGGTCTGTCCCTCTGCCTTTTCCCCAAGGCAGGCTGGGCTCATTTCAAATCCCACTAGAGCAGTTTCGAGCCCCAAATCCTGGCAGAATGGGTTTTGTGCTCCCCTCTCAGGGAGACTTTGGGGTGTCTTGACATAACACAGTCAAGCAATCTTCAGCTCTCTTCCTTTAGAAGGAAAGTAAAGCTGTAGGGCTGATCTGAGATTCAGAAGAAAGGGTGTTTCACAGCTTGTATTTTTAAAAAAAAATTACCAACGCCACCATAAAGTAAAATCAGGTGCACCAAATCCAAGAAGGAAATTAAGGAGTCAGACGCTTGTCACCCTCAGGATATCATTTCATGAGTCACTCGGGAGGGTTGAGCTGGTTCTTTGCTGTAGATTTATACACACGAAGTAAATCCGGCTTGTACCTGGGGCTCTCACATTCCCACCAGGAAAGCCTCTGTGATGGGGAGGTGGGTCCACGCCATCCCTTCTCTGCATCCTGTAGCTGTCAGCGCAGCATCCACCTTCTGGGACCATTAATTACCGCCTTTTATTATATTTACGCTGCTTAATTTTTTTTCTCCGCAATGTACTCTTTCCTCTAATTAGGTGTAGTGATTAGAATCTCTTTTATGTGTGGCAAGCAGGAGGCTTTGAATGTTGGAGGCGCTGGGTGACTTGAAGGAAAGCTGCAGACTGATAAAAAGCCAGCTCCTTTCCTCTCCTCCCCACCAGCTGAGCACCCCAACTGGGAGGGGCCTGGAGGGGGAGGGGGAAGCCAGGCTCCTCTCAGAAGTTCCAGAGGAGGAAGAATTAGCCCTCAGACAGGGAGGCCAGCTGAGTGTCAGCAGAGGCCCCAGGGGAGGACCTTGGCTTCCGCTCTGGGGAGAGCCATCCCACTCAGGCAGAGGCACACAGAGCAAAGCTCATGTACTGTTAGCCATGGAAGTATTGTCCAGGGATGCCCAGGGCTGGCTCGTGAACATTCGTGGGGCAGCTGGGGTCCAGGGAAAGTGACTTCCCGAAGACTTGACAGTGAACTAGGAGGTCACCCACACACAAATTCAGAAGGAGCCCAGCCTGGGCCCTTCACAGGCCTAACCTGCTGATGTATAAACACACACACGTGTGCATTACACGCCCTAGACACTCACTGACAGACTCACACACTCAGACCATCGCTCATGTACTCACACGTACACCCACGCACACTCACACTCATGCTCACGCACGCATTCCCACACACTCCCACAAATACACACGTGTCTTCCTCGTTCAGGACATTCACGAGTGTTCATCGGGGCTCTTGATGACAGTACTAGCCAAAAAGGCTTCCCGAAGCCTCTTTAGCTCACACATTGATGTAAAACACTCTTGGATGCATCAGGGTTGCTCTGCCTTCCGAGTCACTTTCCTTGACCAGAACCCCTAGTGTCAGTGTGACCAGAGCGGAGGTTTTGGGTGCAGGAAGAGAGCAGCACAGGAGAGGTTACAGCAGCCTCTCTGTGGTCCAGGTGCCATCCTATTGTTCTGTCAAACAAGCAGCATTGGCACCCTCAAGCCCAGGAACCCGAGATCCACTGGCTTGAAGTCAGCACGGCAGTGGGACCCTGTTGACAGGGCCTGGTGTGGCCGTGTTGTGTTTCTGGGACCGCCAGAACCCACTGGACACAGGGCTTGCTTTTTAAGGGCTTTTCTAGAGCCACGCAGGGCTTGTGAATCTCTTCTGAGTCCATAGAGTAGTTTTCCGCTATCCCTATGTTTATATAAATAGAAAGATGTATTATTTAGTCAGGGTCCATTGGCTGTTCTTTTTGCCAACATGTGCCAATCCATTCTGATTGTGTGTGTGTGTGTGTGTGTGTGTGTGTGTGTGTGTGTGTGTGTGCACTCATGCATGGGTGCTTGTGTTTGTGCATGCATGCATTTGTGGATATATGTGTGTGCATGTGCCAGGGAGAAAGGCGGAGTGGGGAAGGGCTGGGTGCGTCACCTCTGACTGCCCCCCATGGCACAGTGCAGCCTGGAAAAAGGGCCATGTCCACGACAGGGTGTGACTAGCTTTGGTGCAGCAGCCTCGGCCTGCGCACTGGACTTTCCCTGGGCTGCGGGGAGCTTACCACTCCGTGACCACCTGGAGACCTGAGCCGCCTCCACAGACAGTGGTGCCCACACATGGCTCATAATTCACCATTGAGTAGCATCACCTCAGGGAAGGAAGGACAAAGATTCACCTGTGATTTTATACAGAGGGAACATATTAGTGTGGCAGAGCCTCCATCTGGACCCGTGTGGTGGTTTGATGGCTCCAGTGAGTTGCACGGTCCTGGGACTTCAGAAGAAACTGTTCTTCACTTGTATAAGGAAACTCACTATAAAACACAGAAATAACCCTTCATCTCTGGACCCTCTCTCTGCCCTCCCCCTGTTCCTCCACACACCCCTTATCCCCATGCACATCTTGCAAACCACAGCCCTTCATCTTCAGATGGGGAGGCGCCCCTGGCCCGAGCAGCAGCGCAGACCTGTGCATGGCCTGCTCCCAGCCATGCTTTGGAAGGGATTTGGCCCCAAACCAGCTTCCTTGTACTGCCCCTTTTTCCCATGCCTGTGTCGTTCACCCCAGTTACTTAAAACACTCCGCCTTCTTATGTCTGCACATCAGCAGCCCTTTGCTTATGTCCCCTAGGGGTCTGGGTAAGGGTTCTGAGCGTTCCAAGTCCAGGTATCTCGTGGGCCCACCCCGTGCAGCAGTCTCATGGGTTTCTCTGGTGCCAGCCTTTGCCGAGCTGCAGACGGACATCCACGAGCTGACCAGTGACCTGGACGGAGCCGGGATTCCCTTCCTGGACTACAGAACCTATACCATGCGGGTGCTGTTTCCGGGGATTGAAGATCACCCTGTCCTCCGGGACCTCGAGGTGAGAAGCCAGGCCTGGGGCCCCGCCCTTCCCCAATCCAGGTATCCGCACAGAGAAAGGTGGTGGTGACCTTCAAGCCCAGCCTCCTTATTCCGAGGTGAGAAAGCTGAGGTCAGCGAGGGGACACAGCCTGCCTAAGGTCCCCCTGCTTTCCAGCACTAGCAAGTTGTTCTGGCAAAGATGGGGCCACGCCAGGAAACCTCGGAGCAGAGAAGGGAGTAGGGTGATATGGGGTCATGGATCCCTGGAGAATTGAGTGGAAGGTGAAGATCCTCTCCCCAGACAAACTGTGCATTTACACAGAAATAAGAAATCTGACAATGTTGGGAGTTCATGGACCCTTGTTTAAGACACCACGACCTAAGGATTGCATCACTTAGTGGGTGCTCAGTAAACCTATGTGGAAAAGGGAAGTGATGCGCTGGGAAGGGAAGCAGAAGTGAGAGTGATAAGAACCTAGCTGTCTTGTGTACCAGCACAGATCTCATCTTTCAAACGTTTTCTCCCTCTTCCTGTCTAGCGTAGGATCTGGTGTATGCATATATTCATATTTTGCTTTGCTCTGAAAGGGATTTGGAATGACTTGTAAAGATAAATACTAGAGACAAATGAAAAAAATATAAATGAGGAAACCTGGGCAAAATAAGCATCCTGAGGTATAATCATTGAGTTGACTGCCGACTAATATCTCAGGCCAGTTCAAAGTACTGAACCTGCATATATTCACTTAGCCTCCGACCAGTTCAAAGTACTCGAACATCCACTTAGCCTCCCGAGAGCCTTCTGAAGTAGCTATGCTCCTTTTACAGGAGCCAAAACTTAGGGCAGAGAGAACTCTGGGCCACACAGCTGGGAGGAGGCAGGCCAGGGTTTGAGTCCAGGCAGCTGGACTTCAGTCCGTCTCCCAGCGGCGAGCCTATGCACTTGACTTCTGAAGTGCTACGTCAGTGTCATGTCTAATGCTCTGGATACTTCTTAGGATGGATGGAAGGCTGTGGCCAAAGCAGCAACAGAAAATAGGACTAGTTCCAAGATTTATCTTGTCCATAAAGGAAAACAGATCCATCGCTCAAGACTCATGTGGTTTTGCAGGTACTGAGCGGAGGGAATGTCATCATGGGTCCTGCGAAGGGAGGTAGAGTGTCTGTGTAGGAATGTCTGTTCTCCTGGCCCCCATTATAAATCACGTCATCTCCCACCATGGCCTTCAGCCTCATCTTAAAATTTCCCATTAAGCCCGCACACTCTCTATTTTCCTGGCCTTCATCACAAGGGGGCACTTTCTGATCCAAGCCTCGGCTGGTGAAGGAGTGAGCTCACGAAATGGCTAATTGTCAGGCGT
This sequence comes from Aselliscus stoliczkanus, assembly GCA_033961575.1. Classification (NCBI taxonomy): domain Eukaryota; kingdom Metazoa; phylum Chordata; class Mammalia; order Chiroptera; family Hipposideridae; genus Aselliscus; species Aselliscus stoliczkanus. The sequence goes on along the minus strand of CM066740.1, from coordinate 78,097,339 downwards.
GGACTCTGAATCAAGCAAGTCACCCAGCTTTGTTTTTTCATTGTGGTAAAATAGACATCACGTCAAATTTCAACCAATTTTAAGTGTGCAGTTCCGTGGCATGAAGTATATTCACTCTGTTGTACAACCATCATCCCCACCCGCCTCCAGAACTTTTGCATCTTCTCCAACTGAAACTCTGTCCCCATGAAGCAATAGCTCCCCATTTCCGCAACCCCATCTCCTGGCAACCACCATCTACCTTCTGTCTCTATGAATTTGACTAGAGTACCTCATGGAAATGGAATCGTACAGTATTTGTCCTGTCGTGACTTGTTTATTTCACTTAGCAAAATGTTGTCAAGGTTCACCCCTATTGTCGCATGGGACAGAATTTCTTTCCTTTACAAGGCTGGATACTAGTCCCTTGTCTGGTTGTACCCCATTTTGTTTATCCGCTCGTGTGTCGTTGGGCACTTGGGTGGTTTCCCATTGGGCTGTTGTAAATAATGCGCACAAGTAACTCTTTGAGACCCTGCTTTCAATCTTTGGGTATATACTCAGAACATAGGATTGTTTCATTTCCATGAAACTCACTAATTAATTGCTTGCAGACAGAAATCGACTTTTACTGTCCCACGAGAGCCTGGGGGATGGGAGACCTAGCCTCCTACGCAAGATCCAGGGATCTTGTGTCGATCATTGTTTTCTCGTTTCTTTCCAACTCCTCTTTGCCACCAGAATAGTATCTCCCTGTTGCTTTTGTGAGCTTTGAAACATTCCCAGGAAAGACACTGGCTAATCTAAAGCAGTGTTTCCCAATCACTTCAGCTGCTTGGATGCCTGTCCACTGGGTAGGCATGAGTGGTGGAGCCATGTGAAGGAGATGCCCTATGGCTTCAGGCCATCCTGGACAGGGGGCCACCAGGCATCTTTGGAGCCATCTGGGTGAAGTCTGGGCATTTGGAGAAGGGGCTTCCCAGGCACTGGTCACACACCAAATCTTTAAAAACCGAAAGCACACAGTCACCACACAGCCCATTTTCAACCTATCATTGCCTCCTAAACTCTACCCTATTGAGTTACAATTAAAATTTACTATACAGTTTTATACTCGCAGACTTCAACTGAATTATCGAACCATCTGGTGAATAAAGAAAGTCTTGTTTCAGAGTAGCATTTGTGTCGGGGGCGGGGTGGAACGTCACAAAGGGGAATTGTTCTGGGCCCTTTTTACTGAGCTGCTTCCCTTCCATCTCCCCCTTCATAAAACGGGGAGAAATCCCTCCCTTCGGCACCCCAAGACACTGTGCCAATGCGTGAGGTATCCGGGAAGCCCTCAGGCAAAAGCAGCCCGTGGAGCAGGAGAGTCAGGTAATAAAACCACTGTTTAAGTGCTTGCTGCGTGCGCCAAGCACTTTACATGCACTATCTTATTTAATGTCCATAAAACATTATGACACAGGCACTCATATTCTCATTTTATAGACGAAGGAATAGAGCCCAGAGGTGACGGAGCTTTCCTCCACATATGAGTCATTTCGTCTAAGTCCAAACCCCAGGCTGCTGACCAAGACGCCCTTTCTCCCCAGGTGGCTCTGCTAACCCTTCCTTCCCAGGGCCCTGGGGCCTTGCTGCCCAGATGTGAGTGCAGCCATAGCGGGAAGTTCAGGGCATGTCTTCACGCCAGATGTGCAGTCTGGTCTGTCTGTATCCCTTTCCTCATCTCCAGGTGCCACAGTGCCAAATTTTCACATGGCTCCCCTGCCCTGGATGGGCTACCTGAGCTGTGGAGAGCCCTGCAAGGGAGGCTGCAGGGAGGACTCAGAGCTGGCTTCCAGTCGCCTCCCGGGCCCCGGGTGGGATTAGACGTGGCCAAGGATGGGGAGAACGAAAGGTGGCTCGAGAGCCAAACCAGCTTGGTTTAGAAATCCAGCACTGCCCTTCACTAGCTGGCTGGCCTCGGGACAGCTGCAATGCCTTCTCTGAGAGGCTCTTAGGAGGGCACACTGACCCTTGCAAGGTCATAAGAAGGCTTTGTTGGAACAATGTATGCAATGGGCCATAGTGGACACCCAAGAAATGACATTACCTATTATTAGGATGAGTTGTGGAGATGTTGTTCTAAGGGGTTTGAAGGACAGAGGAAGTGAAACATGTGCACATGTGTGTGAGGGGCTTGTCAAAGATCTGGCGGGAGACAAACAGCTGGGCAGATAGAGAGGCCCAGTGTCTCTCTTGTCCTTCCCTCATCAGCCCCAATGGAGTAGGGAAGAAGGGGATGGAGAGGGCTGGCGAAGCCTGGCAGGAGGCGAGCAGAGCCTGGGCCCACGTTGGAGAAGGAGGGGTTTCCCAGGATGAGCTGCAGGGGGCCACCTCTCCTGAGAACTGCCTTCCGATAGGGCTTTCCAAGCACCCCACACAGCACAGGAAGTGGAAATCCACTTGACTTGGAAACACTTGTGTGTCCTCCCAGCTTCCTGGCCTGTGGTAGCTGCTGAGGCCAGGCAGCTGGGGTTCAATGAGAGCACTTCTCAGAGTTCAGGGGTGGACCCACAGGGCTCCTGCCATGGAAGGGGCCTGCCGGCTGAGCATCCGAGGGCAGGGCCTGGGTCTGACTGGTTTCTGCCTCCAGCCAGCACCTTACCGGAGCCCAGAACACAAGATCTCTCTAAATGAATGGCATGAACGTTCTAGCTTCGCATCTGCCACCGTTTGGGACCTTGGGCACACATGGCTTTCTCCTTCTGTCTCCATCTTCCCCTGTGTAAAACCTCTCGTAAAGCAGAATGAAATTGCTGCCAGTCAGTCGCTCAACTCTGTGTCAAGCCCCGCATCATTGGCTTTGCACACATTGGCTCCTTTGGTGCTCCCAGGAGCCCCAGGAGATGGCAGGATGTGGCACCGACGGCCCCGCTCACAGCCTGGTGCCTACACTTCTCTGTCTTGGGGTCTCAGAGAAGCTCCTTATCCTCAGGGGGTTCTGGGGCAACAATGGTACTTAACTCATAGGGTGTCTGCTGTGGACTAAATGGGTCAGTATTTTTAACGCATGCAGAACCGTGCTCAGCATAGGCTGAAATCTATACACAGATTAGCTGTGATCCCTTCACTTAGTTGATGAAGAAACTGCGTCTCCGGGGGGGTCCCACAACTAGTAAATGACTGTGACAGAGTTAACCCAAGCTCTGCTGACTCTGAAGCCGTGTTCTTTACTGAGACATATGTGACACTTCTTCCCCCAAACCTGATGCAACCAACCCAGGAGGGAGACACAGGCCTCTAGAGGTAGGCTCAATGGCACCTCCTTGGATGTCCCTGCCTCCCTGCAGCACCCCACGCACGAGAGATGCCTTGCTCCATATTCTCAGAGGGCCTCCCCTCCAGGGCAGAGGCTATGCTTTTTTTTTTTTTTTTTTTAAGTAAACTTGTTTGAATGGAAGAACAACGCACACATTACCAGAACACAGAGCAATGCATGTTCCCAAGTAAACACAGCCCCCGGAAGTCCCCATATGCCCCCTCCCATCACAACCACCCTAGAGAAACCATTTTTCTACCACCACTGATTAATTTTAGGTTTTTAAAAAATCTCTATTTAAATGGAACTGTACAGTATGCCCTCTTTCGTGTCTGACTGTCTTCATTCAGCGTCTGCACGTTTCATCCCTGTTATGATGAGTGGCAGTGGGTCCTTTATTCCACTGCTGTGTGGGAATCCACTCAAGCCATGCCGCTGCTGCCGGACACCTGGATGTGTGTCCAGTGTGGGGCCCTTACAGTGTCGTAGTGCCCCTCCTTGTGCGTCTCAGCGATGCGTCCTCCCTGTCTGGCTCAGTCGCTGGCTTGTGTTTGTACCGGGGGTCGGGGGAGTGCCCCCTGGCACTCTTGCACAGACAGATCTCCCAGTGACCAGGAGATGCAGGCAGGAAGATAAAAACTTCTTGTCCTTTCCCATGATGGAGCTGGGTCTCAGAAGGTGTCTGAGGAAACATCTGATGCTAGAGTTAGGGAGTGCCTGAGTGACTGTTGGGCTTCATCGTCCCATTTATTTAGGTGAATAAACTTGGGTCCCCAGAGCAGTAAAGGGACTTTTCCAAGCTCACCACAGGGCGGTGGTGTCAGAGCCCACGTGGAACCCAGAGTCCAGGCTGTGAGGCCACTGGTCTGTCAACAGCACCCACAGGGTTGGAGACGGGTCAGCATTAGGTTAGCGGGAGGCTCAAGCCTGGCGATCCTTACAGCAGCCTGGCCTCCTGGAGTTCCCACCGTGGCTGGGATAGTGGTCAGTGTGGCCTGGGGGCCCCTCATCAACGCTGCGTTACCCCCAAGGAAGAGCGTAGGTTGTGGAGCTGGCAGAAGTGTTGTCAGATCCCAGTGCCACCATTACTAGCAGTGATGCCTCACTTGATTCATCTCCAAACTCGAGACAGTGACCCACTCATGGGCTGTGACGGAGGCTAAGCAGATACCTGGCACTAGATAAGGACTTGATGGCGTTAGCCCATTGGGTTGTGGCTGCAGTAGACGACGGGTGCAGTGGGATGGTCAGCGGTGCGCACAGCCCTCCCCGTGGGGGGCGTCACCGGCCTAGGGGGCAGTGCGCACCCCCACCTCCGGGTCTGCTCCGCAGGTTCCGGGCTACCGGCAGGAGCGCGTAGAGAAAGGTCTGAAGCTCTTTGCGCAGCTCATCAACAACAAGGTGTTCCTGCTGTCCTTCATCCGCACGCTCGAGTCCCAGCGCAGCTTCTCCATGCGCGACCGCGGCAACGTGGCGTCGCTCATCATGACGGTGCTGCAGAGTAAGCTGGAGTATGCCACCGACGTGCTGAAGCAGCTGCTGGCCGACCTCATCGACAAGAACCTGGAAAGCAAGAACCACCCCAAGCTGCTGCTCAGGAGGTGAGAGGTGCTGGGGGGGGAGGCGCAGGGCGAGATCCCCGCCCCCACCCAGGGGGAGGCGCAGGGCGAGATCCCCGCCCCCGCCCACTGGGCCTGGCCCTCCCGCCTCCCAGGAGCAGCCAGGCTCCCCATGCTGCTCAGGAGGTGAGAGGTGCTGGGGGGGGAGGCGCAGGGCGAGATCCCCGCCCCCGCCCACTGGGCCTGGCCCTCCGGCCTCCCAGGAGCAGCCAGGCTCCCCAAGGGTTGGCACCAAACTGCCCAGAGTGCTGCCCATGTAGCCTTGGAAGAACCTATCACGTTGGTGCCTGTGAAATGGCCGTGGGCCATCTATCTGCTCACCGCTGTTTTCTTTCTGCCTCTACGCCTGCGCTTCCTTCTTCTCTCTCTGCCCTTCTACTCCCCTGGTTTTCACCCTTTCTCCTGGGATTCTTCTCTTGTGGAATGTTCAGAGGTCCTTTTCCCATCCCCTGGCTTTATCTAACTCAGACTGTGAATTAGGAGAGATGCCGCAGGGCCCCTCCAGGAAACCACCATCTCAAGATCTCAGGGACCCACCATCTCAAAGTTTAGCCTCTCACAACAACGCTCACCGTAGTCTGGGACCAGCCGGGGAAGCATCACCTGGGAGCCTGTTGGAAATGCGACAGGTCAGGTCCCCTCGCACTCCCACCGGGTCAGAATCTACATTTTAACCAGAAGTGTAGGTGATCTGAATGCGTTTTAAAGTCTGAGAAGCACTGGCCCAGCCAGTGCATAAGTTGGGGGCAACTTATCTGACACACCACAAGCAACAACTTCCAGCACCGCCTCCAGCCTCCACGTGCTCCAGGGCCACTGCTCCACACAGTTGGATGTCCTGGACACTGGGAAGACATAACCAGATCCCATGGCTTTGGCCTTATAGGAAATAGACTCCCCGGCTATGCCAGGCTGCCACTGGCACTTTCCATGTGCCTGAAGGCCGTTTCTCCTCCTCTCAGCTATTATTCCAGTGCCTCTAGCCTTCCCGTAGATGAACATGGAAAACTCCCAGGTCAGGCCCTCTGCCTGGACCACCATTTACCACCCGCCTCCCATACTTGGTCTCTGGGTCTGAGGCAGGACCTCCCACTTGGTCCAGTGCATAGATTGGCCGTTCAGAGTGTGGATGCCAGGCTTTCTCCTGGTGTAGTGGGCATTCGCCTGCACAGCTGAAAAAGGTTGCTCCATATGGGAGCAATCACACAGCTTTGGAAGCAGCAAGGTAGAGCGTTTTGATTTTTGTTTTACTTCCACCACGCAGCCACCCACAGGCATAATTCTAAGGTTGCCACCGCCGCGCCAGAGTTCCCACCGACAATTTCCCGGCATGGTCTTGCTCCGTATCTGTGTGTCTGCTCTTCATGTTTTTTATTCGTTCTCTCCCAGATGCCTTCCCTCCCTTCCGCCCTCCTCCGTCTCCTTTTCTTTTTGCCCTTGGCTGCCCTCCTCTTATACATACTCTTCCTCCTTTTGTCCTCTCAGCTTCGTTTTGTCCTGGCAGCTGCCTAGCTGCCTTGGGAATTTAGTTATTAGTATCCTCAGGCAACCACAACTTTCAACTCTATCTAAACATGCCTAGATGGGCTGGTTTCTCTCTGGAGCTGGCCACACACTTAGTGCAAGTTTCCATATACATGGATGCAATCAAAGTGGCCTTTGGCCAGTATCACTGCTGTGGTGTCTTCACTTCCAGAGTAAAAGAATAAATGGATTTTGGAAGCAGCATGAAAGATGCAAGTTAGACTCAAGAAGGAACTTGCTATCATTTGAAACACTAAAATGGTTCACAGGGGAAGTTCCAAAGGATGTGGAGGAAGCCTTTGAACTAGGACAATTTGGGCATCTCTTGAGATGACCTAGGAATAAAGCTCCATGTTGCTGACAGCTCTGGGAGTCTTCAAGCTTAGGTGATGGGGTCAGTCTAATCTATCTGGGCTTTGTACCATGGTCCGCTTCTCCTGCCACCTCCCTTTCTATCCCCTGCCAAATTAATATCTCCCTAGGTTTCTTTGTTTTTCTTTGCTCACCCAAAGGAACCATGAAGTTCTCTAAGGCTGTACTGCCCAATGTGATAGCTACGAGCCACATGTGACTTCTTTAATCTAAATTATTTAAAGGCAAATCAAATGAAAAATGCAGCTCCTCAGATACACTAGCTGCATTTCAAGTGCTCAGTAGGCACATGAGGCTGGTGGCTACCATATCGGACAGCACAGAGCGAATGCATTTTCATCATCACAGAAAGTGCTGTTGGACAGAGGTGCTGTAGCCATTCCCACCAAAACCCACCCAGGAGCCTGACGCCCAGAATGTCCTCTCCCAGCTTTGTAGGCAAAGCTTGTCTGATCACTATGGGGTGCCTAGGAGTCCATGGACTAAAGTATTCTTTAAAGGACAAGCAGCAAGATCCATACAGACTTTTCCCCCTGCCTTCCCAGTGGGGTCTGACCGGCTGTTTCTGTCTTTGTCTTGCTCTGCTGGTTCCCTTGGTGACGGGTGACAGGACTGAGTCAGTGGCCGAGAAGATGTTGACCAATTGGTTCACCTTCCTACTCTACAAGTTCCTCAAGGTAGGATAGGCTGTGGGGTTATCGCGGGCCTTGCCTCAGTTTCCACGCCCCCAGCCTGCATCCTCCCCGGCCTACCCCATTTCCCTCCCTGGCCCCCAAGTCCACATTCTCCAGGGTCAGGCTCTTAGAACCCCACCGAGAAATGCATTAAAGGAAAAGGCTCCTGACCATCTCAGAAGACAGAGCCTCACACTCAGTCCTAACTTGAGAGACAGATGTACACAGGCTGCTTTCTCCCTGATGAGGGGATATGAGCCTCCAAGAGGACACTGCGTGAGCTCTTAAGCTAAAAACAATTCTTCCCTACTTCCGTGCTTTCCTTCTTCCTCTCTCTCCTGCCTCTCCCAGCCCCAGACTTACTAAGGCCAACTAGAGCGCCAGGTACAGAAGCTGCCTGTGTTGGCGGATAAACTGACAATGTGCCTGAGAGCTGCCCAATGTCCAATTATTAGCTCGTTTGCTAAGGAGTTCACTCCACTGAGAACTAACCTCTATCTCAGGATGGGGCTGCAAAGAAAGAGGGGTAGGGTGAGGTGGGGAGAAGGAAGAGAGAGGGGGATGAGAGGCAGGGAAGAGAAAAGAGACCTGCAGGATGGTGGGGGGCACCGGTCAGAATGCGAGAGGGCATTGTGGTCCAAAGAGTCAGGAGAGATGCACCTCTGAAAGAGGGAGTTGAGAACCCAAGAGTAAAGCAGGTGAGAGCAGGAGGAGAGACCCAAAACAGGGGCGGACGGGAGCCCTTTAGAGAAGGCTGGGAGGCTGGGCTGTGCTCACCTGTGGCCCAGCGCCCACTCAGCATGGCTCTTCCCCATGTCCAGGAGTGTGCTGGGGAGCCCCTCTTCTCGCTGTTTTGTGCCATCAAGCAGCAGATGGAGAAGGGGCCCATCGATGCCATCACGGGTGAGGCCCGCTACTCCCTGAGTGAGGACAAACTCATCCGCCAGCAGATCGACTACAAAACCCTGGTAAGCCAGCCTCACAGCGTTTCCCCCTGGCTCTAGTCAGTGGGCTTTGGTCCTGCACAGCCGCGGATGAGCAGAGGTGATGGCGGACATGCTGAAAAGCCACCTCTCCAGGCTTGCCCTCTGCAAGGGGCCATCCAGCTGTCCCACCTGGGCCTGTCACCCCAGGCTTCCTCTTTACCACCATACCAGGGCATCTGGATTTGGGGACCCGTAGCTCAGACACATCTGAGCAATACTTCAGCCAACCTGAACCAGGGAGTCCTAAGCCTCTGCCAGCAGCTGAGTGGGTGCCTTCTCGTCAGCTCGCCCAGGGTGGACAGTAAACACTTCCATGCAGATAGCAAGTGGGGGACACTGGAGAGAAAGCCGGAAAGAGTTCCTTGTGACTCTGAAACCCACCTCTGCCCATGGGTCTAGGTTCCAATATGCCCATGACCCGAGCCATAGATGTGAGGCCAGGATGGCCTAGTGGTGAAGGTGTTTGTCCAGGGAATGTGGGGGTCTCCTCGGTCAAGGGTAGACCCCCCCCCGATAAAAACTGTCACCCTAGGAGGCAGCAGAGCTCAGTGTATAGGAACAGGGGCTTGGAAACAGGCAGGGGGATTGGATCCCTGGCTCTGCTTCTAACCACGTGGGTGAATCTTAATCTCTCTGAGTTCAGGTGTCTTTTTTTTTAAGGAAGTCTTTTTTTTTTTTTTTTTTTTTTTTTCAGAAATTTTATTGGGGAACAGTGCATTTTTCCAGGGCCCATCAGCTCCAAGTCAAGTAGTTGTTTCAATCTAGTTGTGGAGGGTGCATCTCAGCTCTAAGTCCAGTCGCCATTTTCAACCTAGCTGCCAGGGGCACAGCCCACCATCCCATGTGGGAATCGAACCGGCAACCTTGTTGTTCAGAGCACACGCTCTAACCAACTGAACCACCCGGCCTCCCCGAGTTTGGGTTTCTTTATGTGAAAAAGTCGGGATGATATGACCTAAACTAAAACAGGAGTGACAGTAGTATGTCGCTCCCGGAGTTGTGCAGGGGAGGGACTGAGTCCAGTGTAAGCGCTCTCTGCTCCTGGCTCCCAGGGGCCCTGCCACCTCGTTCCCGCCATGCTGCCCACTGGTTGCCCCATCTCTCTAGGCCAGGGACCTCACTCTTGGATGTTTTTAGAGAGAGTTGATCTCCCGCCAGGCCTTCTCTAAGAAAGGGGAAAGACAGGAGAAGGAGAAGTGGGAAAATAAGATAAAAGATGAGTACTGGGAGTGATGCTTGAGTGGCACTCAAGAAGTGGGGACAGAGAACAGATGGGATTTTAAATGCACTAGGGGGAGATGAGGGCCGCGGCAGGCCAGGCTGGGGCATGGCAGAGCCGGGCAGGTCCAGTGAACCAGGGTGAGTCCCAGATCCCATGGCCAGCTGAGGAAACCATTCCTGACACTCTGAGCAAAGCTGTCCTTGCTGTCTGGGAATGAGGTGACCATGATGCACCTATGTCACGCCAACTTTTGAGGTTCCGGAAGCCCACCAGGCATCTTAACAGAGTTGCTGGGCTTGTCTCAGTGGATGAGGCGTCAAAGGACCAGCGTGGGACCGGAGCCCCTGCTTCCTTGCAGGCACAGGCTGCTACTGAGAAGAAAGTTAGAGGCTCTGATTAAAATGCAAAAGGGGGGAAAAAATCCTTCCAAAAATAGAGACCCCTGAATAGACTTCTTAATGAGCTAGAACTCCTGTTGAAATGTCTCCTGCCTGAGTGCTCCCCTTCACAACCTTTCTTTCCCATCTCATCAGCGGTTCCCCAAAATCGAATCCAACACAATGGGTGGCCATAATGCCCTGTCCCTAAATTGCAGGATCCCTTATTCCAGAGGCCACACTATTGTTAGCACAGCGCGCTCGACATAAAGCGAGCGTGAGGGGATGGGAGTGGGTCTGGGAAGCTCATCCACTAAGCTGGAGACACTTGGGAAAGAGGCAACGTGAGGAAAGGGGAAAGAAACTGCAGTTGTTTTGCCCAGAGAAGAAATGGCTGCCAGGATATCAAACAGTCCCCTTTAAGCCAGGGAAAGGAAACCCCCACATGCAGTAGGAGGAGTAGCCCTAAGGTTGCTGAGGAGGGGAAAGGGAGAAAATGTGTTAGACAGCAGCAGACGGGACTGACCGTAGACTCCAAGAGGAAGGGACCACATATAAAGACACTGCTGTGGAAATCGGGAGTGACCCGAGGAGCCCAGGGCCCTTTGGGCCAACTGATGGTGACCTTGACCTTGGCAGGAAGGACAAGGTTACAAAGACTGAGGCAGACGCTGAAAGGCTCTGGGATGCATCACTTCATAGCAGGTGCCCCTCCTCCGTGTTGAGTGAGTAGCTGGATGGATTGGAGAACTCTGGCTAGAGCATCACCTGGGAGCCTGCTAGGAAGTCAGATCCTCACCTAGAAACCTGCTGCAATGCAGAATGCCAAGCCCCATGTTCGACCTCCTGAGTCAGACTCTGCACTTGCACAAAACCACTCAGTCATTCTACTCACATTAAACTTTGAGAAACACTGACCCAGCAGAAGAAAAAATACCAGGGAGTTTGCTCAGAAACTACCCAAGGGCCCTGAGACTGGGATTGGGAAGGAAACTTCTGGCTGGGGCTGTGGGGGGCCCTGTCCCTCTGTGGGGCCAGTGCTTCATCTCGGGATGCCCGGAGCATCCTGGGCCACCAGGAGCTCCTGGGGCAAGTAGAAGTGTCAGGAGGGCATGCTTTGGTGACAGCCTCTGCCTCGTGGCCTCGGGGGAGGAAGCTCGGGACAGCTGTGTTACTGCCTGGGGGAGCCTGAACGGCCCCACCGCTGGCCCAGAGTGCAGGACAGCACAAAGCTGTGCTTGGCCACTGAGCAGGGGGCAGGGAGGGCCCAGGGAACTTTTAAAGGAAGGAGTGGCCGAGAGAGGGTTCCAGAGTTCCTTCCACCATTGTTTTCAGATTAGGACACTTTGAGAATCAGAGTTTGGTTTTATAGATTTAGGAGATTTTGTTTTTTTCCTTTTTCTCCTTAATGGGATAAGCATGAACCCATTTGAGCTCACAGCAGTCTGGTTGCTAATGAAAGGCAGGTGTCCAGGGGCCATAGCTCTGATTGTCACCACATGGAGCAGGAGCGGGTGGCGGTGGGAGGAAAGCTGTTGTCTGAGCCTGCAAACTAGACATGCAGTTGGGAAATGGTTGGGGGCGGGGGGGGGGGAGCGGGGGGTGCCATGAGGCTCCAGAGGAGATGCTCAGAGGGCCCAGGCAACAGCGGAAGGGTGCAGAAGCCCGGCACGGCTTGGCCGCTTGGCAGCGCCTGTACCCCACGGCACCCACCCCTGTCCAGTGTGGCTCACCCAGGAGGCCACACAGTCTCGTCCCTGAGACAGAGCCCACTCTGAGAACAGCAAGAGGACAAAAGCCTTTGGAAACGGCCCAGCACATTTTAAAGGTGCTTTAAGCCGAGTTAACTTTTCTGGCTCATTCCAAAAAGAGAGGTTGAGGCTCTGAGCCAGGGTGGCGTCTTCCCCTAACACAAGGTTTGAGGTTCAGAGCCAGGAAGGACTCTCAGGGGGCCTGAACCTGCAATTTTTAAAGGGCACCTTTTTATTTTTAAAGAACACATTATGCTTCTTCTAGCCTCTGCAACCTCTCTTCAGCCCGAAACCGCCACAAAAACCGAAGCTCATGAAATCTTTCGAGACAGGAGCCAGATTCCCATTAGTGGGGGTATGTGTGTGAGAGAGGGGGAGTGACAAGAAAGAGAGACTGACACACACAGATGGAGGCAGGGGGTTTTCAGAGGTGGGCAAGGGTCTGGATGAGCACCTGAGAAGGTGCCTTGTGCATGCATGTGCGTGTGCACATGTGTGAGAGAGAGCGTGTGCAGACATTGCCACACAGATTCTCCTCACTGCCTCCTTGTACTTTGTTCTCTTTGGAAAAAAATCTGGATGTTAATGATGTTTGTTAAGGGTGCGGCTCCAGCTCCTGCAATGACTCTGAAGCCATGAAACCTTCCTGCTGCTTGTAGGACAGGAATAGCAGGAGGGCTGGGTGGGAACACAGCTGGGCTGGGCTCTCCAACCTTTCTCCAGATCAACCTGCCGAGGCGGAACTGGTCCAGACAGGGGCCCAGGATGCTGCTGGGAATCTCAAAGCCCTTCCCGCTGCCCTCCCCGACGCGCCTCCTCTCTCCCCTTCCCCCAGGTCCTGAGCTGTGTCAACCCCGACAATGCCAACAGCCCCGAGGTGCCAGTGAAGATCCTCAACTGTGACACCATTACTCAGGTCAAGGAGAAGATTCTAGATGCCATCTTTAAGAATGTTCCCTGCTCCCACCGGCCCAAGGCTGCAGATATGGACCTGGGTAAGTAGGCTGCCCACCCAGTGGCTGTCCTGGGAGTGGTCAGAAGCTGCTCTTACCAGCCAGTGGAGCGGGGGTGCAGGCAGCAGGCATGCACAGCCCCCAGGAGCCCAGAGGATCTGTCTTCATGGCCAGTGGGGGCTGCCATCTGCTGGCCATCTGACGGCCTCTGGGGTCTTTCGAGCAGCTGAGGGGTGGTCATGGAGGTGTCATCTCTGCAGTGAGGGGGATTTAGTCTGATCTGTGTGATCCGAGGTCTCACCACTGGCTCCACTGCGCCCCAGGCTCTACCCTCCCCTCTGTTCTGTCCTGCAATTTTTGCTGACCACCTAAGGCATGAGGGATCTGGGTCAGGGACGCAGGATGGAGGAAGGAACAGAGGAAAATGAGCTCTGACAGCCTACGGGGGAGCAGGATGACATTTCATTTGAATATTCCATGAATAGATCGCATAGCCTATCTAAACAAGGGCATGCCACTTAGTTGCCAGCTGCACTGAGACCCACTTACAGTTTGCTGAGTGTTTAATCAGGTATCGTCCTGGGGAAATCCTAGCGGGGAGTCCCAGGGCTGAAGAGAGCCAGTTTGGCATCATGGGATGATGGTATCAAACAACACACCCGGATTCGAGTCCTGGAGCTGCCAAGTCCTGGCTGTGTGACCTTGGTCAAGTTACTTAACCTTTCTGTGCTTTAGTTTCCTTGCCTATAAACTGGAGGTAATAGTTAGTGCCCACCTCGTTGTAAGAATGAAATGAGATGATGCATGTAAAACCTCTAAATGCTGTGCCTGGTCCATAGTACACACTTTGTAAGTGTTGGCTGCTGTGTTACTGATTATGAGGCTAATATTGGTAAGGTATGTGTCTGTGTTGATTCTGGGTACGGAGAGCAAGGCGTTGATGTGTGTATGTGCTTATGCCTGGGGATTTGTGGCAACATAGGGGTAGGAGGACCTACAGAGGTCCCTAATCCACCCATCTGGCCTCTAAGCTGGCTCCCATTAAGCCATCTAAGGCAGATGGGGACCTGTGCTATTTCCGATAATCCACAGCAAATTTTCATCCCCTCCCACTGCGGGGTCCCACCCCAATTCCAATGCCTAGAGATAGGTTCTGCTAACTCACCTCAGGTCTTACTGCCTCACTTAACCCCACCTCCTCCTGCCAGACTCCAGGCGGGGGGTGTTTGGCCCTGTGCCCAGAGCTCTGGTGCCTGGGGAGAGAAACTAGACAAGCATGTGCTCCAATTCGCTTTGGAGGTGTCTCTGTGCAGGTTGTTTCTGGGAGGAAAAAAGGGAGGGAGGAAGGCATATGAGTTGGTGGCGGAGGTGTGGGTGAGTGCATTCACACGTGTGTCCAAGGTCACTGGTCCTGAGAGCCGGATAGGACATGTATGTCTGCATGTGGGTGACTGCGGCCATGAAGACCCCACAGACCAATGCTGTGAAGGGGCTTGTTACAGAACCAGTGGGAGAGCGAACAGTCACTGGCAAGAGCAACCCCTGCGCTCCCCACTCCCAGACAGTTGAGCTGGCTGCCCCAAGAATGGGTTTCCCAGAGAGGGTTGAATTTACTCTGGTAGCCAGGTAGTACCCACCATCCTTTTGCTTTTCTGTGGGGGCCATGGCAGGGGCCACCCTTGGCTCCTCAGTGTCCTTATCTGCAAACTGGGTAGGAAGATAACCCTGATCTAGTGGGGCCAAGAAGAGGAGCTGTTCTAAGAACCTTCACGCCAGAAGGCGAGTTTTGGCACACAGAAGGCACTCCGAGTGCAGGTGTGTGTATGTATATATATATATATTTTTTTTTCTTTTTTTAGCTGGGCCATCCTGCCACCTGTTGGCAGCTCAGCTCGGGCCGGGCATCGAACTGCTGTTGCTCAGAGCTCAGCTCGCGCTGTTGAGCGAGCTCTTAACCAACTGAGCCCCTCGGCCGGCCCTTGTGCGGGTACATATAGAATCATGCGCTTCTGGTATTTGGGAATGGGGTGACTTCCCTTGACACGGAGCGGCAGGTGGCTACGTCAGCCCCTACCTGAAGCTTCAAGACTCCGTGTGTGCAATTGGAACGCCTTCTCTTCCTTCCTAGAAAAGGGCAGATGGGCGATGGGAAACACACACATCCTGTGGCTTGAACACTTGATGGTCTGAGAAAGGGCAGGAGTCACCATTGGTCAGCGTCATCTCAACCGCAAGCTAAGGGAGCACCCTCTGGAAGCAGGTTCAGGGAACACCCCGTCTGTGCCTGCTTGGCTTCTGGAAGTGGGACCACTTTGTGGCTGAAAGATGCTGCTCAGGAGCCCTCCTCCCCACCTGGAGCCTGCACACCCTGAGCTTGGGAGGGGAAGGCTGCTTATGAGCTTTAGAAGATGGCTCGCTTAGAAGGCCTGGGGGGTGCAAGCCCAGTGAAGCACAGCATTAATGGGAAGACATTAAACCTCCACAGCCACAGCAGCAAGCCATCAGGAGTGGAGGCAGCAGGATCCAAAGCAGCCCCACCGCGACCTGCTGTCCACCCTGAGAGAAGGCAGCAGCCGGCACCTGCCTGAGGGTGGCACTGTCTCAAGCCAGGGGCCGCTCAGGTTAGGGACAAGCCACCTGCTTCCTAGCAGGGCCTGGGTCTCCTGTAACACAGTGCTCACCATGGCTGTTCAGGTCCAAAGAGGACAAAAGGGGCCACCCTCCTATCACAGGTGCTGCTCAGGAGCGCCCAGGGGCCACCCTGAGGGGACAAGGCCTCCACGGAAGGGGAAGAGTGAAAGGGGAGAAGCCAAAGAAGGGGTGGTGGGCAGTTTGAGCCTCAGGGCCCATCCCTTTGGGGAAAGGACATCCTGCTAAACTCACAAAGCCTACCCAGGATGGGCGCTTTTCTGAGGAATATCCTTTTTGTATTTTCTATTAAATTATGGGTTTGGAGCTGCGCCCAATGCTCTGGCTTTTCTACCAAAGCCAGATTGCTTAACAAGGAAAGCAGGGCCCCCTCAGAGACGCAGATGCATCTTCCACACAATTATGCTCAGCGTCAGGCCCTCAGGGGAGTGGGGAGCAAGGTGAGATTTTCCCCATCATCTAGGTGAAAGTGCTTTGAAAGCCTAAAAGGAATTTACAAATGGAAGGTGTGATGGTTATCAAGAATTAATCTGTGCTGCAGGGACATGCAACACACGGGCATGGAGAGGACCCCTCAGCCACATGCATTGGACAGAGGCAAGGGCAAGACAGCCAGGCCTCCCCATGTTCATTCCCGCCCCCATGCCTCCTCCTCCTGTAGCTGAGGGTATTGGCGGAGACTGCCTCCTATCCTGATGTTGGCCCCTGGCAAGGCGAGCAGACCTATCCCAGGCCAACTCACAAGGTGGCAAAGACACTGCCTCAAGTCATTGTCCCAGGTACCTCTAGCCCCACCCCCTGCCCCCTGCCTTTCATCATCTCTGTGGCCCCTGGCCGGCCCGATTCCAGCCACACTGATCCTTGGACTGAAGCTTTCCCACCCCTCCCCCTCTCCCCTTTCACTGGACTTTTCTAGGCATTAAGGAATCAAGATGGGGAACTGGATTAGTCAGGGTTCTCCAGAGAAACAGATAGGATGAGAGATACAGTAGTATATATCAAGCGGGAGAGAGAGAGAGAGAGAGAGAGAGAGATTTTAAGGAATTGGTTCACATGATTATGGAGTTTTAGTCCGTTTGGGCTGCTCCAAAATTAACAGACTCAGCAACTGGCAGATCCTCTGGGGGCCCCTTTTTAAGGTCTTTAAACACACGCACAAGGACTCTGCCCTCGTGGCCTGATCGCCTCCTAAAGACCCCACCTCCCAATACCATCATGTTGGGGGTTAGGATTTTAACATATGAATTGTGGTGGGACACAGGCATTTGGTCTATAGCATGGAGGCAGACAAGTCCCCACATCTGCAAGGCAGACCAGCAGGCTGGACACACAGGGACTGGCCAGTGCTGCAGTTCAAGTTTGAAGGCCGTCTGCTGGCAAGACTCCCCCTTGCCCACCAGAAGGTCAGTCTTTTGTGCTCCTCAGGCCTTCACCTGATTGGATGAGGTCCACCCACTTTATGGAGGCACCTCACTTCCACGCAGAGTCCAGCGATGTAAATGTTCATCTCATCCAAAAACACCCTCACGGAAACATTCAGTGTCATGTCTGACCACATACCTGGATGCCTTGACCCAGCCGAGTTGACACATAAAATTACCCATCCCAAGAGCCAAGATGAAGAGCACAGGACCCGCCTGCGTTTCAGTCTGTTGGGCTCCAGGGAAGGAAGGTTATGCCAGGGCCGGGGATGGGGACTGTGCTGGGACAGATGGCCCCTGAGAGCTTGCCCCCCCCCATGCAGAGGGCACCCCACTCTGCTATGCGCTAGGCGGTCCTCACCAGGTTTACATCCCTGTCACCCACAGGTATCGGATATGGAAAACCCCTGGCATCACTAGATTCTTCCGCAAGTATCTCATGAGAGGCTACTTTGGGGCCAGCTCTGTGCCAGGCCTGGGGGTACCAACATGACTAGGGAGAGTTCCTCATTTTTCACAGGGTAGCAGAAGGTAGGACCAGCCTCTTTCTGAGCCCTGGGCATCTTTTTGTCTCCTCCCTACACTCCCAGAGGAAATAACTGATGCCATTCTGTTCCACGCCATGGAAGAATCTGCAGCTCAGAGAAGCACAGTGCCTGGGCCCTGGTCACACAGCACGGAGGGGGCGAGAACACCATTCCCTCCCACGCAGGCTGTGACCTCCAGAGATTCCTCTGGTTTAATGCAAATGCTCTATCAATAGTCCCCCAGAACTCCGCCATCCCCTCTGTCTTGCCATTCAAGTTGGTGCTGAAAGGATATATTTTTTTCAAATAAGTAATTCCTGTATGCAATAAAAAGATACACTATCTTCTGAGTGAAATATAAAGAGTTCACAGCAGCTGTCTCCCCAGTTTGCATTTTCCGCTGCACCTGATGGGAAGGACAGATAAAGATAATGGGATTTTTCTTTTTTTCTTTTCCTTTTTTTCTTTCACCTCCCTCTCTCCCTGGAAGGTGGAAGTGTAAGAAATTGGATTGTGAGTGTGTCTGTCCTTTGTGCTTCGAGCCTGGAGCAGGCCATGGGGCTGCCGGGCAGAGAGGTCAGAGCTAGCAATTTTCTCCTGGTGCCACACATCTGAATACCAGGGTCACCTTTCCTCCCTCCATCGCCCACCACCTGCCTTTTTAACTCGTCTTTGACCCAGCATACTGCCTAAGTGACGCTAGAGCCTCTGTGCTCCATATTCAAGAATATCCATTAAGCTCTAGCTCATCTCTCTTAAATCGAGTGGCAGAGCACAGCTTTCGTTTCCTTTTAGCTCCTAGTTGTCCCTAAGTAACAACTAGCCCGGGTAAGGAGCTTTATGGTTTGTAAAGACCTTGAGCCTAAAATGCAGATGGCATGGTCCTATTTAGGAATGTCTTCTTTAAAGCACCATATTTCACAGTTCGATTAATTTTTAGAACTTGCTCTCAATCAAATTATTGTGGTTGGTTTTGTTTTTTCAAGAAACATATTTAGATGGTTCCCCCTCCCACTCCCAGGTCAGTTTTCTGATCTTGTTTGCAGTGACACTGATCCTGACCCTGAGTGCTTCCGAACTGTTCTGTGATGAACAATCTTGGAGCGGCTGGGAGTTGAGGGTTTCAGGGCACTCTGCCAGGTGTCTCCTTGGGCTCACCTGCTGCCAGCCGTGCAGCTAAGTCATGTCTCTTCCTCCAGCCTTCTGCTCCGAACCCTACTTTTGGAAGTAGAGTGGGCCCTGTGCAGGCTTGGTGAGTGCTTCTGATGGGAACCTGTTCTCAGGTGCTGCTGAGGTGAGAAAAGGTGGCCTGGGGTGGAGAGCAGGCATCTAGCTGTGAAGTCCAGCCCTCATGCATCATGAGAGTTGACTCGGCCAGCTGCACCCAGCCTGGCGTGCATCTCTTTCCTCCCTTACCATTTTAGGTCGGTTGGCTCCTCCTAAAGTGTGATGGGTCTGAGGAGAAACAGTGGTAGAAAGACTGGGCTGGAGCTGGAAGGGAGCGGTGCTGTGAAGCCTGAAGGGTCCTGGGTAAAACGAGGTGCATGCATGAGTGTGTGTGCAGGTGTGTGTATGAGTGTGTGCCTATCTCTGTGCATGCGTGTGTGTGCTGTGTTCCCACCTGCACGCACACACCACAAGGGTCAGAGCTAATGGGGGGATATGCACCCCAGGGCAGGGGTTACCTCTCAAGGTAGCACGTGCTAGTAGGTAGGGGACCCTCCAGGAGCCAAGCCTGTGATGTGCTTGGTGTCAGTGCCTCCTTCCAGGGTCAGTCTGCAGATGGACCCCCACTCTGCAGACACCTCTCACGAACTTGGTGACACACCATGGTGCTCCCAGATTCTCGCCCCATAGCATCTCACGCCCATAGCTTCTCGCCCCCATAGCTTCTCGCCCCATAGCATCTCGCCCCCATAGCTTCTCGCCCCCATAGCTTCTTGCCCCCATAGCATCTCCCCCCCATAGCATCTCGCCCCCATAGCATCTCGCCCCCATAGCCTCTCACCCCCATAGCTTCTCACCCCCATAGCATCTTGCCCCCATAGCTTCTCGCCCCATAGCATCTAGCCCCCATAGCTTCTCGCCCCCATAGCATCTAGCCCCCATAGCTTCTCGCCCCATAGCATCTCGCCCCCATAGCTTCTCGCCCCCATAGCTTCTCGCCCCCATAGCATCTCGCCCCCATAGCATCTCGCCCCCATAGCATCTCGCCCCCATAGCCTCTCACCCCCATAGCTTCTCACCCCCATAGCATCTTGCCCCCATAGCTTCTCGCCCCATAGCATCTCGCCCCCATAGCTTCTTGCCCCCATAGCTTCTCACCCCCATAGCTTCTCGCCCCATAGCATCTCGCCCCCATAGCTTCTTGCCCCCATAGCTTCTCGCCCCATAGCATCTCGCCCCCATAGCTTCTTGCCCCCATAGCTTCTCGCCCCCATAGCATCTCGCCCCCATAACATCTCGAAGCATTCTGGCCTATCTCCTGGCATCCCTTATACCTGCCTCCCCGCCCCCACTTAGCCCTTTGGTGGGGCTCCCCCACCGCTTCTCATTCACTCCCACCCCCCATTTCTGGGGCCCTCAACTCAACCCCCAACGCCTTAGTGTGACATACCAGATCCTTCTTAACTCCCTTTCCTGACTTGCGTGTGCTTCTCCGGCCTCCTCTTCCCTCTGTCGCCCACAAGGATGCATATTCATGGACCCCTAGCCATGTCATATAAATGGCACCTTTGGACCGGAGTGCCCATCCCCCTGCCAGTGAGGCAAAGGCCTGTGCCTGTTTGCCCTTCGGCATTCAGCCCAGGCAGCCTGCCCCCTCCCCAGGCCCACAGCCTCCCCCCATCCCCCGGCAGCTCACCTCCCTCCAGCTCCCATCTCCTGGGCCCCTGATTCTTTGTTCTCCCACACAGCTCCACACAGGCAGCCCTTCAAGGGTTAGGGCGTTGGTTTTGCTAAGTTCCCTTGTCTAACCGTGTAGCATGTCTTGTTGGCACAGAGCCTGGCTGGCACACCATGGGCACTCAGGAAATGCTGTTTGAATGAGTGAGTGAGAATCCCACTCCAAGAATTTCTGGGTCTGGATGTCCAACATGGCAGCTGCAGGAGACGCCCCTGACCAGATGGGGCAGCAGATGTCCTAGTCCAGAGCAGGCGGCGTGAGGAGTCACCGTGTCTCAGGATTCCTTGGGACTGTCACATCATTTGGTGCCTTGGTGTATTGTCCAGTCCCTCACTGTGCCCACAGAAAGGCTGTCCGGGAGGCTGGGCATTCCTCTGCAGGATTCTGGCCACTGGCCAAGCTGTCCCATGTTCCCTGGGCTGTTCTCACGGGGTTATTTTTAGTGCTGTTTGTATAGGTAAGACTGCAGGAGCCTGGTAAAGAGCATGGTTGGGAAGAGAATTTAGGATTAGGAGACCTGGCCTGAGTTTCATGACTGTTGTTAAAACTAAGCATATGTGAATAGGCAGCAATACACAGAGCACAAAATTAGCTAAGCCCTCGCGGGGGGCCTTCTAAGGCTGACCTAGCCAGCCGTCCCCACTGCTGAGGGCACCAGGCTGCCCTTCTTGACCTGCAGCTGGACCTTCGCTGAGGGGCCTTTACAGCCGGGTAGGGGTGAGCACCCAGCCATGCAGCTGGAGGATGGGCTGCTTCTGGGGCCAGCTGCTTTGGCCTTTGACCTTGGCTTTGCCTGGTTCTGGCTTGACATGTACAACTCTGTGGCTCATACTTCTGCAAGACAAGGTCATGTAGCAGTGCAGGGCATTCTGGAAAGCTAAGCCCACCCCACCACTCTGATTTTCCTGAGATATTCCGGGATAAGTCTGGGGAAATAGAAGACTTCGCTGGCCAGGAGACGGGGGGAAACATGGACGTGAAGTATGTTCCAGCCAGGCCAACAGGTAAAACTAAGGACCCTAGGCAACGAAAAATGCGTTTTAGGGACAAGTTTCTACGCAAGTCCACTTTTTGGTGCCAGGGGGATTACCTGTCCTCCAGTTACCCTCCACACTCTCCCCTCCACCCCAGGTCCACTGGTTGGGCCATCCCTGGCCTTGCTTCTGTCCTGTAGGTCCTGGGGGCAGAGCTCCCATCCCTTTGGGCTCCCATCCCTCTGGGCTCATCCATCAGGACCAGTGTGGGGATGGGACAGAGAAATTGACTTTTTTACATTTCTGATGTCTCAGGAAAAAAAGCACAGAGCAATTTTTCTGTGTAAAGGGTTACAAAAATGCAGGCTCAAGAGAGCTGCAAGCAAGGCTATGTAGTCTCCTGTTTGATTCCAGCTCACTGTCCCCATGTCAGTATTGTGGGGAACAGTCCTAACTTTTGAGGTAATTGCCAAAAAGACAACAGTGGCTGCCTCCCTGCTGCCCGCTCGGACCTTGTCCAAGGGCCATGGGACTGGGACGCCAGGATGCCTCTGTTTGTAGTCTGTGAGCCTGTGACAGTGCGTTGACATCAGTGAAGAACATACCTCCTGCCCGCCCTTGACCATCCTGCTGCTCACTGCATATCTTCACTGCCCAAAACCTGCAGCCAGTGGGGAAAGCCTGTGTCCACCCCATCAGCACAGCTCTGTTTTTGTGGTCTGTGACCCGAGCGAACCTGCCAGCGACACACTTGGATTTCTAGAGCTCCAGGTCTGGGGCTGAGTCAGGGTAACCACAGGCCAGCATCACGGTGTAGCCACAGCTCTGGGGTCCAGTCCCGCCATCACTCTCCCAACACCCGGCTGAGCACAGATGAGGCAGGTGCCATGATGCTGTGCCCTGAGCTGTGTCCCCATCTGCCTTCCTTGCTGAGAACACCTGGTGCCTCAGGTTATCTATCTTTGTATCCGGATGCCCTTGTCCCGTGCCCCACCCAGAGGTGGAACCCAGCTGGTGCCTGTGGAAGAGAACTCCACTGGTTAGCTGATGCACTGTGGCTGGGGATGATGACCTCTCAGTCTGTCTGCCCAACCCGTTTCTTTAATTTCTCCAGTCATAAAATTAGGAGAATGAGTGACGGTGATTTAAGAGAGCTTTCATTGCTCTCCATGAACAACTTATTGAGTTTTTGATCAGGTCATCCTTTGTGCCAGGCTGCTAACAGAGTGGCTCACAGCTCACTTCTAACTGTAGCTCAGTGCCTACCGTGGAGCACCAACACACAGGTCAAATGTCCTTTTTGACTGTTTGGGGAAAATGGGCCGCCATCACACACTCGCTTACTCATTCATTCATTCATCCACTTACTCATTATTCCTTTAATAAATGCTCATCCAGTATGTCCTGTTTTCCAGGTGCTGGGCTAGCTCTGATGGTAGGCATCTACCAGCAGCATTTTTGTATTCCAAGGACAAGCCATCATTCCTTGACTGCCTGGGGAGAAACATGGCCATACTCTGCCCTACTTTTTTCAGTCGGGGGCATAGAGGCAGACTGACTTTCATTTGCTTACATAATGACTGGACATGACCTAGAGCCAATCTGCTGAGTACAGCCGCACAGGCTGCGCACTGCACAACTCAGGGTAGTTATGCAACAACAGGGAAATCCTGCATCAGACTCCAGAAAAAGTCGCCAGCTGTCCTTGCTGAGTCCATCCGGCTGTGTGGCATGTTCAGGTCCGATGCAGATGTGCTACAAGCCCATCCACAAGGGGTGCCAGTGCAGCTGCTAAACCAGAAAGCTGGTCCGTGGCTGGTCTCTTCCCTATCTCGCCTTGGCAAGCCCATAACCACTGTAGTGATGGAAACTGCTTTCTCCTTTGGGCCCAACCAGTGGTCTCAGTGTCCAGAGCTCATCCCCTGCTTCTCCTCCAGCCCGCAAGTGGGGAGTGCAGAATACTGACTGCCCTTTGTGCCCCAGAGCTGTCTGGGTACTGCACTTACACACAACCCCAAGCAGGCTTTGACTTAAGGGCCCTGGTGCCATTCGCTATGCAAGCAGTGGAGACCCAAGGAGTCCTTGTCTTTTAGGGCCCACTCTGTGCTAGGATAAAGCAGTGCCATATTCCTCGGCCCAGGCTAGTCTTCACGCAAGTCTGAAGGAAGTGCGTATCAGCTGCCCAACCAGCTGGGAGATATCCCTCTTCTTTCGTCCCAGCAGCTCAAAAATACATGCATCGTACATCTGTGTACATCTACATAAAAGTTTAAAACCCATAACAAACAACAAACAAAACACCAGGGACCAGATGCTGGTGGGAGGTATGTCCCCCTTGGCTCACTACCCTACCTGCCCCGAGGCCCTAACTGCCATGATCAGTTCCAGTTGTGTCATCAACAGCACTAAGTGATGGGAGGTGCCCAGAGGCCAATTGAGGCGCCTCTGCTCCAGTGACCACGCCTGACATCCTTATGTTTTCATTCCTGAGACAGCCAGACGCCCAGGAAGCTCTAACCCAGGCAGCAGACGAGCCTGGGAACTGGAAGCAGGGGCTTGGCTGGACGGAGCATCTGTGCTCCTTCTGGGGGCAGGTGACTCACGCTGTGGGCCTGTTTCTCCTCGGTAGTACTGGCCATGCCAAGTGCACAAGGTAGGAACTAACTGGTGTCCTCTGTGCCACCAATGTGGCTGGTTATGGACCCACAGCTCAGCCTTGACCGGAGCGGGACGGAGGGAGAGAATCTGCAATGCACCTCTGTGGCCATAGCAGATCCATGGTGAGGTCAGGCAAGGACTGTGGGTAACTCACTCCAGCCCCCTTGTTCGGGGCTGCAAATCCCAGCGCGCTGCACATTGCATAAATATCAGCATTGGTGAGGCATGGAGGGCAGTGGTGGCTGCCTGGAAACCAGATTCCAGGCTTCCTGGATGGAACACACGTTGCATTTGGGTTTAAAAGGCTGTTTTCCTTTCAGTGGGTGCATCCGGGGAGGGGGGGTGCGCGTACATATGCAAAAGCTGCTGTATCTGGCACGCACCTGGGTTGCCACGCGTGTACTTTTCAAGACTGGAATGGGCACTTCTCCGTCTCTACATGATTTGTGCCTCGTGTGCCGATGGGGTTTGGTTGATGAGAAACAGTCACCTATTTGCCCATGTGGAATCCATCAGTGAGCCTGTGTGTTATAGGTGTCTGGGCCCATGAGGAGAACGTGGGGATGTAAGTATATACCTACAGCATCAACTAATTAGGTGTTGGGCAGACCCCCCAGAGATGCTGTGCTCCACATCAGCTTTGCGGGATGGGGCTGTTCCTGGCATGAGAATAGGTCTTGCTGATCTCCCACCCATGTTCACCTAGTCTCCCTGCCAAGGGTGACGTACCTGCTAGCTTTCGGATGCAGGACACACCCCTGGAACAGGAGCAGGGTGCACAGTGACAGGACCGGCAGCTCAGTCTCATTCACTTCAATATCTGATAATCAAGCACACAAGCGTGTGGGATTAGGTGCCATCTTGCATTTGCTTAGCACTTCCCTACATGCTCCCATCTGCCCCTTGCATTCAGCCAATATTTATGAAGCATCTACTTCTTGCAGATGTGGCCATTCACAGAGAACAGGTGGGCCGGGTAGGACAGGTGATGGTATCCCCATTTCTGTCGCATAGTTTGTTGGAATGAGAACCACAACTGGGACTCAGGGCACCTAGGCACTGAGAGCTTCTGTACCCCCTCCTCAGGGAGTGTCTGCTCGCCCTCATCGGTCCTTGGATGCCTCTTGAGGTGGCACGGTGCAGGTGCCCGCCCAGGGGTCTTCAGGACCCCCACAGGAGGGACCCGGCAGCCTCTCTGAGTTGCCACTGTTCTTCCCACAGAGTGGCGACAAGGGAGCGGGGCGAGGATGATCCTGCAGGATGAAGACATCACCACCAAGATTGAGAATGACTGGAAGAGGCTGAATACCCTGGCCCATTACCAGGTGAGGTGACTGTGGGAGACGGGAGGGGCTCACTCCCTGGGCAGCCCGTTCCCCAGAAGTCTCAGTGCTTGAATAACAGGGTCCCCCCCGACCGAGGTGAGACACCAAGCCCTAACTCTACTCCTTCAGCAGCACCTCATGTTCCCTTAGCGACCCAGGGAAAATTGATGTCCCCTAGCCAGGAAACCTTGACCTCCTTGGAGATAGGATGCTGATGGTCATGCTTCCTGCAGGATAGAGGCAGAGTCCCCAAGAGAAACCGTCTCTGATTTCCCCATGTGGGATCCATCTGCAAACCTGTGTGTTGTATGTGTCTGGGCCCTTCCTTGAAAGATCCCTGGCATTTAAGTGGGGTGCTCTCTGGGGAAGCATTGGGAGAGAGGGTACCATTGGGAAGCTCTTGCCAGTCTCTTTAAAAGCAACCACACGCAGAATACTGTTCGGTATTCAGATGTGTCTGGTTTCATTCAAATGGAAGCCAAAAGCCTTCCAAGTCCCCTCTTCTTCTGGGAGGCACTGATAGCCCCGGAGGACCAAGTTAACTGGGGTTTGTTCTTATTTCCTGGGGTGGAAGAGTTTCTGTGCCCTTATGAGCCTTTTCCTTATAGGTGCCAGATGGTTCTGTGGTGGCGTTAGTGTCCAAGCAGGTAACAGCCTATAACGCAGTGAACAACTCCACAGTCTCCAGGACCTCGGCAAGTAAATATGGTGAGTTCATCGAGTTATCCTGGGGTGGAGAGGGTGCCCTGAGCAGCTGCTGTCACCAGAAGGCCTAAGACCCCTGGGGCGGGGAGTAGGGCAGGGGGGTGAGCCTGGCAGGCTGACCATCGGAGGGGAGTGCTGGGATGGGGAGGAGGCACCTGGTTCCAGGTGGGAAACTCTGAGGCAAGAGCAGAGCCTACATCTTTCTGGAACGAGATGGATAGCTAAGCTCCATGAGCATCTTATGGGCTAGAAGATGCTTTCACTTTGAGATACTCATTATCGTGCATCATGTTCATAACAATCCAGCGAATTCAATAATTATTATTTCCCCCTATTATGCAGATTAGCAAATTATAACTCAGACGCACAGAGGCTACGCGACATGTAAAGGTCACACTGTTAGGCAGCATTGGAGGGAAGGTGCAGAGACTAGTTCCACGGTGTGGTGGAAGGGCGCTGGATGTGGGCTGGAAGCCTGGGTGCCACCCTGTTCCGCCACCATCTGGGTGCCTTGGGGCTGGCTGCCTGACCCACTACAAGACCTGGTTTTCTTACCAGCAAACCAGGTACTGAAAAAACTACCAAAGTCCCAGGATCATTCTGGAAAATAAATAGAAGGAAACAAAGAATGGTGCCCACAACCAGTGGGACCTTCACCTTCTTTTCTGCTCAACACTCATTGCACCAGGCCTCACATTTCAGCGAATAAGGGGGGAGAATTGGCCAGAGGGGAGGGTGAAGACGAGCAGGTGACAAGGCAATTACTCAGCTGGTCCACAATCATTAGGGGAGACAGGCTACCTGCTCTCACACTCGTACTTAATTGGCTACACAGAACACATCCCGAGACATGACTTGAGAGCTCTTACAAGGAAACATGTAAGAAAGGACAAGCTTATATTTTTACATATTGAATAATTAAGGGCTGGCAAGATGCAAGGACAAGAGGGAGGAGAATCAGAGTGGGTAAAGTAGTCCCAGGGTTTCCCGGAGGTGGCGGGAAAGGCACCCCCCGTTTCAGGGAAGGAGCTAAACCGAGGCAAGGCAACCGCGGCAGACAATGGCGGGATGGATCAGACAGCAGGCGGCCTGGGCTGGTGTGAGTCAGCATCCGGAAAGCTGAGTAGCCTCACACATGTGGGCCCGTTGCATCGGCAGAAAACATGATCCGATACACGGGCAGTCCCGACAGCCTCCGCTCACGCACGCCCATGATCACCCCCGACCTGGAGAGCGGAGTCAAGATGTGGCACCTGGTGAAGAACCATGAGCACGGAGACCAGAAGGAGGGGGACCGCGGGAGCAAGATGGTATCTGAAATCTATCTGACACGACTCCTGGCCACTAAGGTATGCGACTTCAGAAGGCGGGGTGGGGCACATGTGGGGTACAGGGAGGGACCCCACCACCCCACAGAGATGCCCGAGCTAGCAAACACCTATCATCTATGCTAGTGCCCGTCGGTGATCCACACGGGACAAGGCACTGCTAATCGGCCTGGCGAGCATCTTACAGGCTAGAGGATGCTTTCACTTTGTGATACTCATTATCGTGCATCATGTTCATAACAGTCCAGTGAATTAAGTAATTCCACGGCTCTTTCCCAGCGCAGAGCCTCAGAATCCTTCTGAACCCAGAGCTCCGGCAAACCCCACCCGTACATCAGTGTTGGCATATAACCTGAAGTTTTGTTTCCATCCCTTCTCTATGCTTTGTCTCAACTACAGAGACACCAGCCACATCTGTTCACATTCTCCTACCTTCCTTGGGAAAGAATGGCTCCTTCTCTGGGGCGTCCTAGGTAGTTCCAAGCGACGGAAACAGGGGCTCCATCAGTGACTTCCCAGGCACTGTTTCTCACCCCAGTTTTGGGGACATTCTGTGCCTACAGTTAGTCTCTCACTCCTGGGAGCCTATGGGTGACTGGCTGTTCATTAGCCAGAGTGAAGAATGACCAAACAAAACCAGTGGATTCTGTGGGTCTGCTTTGACCCAGTGAGCTGTTCATTAGCATTTGTGAAAAGTGCTAAAATAACAACACCAAAGGGTGTTCAACCAAACCATGTTGTTGGCGGAGGAAGGCTTACAGAAGCCCAGTCATCAGTGGTGTATCTATTTCCCACACTCAGAGGACACGGAAAGCTGTTAGAGACAGATGCAGGCAGTAGGGCGATATAATACATGCACACACCTCATGTCATCCAAGCTGGCCGGCTGTACGCTGTGTTCCCCTCCTCTGGTCTGCGAGGCGCACCATGAGACCCACCCACAGCCTCCTGAGCAGAGCTGTGTGTGACCTCCTGCCACGCCCTCCCCAGGGCACGCTGCAGAAGTTCGTGGATGACCTCTTCGAGACCATCTTCAGCACAGCACACCGCGGCTCTGCCCTGCCTCTGGCCATCAAGTACATGTTTGACTTCCTGGATGAGCAGGCTGATAAGCACGGTATCCACGACCCGCATGTCCGCCACACCTGGAAGAGCAATTGGTGAGTGGAGAGCCGAGGACGCCCCACGTCAGGGGAGGCCAGCCCGAGTCCATGGTGGCCGGCCTCAGGCGGCTGTGAAAGGAAGGGTGGGACGTGGGCCCACCTTCATTGCAGGCTCTCTCCTTAGGCCTGTCCTACGATTTTTGTGCTCGCTTCCTCTCTCACTTCCGACTAGTCAGATCATCCTTCTCTCCTAACAACCAATCAGTTAACAAACATTCCTTTAACCAAGTAACGAGCGAAACAATAATAACCTGCCAAAGGTCGCGGCCAGGTCACTCTCACAGCCAGGGACCTCCTGAGTGCCTGACATTATGCTGCACACTGAGGTCAGAGATTGTCAGGCACAGCCCCTGCCCTCAGTCGGTTGACAGACGCAGGTCAGAGACAGGAAGGCAGCTGTTTGGATGCGAGGCGTTTTTGCAACTAGATTATAAAAGGGTGGTATCTAACAGTGATGGTTCGGCAGCGCTTTGAAGCATGCCTCACAGTCATCCAGGTGAATGGGATATTTCTGTTCTAGTCAAGAAGCGATGGTCTTCCCTTCCCACTAACTCCTTTTCCAAACTCCCTTTGGGGAAGAGGCCTCCCCATAACCACTTGGTCTGTCTTGGTGACAACAGGATTCTCTAAGTCCTAATTGGCATGGTGGCTGTCTCCACGATGGTCCCTTCCTCCTTTGCCTTACATCATCCTTTCCCTTGTTTTGAGAGGAATTTGTGTTTCAGGTTGAGGCTGCAAGGTCAAACATCAGTATTCAGCACTTGGTATAGCACTTTGCGCAAAGCTGAGACTCTATAAATATTAATGCAGGTGGTCTCTGCTGGAGGGTTCTACCTCAGGCCCAGCTGGCCTACATTGTCCCATCAGTTCCAGAATTGCCTGCCTGTGGCTTTTAGGTCATTCCTGTCCCAGATTGTCCTTCCCCAAAACATTCTTCCTGAGCCTGCTGCCCAGCAGCTGCCCATGCAAGGACTCACGGTGTGGTGCTAGGGCACAGCCAGAAAGGCACCCTGACAACCAGCCCGGAACCCCAAACCAAGGCACAGATGAAAGCAGACATCAGCCTGTGGTACTAAAACTTTATTTAATGTATTGTGCTCTGGCTTCTTGCCTCCTTCACATGGAAAACGGTGCCATCTCTACGAAAATGAAAAGTCAGGCAGGAACAGAGCTTTGGACCCTAGAACTGAACCCTAGAAAGCTCTGGACCCTAGAACTGAAGGGCGGGGTTTACTCCTATGTTAGTTCTTAGAGAGAAGATCTCCCATCATGTATCTCCCAGGCTTTCTGAAATAAGACCCTTGAAATCTAGATTGCTTGTTCAGGGCAGCCACATTGGGTGAAGGCTGTCCCCTCCTCTGAGAGGCCTGCCAGGTCTGCTGTCTCCCAGTGCCTGCCTCTGGGTAAGATAGTGTGTAGCCATCTTAGGTGGAGCCATTCCAAGGGGCACATCCCCAGCCTACCGAATTTGCTTCTCTCTGTCAGAGAGTTTTCCTCCTTACCACCCCATTGGAATGGCAGCAGTCTTCAGAATACAAGACATGCTCTGCCCAGAACTTCTCTGATGGTCCCATCTGGGGAGAGCTGGTATTTCCAAAACATCCCTAGTGTCCTTGTAGCACATTTGAGGTAGGTCACCTGGAATGGTTTCTAAGCCATGTGCTTCCAGCCCCTGCCTCTTGCTGGGGTGAGGCCACCTCCAAGGGTGCCGTAATGTCTTGGAGCTGAAGGCAGATGCTGTCTTCATGCCAGCTCTTCCAGTTACTCAGAAGCTCAGTTCCCAAAGAACTCCAGTCCTCAGGAAGAAAAGCTGGTCAGTAGACAGCCGTGCCCGGCTCAGGGACTTTCACCAAAGGACACTCCCCTGACCTTCACCATTGCTACCTAGGCAAGAAGCAGTTAGTCTGGGAATTAGGAGATCTGCCCATTGACTTCAAGTTCATTGTCCCTGGTTGAAAAGAGAGTGTTTCTTTGTTCCTGGCCAAAGTTGTACCCACCCTCTCCCCACCGGCTTCCTCCACATTCCCTTTCACTCTTTTAAATAGATCTCCTGCTCATTTAGCCTGAGTGACTGCAATCAACGAGAGATTCATGCCACCACTAACATTAATAACATGCTAATATTTCATTAGGCAGGAGACTCAGTGTGTATCCTTGGTCCCCTGTTTGACTTGCCTGTCAGCACAACTGGCTTAAGGAGAGGGCATGTACGAGAGTAACAACCATGCAGCTCATAGGGACTCCTAGGATCCCTCCTGTGGGTAGGACTTCTGGAAACAGGAAGATGCGGACAGGAGACTGCATTAGCTGGGCAGCCAGGAGTCCTTCATCCAGAGCCCTGAGCCCAGCTGTCATGGTCTCCCTGGGGCAGCTGCCATGTCCCTGACTTCCACCCCTGTGTCATGATGCCTCCGTGCCATCCCTTTATTTCCTATCTGGATTTCCCAGAGTGATACAAGTGTCACATAACCATCGTCAGAACTCAATGCCGCCTGCCCAAGTCCTGCGCTGCCCACTATGTGGGAACTTAATATATACTTGTTGATTGGATTGGCAGTCTCGAATATGAGGTCTGACTGTATTTAGCGCATTCATTGTAGGTATGTCCTGACTGCTGGGAGATGCAACACATACAGAAATATTGTTCTCGCTGTTTGAAATAATGTAATTCAAAGAGTTTAAGCTCCAAGAGGCGAGCCAAACACAGACGGACATTGTGACTATTACCAACAGTGAGAACGGGCAACAAAGCGTCAGGGGAAGTGGCAGGAAGTGAGGAGGTGGGGGCCGAGGGAGGGCCCTCCATGACGTGATGCCATGCTGCTTCCTCGCCTGTGTCTCAGCAGGCTGGATGGAAGCCACAGCATCGGGGAGCCAGCAGAGAGCAGTGCAGAGGGCAGGTGAGAAGGGTCCTTCCCGTGCTCCAAGACCCTATGTAGCAACAGGAAGTGACTTACACGTACACAACCACAATGGAAGTTCTCTTTGTCTTTGTTTAGCTGAGTCCCCTTCCTCCAGGGGTAGCACCTTCCTCCAGGCCGCATCCAGCTTAGACACACTTGTGCCCCTTTCAAACTCAGCCCATGAAATGCCACCCCCTCTGTGAAGGCCTTCTGGACACTTCCGTCTGGATAGACTTCATGACACCTCCCTGTGGCCCACATTGGGCCCCACACGTCCTGCTGTGCTGACACTGATAGTTCTCAGAATGCATCTTTGATTCCATGTCTGGCTTCCCCACGAAGCCCCTAGAATGCAGGCTTCTTGGGGGGCAGGGGGTGTGTCTTAGTCACACTGTGCCCCAGTTGCTAGCACAGCTCCTGGCATGCCATAGGTGCCAAGTGGAAGACAGACGGAGGGGAAGGAGGCAACACAGTGGGGCAGGGGGAGGTGGGTTTTGCAGCGTATCAGCTTGGAGATGAGGAATCAGCTAGCCCCACGGCCTTCGCTATGTCGGAATAAGCTGATGTTACCAGGCAGGAAGGAAGTGGGTGACTTCTCCCAAGTCTTCCAGTGGGTAGCAGAGGGCAAGACACAAAGCCTAGATTCTAGGCCCTTCTTTAAGGTTTGGCCAACTGGATGTGCCTGTATCTGGCCCAGAGGGCAGACAGTGGAGTCGGAAATTCCACTTTACGGCAGCCATCATGGCTGCCTCTGACTAGAACACTGGGAGCCGCCAGTGCCCATGCATATTGTGTCTCTGGACGGACTGTTCAGCCTTGCTGATCCTTAGTTTCCGAGAAGGTAAATTGGTGGCATAGAGGAGGCCCTGAGTTGGTTCCCTGCCTTCTCTCTTTCTCCTGAGAACTCTCTGGTCCAAGCTACAGTGTCCCCCTCCCACCACTACCATCTCCCCTGACCTTCTGCCTCTTCCCTCCACACAGCCTGCCACTGCGGTTTTGGGTTAACATGATCAAGAACCCCCAGTTCGTATTTGACATCCATAAGAACAGCATCACGGACGCCTGCCTCTCTGTGGTGGCCCAGACCTTCATGGACTCCTGCTCCACATCGGAGCACCGGCTGGGCAAGGACTCCCCGTCCAACAAGCTGCTCTATGCCAAGGACATTCCCAGCTACAAGAACTGGGTGGAGCGGTGAGTGCTGGGCCCAGGCGCCAAGGCAGGTCCCTTGCTGCAGCTGGCAACTTCCCCTGACTAGGGGCTACCCCTGCCCCCCAAGATGGGCTGGGGCTTACAATGCCTGACCCAATACCCACACCACCTGGAACCGTGTATTGTCAGCTGAAACGAGAACTGGGGAACTTGGCTAGAAGTTGCCCCTGGGCTCTGCGTCCCTCCATGGGAGGCCAAGATCTTGGTGACTGAAATTCTTTCTAAGCTCAGGAAAGACATACAATCTGGCTGTTCGCCCAGCCTCTTGTGGGAATGTCATTGTCACTCTGAGCAACTTCTCACTGCCCCAGTCCCTTGACTCTCACACTGTGATCTCTTGATGCCCTGAGCCTTACAGTGCATTCTCACCCACAGTGCCCCTGATCTAATTGTCGTGCAGTGCACCTGCGACTAGAGGGCCACCTGTATGCTGTGGCACTGGTTGTCTAGGTGCAAAGCTAACTTCTGGTCAAGAACATTTGTGGTTTGCTGGGTCACAGCAGCTCCACATGCATGCCAAGCACCTGAGCTAAGCAACCAGACGATACTTTATTTATTCACGAGGGGAGCCCTGGAATATGAGGACAGAATTTAGAGCCTCAGTTTGTGCCCATGAAGGTAAAGAAATATACACATAGGATGACTAAGTAATTAACCCAAGATGACTTAAGTGGCCAAGATAGAAGTAGATCCCCCAAACTCAGCTGACTCCCAAATCGCTTTTCTGCTATTTACGATACTCTACCACCCATATGGTGTCTCTGAATTAGGGAAGGTGCCCCTTTCTATCAGAGCATGTGGCCCCAGCCAGGATGCACGGTTTGTGGAGTGAGGGGCTGGTTGTAAGCCCCAGCTCACCCTCTCACAAGCACCATTGTGCAGTGAACAACCTACATGGCAGTCCTGGTTTTAGAGTTCCTTTCTCTTTTATTCCAAGTAACATAGAGATAGGAAACGTGGGTGGGAGCTCAGATTTGGTGACTTTTTGAAGAGTAAAAGAAACCAGAAATTGTTCCTGACTTGCCAACTGAAGACAAAATGAACAGTATCGTTTCGTTCATGGCAGAGAGACAGTCTCCATCTTTATTCTTGGAAATTGCCTTCTCTCATGCAGAGGGAATAACTAGAAGGGGTGCGGTCCTGGCCACCTCAGTAACACAGTTCTCCTGAAAGGGCTGACTTTTCTTTTCCCTCTCCACTCTGTTCTTTGATAACCTCCCCTCCCCTTCCTGCTAATGCATGTGATGGACACGCAGCCGTGGCTGTCAGAGAGACAGCTAACTCTTTTGTCCTTGCATCTGATTGTGTCTGAGTCACTAAGAGGAGCTCTTACCCCACCACCCTTTACATGAAGAGTGGCTCAGTCTTCTGACAGTAGAGCTGTCAGGAGCAGGCCCTTCTCTGTGGTCAGTCGGCTTTTCGGCAAAGAGAAAAAGAGGCAGCAGCTGGACTCTTGGTTACCCACATGGATGCAAGGTCCCTGTGATAGGCCCTTAGGCAGGGAGGAAGGGAGCAGGGAAGTGAAGGGCTGGGAGCATTTATGAGACATCTGCACAGGGGACACTCCCCGGAACACAGCCTGGTTAGTCGGAGATCAGAATAATGCATGCACCAGGCTAATGGGCTCGCTTTGACTGGTGCTAAATGAGATTTGTGCCACACAGCTGCTATAGGTCACGAGTAACCATGATCCATTTGGTTATTTTTAGGAGTGGTTTGATGGTTTCCATTTCTTATCCCACCAGTTTCTTAGCAACCAGTGGCACTCTCAGGAAAGCCATCTTTCTCTTGCTTGAGGTCCCAAGTCCCTTCTCTCATTCTGGGATGAGGGTCCAAAGACTGGGGGATATGGGAAACTGCATGGACACCTGGAGATCAAGCCCAGAGTGATGAATGGATCAGTGTCACTCTCACTCCCCAGAAGACTGGCCTCTGAGCTTGTCTGGTTCCATGAAGGAGAAAAAGAGTCCGGAGATGCAGAACTCACTCAGGATCTCCAACACGCCTGCTTTCCCATCTCAGGGCCCTGGCAGCCTGTAGGTCAGAAGAATGAGGCTTGCCCACCCCTGAATTCGCAGCCCAGCTGCTGTGAGCATGCATCAGTCTGTACAGGGCTCAGGCTGAGCGACTCACTGCAGTAGAGTGAGCCCTGCACATATCTGGGGAGGCCTTCCATCCAATCACAGCTAAGAACAGGGTTTACCCTGGCTGGTCCTCTCTATAAAGGGGGTGGAAAACATATGTATTCAGGCGGCCTCTTAACAATATTGGTTGAGCAGCCTACATGATTCTATCGCATCTATGCGGGTTTGTATCTTCTAGAAGCTCTTCGCCTACACTTCCTCTCACTTGACTTCTCATCTATCCTCCCATCCATCCTTCCGTCCCATTCCTGACTCCATATACCTTGCAGTGCTAACAACTGGCGACCCCACTGCAGACTCCCAGCTTCCGCTGCCTCCCTTCAACTATTAGGGCTTTTGCTCATGGGAGAAGAATCTCTTGGTTCCCCAGTAAGCAATCAACTGCTCACCCATCTTACAGAGCAGAACTCAATGGTGCAATGGCGTTGTCACCACAAACCAGTGTGTCATGATCAGCTGTAATTTCTATTTCATTACCAATAGCAGTAAGATTTTCATGTTGGGCACTGCTCTCTGCTCGTCTTAAATTGCAAGAGCTTTGGGCCAGCTGAGTGGCGCGGTGGTTAAGCGCTGGCTTGTGAAGCCAGCAGCCCCGGTTCAGGTCCCACATATGAGGGCCAGTGACACTGCCCTCAAAAAAAAAAAAAATTTGCAAGAGCTTCAAGGGTTGTCCCCGTGGCACCATTAGCTTTGCTGACTTGCAGTCATAGGCTTTCCACATAGGAATGAGTGCAATGGAGTCACAATTGGCCCACTGGGGAGAGGATTAGGGGTGTGCCATATGTATGAATGCCATCAATCACAGGTGTCACTGCATGAAAAAGGTTAAGAATTTTAAATATTTAAATATGCCTCCTAAGGAACCATCTATTCGAAATAAAAAGCTGTGACAGTTCATCCTGGGAGCAATACTGGAGGTGAAGTAGAGACATTTCATTAACTTATTCATTAAACCGTGGGTCAAACATTTATCGTATCTATCATGAGTACATTGGACACTCAGGATCAGT
Organism: Aselliscus stoliczkanus; assembly: GCA_033961575.1. Lineage (NCBI taxonomy): Eukaryota > Metazoa > Chordata > Mammalia > Chiroptera > Hipposideridae > Aselliscus > Aselliscus stoliczkanus. Next base: position 78,061,657 of record CM066740.1, on the reverse strand, counting down.
TAGACTTGATCCTTCCCTGTGGCTCTCGTGGTGAAGGAGGACACACTCGGCAAGCCCCACAAACCACAATAGTGGGGTGCTCAGGGAGTGAGGTCAGTGAATGAGTCACAGAGGCAGAGACGTTTGTGCAGGGCCCGGAAAGGCAAGTGTCTGAGGACATCAGAGCATCAGGCTCCAAATGTTTTTCACGTCTGACCTCTGTCCTTGAGATGTTTGAAAGGACAATGTCACATTGTTCTTCTCTAAGAGTTCAGGGCATCGGAGACCACCTTCTCAGTCATGAGAGCCACCCCAAAGGCAGAGATGGGACACCCACCTTCACACCCCAGGCCCATCCCATAGAAGCCCACAAATGTAAAACACTGCAGACTGGTCAACAGTGGAGAGTCCAGCTTTATGACAGCTCCCCAAGGAGTGGTGTTGGGACCATAGGGTATAGGCGCCCACCTGGTATGAGCTGGCCCACCTCAGTAGGCTGGGCCTCAGCCAGCCTGCCAGCCTGTCAGGCCCTGGCCAGCGGGAGGGGCATCCTGGGGATGTTCAGGGCACCAGACTCTTCTGAAGGACTCACCTGCAGGCAGAAATCCTATAGGAGCAAGTTCAAGTCCAGGGGCCCAGGCTGACCTTTCCCTTCCTCCCTGCACAGCCAGCTGACGAGAACACTTGTTTTGCAGTTCATTAACAGGGCATAATTGCATCCTTCACAATCAATAATGCTTCTCAGTAGTGGAGCCCGGCCCAAAGGCCACACAGCGAAGGAAGCAATTGTGCACACAGCTGAGAGAGGCCAGGGCAGAGTCATTATCAGGTTCAAGGGGTGCTGGCAAGGTGGTAGGGCTGGGCAGAGCCTTGCAGTAGAGCTGGGAGAGGTCAAGGTAGGGTTGCAAATCCCTCCAGGAAGGACGGGCCCAAGGTGCACCAGGCAGGGCTGGGGATGAGAACAGGACAGAATGTCAGCCAGTCCCCGAGCCCCACACTTCTCAGGGCTCAGTGATTTAGAACTTCCTGAAGATGAAGACATGTGGTTGGTCCACCTGTGGGCTAATAAGTGGCCACAGATGTGCACTAGTCTGATTCAGTGCCCTCCGTACATCGGTAACAAAGAGATGGGGGCTGCACCATGCGGAACTGACCTTACTGTTAGAACACGCAAAGCGCTGCCAGGCAGAGCCACTGCTCAGTACTCAGATGAGAAGTTTATAAGCCCTGCCCTCTCTCCACTCCCTCTAACCCTACCCCACCCCTACCCCTTGCTTTCTCACACACAGACACACTTTCTAAATACTCTCTTTGAAGGAATTACTAGGCTTTTAGTGTGCTACGAGGCCAACCGTTGCAAAGAGACAGAGTATAGGCTCCTGCTGTTTTCTGGGGAGATGGGGTTCCCCAACCTGGGTTCCCATGTACCCCAGGGACCAGAAAGGCAGCAGCGGGAGCCCTGGTGCTGCTTGCCAAAGTCTGACAGAACCATCCATCTACCTGTGAAAGATTCACGGGCAGGTAATGGAAACAGCAGGAGTCTTTGCTTCTGGGGACAGTTGTGTCCTTTTGGGGGGGACCTGGGTTTTCATCCTGTTACTGTCCATGGGTGACAGAGTGTAACTGTCCAGAGGGCCCAGCCGTGTGAGCAGAGCAATGTCTGGCCACTGGCCATGGAAGAGAAGCGACAGGCATCCTTTGTTCACAAATACGACCTGAGAACATAACCCTTTACCTGACAAACATATTTTGCTCGCTAGGCATAGAATCCTTGAGGAACGATGACACAAATCTCAGAAGTGGCCAGGTTGGGAGCCACCACTGACACCCCTGGGTCTCTGCTATAAAATGGAACACTGAAACTTACTACGTTCCAGAACTAATGGCAATGAATCAAGTCTCTGGGCTGGAATGTCATTAAATCACTTGGAACCCCAAGGAACCTAAGGATGTTTTTTGGGTGGGTGGCAGGTCTGGAAGAGCGGGCTCTTCTGAGATAGAGCAAAGGAACCAAAATAAACAAGACAAGGGACCAACCCAGGGCCTGAGGGCTCTGAAGATGGGGAGGGGCCAGGGAACTGAGGCCCTCGCACTGAAAAAAGGACAGACATCCAGATGAGCCCAGGCACGACAGCCTCGCCTGAGCCCCCAGGCTTCTCTGAGAAAGGCCATCTCATTAAGCTCTTGTCCTGTGCCTCTCTTGACAGGCTGTCATGAGCCGAGACCTCCCGCCAAAATGCAATCAGTTCAACCAAGCAGTTGGCGAGTGTGTCTGTGTGTGGCGGGTTCCTGAGGGACAGAGGAGTTTCTCTCTGACCAGCCCCTTCCCATGCCAGAGGGCACAGATTTCATCTCCCTCCTGCTGCCTTCCTCTTTTCCAGACCGAAGAGCAGGTCTGCAATCACAGTATCACTATGGCGCTGAGCAGGGTGGCCATCTAGCCCTCCCTGACCGGGAATGCTCGGGCGGCAAATTGGACTGTCATTCCATTGCCGGCCCTTGAGCGTGATGGCTAGAGTAGCACAGGAATGCCACCTCTGCCCACCTCTCACCCAACTCCTGCCCACCCATGAGGACAGGTCACAGTAGGCGACCAGGCACAGGACTGATGGATTCATGGTCTGCGCAGTGAGGGATGTGGTCTGGGAGGGACACGGGGCCAAGGCCAGGGTGAGACTGTACCATAGTCTCTGAGCAGGCTCCCTACACTCACCTGATCAAGCCTTGAGTTCTGGGAACTCCCAGGGCCTGCCATTGGCACCTGCGCTTACACAGGTGAGAGTGAGTGCCCCTCCTAAAACCCTGTGCCCCAGATGCCTCACTTGTCTCACCCTAGTCCCTGGCCTGGCGACTGTCCCTGCACTGTCCTCTCTTCTGGGTTCTCAGGCTTGCTTTCCCCAGCATTGAAGCTACAGGCATTCAGTGTGGGTGAAGCTGGGTGGGGTCCTGCAGGGACCCCTGGATGTGCTTTCCCACTGTCCCAACTGCCTGCCTGCCTTTGCAGGTACCTGGTCCCTTTTATGTAGCTCACACCCAGAAAGCACCCCAGAGAGAGTGGGGCGTGGCTGCCTTTGGGGCGCTGGGGCCCTTCCGTTCCTCATTAGAAAGTGCACAGCTCCCCTCTGGCAGGGGACCTGGGGTTTGCTGCATAAAATGTCAAATTGCAGAAATTAAAAATGTAAATGCTGGCATCTAATTAACCAGTTGACAGCAGTGCACAGCTGCAAGTGACAGTGACTGATTGCCTTCTACCAGCCTTACTCCCCAAGCAGCCCCCAGCTCCTTCTGGTGAACCCCAGAAAGGGAAGCACCTCAAGGAAGGCAGAACAACTGCTTAGAAGAGACTTCGGGCCTTCTGGGTGGGGGAAACCTCTTCCGTCTATGGGAGGGAGTGTTCAGAGGGACACAAGAGACCAACTGGACCACTCCTGCAGGTAGCAGGGAGCAGCGCCATTGCAAGGGACGGCTCCTCCTTCCTCCTGGTCCCACCCCCGTCCATCCTCTGACAATGTCTGGGCCATTCTCCATATCCCTTCCCACTGCACCTCCTACATCCAGAGCTGCAAAGGGCTCTCCATGGGCCAGACCCGGAAGCCTCGCTGTGGGGGCACCCACGCTGGTCCCCAGGGGCTCACACACAGGCCTCCGATGGCCCAGGCCAGGTGCTGGGAGTGGCTCTCCCTGCTGCTCCCTGTGCATGGCTCCAACCCCTTTCTTTCCCACCCCCGTCCCTCGGCAGGTATTACTCAGACATCGGGAAGATGCCGGCCATCAGTGACCAGGACATGAATGCATACCTGGCCGAGCAGTCCCGGATGCACATGAATGAGTTCAACACCATGAGCGCGCTCTCGGAGATCTTCTCCTATGTGGGCAAGTACGCCGAGGAGGTGAGCCCGGCCCTGCTGCCAGGGCCTGTTGGGAAGCATGGCAGCAGAGATGGAGAAACCCCTGCCTAGAGCAGCCTCTGTGCCCAAGCACCGCCCCTAACTACCATCCAGCACTTGGGGCGATGCTCCAAACACGGGGACACTAGAAAGGTTCATTCTCTATGTTCTGCATGAATCCCCGTGCTTCTCAGATATATGGATCAAGTGTCTTTCTTTCATTTTTATGTCCTCTTCTTACTACAGAGCAGAGTAGAATGGGATCTAGTTTTACTGTGTTCCCCAGTTGGAAAACCGCACCTGGGGCCATTGCCTTCTTTCTGGCCAGTGCACAGGTGCTGGTGGGAGTTTTCTTGGTCGTGAAGGCTTAGACCAAGTGGCTTCAGGTCCAGGCTCCCTGTGTCTGAGCAGCAGCATCACCGCCGTCTCTCTGCCTGGCTTCTCTCTCTCCTCCCAGCCTCATCACCAAGAGAGGGTCTAGGAACCCCAGCTGAAGGAAGGAGCCCCAGCAGGACCCCTTCTGTGCCCCACAGAATTCTGGCAACCTCAAGCAAAGGAGGAGCCCGTGGTGGGACCCTTAGGGGAAGAACACCAATGCCAGTCTGTGGGCCAGCGCTGGTCCAGGACACAGTGTCACCTGTCCGTGGCCACATGACAGAAGGACGATGTAGATTATGCCAGTTTACGAGTGTAACTAGCTCGCCTTGTAAAGGATAGTCCCTTCATCTATAAGGACACTCACCTGCTGTTGGTGTTAAACTGTCCCATTTTTATGGCATTCTGGTGCGAGTAACTGGTGGCTCTCGACCAGCTGAGAAGTTGGCAACTCTTTCATGGTCTCCCCAATAAAAAATGCATGACCTGGGCTAGGACGTCCAAAGGTCCTACCTCAAGCCTTCAGGGTCCTCTTTCTCCTCTCCCTGTCTCTGGGCTGCTCCCTGCCCCCCTCACACCCCAGCCCCAGGAATTGCCACCCCTGCTTATTGCATGCCCTTCATGGAGCAGGCATTGTGTGAAGGGCACTCAGCTCAGGTATGTTACCTGAGACGTTTCTCCTGGAGCAGTCCAGAGGGGGCTGGCAGTTCCCACATTTTACAGATGAGTAAGTGAGAGCACATAGAGGTTACAAGTTTTACCCCAGGTGGACCCCTTATTCAAGCCCACCTCTCCTGAGTCTGAGTCAAATGCTAACACATTTTCCTTCAGGTGGCAGTCGCTGTCATTGTCCTCCACCAACCATCTGATCGCAGAAAAGGCTTTGGCAGACATTGTCCATTAGGTGTTAATGACCAATAAAACTTAAGATATGTTAAGCTTTAGGCCAGCCGAGTGGCACACGATGGTTAAGTGCTGGCTTGGGAAGCCAGTGGCCCCAGTTCGGGTCCCACATGTGAGGGCTAGTGACACTGCCCTCAAAAAAAAAAAAAAAAAAAAAAGATATGTTAAGCTTTGAGGGATATTTGATATTTGTTTCTAAACAGAGTGAAAACAAATGACTTTCTAAATGTGGAATCTCAGGCCTTGGGGAGCTGATGGGGAAGATTTCCCTTTTTTGGAAGGAAGGGTGGCATTTCTTAATATTGGTGAAATCACCTTCCCCCGAGACACTGGGCCCCCCCACTTTTACACTGGGTATGGAGCTGTCTGTGATGTCACATCTTGGTACAGGTGTCTTCTGCCTACAGCCAGCTGCCTTAGGTGGACAGTAAAATGCACACATTTATTTAGACAGGCTGATGTGTGTTCTGACCTCCAGTGCCCATTGCCACGTGGGTGCCCACAGCCACACAGTGTACCCCATGCTGAGGGCCCTCCAACACCTCCTACCCCTGTTCCCCAGGCTGCCTGCTTACCCAGCAACTTTGTGTGTGCATCTTCACATGCACAAGTCTTCCCACACCTTCTGACTACTCCCTGTGGTCTGTGTGTAACCCTAAGAACACACATAGATGCACACAAACTACTAACCTCTCCATTCTTGGCCCTTCAACAGATTCTTGGACCTCTGGACCACGACGACCAGTGTGGGAAGCAGAAACTGGCCTACAAACTAGAACAAGTCATAACCCTCATGAGCTTAGACAGCTGAGAACCGTCCTTCCAGGGCCACCCTGGAGGGAGGGACACACCAAGCCGTGCCTCAGTCTAGATTATCATCTTTACCAAGTGCAAGTTCCGACTGGCATCAGCAGCGTGCTCGCTCTCGCTCTCTCTCTCTCTCTCTTCCTCTCTGCCTCTTTCTGTCTCTCCCTCCTTCCTGCACCCCTTCTCTTTCAGTCTCTCTGCCAACACCATTGAACCAAGCCACTGACCCTCAGCTAGCCCAGGACAGCCGGGCCCACAGCAAGGGATCTGACCAGAAGATTCCAGAAGGGGCTGTTTCCCAGCTGATCCGATGCATTAGCAACAGGGCCCACTATGGATGAGGAGCCACGGACAGAGAACGTTTCTATGCTGCTATTTCACCTTCCGCTTTTTGCGAGCCTTCCCCCCGCCCCACCATGGGTCCGAACCTTGGTCTGGAGAAGAGGCAATGAGCTCAGTATTATCTTTGCTGGGAAGCATCACCTGGCTCTCCCCTCCCACATGTCCATCTCCAAGGGACCCTCCCACATGTCAATCAGTAGTAGGGTCCCTTTGCAACTGTGAGAAGAAAGGCCACACCTCCCGCACGCAGCTAGAATTGTGGGTAGGGGTGAGGACTGGGGAGGTGCTCTGCAAGCTGACTCTTGCTTGTTGGGTTGACAGCCAGAGGTCTCCTTGTCCCCTTCCATCCTCCAACTGCTTACAGGGACATGCCTGCCCAGTTTCCTCCTCTGCCTGTGGAAAGCCAGACAAGAAGAAGAAGCGCAGTTACAGACCACCTTGGAGACACAACCTCACTTTCCCATCTGGCTCAGAGGGGCAGACATGTGAAATGGAGTGGGAGAAGAGGAAAGAAGTTCATCTACCCTGGAAGTGTAATTTGTTGTTTTTCCACTCACTCCCACGTGCAAATGAATCATGACCATAGTCATAGGTGTAACCCATCACCAGATCCTGAGTGCTGTCTGCAGAAAACACCTCCATCCTCCTTGGTCATCACTCATCAAGGGTCAACCTAAAACCCAGAGTGCATCCAGGCATCCAGGAGATCCTACCTCCAGCCATCTCCATGGCTCTATCCCCACCATCCTTCCTGAGAACATTAGACAAAGCTGGGGCACACAGCCTCACCTCTCTTCCCTTGGCAGAACCTAATGCCATTGCTATGCAGATGGATCACCTTGTCACTGGACTGTCCAGATTTCCTAGGGAATTATTTCATCAACATCTCGGCTGTCTCTTTAGTCACTCTCCTCCTTCATCTTTTCAACAGTCATCATTGAGAGAAATGCACTCAAACACAGAACAAATTGCCAGCCAAACTCAGCCCCCAGTTCATCATGTCTTGGAGGCCCCAGGAGTCAAGCTGAAGGACATGGCCAGAAATGAGAGGAGGGACATAATCACCCCTGGATCTGTCTCTCCATCTGTCATTCCATCCACAGAAACGTCATTTTAGCCAGCCAGGCAGAGGTATGCTCCTGCATGGGTCCTAGGTGAGCAGAGGCTCTAGGGAGAGATGGTCTAATGAGAGTCATGGAAACCTGGAATCTTGAAGGGACCTTTGATGCCATCTGGTCCAGCCTCCCACCCACCACAACCAAGAATGTCTTCTGGCAGCCCTGGTGTCAAGCTGTACACCACTCTGGGAGACAAGGAGACACATCAGTGAAGGTGGCATTAGGGATGAGTCTTGCACGCCCCAGCACCAGACACCATTCCGTGCCACCCAGTCAAAGGAACCCCACGTGGAAAGCGAAAGGAACCACCCCATTTCCAGCAGAGTCTGTGGAGCATCCTGGGCTTTTAAGAACGCTGAGCCCTTTGGATATGAATAGGTGTGCGTGCGTGTGTGCACATGCGCGTGTGTGTCTGCCCCAGGAGTAGGCAGAGAGCTCAGAGAGATTTCTTGTCCTATATAGGGGGATTTTGAAATGTCGCCCTTCTCTACCCTGGCTCATCAGTTCACCCTGCAGCTCCAGGACATTTCGACACTTGCTTCCTCTTCTGAGTGCTGCTGTGAGGTCACCTGTCTGTAGGAAATCAGGGTGGTCACTGGCCAAGGGAGGCCTGGACTTGACTGGAGGCCAGGCAGTGGTGCTGCAGAGCAGGGCATCATGGGGCATCGAGGGGGACACCTGGTGGACAACATGCAAGTAACCTAACCAACGGGAAGAGGAGACTTGGAGAAGGTGCATGTCAGAGGGGGAAACATAACCAAAGGTTTTGGCAAACAAAGTGCCAGGTGAATGGGACAAGCATGGAATTTCTACCCCGATCACTTGATTTCCTCCCAAAAAGCCAGGGCCCTGGAAGGCCAGGAAGGATGCACATGGGAAGTGGGCTAAGGAGGCAGCTCAGCCGCTAAAATATTTTTGCACATGTGAAGGGTTGGGGAGGAGAGAGACACAAACATATTTAACACAGATTTGCCGAATGGAAGCTGCGTGTGTGTCTGAGTGCGTGTGTTTTATTTTCTACGTTTTGCACAGATAGAGAAAAAAAAATGAACAAGCAGAAAAAAGAAAAAGACTGTGATCATTGGTTCTGCTGAAGCTTTTATTTTTTACTGGATTATTATTATTGTTATTGTTCCTTTGTCGGTACAGGACTTTTTTTTTTTTTCCATGTTTTTGTTACAAGAGAAACTTCAAACACCTCAGAGAACCATAAATGTCAGGAAGAAAGAGGAGGGGAGGATGGACAAATTTCTTCACTCTCCTCATTCCTCCTGAGGGAGGCGTTTGGGCAGATTTTCCTGTAATTGGGAGGATGGGCCGTTACTGGTGATTTGTGTGCCTGCAATCTCCGTGGCCTGCTTGGCGGTGGAGAAACAGGGCAGAGACACGTCAGAGAGCCACAACCCATCTTTCCCATCAAAATTCTTTCCTTTGTCTGTTGTTTTCCATTACTTTCATTTGGATTCTTGGCGCACGTGTGATAGGTTTAAAGTAAAGACAAGGCAGCATTGTCAAAAAGCTAAGATCTTTTCCCCCAAATCTCCTATCCAAAACTCCCCTTGGAGTGCCCAGTCTCCTCTTGGCAAACCGGAGAGCTGTCCAGGTGGCATGAGGGGGCAGCAGTGGCCAGAGAAGGGTGTTGGGCCGACTCAGTCCTGTGGAAGGGAGGTCCCCTCTAGGCTTTCCTCTGTCACAGTTCATTGGCAGGGTCAAAATTCTGTTTAAGGTGGAATCTTTATCTGACTCCTGGAGTCCTGGGCAGAGAGCAGGGGTAAAAAGGCCACCCCATGCACCCCCACTCCTGTACCATCCTCCCCAGGAGACCACCAAGGTTACAATGGTACCAAGAGATGATGCAGTCAAAATAACTGACCTGGGTTGGGTGGGGTTTTAAATTGGAGGGGGACAGGCTGAAGCCTGGTAGGGGTGTGAAGTGGAGGGGAGCCTTGTGGGATCCTAAACATAAAAGAATGGGTAACTAGAAGCTGAGAAAGATAGCTACAGGCTAGTCATTTCTCTGAGGGTGGGGGGGCACAAGTCTCCCCAGGTATGGGCTTTGCCCCTCTTTGTCCTTCCTTGTAAGGAGAAACCCTGACATTTGTAGATAACTACAAATAGTGCCATTTGAAGTTGGCTATTGTGTCAGTTACTTCCTCAGGAAAATATTTTGTCTTGCCTTTTTCTTCCAATGCGGTTTTAAATTTGGGGACCACCTGAGTGTCTCACAGGCCAAGGTACATTCACACCTCCTCAGAATGACATGCACACCCACAGGCAGCCCTTGGAGCCTCCCTCTGATGAGCCTGGGGGCCAGTGAGTGATGCTGGAGAGAGAGAGACGTCATTTAAAGTAAATCCCAAAGTTTGACCCAGACTGTCCAGAACGGTGCCCAGGCAAACGTGGGAGTTGCCGGCAGTTGTCTCTGAACTTGTCCGCTCAGGCCCAGCTCTGACCTCCCAACCTGGGGTTAAAGTCCATATACTATCCAAGAGCCCCCACCCCACCCCTTTTCTGTACCAAGGTCCTTGTGCTCATGTCCCCCTTGCATGTCTGGCTTCTGAGTGTGCCACCGCTTGTCCCCCTTGCCCGCCTCCTGCACGTGTAGCCTCTGCCCCAGTGCCACATTTCCAGTAAAGAACCAGAGCCACCGAGCCCCTCTGTGGGCAGCTCAGCCCTCCCCTCTGGGACTGCCCTAGGTCCATCCCACGTCCCTGAGTGGTCCGGGCCCCCCCCCCCAGCCAGGGCCCATAGGACCCACAGCCAGGGGTTCTCGAATGACTTCCCCTCTGGGTCAGAGGCAAGTCCTGATGATGTTTCCAGAACCCTCACAGGAAAGCCCCATTTCCCATCTGTCCCCTTTCTCAGGACTAAGGGGATACTTCCTTTGGCTTCTCAGGATGCCAAATCAAATACGTAACCTCGTGAAGGTTAGAGTTCATTAGTATTAATTAAGAACAAATGTGCCTGGCCCAGGGCCCCAAGGAGGGAAGGAAGACGCAGGGCGGTGCTCTGCAGACAGAAGGCCCGAGACACCCCTTTCTTGGCCCCTCCAGGAATGTGCTGCCCCAGTGAGCAGCCTGAACGTGGGTCTCGGAGAAGCATTTCTGTGACTGAATGACCAGAGTCCCCCCACATGCCGCAGAAAAGACACCACGCACACAGATCCTGGCTCCTTTCTGGACTTCTTTCTTACTCCTAGTTCATGTCAAGGACCTCCTGTCAGCCCTGAGGACAGGTGACTGGGGGCCCCTGAGCCCTCAGCCCCTCCCTTTTCCTTTAAGTTGTATGTGGGCTGTTTATTTGGGGTTTTGTAGTTGTTTATTTTTTATTTATATATTTTAAGAGTTCACGATTAAGGAGGGAGCCCAGGTGTGGATGTAAAGTCCAAGTTACTAGTGGGGGAGAAACAAAATTTTTCATCCGTGACTTTTAAAGGAATGAGAAGAACTTCAGGGCTGGGGTCGGGGGGTGGACAGCCTCCCCCCACCCCCCTTGTTACAGAAATGGGTGTGGACATGCCTGGGAGGCATCCTTGTGGCTGCTAATATTCTTGGTGCTTCCCCTGCCCCTTGGATGGCTGGAGCCCGCAATGCTACCCCCTTTTCCTCCTGCCTTCTGCCGCCTCACCCCCCACAGGTGTAGCAAATCAGCGCCTTATTTTACAGATGGGAGGCTGAGGTACAGGTGACATTGATGAGGCAGGTCCTGAGAGAGGCTGGCTCACTGCAAGCCTCGTTTCCTCACGGTGCTCGGAGGTTGACAAACCCTCCACTGGAGAACTAAGTGATCCTGTTTTTCGGAAAAGAATCTCTGCAGTCAAAGTTTCAGGCATTCAAGAGAGACTTATTTTTTCCTTTTTTTTTTACTTGAAACTTTTGCTCCCCAGTAAAATTATTTTTACTAGGGAGAGTATCCAAGATTATATAATACATAGTAGGATGTTTTTGGTTGTAAAAGTAATACATATTTTATTAGAGTCCCAATTAAATGCCTGGAGTAGACCCATGACTACCCCAAAGCAAAGCTAAACAAAACAAAACGAAACGCTGAATGAATGAAAAGAACTTTGTTTGTATTGGTGGAGATAGTGAGGTGGGCCAAGGGTCTGGTGTCCTGGTCGGTGAGCCCCATATTCCCACCACTCCACCTGCTTTCACTTCGTCCAGCCTTGGCTCCAGGTTGCCCTGATGTTGCTGAATCTATACCCAGTTCTCTTCAGCTTCCCCCAAAGTGTGGGAAGACCCTGCTAGGGATTGTCAAGGAGGGACCTGAGACCCCTCCCCAGAGAATACAAACGCTCTTGCAAAGAGGTCTACGGAGCTCATCTTCCATGGGTTTCTTTATCTATAATTAGAGCTTCTTTTGTTAGTCTCTTCAATCTTACAACTCAAGCACATTTGGGAAGGGCTCCCTTACAGGGTAGAATTCAAAACAGAGGGTACAGTTAAAGAGCAATGCCACGGACACTAAGAAACCGAGACCATTCTACCAAACAGGACCAATGAATGCAATTCAGGCACATGACCAAGATGGCGTACGTGTCCTCGTGTGTTCCTCCTTCTCCCTTCCCTGATGTTCCCGTCAGCTTGTTGGCTCATCAAACCTTCCGTTCTTTGAAAAGAAAAGCTAGTTTACCTCAGAGAATCTTGTTTCCATTTGGAAACCAATGACTTTGTGTTTTAGAGTGGCGGCCCTCCCCTCCATCACTCCCTGCCTGGGCCGGGGGGCCCTGAGGCCCTATGTCCTGGCTTAGTCATGTGTTGGCTGAGCTGACCAAGAACATGAACCCAGGCCATGAGATGGGAAGGAAGGAAGCATGGGAAGGATTGCGTCCAGCTGCCCTCCTGCCTTGTAGGGACCAGCCTATCTCTTCCTCACTTTAGCTTGGAGGGACCAGCCTATCTCTTCCAGCAGGGTCCTGCCAAGTTACCATAGCAACCAGCAACTCCAGGGTACCACAACAGACAATGGCTCAGTGAGCCGAGGCATGTGGGGAGAGGAGTCTGGCCTGGTCAGATGACCCAGTTACTTAAGTCTCCAATACTAGAGGGAAAGGAGGGACAGGAAAGGATACATGGGTGGTTTAAGGAATAGGCAGGGGCCTTTGAGTTTCAGAAAAAGGCCTCTGAAGCAGGCAGGGCAGGCCACTCTTGCTCCAGTCTCCCCCTTGCTGCCCCACCCTGCTTCTGTTTCCATAAAGCTCCCACCTTGAACACTGACCCTTTGTTAGAACAAAGCAAAACATATCTTTAGACAACAGTGTTATAACGAGCCTCAAAGATAGGTGGGTAAAATCTATTAGAGAAAGAGGGTCTTCTGGTTTTGATTTTTAAAGAAGAGTATCCTAGGAAGATTTAAAAAAAAAAAAAGATTTTAAAAAAAGTTTTTAAAAAGGAAACCGATGCTATTTAAATTGGAGCCCAGTTGTAACTTGGTAAAGGCAAGCTTCTGTACCTTTGTTATAATTAATTGTATACCTGTGTATGTAAATATAAGGCATTCCTATTTTGCAGTTCAGAACAAAAAAAAAACCTATTTGTAATATAGAATAAAGTTTATTAAAAAATAATAAAATTGCTGTTTGGGATTTGGGGTCTTTCTTTATGTGACTGGCTGCAAGTGGGGAGGGGGAGAAGGCTGTCCATTTGGCAGTGGTGGCCGCCATGGTGTAGAGATGTGACACCTTCTTTCTCCAGCTGTGAGATGTCTAAGCTCAACCACCAGAGATGCATTCTTTTGCTTAAGGCGTGACTTCAGTTACAAGCAGACATCTCTGGAAGCGATGATGCTTCAAGATAGGGAGAACAAACACAGGACTAGCCAGTGCTGTCAGCAGATGTCACTTTTCCATAGAGCCTGACCAGTCTCTGAGTCCCTCTCAACACAGGCTTCAGGCATGCCCTGTCCCCCTGCTAGAGCTGGCCCTGGAGAGGACACAGGTGGCCATCTCTGCCTTAAGTCTTCTTGGCAAGATGCACCTTAGTGTAAATGATTTTATCAGCCCCTTCTCCCCCATGTTGATAGCGGGTGGAGATCTTGAACCAAATTGCACCTCTAGAAGAAGGAGAAAGAGGGAATAAAGTGGGTGATTGCGGAGGTAGGGAACAGGGAAGAAAACATTTCTGTGTGTCGCACACTTCTGTCTGTGGACCATGCTGGCCTCAAGATGGCCTGAGGATGGCGGGTGGGGTGTAGGGAAAAGGGAAGCAAGTGCAGATGGGGCAGCATTGGTCCCGGCCTGCATCCAGGAAAGCTATGTCCTCTGCTAGTCACTCAACCAGAGGCAGCTACGTCCCTCTCTGAACCTCAGGTCAGCGTGTGGAGAAGGCTGAGCTGCATGTCTTGAAGAAATTCCAATGTTTTCACTGTTCAAATTGACAACCAAGAGAGAAGAGGGTCAGGAAGGAAGTAGGGCCAGGAAGGAGAGACACAGAATATGGAAGAGGGCAAAGCAAGGAAGGAAGCAAGGTGGGAAGGGAGTGTGGGGCAATGGAAGACAGACCCTGGAGGCACCCCACAGCTGATGAAACTTCTGGCACATTCTCTCTCCTTATCTTCCTACTGCCCCCCAACTACCAACCCTTAGGTTCTTCCATCCTTCAAAGCAGAGCCCCTGAGGGTGTGAGTGGAGAGCTTTCACTGGAATGGACCCCCAGAGGGGGGCCCCAAAGAGAAAGGTCAGGAGGTGATTTGGAGAGTGTCCACAAGGATTGAATCCTAGCCTTCTCCACAGCACTCCTCCACCGTCCACAGAGATGCCTTCTGAGACATGAGAGAGGAGCCCAGGAAGCAGCAGCTCTGGGGGACGCAGCAGGAAGCCAATGACGAGGCCTTCACCTTGGGACAACATGGGAACACATGACATCTGTGAGGGAAAGCTGGAATCAGAGGTCAAGACCTACACAAATGGCCCAGATTGAGATCAACAGAGTGGCTTTTTGTTTGTTTTACTCTTTTTTTTTTTTTTTTTAGTGGTTCAGCCTCACAAAGAAAGTATAATGCATGAGGAGGTGTTTTCCTCTTCTAAATACTGAGGCGGGCTGCGGTGAGGACAGTGACCTCACTGACAACATTCTGATTGGGATTCCACACATATTAAGCTTCTGCCATGTCCTCAGACTCATTCTCCTATATGATCTCCCATTTTATCACCAACAACCACCTGGACTACAGATCACGTCTCTATTTCCTTATCCATAAACTGAAGACAATTCTAACTGCTCTATGAAACCCAGGAGGTTTGAGGAGGATAGATTTAGATAACTAAAGTGAAAAAAAAACCTGGTGCACTATGAAGGGTCATGCATGCATGCAGTATGATTATTAGTCACAAAAATGATATTGTCTGTACAAAAAAGAGGATCAGACCTAGGCCTTAATAATGAATTTACAGTGGCATAATAGTTTGCTTGGGCTGCCATAACAGAATACCACACTGGGTGGCTTAAACAACAGACATTCATTTTCTCACAGTTCTGAAGGCTGGAAATTCAAGGTCAAGGTGCCAGGGTAGGTTTCTAGTGGGACCTCCCTTTCTGGCTTGCACATAGCCACCCTCTGTGTCCTCACATGACCTTTCCTCTGTGTGTGCCTGGAGAAAGATCTCTGCTGTCCCTTCTTGTAAGGACACCAGTCCCAGCAGATTAGGACCCCACCCTTATTACCTCATTTAACCTTAATTACCTCCCTAAATACTCTAACTCACATTGGGAGTTAAGGCTGAATATGGGAGGGGTGCAATTCAGCCTATAACAGATGCCTTATTTATTCTTGCCAAAAAGTACATATCTAACACCTTATGAAATATGTATGATTTTTTATTGTTAGACTGTGAGATTGTTGAAGGCAGAGACCATATCAGTTGAATTTATGTTAAGCTTATCAAGTGTTCATCACAGAGCTCTGTGTCCATGTGCTCTGTCAATCATGAATGGAGGGAGGGAGGGACAAAGGGAGCAGGACTAGGAGAAAGCAATCAACTACAGAATTGACCACTGGGTTAACTTTCCCACTGTGACCAACATGCCCTCCCATTATTTTCCATATTAGGCCACACCCTCTCTGTGAATATTTTATCTTCAGGAAGCAATTCCTTGAGTGGCAGCTGGTGGCTATCTTTTGCAGGTGAAGAGACAAGGCCTAGAGGTCAAAGCCCCTCCCTTGTTTGGTGGAGCTGCTCCTGGCTGAGCAGGGTGAATGGGGGCAGGGAGGTCTCTTCTACGCCAATTACCTTCTGTACATCTGACTTGTTTTTGTTTTTTTTTGTTTTTTTAAAGATTTTATTAGGGAATTGGGCAAGGGGAACAGCATTGGGGAATTGGGGGAGGGGAACAGACAAGTTGCTGTCCTTTTGTTCTTCAGTCTAGTTGTGGAGGATGTTGCTTTACTGGCCCATGTTGATATTATCATTGTGCTCTTCCCAGGTGAGGCAATTGCTCACCGGCCTCTGGACGGCCACTCACAGTGGCTCTTGGCAGCTCACACTGGCTGCCGGCCACTCACTGTAGCCTTTGGCAGCCCACTGCAGCAGGAGCTGCAGCCTACACCGTCACGGGCCATCTTAGCTATTGAGGCAACATTCACCATCTTAGTTATAGAGGCAACCAGGTGGAGCTGTTGTTCACCATCTTAGCTGTGGAGGGCGCAGCATCACTGGCCCTCATGTGGGATCTGAACTGGAGCCCTGCTGCTCAGAGCTGGCATCCCAAGCCAGCTTCTAACCAACGAGCCACTCGGCCGCCCCACATCTGACTTGTTTTTAACAAAACTCTCACCTTGAACAGTGACCTGAGCCTGCAGGGCTGCTGGGAGATCTGCTACGGTGAAAGCAGACGTATAAGGTTGGGTTGATGTGTAGGTATCCTGATAGACTGTTCAACAACCCCCACTTACCTGTCTGTATGGACAAGCATTACAGCTTCCCACCCCAATAAAGATGGGCTGGCCAAGACACTTGCTTTGGGCCAGTGAAATAGAAGAGCTATTCAGGTAAGTCACCTGCAATGCTCCATCAGCCTGTACCACAGAGTGAGGACACCAATGACACAGACAGCCACCAAAGGACCCTGATGGTTATGTAGTATGACTGAAGAATAAATCTTTGCTGTTTTACATCCCTGTAGTGGGAGAGCTGTTTGTTACTGAAGCT
The DNA here is from genome assembly GCA_033961575.1 of Aselliscus stoliczkanus. NCBI lineage: Eukaryota > Metazoa > Chordata > Mammalia > Chiroptera > Hipposideridae > Aselliscus > Aselliscus stoliczkanus. Next base: position 78,045,098 of record CM066740.1, on the reverse strand, counting down.
AGACTATCCCAATGGTTATGGGCGATAAGAAATTTAACCTGACCTGCAAGTAGACCCTTAGTTGATAGCTGATGTACAAAATCTCATCTTTCACCTACAGAGAATTATTTTTTTGACCTAAGTCTTTTTTTAAAAAAAGACATTATTGGCTATTTACACCCAATGTGAATTATTTTGCAGAAATTTCTAATTTTCCTGAACTGGATTTTAGGCAGATTTGGGAAAAAGAAGACTAAGACAAAGAAGGAGCAAATCTACAGAGAACAGGAAAGAAGGAAATGGAGGGGAGAGCAGCATCAGGTGAGAAAAATTAGGAGGAGAAAGAGAATCCAGGAGGACCCATCTTTTTCCTACCCTGTGCCAGAGGTCTTCTGCCATGGCACTCACTTCCCACACTGCCCTCAGGAGAAGCTAGATTTACTATCGAGGGATGAAGCCATAGTTCTATATGCTTAGCTTTTGATCAGTGATGGGTACAGATCATGTTCTTAACAGAGGTCCTTGCTCCAGATGGCAGCAGCTTTTAGGACGCAGCCATAAATGTCAGCTTTTCTGGATGCCTAGAAAGGCCAGCCCACATCCAGGTGCTGGCTTTTCTCAGTAACACCTACTGCTGCCTGATTCTAATAAAGCCCTGATGGGCCCTTCAAGATACAGGCAGCAACTCATGCCCCCCAAACGAAGGTTGCCCTTCTCCCCCTGTTTCACATTGGAGTACAGACCTGGGCTGCTGCTCCCCACCTTCCAAGTTCCCCCCACCATTTCCTGGTGAATAAAGCCTGTCTAACTTGAGAGATGCAGTGGCAGGGCCTGGGGTGGAGGAGGGAGGGACACGAAGCAGAGGGGTCAGGAAGGGATTATTGGCAGGTCACTAGCGATGAGCCCCCCGGCGCCATTCACCAGGGGCACATCTTGTGTCCTCAGCTTAAATGACCGTCTCACGACCATGGTGTCTCCCTTGAGTATGCACTAGCCTCAGCCTCACAGGGCCCTTCCCATTTCTTCTTCACTGTAGTTTGCCCCTGCTTGTGAATCCCCATGTGCAACACAGGCTGGACATGCCACGGACTCTGAACTGTGTGAGCCCCTCACCTGCCCAGGCTGTGATGCTGCAATCCCCAAACCAGCATCCCGACCCCTCTTTTGTAGTCTACCCACATTCTCTACATAGAGGAACTGCCTTGCCCTGTTACCTGGGAAAAATTCCTCCCTGTCTCCAAACTTGGTTTTCTCATCTGTAAAGATGAGAATATTAATAGTAACACCTTTCTCATCGGGAGTTATTGAGAGGATCAAGTGAGTTAAGGATTACAAGACACTGAGAGGAGGTCCTGACACCTTGTGAGTTTTAATGGATGGTAGCTCTTAGTATTGAGTGACAGCCTCCTGAAGGAGAAGCCCTCGTGATCTGTCTAGCCCTAGCTTGGAGGACGGCACCCAGCCTACAGCAGTTGCTCTAAAAATGTCTGATAAACGAATGGAGTGATCGGTGTAAGAATCTCTCAAAAGTCCAAATCCTGAAATGCAAGTACAGAATTTAGCTTCCCAATAAAATACAGAAATGGATTACTAAAAATGGTAAGTGTCTGAGACTAGGGCTTGGGAGCTGGTGGTTTAATTTGGGGACGAGATCCTGAAAAACAGGAGTGGGGGTAGGGGAATGAGGACAAGCCACTTCGAAGATGTATTATCAAGTGGGTCCCCATGTGGGCAGCGGGACTCAATCCCCCTTGGGTCTCTAGGGATGGTGGAGCACACCTCAGAATGTATCCCCTGCTGCTCAAAGGTTGCCAGTGGGCTGTGTATTCCCTCAGACGTCTAGGTTTTTATGAGACTGACGCACTGCCTACTGTGCTAAGGAGGCAGGTTTTGTCTAGATTTTTAAGTCTGCTGGAATGGCTAAATGGTTCCCGACAGTGACCCCGGTAGCAGGAGCAGAGTAGCCCTAGGCAGAAGGCAAGGGGGTGCGGTGTCTGTCCCGAAAGCAGACATTGTCAGGCTACCCTGTGTGCCACCTGGTTGCTATGGCAACAGCTGGGGATGAGAGGTGGATCAAAAGAATCTGAGGTGGGACACCAGGGGGATGGGTGTACAGCACGATATGGAGCCCTTTAAAATCCTCCGTAATGCTATGAGAGCAATGTTAAAGTCATTTCAAATAGTATTTTCTTGGTAAGAGCCCTCCATTTCCTCCTACCTCTTCACTTTTCTATTGCTTCCATCCCCAATCACAGTCAAAGCCTTTTCTCCTCCTTTCCGTTATTCACAAGAAAACCAAGTTTTTATTCCACCTTGAAAGTTGTGACATATGTGAGATCAGGGAAGAAGAGCAAAGAAGAAACACCTAGACGTGGATGTTGGCGAGGTTGGATTTGCCCACTGGCTCTGTGACTCGTCAGATTTACAGATGACTTTACAGAGGAACCTGTTGCTATTGAACCTCTGCCTCCCTCCTCTGAATTGCACAATTAGCACCTTCTCCTGGATGCCTGTAGCCTCTAATTGCCTATGATACACTGCTCGGCACTTTATCTTAACAGAATCAGTGCCGATATGTACATGATAATTTTGTTCCCTAATAATTTCAGCTTTTTTATGTCCTTCCTCCTCAACTCAGTAATAGGCCAGATTTTACTTTTCTTTTGTTCTGAACTCAACGCCTGTGATTAATAAGATAAATGCCCGTTGTTATCTCTAAAGCACTGGCCTGTAAGATTGGGTACTCGAAGAAGATTGTGTAATGAAACCAAACTGATCCTGAAGACAAGGCTTTCGAAATGACTTTGGTCTTCTGTATGTTATCAATTAAAAACATTAAGTCCCTTCAGGAAATGAAGCCTTGACAAAATACTTGCAGGAAATAGAAAAGTGAATACCAAGTGTTGGGTAGGACTGTAACCCTGATTCAGTGCCCTGTGACAGAGGGGTGTCACCTCCCAGGCCACAAAGAACTTCCTCAGAGAGATGACTTCCACAGAGAGATGACTTCCTCAAGTGAGTTGATATATCATGTCCATACATTACCTCATTCAATGCTCAAGGTCCAGCAGCCTTATGCAGTAGTTGTCATTACTATACCCATTTTATGGATGAAGACACTGAGCCTCAAAGCAATAATGACTCTGATCCCACAAATGGTCAGTGATGCAGGTGATAGACACTAAACAAATCCTCTCTCTCTCACCATAGCATGGGAAATGCAAAGGATAGTGCAGAGAAAATGGGCAAAGATAGGCATTCGGTTGCAACTATAAATTAAAGCAGGGAAAAAAAAAAAGAATATGCATGGGAATGTAGCTGAAAGTTTTAGGAGCTGTCATTCACAGGGATTAACCACTGGCAGGCTTTCTGGTGGGATGCAAAGGGTTACAGAGGAACCGGGTTCAAATCTCCAGTGCTATACTTAGTTGTACGCATGAGGCCTTCCCAAGCTGATTTACATCTCTAGGCCTCACTCCCTTCATCTGTGAAATGGAAATCATTTGTGAGAAAGCTGTGACAATGAAGTGTGATTATATGCACAATGTCTGACGCGTAGTGAGTACACCTCAAGAAAGGTGGTAGCTATTTTTAACAGTGTGTCACTGACTTGCCATTGGAAACATGCTTCCTGTGTGGTTTTCTGCTTTTTCTTTTCTTTTTTTTTAATCTCTGGACGTGACAGAGGCCACAGCTAGAGCCAGAGGGAGGGAAGGCATATTGACAGCCATCCTCTCCGCCTCCTCTCACAGGCACATCTTTCCAGCTGGAGGAAGGTCAGTGCCAGCTCCCTCAGCAAATGGTCTGTTCTCAGTCTGTGAGCTCTTCTGCAGCCCTGCTGTGTATTTGTTCCCTAATGAGAAGCTGATGGTCGCCATTTTGTAAAAGGGCCAATGGCAGACATGGCCCAGATCAGGAAGCATCAGGACACCCTCGGGCCACACCACCTCATCCAAAGAGAGATTCGGTGTACCCACTCGGTGGTTTCATAGCACCTTGTAGCATGTGACTGCCCCACCACCACTACAGGGCACCCCCAGAGAAGCCCTTCCATCTGGTGTTTGGGCCTCTTCAGTCTCAGTTCCTTTGAACTCACTTTGACAGAACCCCACCGAATCTCTTAAACCGAGACCCAGCTGCCAGCACCCAACAAGTATACACAATCATGATTGCAGTCTCCCCTCGTGGTCCCCAGAGAGCCCAAAGGGGCCTACCTGAGGCCTTTGCCAAGCAAGTCTCTCATGGCCAGCACCCTGATTGGCCCTCCCGGGAGTGGGGTGGGAAACTCAGAGCTGGAGGAAAGAGCAGGCCCCAGTGAGTTATGAGGCTGTAATTCCATCAAGGGCTTCTGGAGAGGTCCAGAGATTGTAAAGTCATGTCCCAAGCCTCCCCGTCCCCCTGGCCCCCGTTTTTTTCTCCCCAGAGTGATTTATGAGACTATAATTCTGAGGCGGGACTGCTTCCTATTTCACATAATCCAAATATTTTCCTAAAGTAGTATCAGTCCTCTTGGCTTCAAGCGGCCCTGCTGGGAGCTAAGGGGCTGCAGCAGCGCCGTCTAGTGGCTGGATGCCCAGGCGGGCTCCCGGGTAGAATTAGAGACGTGTGCACCCCTTTTGCCTTTTGTTTTCTTTTTAATGTTGAAATGAAATTTGATTGGTATAGAAGTTAAGGGAAGTGTTTTTTACCAACATATGGAAACTATAGTGCAAACGTTTAATTAAAAAAAAATTTAATTAAATTGATAAAGAAGGGTGTCAGCTGCCCTGAGATGGCCTATGGAAAGCCATAATGCCTGAAACCCAGTATGAAAGGCCTCTCTGGGTGTCCAGGAATATGCAGAGGTGGGTCAAGAACGAGTTACGAAGCGATGTTTCCGTATTCAGTTGACAAGCATTTATGAGCCACAGCTGGTGTGGCGCTCACTACAGATCCTGAGTCGGCTAAGCCCAGTCTTCTTCCTTTGGCCATGTTTTTGCCCTTTACAGCCCTTCAAATACTAAAGACTGTGTGTATATATTTCTGCCATAGCCACAGCCCGTCCTGGTCCAATGTACCACCCTGTGGCCAATGGACATTGTAGTTCTTACCTATGCTGTTATTATCGGTCTCCTCCATTGGAATACAAGCTTTGGGAGGGGCTTTCTCTGCTTGGACTCGGCTGTCTCTTCAGCATCTGCAACAATGTCTAGTCCCAAGCGAAACTCTGAACATGTTTGTCGAGGGAAGAATGAATGAAGGAATGAACAAATGGTTGAACATGTGAGGTAGCTGGGTGATCTACATCACTAACCCCAATCGATAGCCCCAAGCTTGAGAAGGAAGGGTGGTGGGGCTGAGACAGGAACCTTCCTGTCACCTTTCTCTTATTGTCAACTTTGCTTTGGGTGGAAGCCATGTAGACAATGGGCTGCATGGTGGAGAAAGCGGGTGACTCTCCTGGATCTGGCACAGGGACAGGGCCAGAGAGTAGGACTCCTGAAGGGTAATTCATCCTGCCAGCTGTGCCAGAGGCCTCTTTTCAGCCTGTCTCCATGACTTCTTAGGAAGCTAGGATGGTGATGTGCCATTATTGGGTCCCCAGGGCATCTGCTCCTGGGATCGCGACAACTACTAATGGTTCCAGCTTTATAGAGTAAAGGCCACCCTCTGTGGCTCAGACTCCTCTGGGACTCAGCGTCCTCCCCACCTGTCTGACTTCTGCCTGTGCCTGGCTTTTCCCTTTAAGACCTGCTCACATTCTTCTCAGTGGTGGCTGGTAACTATGGAAACTACAATTAGGCTGTTTTGCTCAATGTCTGCAAAAAATTGCCAAGTGCAGGCAGCAGCCGCCCCTGACTTATCAGAGACCCAACCCAAGCTCTTCCATATGTTCTTTCAGGACATTTAAGAAAATGCTCTCAAGCTACCTGTGATGAAAGACTAGTTTCTCTTTGTAAATATTCCCAATCCATTGCAGTTCCATGTTTTTGTAAACACTGATGAAAATAAATTAGAAAAATGAAAAGAAAACGTAAGATATACAACATACAAGCCCCCATTTTAGAATGGTAAATTCAAAAGGCATAACACTACTTCTATAGTATCAAATTTCCTCAATGTTTACTCTATTTTCATACTATATCTTCATGGATGAATATCAGTTTGTGGACAGTCTCAGTCATGGACCCACTTTGAAATAGCTCTGGCCTCAAACCCCAGGAAGATGTCCAGGGACACCATTCAAGACCTAGCCCCAGTCTAGACGCACTGGTGACCAAGGCTGCTGACCCAGTCCAGTTTGAGTTTATATCCAAACATGCCTCAGGATGGGAGGTGGGGCTTTGCTGGGGAACACCGACAACCCATGGAAAAGTCTGCACTTGAACTTGAGCAAATGTGTGTGAGGGAAGCAGTGGCAGAATCCTTGCCCTGCCCGGAAGTGCTCCCAAAAAGCCATGGCTGGTCATGCAACCATGAGGGGTTTTCCATCCTCCTTGGATCCCAGCATGGGATCTGATGGCACAAACAGGGGTCACTTAGAGGGCATCTGGTTGAGTTTGCACTGCCTTAAAATTCATTAAATAACCCCACTATTTTCTCCATGGTTTCTATTATATCAGAGATTACTGTTTATATGGCCCAGATGGACACCCATCATTTTTCTGGCTGATCTCTAGGCCCCCTTCCCCTTTGAAAAAAGTAAGGTATGCTTTTTTGTACAGAAAAGTGCACAATAAAAAATTTAAAAAAAAAAGAAAGAAAAATTCAAAATAATAAAAAAAGAAAAGTGCACAAATATTACAAGTATAGCTCTATGAATGTTTACATACATGTATACCAACCAAATCAAGCTATAGGATACCTTCATCTCCTTAACAAGTTCGCTCATGCCCCTTCTTAGTCAATACTCACTGTCTCCACCTCTGAGCTACTATTTTGATTCCTACCAGTATATAGATTAGTTTTCCATGAACTTCATGTAAATGGAGTCAAACAGTGTATACTCTTCAGTTTCTTACTTCTTTCACTCAATGTAATCTCTGTGAGATTCATCCATGCTGTGGCCTGGTATCATTGGGTCCTTTCTTATTGCTATGTTGTATTGCATTGCAGGGGTGAGCATTCTTGTACAGCCTTTTGTGTGTGTGCAACATATTTTATTGCTTTCCCATAAATATCTAATAGAGTAATTGCTGGATCATGGAGTAGGCATATGTTTAAGTTTTTAAGTAAACACTGACCAGTAGTTTTCCAAGGTGATTGAACAAATTCATACTTCCATCTGAAATGTCTGAGAATACAGGTTGTCTCACAGTTTTGCATGAATTGATTTTGTTGTCCTTTCCATGTTAGCCACTCTGGTGGGTATGTAATAGTGTCTCAATGTGGTTTGAATTTGCATTCCGCAGATAAATAATGATGTTTAAGACCTTTTGATATGGCCGTCTGGATAGCCTCTTTTGTAAAGCACCTGTTGACTCTTTTGCCCTTTAAAAAAATCAGATTCTTTATCAAATGTATTGTGAATATCTTCTTTTCATCTATGGGTTGCCTGTTCACTTTCTAAGTGATGACTTTAATGAGGAAAAAAATGGTCTTATTTTAATGTAGCCCGAAGTATCACCCTCCTCTTTTATGCTATTTCTGTGCACTGTTTAAGAAATTTTTGCATATCCCCAAGGTCATGAAGCTATTCTTTGTTTTCTTCTAGAAATTTTCTCAGATTATTTGGGGGCTGTTATATTATTGCTGTTGGTTTTTGCATTTTCACACCTGGGACGTTTCTTGTTTGCACTCAGCAAAGGGAAAACAGAACCTGTGAATATACAACTAAGGCATAAATGACTCTGCCTCGAATGAGTCGAAAGCACACTGGAATGAGCTGACCCAGGGCTATGAGGGAGCTGGGGGACCCCATGTCCAGCCCTCCTGCTGAAATGGGACTACACCTCCCTCCTGCCCTTGACCTGTGTCACACATTTTAGGTAATATAATTGATCATTAATTATTGCTGTCCTTCACAGGCAAAACATGTACATGATACCCAATTCAAAGGGCACAAAAGGGCCTCCATCCTTCCCATATTCCCCAGCCATCAGCTCCCTCCCCCAGGGGCAGCCACTGCCACTGTCCATCTCTCCCTTTCCAGAGATAGCCTATGTATACGTGGTGATGCCGTTACACAGCTTGACGTTTGCAGGGAACACAGGCTTGAACTCAGTAAACCGTAGCATGAGTACCAAAGCCTGTCTAAACTCCAGAAGCAGGGTTTTTGAGGGGTTTCTTGGGGAATATTTTCTCAATGGAAAGAATACAATGCCATGGGAAAAGAGACAAGACAAGACAAGAGAGTGGGAATGAAAGGAGGAGAGAGACTGCTCCATATTAGAGCGCCTGTCCTTCCAGCTCTCTCCCAAGGCCAGGTTCCAGATTGTGAGCCCTCTGCTGGTTCCCAGGAGTCACCTGGGACACATAAGGAATTCTGGACCATAGGAGGCCTGGTTCCTGCCCTTCAGAATGCATGGAAGCCATCCTTCCAGGGGCTCAGGCCTGGGTCTCTTCTGCTGCATCCCTGCTCTCTCATCGCTGTGCTGGGGAGCTTACTGCTATAAAATTACTGCTATAAAAAAATGGGGTGCATGCTATAAAATCTTGGATTTGTCTGAAACTTTCTTCTTCTCTAGTTCTTAAAATATAATTATTGTATAGACGGGACCTCTGCTCGCACAATTTCATTGAGAGGTGAACTCTGCTTGCTGGGACCAAGATAACAGCCTACGCGGGCAGTGGGGGATGCAAAGGAAATACTAAATAAAGCCAACATTCCAATCATGGATATGTGAAAGCAAGGGGGACATTTAGGGGTAGGGCCGCTGGGAGAGGCAGCCTGCCCGACCCTTGTCACTGGGAAGTGTGAAAATGCAGGATGGAGTATAACAGGTGCACATGATAGATGACTTCATTCAGGCCAGCCTTGGCACTGCTGCCAGCCCTGGACATTCTGCTAACAAACGTTAGGCCTTAGAGACAAAAGGCAATCTTGCTCCCAAGGCTACTTCCGGTGGTCAACCCAGTGTGGAGGAAGTTGGCCGGCACCCCCTCCCTCCCACCTGGAACAAAAGTTTTAGGAGAAGGTTATTCTCAGCATCTGCTATGCCTTCACACCAAATGAGATCTACACTGTCCTGGGCATAGAGTGGAATTCTGGACCATAGGAGGCCTGGTGCCTGCCCTTCAGAACTCACAGAATAACTAAACAGACCATCAATGTGGTGAGGGTTCAACGGATGACTTAACCACGCTTTGATGATGATGGAAAGAAATGCTACAAGGCAGTTCATGATTAATTGCTCAATGAGCAAAGTGTAATTACCACAGGAATTCCATGGATGGAACAGATAACACAGGCTTTCCAGAGGAGCTGAGATTTGCCATGTGTCTTGGAAGGTGGATAAGATATAAACAGAAGAAAGTGATTTAAGCCACATCAGAGAAAGCCAGCAGTCACCCCAGAACTCAGAGAACCCATTCCCTGCCCATCTATGCTCCCTTCATATCTGGGAGAAGTTGAGACCTTGTCCAAGGTCAGCGGTTGGGAGGGGCCAGGTGGTAGAACTTCCGGTGCCATGTATGGGCCCCAGTGATGCGCCCTGGAGTGCTTCTCTCTCCCATTTGCCCATGATGCACTGTCCCCTACCCCTGGCAGTAGCCTGAAAGGCAGGGTAGATGGGCCACCATCCTGGAAGTGGTGGCAGGCAGAGGGGGTGGCAGCCAAGTGTGAGTGTCTGAGGACTTCCCTCAGGTTTCCTCTTTGTGGTCTGATGGCACCTCGGCCCTCTCCTTCTTATCACTATGCCCTTAAATGGCATAAACTGTTATTGTTGCTCTTTTTTTCCCTCCTTGTGCCCCATCACTTCCAGGAAGAAAAAGAAAAAAGAGACACATAAGAAAATTGCTGCTAATATTCTTCCCCTCCCTCCATTAGGGCTGGCATTCATAAATATTGAAGAGCCAAGCTCTGCCAAGCTGAGAATACCATTGTCTGGTGGCTGTTGGTGCTTCTCCTCCGTCTCCCAGGGCAACCCCTCCCTGGAGGAGCAGGGAAGGACCCTGCCTGGGAAAGCTGAGGGCGGGGTGGGGGATGGGGGGGAGTACAGGCTGGGGGTGTCTGAGAGCTGGGCCACAGATGGAGGCAGGAGGATCTCACCCTGTTGGGGTAGCTGGGAGCCCAGAGTGGTCACAAGAGGCTGCAGCCCTGAGCCTGACCTCAGGGAGGTAAAGGACAGGGTCAGGGACCTTGAAAGGGAATTGAGGTGCCCTGGAGGATATTTTAGGAAACAAGTTACTAAAAATAAAGGGCCCTGATGTACAGTAACAAACAAAATACTCACACCCTCCCATGACTCATCTGTGAGATCCTGAGCTAAGGTGACTCGGGAGGTGCTGGTGAACTCTGCTGTTTGAAAGCCCTAAGAGAGGATACCCCCATACCTGAGGAATGAGGGTGCCAAGCTGCTTGTCACCCAGACCTCCTTGACTCAAGACACAGACAGAGGGTTCAGAGCAGGAGAGGCCTGGTGGTGGCCACATTCACCCTGTGTGTAAAGAAGGGACAGGAATGGGCAGTGTCCCAGAGACCAACACCCTGCAGCCCCCATGACCTTGCTTCAGCATGACACAACTTTCTAGTCCTTCCACTGACACAAAGCCTCCCTGGGCTGTCCCCTGAGGTGCTCCCAGGCCTGGCTGTGGCTCTCTGGGTGGCAGTCCATTCTTTGAGGGCAGGTGTGGAGCTGTCAGGACACGCACTTTACACCAATAAATCAGTGGGCCAGGCCCAAGCTTGTGCCCACATTAGCGGAGCGAAGATTACCATATAAATTAGATTTCACTGCCATTTTCAGCTTCCCCTTCCTAATTTACCTTTTCTACTTCCTTCTGCCCCGGTGAAGCATGCCCGCTCTCTCTCAAAACTCTTCTATTTCTGGGGGACAAGAGATGCTCTGACTGGACACCAGCTCTGCCCCCATCTGGCCAAAGTGTTTCTGTTCGCACCCATCTGATCCGAAATGGTGATCCCCACATGGTGACATCTCTGGATTGTGCCAACAGACGACCTGAGCAAGTGTGATCTGTCACCCTCGATGGCTTCGTAGTTTGTCTAAAGTATTTGCAGTCCTTTTTGGTGTCGCCAACCCACCAGTGTCTGTCTTCCAACTTGGATGGTCTTCTCGATGCCAACCATAACAGTTTGGGTGTTTTGCCTTATGTGGACTCAGGTTGCCTGGATTTAGGAATGGTCAGCGGGCAGGATTTTTGCCACCCCTTCCACCTCGGCCTCTCCGGCAGCAAGCTATCTGACGGCAGCAACAAGCTATAAGTCGGCTCTGCTGTAAGAAAAGAAAAATGACTCTGAGTTGCCAGTTGGTGACTGGAGGCTAGCACCAAGAGGAAAACGAGCAAGGAACACAATATAATGAACAAAGGGCTTCAGTGATTCCCATTCAGTGCCTTGTCTTCTTTAGGCTGCCAGGGGCTTTTGTTTTCTCACGAAAAGATTGAAAACTGTCACTCACACGCACAGTTTGACTCACAGAACAAACAAGAACAGGCCTTGCCCATCGCCACCCCCTACCCCTTTCCTATTCATCAGCGGTAAGATGCCGGATGCTGAGTCGGGGTGCCTGGGTCCACAGAGGGAATTTCAGCCCTGATCAAAAGGATGTCGGGCTCTCCAATCACTGGCTTTTTATCTTGCTCACTATTTGACAGCCAAATCAATTCTTCCTTTTTTTTTTGCAACGACTTTTACTCTCCCTCTGATCCGTCACAGCTGTTGGAGAGAGGTGATTTTCTCCTAAGGCCACCTCTGTGCTCTTGATTTGGGTTTCTGAGAAAATGGAGGAGAGGACCCCAACAGTATGTGGTCCTTCCGACTTGGCTTCTGGAATTCTAATGGCATAGTCCACTAATGGGAAGCCACTGAACAAAAAGATGTCTAGAAACTGAATAGTTAATACACTCCAGGAAATTCACCTTAAAACAAGTGCAGACAAAGAAAGGAGCTGGGAGGAAGGAATAGTAGCCGAGTGTTGAGCATGTGTAAAGCATCGGAAAAGGCAATGTATTATGCATATACCACGAAGGAAATGTATTAACGTATCAATTTACCATCTCTCTCTAGCCCCTCAACCTTCTGGTCACCCAGACCTGCCTATTTATCTCCCCACTCCACCTCCATGCACACACATAAACTCCAAAGAAGTTCCCAGCAAGATTCTTGGGTCTTTTGACATAATTACGAGAATGGATGGACAGAATCAAAGAGGCTAGAGGCAGGGGGAAAGCAGGAGGGCTTAGCCAGAAATTAAGATCACATGTATCATCATCATCATCATCATCATCATCATCATCATAAATAGTAGAAAAGAAGGAGAAAGCCAGAGAGAGTGAGAAAAATCCAAAGGAGTTCAGCTTCAGAGAGTTTGGGGGCTTAGCAAGTAAGCCCTGGAGAGGTATGAGACAGAAGACAGTGGGGCATAGGGAGATGAGTTCTCAAGAGATACTGTGGGTTTGGGACTGTATACTCTTTTTTTTTTAACTTTAAAAATTTGTTTTAATTAAAATTTATTGGGATGACAATAGTTAGCAAAGTTACATAGATTTCAGGTGTACAATTCTGTAATACATCATCTATATATCACATTGTGCGTTTACCACCCAGGCGACTGTATACTCTTCAATGTTCTTCAAGACACGCAAGTTAAGTTTGGAAATTCCTCCTTTCAATTGCCATTTGGCCGATGTCTATCTGAACATCTTTAAATGAAATTCTACACAAAGACTGAACTCTAAGGGTTCACACGACTATTCAGCTTATCCATGAATCTTGGTACCAAGATACATTTAGAACCCAAGGTGCAAAATTCAACTGGACCTCACATGACAAACTCTATTCTAGGCTCAAAATAAGAGCAGAGCACAACTTCTTCCTGGCTACTCAGCTACTGCAGTCACCCCAAAAAGCGGGGCAGACACGTCAAGTATTTCTTAGAGGGGCAGAGTAGTGGCCTTGAGTGAATCTGAATTGGTCAGGCATTGACGTTCTCTCACTGCCTGAAAATGATTCCAGTTTCTTAGGAAAGTCACTATGGAGGTTGGGATAAAGATGAATTTCTCAATTTCCTAAAGGATCTCTTCCTTCCTTCCTTCCTTCCTTCCTTCCTTCCTTCCTTCCTTCCTCCCTCCCTCCCTCCCTTCCTCCCCTCTCTGTCTCTCTCTCTCTCTGTCTCTCTCTCTCTCCCTCGTCTCTCCACACACACACCTCGCGTCTCTCTCTCCTTATCTTGATTCAGTGATCTCACAGAACTCCACCAGGAACATCCTGTTCAAACCCTCCATTTCCTGCAAATTGTAATAGTGACTTTACCATCATCTCCCTGATTTCTCTGACGTTGAGGTTGCAATGAATAAGCCCCCATGTGGAGCTTTTTTGGTTATGGATACATTTCTCCTTTAATAAGATGAAGAAGCAGTTTTGCCCTCAGAGCCTATGGTTGGTACTCGATGCTTTAAGATAAAATTGTGGCATCTGACCCCTTTCAATCAAGTGAAACTGGGATGATTATGAATTTAAAAAACAGATCCAGATGTGATATACAAAAATGAGAAATCTTCTCTTTTCCAAGTTGCCCCATCCTATTTTGTCCCAACATTTTTTTATGAAAAAAAAGTCACACATAATGCAAAGGTGACAGATTTTTACAGTGAACATACTAGGTATGCCAATTAAGTTTGTGAACTCATCCTAAAAAAAAGTGCTACATACCTCATTGCTGAATATCACTATGGTCACCTTCAAAGTATTTGTCTTGGGAAGCTATGCGCCGACACCAGCGCCTAGTCCACCCTTCAAAACAATTTTTGGACTCTTTCTGGAATGGCCATCAGAGCTGTTGTCATATTACCCTTGTCATCAAAATGTCTTCCTTTCAATATTTCCTTTATCTTTGGGTAAAGAGAGGAGTCATTGGGGGCCAGATCAGGAGAGTGGGGGTGGGGGGAGGGTGTTCCAATACAGTTATTAGTTTACTGGCTAAAAACTCCCTCACAGATAGTGCCGTATGAGTTCATGCATTGTTGTTATGGAAGAGCCATGAAATTGTTGGCGAAAATTTCAGGTCGTCAACTTTTTCACACAGCCTTTTCAGCACTTCCAAATAGTAAACTTGGTTAACTGTTTGTCCAGTTGGTACAAATTCATAATGAATAATCCCTCTGATATCAAAAAAGTTAGGAACATTGTTGTAACAAGTTTGCAAACTTAAATATTAGACCTTGTATAAGCGTATTTATCCCACTAACTACATTCTTCCATTAAGATTTTGCTATACTTGCATTGCCATGTTTTGGTTCATGTATCCATCCCTCTATCCACACATCAGCCCATCTTATCTTTTTATTTTATCACTTATCTTTTTTTTATTGAGATATAATTAACATAGAACACTGTGTAAGTTTAAGGTAGACATGATGAGTTAATATATTGATATATTACTACATTGGCATTAGCTAGGACCTCTATCATGCCACATAATTATCATTTCTTTTTTGTGGTGGAAACAATTAAGCACTGTGCACCTGGAGCTGATGTAGAATAATTGAATGTCAACTATAATTAAATATACATATATAGTCAAGGGATGTAAAGTACAGCATAGGGAATATAGTTAATGGTATTATAATAGCTATACATGATGTCAGAGAGGAGATATCACTTTGCGAGGCATATAAATGTCTAATCATTATATTGTTTGTACACCTGAAACTAATATAAAAAAATTAAAAAGTTAAAAAATAAAAATTAAAAAAAGATCTAGTCTCTTAGCAGCCTTGAATTCACAATGCAGTGTTGTTGACTAATCACTGTATCATTTATTAGGTCTCCAGAACTTACTTATCTACTAATTCCCATTAAATAAGTTCCCATTTATCTACTTAGGCCATTAAATAAGATACCCCCAATCCCCCCATCCACCAGCCCCTGCTCACCACCATTCTACTTTCTGTTTTTATGAGTCAAACTCTTTTAGAGTCCACCTATAAGTGATATCATACAATATTTGTCTTTCTCTGTCTAACTTACCTCACTTAGCAAAATGTCCTCAGTGTCTACCCATGTCATCACAAATGACAGGATTTCCTTCTTTCTGATGGCTGAATAATATTCCATTGTGTGGATATATACATATATCACATCTTCTTTACCATTCACCTGTTGATGGACATTTCAGTTGTGTCCATGTCTTGGCTATTGTGAGTAATGCTGCAATGAACATGGGAATGCAGATATCTCTTTGACACCCTGTTTTCACTTCCTTTAGATATGTACTCAGACAGGGAATTTCTGAATCATATAGTAGTTCTCTTTTAAATGTTTGAGAAAACTCCATACTGTTTTCCGTAGTAGCTGAGCCTATTTACACCCCCACCAACAGTGTATGAGGTTTGCAAGAATGCTCAATGGAGAAAGGATAGTCTGTTCAACAAATGGTGATGGTGAAACTGGATTATCTATATGCAGAAAAATAAAACTGGATCCCTATTTTACACCACTCCCCCAAATTAACTCAAAATGGATTAAAGACTTAAACATATGACCCAATCTTATAAATCCTATTTTGCCTGTGGAACCATAGAATAGCTTCTCTGATTTATCTTATTTTTGATGCATTGCAGACTTCAGTACAATTCTCCCTAAATATAATACTTCAGCATGGATGTCATTAACTAGATTTCAAGATTTGCTACAGATTTATTTTGAGTAAACTTTACATACAATAAAATGCACAAATCTTAAGTGTAAACTTGCTAAGTTTTGACAAATGCATATACCCTTTGTCATCCAAATCTGCATCAATATATAGAATTTTTGCCTTCACCTCGAAAATTCTCTAATGTCCCGTCCTTCTCAGTTCTGTTACTCCCACCCTCAAGGCAACAGCTATCCTGATTTTCTTCTGCCATAGATTAGCTTAGTCTGTTCTAGAACTTCATATAAATAGAACCATGCAATAGTCTCCATTCTATTTTAATTGCAAAGTAAATTAACATTTTGCCCCCTTCAGTGTAGGGAAGACTTGGGTATTTTTCCTTCCACGGATCTAGACAATGAGGAGTTTGTTCTGTGGGTCATGGGTCCTCACGTTGGATGAAAGCTGCCTATGGGTTGATGTACTTTAGTGGAACTATCCAGAACAGGAGAAGCTGATGAGCACAGGATATCTCCGGGTTGAATGAGCCTTGTGGTGAGTTCCTGCTACCCTTAATTTGTAGGAAATGTTTCATGAGGCTTCAGTAGCATCTGTATTGTCAAGGGCTATTGGGTTGCAGTTGTGCCCAAGGTTGGGAATTGGGTACCAAACAGCTGGCCTCATGTAAACCCAGCCTGAGCCCCCATTCACTTCACCTCTGACATGGAGGATTTGGGGCATCCTCTTTCGGGTTCTTGGTCCTGGAATCAGAGCCAAACTGGAAAACTTTGCAGAATCTGCGCCCAGGGAGAAATGTCTTGTTTTCCTCATGCTCGCTACAGGAGGGAGCAGCCAGAGGAGGAAGCGATCTGCACTGCCTGTGGTGTAAGACCACCCGCCAGCACAAAATCGGAAGCAGAGGGAAGTAAACAGACCAAAGTCTGAAATGCGCTCATCAGCGCAATCTGTCCTCCCAATGCTTTTGCAGCGAGAGATCGTCGGGGTGCAACCGAGCGGAAGGAACTAATCAGCGAGCCTCAATGCCAGCATTGAAGGGGGGAGAAGAGGCATCCAGATGGCAGTGTCAGGGCAGGATGCTCTGCCTGGGATGCAGAGGGCTGTCAGCTTTGGATAGTCACATGGCTTCCCTGCACAGGGAAGTCCCATCAGTCACCGCTGCCTCGGGTGCTGGCACTGCTGCCGTGTGCCTGGTGCTAAACTCAGGGATGGCACCAATGGGACACAGGATGATGATGGTGGTGGTGGTGGTGATAACGATGATGATGTTATGACGTGAGGATCCTTTTGAAGCTCTTATGCCTGCACCTCGGGGGTGGGTGAGACTGGATATAGCAGAATTCTACAGAGCTCTCCTGGAGAAGAGTAAATGCTAATCCACATGGTCAATGAAAAGGAGGAGGAAGAGGGAAGAGAAGGAGGAGGCAGAAGAAATGGATGGATGGATGGATGGATGGATGGATGGATGGATGGATGGATGGATCTCCTCTCCCTCGCATGGGTAATGGAAATTAGCCTAATGTTCATAAATATTAAGACCCAGATCCTGTATCCATAAGACCACAGGTGCAGAGATGGCTAATGGGAACAGTTCCCTGGTTCAGACTTTCTGGTTTGGACTTAATAAGAATGCTAATGGAGGTCATTAGAGACTAATTGATTACCAGGGATGAATTCAGGAGTGTCATGGGTTGGTGTACATTAAAGCTCGAGGACCCCGTATCCTGGAAGCATGAACCATACTGTGAAATCCCAGCTTTTCCAGATGGGGTCAGGAGGCTCAGAATCCTGCCCACCCAGCCAGTGAGTGAAACAAATCCACCGCAGGTAGCAGTTGAGGAAGGACCAGCATCTGTCTAGGGAGGTTAAGAGCCAACCAGTGAGAAAGCATGGAAGATACTTTTCCATGTCCTTCTGACTCTAAATTCCCAATATGAAGCCTTAGTTCTCTTTGGCTGCTTCGTTCAAAACATACACAATGGGGCGGGCTGAGTGGCTCAGTTGATTAAGAGCGTGAGCTCTGAGGAACAGGGTTGCCGGTTCAATTCCCACATGGGCCAGTGAGCTGTGCCCGAGCTGAGCTGCTGCTGAGCTGCCAACAGGTGGCAGGATGGCTCAGCTGGTGAGAGCACATGCTCCTAACAACAAGGTTGTCTGTTTGACTCCTGCGTGGTATGTTGACCTATGCCCACCCACAACTAACAGTGAACACGGCACCTTGAGCTGAGAGGCTGCAAGCTGCCGATGGGCGACTAGACTTGGAGCTGAGCTAGCTGTGCCCTCCACAACTAAGACTGAAGGACAACAACTTGGCTTTTCCCCTTCCCCAATTCCCCAATGAAATCTTATACAAACAAACAAACAAAAAAAACATACACGATAACCCTGCACCGTATACCAGAAAGGACCCTGTCCTTTGAGTACATAATGTAACTTAGGGACAGCAGTTTATTCCCTTTCTTCTTCCCCACCGGCTTTATTCCTCCCTCTGCCTTTGACACAAGAACTAAGGCAAAGGAAGGGCAGAGCACAGCAAGCATCACATGACTATGTCCTCCACTCGTGGAGGCTACTATCAATGGTCAGACTCAGAAACCAACTGTATGACTCAAAAGCCTCAGATGAGGCATCTTAGTTGGGGATGAAGGGACCAAGAGCAAATGCCGAAGTCAAGAACTAGTCCCAGCACTCCATGGTACGTATCGGAGTGAAGAACTCTCCAGAAGAAACTTTCCTGAGGACTGATCTGCCTTTACCCCGTCCATTCCCACCTTTCTCCACCCAAGTCCCAGTCTCATGCTGCCCCATCTGCCCCTGATCACACTCCTTCCCTTCCCCAGGCTCGTCCAGGACTGTCCTTTTGGACCACCCCTTCACCTGGCCCAGGAATAGCCTGAAGAGGTCCCCATACTTGTGCCCCTTGACAGTTCATTTTATATGGGGCACCTCCTGATGTCCTGACATCCCAGCCTTGGGCCAACGTGTAGCTATCCAGGTGGAGTCCCACTCAGGGAGAGCCCAGGATTACCAACACCTGGGTGGCACAGCCACATGCCTCAAGGGGCAGCCTCATGGAGAAATGGTCTAAGCAGGGCTCGGGCCTTACTGTGCCCATGGAGGGTGTGTTGCATCTGCCCATTGAGTGCTACCCAGACCTCACAGCCAGCCTTGCCTTCCCAGGATCCCCACGGCCTGACCATGAGATGGCCTGTGGGACGTATGTTGGTCACCTGGCCTCATCTCTGTCACTATTTCATGCTCCCTGAACATTCACGGAGGCAGAGGTGACTCTATTCGGGGTCCCTCTTGCTCTCCCAACAGTTACAGTTCAAAGCACCCTGCCTTCTTTGCCGATTTAAAGAATAATAAATGTCACAGCCCAGGTTCTGTGCTTAACAATGCATTGCCAATTAAGTCACTGGGAAGATTGTGTCTTCTGAGAACCCCCTTTGCAGGAAGGCTGTCCGTTCTCCTCTGGACAAAGGGTCTTGGTGGTCATATCTGTACATCCTTTGGGTCCCCAGGAAATCCATCTCCATAGCCAGCCTAGCCAGTGGGAGTGAAACCCTAAGAAAGGTAGAAAAGAAAGTCTCCAGCTACCTGGAATGAAAGCTCTGTCCATTTATGCCTTAGTCCTTCCCACACGCCACCATTGCCACTGTTTGACCCCCACCAGCCTGTCAGCAGCTCAAGGAAGGAACCATGTACAACTCTGTGATAACTCCGGGGACCAATCCAGAGAATGCCACACACAGGTGCTTGATATATATTGAATCAAACTGAATTGGATTAGCTGGTAAACAGCAGCTGGCTTTATGGTGACTTGGATACATTAATGATGGCAGCGGTACCTGGAAGTGGAGAGACAGCCTTTTCGCCAGGCTACAAGGACAGACAAAGAGATGAGAGGGCTGAAGCCATACCGAGGGGTGTGGCCTCACTTGAGGAACAATGTCAGTTCAAAGGAAATGCAAGTCAAGTGTCCATAGGAATTTATAGGATACCCACTGGCCTGTGTGTAGTTTAGAAGTGAATTACCAAAACAGGGCAATAGCTTTGGAGAGACATGAGGCCAAAATCAAATAAATGCAAGGGTTATGATGCAGCTCTGGAGGAAGTTCAACAGTCAAGGGATATTGGGGTTGGGAGGGACTTCAGGAGTCACCTAGGCAACCCCTGCACCTTCAGATGAAGAGACTGTTGGCTGGAGAAGGAAAGCAAATATCAAATGAATAGTACATGGGCCAGAGCCCTGGTCTCCTGCCTCCTACCTCAGCAGGTACCCCCCCCCCCGCAAGCCCCACACGCCATGCTGCTGCATAAGGAAAGGCTCCCTGGGATGAGGCATAGCAGTGGACTGAACTCTTGACATCAGAGGGCTCAGGGATGGAGTCTGTGGAGGTTTACCTGGGTTAAAGCTAAGTGGCCATCTAACAACCCCACAAAACTTGAGTAAACAGCCGTTCCTGAGCAAGACTTCAGAAGACAACCAAGAGGACCGGGAAGGTCCAGATCCCCTTTTTCTCCCCAACACCTCCTCCTGGATTCCCCTAACTCACTGCCACACTCCCCCACTCTTCTCCACAAACAGAGAGCAAAACACACCAGGCACAGGGACAGACTAAGAGAGAAGGAAGTGGCTGACATGAAAGATCCTTTAAAACAGCCTATGTCACCAGCAAGAGTTGTGGACATAGTAGCTTCATCCATACAAGGCCACTAACACCTCCTCTTCTCAGGCTCCTTGTGAGGATAAAGCTAAATACTGGAGCAGATGTCCAGGTGAGCCATGACCCATGAAAAGTGCTCAGTGAGTGTGCGCCCCTTCCTTTCTTCCTTTGATGACTGCTGGGAGGTTTGGCATCACCCTGGGAATGCCCTTCCCAACCAAAGACATAATGAGAAAGGAGGGAGGGAGCAAATAATAGCATTTACAACAAGCCAGGCGCCACACTCAAAGGTTTATAGTAAGTGGGAGAGCTATGGTACTGCTCTCAACCATTAGTAAGAAGAGGAAGGTGATAAAGGAATGATGCACAAGGAGAGACAAGCGCTTTGCACTTGGGCTACTCCAAGCATTCAGCTATGTCCCTGGGCCTTGTGTGAGCAGAGGGTGGGGTCAGTGAGGCTAGGCTCTGGTCATCTGTTCTTCCAGGAGCAGGGCTATGATGAAGCTTGTTTGATAATGGATATTTGTTATGGAAAGTACCTAATGAGCTACAAGGTAATTATGTAGCACCAAAATAGTATGATCATCAATATTACAAATTAAATTAGGCTACTTTTGCTAAGCCAAACAAATAAAAAGAGTAATTGAAATTATAATCAGCCAAAGGCTTCCAGCCCACTGGGTTCCTCAAGGTGTTCTTGTTGATTTATGCATTTGCTTTGGACCGTGTGGACTGGAGATGGACAACAGTCTTCTGTCAATCCCATGGTTTTAATGAAATTCTCCCCAGGAAGGAGGTGAATTTACACATATAATGGGGTGTGCAGGCATGTAAATGAGAGGAGTCGCTCTACAGTTCCACATTTCACAGAAACATCAGGCCTTGGTTCTGTGGCAAAACTACACCTTTTCTGTTGGAATTGGCTGATGTGAACCAAAAGATGGTTTTCTTTATCATTGTTAAAATGTGGAAGCCCTACTTGAAATAATTATTACAGAAGAAACTGGTTCTCTCTCTCTCTCTCTCTCTCTCTCTCTCTCTCTCTCTCTCTCTCTCTCTCTCTGTCTGTCTGTCTCTCATTGCTGGGAGACCATCTTCTATCTCCTTACTCTTCCAAGGCAACTACTATTTGCAATAATCAATATTTTATTTTCAAACAAAAGCACTCAGTTTCATTTTCACTAGCACAGAATTGAATGGCATTGAAAGAACAATTTTTGAATCTACCAACTTTTGTTATGATGGGTCTGCAGAGACCATGCTCTGTGCTCATTACTCTGTTTCCTGTGTCTAAACACCAGGAAGGTTCTATCTCCCAGGCTCCCTTGCAGTTAGGGCCTGGGTCATTTGAATGAGTTCTGGCCAATGGGATGTGAGCAGATGTGACATAAGCCATGTGTAGGCCTGACCTTCTGCCATGGTGATGACCTCAGAGGTCATGTGTTCCACGTGTTGTGGGACCTGCAAGATGAAGGCCTAAGTGCAAATCTTTGTTGCATTAAACACTAATAACATGCTACAGTATTTCATATTATGCTAACATTTACAGGGCTTCTTCCATATTATGGATGATAATATATCTGAGGGTGAAACACTCTTTGTGTCTATTCTCATTACTAAACAACCTGATTTCTCCAATTCTGATTACATTTTTTAATTAAGAAAGCAAACACCTTTTGTTTGTTTTTATAAAACCTCATCAAGAACCTGTGCCTCTGGGGCCAGCTGAGTGGCTCATTGGTTAAGAGCTGGCTATGGAGCGCAAGCCCTGAACTGGCCCTGGTTCGGTTCCCACATGGGCCAGTGACGCTGCACCCTCTACAGCTAAGATAGTGAACAACAGCTCGACATGGAGCTGGGCTGCCGTGGGTCACGGGCAACGGTGTAGGACTGCAGTGGGCTGCCATGAGCTACTGTGAACTGCCAATAGCCACAGTGAGTGGCCATCCAGAGGCCAGCAACCGATCTGCCTCACCCAGGAAGAGCGCAATGATAATACCAACATGGGCCAGTGGTATGGACAAAGCTGCTTCAAGCTGGAACCAGGGACTGAAAAGCTATATAGGGAACAAGAGGTTTTTCCTCTGAGCAGAAAATGTGCAGTCAGCTTAGGTCCTGAGAGCGGACTCCACTTTTCATTTCTTCATTAGTTGTGGCAAGAAAAGTCAATCCGAGGAAAGAGGTGGGCCTCCCCCACTCCACTTTCTTCTTTGTCTTTTAGTCTTTTTTCCCCTTTTTTTTTTTGTTTAGGTCTTTGCATCATAGGCAGTGGATTCACAATGTATCAAAAGCTGATTTTATTTTTCATGAGACAGAAATGTTAGTTTTAACATTAGTCCAAGGAGAGCATGATTAGCAAGGCAAATCAGCTTTCGAGCAGCATCCAATGGCACATTTCAAGAACAGATGGAAATGATTTGGGGGTCATCCACTGGTTTTGGATCGCTCACCTCCTTCAGCACTGCTAACCACAAGGTGACTGTGGAACCCATACAATCCTTTAAAGCCAATGCAAAACTCCCAGCCATCACCCAAAGTCTAGCCTTTCCCCCATGGGACTGAGTTTAGGCTAACATCACTTGTGTGTGTATTCGGGGGAAGGGGGGGCGGGGAATGTCAGAGTTAGTACTTGGGAATCAAAACCCAGGGGTATTTTGCTCTGAAACTCATTTTATTCTCTCCCAATCTCTCTCTCTCTCTCTCTACACACACACACACACACACACACACACACACACACACACACTGCAAGTGTGGAGGAACCCAGGTTAACCTCATTGCTGAGTACTGGTATTAATGATGAAATTACTCTCCTGAAATCCAAGACTGTGTGTTATAGCATCTCTGGGCCCTGGATCCACAAAAAGGGGAAGCCACTTTGCTTGATAATGATGGGATGCTGCTCTTTGCTCCTTTCGACATTTCTATTTTAGGTCTCTAGCGCCTTTTGAGCTTCAGCGTCAAGTCCTTAAATCAGGAGAAAAAAATGCCAGTGACAGAAAAGACAACCAATGCATCCGTATCTGCCAGGGGCTCAGAGCTGGGAGCCGGAAGCTGGACCGGGGACAGGGTTGAACTCATTGGCTTTATATTCTAATCTCATCAGGGCAGCCTCACAGGGCAAGGCAAGTGAGCTGGCCCCAATCCTGGGCAGCCTGGGCCAGAGGCGAGGAGAGGGCAGGAAGCCGAGGACAAGCTGCCCTTTGCTATTCTCAAGGGCACCTGGACCAGACTCCATGTCAAGTACGTGGCTTGTGGTCAGGCAGAGATTTCATACATTCTGAGCATGGAAGGCAGTCTCAGAGATACAATTCGTGGGCCAGAAATTTCAGAAGTTGAGGGACATTCTAAAGATCTGTGGAAACAATTGAGCAGCCCGTTTGACAGCGTCAGCCTGTCCTAGATTCTTCAGGATGTTTGCTCATCCTCTCCACCAAATTTGATCTCACTTACCAGATTTGTTTCTGACCTCCTCAGTTTTTGGAGGAGTTCCTGGCAGTGAGGACCAGCCTCTGCCAATTACCTTCAGACATAAGCTCAGGAGCCAAGAAGGAGCCTTCGTCTTGCTAATTATGCCTTCTTTGGGCATAGCTAGGACACTAGATTTGGACTTGCAGAGCTGGAAATGGGACAATCTTCTTCTTTTGATGCATCTACCAACTGGAGGGGAACCAAGTACCCTTCCTGACCCCAGGCGGCAGGACCGAGATGTGGGATATTTGCACACCCCAGAAGCCCTTCTGGCAGAAGAACATAAGAGAAAGAGAATTATGAGTATTCATGTTTAGGACTCTGACATCCAGACAGGATCCTGTGCTCCGAAAGCTCTGGCCCACTACGAGAGCAAGGAGGACGTGGGTCAGAGAGAGTGATTTCTCTCCCTCCCAGGAGCCTGCAAACCTCACCATGCTCATCTCTGCTAGGAGGACTGGGCACTAAGAGGTCCGGATTTCAAGGTGGTGCCCCGTGCCTCTGGCCCAGGGGGGAGGAGCTGCGCCAGGAGCCCTGGCGTTTGAGCTGTAATTGTCCTGCTGAATCTTGTCAGCTGTGTGCTCCCCAGAGGATTGGTTCCCGCTCTGCAGAGACTCTCCTTCCAGCAGAAGGACCATGAAGGTGCTTTTCACACACTGCTTCCTTGGCTGCTTGTGCCACTGAGGCACACCCACCCTCTTGCCAGCTACAGAAGAGCCAGATCAAGATCACCAGGATCCAGGTAGAGACCCAAGACGTCCAGGAAAGGCAATCCAGGAGGGCAGGAAGCATCTAGAATGTCCAGGGCGTCGAGGGGGGCGTATCCTATCTGGTGTCAGGCAGCAGAGTTCCGGCCAGCAGCTACAAGGAGCTGGTGCAGAGCTGTCAGCCCAGCAGCACTGGGAAGAGTAAGAGGACCTCAGTGGCTGTGGGCAGAGGAACAGCCCTGGGGGAAGGAGAATCCCCCGCCCAGGAGTGGGGTACAAATTCAGGGCTGGAATAGATCAGGACTAGAGCCAATAATGGGGGTCAAGGGGCCAGGGAATAAAGTCGGCGTGGGAACAGAAAGGGCAACTTGATGCTGATTTGGGCTGGGGAACTATTGCTGCCGGACTAAGATGATAACTTAGCCGAATGCAGAACCAATGGTGAAAATAGGGGTTCATTCATCTACCAGTCAACCCCCTTGCTGTGCTCTAGCGATACAGTTAAATAAGACCATTCCCTGACCCTCCAGGAGCCCATAGCAAGGTGGGGAAGACAGCTGTGAACTAGTAATTTTTTATTTTATTTTTTTGCAAATTTTATTTTTTGGGCAGTGTCACTGGCCCTCATATGTGGGACCCAAACCAGGGCCACTTGCTTCCCAAGCCAGCACTTAACCACCGCGCCACTCAGCTGGCCCCCGTGAACTAGTAATTTTAACAGAGAAGCTGGAGTGTGGGCATCCTTAGAGTATGCTGCACTGAAACTTAGGAGAGAAGTGCGGCTGGAGGAGGCTCTCAAGGTGAGCCAGGACCAAGTGAGGGGGTGTCTACAGCAGGTCTCACTCTGGATTTGACCCACAGATAGTGGGGGGCCATTGAGAGGCTACTGGTATCAGTATAGGCTCTTTGGTCAAAAACAACAGAAACCAGCTCCCACGTTAGCAAGAAAGCCCATGTTGTGGAAGGATGGAGGTGGCTCAATGTCCTGAAACACAACCAGGAGTATAGGAGAGAGGCTGAACCCAGGGTTTCTCTGGGACTCCAGAGCTTGAGGGAGCTACAAACAGGACAAATCAACTGCACCCCACTCCACTAGCAAGTCACAGTCCAGGAAGGAAGAACTGTGACACCAAGTTGGGGCCTCAGGCCGGCCTCCTGGTTAGCAGTCCTGCTAAGACCAGGCAATGTGGGTGGTATACCCCCCAAAGGAAATCAGGGTTCTAGAGCCAGAAGAAGGGGGTTGACTCTTGGGTGGCCAAAAATTAATTGATAACATGCCTCAAGTGTTTAGGCTGGGGAGTGACATAAACACGTCTATAGTTCCAAGCAGGGGTCAGCAAACACTTTTTGCAGTGGGCCATATGGTCTCTGCTGCATCTATTCACTTTGCTGGTGAGCCCAGGAGCAGAGAGACAATACATCCATGCAGGGGAGTGACTGTGTTCCAATAAGGCTGCATTTACAAAAAGAGGCAGCGGGCCTGATTGGGCTCTGGGCCCTACAGATTCCTAAGGTAGAGCCACATTAGGGTAGAAGAGAAGTGCAGGAGGGGAAAGCAAGCAAGCAAAAAGAAGAAATCAGAAACCGTCCCCTCTATGAAAATGTGCCCTGTGGATTTTCTAGCTAAGGGCAGCCTATTGGGAACTTTTCTTCTTTTCTTTCTGGGATAAAGCTACCCCTAGGTAAAGGGTCCTTTTACACACTTTATCGTCTTGACCACTAAGTTCCATTTCCTCTTGCATTTAACTAGTTCCTTAGTTGTTTTTTTTCCACAGTAGGTTCTATTTGTTTGGTATCTTTTGTGGGCTTTTCATTCTAGCAAAAGTAGCAGCAATTCTCCCCAGCAGGATACTAACCAATGGACTGACTTTTTTTTCTCCTTATTATTGTACCGGAACCATGGGTTTCCCAGTGGGGTACACCTGTATTTATTGGAGTCCATTTTTAAAAAGAAAACACCACAACCGCATGCATGCTTTCCGGGCTGCCATCTTGTTCACAGTTGGCAATGCTCGGAGCTTCCTCTGTGTGGCATTTCAGTCATTACGGCTCTGCCAAGCACAGGGGCTGAGGACTTGGAGACAGTGTGTACAGTCGTGGCAAGGCAAAAACCTAGCCCTCTTTGTAATCACCTCTTTGGTATGAGGCAATATGCTGTGAATTAGTGTGTTCCAGGCCTGGAGTGGTAACATATGGTACATCTCTGCTCATTCCACATTAAATCCTGACATTTTGCAGCTGTCAAGATAAAGCTGTTTATATGAGTAACATTGTAGTTTGTTTATAGGGAAATAATGTGTAGCAAGTTATGATTAATCAAGGTGTCTAAAATCTGCTGGAGGCTTCTAAATAGATTTGTTTCCACTGCCGTGCTTTTTGTCTCCTAAATCAGGGGCTTCCTCGCCACCCCACCCCTTTTATCCTCACCTACTTCTTGGTCCTGTCCCCTGGGAGGTGGGTAGACAGTGAGGCCAGGCTGTGAAGAGGTGCAGCTGCTGAGACAAGAAAAGTCAGGCTATTGCATGGGGCCAAGTGACAGCAGGAAGTCACCTTAACTCTTCTGAACCCCAGGAGGCCCCTCAAGGAGCCACTGTCTTCTTCATTTCTGTATTTCTGTGTCTGGAACCCAAATCTCAATTGGATTGTCACCCTGAAGAGCTCTGAATAGATGACCAAGACTCCGGGAGGGACACAGAGCATTTTTAGCTTTGGATTTCCAGGGTCCCAGAGGGCATGGGCCCTTGAGGCAGTGAAGATCTGAGGGGTCCCCACTTCTAGAAGTTATGTGAACTCCTCCTTATGTCTGTGTTTCTGAGTTCAAATTTCCTCTTTGGGGGATAACTGGTTAGAATCCAAGGCTCTGGAAGGTAGGAAAGAACCTTATGTGTCATCTTATCGACTTTCCTCCCCATGCAAGCTGCCCTCAGGCCACTTCCTGGTCCCTGTCAGCAGGAGGAGCAAAGCAACCTGGATGATTGTGGAGAGAGTCGAATGCTGGGAGAACACCTGCTTTCGGAACCTGCACTTCCGTCGCCCTCCTTTTGCCTCTGGAACAACCTGGAGCTGGCTGATTGTTTTTCCATGTGGAAATCCTTCAGATCCTGGTCAGCAGCCACCACCCCCTCTGCAGGCCATACCTCACAACTCCCAAGCAGTCCTTGTCACACCTAGCCCCCTCCACCCAGGCCCCTTCCACCCTGGCCACTTGCTGGTTTGTCTTCTTTATTCATCTGGAAATGTGGACTCCAGCATGGACCCATCCAAGGTTCCCCGTGGAGGTGAAGTATGATGATACTTAGAAGAGTCATCATCATCATCATCTACCCTGACATTCCTATAGAACTTCGCAACATTTCAAAGGACTTTCTCTTTGTTCAGGTACAAATATCTTCCCCAAACAGCACTGCAATATCAGAGTACCTCTCAAGTGCTAGGTAATGTTATTCTGTGCCTTGAGCCAAATGTGCAGGTTTTGGTCCAGAATGAGTGTTTGCATGCGTGGATATGCGTGTGGGTACACATACACTCAGGCGTCCTTGGCGGGGGAGGGCATGCAGCAATCCTTGCACCTGTGCCGCCCAGGTAGAGAGGTGGCAGCCAGACACACACACACACACACACACACACACACACACACACACACACAAACAAAAAGGGCACACAGCTATCCAGGATGCTACGGAGGTGGCTTCACCTACAGTCTGGAAGACACATAAGCAGAGACACGTTCTCCCAGCTCTGCCCACAGTGCAGCATCGAGGACCAGCTGCCTCGTTGGCCGTGGAGGCAGAGCCAACAGCAGCAGCAGCAAGAAGAGGAAGCGAGCTGCAGCAGCGGCACAGCCCCACTGTGTCCTGTGGCAGAAGGAGAGGCCGGGAAGACGGGAATTTGCTGCCTGAGAGAACAGGGTGATTCCAGAGCTGGGGAAGGGAGGACTCCTTTGCAGCAAAGAGCCTGCCCTCCCCAAAATCACTTGCACCTTGGAAGTGCTTCTAGAAGTATCCACTGTGAGTGCTTATACATAGAAAAGAGCAAATGGCCCAGGCTGGAGTCCTAACAGAGGCCCCCAGCTCAGAGTGCAGGGAGGAAATGAAGCCATTAGGGGCTCCAGGCAGGACTGGGTCAAGGGGCAGGTGGAGAACACAGGGACAATTCTGAGGAATAGTCAGCCCACAGTTGTGGGGTAACTGACCTTGCCTGGGTCCAGGGGCTGAACCTGGATTGGAAGGCCCTGAGTTTGGCATCACTGAGCCCTCCCTCCTGGAATTTGGAGAGTCCCCTAGTCCGTTAGGAGGTTGTCTCCTTAACTGGAAAGCTCAGAGAGCCCCTCCAATCTTGCCATGTGGCAGAGAGAGAGAAGCACCGAAGCTCTCACTTCTTGGATGAGAAAACACAGGAAAGACCAAGTCAAGGGCAGAGGACAGCGAGCCAGGGACAAGGAGGCAGGAAGAAAGAAGCATTGCCAGAGGCAGTACCTTCTGAAAATCAACAGAACAAATACACAAAACACTGGATCCAATCAGGAGCCGAGCACTGTGCCTCCATGGCCTGTCACCTCCCACCTTCCTTTTCCTGCAGAGACAGCAGACTGAGCCTCTTGTCGGAAATTAATATCGCAAGGGACAGTTAATCAAAGCTGAATTGCCCCCCCTCACCCTCGTGAGTGAGTGGTGCTTGGAACAGAGCTGACAGCCTGGCAGATGAAGGAGTTGAGGCGTCCTTCCCCGGCACAGTCCACCTGCAGTGCGGGGTGGGGTAGAGGGGAGGGCTGCAGGGGAAGCACAAAGCCAATTTCTTCCCGTAAAAAATGATAAGAGGTGAAGAACCGTTTACTGCGCATTAGGATCCATGGTTGGGCCATTTGTACGTTTTACTGGGATGGTTATGTCACTAAATGAAGCCTGAAAAATCCATCATGGGCAGGGAGCCTGCTAGTGGCCCGGTCAGGGGAGGAGAGTTAGGGGATGGGGTGTCTGGGCAGGTGAGGAGGAATGAGAAGGGGTCCACTGGTGTTGGGGGGGCCGTGTCCATGCCCTGTCCCCACATCGCTGAGGCTCACATCACAGGGGTGAATGCCCCATCATTTCTGCAGTTACTCATCTTCCTAATCAGAAAGCTGAGCTACCCCCTCCCCAGGGCCTTCTTGGCTGGTTCTGGAGATGCACGAATCCACCACTCCCAATTCAATGAGGGACTTTCAACCGCATACCTATGTACTGGCCCCTAGACGGGGGACCCTGTTGTCCCCATCACCCACCAGGACTTTTTTTTTTTTTTTTAGAGGGCAGTGTCACTGGCCCTCATATATGGAACCCAAACCGGGGCCGCTGGCGTCCCAAGCCAGCACTTAACCACCGCGCCACTCAGCCGGCCCAGGACTTTGAGCCTGGACCAAACCACACTTGGGAAACTAAGGAGTGCCTTGAAAATTGAGGGGCAGGTATCCAGGTATTGGAGGGAGTGGAACACAGCAGGAGGGAAGTCCTGGAATGTCAT
Organism: Aselliscus stoliczkanus; assembly: GCA_033961575.1. Classification (NCBI taxonomy): domain Eukaryota; kingdom Metazoa; phylum Chordata; class Mammalia; order Chiroptera; family Hipposideridae; genus Aselliscus; species Aselliscus stoliczkanus. The sequence continues at coordinate 78,015,023 of CM066740.1, read as the reverse complement.
TTGAGTGGATGTTACTAATCAGGAGCCCCGTTAATGAACGCCAGGGCTGGCCACCTGAAGTGCCATTTCTAACGCTCATTGCCCTCCTGTGTTCCACGCCCCCCCCCCGTTGCCTCTGAGCACAGTTTCTGGCTTGGCAAACTGATTAGCCCCATGGAGTGTGCTTCTAGGGAGGGGGTGACTTTCTGGCCTCCCCATCATACCACGGATCCCCGCCCACATCTCACCCTCACATCCCAGAGCCACAAGGGCCAAGAGAATGTCTGATCTGAGCCCTTTGTTACCCAGGTGAGGAAACTGAGGCAGGGGCTAGCCCTCCATGCCCTGTGGCTGATCTAGGGACCAAGCTTGGCAAGTGCAAAGGAGCCCAAGTCACGAACAGCCGCCTTCACTGACCACCACGGTGTAGCCCTCTGCATCTCAGTCACAAGCAGCCAGGCCATTGAACAGGACACAAAGCAGTCTCATCACAGCATTCTGCTCCACCTTTTCATGTTACATAGTCGCCTGGTACCACCGCATTGAGAAATAAGGATTCAAACTGTGGGGGCTGGACAAGCAATGTCCAGTGCCTGAGGAGAGGGGCAGGGGTGTCACTGGATGCCAGGGCAGTCAACGGGCTGCCAGGTCACTGACTGGATTCCCAGAACCACAAAACAGCCAGGAGGTGGACCAAGGACAAGATGAACAGAGCGGTCGATGAAGGCCTTTGACCACGGCTGGAAACAATGTGCGGCAGCCAAGCGGGCTGGCACAAGGCTCGTTTCTGTTACAAGTTCATCTAAGGATAAATCAGACGCCGCATTTACACAGCATCGACTCAGCTGTTCGATTCATCCTCCAGGTGAAGGAAATGGATGCCAGAAAAAAAAACAAAAAAAAAAAAACCACATGTCCGTAGCAGAGAGGATTGTGTGCAGACCTGCCACCTTCAATTTCCTGTGGAGGGAGAGGGAGGCAAGGGTCTCCCAGGGACCTAAGTCCAAGAGCAAAGGGTCCACAGCAAAGGAATCAATGGTATCCCTGAGTCTGAGAGGCACCTCAGGGTAACAGGCAGACACCCCAACTCTGGCACCAGGCAGCCTGCGTTTTAATCCCTGCCTTGCTGCTCACTGGATGTGGAACCTTGATCAATTTCATGAACCTCTCTGCCTCATTTCCCCATCTGTAAAATGGGGAGAATAAGAGTTCTCACCTTGTAAGATTGTCTAAGGACTTAATAGATTATTACTTGTAAGCATTTAGAACAGTACCTGGCACATAGTAAGTGCTATAGAAATGTTAAAGGAAATAAATGCATCTGATGTGAAACCAAGAAAACGAAGCCCTGAAACAAAAGGCAGAAATGTTCTCAATCCAGAATTTCTCTGTAGGTAAAGCTGGGAGTGAGGGAAGGGGACACCCCAACCACACACACACACAGTGACTGACAAGTCATCATCGCACTGGGTTCCTGTCACATGTGTGCAGGCACACTCTGTGACCTTAGAATGTTGCCTATGAAACAAGTTCCAATGACATGCATCTTATTTTCTTATTCCATTTCAAGATAAAATTAGGGTCGTGTCCCTTAGGGATAAAATGTGCCCCTAAATACAAGAACTACCTAGAGAAAGCCTGTGAGAATTTAAAGAACATCAATATTTCTCTGACAGAATATTAGTAACCATAATAAAATGCCAAATAGGACCGTGAAGTAACAGCACTGCTCAACACGTGAGTGACAGTTAACGTCTCCTGGGAAATAGTAGTGACAGCTAAACATGACGCCAATGACATGGCCTCGATTGCACAGTATAGGAGGGGCCCCGTGGGGGGCTGGGGAGGTTCCCAAGTTGGGGCTGAGGGCAATAAGGACAGGGGCAGGGTAGGCTGTAAAAGTGGGCTGTCCACTATGGGGGCAGCCTGCTTCCCTGTGTCCAGATAGGAGGACATGGACGGTCCAGGGCTGGGGGTCATGGGGACAGATATAGGCCTCTCATAACTGGTGTCACCAAGCCAGAAGTTGATCTGAGTGGGGAGGCAGAACACTGAGGAAAAATTCTGGGGGGTGATGGTGTTTGCATCAGGTGGACATTCAGGGCATTAGTGGGGCTGATGTGAGAGAACCCCAGAAACCAGCTAGCGCTGGGAAAGAAACCAGCCTAGTGGTCAGGAGGGTGGGGCTCAAGGGTAGAGCCCAACCCCTGCCATAGGAAGAGGGGAGAAAGTGTGGGTACAAGAGACCCCAATGGAAGATCCAACAGAAGAGCTTGGGTAAGGAAGCTACCGTTTTCAGAGGGATAACATCCAACCCAAGGGACACCAGGGGTGGGACAGCAGGATGATTCCAAACTCTTCCAGGAAGTGGGGCAAGGGCAGGATGAACAGGGCTAGGATAGCTGGGGTCAGAGAGAGACTGTCAGATACAGGGATGGAACCCTTGAGTCTTGGAGCCTCCACCCAATGTTCATAGTAGGCTGATATGGAGCCATTGTCATAGCTTAAGGCCTGTCTCTGGGGACGCCCCAGAAGCAGCTGTGTTTCAGAAACAAGTAGGTCACTCTGGAAGTGCAGAAGTCCAGCTGAAGTCAAACCCTCCTGACGCTCCAGGAATGAAACAGGCAGAGGAGGACAGACACTGGGACCTGTGTGGGCCACAAGCCACCATGGCCGCACTGCCCAGTTCCCAGGGCGCCGGGGGCGGGGCTTGTCTATGTCACTTAGCGAGAGGGCGCGGCTGATCAGCTTACCCCTAGACCCCCAAGCCCTGCTTATGTAATTGTTTTAAAATGTTCTGTGCAGACAAAACTGTTAGTGGTCTTCTGGCTGGGGGTGAGGTGACAGACACGGATTACAGAGCATAGGGGACTTTCACCTGGGACGCCACACATTCCTTTCAGGTTTTAATTTTTCACAATAAGCAACACATTGTAATAAAATACAATGAGTAAAATATAATATATAATGTCTATCCCACCTCCCAGGAGTGACTGGAATAGACAGACGGCATAGGTGGCGGTCACAATAGGGTAATGCTCAGATCAGAGGCAGAAGGGGAAGAGGACCAGGGTCAAGATACATGAGGCCCAGAACGCGTGTCCCACTGGCCCAATAACTGCGGGTGAGGTTCAGGGCAGTCTGTGGAGGAGGGCAGGTCTGGGCCGTGGTTCCCAAGAGGATCAAGCAGAGACAACCCTTTATGAGAGAAGTTTGCAGAATGCGCTCAGGAGCCCTCCTGAGGGTTCCTCATCCTGCTTGCTCTCCCCACTCCCCTACACTAACCAACAAGGTCATGACAGGGCACCTTGTTCTGTAACCTGGGTTCTTTCTGTCGTGTAGGTTGGGGTTCTGTCCCAGTTCCGCTGTGGAACGCCCACGTTGGGCTGGGCCTGGTGATAAACCTGAACAGGCGAGAAGCCCAGCCTTAGTGACAGGCTGCAAATATGGCTCAGAAGATTGCAGCCCTGTGACCGGACACCCCGAGTGCATGCACGGCTCTTTGGCCTGGTAAGCAGACCTCTGAAGCCTTGCAGGACAGAAAGTGATGACAGCAAATGTGACAGAGGATCATAGGATTGATTTTCTAAGTCAAGAGCTACTCCTAATTTATACACTTTATAATTGCCAACAGTCCATATCTTGAGAGACATCTAATCTTGCAGCTCAAGGCATTATTTTACCTCCCTCTCCCCCTCCTCTGCCCTAACGCACAGCCCTTAGACCCGCAAAGGGGACTTGGAGAGTTCCATAGTCTTCCCAAGGTCACAGAGGAGGCCAAGGGCAGGACGAATGGAGAACACCGCATCCCAATTTCGCAGGTCTCCAGCACTGGGCCCCAACTCATGTTACCTCACCCTGCATAGATTTATTATCAGAGGAGAAAAGGGTCACTCAGGAACTTCATAAGTCACTGGAATAAGGAAAACGCATGGGACTCATCCCTGGGGATGCCTGATGCAGGTAGACAGAGGTGTAAGGAGAATAGAGGTGTGATGAAGTGTCCCCAGGCCAGGTGGCTCTGATTTAATGAAGGCTCTATTTGCAGCGAAGACCCAAACTCCTCCTATCATCCAAGACTCCCTGCTGTTCTTTTAATAGAAGCATTTTCCCTGCCTTCCTCCCCGCCCTCCAAAAAAACCTCACAAATATGTTGTGTGAAATATCAGAACTAATTAGACCAAATGGTGTTCGTTTCTGTCACTGGCTTTTCTTGGGGGAGAGCAGCCTGTGTCGTGGAGGGAAATTTTGTGAACTAATTAAAGATAGTTTTCAGGGGAGAGTGTCATGTTCCTGTGGGAAAAAGCGAAGGGAGGACGGAAGAGACTTCCTGGATGGGCCGATTAAGGAAAACTAAGAATAGAGAGGAAAGGCACAGTGACAGCTGGGTGACCCAGAAGGTAGTGGAGGAGAAAGGAACAGGACCGAGTTAGCTTATAGGGCAGCCAGTTCCACAGTTCTTCTTACAGTCTAAAGAGAACAGTGTGCACACAAGTCTAAATGTACTTACCACACCAAAAGTCGTAGTGATGATAATAATAATAATAATAACCACCATAGAAGGAGGAGGCAGTTTGTCCAAAGCTGGTATTTAGCGGTTGTTAATGCCACAGTTACACAACCAAGAGCAGAGACTCGGTCTGATGGTCTCTATATTCTCCAACTCTCAACACAATGTGTGGTGTTGGTAGTTCCCCCAAAAAAATTTTGCCTGGCATGTGGTAGAGGAAAAAAGAGGACACACGTATAGAAGCATAGTATGTGCTGGAGACAATCTCGGATCTTTTGATATTTTGTTCTCATTGAGGAATCTCTGAATAGAAGTCACAGAAAAGGAGCCTGAGGATGTTGAGTCTGAAGAAGGGAAGACCCGGGAGGAACTTTTTGCTGCCTTTGCAAATTCAAGCTACTGTCACACGAAAAAGAAGGCATCCATTCCAGGAGATCAAACTCATTGGTAGAAATTATGAGGGGTGGGGGACTTTGATCCAAAATAAGGAAGAACTATTTAATGATTAAAATTGTTCAAGAAATGAAACAGGCTGCCCTATGTTGCAGGTGGCATCCCCTTTCCTGTGGGTTGGAGCCAAGGCTGTAGGACATGTAACATCAGTTAGGGACAATGAGAAGGGACTTGTGCCGTGGGACAATGGCTTGGAGGTCCCCTACACACTGAGGAGTCTGTAGACTTGGAGCTGTATTTCAGTTATACACAGTGAAGACTATCTGCCCTGAGGAAGTCATAGGACAAGGCCCTGAGAAAGGCTTTGAAATCCTCTTCATGCAGAAGTCTTTAAAGACAGGGCAAGGATATACAGGAATCCTTCTGGAAATATCTGGGTGTTGTGTGGTGCAGGCACAAAGTGGGGGTACAGGCGTGTAGGGACATGGCTTCAAGGGTTCTTCCTTATCCTTAGTTCCTCTGCAATGCTCACAGTTGCAAGAAATGACACCCTTGGGGGAGAACTGAGCAGCTGCAAGGCACACTTGCTCGGCTGGTGCGCAGACTCCCAATTGCTCTAACGGTCGTCCTGACCCACACCTCTGCAGGGTCATGGTCTCCATGGCCTCAGACCTGAGAACCACTTTTGACCATTCTTCCACCGAGCAGCACAGAGGACTGACGCTGCTTGAGGAGGGGGAGGTGGGGAGAGGCAGCCAGACAGTGCTCAAGAGGTGGACCCTACCCGGGATTGGGTTCGAACTCTGGCCCCACCACTCACTGGACACGTGGGCAAATTACTTGACCTTGCTGGCCCCTGTCTGCTCTCTGAAGAGGGAGATACCATTACTTAGTTCATAGGATTGCTGTGAGCGTGATATGAATGAAGCCTAGTAAGCATGATGAGTGGCCTGGCCCAGGAGGGCCCTTGGCATTCTACTCTTCAAGCTGACACCACTGCCCTTTGAGGGGATGAAAACAGAGAGGTCACAGGGGTCTTGTTACCAAAGTCTGTGTGCCCGATGCTTTGAAAGATCAAAACTCAAAACATCAGGGTTTGGACTAAGGAAAGGCCTGTTGACTGAGAAGGCGCCAACCGAGAAGATGGGAGACCTAGCAAGTGTTTGCTGGACCAGGCCAAGGGTTTTTAAGGGGATAGGGAAACAGGTATGGGGAAGTGCTGGTGGGGCCGGTTTTCAATGGAGGACCTTGAACTTGGCCATATATGGTAACAGGGAGTCAACACCGAATCTCCCTGGACAATAGACCCTTGGCTTCTGAAAGAGTTCCAGTGTTCAAGTTCCGGTTATGTCCTGGTCCTTTGGTTTGGTGGGAAGAGGGGGTGATGGAATTTGGTGCAGCTAGAGGCCAACATGCCCTCCTCTGCGCATGCCCCAGCTGCAAGACTTGAAGTCTTGGCCTGTTGTCTTTGAAAACCACCACAGTATCTCATCAAGCAGGACAGGACCATGTTGAGTTGGTGGTGTGGTTAGTCTTAAATTCCAGAAAGTCCTCCATCAAGTGGCTAAGACATGGTGTGCAAAGGGATTCAAACAGACCAAATTTTGAAGGGAAAAACACAAAACAGATCAGGGAGTGATGGAAGAAGGGAGACCAGAGCAAACGGCTCCCTGGGAACTAGGGGGATTGTCCAAACCGTTTTTTTTGGACTGTTGTCTTCGCCCTAGAAGGTCACATGGCCCTCCTGCTGGGGGCTGCCAGGGAGGTCTCCAGCAGACAGGCTCCTCCTGGGCCCCATGCACTCATCCCCTGGGGCTCTTCGCCAAAAATGATTTTTCTCCTAAGAACTTTGAAGCACCAACAAGATAGAATTTGCATCTCATACAATGGTTGGGGGGATTGAAACAGGCAGCTTCCACTTGCTCAGAGTCACAGCATGAGTCTGCGTTGGGCCTGCGGCCAGCACCCCCCACTCTCCCTGCTGTTGCCAGGTCCCCCAGCCACGGTTCCTCTCTGCCTGCCTGTCTGCTCCACACCCTCCACCAGCGTTCACTCTGCTGGTCTAATAACACTGCCCCCCGTTCTTTGGCTCTGCCTCCTTTAATATATACATAGATTACAGCTACATTAAAGAAACCCAAAAATACCAAAGCAGAACTAAAGCAATTATTATAATGTAGCCTTAACAGCAGCTGTAATGAGACAGAATTAAAAATGAGCCAACATAATCACAATTCACTGTTCCCAACGACCTTCCATAGCTGCTTTCATTTGGAAAGTAACATCTAGTCCTGAACTGTCAGATGGGAGGGAAAAATTCAATTGTGCCTCCCAGCGTGGCCTGGTCCCTGGCTACCAGGAGATCTGGCTCGTCCGTATGAAGACATCTGTCCCCTGGCTGATGCTACATGGTATTATCCATGTGCCATAGGATCTGGGTGTTCCTTCAATGGCTTGGTCCTCTTCCCTCCATTTGTCACGGGGCCTGCCCATTCCACACTGGAGCAAATTCAAGTCTGAGCAGCTTCGTGCCTGGCTCATTGCATGTGCCACATGTTGCAGACAGTAACAGCTCACAATATTTCCGTGGATCTCACAAAATCCCTGACAGGCAGGTTGTACTGTTTCCCCCATTTTATGACCAAGGAAACAGGGACTTAGGGACGTGAAGTGACCCCTCAAAGCCACACCTAATGGGTACCAGAGCTATGATGTAAATGTTTGTCTTCAGACTCCAGGGAACGAATGCTCACCCAGACTTTGTGGATCCTGTAAGAGGAGCAAAGGAGAAATCTATTTGGATCGGTTTTGCGCCACTTCATTTTGATGCAAGGGACCAGGGGGAGGGGGAAAAGTTGAAGGTAAAATGAAGGAGGGAGACAGAAAGCACACCCAGCAGGTGGCCATGCTGACTGATGAGTCACGGGCCCCCACGCAACGGAAGCCTTTGCCCATTCCTCCCTCCCCAGGTCTCTACAGATGATCAGAAACAAGAAGGCAGAGCGCCAGGAGGTAAAGGAACCAGCCAAGAGGGTGGGGAGGATGCACAGAAGGTACAGGCTCCTCCGCTCCAGGGTGCTCAGAAGAAAACACAAAAACTCAGTGCCTTTGCCCAGCCTGCCCCCAACCCCAAAATGGACTTGCTGGAGCCCCACCCAAAGGCATCCTGACCCCTGATTCCTGAGCATGTCCTGTTGACTCTAGAGGCAGGCATGGGGAAGCTCTTTGTTTGGCTTGCACAGAACTGCCTTAGCATCTTTTCAAAGATAGCTTCCGTCTTGTCACAATGGACCAGGAGTAGGCACAGGCCAGAGGGATGACAATGAACAGCCAGTTCCTCATCTTCCTCCCAGTTGAGCCGGACGAGGCTATGATTCAAGAGGCAGCCAGCCTTTCTTCTTTCCCCGGTTCCAGGCAGGTGGAGCCCTACAGCCCTGACACTGGGGAAGATGTCCTAAGGATTGTGGTTCCAGAAGCCCAATGGCCTTGAATGCCTTCTGATGTGTCGTGCAAACAATGGGTATCCAAAATGACTCTCCACAGCCAGTCTGGAGAGGGTCTTGAACCCCTCCAGAACTTCTGGAGAGGGTCTTGAACCCCAAGCTGCAACCTCTCCATGGCCTGTCCATCACTCCCACCTCAATCAAGTTGGGGAACTATGGTTTCCCACCCCAGACAAACAAGGATAACAAAGCACTTCATGGTTTGATAACAATTCATGTGGGTTCATGGCCATTCACAGAAATCTAGCTCTGAAAGGTCACTGTGAAACTGAACTATTGGCCATATCAAGATTGCTGATCCCCAGCTCAGCCTGCATGCCCCAGTGGGTTCGGGCCTCAGAATCAAGACACAGATGCTGGCATTGCCACTTGGCTTTGCCGGGAACAAAAGGGTCATCGAGAGAGGCCACTTCTTGTTCTTTCTGCGTGCAGTCATCCCTATCTCTGTGGAAGTCTCTCCATCACCCCATCCCTATTTCGTGGAGAGAAAAATGTATGGGGAGCAATTTGACTCAAATGGAGTAGGACCATGTATATTAGTTACTAATGTAGAAGAAGCAGGGGAGGGAGCATCTGAGGGAAGGTAAGAGGGCATAATAGTCCCAATACTGGGGGCTGGATGGGGCTACTTCTTTAGTGGCCTCTGCTTCTCCTGAGTGAGAGGACAAAAGGGACCACAGCCAAAGCCCATCTCACTCCCAACTTCCAGGCCAAGATAAGCTTTCTCAGAAGCCTGGGAACTTGGGAATACAAGCATGAAGAAATGGGAAAATGGTGAAAAGAAATGGGGTAACTGCTGAGGATTTTTTGTGTGTGTGTCTAATTTCCGACTTGGACAGTGGAGCTTGCCCTCCACTGAAAGTGAGTGGGGTCCTCATTGTGAGGTGAGTGGGGGTGTCTGTGGACAGCACCCTGCTTTCCAGCCAGCCTCAGCCAACAGTGACAAAGTCTAAGCTATGGGGTTAACTGAACACAAGACAGTGGTGACACCACCTTCCTTCATGGGAATCATATTCAAAACCTACGATTTAAAGAGATTTTCGAGCGCCGGCTGGTTTGGGAAATATAATACTTAAAATAAGTGCCCTACACAAAAGGATTTAGGAACCTAATACCTTTGGGGAAAACTCACACACAAGGGAACAAATAAACAAGCACAGCATCTGAGAGGCCTTATGTAAGCTGAGAGCTGGGCGCCTCCACAACCCGCCCACCTCTGCTGGCTTCGAGGGCCCCCGTAGGTGGAGGTAGTGCCTGCCAGCCCCCTTCTCCCTCCCCCAGGCGCTAATGAGATGCAGGGAAGGGTCTGCAGTCCCCGTGGAGTCGCTTGCCAGTTTTTGTTGCTGCTGCTTTGAATGTGCCTTTCTCTAGTGCTCTGCCCACAGCTTGTGAGCATATGGCTGTGGTGAGGGAGAAGGGTTCAGGCTCACAAGATGAGGCGGTGCCCTGCCTCAGCCAGATATGTCACTTCTTTGGACTCCGGTGTCCTCCTGCCCATTGTTAGCAGGCTGTGCTTTTCTAGAGTACTGTGATTTTCCCAGACCACCTATAACTCACCACCCAGGCCCCAGCCAGGACCATCTCTTCACAGGAGGCAGGAGAGAGTTGGAATTGGTCAGAGACTTGGGGAGCAGAAGAAAGGACACAGGCCTTTAGAGGGACATTTCTGACCTCAGACACTCAATACAAGACCATGAGCTGCCCAACCCCAGCATGGCGTCCATGCTGCATTTATTTTCTCCCTTTGTTTATAAAGTCCCAAGATACATATTTCAGTGTCTCAAACAAGGTGCAGTTTCCTTATTATGGCATCCACCTCATACAGTATGCTCTTTATCTAGAACCCAATTCTGGGTTTTCCCACCAGATCCATCTCTCTTTCCTCTTGCTGTTTGAACTGCTCACCTGCCACCCATCTTATGCTGCCTTCTATGGGTATTTGGCTTTTTATGTTTTCTCTCAGCGAGATTGTTCTGTTTGTCATAAGGTAATGACGTGCTTCATTCCGAATTAATGTGGAGTGTGTTTATTTTTTTAACCACAACTATATTTTATCTGCTACTGATTTTAATGTACCAGTTTTGTTTTGGTTAGTATTTTCACAGTGTGCCTTTCTTCATTCCTACTACTTTCAAACTTTCTGTATCTGTATTGGGGAGGCGTGAATGGATTTGACAAAGGATGAGGAAAGAGGGAACAGGGAGAGAAAGAAACTGCTCCCCTCCTACTCACACATCACCATTGCCACCAGCACACACACACACACACACACACACACACACTCACTCATTATACAGGCAGCCAGACATCTGCCAAAACAGAACATGGCCCAAACGCTAAGGCAAAAAGAGCAAGCTATGTTTTAGGGGATTTCTTATAAACTGCCTATTTTTTTAGACCCACACTTAGGAGAAATTCTGTCTTTCAAAACCAATTTCTGTTTATTGTGATTGCTGATATGTTTCATTTCTCTCATCTTGTTTTGTGTTGGATAATCGTTTGGAGAGAAAGTCCTCATTGGATTGCCCATGCTTCTCCGTGTCTTTCTGGGTATGCCAGGAATGAGAATTTCTAACTGCTCGTTACCTGGGTCATTTCTTAGGGTTGGTTTTGCACCAAGCAATCTTGCAGAATGAGGTCATGTCTCCCTTTGGGACACAGAACAGGCTCCCTGCCTGTCAAGAGATGGGTTTCCCAGAGAGCAGTGTTCCTCAGCTGCAACACAAACTCACTGTGCATACATCTAACTAGGCCTCTCTGTGTCACCCTTCATGGGACCTAGGGGCAAAAAGGAGCAAGCATGACGCGCATGGTGGTTTCTGTGTGTAAGTAGGAAAGTCTCTGACCCAGGCGTCTCCTGTCTCCTGAGAGCATTCACAAAACAGTAATAGGCCAACTTATTAGCTTACAAGTAGGATAAATCAAATAATTACCTAATGATAATTACTGTGATTATTTTCTCCTTATTGCCTTACATCATGCCTCTGATTGGAGTGATTCTGCTTTGTTTATTTCCTCCTAGCCTTTGCTGCTTTGAAAGTTATGCATTGTACTTGTTTTTTTAATGAATTACCCCTAAAAAAACAACTTAAAAAAAAAACAAAACCCTTAAGTTTAACAAGTTTAAAGTCAACCAATATCTCTGTCCCTGCTCAGGACAGTAAGTTGCTTCCCCACCCCACCCTACTCACTCCCATGTTCCACACTGCTCATTGTTAGCCCACATTTTAATTCCACCTTGTTTATAATCTACTTTTTGGTTGTGGCTATAGTCACTACTTATTTAGATTTACCAAAAAGTTTCTTTTGTTGTTTTTCTCACCGTTGCTTCTGGCTTTCTATTCCTTCCATCTGGTCGGTCTATCTCACTGAGTCGTATCCTTTCATTGTTCTTTCAACTACACTCTGTGAGTGATAAATTCTCTTGGGCTTTGTTTGTATTAAAAACTCTTTTGCCTTCCTTTTTTGAATGATGGCTTACACACTCATAGGATTTGAAGTTTAGGATGCTAGTTATTGTCCTACAGCAATTTGAAAACACATTTCCATCGTTATCTATTTTTGTTGGTCATTCCTTTGTATAATCTGACTTTTATCTCTGGAAGCTTTTTAAGATTTTTCTCTTTAATTTTTTATTTTATTTTCTGTAATGTATCTACAAAGTATATAGATGTGCATTCATTTTTTTAAGTTTTATTCATGGGACCTGAAATTCTTCAATTTAAGAATTTAAATGTTTCTTGAATTCTGGAAAATTCTCAGCCAATATCTTTTCAAATATTACCTCTCTCACATATTCTCTGTTCTCTCCTTCTGATACCTGATGAGATGTATTTTTATTATATATCTGTTAACTTTCTTTCGTAGTTTCCATTTAAAATTCTGGATGATAATCTCAAAGTATCTTCCAGGTCATTAATTTTTCTTTAGCTATGTCTAATGTACTACTTTATACATCTAATAATTTTTTTATTGCAATGATATAGTTTATTTCTAGAAGCACTATTTTGTCTACTTTTCAAATCTGTTTCTGTATTGCTCTGTCCTGTTCTTATAATTTTTATTCCTCTCTTTATGTTTTTAATAATTTAAATATACTTAAATTATGGTCTATTTAAGATAGTTCTATTTCCTCTAGATCTTGAAATGTTAATTATCCTGTTTGCTTCTTTTGCTAAGTGACCTTTATCATAATTTGTAGGTTTTTGTGGTTTCTAATTTTTATTGTGAGCGCCTCAATGGAGTTTGTGTTTTTAGGGAATGCGTGTCCACTGTATATAAATGGTAGTGGCATCTATATAAGACTTTATGTTCACCTCTGTTAACAGCCTAGTTTTTTTTTTTTTTTTTTACCAGCTGTAGATCAGTATTTATGTTAGTTCTAGGCATTACTTACATGGTGTCAATTTGTGTAAGTAGGGCAGGCTTAGGTTTTCAATCTCTGGCATATGACTGTCTTCTACCCAAGACCTAAGTGGACAGCAAACTTTCATGAATCTTCCCCACACAGATCTGCAGAGTTTTTCTAATCCTCTCAGAGGCTCCTAACTTCATGCCTCTCAAGTCACCTAGATTTGAGGCCTTAATTTCTGTCCTTGGACAGACGTTAAAATCCCATTCTGATACCCTAAGTAAGGCCTATATGTCTGTGTCTTAATCCCCCTTAAACTATCAAGGTCTCAGCTCCTAGCCAACACTCTGGCTTTGAGCTCCTGCCTCATCACAGACACTGGGAAGTCCTCTCTCTTTCTTTGGAGCTCTGTGTGTATTTGAATTTATTTGTGTTATATGGTATGCAGATTTATAGAGGTGTGAATGCAAGGAACACCTTTGAGTATCTACTCTGTCTGCCTTATTAACTGGAAGTCCTTGGTTAAATTGTAACTAAGAGCAAAAACCATGTGTCATTCTTCTATAGATGAGTACAGGTCTCTACTATACAGCCTACCCCAGGATCATGCACCAAGTCAGAGCTCAAAAAGGGTTTGTAACAATCTCGGAGTCTAACAACAGGGGCTTTGTTAGCTAGACCATGGTACAACAATACAATGCAATGGAGTGTGATGTAGCCACTTTAAAAGATACAGAAAATGTTAAGGGATTTGGGAAAATGGTGTCAACATCATTTTTAAGTGTAAAAGATTGGTAAACTAGGATGCACCATCCTATTGTATAGAGAACAGACTGGAAGAAAATACACCAAAATGTTAGCACCATTCAATCCACAAACAATGAGAATATGGGCCATTTCTATTTTTTTCTTTTGATTTGTATTTCCTATAGTCAACATTTATTTCTTATACAATAAGTGTGACAAATATGAATTTAAGCTAAAATCTGGTAAGTTCCAAATGCCAAGTAAGTAGAAACTTTGCGATGCTCTCTTGAGTTCCTCCCTCCCCAGAACCTTTGCAGGCTTTCACTGTCTCAAAGGAGCTTCCATTGAACATCCACACCCACGTCGTGATGCTGCTTTCTGAGCACTTGACAATGGCCCCACTTCTCCCTGCCACTAGAGGGTGCCCTTGAGCACTGGGCCTCTGCAGGCTGGCGGCTGACCATTGGTGCTTTGTCATGATGCCTCCTTGGCCCAGGTTCCCAAAGTAGCCCTCAAAGGAGGATGATTCAAAGGTGTTCCATGCCTACAGCCCCTCTTCAGTTTCCACTCCCACCCTCGTTACACTTCCACATGCTTCCTGGGGACACAAGTGCTGTGCCAGGCTGCGGTGTCTGGCAGGACTTTGGACAGCAGCCATAGGCAACACAAAGCTGCCCTCCTCTGCCTCCCTGGGCTATTCCTTATTCATCCACTTTCTTTCTTTCTTTAGGTTTTTTTCTGGACCATCATTGCTTTACCCTTCCACGAGGCCTTGGTGGGAAGCGCTCTATTCTCTCTTTTAACAGGTCTCCCTGACTTTGAATTTCAGGAAGCAATGACTGGGGTGTCTGTCCTCCCTACCCAGAAGGCCCTTTGTGCTCCTTTGGAAATCAAAGTCAACTCCTCCAGGGACCAGCTTTGCCAATTCCAGTAGCGGCATCTTTGCTTGGGTCAAAGGAGGTAGTTTCATCCTTTGACTGCAGAAAGATGGCTTCCGGGCCGGCCGAGTGGCGCAGTGGTTAAGCACTGGCTTGGGAAGCCAGCGGCCCTGGTTTGGTCCCACATATGACACTGCCCTCCAAAAAGAAAGAAAGATGGCTTCCTACCATCTATTCAATTGTCCATTAGAAGGTAGCCTTATGCTAGAAAGGAGGGCCTCATCTCTCAGATATATAGTAAGTTATGAAGAGAATAAAGAACTGTACATTGACTCACCAGCATAAGGATTTGTACAGTGGTTCTGCCTAGGATCTCACCCCCGCCCATCCTTCAGCATGCCTACTCAGTGGATGCTAACGAGCTACTATGTAAAAATAGGTAGTTTAGATTCTCCCTGTGGCAGCATCCTTTTTTTCGTAGCTCCATTTTTGCCTGTTTTTACTCCCTGAAGCATCCTCCAAGCAGAGGTCAATTTAAAGTCGGGGTAAGGTCCACAGGAAGCCTGGGGAAAGAGGTTAAAGGAGACCCCGGAGTCCCTTTGTCTGAAGAATCATGTTCTTCCTTCTCTCTCTCCACTCCGCTTTCCTCCCACTCTTACTTCTTGCCTCTGGAAGTCAGGGAGACACTGAGCAGGTGGCCCTGGCTGGTGTCTGGGCTGGTGGCAGGTTGGGTGGGAAGATGCTTGTCAGCATATGGGCCAAGAGAACACATGGCTCTGATTCCTGGGGACAGGAGGGGAACAGGCAGGAGCAGATGAACTGCTAAGCAACAGGGTTGGTAATTTCAGCCAGAAAACTTTCCAGCGATAAGAAATAAGGGAAGGCAGCCAGTCGGGGAGCATGGGAAGGGAGGCTCAGGCATGGGGTTGGCCATCTCTGCACAGTGGTATCTCTTTAATTTCTTTTAAAAGTAAAACGCTCTTCTCTGTAGGGAGCTTTTGCTTTTCCCAACTTTGCAGAGCTGAAAACAATAGAAAACCATCAACATACGTTTTCACTCGCCCTGGAAGATGCTCGCAAAGTTCCTCACACTCACATTTAAATGATTTCTGAACTACAGGAAGTACAATGGCTGAACTTAAACACGGATCAACATACAGGGAATGAGAGTGTTTTCGAAGTTTTAAAAATAGGAGAGAAAGAAGTATACCAGAGTGTTAACAGGGGTTGCCTCCAGGGGATGGAATTATGGGTGATTGTTTTCCCTCCTTCTTTATGCTTTTCTATACTTTTCGTGTTTTAATGAGGTTCATGTGCTGTTTTACAACTTTTAAATGCTATTTAGAAACACAGACGAAGGCAACATCAATTCATAAAAGAGGAATGCCTATGGGCTGGTGTTTCTAGAACCTACCATGTGGCAGAATCTGGGGTCAATCTTTATGTCTGTTATTTGATTTGCCCATCATAAGCATCCTGTCATATTGATTGTACCCTTTGTACAGACGAAGAAACTGAGACTCAGAGAAGTTAATTAGCTTGTCCAAAGTGACACAAATGGTAACTGAGAAAGCATGATTTCAACCCAGGCCTGTCTATCGTCAGACTGTGTGTGGGAGTGGCAGAAGGCACCCACACAAGTCTTCTTGCTGGGTGCTTCTTCACGTAGAGCTAACTTCACATGAAAAAGGCCAGGGCAAGGGGCCAGCCGAGTGGCTCAATTGGTTAAGAGAGCGATCTCTGAGCAACACGGTCGCCGGTTCAATTCCCACATGGGCCAGTAAGCTGCAACATCCACCTGCAACTAAGATTGAACACAGCACCTTGAGCTGAGCAGCTGCGAGCTGCCAATGGGTGGCCAGATGGCGACTGGACTTGGAGCTGAGATAGCTGCGCCCTCCACAAAGATCAAAGGACAACAACTTGTCTGTTCCCCTTCCCCAATTTCTCAACACTGTTCCTCTTCCCCAATTCCCCAATAAAATCTTTAAAAAAAAAAAAAAAAGGCCAGTGCCAAGGCCCTGAGTGGGAACATGGCTGGAGTGCTTGAGGAAGAGCCAGGAAACTAGGAAAACTGGACAGAGGGAGTAAGGTGAGTGGCAAAAAGGGAAGGCAGAAGCAGTGGGGCAGATCCTGCAGCCTTACGGGTCTCAGGAAGAGTTACAGAAAAACTCATGGTTTGTGCTTCTGCTGATGAGCCCAAGGCTCAGCATTGTTGCCCTCACTCCAAGGTTTTCATGATTTTTCAACACAAATACCTGTTAACAAGGAAGTTCTTCTGCATCTCTTAGTTCAAATTCCCAAGAGAGGAAGCCTTGTTGGCTGAGCCCAGCCTGGACAGACTTCATTAAATGAGGTTCTTTTCCCCTCAGCCATGGAGCGGGAGTGGGCCAGCTGCCCCACCCTTGGCAGGGACATTGGGTGGTCAGGCAAAGATGGACATCCTGTGAGGGAAAACTTCGAACGGAATCTGGATTATTAGGGATAATAAGGGATCCAGAGACAGAATCAAATCAATGGGAGAAAGTCTCTCCTTCTGTTCTCCATGTTGTTGTCTCTTGACATTACTTGCTAGGACGGCCATTGGAAAGGGGCGAAGAGTCCTCTGTCCATTGTTTGTGGGCAGTTTGATCCTAACGAAGGATGAGAATAATCAGGGAGAAAATACCTGCATGTGTTGTTCTCCTTGAAATTCCAATAAGGATGAAAACACCCTTTGATGGATGTGAAAGATTCAGAATCTAGATTGGCTAAATCTCTCCAAAAAAAAAAAACAAAAAAAAAAATCTTTTTCTACTTCTTACCACCTGGACTCTAGAAAACCCTGTCTCTGAGTTTCCTCACGTAGCACACAGTTATTTTCTAAACATCATGGAAAAGCTTTTGTGAATGCTGGGACTGAGTTCTCATTCTAATTTTCTCGGCAGGGAGATGACACAGCCCCTCTTGCCTCTCATTCCATGCCAACTGACTCTCAAGGGTGCCTGATTTCTAAACAAGAGACAATCTCCCAGCATAGAGCACAGGCTTGTGAAGGTCGTGCACCAGGCTAAGTCACTGCTACCATCCCTGGGTAGGGCATCCCTATCCTGGGCCCCCATAGGGGTGGGGGTGGGGGAGAGAGAAGAAGAATGGGTCAGCAGAAAGGCAATGGCGTAGTCTGTTCTCCCTCTCTGAGGCCTCCCACCCACCCAGACAGGCTGTCTGAGACCTGCTTCCAGCAATCCATAAAGCCATCCCTTGACATTCTGGCCTTTACTTCCTCTTAATTTCCTACAGTCAGGATGTTTCACTTTCTCTGTGATCAACTTCACGTCTCCTTTGGTGGAGGGAGAAGGATTCAAATCTCAGCAACAGCATTCCTCATTCCTCTTTCTTAAGCAACAGCCAAGGTCTCTGTTTCCGCTTTCTCCCTTTCCCAAGCACAGAGCCTAGATTAATAATCATGGACATGAAGAGCAATATGCAGTAACCCTGGGTACGTCCCGCCATCTGTTTCAATCCTAGTTGTGCTGCCCAGCTAGTGTCCCCCACCTACCGGGACCCTGAACCTAACCCACTGGTCTCTACTTGACTTCATAGAGTCACACCCAGAAATCGGACCCCCAGCTTGTGTGAGGTGCACAGTTATAAAGAAGGAGCTGGAGTGGACAACTGCGGGCAGCACGGTGCAGGGACCGGCCCACTCCGTGGGTTGAGTTCCAGAAGAATTCGGAAGCTTAGGGAACTCCAATCTATTATAAACGTAATCTTTAGTATACTAAACAGTAAATGAACCTTCCTTCTTCTCTAGAACAAAAAAACCTATCTCTGTCTTCCAAAGGGGTTTGCTATATAAAGACCATCAAAAAGCTTGCCCAGAAGAAAAGCACTCAGTGTTGCTGCTCACAAGATGTACAGACACACAAGGGACCCTCTGAGAACTGTCTGTCGATAATGGTCACACACGGTGCCCAACTTCAGGGAAAATCCTAGCAGTGAAACCAATGCATAGTATTGGGAAACTGACAGGCTGAACAGATAGAAGCTAAACCATAATCTGGGTATGTAAATTAAAACCAAATGTTGACCTAGAGGTGCAGTGTTTACCATGTGTGTCTGATAAGCATGCAGCCCGGTAACCATTATGAACATCAGTAAGCACAGGTCAGATAAACCTTTCAATGTTTACATTTGGTCATAGGCATATACCGCCGGGGGTGCCCCAAAAAATGTACACAAGTGGACACTTTGGTCAACATTGCTCAAGTAGTAGACTCTGATGGTAACCACTGAGCACCTCTTGTAATTGCAGAAGTCAAACATAACTAGTATTCATCTTTTGTGATTGGTATATATTGAGTATTACAATTTTAATACAGTTTTCCTTTCTTAAAATGTGTATACATTGTTTTGGCACCTTCTGTGTACTAGGTCATTTGATATGGTCCCACAGATCCCTGAGGCTCTATTTATTTTTCTCTCTCTCTACTCTTCAAATTAGGTCATCTCTGTTGTTTTATCTTCAAGTTCAAAAACCGTTTTTTCTCGACTCCAATGAACTGCTAAGCACATCCAGTGATTTTTCTAAATCAGACATTATATTTCTTAGTTTTAATGTTTCTATTTGGTTCTTTTTCTTTTCTTTCTTATTTCTCTTCTGAGATCCCCCTTCTGTTCATTTTAGTCATTTTTTACTTCAAGTTCTTACCTATATTTGTAATAGCTTTGTTAAAACCTTGTGACTAATACCAACACCTGGGTCATCTTTGGTTATTTTCCTATGGTCTGCTTTTTCTCTTGACTGTTTCTTTCACATCTAATAGCTTTTTATTCTATACTGGGCACTGTGAGTGATGTGTTGTACAACTCTGGATTCTTATTCCAGCAGGCAGTTTATGACTAGACTCAAACTCTAAATTCTGTCTCTCCTGGAGTGGACAGCACCTGAAGTTTCTGTTCTGTTTTTCAACCTTCCAGCTTTGCTTTTTGCTGGGCTCCTTGGGGTCTCCCTACACATGCTCAATTCAGGGGGCCTCTGAGGATTTGGTCAAAGTTTATATGCATATTTGGGGCTCCTTCCTCCCTGGCCCCCTCCTTTCTGAGATGTCTACCCTCACTTTCTAGTTGCTCTGACAACCTTAAACTCTGTCTCCTGACTCTGCCAGCCTATAGTCGCTCAGCTTTTTGCTTGAGTTCCAACTGTCCCAGAATTGCTTGGGGGTGCCCCCAGGGCAAAAACATAGGAATGTGAATCTCCCAAGTACAACTCCCTGCTTTCAGGATTAACTTTCCTCTAGGCATGTCTGCTTTTGGTCATTCTCCAGTGCCTTCAAATTGCTGTTGTTTATACTTGGCCCAGAATTTATCACAATAACCTGTGGGAAGGTTAGTCTACTATAAGCTACTTCCATTACAGGGAAGTGGAACCACTACTCAGACTGTTTTATAATCTGCTTATTCTATCTATGTTGTGCTTTTAAAATGCTATATGTTATTCTATCATATTGGCCATTCTGTTAAACAAAACTTATGTAACACTTAGCTATTGGTAGACCTTTAAGATGTTTCCAACTTTTGATATAATAAAAGTAGTGTTGGGCCGGCTGAGTGGCGCAGTGGTTAAGAGCTGGCTTGGGATGCCAGTGGCCCTGGTTTGGATCCCACATATGAGGGCCAATGACACTGCCCTCTAAAAAAAAAAAAAGTAGTGTTTTCTCA
The DNA here is from genome assembly GCA_033961575.1 of Aselliscus stoliczkanus. NCBI lineage: Eukaryota > Metazoa > Chordata > Mammalia > Chiroptera > Hipposideridae > Aselliscus > Aselliscus stoliczkanus. Next base: position 77,994,962 of record CM066740.1, on the reverse strand, counting down.
CCGCAGGAGTTGGACAAGATATAGTTCATTTCATTTGCACAGAGAAATGTATGTTGGTACTTCTTTTTGTTTCAATTTAGCTCAACCTTTAATACATCTATTTTATATGGTTTTTGTTGTTGTTGTTTTTAGCTGAGCCATCCTGACACCTGTTGGCAGCTCAGCGGCAGCTCAGCTCAGGCTGGGCATCGAACTGCTGTTGCTCAGAGCTCAGCTCACAATCTTGAGCGAGCTCTTAACCAAATGAGCCACTTCGCCAGCCCCAATTTTATATGTTTTTTTAATGTATGCAATGTTGTTATGATACTACAAGTAAATAATTTAACATATATATATATATGTTATATATACACACACTTGCACATGCATATATATGGGGCTGCGCTCAATTTCACTTAATTCTTTTTTACAGATGGAGTATAATATTTTAAAAGTTTAGAAGGTACAGTTATGAATAATGCTTTAAAGAATGTGTGTATATATTAATAAATACATAATACATTCATATATGTACATAAATACTTATAAATATAAACATTTTATATAAAATATTTTGGCACAATACTGATTATTTACATAAGGTGATTATACAGAAGTAGAATTGCTGAATCAAATGGTATGCACACATTTCTTTAAGTTTTTTGACTCGCTTTATCAATAATGTACGAAAGTCTTGTAGAAGGACTCTCCCAATTCACCCTCAAAGCAGAACATGAGTGCACAGTACTTTCTCCATAGCCTGCTACCACTGACTGTAGTTTGTAGAGGTTTTCTTCCCCGTTTTAAAAAAGTTTTATTGATGAATAATAATATTTTGGTTTCATGAGAATATCTTTTACTCACAGAGTTGAACATTTTTAAAAATTTACAATATCAAATCTCTTTTTAAATTGTCTGTTTATTTATTTTGCTTTTTCTATTAAGATGATTCATCTTTTATTTAAAAATTAATTTTAAGAGATCTTTTTATAGTAAGTATATTCATCCTTTGTTGGATATGGGTGTTACAAAAATGTTTTTCGGTTTATTATTTTCCTCTTTCTTTGTTGATGATATTTTCACACACACAGTACATTTATGTCATCAAATTTATTAATCATTTTCTTCATGGTTTCTGCCTTTATAATTATACTTAGAAAGTCATTCCACACCCTAAGATTATGAAATCATACCAATATTCTCTCTTATATTCTCTCTTACTACATTTACTTTACATTGCAATTTTAATCCACCTGGAATTTATTATGATAAATTATACAAGATAAAAATCTTATCATAGGGCCACCCGAGTGGTACATTGGTTAAGAGCTGGCTTAGGACACCAATAGCCCTGGTTCAAATCCCACATATGGGAGCCAGAGACAGTGCCCTCTACAGCTAAGATGGTGAACAACGGCTCTACCTGGAGTTGGGCTGCTGTGAGTCCCGGAGAAGGCATAGCTGCAGCCTCTACTGCAGTGGGCTGCCATAGGCCACAGTGAGTGGCTGGCAGCCAGCGTGAACGTCTGGTAGCCGGTGTGAGCAGCCAAGAGCCGCTGTGAGTGGCCATCCAGAGGCCAGCAACTGATCTGCTTCACCCGGGAAGAGAACAATGACGATATTAACATGGGCCAGTGAAGCAATGTCCTCCACAACTAGACTGAAGAACAAAAGGATAGCAACTTATCTGTTCCCTTTCTCTGATTCCCCAATGCTGTTCCCCTCCCCCAATTCCCCTATAAAATCTTTAAAAAAAAACTCTTATCATACACTAAAGTCATATATATATGGGACTGTTTCTGGGTTCTCATAGAAACCCATCAATCTGTTGAACTACTATGTTGCAATTACAATTCTCTAATTTTTATAGTTGTGTAATACATTTTGACATGGGCATCACATTTCAAGAACAACACTGACAAACCAGAAAGCACTTAAAAGTGGAGTTAGAAAAACCACTTCATATAATAAATATTTTAAAAACTAACACTGTTTAACTTTGAGAGGAGAGGATTCAATACCTACCAAAGTAGTAATTTAATCAATAACCTAAGGGAGTAATATCGTAGTTATTTTTTATTTATTTTATTATTTTAGTTTAAAGATTTTATTGGGGAATTGGGGGCGGGGAACAGCATTGGGGAAACGGGAAAGGGGAACAGACAAGTTGCTGTCCTTTTGTTCTTCAGTCTAGATGTGGGGGACGTTGCTTCACTGGCCCATGTTGGTATTATCATTGCATTCTTCCAGGGTAAGGCCGTCACTCGACAGCCGCTCATGGTGGTTTATGGCAGCCCACTGCAGCAGGGGCTACGCTGTTGCAGCCCAGCTCCAGGTCGAGCTATTGTTCACCATCTTAGCTGTAGAGAGTGCAGCATCACTGGTCCTCATGTGGGATCCCAACTGGCGGTCCTGCTGCTCCGAGCTCGTGCTCTCAAGCCAACTCTTAACCAACATGCCACTCAGCCGGCCCCAGTTATTTTTTAAATCGTTAAGGAGCTGGTATATGGATTGGAATAGACCTGGTATATGGATTAGAATGACTCTAGAGGAAAGAAGTAGGACTCATTGGTGGAAATTACTAGAGAAAATTTTGGATCAACAAGGGACTTTTCCTAACAACCACAGTCATCCAGCAAGAAAACGGGCTGTCTCAAAGGAGGGTGGAGGGCCGGCCGAGTGGCGCAGTGGTTAAGCATTGGCTTCTGAAGCCAGCGGCCCCGGTTCGGGTCCCACATATGAGGGCCAGTGACACTGCCCTCAAAAAAAAAACAAAAATCAAAGGAGGGTGGGGTCAGAGGAGCTAGCTAGTCTTCACTGAAAAAGTTAAAAAGTAGAAAACTAATTTGTGAAGGATGCAATGAAAGGGACATCTACAACAAAGGGCAGGACTACAGAAAGGACATTTGAACTCTAAAATCCTGGCATCTATGATCTTATCCTAAAAAAAAAAAAAAAAGTATTATAATAAACTCTACTGACATCAAGTCTCAAACACTGAGGTACCAGCAATGAGTGGTCCCCAAGACCAAACACCTGAGTCACTGGCTTTTGAAACATTAGAAGTTGTGGTTCACTTTTCCTTTATCTGTGAGGTCAAGGGGGCAGGCCTGGGGCTGAGTTGCAGGATATAAAGCAAAAGGAAATTTAATCGATCCCCATATAGCCCTACATTTTTGTTTAAATTTTTAGGCAGATTCAAGATGCCCTGGGATTAAAAACAAAAAGGGTGTGTGTGTGCATTTCCCCAGACAACAAGAAAAAACAGTGGCCCCAGCATCCCAGGGTCTCATTTTCACCCTGTTTCTGCAAGCACTGAAGCACTGAATAAAGGTATGTGCTGTCTCCTCTTCAGCTCCATGAGGTGTGAAGATGAAAAATTTCCTTTAATGCCTCAGTAAAATATTCTGAGGTCCCCAGAGCTGTCTTATTCAAATGCAGTGACTTATCTATTATTTATCCCGTGGCTTTGGGAGAGGAGGTGTCTCCATCATGCTAAAAAGAGAGACAAAGCTTTGAAGCAACCCTCTTTGGGCTGGTTCCCCCTGAAAGGAAGCAGGAGCCCAGAACAGGAGAGCAGAGGTGGCACCCTTCTGGGGCTGCACAGATCCCTGGGTAGGAGATCTATCTCATAGCTGAGCATCAGCCCAGCAGGTCCCAGTCACCTAAGCACTCTGGCAATTACCTTCTGTGGTGACTTCATGAAAGGCATAGGTAGAGGGGAAAATGCCACCATCCATCATCTATCTATATAGTAAATCCTGGTAAAGATAAATATTGGGTTGACGGAAAAGTCATGAAGCCTTTTCGCAACGAAAAACATAGAATAAAATACGTCATGACTTTTCCAACAAGCCAATACTTCTCAGGTGAAGATAAATAATTTGTGGGCACAAGACATGAGGCAGAAAGTAGGCCATACAAGATGCTACAAACTAGCAAGGTGGATATAATTAAGCCCTAAAATATAAAGAGAGAAGTACAAGTATATGGGCCTTATAAAATAATGCTGAATGAAAAAAAAGCCAGACACAGAAGAATTTTGTATTAATCCAAAACAACCAAACTCATTTATGGTGCTGAAGTCAAGATAAGGGTTCTACTGTGAGAGGGGTGATGGTAAATGCCTGCAAGGTGGCACATGGGGCTTCTGGGAGGCTGGTGATATTCTGTTTATTAATCTAAGTGCTGGTGACTTGGGTGTAATTAGTTTGTGAAAATTCATGGAGCTGTACATTTATGATTTATGCACTCTTCTGTATATGTTATATTTCAATTTAAAAAACTCAAAACAAGAGGAAGATGGTAACTTCGCACTTCTTAACCCTGTTTCCAGGGCTCCGACAGGTTTCTGCCATTTAATTCTCCTCAAAACCATGTGTAGTAAGTGATGGTTTTTTGGGGTTTTTTTCATGTTTTCAATGAAGAAAGCAGAAGCACTGAGAGATTACATGGTATCACATGACTGGCAAGTCGGATCCAACCTGGGTCTCTAAGACTCAAATCCCTTGCCTAAGTTTTCACTAAACATTTACAATATAGAGAACAGAGTTATACCCCCAAAACTCAAGAAGGGAGGAGGGCTGAATTTAGATCCTCTCCAGGCTGAAAAAAACTGGAATCCATGACCGCAAGGAAACCTTGGCAGTCAGGGAAGAGCCCAGGTGCCTCCAGGGGCCCATCAGATCCTGAGTTACTCAAAGATCAACCCCTGTGGGGCACCAGAAATTCATTTTTGGGGTCCTCTGCCCTCAGACCATGGGGTCCCTCCAGCTAGAGTTACAGCTGAGTCGTGATGTTTCATAGGCTCCTCCCAAGGCCAGACCAGGGGAAAGGAAGTCGGGGAAGGAAATGCAGAACACACAGGTGGCCTGTCCCAAATTCAGACACTTCATCAGATCAGTTATGCAGAAACATGGCCTCCGACGAAATCAAATTATGATTTCTTCATGCCCTAGTGGAAAGTTCATTGCCCCAGGCCTCAGAAAACTGTTCCAGTTACTGGCTCTGCCCTTAAGTATCTGTTCTAACCTCTCTGGACTTTGTTTTCTTCATCTGTAAAATGAGAAATTGGACAGAGATTTTTCTCTCCATCCCATCCAGGCCAGACTTACGACCTAAAATACTGGGGTTCAGATGTCTGCTTGGGAAAGGATCCTAACCCCAGATTTGAACACAAGGCTTAAGAGTCAGGAAACCTGAGTTTAAGTATTGAGTCAAAATGTGGTACTTTTGTCATTTCTGCTAGCCTCAGTCTCCTATTCTGTAATATGGGAAGAAGACACCCCTAGAGGATTGTTACCAAGGTTCGGTGAACTAATGAGTGGTTCTCAAACTTGACCTTGCCACAGAATCACATGTATTATAATACAACAAAGGTTGCAGGGTCCTACTCTGAGTCTTTTTTACTTAGTAGGCCTGGAATCGAGGCCAAGAATTTGTATTTCTATCATGTTTCCAGGGGATGCTGATGTTGCTGGTCCCAGGATCACACTTTGAGAACCCCTGAGTTAGTGTATTTAAAATCTCATAGTAGAGTATGAATCTAAGATGTTTTGACTCTATCTTAATGAGAAATGATTTCTCAGTGCTGACATACAGCCATAAAGATGACTCATGTTCTTATCTGACAAGCAGCTGAGCTGTAAGCCAAATGTCCCCAGGCTCCACCAGCCTATGGATTCTGCTGGGGTGACATTAACATTGATAATCAAATTTATCATCTTATAGCTCCCAGCCTACATAGTCTGGACCAGATATTTGGGGGCCTCTCCATCCATGGATCTCATGCTACAAGGTTTTCTCCCTGTAGATGTCCGTCCTTCCTATACCCCAAAGTACTTGAAACTGTTCCCTTGTCACAGCTTTTGCTGCTGGTATATTCTGGACGATGTTGCCTTCATAGTGAGGGTCCCCCTCCCCATGGTACTGCAACTTTGAAACCCTGAACGTGACAAACAAGTTACAATCCCTCCAGCCCTCCCAGAGACATAATTTCCTCAGAGAAAAGCAAGAACAGCCCGCTGTTCAACTATGTTGGCCTTTGTCACCTGGGCCCTGAAGGAGCCATGCATGACAAAAGCAACGTGCATTTGGCAGGTACTTGATCAATGATAGCAGGTATGATTCCTAGGAACTCAGGGGCATGATGATAGCTGCTGTGTCTACCATTTCTGAGCACAATTTCTAAGCCAGAGCTATAGTACAGACCAACCGTCCCAAGGGTTACATTCCACGGTAAATAAAAACGGGGCTTCAGTCAATGGATGTTTTGCCGGGTCAATATAATAGGGCACAGGGGAAAGCTACCATCAGCTTCCTTGTGAAACACCTGGCAGGGGAGACTCCAGGAAATGCTGCCCATCCACCCATCCATTCATTCATTCACCCATCCATCCCTTCATTCACTCATTCCAGGAAGGGAACGGGAACAAGAACACACAAATGCCAGGAGTTCCTGGATGTTAAAACGATAGCCCGTCCCAAAGGACATGGACAGGAAAGTCAACAAAGAAATACAGGGCCGGCCGAGTGGCGCATTGGTTGGGAGCTAGTTTTGGGATGCCAGCAGCCCCAGTTCGGATCCCACATATGAGGGCCAGTGACACTGCCCTCTACAGCTAACAACAGCTCCACCTGGAGCTGGGCTGTGCGAGCCCCGGTGATGGTGTAGGCTGCAGCCCCTGCTGCAGTGGGCTGCCATAGGCTACAGTGAGTGGCCGGCAGCCACCGTGAGCTTCCAATAGCCACGGTGAGCGACCATCCAGAGGCTGGCGACCGATCTGCCTCATCCGGGAAGAGCTCAATGACGATACCAACATGGGCCAGTGAAGCAACGTCCTCCACAACTAGACTGAAGAACAAACAGACAGCAACTTGTCTGTTCCCCTTCCCCAATTCCCCAACGCTGTTCCCCTCCCCCAATTCCCCAATAAAATCTTTAAAAAAAAAAAAAGGGCTGGGAAATGGTCACTCTTGAGATTGTGCTGGGAATCCAGTTTGATGTAACCTTTCCAGTGAGCAGGAGGAGAATGCATGGGGAGTGGGGGGCGGGGGGATGTGAACAAGTGTCTCCTGACCCACAGCCTCTGGGTCAGCTCCACCTGGGTGTTGTCTCCTTCTGCCCCCAAACAAATCTTCTAAATCCATAAAAACATGTGTTTGCTTTAACCTCACTGCCTCATTCCTAGAAATGTATCCTTGAAAATAATGATGTCATGTGCAAAACTCGTAGCTATGAAGATGCTTTTCACAGCTCTGTTAGTAATATTTAAAAGCTGGGAATCATCTAAATGCCAGCCATGGGCGCTTGGGTATGGGGGCCGCACAGCGTGGTAGCTCGCGGGTGCAGGACTCAGAAAGTGAGGAGTGGGGTTCAAACTCCAGCTCTTCATCTCAGTGCCTGTGTGGCCTTGAGCAAAATATTGCCTCCAAACCTGTTTTTTAATTTATAAAAAGTGGAGAGGAATAGTATTTACCTCACAGATCTATGGCGAGGAATAAATTAGATTAGGTGTGGAAAACATAGCCCATAGGAAGCATTTTACAAATATTTGCTATTACTAAATAAATTATGCTATAACTATATGATGAAATTCATTGGAAACATAAAAAAAGATGCCATAGAAAACTATCTAATGATGCTGGGAAATTTTATGGATATTGTTAAGTACAAGAAGCAGGTTATATTATTGTACGATATCTATTTTGGCTGAAGATATTTTTTTCAGAGGGAAAAAGAGTGAAATAATTTACATCAAAATGCTAACCGTATTTATTTCTGAGTGATACAATGATAAAATATTTTTGTTTTTTTATTAAGACTTCTCTATATTTACCAACTTTTCCTCAAAAGGGAGGTAAAAGGAAGGTGCCATCAGTAATGGGACCTTGCTTGCTATTCACATTTTATGATACAAATAGAAAAACAACCCCTTTTATCTGGAAAGACACTCTAGAAAATGGGGGTAGAGAATGGTATCCTACAACATTCCCAGCCAAGTGTCCCTGTCCCGTGCCCCTGCTGGAAAGAAGGAGCCTAAGAAACCCCCTAGCCCAGAAGATGGCCGGTTCCCCAGTCTCTGAGCCCATCTTGAATAGCTTCACCTGAGTCTGTGGGTGCCATGACCTGCCTCCCCCAGCACCAGTCCACTTACAGCACCAGTGTAGGCAAAGAAAAGAGAACAAAGGGGCTGAGAAAACAGGCATAAAGGAGGGGATGGAGGGTGGGGTGCGGGGGACAGCTTTCTTCAGTTTGCTCACCCATCCCACCCTGCGTCCCCTGGACCTTGCCATCCTTTTTGATTGCTACGTTTTTTTATCCAACTTGACTAGGGTCCACCATTTCCCCAATGTGTAAAGTTTTCATGTATTTTTTTAAATTTTTTTTTTTTTGAGGGCAGTGTCACTGGCCCTCATATGTGGGACCGAACCGGGGCCGCTGGCTTCCCAAGCCAGCGCTTAACCACTGCGCCACGCGGCCGGCCCTGTATTTTTTTTTTTTGAGAGGGCAGTGCCACTCGGCCGGCCCTCCATGTATTTTTCGTGACCATTGTCTCTTCCAGGGGAGAGTACGGACCCCAGAATTTGCCCGAAGCCAACCTTGCCCCAGTACATACGCAGGTCCAGAGCGGGACTGGCCATTTCCTGGCCATGCCCCTTCCAGGGCAGGGCAGGGCAGGGCAGGGCAGGCCCGGAGAGGAAGAAAGGAAAAGGGGCAAAAAGATGGTGGGCATATCCTTTCTGTGTCTGGGCAAAGGAAAGAGAAGGTGGGTTTGGGGACCCTCTGCAATGAAGTTACCTGGCTTCCACTCCTCTCCCCAAATTCAGCTCCCACTCCCCAAGTGAACAATATTTTTCTAAGACCCCATAGAGGCGGAGTCCACAAGGATATGGAGGGCATACAGAAGTAGATTTCAGGGTTTTGTTTTTTTAAGGCTGGAAGCCATGGGTAGGTGGAGTCTCACTCATTTCCAAGGGCTCCGTCATCATTACTTAGCATTTATGTTGCGTGGCTACATCCACAGAGTGCCCTCCAATCACCTTTAAAAAGTATTTGGGGAGCTGCAGTGGCTTTCCAGCTACCTGCAGTTACCCCCTCCCCCCGCCAAATACACAGGAGCTCTCTCCTGCATATTTGCACACTTGGGAGGGCTTTCTGAGGGGATTCCTAGGAAGGTTAACCCTTAACTGGGTGTACTTAAACTACTGTAATTTGGGGTGATGCTAATAGAATAAGAGAATGCTTTTCTCCCCCGACTATACAACAAAAATGATAGCGATCTTTCCTGACTTGCCGAAACCACGGAGTACTGGTGATAGGAGATTGAGATGGGCCCAGAAAAGAGATGGCTGAACACAGAGAGGTTTGAGGCCCAATTCTGGCTGACTGCCAAGCCCTGCTCTCAACAACTACATTTTACCATTTTGGAAATAAACGTGGCTTGCAGATTGAGCGGGCTGACATGTCCCAGGGGACCCCAATTGGAATGACTGCATTATAAGGGAAGCCTTGACTTTCTCAGCTTTAAATAATCTTGAAAGGCCAAAGTGTACCATCCCCACTCAAGACCTTTACCTACCCCCTGCCTGATCCTTGTCATTTCTTCACTTCATGGGGAAAGTGGCAAGGGATGCCATTTGGGGACAAAGATGGAAAAGAGGAAAGATGTCCTAAGCAGGGCTCCATGGGGGCTGGTGACAGCCATTCCCTCGGTGTGAAGAGCCCTCATTCTGCCCCTGCCTTCAGACCTTGGCTGGAACACAAAGCAGACGCTACCACATCCCACCTTTGACTTATAAAAGACTCCTTCCTCTCAGTAGGAGCTGCGTCTTTTGTTCCTGAGAGCTTCAGGCATGTTGCAATGCCAATGGGTAATGACAGGACTCTGAATGGCCCTACCTGGGGCACCTCAGGGGTGAGTCATAAGCTGCATCTGACTAATTGAGTTAGGACCTGTCAGTCACCAGTTATGCTATAAATAACTCTGAAACCTGGAAGAAACTTTTCTGATAGGAGAGAAAAAAGGCTGTGCAAAGTGGATCTGGGGGTTTTGAGACAGAGGAGGAAAAGAGAGGCTGCAGGCAGAGTGGCAGCTGCCTGGGACCGCTAGAGAGGCAGACACACCCACCCATCAACACAAAGGCCTCTCTCTCCTCTCTCTCTCTCTCTCTCTCTCTCTCTCTCTCTCTCTCTCTCTCTCTCTTTGTCTCTCTCTCTGTCTCCTGCACCAGATTTTTCAGAAATCAGGCTACAGCTACTTTAAACACTACGATAAGATAGCAGAGTACACATGGGCTGACGCAGCTGGGGGTGGGCATTCATTCGGGGGCATGTCTGATTCAAGGTGCTGGCAGATATAACTCTACAGCAAGCACCCCTTCCTCAAGGACCCCTAACAGATTCCCCGTTGCCAGGAGAAGAATTTCCCATCATCCTCTCTTTCTCTTGTCAACTGCTGGCACTGTCTGAGCTGGAAGGCAGGCTGACAAGGTTAAGGGGAGAGAAGATCTGATATGCTATCATGCTTCTCAGGTCCATGACAGGCAGGCTTGTGTGGAGTGGGCCCATGGCTTTCCTCTGCTCCCCTCCCCAAAGAACCCTCCGATGTGCCAATCAGAGACAAAGATAAGGAGCTGAGTCTTCCTCCCAGAGCCTAAAGCTCAACACAGTTATTTATGGGAGTGCTGTAGAGTCTATCAACCTCACGTCTGGGGCCTCCTTTCCATGTGGTGCTGCCGCAGGACCACGAGGAAGCTGCCACGACAGCATGGACTGCATTTTGCAGGGGACGGAGGCTCTTACACATATCCTTTGCATCATGCTGGTCACTATCACTTGACAATGACCGCCATTGAAAGGGCCATGCCCATCACTGAAATTGCTGGCTCTGAGACACACCTGCCATCTGTGAATGGGGGACCCTTAAACTCTTCAAACTCAAGGATCCACACTCCCACCCAGGTCATCTAGGCCAGGGCTACTCAAAGTGTGTATCAGGAATGAGTTGCAAATTGTATGTTACTAGTCCACAGTGAACTAAGTACAGAAATTAAAAATAAGCAATATGGAACCTTTATAGCAATCTGGTGGGAATTTGATGTGTTTGTTCTAATAAAAAAAAAAAGGACTTGTATTTTTCTATTATTTTAATTCATTTTCTCAGCAATATATTTTGAAGAATAGAATATATATATATATATATATATATATATATATATATATATATACATACATATATTCATTCTGTAGAAAACTGTCCCAAAAAAACATTCTTCTTCATCCCAGGTAGTTTGAGAAATACAGATCTAGTTGCAGTCTACTGCTCCAAGAATATGGCATCAAAGCCTCTGAGCTGCTAACTGTTTTTTTTCCATAGGAATTCTGAGAGACGGCAAGAGTGAGAGCCTAAGAGAAGAGAGGAAGAGAGAGGCAGGCTAGGGGCAGGGAGGAGGGAGGGAGGGAGGGAAGGAAAGAGGGAGAGAGAAAGAGAGAGAGAACCCTTCCAGTGTCACCTGCCTCACCTGAGACTGGACAGTCTGTGACCCAGTAAAGTGACACAATAAATGCAGTCCTTTCTGGCACACTTTCCTGAGATGACAGCTATGGAGCAAGTCAAAATGAAGACAATACACTGTGTTGGTGGCCTCTATGGGTGGCTTACGCAGAAAGCCCAAAGCAAGGAAATGCACTACCATTGCCTGAAAACAACACATCCTCTGCTGCAGTGGCTCTCCCTGCATGGTCTGGCTTCCCCAGCGCCCTCTCAGCTCTGCCGTTCTAGTCTGGAGGTTCTCGCCTCCTCTTAAAGAATATGGGAGACCAGGACCCAAGCCTCTCCCTATCATTTGAGTTGAGCAAGACTTCCTGAAGAAATTTTTCAGCTCAGGCAGGATATCCAGCGATGAACAACAGACATTGTCATCAAGTATACTTGAGCTTGAGTTGTGGCTCCTGCATTCCCTACCGATGTGACTGGCCACACCACTTACTCTACTGAGGCCTCAGTGTCTGCATCTACAAAATGGACATAACAATACCTAATAGTTGCTCAGTGTTAGACTCTATGTTAGATGTTGGATTTATCTGGAAAAAATCTCAAAGAAATAACCCTAGTAGATACATTCATTCCCAATGTTCAGATGTGGACGCTAAGAACTTGCCATGTTCACACAGTGAGTAAAAGTCAGAACTCAATCCTCTGCACTCCTCTTGTTAGAGTTGTTGTGTTTAATCATTACAGGACATCACGCTAGCATCATCACCTAACTCACAAGATTGATGTGAAGGTAAGATAATGCACTCATCACAGTGTCTTCCTAAATATCCATTGCTATTGCTTTTGATATTAGTTTCCCAGGGCATCCTGGGGCCTCCGAATATCCTCTGGCTTCAAGGCTACAACCTAGGGCAGCAAAATCTTGGCAAGCTCCTGAAGGAACCAAGCCAGGGTTTCCTTGGCAGGTGGCCCAGCCTGCATATCCTTTAATAGTCCAGGGTCTCCTATAAATATGCCAACAGAAAATCAAAGGCTCTGAAGCAAATCTCAAGAGTTACTCCATTTCAGGCTCTGAAGCATTTTTCAGTCTTGCACCTTTCCCATGAGCTAAAATGTCCTTCCAAGTTCTAGGCTCCTGGATTCCTCCATCCCATCTTTTTAAAATGCTGAGCCCCTCTTTGTTAAATATTGCAGGTATCAGCTATTAAAAGAAAGGAGCAGGGCCAAAGGGTAGGGATGAAATTGGGTGAGGTTGCCTGACACTCGATAAATATTTATAACCACTTGATGAGTCAGGATTGGAGCCAGGACCCTCCCCAGGGCCTCCATGGAGGATTTTTAGTGCAGGATTAGGGCAAAGTGGAATGCCAAGTTCCTTCACAGCCATGCCCTTGCACTCCTTAGACCCATGCTAATGGGAACCTTCTGTGGAGGGCCATTTCTCTGCCTGATGAGGTGTCCTTGTTATCTCTAATCTGTACAACATACTGCATTGTGGCATAGGTATTAGTTCTCTCATTTTATAGATAAGAAAACTGAGGCTAGGGAAGATAAGTAGCTGACATAGGGTGATAAGTGGAGGAGCCAGGATTCCACCCAGCTCTGATTAGTGCCTGAGCTCTTCCCTCTAGGAGGACCTGTGTGTCCTCCCTCTAAGACAGGACCCAGGGTCTCTGCCAGATCTTTGTTGCCTCTTCTCCTTCCCTCTTCACTAAGCTCCAGGAAGGGCTTCACTCTACTCCCCGCATCCCAAATAGTCCCTCATGAATTCCAGCCTCCCCACCACCCTGCCAGGAGGTAGATGTGTGCTCTCTTGGGGTCTCATTTGTCTTATTTCCAAGGTGATGATATGGACAGGAAAACGATAATCTCACTTACTGGGCTGATGCAGGGTGATTGGAGCCCTTGTTTACCAGATGTTTAATTGCCTCCTAACATAAAGGCGGGAATCGTGGCAAAGCCATTACTGACTGGAGGTATCCTCAACATGTCTTTGTTCCAGGCTTATATGTTTCTGGAAACACAGAGCAGGAAAATGGCATGTCACCCGAGGGGCAGTAACAGGTATGTGGCCATGAGACACAGTCATTCAAAACCTGAGTTGCTGGGTCCTATGTCAAATCAGAACTAACTGGATTGAAATCCTAACTTTGGGCAAGCTACCTAACCTCCTTGAGCTTTCATTCTTTTCTATTGCAAGATAAGAATAGTAACAGTACCTGTCTCCTAAGAAATGAGGAAGAGACAGAGAGAACATGCTTAGTCTGCGATGGCTAAAGAACTCCTCCAAGGTACCTACTCCAACCAAATTTTGAATATAGTGATAAATATTCAAGAAATGACTTGGAGGGCCGGCTGAGTGGCGCATTGGTTAGGAGCTGGCTTGTGACACCAGCTCTGAGCAGCGGGCCCTGGTTCAGATCTCATATATGAGGGCCAGCAACACTGCCCTCTACAGCTCAGATGGTGAACAACAGCTCCACCTGGTTGCCTCTATAGCTAAGATGGTGAACAACAGCTCCACCTGGTTGCCTCTATAGCTAAGATGGCCGGTGACGGTGTGGACCGCAGCCTCTGCTGCAGTGGCCTGCCACAGGCTACAGTGAGTGGCTGGCAGCCAGTGTGAGCAGCTGGCAGCCAGCGTGAGCTGCCAAGAGCCACCGTGAATGGCCGTCCAGAGGCCGGCGACCAATCTGCCTCAACCAAGAAGAGTGCAATGATCACAATACCAATATGGGCCAGTAAAGCGACATCCTCCACAACTAGACTGAAGAACAAAAGGACAGCAACTTGTCTGTTCCCCTTCCCCAATTCCCCAATGCTGTTCCCCTCCCCCAATTCCCCAATAAAGTCTTTTAAAAAAAAAAGAAAAAAAGAAATGACTTGGATTTGCTCTTGTAAACCAGGAAAATTGGAAAAGAGCATTACAGGTGAAGGATAGTGATTAGAGAGCCAAACTCTTCCCAATTTCTAAGTAATCAATCAACAAATATACCATGTTTCCCCAAAAATAAGACCAGGTCTTATATTAATTTTTACTCCAACAATTTACATATATTCATTTATTCATGTACAAAAATCTACATTTGTTCAAATAGTCATGTCTGGCTGACGATCTTAACTGGGGCTTATGTTTGGGGTAGGGCTTATATTACAAGCATCCTGAAAAATCATGCTAGGACTTATTTTCCAGTTAGGTCTTATTTTGGGGAAAACACGGTATAAGAATCTGCTGTGAGTCCAACATCACGGAGCAACCAAAGTTCTTACCTATAGCAACTCTAATTTTAGTTGAGGAGATCAGACAAAAATATACAAGTTTAAATAAAATAAGACTTAACTAAAATAACAAGACAATTGTCAAAAGATGCTCCATGTTCACTTATTCATTCAGTGTATATGGTGGGCATCAAAAAAAATGTATACACATGACTTGTATTCATCTTTTGTTATTGGTATATATTGAGCATTACAATTTTAATACAGTTTTTCTTTCTCAAAATGCGTACACATTTTTTGGCACCCTCTGTATAATTATTAATTGCCTGTGGTGTGCCATGAACTGTGTTAGAAACCAAAGACACAAGGTTAAATAATATAGTCGCTTTCTCAAGGTATTTAAAGGAATCAGAAGAGCAAATCAATGTTCATGATTAAATCACTTTCTCCTGGCTGTGAGTATTGGAAAAGGCTGAGTTTCACAATATTTAAAAAACTTCATTCAGAAGATCCAAGATGGCAGAGTAGATAAACACTATGCCTGCTTCCTTCCATGAACACATTACAATAACAGCTAAATTATAAAACAATCAACCTGGAATCATCTGAGCTCTGACTGAAAAGAATTTTTATAACTAAGGATATAAAGAAGATGCCACGTCGAGGCTGTTAGGAGGGTCAGAGACACAAAACAGGCTAGCCCCAAACCTCTGTGGGGAGGTTAAGAACTGGGAGGGATATCTTGGCTGTGGAGGCACCCCTCCCCACCAGGAGCAAGGGATCCCAGCCACAAACCAGGCTCCCCAGCCCAGAGTACTGGGAAGAGGAGCCCCACAACATCTGGCTGTGAAAAACAGTGGAAGTTCTGACCATCTGGGTGGGACAGAAGTCTATGGGAAATCCAGATGTCCTCTTAAATGGCCCATGCACAGGTTCTGTCACTCACAGACACTCATCTTAGGTTCCAGGGGAGAGACAGTAATTGGGGGTGTCAGATATATGGGGTGTGTGGCTTCATAGCAAAGGCTGGAAGACAGTCACCATTTTCCCTGTGAGGAGTTCCTCCTCCCTTGCCTCTGGAAAGTGGGTGCCATCTTTCCTTTGTTGAGCCGCCCGCACAAACCAAATCTGAATCTGATTGGCCTGTTGAGCTCCATTGCTCCACCCTGCTAACTCATTGGGACCCCACCCCACCCAACTCGCTCAACACCAGAGGCACTTTCTCCATGAGCAGCCAACCCTGCCCAAGTTGCACTTTCTTAGAAAACTATCAGAGTCCCGGGCCCCAGGTGGGTGGTGACTGGCCTCGCTGTGCTCTGAGACTTTTGCTGAGTAGCTCCAGGCTCAGCACTGGAACCAAACCAGAGTCTACAATCTGTTGACCACAACTCTTCCCACTTCAGTGACTCCCCATCTCACCCAACTTGTGTACTGCATGAGGCTTTATCAGTGGCTGAGATTTAAGGGAGTCAGCAGTTGGCAGCAGGCTTCGGAGTGTCCTCGCATTTTGCAGAGCTACCCCAAGCCCAGTACTGGTGGCAGACATCCTCGGTTCACAGTGTGGCCTCTCCCATGTGCTTGCAGAATTAGCACTGGCAGCGAACAACTGCAGATCACTTTGTAGCTCTTACCAGGTGGTCCCCAGCAAGTCACAGGCAGCGGTGAGCTCCTTGACTCAGTTCTCAGTGGATTGTCCCTCCCTGCCTCCCCTGCATCCCTCCCATACACACAAATTTCATGTTAGCCCCCTTACCAGGATATGAAGATCTCTTGAACCTAGGCCATCCATTTATCCACAAACATCTTTTTCTTCAAAACAACTTTGTAAAAAACAACCTTCTTGGGGTGCTCTGGGGGATCAGAGTCCACCATGGATTTCCACTCAGCCTCACCCTGTCTCCTCCATCACCATTCTCTCCACCCTCAGCCCTCCACTCAGCAGTCAGTCCCTGTGGCCAGAAACCTAGGGCTTAAAGGAACATAGTCTGAAAACTGCTGCTCCATTCATCCCCCATGGATTATCACTCAAAAATAACTCTCAGAGACCACGCCAGTAAAAATGAGACCCCTTACACCATGAAATTGGATACTCTCAAATGTCAGCGCATAGCCATCCTTCTAAACCCACTAGTAGGGTGTTACTGCTTGGAAGAGGGGTGGATACCGCCACAGAGGGAAGTTTCTGGCGGGCCCAGATGGTGCCCACTTCAGGAGGTGGGAGTTAGCAGCACAGGAGAGAGGGCTGAGGCCCCAAACTGCCTGATAGCTGGATGTCCCACAGGCACCTCAAACCCTGCATGTCTCAATTTGTCCCTCTGTGCATCCTAAGCCGTCCCTTGTCCTCCTCTCCTCTGCCCTCCAAGGATGGCACCACCCAGTCACCAGGTCTGTCTTTTTGACATGCTGCATTGAAATAGTCATCCAATTACCAAATCTATGGATTCCATCCCTTGTTACCTCCCAAATCCATTGCTTTTTTTCCATCCTCACATCCAGAGCCATAGTTCAGACCATAGTCCCTTTACCCAGATGACTCCTATCGTCTCGGAGATGATCTTGTTTCTTTTGGTCTTACCCGCAATTTACCCTTCATGATACTGTCTGAGCAATCATCTAAAAACATAAATCTGACCGTGTCATTCTCCTGCTTAAAACCCTCCAAAGACTCTCCATCATCTCTCAAAATATAACTCAAACTCCTCGGCATAGCCTGGCCCCATCCTGCTCCAGGGGTCTCACCCAGGGACACATCCCCAGGTGCACCCCACGCCACAGCCTTACAGAACTGCCGGCTTATCCTCAGAGCAAGCCCAAGCTCCCTCTCACCTCCAGATCATCACACCTGCCATTCCAACTGCCTCAGTAGTCCTTTCCTCCCCTCTTGGTCAGCGTGATAATGTCTACTTGTCTTTCCAGGCTCAGTTAAGGTGTCTGATGCTGCAGAAAATCTTTCCTAATTCCTGACCTCCATCCACCTGTCCCTGCTTCCTTCATTACAGCCTGACATTGGATAGTGTCATCCGGTCATTTATCCTGCGATCCTACGACACTCTCTTTGTGCATCTCCTGCAATAGACCAACTACTGGAAGCCCAGTGCCTAGCACAGAGTAAGCCCTTTCTCTAAGCATGTTGAATGAAGGGTTGAAATGTTCTCACTTCTGCCTTGTGCCTAGGGTTAGCAGATTCCAAACAGCCCCTGTCTCTGCATACATGGCTTATTTTTAGCATTAGTGGTTTATCTCCCAGTGAAATTTGGTGCTGCTGTGGTCACCTGTGTGATTGCTCTCTGAGCGCTGTCTTTAACTAGAAATTAATTTGGATTACTTAAGCTTTCTTTGCCCAGCAGAGAAACTCCGGCTGGGTAAATCCTAAAGCTGCTGGAGGTTTTACTTTTTCTCTTTAATCCTTTCCTCTCATGCGCCAACTCTAATTTTGTGCTTTCTGGCACCCTCCCCGCTCAGTGCCGATTTTTCATCTGCCATCTCTGACTCCTCACAGATGTTGACTCACCTGGGATCTTCACCCTCTTGCCTGCTCATCTCAGAGAAACTGAGGCCAGCCCTGCCAAGGGACTCAGCCCCATCATTTGGGAAGTCTGGAGCAGCTCTGAGAGTGGAAACCAGTAAGAAATCCTAAACCCCTGTCGGCTGCCCTCTTGGCCACAGGCCAGGCTTCGATGCTTAGGAAGTCCTGGGTTTTTAAAGACCAACTCTTTGGTTAGAAGGTCTGACTATCAGTAATGAGGGCCCAAAACATGGTAAGGAAAGAAGGTGGGCATGGGCACAGAAGCTAGCATTCACCAAGTCCTGTTTTTGGTATAACTATATCTACTTCGGGTCTCTCAGGGTCTGTGCCTAAAGGAGTGTTTCCCCTTTCCAGCTGTCTCATCATTAACACCTCCTTCTCCCCGACTCCCCCACTCCCATTAGTCTCCTGCCCTGCTCTCTTAGCAAGAATCCATTCACATCCCACACAGGCTCCAAAAGCAAGATTGGCATGTTTCTGGGGAGAAAGTTAGCAAAACCTCAAGCAGGGCTAGGATGGGGGTCACCGCCTGCTGCTGCACGGGACTGAGAACCTGCCAGGAACTTTAGGGAAATCAAGGACAAAATGCATGCTGAGTTGTTCAACGTACTGTGAAGGGAACCCAGACTTTGCCACCCTGAAGCTGCCTTTTTGGGATATTGATTTTAAGCTGGTTATTAAGAAATAAGACTCAGAAAAAAATGTTTGATTCCCCCGCCACACACACACACTTCTTTCTTGCCCAAGAGATTCAGACACATAAATCTGCTTTAGAAAGAAAATCTTCAACTTTGCTTAATTTGAATTAAGTGTAGTAAATAAGAGGGCTCCAGGCAGAGCCTGTTAGCTAGATATCCATTGTGTCCCATTGTTTCTGAGTTGCCCAGCCAGAATTTTCCTTCCATGTCTGTTCCATTCTTCCTCAACTACCTGTACATCACCCATTCTCACTTCTGAAATCTAATACCCTGTTACCCACTCCCTTCTCCTTTGTCCAAAAATCTCATATATACCCAATGTTGCTTCACTGTCTCTGGAGTTTTCATGCTTATGTGAATTCCCTGTGCACACATATTAAAATTTTAATTTGCTCCTGTTAATTTATTAGCCCAGCTAGAAGAACTTAGAAGGTGGGAGGAAAAGCATTATTATTATTATTATTATTATTATTATTACTTTAGCCTCCACAACTGGAAAGTTAAGGAGCTTGCCCAAAGGGCACCCAGGAACTAAGCAGAGGAGAAACCAACTCCAGGTTTGTACCAACAGCAAGGGGTTTTGTACATAGAGTCCATGGTGTCTGCTATGTCAATCACCCTGCAGCAAGTTCCTGTAAAAAAAAAAAAAAAATCAGTGCTCTTATTTTTGGGGAGAAGATCAGATCAGAACTCTCTGCTTTGAGCACCCAGCAGCTGTAAGACTTCCAGAAGAAATCACATGTGGCTTCACGTAGTGATTTGACAAAGGGCTCCTCAGCACCTCTCTGTGCAGTGTCCCATGCCCAGCCACACAGAAACCTGCTCCCACGGAGCCCATGGTCTTGTTGGGAAGACGGCAGAGACATAAACAGAAGTGTGAACTTTGAAATTAATGGAAAAGCTTGATCAGTTCAAATGAGTTTCTGGGTGTAAGGTCATATGATCCTTTGGAGATGCTAAAAAGAAACCATCAGACAAATCATCCACCTTGTCGTTTTTTTAACTCAAGTGCCTAAACCAGTTTCAGTTCTGAAAATAAGAGAAATTCTAGCTTCGTGCTTTTCTGTTAAATATGCAAGCGGCAGTGTGCAATTACCTTTGGTAGAATTAGTGGCAACCATCAGGATTTGTCAAGTCTCCTTTCATTTATATTTGGAAGAGAGAAAGCCAATTTACTCCAAATTCATTATTCACGAGAAGACAGAATTTGACCCTTGTTCCAACCTAGTTTTAAAGGTTATAGGAAATCATAGAGGAGGTATATAAGCTATGCTAACCAGGAGCTCATAGGCAGCAGGAAACCAAAGAGAAAAGGACCCCTCCTTGCTTGCTGATACAAAAGTCACCATCATGGGTGTACAAACCCAACTATAAGGCACTGTTCTAATCCGTCCCCACCCCTACTCCCAAAGCTTCAGGAACATCAAATCAACCCCTCCAGCAAACTATGCCAGAAAGAGCAAAAGCGAAGTGATGAAAAGGCCGACTTGAATTTGTACCTGTGATGTTGTGCCTCACAATGTCTTCTTAAAACACTCCTCTGTCCTGCGCCCCTGTGTTCCTGCTACACATCCCTTTCGTCTCCAATACTTAACTCTTCTGGGAGAAAAGGAGGATTTCTACTGAAGTGCTAAGATCAGCGGATGCAAAAGGGGGCAAAAATCAGTGTCTTTGGTTTGGTAACACCTATTTGATGTTTAAAATGTTCACACCTTTTGACTCCACAATAACACTTTTAGCGATTTACCCAAAGTAAGTAGTCAACAATGAGTAGAAATATGTATCTGCAAGCATTGTTTAAAATAATATACAAATCAAACACTTAAATCTCCATATATGTTGGCTTTATGTAAACTAGGATACTCCTATATATTGAATTGAAAGTGATCTAGAAGCTATACAAGGAAGATGAATAGATTTGACTATATAAAGATATGAACATTTTCTGTGGTAAAAAAGTAACATTTACAATGTCAAAAGACAAATAGGGCAATTATTTGCAACATATATGACAGGCAAGTTAACCTACTTAATATAAAAAGAACTCTTTAAAATCAATAAGAACCTAATTTTTTTAAAAGGCCAAGAACCATGTAAAAAGATGTTCAAACTCACACAATTAAAAGAAATATAAACTGTACTAGTAGCTAGATTTAATTTTTCATTTATAATATTGGCAAACTCCAATAATAAGGAGGATTTAGAAAAAAATTGTTCTCATTCATTTTTGGTGGAAGTATAAATTTGAAGGGCAATTTGATAATCCACCCAAATTTTAAATTCTTAAATATTTCCACAATAGGAATTTATCCTCATATATATACTTGACTAGGTACATAAAAATATCCATATGGGTATTTATAGAAATGTTGTCTGTAATATCAAATGCCTGGAACAAAGTAAACAAATTACAGTGCATCTATAATAAAATTTTATGCTGTTATTAGAATAAAGTAATTGATAAGTGGATACAGAAAGTGATATGTATTATACATATATTTTCTCACATAAGCATAGAGAATTTCTTGAAAGCATAGAGAATTTCTTGAAAGATGTGAAAGAAATATATTAATAAATAGCAGTAACTTCTAAAGGGCAGAAGTTGAGGGGAAGAGAGGTTTTTACCCCTTATTTCATCTGATTCAGAAATGCTGGATTTATTCTTTCAATGAGAATGTATTCTTTCAATGAGAATGTTTTGAAAACTACATTGAACCATTAATTGAACCATTATTAATCACTGACTCTGCTACAGGAATTGTTTAGACACTGGGGATACAGTGGCGAGTAGATATCTCTAGTCAAGAGGGAGTCAAGAGATTAGATTATCTCTTCTCAGGTAGCAAATAACAGCACGAAATGAAAAGGACTATTGCAGTAGGGAAGGGAGACTGCTAATAGGCAGAATGCTCTGACGTTAAGATCTAGAAGATCTGACGATCTATAAAGCAAGCAGAAAAAGGGTTTTGCTTTTATTGGGAGATGTAAGCAAGAATTGGGTATGGGGGATGGGATGAGCATGGGGCCTGGCCAAACAGTTGATTCGGGACTGTTTTGCTTTGTGATCAGCCTATTTTCAGGAGGGGTTATGAAAGAGGGGCTTTTCCACATTCGGATATTGGCTCAGCCTGAGCATGGGTCAGAGTTCAGGGGTGGAGGGTAGCCTAACACAAGTTTGACCAAGACAAGCTAATGGGTATTTTGTTGAGATTCATCAATGGAAATGAAGAGGTCAGCTAATCATGTATGAGACAAAGAATGGGAATTTGGAGGGTCTGTGTCTGGCCTTGGGATAGGTGAACAGGAGGGTGACTCCTGAGTCTTACTAAGTCATATTGGGTGGGGGGTTCTTTGTAGTCAGCCATTTCCAGGGAAACACAAGGGTGCTGGATTTCACCACCACTGCTGTTTTCCAAAACAGGCCTCTGGGAAAGCTCATCATTGTTGAGGACAATTGCAGGCCTCAACGAGCTTTCATTCTTGGGAACTTAAAGAGTTACACAATCAAAGCAGTACGTAAATAAAAGTTATATAACTGCTGTGAAATGCCTTCAGAGAATGTGACTCGTGGTTCCTGAGCAGGCCACATCAAGTCTACTGTTAACTCCTTAGCTGTGCAGTCTCAAAAATCCATCTCTATATGCCCAGGACCAGACTGAGATCGCTGTCACAGAACAGATGGCACTGAAATGGACCCAATTATGTACAAAGATGTAAGATTCATTACAGCTCAGTGAGGGAAATAAAGGATTACCCAATAAATGGTGTTGGGACAATTAACTCGCAATTTGGAGAAACCGTAATTCTAGACTCTCCGTTTATGTTATGCATTAAAATGAATTCAAATTGAGTGGAAGAATTAAATGTGGGGTGTTTTTTTTAAACCATCAAAATCTCAGAAAAATAGAACTGAATAGTTTCTAAACCTCTAGAGGAAAGATAACTTTATAGGCTTAGAAGCAATACAAGAAATAAAAATACAGAGTAAGATCTATATGTTTAACTATAAAAATGCACAGTATAAAAGCAAACGGCAACCAAAAAAATATTGCAGCAAAGGTAACAACGATGCACTATATTTCATATTTAGCACTACATATACATTGGTCAGAAAAGAATTAAGACTCTAACAGTGGGCCAGCCGAGTGGCATGGTGGTTAAGCACTGGCTTGGGAAGCCAGCGGCCCCAGTTCGGGTCCCACATATGAGGGCCAGTGACACTGCCCTCAAAAAAAAAAAAGACTCTAACAGATGGAAAGAGGAAAAGCAGTCACAAAAGAAGTGATATAACTAGCAGAGATTTGAGATGTTCAGTTCCCAGAGAATCAAAAATGTAAATTAAAATTCCAAGTAACCATTTTCCTCTGTTAAATTAACATAAATTTTAAAATCATTTCCCTTGGGCTTCTGTTTCTGGTTGGGAGGTAGAAAGCCACAGCAATTGTTGAACCTGCCCTAGCAACAAGAACTACCTGAGTAAGCCATGATCTTGTATCACTGTTCTTAAAAATCATCATAGCGCTCAAGATGCAAAGAAACCTAAATAAACAAAATTCCTAAAGTGACAAGCTCTTCCTAGGATAGAAGAGAGTCATGGCGGCTACCATCCATGAAGAAGTGGCAGGAAGGGGAGGAATCTGCCATAAACTCAGAGAAAGAGATACCGGCCAAACTTATAACAACATTTAATGGTTGCATGTGGCTTCATGGAATGATTAGAATCCCAAAACGCCCCAGCCACAGAGTAAGTCTACACCCAACCACATCCCAGTGCTTTCATATAGGTCTTCATCAAGTACAAAGAAATAAGACTGAAGGCTAAGGGCAAGGCAGGAGGACTGAGATAATTCCTCAAAGGCAAGACCTGCTGAAGACTGGAAACAGGACAGAAAGCTTTACCTTTCTATAAAAGTGTACCTATGGGGGCGGCCAGTTAGCTCAGGTGGTTAGAGCACAGGCTTATAACACCAAGATTGCCAGTTAGATCCCCATATGGGCCACTGAGCTGCGCCCTCCACAACTAGATTGAAATAACTACTTGACTTGGAACTGATGGATCCTGGAAAAACACTCTGTTCCCCAATAAAATATCTAAAATGTACCTATAAAAAAGTATTAGAAGGAAATAAA
Organism: Aselliscus stoliczkanus; assembly: GCA_033961575.1. Lineage (NCBI taxonomy): Eukaryota > Metazoa > Chordata > Mammalia > Chiroptera > Hipposideridae > Aselliscus > Aselliscus stoliczkanus. The sequence goes on along the minus strand of CM066740.1, from coordinate 77,970,912 downwards.
CCGTAATGGTAAATTGTTCTGGGGTTGAACTGGTGGGAGTGCTTTTTACTTTTCACCTCAGTTATCTAAATTTTTATATTTTTTCTTTCTTTTACAAATATATTATATTTAAAATGTGTCTTTTTTCTTGATATTTTTGAAATACTGCATTTTTGTATTCAAGAATCAGGTATTTTTCTCCAGTTATTCACTTATCGTTTATGCCCTTCTGTCCTTTTCTTTGTTTAAATTCTTTCGGTTGCACAAGAAATCCATGGTTACATTTTTATCATTTTTCATATACCCAATAGTTTTTAATTTATTGAAAATAAATGTTTAACCTGGACTTTATTTTGTGAATATAACAAATGAGATAAGACTTACTTTCTAATGGTCCAAATACTCATGCCTCCCAGGTAGAATCATGATAGACAACTAAATATTGTTCCTCATGTAAAACATTAAAATATGTTTACTTTGAAAGCATTTGAAAATGTTCATAGTGGTTAGTCTCTGAGTGGTGAGATAAGGTTAAACTTCTTTAACCTTGTCTGCTTTTCCTATCATCAACATGTATTATTTTGTGAAAAAAGAAATGGTAAAACTAAAGTCCCAATTCAGGTTCAAGCCCTCCTTCCCCCTTAAACCATGGGTCCAATCCTAATCCAAGTCAGGGTCAGGGGAATGCAGAGTTCCCCAAGCTAGAAGCTTCCCCATCGTGCATTTCATCTTGCTGTTCACGTGCCACTTCACTTTGAACTTCCTGTGCTACTCCCTTGGCCTTAATTATATGAGTCTCTCAAGCTTCCTTTGCTGGCCCTCAGCCTTGCTTCTACCGATCCCACTGTCCACCCCCCTACCCACCCCCCCACTCCCTCTACCCACCCCCCTACCCCCCCTACCCCTGCCATGGGATTCCTAAAGCTGCTGAGGAAGTGCAGGAAGCCGGACCCTCCGTTCCTCTTGGTCTCCAGGCTCCTTGGTGTCACACAGGTAGCTGGAGCATCAGCTCCACTTGTCTTCCCTCCCCAAAGTCCCAGCACCAGAGCCTGCTGAGCCATCCCAGCTCCTGTTCCTGCCAGACCTTTATTAACCATGACACGAGTCTGGAATGCCCGTGAAACATCATAATCTCCCTGTCTCCCTGTAGGAGCAAATAGAGTCAAAGGAGGCGGTGGAGGGTGGAAAGCTGGCAGACGCCTCCCAGGAGAGCCCAGGCTCAGCCTTCCCGGCCTGTGTGTGTCTCCCCCTCTCGGCTCAGATCTCCTCTCAGGAGCCTGGCCAAGCCTGGTGAAGGGGAGGTAAAGAGGTGACTGCAAATGGAAATGAACATCCTGCTGAAAAGAATTCAGCGTGGTGATGAATAGCTTTATGGGACCCTGGTGTATCTCAGACAGCAGAGGACTCTCTCTCCCATCCACCCCTGTGGATAAATTAGAGACGTGAGTTCTTTGTCCCTCTTGCCTGCTAACCCCAACAGTTCTTAGAAAAAGGAAGGGCAGCAGCGCCCCAACAAGGAGGGCCAAGGAACAGCTCAAATGAAAGGAAACCTCATTGAAATATGTCTTCTCATAGCTATTGCATCACTAATTGACTTTGCCTCTTCCCTTTAATTTTGACACTGCTGTCTTGATTAATTAACTTCCGCCAAAGCCTTAGGTTGCCACAGAAGGACTTACCAGGGGTTTATCTCTCTACGGTCTAACCAATTTGACAGGTAGGCTCTCCCTGATCAGCTCCCTGAGCCCATCTTGGTTCCTTGAGGAAACAGAGACATGGTGCCATTTTCTAACCATTGGCCACAGGGCCCAGCCAGCAGCAAGGGAAGCAGAAGGCGTAGAGTGGCACTCTCCTTCTCCGACAACGTCATAATCTGCTTGTCTCTCTCTGCATCCTCATAGCTACATGAAGTTCGCCACAGACACCGGTCAGTGGGAGAGATGGATCTCAAGTGGTGTTTCTGGATAAGCCTCCCGAAAAGTCATTTGTTCCCTCATTCATTAAATCATGAGCTGTTTTACTTGTTTTTGACTGGCCCATGCCAAACTTGGTTGGCTGAGGGGGGAGGGGGTCTCAAAAGAAGCACAAATATGGGTCTTAGCCATAAAGATGTTTATAATTTTAGTTGAAGAAGTGTGACATGCTCTTATAAAAACAGAAGCCAAGATTTGGTGTTCAAAGAATATCTCCAGGTGGGCAAAGTCAATTGCCCTGGTTATTTTGGCCATGTGTCCCCTCTTTACTTCTGGGCCTTGTGGAATATTCCAAACAGTGGGAAATATGCAGTGGGAAATCATCATGGAGCCACTACTGGGTGGAGCTTTGGTGGGAAAAATTTTTAAAAAGTCAAAGTTCTCTTCTCCTGCCTGGCTTTTCCTCTTCTGTCTCCTGGAATAGAGGGATGAGTAGCAGAAGAAGGCATATAAGGACACTTAAACTCCCATTTCATCCCCTTCTCCCCCCACCCCATGGAGGAGGACGATTGATCCAGACTCATCACTTTGAATGTTTGGACTGGGCTACCTCTGAGTGGAGCCACTCTGCCCTGAACGTGGGCTGGTGGGGATGTGCTCTCTGATCTACACTGTACTAGCAACTCCCAGTCATCTTGCTGCTTCTTTTTTTTTTTCCTTTCTTTTCTTTTTTTAATTAAAGTTTATTGGGGTGACAACTGTTAGCAAAGTTACATAGATTTCAGGTGTACAATTCTGTAATACATCATCTATATATCACACTGTGTGTTCACCACCCAGAGTCAGTTCTCCTTCCATCATCACATATTTGACCCCCTTTATCCTCATCTACCACCCCCCTCCCTCCTTACCCTCTAACTATTAAACTATTGTAACCACTAAACTATTGTCTGTGTCTGAGTTTTTGTTTCTTCATTTGTTTCTCTTGTTCTTTTGTTGTTTTCAGTTTTATATACCATATATCAGTGAAATCATATAATTCTCTACTTTTTCTGTCTGACTTATTTCACATAGCATTATAATCTCAAGATCCATCCATGTTGTTGCAAATGGCACTATGTCATCTTTTCTTATGGCAGAATAGTATTGCATGCTTTTTCTTTCTGTTTTCTCTTCAGCTTTGTGGCGGAAGCAGCAAACTACCCCAGGGACCCACTCTCCTTGAGCACACCCCACCATCTTGTCCTTGTCTTTCACTCTCCCTTCCATGTAGGAAAGAAAAGCGATTCACAACAAGGGACTGATTTTTTTTCTTATGACAGTTGATGAGGAGAGGTGTAGAAAACATAAGCCACAGTTGTTTCTGGTTCCTCCAATCTAACTCACAAAAAGCTTCTGCCTTATGGTCTGGGGTCCACCCTCACCAGCAATGGGGTGCTGTTTAGTTTTCCATTTACAGTTTTCATCATCTACCTCTTTCTCTAGGAGACTCAGAGACAGGAATGCTGTGATCTTGGGAAGGATCCTGGTATTCCAAGGTGCCTTGTCCAAAAAACCATCAAAGAGTGCCTGATAGCTCTACAAATGGAGTGCCCAGGAAACCAGGCTAAGCTCAACGATCCTGCCTCCCCCCAATATGCCTCCTGCAGAGGGCGCTGTCCTGAGAGTATTTTCAGGGATCTACCCTAAATGCACTCCATTACCATGTGGTCAGCATCTGAGACATGCTTTTCTAAGTTACCCCATTTCTTGTCATTCTTGATCTATTTTTGAACCAATCTTGGCAACCAACATTAATACCCCTCTGAAAATACATCCTGATAGCTCATGTCCCTTAGAATAAAATCTAATCTTCTTACCATAGCCGATGTCATTGAACTCAACATCTGCTGCTTTTCCCTCTGAGAGGACTGTACATCCCCACCCCTGATGACATCAAGTTGGTCATGAGTTTGCTTTGGCCAATGGAAGTGGCACATCCACTTTCACACAGAAGTTTTAAGGCTATCACATGGTCCCTTATCTTCCTTTTCCCTCTGCTGGGAGACAAGAAATGTCCCAGATAACAGCTGCCCCATTTACCTGGGTTCTGGAGTGGAGAAGGTGTGCAGCCAATCCAAATGGACATGTAGTATGAGTGACAAGTCAACGTTTCTATTGCATACTGAGAGTTGAGGGTCATTTGTTACCATGCACTTTGGCCTAATCTGACTGATGCATTCTACGACGTGATCTGACCCCTGACCACTTCTCCAGTCCCATGTCCTACCTTCCATTCCCTCACACACTATACTCCAAACACCCTGGCCTTCTTTCTCTTCCTTGACCATGCCAAGTTTGTTCTCACCTCAAAGCTTTTGCATATGCTGTTCCCTCTGCCAAGATTGCTTTTCCCCAAGGTTTTCACATGGCTGGCTCTTCTTCATTATCCAGCTCTTGGTTTGAATGCTACCTTCTTAGGAAATGCCTTCCCTGAATCCCTATCTAATGTAGCCCTCCATTCACTCTCTATCACATTGTTCTTTGCATCTGTTTGCTAGTTTGTTATTTGTTTTCCCACCTTGGAATGAATGCTCCATGAAGGTAGAGACCTTGTCTGTCAGTCACTGCTGTATCTCCAGACACTACAAGGTCACCTAACACACAGAATTTGTGTCATGAATAAATGAATATGTCTCCTAAAATTCAAACCCGTTTTCACCTGCCAACTGGATACCTCTTCCTGATCCTCAGACTCACAGACCCAAAGCAGAACTCACAATTCTATCCTCCATTCCCTGATGCCAACCTCCTCCTCATCCCTTATTTCCTGGAGTGACGATCCTATCACTCACGCTGTCACCCAGACCGGACACCTCAGGCTCATTTTCCACTGCTACCAGTCACTCACCAGGCGGATTCTCTTCTTTCAATTGCTCTCTAATCCCCTTCGTCCTCATTTCCACACTCCTGCCCTCACTCAGGCCCTCATCCTCCGCTGCCTGGATTATCACAATTTTTTCAGAACAAGGTTCCCTGTTTCTGATTTTCTCCCCGCCCATCTGTGCTGCACATTGTCATCAGAATTATCTTTCTAAAATCTGATAATGTCACTCCCCTGTTTAGAAGGATTTCAAAGGAGCTACAGGATAAAGCTTAACTCCTTAGAGACCATGAGATACCTTTGCATTCTGGAACCTGCCAAGGGCTCAGTGTCTCTCCTACCCCTCACCGCCGGACCCCTCACCCCATCCAGCCTTGCTGACCTGGGGCAGCAGGTCCAACACAGCTCTGCACTCACTGCGCTGTCTCCCTGGAATACTCTTCCCTCTTCAACCTCTTGTCTCACACACACGCGCGCACACACACACACACACACACACACACACACACAGCCATCAGCACCTACCTCCTGAGAGCTTTCTCAGCTGCTCTCCTCATTTGCCTGGGTTATCGCCACTCCCTCTGTGTAGCTTCTCCCAGTTCCTCCCTGCCCTCCTCCAGGAACAGTGAAAATAGCTCTAATTACGAGCTCCATCCCTCTTCCTTCTTTACCACTTTATGCAAACCTCCATTTATAAGGCATCACGTGGCCTCGTATGCTTTTTGGGTACAGGTTTATCTGTGTGTTCCTTAAGGGCCCAACATGCAACCTTTCTTGTTTGAGTCCCCAGTTATTTATATCACACCCAATAGACACAGAGCATGTGCTCCAGAAATTCTGTTCCAGTAAATAGATGGAGAGAATAGATGGTATTAAGTACAAGGTGAGACAATCATACATGGGCTAATTGCGTTACATGTTAGAGCATTCATTTGCACCATATGACCAGGAAAAGAAATGCAAATGAGAGTAGGGGTCCACTCTTAGTTTCAGTTCTGCCCTAATAAAGCTACCCTACGAAAAGAGACTTATCTGGTTTAATATGAAGGCGATCGCAGGATTTAAGGGGCCCTGTGTACTCGTTTTAGCTCCAGCCTCACTAGCGCGTTTACCTTACACATGACTTACAAACTCTCTGTCCCAGGGGCCCTCATTTCTACGTATAGAAATTTCTCCTACGTGTATATTATGAGAAAGGGCTTTACCGGTGTTGCTCCCATTGTACAGACTCTAAAGGAAACATGAAGTGATGTCCCAAAGCCACACAAATAGCAAGCAGCAAAGTTAGAACTTAAACTCGGAGTCTCTGGTTCTAAACTCTGTACCCTCCTCACCCAGCGGGGCTGTCCTCCCCTTCCAAATGAGAGCATTATTAGTACAGATACTATCTCCCCCCCCCCCGGGGCTGCTCTGAATTGCTTTTCCCACCTAATCTCTCACAGTAAGCCCCTACTGGGGCCACGCCTCCAGAGAGCAGGTCAAGCCCCTAGCTCCTTGCCCACGAATTTGAGGTTCCCTTCCAACAAGGAGCAACAAGACCCACAGTACAGCCAGTCAGAAGCCATCGTCACACTGTCATATTAGGAGATTCAGTTTCCAACTTAATACTATTTGAGGCTCAAAATAACTGTTCCAGTCTTCCTGCTTATTTCTTAAATGCAGTTCTTAACAGTAATGATGGCACCTGTGGGGGAGGAAAAAGAAGGGATTTGGGCTGAGAGATGGGTTTCATGTCACCTTAAAGGATTACTTTATACCATCAGGAAGATAATTCCCCTCCTACCGGGAAGGATGGATGAGGCCTTTACTTCAGATGGTACTTTGCAAAAAGATTATTTAAAGATTATAGGACAAAATGGATACATTTGACAACATCTGCTTGGGCTGGGTGTTTTTGGCTGTCCGGGAAATCATCTTTATTTATGTCATTAGTAGATTGCTTGCATCGGTGCTAATCTAAAGGCGGTCTACACTAATGTCTGTACACTCCTATTATGTTTTTCTTCCCATCTCTCCTCTGCTTGTTGACTAAGAGTGACACAAAATGCCACTGCCTCCATGAAGCCTTCCCTGGTCTCACTCCACCCAGCCCTGATCACTTTTTCCTCCAGACTCCTTCCCTTTTTCCAAAGTCTTATCACAAGCTGCTTTGTGCACCTCTACCTTCCTGTGCCTTCTTCCCCTGGACCTGAAGCTTTTACAGAAGTTATTACTGAGGCCACACAAGGCTATGCATGCAATAGTCTTGTCTCAGCTCTGTCGCCCCAGGCAGTGTAGGGAAAGGGGTCTTAGAGGCGTTCAGGGATCAGGAGGGCCCTGGTGTCGCTTGTGGTGGGGGTCTGCTGATATGAACCTCTCCACATTGTTCTCCCCATGGGGGTTTGGTGTGGAGGGGCACATGCTGTGATCTGCCATCCTGAGGGACCTCTAAGGAGCACTGCTGCCCAGAGCATCTCAGTCAAACACCCAGACTCCCTCTCTCACTTATTTTATGGTGGGGCAGTTGTGAGAGAAGTGTTGAATAAAGACCCTGGATTACTTTCCTGACCTGGATTATTTTCCTAGGTCACTTTCCTTGGGCACGGTCCGGCACTCGCCAAGTTGGGCTTTACTCAGAGTTGAAGAAAGCCTAGCTCCTGGATCCCCAGAAATCTGTGAATGTTCATAGCATTGCCATCCCCTAGGCTACCAGCACTTCCTGCCTCTCCTCATCACCATCCTCAGGCCGGCACTGAACTAACACCAGCTGTCATACCTCATACTGGCTCCTGTGTCCAAGAAACACAGTTTCTTCTTCCTAAACTGCCCTCCCCTTGCCCTTTCTCCACCCTATAAATGCCTCCTCCACTCCTTTGGATTCAGCTCCAATGTCACCTCTTCTGTGAAGCCCTCCTTGATGGCTCTAGTAGATTAAGGGAATCCTTGTTTTCCTAGGATGCGTTATCTGAGCTATGAGGCAAACATCACAGCAGCTGAAAACATTCATTAATAAACAGCCACTCACAATAAATAATCAACAGCTATGTGTTGCATGCCCATCATGGGCCAGGCACTAATCTCTACAACTGGATAAAGCAATGAACGAGACAGACAAATATGTCCACCCTTGTGGGGCTTACATTCTAGCAAGGGGTGGGGGAAAGGGGGGCAGGACATCAATACTCAACAAACACAATAATAAGTAAACTATGTAACATTTTAGAGGTTGATAAGCATGTGCAAAAAAGAAAAAGTTGAGAAGGTGAAGAAGATGGAAAACGTTGAAAGCGACCCGAGAGAGGGTGGGGCGTGGTTACATGGGGACATCTGGATGGGCCACATCCTTCAGGTGACACTCAAACAGACACCAAAAGAGAGAAAGGGATGATCAAGGAGGTTTCTGCAGGAAGAATGTTCCTCGTAAACTGTGCCATGGGCCAATCCAACCTGCCACTTGTTTTCAGATGGCCCACCAGCTAGGAACGTTTCTTACATGTTCAAATTGTTGGAGGGAAAAAAAATCACAAGAAGAGTAATATTTCATGACACATGAAAACTAAATGAAATTCAAAGTTCAGTGTTCATCAATAAAATGGTATTGGAACACAGCCACCCTCATTCATGTATGAATTTTCTGTGGCTGCTTTCACACTGCAGATGCAGAGTTTAGTAGCTTGACAGAGACTCTGAAAGCCTAAAATAAGTCCTGGCTCACCCTTTGAAGAAAAAGCATCCTGACCCCTGAGTTGAAGCAAAGGCCCTGAGGCAGAAGCAAGAATAGGAAGAAGACCGGGGTGGCTGGAGTGAGGGGAAGGGCGGACGAGCAGGGAAGCACACAATGGGAACAGGCTAGGGAAGGAGTACACGTCCTGTAAGCTCTGTTAGACCATTTGGGAGCCACTGCAGGATTCTGATGACAGGAGCCAGAGTCTGGTTTCTGTTCTAAGAGGATGGCTTCGGTGGCTCTATTGAGAATAGACTGTTATCTTAACGGGCTACTGCCATTATTTAGGTGAGAAAGGATAATGGCTCAGACCAGGGTGTGAGCACTGCGTGTAGGTGATGAGAAGTGGTCCGATTGTGGATATGTTTTGGATATTGAGCCAATAAGATCTCCTGATGGATTGGAAGTGGGATGTGAGAAAAAGAGAGATCAAGGCAGACTCAAAGGTTCTGGCGTGAGCAATCAGAGGGCAGGCAGGTCAGTGGGAAAGCATTACAGGTCCACTTTAGTCAGGATGGGTTTGAAGTGTCCACTACACAAGCCATTGTGGATGCTCAGTGTCAGTTGGGTGTGAGCCTGGAGTTCAGAAGAGAGGTCTGAAAGGAGTAGAAATTTGGGAGCTGTCAGCATATAAGTGGCCTTTAAAATCGTGGGTCTAGATGAGATCTCCAAGGAAGGAGAGAGAGAGAGAGAGAGAGAGAGAGAGAGAGAGAGAGAGAGAGAGAGAGAGAGAGAGAGAGAAACCAAGGATTGAGCCTTGAACTGGCCAGCTTTAAAACTCAGAGAAGAAAGGAAGGAAGCAGCAGAGGGGACTGTGTGGAGGAGAAAGGAGACAGGATCCCTGTCTAACGCTGCCACCAAGAAAGGTGAGGACTAAGTGTGGTCACTGAATGGCATCCATGGGCTTTACAAGAACAGGGTTGGTGGAGACTGGGGTGAGAGCTGATGGAAGTGACTTGAGAGAGAGTAGAAAAAAGAGAAATTGGAAACCGTGGATACAGACAACAATCCTGAGGAGGTTTGCTGCAAAGGGGAGCAAAGAAATGGGACATCAGCATTTTGAATAGAGCAAAACTCTGACGCCAGGGGGTGGCATTTTTGCTAAAGCAGAGGGGACAGGATGGAACTAGTGTCTGCATGGATAGACCATGGAAAGTCCTCACCCCCCACCTACCCCAAAACACCCCTGGACTCTAGCACCCATCCACACTCACCATGTTAGGGACTCTACTCTGTTCAAACTTGTTCATTTATTCATTCATTAATGGATTTTCCTGAATGCCCTCTACCTACCTGGTTTGGTTCTAGGAACTGGGGATCCATAGACAGTGATCTCTGCTCTCTTGTAGGTGACATGCTTCTGGGGGGTGCTTGTGACGGTAACTGAAAATCCTGAGTTCAATTGACTCAAAAGACAAGGACCTTTAATATCTCCTCTAATGAAAGTCCAGATAAGTGTTCACAGTTATGCTATTATTATGACCTTAATCAATGCAGTCATGCCATTATTATAGCCTTCATCAAAATGCATCACCAATGTCTACCTATCTATCTACCCCCTACACTGACAGAGGTTTACTTTAGAAAGAGAATTATAACCTGAGCACCTAATGCAGCTCTGACACAGGGAAGGAACTTGGAAAATGTTTGCTGAGTGAATATCTTAGTGAATATCAAACCCTGAGAGATGGGGGGGGGCGGGGGGATCCTGCTTTAAAATTCCTTCACAATATTCACCTCTTTGAGTTACTAAGCTACACTTTTCAAAAGCAAAATATTCTTACGAAGTCTAACTCCTTTGAAGTATGAATTAGTTTCCTTGGATACGTTTCTTTTAACCACCAGCTAAGATCAACTGTCTTTTATCAATTTGGATTTTTCCATGCAGTGGGATAAAGTGGAGATCAGGGATGGATAATTTAGAAATGGAGGCACTGCCAGGGAACATGAGACTAGATGTCCTGCACCCTGGCTCACCTGGCTCCAACTTCCCACCCCATCTAAAGGTGTGAGCAGTTACCGACATCCATTCTTTTTCTAGAATCACTTCTAGATACTTCTGACTCTTTCCTGTGTGTGTGTGGGGGAGGGGATACTGTATTAGGTACCATATATATTACAAATTTTATAGTAAAAACACTGCAAATTTACAAATACCCCCATATTTACACATGAGGAAACCGATGTGTGGAAAGGTTATAACTTGTCAAGGTTATAACCTTCGCAAGTAACTGGCAGGCCTGAGGCAGGAACCCACGTGTGAATCCAAAGTCTTTGCTTTAGCTGCTATTATATCATCTCTCAGTTTCATGCTGAAAAGCAAAACAAGAATACTTCAGTTTAAAAGCTCATATTAATTATCATCTCCTCCACTCACTGAAATTTTACCACCAAGCCAGTTTTCGCTGCGGTGACATCTCAATCCAGGCTTGACAAGAGAATAAAGCTGCATTGAATGGCAGGTCCAGGGTGGAGATAACAGATTGGAGTACTAATGCCTGCCATGTAGGAGGAAGTGGAAGACAGGTGAGGGAGGATGGAAGTTAGGGACCACCACGGTGGACCAGGTGACTGGGGTGCAGATGCTGTGACCAGGACCAAGGTGAAGATGGTAGAAAACCGGAGTGGAATCTCTGAAGGGCAGGGTTGCTCTATAGTCTCTTCCTCCAATTAGCTCCCCACCACTGTATTTACCCAAATGCCTAGTATTTGCTACTCACTTGTAATTTATCTATCACTTGCATTCCCAGCTGGGGTATTGGTCATGACCATTCTGACAAAACATTCCACTTCCTCTAGCTGGTCTTGTCATGGCATGATGGCACCCAAATCATTCTTCTCAGAACAAGGCTACTGTTCAAAATTGAACTGTCAAAGAGCAAGGCGCTGATTTAAAAAAAAAAAAAAAGGATGAAGGAACTGTGGAGAACCCTTGTGGGGTGCCATGAAGGCAGGTCATGGCTCTCCCAGGGACCAAGGCAGGAAGGAAAAGGGCTACTGAAATCAATTGTTGCTTATTCTCTCCCAATATACATTTCCATGAAAAAAAAATTCACATTAATCATCTTTTAAGTAAACACATATATTTGATTCCTTTTCTTGTTAAACTTAAGCCACATGATCTCAAATTGTATTTTATTTTCCATATTTCTGAAAAATTTTGCAATAAGCATGTATTACTTTTATAATTGGGAGGGTGGGGACAAAAATCTCATTTGTTTTTCAAGGATAAGCTGGAAATAAGATGACCATGAAGGTAGTAAAATGGTTGGGGTGCAGCAAGAAAGACCTGGGCTGTAGCAAAAATGCTCCCGGAGTTGGAATCCCTCTGGCTGGTGAGTCTGAAAGTTATAAGAGCAGACGCTGCAGTAGCGGTTTGCATCATTAGTGGGAATGTGCCTGGGGAACCGCAGTAGCCTCAGAGCTCGCAGGAAATATATTGGGCTGGTCCTGGGGAGCTGGGAAGAGCAATTCCACTCATCTCAAACCACTTAGCAAAGGAGGCTGCCTTCAAAAGTGTAAATTAGTCCTTCCCTGGCTCTCAGAGACTCTCTAAGACGTTACCTTTCCTCATATAACACATGTGTACATAGTAATAATATATCACTAAAAAAAAAAAATGAAAAGAAAAAAAAGTCGCCTCTCTTTTCAAGAGGAGTAGTGGATTTCCAGAACAGGCTTCACAAGGGAGTCTTACTACTTTATCTACAGAATATCTATGTTCCCGAAAAGTTCTTTTTTATAAATTACATTTTCATATACCAAATCCTGCATTGCCATACTTTTTTTATTATCAAATTAAGGAACCTTCTTGAGAGAATACAATCAATCCACTCTTGGGACTGTGACACAAGCAGAAGGCAGCACACTTTATTTCTTTTTACATGTGTTTTTTTTTCAATGATAAGACTCTCAAAATAAGGCACTAAGTGATAAGTTTCTGAAAATAAGTTACAAAATGTGAATATAAGCAGACAGAAATATCTGTCTCCTTGGCTAGCAGCTTCATGGTAGAGGAAATCCCACAGTAATAGCTGAGCTGAATAAGAGACTGGAAGACCTCTAGAAGAGTATTCTAATAAAATCTAGTGTGGGCCAGCCGAGTGGCTCAGTTGGTTAAGAGTGCGAGTTCTGAGCAACAGGATTGCTGGTTCGATTCCCACATGGGCCAGTGAGCTGTGCCTGAGCTGAGCTGCCGCTGAGCTGCCAACAGGTGGCAGGATGGCTCAGCTGGTTGAGAGCATGTGCTCCTAACAACAAAGTTTCCAGTTCGACTCCTGCATGGGATGGTGGACTGCGCTTCCCCCCGTCCCTCCAACTAAGATTGAACACGGCACCTTGAGCTGAGTGGCCGTGAGCTGCCAACGGGCGGCCGATTGGCGACTGGACTTAGAGATGAGCTAGCTGCACCCTCCACAACTAAGACTGAAGGACAACAACTTGGCTGTTCCCCTTCTCCAATTCCCCAACATTGTTCCTTTTCCCCAATTCCCCAATAAAAAAATCTTTTTAAAAAAATCCAGTACATTTGGAGATCAAGCTTTTGTCTCTCAACTCCAAATGTACTCTTCCATTCTATGTTTCCTGAAAGGAGAGCTGGGGTTATGAAAACTACCTTTCCGCTTTGCCAGCTAGATCTCCACTCAGCTAGGTGACAGGGACCATTAGAGGAAGTCTAGGTGGCCAGAGGAGCAGGGAGGGACTTGATCCTTCATGTTGGTTGCCTCCATCTGTCACCGTACCCCCAGCAATGCTTCTCTATTCTGGAAATAACAACTGGTTCCAATTTCCAGTATTTTCCATGCTTCCGGAACTATCCTCATTATGCCCCCTTACTTGTGATGGTGTGTGGGAGCAAGCTTGCTCAAGAGAATGTCAGGGATTTTGTGAGCTAATGTGAAGCACAGTTACAATTATAAATTAAATTATATAAACTTATGGTATTCATTTGTTAGGGCTGCAGTAACAAAGCACCCCCAAATGGGTAGCTTAAACAGCAGAAATTTATTGTCTCACAGATCTAGAGGCCAGAAGTCCAAGGTCAAGGTGTCTTTGGAGGGCTGTGAGGGAGGATGTGTTCCAAGCCTTCTGGTGGTGTGCTGACAATCGTTGGCATCTTTGGCTTGTAGAAGAGTCATTCAGATCTCTGCCCTCATGTTCACATGCCATTCTCTGTGTGGTCACGTCTGTCTCCGAATCTCTCTTTTTATAAGGACACCAGTCCTATGGATTAGGGCCCATTGTAAGGACCTCATTTTAACTTGATTACCTCTGTAAAGAGCCTACCTCCAAATAAGGTTATATTCTGAGGTCCTGGAGGTTAGGACTCCAGCATGCTTTTTGGGGGGACACAACTCAACCCATAATACTTATGATTAAACACACTATATTTAAAAATTATCGAGAGGGAGAACAGACAATGGTTACCACCAGGGATTAGGGAAGAGGAAGGAAGATGTGACTATAAAGGGACAACAGAAGGGAGTTCCATTGTGGTGATGGGACAATGTTGTATCTAGATTGTGATGGTTACACAAATCTCTATATGTGATAAAATGTCATACAATTATACACAAATACATAAAAAAATGGGTAAATGCAAAACTGGTGAGACGGAGGTCTATAGTCAAATGAATTGCATTGTCCCGTTGGATTTCCTGGTTTTGGTGAGAAACAGATGACTGTTACAGGAAGCTGAGTGATGGGCACGGGGGTTCTATTTTTGCAGGTCCTTCTAAATTTATATTTATTTCAAAATAAAAAAAGCATTAAAAAAAAAACAACAAAGGTAATTAATACCCCAAATTCATTGCTCCCTAATTACTTGCATTTTACTGTCATCTCTGGCCCTAGCTTTGCACATCACTTCTTTCTAAGCTTCCAGCTTCTTCATTTGTTCCCCAGCCCTAGACTTGGCAGCTGTTCCCTACAGTTATCATCTCTGTGCTACTTCACTGTTCCCTTTTTGCTTTTCAGTTCTCTAACACCTATTTAAATAAATCCTTAATTTTACATCAGGATTCCCTCTGTTACTTATGCTTGTTTTCTTGACTGATAGCACCAGTCAACACAAATGGTCTCCAATAGATGCAAATGGTTGACATTATGGTAGAAGAAAAAAACATTTTCATTTCTCCAAACTACAAAAGGCCCAGACCTACATGCCTCTGCTGATTATCCCAGGATTTTAATTTAGAAAATTGGCATTCCCAAAGGATGCTGGGAAGCAGAGCTTGCACTGGCCTGGAAGACAGCACAGGCCACAGCGGTCTAAGGGTCCTGGATCCATAAGGATAGAGCAATCGCAGACAAAAGCATTTCGTTTTAAAATATTAATAATTTCCTTTCTGAATATAAAGGTAATCCACGCTTATGTAATACACTACAAAGAATTTAGATACATAAACACATAATCCCACAGAGAGGTATCCGGAGAGATAACATTATTAATATTTTGATGTATTTTCTTCCATACTCGTAATTCCATGGAGGAAATTACACATAACATACACAATTCCTATCTGCCTATGTGTCTATGCTTTTAAACATGTAAAGTGAAACTGGGTTCATGTATAGACACTGCTACACATTTTTGAAGATAGTTAACAATCACTCTTCTTCTCTTTGATGCATAAACATAGGCTTTAGGGAAAGGATTGGAGCAGAGGAAGCTCGGAGAACATGGCTGGGGCTGGGGCCAAACAGACCCAGTTTTCATCTCATTCTCACCCCAATCTTCAGAATGAGGCTGGCTTCCAAGGCAGACACTTCACCGGTCAGCTGCAAGTGGGATGGTTTGCTGCTTTTTGATCCCCAGAGCAGAGGCAAGCGGACCTCAGAAGGCAGGCCCAGCCCCACCTGCTGTGGGCACCCCTGAGGGCAGCAGTGGGCCACATCCCACCTGGGGGGCAGACCTGTCCCCAGCGTCCAGGTCTGTCCACTGGGGAGCAGCCATTGTATGCTTAACTCCCCCCAAAGGAGGGATGAGTTGCTGTGGGAGTCCATTATCTCATCAGCTAAGAAAATCACTCCTTCTCTTATGCAGAGGAGGGCGGAAACAAAAAATAAAAAATGGAAAGAAAAACAGAATGTGTTTTCTTGCCAAAGTTCCCTCTTGGAAACACAAGATCCAAGGAATAAGGAAACCTTCACAGGCTCTGTTTGTATCTCTTTCCAGGAAATGCAGATTCATAAGCATCTATCTACCTGTCATCAAAACGTGTTCAAAAACATGATTTTATGCTATTTTTTCTTATCATAAAACCATACATAGTCATTGTAGAAATTTGAGAAATAAGGCAATCTACAAGAGGAAAACAAAAAGCACAGTAAACCCACTATCCAAAATAACTACATTTTGGCATAAATCTTTCTGATCTTTGTTCCATGCATATGTATACAAAAAAATGTACACATTTTTTTAACTGAATTACACAGTACTTACTGTTTTGTAACATGTTTTTCATTTACTGTATCTAAAACATCTTTACATATTTTTCCACTTGTCTATTGTTGTGTAACGAGCTTCATCAACACTTAGTGGTTCAAAACAATAATTTTATTTTGCTCACAATTTTGTGGATCAGGTCCCAACCACATTCCAGGAAATGGAGAAATGGTCTCCACCCCTTGAAGGGAAGCTGCAAGGTTACACTACAGAAGAACATGTAGGATGGGAGAGATTTTTATAGCCATCTTTGGAAAAAACAATGCGCTACGTATATTATTAAAGGTTCTTCATAACTGTAATGACTGAACAGTACCTATTTTTAAATGATTTATTTAATGAATTTCAAGTTTTTCAAATTTTAGAAATGATACTGGGTTGTCAGAAAAGTCATGACATATTTTTTCTGTCTTTCATTGCAAAAATGTGTCACGACTTTTCCGACAACCCAATATTTTAAACACCTCCATGATGAAATTCCTGTACATAAAACGTGACCTGTATCTCTAAAAACTTTTTTTTAATTAATTAATTTTTTTTTTTTTGAGGACAGTGTCACTGACCCTCATATGTGGGACCCGAACTGGGGCCACTGGCTTCCCAAACCAGCGCTTAACCACAGCGCCACTCAGCTGGCCCTCTAAAAACTTTCCTTAAGATAAAATATTAAAGGGGGAATTACTGGGTGATCTGGTTAAAGCTGCTTGGCATAGATGGCCAAATTAATTTCCAAAAAAAATCTACTTTAGATCTACTTCACTTAAAAATATCATACTCTCTGAAAGAAAAACAGTCCCATCAATAATACTCTTCTTTAAAAATACTATGGAAGGGCCGACCAAGTGGATCAATTGGATACGAGCTTGCTCAAGAGTGTGAGCTGAGCTCTGGGCAACAGCAGTTCGATGCCCACCCTGAGCTGAGCTGCCAACAGGTGCCAGGATGGGTCAGCTAATAAATAAATGAATGAATAAATAAATAAATAAATAAATAAATAAATAAAAACAAAAATAAAAATACTATGGAAGGGCTGGCCGAGTGGCTCAGTTGGTTAAGAGCTTGTTCAAGAATGCAAGCTGAGCTCTGAGCAACAGCAATTTGATGCCCAGCTTAAGCTGAGCTGTGAGCTGCCACTGAGCTGCCAACAGGTGGCAGGATGGCTCAGCTAAAAGATAAATAAATAAAAATACTATGGATTATTTTTCAGATGTGAAAGTAATTCCCGCTGAAATTGTTACTGGTTTTTTTTGTTTGTTTGTTTTTTTAGCTGAGCCATCCTGCTACCTGTTGGCAGCTCAGCGGCTGCTCACCTCAGGCTGAGCGTCAAACTGCTGTTGCTCAGAACTCAGCTCAACACTCTTGAGCGAGCTCTTCACCAACTGAGCCACTCAGCCGACCCTTGTTATTGGTGTTTTAATTAAGCCTGTAAATGAACCTGGGATAAACCAGCCTCTCTTCAATATTCAGTCTTCTGATCTGGAAGTCTTTTACTCTGGTCTTCCTTTATATTCATCAGAAGAAATTTATAGCATTCATTATTGAATTATTCCTAGCACATTACACTTCTGTAATTGTAACTGGGATCACTTTCCCCACTATATATTTAAGCTGATTGATATCCAATTAGGAAAGTCCTCATTTTGTGTATTTGTTCATATTCAGCCATCTTTCTAATTTTCATTAGTTCTAATAGTTTGCCAATGGATTCTCTTATGTTATCTGGGTAGACAATGATAGAACTGCAGTAGTGGTATTTTTTATTTCCTTTCCAGTAGCCCACCCTATTTCTGTTTCCTATCTTTTTGCATTGGCTAGGGTATCCAGGACAGTATTAATTAATACTGTGAAACCAAGCATTTTTATCGTATTCCTGATTTTAACCAGACTATATCTGGTGTTTGTCCTTTAAATATTACATATGCTATTGTTTAATATAAATATGTTTATCATTTTAAAAATCATATTTCTAGATTATTAAACTTTGTTTATTCAGAATTGGTATAAAATTATTCTGAAATACCTTTTAGACATCTGCTGAGATCACGGGAATTTTCTCTTTTGACTTAGTGGTGGTACATTTCATAACAGTAAATGATGCTTGTATTCCCAGAATAACCCAATAATATCATCATGGGTTGTTCTTCTTATATACTCCTGAAATTGATTTGACAGCACTTTTTAAAGAAATTTTGTCTAGGTATATAGTGAGAATGGTTTGTAATTTTCTATTTTATGCCATCTTTCTCCAAGTATGTTACAGTAGGGTTAAACTTGTTTTGTAAATTAAGCTTGTTTGGGGTTAAGTTATTATGGTTTTAATATTTTCCTTTACTCCAGAATAGTTTAAGTGGCATAGGAATTATATGCTCCTTTAAAAATTAAAAGCAAAATTATCCAAAGCTGGAGCATGCTTAGATATCAATTCTTCTTAATTAGTAATCTAATAGGATTATCTGTTTTTTCTGGAATCAACCTTATTTGTTCCAGGTGGATTTTAAAATATACTAGCATAAAGTTGTTTTTGTTTAATTATCATTTGAAATTATTGTATCTATTAACATATCTCCTTTCTCATGTGTATTTTTATCTCTGCATTTTCTCTTGCCATAATAATATTAGCCATAAGTTTTCTACTTTATGATTTATTTACAAAAATTCATGCTTAGGTTTATTTGTCTATACCATGATTTTTTGTTTAAAAAATGAATTAATTTTAAAAAATAGTTTCTGTATGTTTGGTTCACTGTTATTTTTCTAGCTTCTTTAGATTATTAATTTATTTTATTTTTTATTGTTTTGTAAAAAAAAACAACTTTAAAGCTTCGATTTTAATTCATTTGCCTTCAATTAACAGCTATATTACACAAATTAAGATAGTGTTTTTATTTTTGAACATTTATCCTCTTTAACCTAGTATTTTTAAATTTCCAAGTACATGTGTGATCTGAGATTATTTCATTCTAGTAAGGGAATATGGCTAATAACATCTACTTTTATCAATTTATTGGTTTTTATTTATGATCTAATGCTACATATTTTTAAAATGTTCTCAGCACACTCCCAGAGATCCGGATAAGGCGAGGAGGTCTCCCTTCCAACAAAGTATGGGGTCATTTAAGCTTCCATTTCTCCACTCCCATCCCCTCTTCAGTGCCCATGTTAGAATGGAAAGCAGGGCAGGAATAAGTATGAAAGAGCAAGTATCCCAAATATCTTGGGTTAAGTTATTGAAGCAGACTCACATTGTTATGATGAAAAATGCCTCAGGCTATTGTCCCCCTGTTCTACTCCACACGTCTGGGTGGCTCCAACTCTCTAAGGAATTTATAAGGAAAGAGAGAGAGCAGTGGACTGCCAGATGGATATGAACCCATGAACAGCACCAGCGGAGAGAGCGCATGGCTTTTCCTGGTCCTGGGTTCCTGAGACTCTGTGGTTTCTTTCTAAGCAGCAATACTCTGAGCTACAATAGGGACAGGTATAGGTAGAGACAGAGATAGAATTTTACACTTGTATATGTCAAGAACAATAACTTCTACCAAATTCAGAACAAACAGGTTAGCACTACTCAAAACACTACATGGACTGTATCGATTCTATATAACTTTTTTTATTTTTTAAAGATTTCACTGGGGAACTGGGGGAGGGGAACAGCCCTGGGGAACCGGGGAAGGGGAACAGACAAGTTGTTGTTCTTTTGTTCTTCAGTCTAGTTGTGGAGGACGTTGCTTCACTGGCCCATGTTGGTATCATTGCACTCTTCTCTGGCGAAACAGATCAGTCGCCGCCCCGGACCGCCACTCACAGCGGCTCTTGGCAGCTCACACCAGCTGCCAGCCGCTCACACTGGCTGCCGGCCACTCACTGTAGCCTATGGCAGGCCACGGCAGCAGGGGCTACAGCTATGCCATCCGGGGGACTCACAGCCACCCAGCTCCAGATGGAGCCATTGTTCACCAACCCAGCCGCAAAGGGCAGCGTCACCTGCCCCCACATGTGGGATCCAAATAGGGGCTTTTAACCCAAGCCAGCTTTTAACCAAAACGCCACCCAGCCGGCCCCTATATAACATTTTTTTAATCTGAGCCATATTTTTCCTCTTCATGACATTTTGTTTTTGTTGTCTCACACAGACTCTTCACTGGACCCTTCTCCATCATGGAGCTAAGTAGACCACATAAAATGCATGCCTATTTAATGTTGAATTCACTGACCTGTGATTTTTTTTCTCATCATAATCCATTTCTTAAAGGCCAGAGTACACATGGATATATATATACACAGTCTAGTTTGGAGATGGTGCGCAGATTTCTTTCTCAAAAGACAGCCCATCCTCCCTTCAGGATTTGTACCCAGTATCCCTTCTGGCACCAGGTCAATATCTAGAGACAAGGCACAACGTAACCCCACCTTTAATGTGTGGGTTGAACTAAGGAAATAAAGAAACTCTATCTCACAGGAGTTGCAGGCCCTGAAAGATGGCCTGTTCAACATTACCCTACAAGGATGGGTGCCATCCTTCAGGATATGGCCCTCAAGAGACCATCTATTGATCATTGATGTAAAGTCTTCATTGATTTAATGGCCCAATCAAGGCCATTGATTGAGGGCTAAGGGCCTCAATCGGTGAAACACATGACAGTTTTACCAGAGTTCTTATCACTTTTATGGAGGAACAGGTTTTTGGAGGTTCTTACTCTGCCATTTTGGAAGTCAAGATTTTCTCCGTATTTTTCCCTGCTTTGTTTGACATAATTTGAGGGTCTTGATTATGCATCTTCTTCAGAGACAATTTACATTTGCTTCTGGCAGGAGACATGAACACCACCAAACCCAGGTCACAATAATCCAATCAGGGACTGAGGTGATTTGAAGCTGGTTCAGACTATTTCTGGTTCACCTTTTCCCTATGATATGACCATTCATGGTCTTAACCCAGATCATGGGGTTTTTACCAGTGCCTCCCATTGATGTCAAGCTCCTCCCTAAATCTGCTAAAATTTCTGCTCAGCATCTTAGCTCCTCAGCCATGTCTTCTGGAATTGTCAGATACTCTTAGGAGAAAACTAGCCAGAAAACCCAGGCTACCTCACTGGGTTTCCCCCTTCTCTCAGAACATGGCCCAATAACTAACTCTTCATTGACCTGTGATTTCTCTGATACTTCCAAATAGATTTTTTTTTTTTTGAGGGCAGTGTCACTGGCCCTCACATGTGAGACCGAACCGGGGCTGCTGGCTTCCCAAGCCAGCGCTTAACCACCGCGCCACTCGGCCGGCCCCCAAATAGATTTTTGAAGATGCATTTTTTTTCCTCTAGCTTTTCTAGTCATTCTCAGCAGGAGAATGGGTCTGACCTTCCAATTCAGCTACAACTGTAAACAGCCCTGTGTCAGCTATCACATCTGCAGGAAGCATAAGCAAGAGAGACGACAGGGAGAGTCAGATATTTGGCTGGTCTACACGATAGTTCTGTTTCTGTCTCATCAGCCAGACGTTTGTCACATGGCCACACCTAGCACTAAGGGAGGGCAGAAAATGTAGGCCATTAACAAGACATATTGCCACCCTAAATTAAATTGGTGTCTTATTATTATTAAAAGATAAGAATGGATATTGGGTGAGTAAGCAACAGTCTCTGTCACATTCCTCATCTATAAAGTGGAAACAATATCAATACCTAACTTATAAAGTTGACATGAAGATTAAAAGATACACTGCAGATAAAACTCTTAGCACAGTGCCAGGTATATGCTGAACATTCAATAAATGTTAGCAATAGTACTATTTATTATAATACAGTAATTTGAGTAAAATAGATTATTATACAATACACAGCGAAAGGAAGCAATGCTTTGAACTTCCGGTCCCTAGTTTCCCACGATCACCTGAA